>OY752134.1:839119-2089119 GCA_963573275.1 Caenorhabditis uteleia
TGAGGGTATATATGGCATATCAGACTGCAAATTTTTTGAAATTTCAAAAAATTTGCAAAAAATATTTTTTCCATAAAATTAATGTGATTTTCGGTGCGGGGTACGTATCTGGTCCTCCTGATTCCAAAAATGACCTCGCCGACGCTCTATCTTCAAAATTGAGTGTGATAGCATCGGTTGAGTGAGGGTATATATGGCATATCAGACTGCAAATTTTTTGAAATTTCAAAAAATTTGCAAAAATGTTTTTTTCCATAAATTGATGTGATTTTGAGTGCGGGGTACGTATCTGGTCCTCCTGATTCCAAAAATGACCTCGCCGACGCGCTATCTTCAAAATTGAGTGTGATAGCATCGGTTGAGTGAGGGTATATAGGGCATATCAGGCTGCAAATTTTTTGAAATTTCAAAAATTTGCAAAAATATTTTTTCCATAAATTGGTGTGATTTTGAGTGCGGGGTACGTATCTGGTCCTCCTGATTCCAAAAATGACCTCGCGACGCTGTATCTTCAAAATTGAGTGTGATAGCATCGGTTGAGTGAGGGTATATATGGCATATCAGGCTGCAAATTTTTTGAAATTTCAAAAAATTTGCAAAAATGTTTTTTCCATAAATTGATGTGATTTTGAGTGCGGGGTACGTATCTGGTCCTCCTGATTCCAAAAATGACCTCGCGACGCTGTATCTTCAAAATTAAGTGTGATAGCATCGGTTGAGTGAGGGTATATAGGGCATATCAGGCTGCAAATTTTTTGAAATTTCAAAAAATTTGCAAAATGTTTTTTCCATAAATTGATGTGATTTTGAGTGCGGGGTACGTATCTGGTCCTCCTGATTCCAAAAATGACCTCGCGACGCTGTATCTTCAAAATTAAGTGTGATAGCATCGGTTGAGTGAGGGTATATAGGGCATATCAGGCTGCAAATTTTTTGAAATTTCAAAAAATTTGCAAAAATATTTTTTCCATAAATTGGTGTGATTTTGAGTGCGGGGTACGTATCTGGTCCTCCTGATTCCAAAAATGACCTCGCGACGCTGTATCTTCAAAATTGAGTGTGATAGCATCGGTTGAGTGAGGGTATATATGGCATATCAGGCTGCAAATTTTTTGAAATTTCAAAAAATTTGCAAAAATGTTTTTTCCATAAATTGATGTGATTTTGAGTGCGGGGTACGTATCTGGTCCTCCTGATTCCAAAAATGACCTCGCGACGCTGTATCTTCAAAATTAGTGTGATAGCATCGGTTGAGTGAGGGTATATAGGGCATATCAGGCTGCAAATTTTTTGAAATTTCAAAAAATTTGCAAAAATATTTTTTCCATAAATTGGTGTGATTTTGAGTGCGGGGTACGTATCTGGTCCTCCTGATTCCAAAAATGACCTCGCGACGCTGTATCTTCAAAATTGAGTGTGATAGCATCGGTTGAGTGAGGGTATATATGGCATATCAGGCTGCAAATTTTTTGAAATTTCAAAAAATTTGCAAAAATGTTTTTTCCATAAATTGATGTGATTTTGAGTGCGGGGTACGTATCTGGTCCTCCTGATTCCAAAAATGACCTCGCGACGCTGTATCTTCAAAATTAAGTGTGATAGCATCGGTTGAGTGAGGGTATATAGGGCATATCAGGCTGCAAATTTTTTGAAATTTCAAAAAATTTGCAAAAATATTTTTTCCATAAATTGGTGTGATTTTGAGTGCGGGGTACGTATCTGGTCCTCCTGATTCCAAAAATGACCTCGCGACGCTGTATCTTCAAAATTGAGTGTGATAGCATCGGTTGAGTGAGGGTATATATGGCATATCAGGCTGCAAATTTTTTGAAATTTCAAAAAATTTGCAAAAATGTTTTTTCCATAAATTGATGTGATTTTGAGTGCGGGGGTACGTATCTGGTCCTCCTGATTCCAAAAATGACCTCGCGACGCTGTATCTTCAAAATTGAGTGTGATAGCATCGGTTGAGTGAGGGTATATATGGCATATCAGGCTGCAAATTTTTTGAAATTTCAAAAAATTTGCAAAAATGTTTTTTCCCATAAATTGATGTGATTTTGAGTGCGGGGTACGTATCTGGTCCTCCTGATTCCAAAAATGACATTGCCGACGCTGTATCTTCAAAATTGAGTGTGATAGCATCGGTTGAGTGAGGGTATATAGGACATATCAGACTGCAAATTTTTTGAAATTTCAAAAAAATTTGCAAAGTGTTTTTTCCATAAATTGATGTGATTTTGAGTGCGGGGTACGTATCTGGTCCCTCCTGATTCCAAAAATGACCTCGCCGACGCGCTATCTTCAAAATTGAGTGTGATAGCATCGGTTGAGTGAGGGTATATAGGGCATATCAGGCTGCAAATTTTTTGAAGTTTCAAAAATTTGCAAAGTGTTTTTTCCATAAATTGATGTGATTTTGAGTGCGGGGTACGTATCTGGTCCTCCTGATTCCAAAAATGACCTTGCCGACGCGCTATCTTCAAAATTGAGTGTGATAGCATCGGTTGAGTGAGGGTATATAGGGCATATCAGGCTGCAAATTTTTTGAAGTTTCAAAAAATTTGCAAAAATGTTTTTTCCATAAATTGATGTGATTTTGAGTGCGGGGTACGTATTTACTCCTCCTGATTCCAAAAATGACCTCGCCGACGCGCTATCTTCAAAATTGAGTGTGATAGAATCGGTTGAGTGAGGGTATATAGGGCATATCAGGCTGCAAATTTTTTGAAATTTCAAAAAATTTGCAAAAATATTTTTCCCATAAATTGATGTGATTTTGAGTGCGGGGTACGTATCTGGTCCTCCTGATTCCAAAAATGACCTCGCCGACGCTGTATCTTCAAAATTGAGTGTGATAGCATCGGTTGAGTGAGGGTATATAGGGCATATCAGGCTGCAAATTTTTTGAAATTTCAAAAAATTTGCAAAAATATTTTTTCCATAAATTGATGTGATTTTGAGTGCGGGGTACGTATCTGGTCCTCCTGATTCCAAAAATGACCTCGCCGACGCTGTATCTTCAAAATTGAGTGTGATAGCATCGGTTGTGAGTGAGGGTATATATGGCATATCAGACTGCAAATTTTTTGAAATTTCAAAAAATTTGCAAAAATATTTTTTCCATAAATTGATGTGATTTTCGGTGCGGGGTACGTATTTAGTCCTCCTGATTCCAAAAATGACCTCGCCGACGCTGTATCTTCAAAATTGAGTGTGATAGCATCGGTTGAGTGAGGGTATATATGGCATATCAGGCTGCAAATTTTTTGAAATTTCAAAAAATTTGCAAAAATATTTTTTCCATAAATTGATGTGATTTGAGTGCGGGGGTACGTATCTGGTCCTCCTGATTCCAAAAATGACCTCGCCGACGCGCTATCTTCAAAATTGAGTGTGATAGCATCGGTTGAGTGAGGGTATATATGGCATATCAGGCTGCAAATTTTTTGAAATTTCAAAAAATTTGCAAAAATATTTTTTCCATAAATTGATGTGATTTTGAGTGCGGGGGTACGTATCTGGTCCTCCTGATTCCAAAAATGACCTCGCCGACGCGCTATCTTCAAAATTGAGTGTGATAGCATCGGTTGAGTGAGGGTATATAGGGTATATCAGACTGCAAATTTTTTGAAATTTCAAAAAATTTGCAAAAATATTTTTTCCATAAATTGATGTGATTTTGAGTGCGGGGTACGTATCTGGTCCTCCTGATTCCAAAAATGACCTCGCCGACGCGCTATCTTCAAAACTGAGTGTGATAGCATCGGTTGAGTGAGGGTATATAGGGTATATCAGACTGCAAATTTTTTGAAATTTCAAAAAATTTGCAAAAATATTTTTTCCATAAATTGATGCGATTTTGAGTGCGGGGTACGTATCTGGTCCTCCTGATTCCAAAAATGACCTCGCCGACTCTGTATCTTCAAAATTGAATGTGATAGCATCGGTTGAGTGAGGGTATATATGGCATATCAGGCTGCAAATTTTTGAAATTTCAAAAAATTTGCAAAAATATTTTTTCCATAAATTGATGTGATTTTGAGTGCGGGGTACGTATCTGGTCCTCCTGATTCCAAAAATGACCTCGCCGACGCGCTATCTTCAAAATTGAGTGTGACAGCATCGGTTGAGTGAGGGTATATATGGCATATCAGGCTGCAAATTTTTTGAAATTTCAAAAAATTTGCAAAAATGTTTTTTCCATAAATTGATGTGATTTTGAGTGCGGGGTACGTATCTGGTCCTCCTGATTCCAAAAATGACCTCGCCGACGCGCTATCTTCAAAATTGAGTGTGATAGCATCGGTTGAGTGAGGGTATATAGGGTATATCAGACTGCAAATTTTTTGAAATTTCAAAAAATTTGCAAAAATATTTTTTCCATAAATTGATGTGATTTTGAGTGCGGGGTACGTATCTGGTCCTCCTGATTCCAAAAATGACCTCGCCGACGCGCTATCTTCAAAATTGAGTGTGATAGCATCGGTTGAGTGAGGGTATATAGGGTATATCAGACTGCAAATTTTTTGAAATTTCAAAAAATTTGCAAAAATATTTTTTCCATAAATTGATGTGATTTTGAGTGCGGGGTACGTATCTGGTCCTCCTGATTCCAAAAATGACCTCGCCGACGCGCTATCTTCAAAATTGAGTGTGATAGCATCGGTTGAGTGAGGGTATATAGGGTATATCAGACTGCAAATTTTTGAAATTTCAAAAAATTTGCAAAAATATTTTTTCCATAAATTGATGTGATTTTGAGTGCGGGGTACGTATCTGGTCCTCCTGATTCCAAAAATGACCTCGCCGACGCGCTATCTTCAAAATTGAGTGTGATAGCATCGGTTGAGTGAGGGTATATATGGCATATCAGGCTGCAAATTTTTTGAAATTTCAAAAAATTTGCAAAAATGTTTTTTCCAAAAATTGATGTGATTTTGAGTGCGGGGTACGTATCTGGTCCTCCTGATTCCAAAAATGACCTCGCCGACGCGCTATCTTCAAAATTGAGTGTGACAGCATCGGTTGAGTGAGGGTATATATGGCATATCAGGCTGCAAATTTTTTGAAATTTCAAAAAATTTGCAAAAATGTTTTTTCCAAAAATTGATGTGATTTTGAGTGCGGGGTACGTATCTGGTCCTCCTGATTCCAAAAATGACCTCGCCGACGCGCTATCTTCAAAATTGAGTGTGATAGCATCGGTTGAGTGAGGGTTTATATGGCATATCAGGCTGCAAATTTTTTGAAATTTCAAAAAATTTGCAAAAATATTTTTTCCATAAATTGATGTGATTTTGAGTGCGGGGTACGTATCTGGTCCCTCCTGATTCCAAAAATGACCTCGCCGACGCGCTATCTTCAAAATTGAGTGTGATAGCATCGGTTGAGTGAGGGTTTATATGGCATATCAGGCTGCAAATTTTTTGAAATTTCAAAAAATTTGCAAAAATGTTTTTTCCAAAAATTGATGTGATTTTGAGTGCGGGGTACGTATCTGGTCCTCCTGATTCCAAAAATGACCTCGCCGACGCGCTATCTTCAAAATTGAGTGTGATAGCATCGGTTGAGTGAGGGTATATAGGGTATATCAGGCTGCAAATTTTTTGAAATTTCAAAAAATTTGCAAAATGTTTTTTCCATGAATTGATGTGATTTTGAGTGCGGGGTACGTATCTGGTCCTCCTGATTCCAAAAATGACCTCGCCGACGCGCTATCTTCAAAATTGAGTGTGATAGCATCGGTTGAGTGAGGGTATATAGGGCATATCAGGCTGCAAATTTTTTGAAATTTCAAAAAATTTGCAAAAATGTTTTTTCCATAAATTGATGTGATTTTGAGTGCGGGGTACGTATCTGGTCCTCCTGATTCCAAAAATGACCTCGCCGACTCTGTATCTTCAAAATTGAATGTGATAGCATCGGTTGAGTGAGGGTATATATGGCATATCAGGCTGCAAATTTTTTGAAATTTCAAAAAATTTGCAAAAATATTTTTTCCATAAATTGATGTGATTTTGAGTGCGGGGTACGTATCTGGTCCTCCTGATTCCAAAAATGACCTCGCCGACGCGCTATCTTCAAAATTGAGTGTGATAGCATCGGTTGAGTGAGGGTTTATATGGCATATCAGGCTGCAAATTTTTTGAAATTTCAAAAAATTTGCAAAAATGTTTTTTCCAAAAATTGATGTGATTTTGAGTGCGGGGGTACGTATCTGGTCCTCCTGATTCCAAAAATGACCTCGCCGACGCGCTATCTTCAAAATTGAGTGTGATAGCATCGGTTGAGTGAGGGTATATAGGGTATATCAGGCTGCAAATTTTTTGAAATTTCAAAAAATTTGCAAAAATGTTTTTTCCATGAATTGATGTGATTTTGAGTGCGGGGGTACGTATCTGGTCCTCCTGATTCCAAAAATGACCTCGCCGACGCGCTATCTTCAAAATTGAGTGTGATAGCATCGGTTGAGTGAGGGTATATAGGGCATATCAGGCTGCAAATTTTTTGAAATTTCAAAAAATTTGCAAAAATGTTTTTTCCATAAATTGATGTGATTTTGAGTGCGGGGGTACGTATCTGGTCCTCCTGATTCCAAAAATGACCTCGCCGACGCGCTATCTTCAAAATTGAGTGTGATAGCATCGGTTGAGTGAGGGTTTATATGGCATATCAGGCTGCAAATTTTTTGAAATTTCAAAAAATTTGCAAAAATATTTTTTCCATAAATTGATGTGATTTTGAGTGCGGGGTACGTATCTGGTCCTCCTGATTCCAAAAATGACCTCGCCGACGCGCTATCTTCAAAATTGAGTGTGATAGCATCGGTTGAGTGAGGGTTTATATGGCATATCAGGCTGCAAATTTTTTGAAATTTCAAAAAATTTGCAAAAATGTTTTTTCCAAAAATTGATGTGATTTTGAGTGCGGGGGTACGTATCTGGTCCTCCTGATTCCAAAAATGACCTCGCCGACGCGCTATCTTCAAAATTGAGTGTGATAGCATCGGTTGAGTGAGGGTATATAGGGTATATCAGGCTGCAAATTTTTTGAAATTTCAAAAAATTTGCAAAAATGTTTTTTCCATGAATTGATGTGATTTTGAGTGCGGGGTACGTATCTGGTCCTCCTGATTCCAAAAATGACCTCGCCGACGCGCTATCTTCAAAATTGAGTGTGATAGCATCGGTTGAGTGAGGGTATATAGGGCATATCAGGCTGCAAATTTTTTGAAATTTCAAAAAATTTGCAAAAATGTTTTTTCCATAAATTGATGTGATTTTGAGTGCGGGGTACGTATCTGGTCCTCCTGATTCCAAAAATGACCTCGCCGACTCTGTATCTTCAAAATTGAATGTGATAGCATCGGTTGAGTGAGGGTATATATGGCATATCAGGCTGCAAATTTTTTGAAATTTCAAAAAATTTGCAAAAATATTTTTTCCATAAATTGATGTGATTTTGAGTGCGGGGTACGTATCTGGTCCTCCTGATTCCAAAAATGACCTCGCCGACGCGCTATCTTCAAAATTGAGTGTGATAGCATCGGTTGAGTGAGGGTTTATATGGCATATCAGGCTGCAAATTTTTTGAAATTTCAAAAAATTTGCAAAAATGTTTTTTCCAAAAATTGATGTGATTTTGAGTGCGGGGTACGTATCTGGTCCTCCTGATTCCAAAAATGACCTCGCCGACGCGCTATCTTCAAAATTGAGTGTGATAGCATCGGTTGAGTGAGGGTATATAGGGTATATCAGGCTGCAAATTTTTTGAAATTTCAAAAAATTTGCAAAAATGTTTTTTTCCATGAATTGATGTGATTTTGAGTGCGGGGTACGTATCTGGTCCTCCTGATTCCAAAAATGACCTCGCCGACGCGCTATCTTCAAAATTGAGTGTGATAGCATCGGTTGAGTGAGGGTATATAGGGCATATCAGGCTGCAAATTTTTTGAAATTTCAAAAAATTTGCAAAAATGTTTTTTCCATAAATTGATGTGATTTTGAGTGCGGGGTACGTATCTGGTCCTCCTGATTCCAAAAATGACCTCGCCGACTCTGTATCTTCAAAATTGAATGTGATAGCATCGGTTGAGTGAGGGTATATATGGCATATCAGGCTGCAAATTTTTTGAAATTTCAAAAAATTTGCAAAAATATTTTTTCCATAAATTGATGTGATTTTGAGTGCGGGGTACGTATCTGGTCCTCCTGATTCCAAAAATGACCTCGCCGACGCGCTATCTTCAAAATTGAGTGTGATAGCATCGGTTGAGTGAGGGTATATAGGGTATATCAGACTGCAAATTTTTTGAAATTTCAAAAAATTTGCAAAAATATTTTTTCCATAAATTGATGTGATTTTGAGTGCGGGGTACGTATCTGGTCCTCCTGATTCCAAAAATGACCTCGCCGACTCTGTATCTTCAAAATTGAATGTGATAGCATCGGTTGAGTGAGGGTATATATGGCATATCAGGCTGCAAATTTTTTGAAATTTCAAAAAATTTGCAAAAATATTTTTTCCATAAATTGATGTGATTTTGAGTGCGGGGTACGTATCTGGTCCTCCTGATTCCAAAAATGACCTCGCCGACGCGCTATCTTCAAAATTGAGTGTGATAGCATCGGTTGAGTGAGGGTATATAGGGTATATCAGACTGCAAATTTTTTGAAATTTCAAAAAATTTGCAAAAATATTTTTTCCATAAATTGATGTGATTTTGAGTGCGGGGTACGTATCTGGTCCTCCTGATTCCAAAAATGACCTCGCCGACGCGCTATCTTCAAAATTGAGTGTGATAGCATCAGTTGAGTGAGGGTATATAGGGTATATCAGACTGCAAATTTTTTGAAATTTCAAAAAATTTGCAAAAATGTTTTTTCCATAAATTGATGTGATTTTGAGTGCGGGGTACGTATCTGGTCCTCCTGATTCCAAAAATGACCTCGCCGACGCGCTATCTTCAAAATTGAGTGTGATAGCATCGGTTGAGTGAGGGTATATATGGCATATCAGGCTGCAAATTTTTTGAAATTTCAAAAAATTTGCAAAAATGTTTTTTCCATAAATTGATGTGATTTTGAGTGCGGGGGTACGTATCTGGTCCTCCTGATTCCAAAAATGACCTCGCCGACGCGCTATCTTCAAAATTGAGTGTGATAGCATCGGTTGAGTGAGGGTATATAGGGTATATCAGACTGCAAATTTTTTGAAATTTCAAAAAATTTGCAAAAATATTTTTTCCATAAATTGATGTGATTTTGAGTGCGGGGTACGTATCTGGTCCTCCTGATTCCAAAAATGACCTCGCCGACGCGCTATCTTCAAAATTGAGTGTGATAGCATCGGTTGAGTGAGGGTATATAGGGTATATCAGACTGCAAATTTTTTGAAATTTCAAAAAATTTGCAAAAATGTTTTTTCCATAAATTGATGTGATTTTGAGTGCGGGGTAGGTATCTGGTCCTCCTGATTCCAAAAATGACCTCGCCGACGCGCTATCTTCAAAATTGAGTGTGATAGCATCGGTTGAGTGAGGGTATATAGGGTATATCAGACTGCAAATTTTTTGAAATTTCAAAAAATTTGCAAAAATATTTTTTCCATAAATTGATGTGATTTTGAGTGCGGGGTACGTATCTGGTCCTCCTGATTCCAAAAATGACCTCGCCGACGCGCTATCTTCAAAATTGAGTGTGACAGCATCGGTTGAGTGAGGGTATATATGGCATATCAGGCTGCAAATTTTTTGAAATTTCAAAAAATTTGCAAAAATATTTTTTCTATAAATTGATGTGATTTTGAGTGCGGGGTACGTATCTGGTCCTCCTGATTCCAAAAATGACCTCGCCGACGCGCTATCTTCAAAATTGAGTGTGATAGCATCGGTTGAGTGAGGGTATATAGGGTATATCAGGCTGCAAATTTTTTGAAATTTCAAAAAATTTGCAAAAATGTTTTTTCCATAAATTGATGTGATTTTGAGTGCGGGGTAGGTATCTGGTCCTCCTGATTCCAAAAATGACCTCGCCGACTCTGTATCTTCAAAATTGAATGTGATAGCATCGGTTGAGTGAGGGTATATATGGCATATCAGGCTGCAAATTTTTTGAAATTTCAAAAAATTTGCAAAAATTTTTTTTCCGTAAAATGATGTGATTTGTGGTGCGGGGTACGTATCTGGTCCTCCTGATTCCAAAAATGACCTCGCCGACGCGCTATCTTCAAAATTGAGTGTGATAGCATCGGTTGAGTGAGGGTATATAGGGTATATCAGACTGCAAATTTTTTGAAATTTCAAAAAATTTGCAAAAATATTTTTTCC
Source organism: Caenorhabditis uteleia (assembly GCA_963573275.1). Classification (NCBI taxonomy): domain Eukaryota; kingdom Metazoa; phylum Nematoda; class Chromadorea; order Rhabditida; family Rhabditidae; genus Caenorhabditis; species Caenorhabditis uteleia. The sequence continues at coordinate 849,450 of OY752134.1, forward strand.
ATAAATTGATGTGATTTTGAGTGCGGGGTACGTATCTGGTCCTCCTGATTCCAAAAATGACCTCGCCGACGCGCTATCTTCAAAATTGAGTGTGATAGCATCGGTTGAGTGAGGGTATATAGGGTATATCAGACTGCAAATTTTTTGAAATTTCAAAAAATTTGCAAAAATATTTTTTCCATAAATTGATGTGATTTTGAGTGCGGGGTACGTATCTGGTCCTCCTGATTCCAAAAATGACCTCGCCGACGCGCTATCTTCAAAATTGAGTGTGATAGCATCGGTTGAGTGAGGGTATATAGGGTATATCAGACTGCAAATTTTTTGAAATTTCAAAAAATTTGCAAAAATATTTTTTCCATAAATTGATGTGATTTTGAGTGCGGGGTACGTATCTGGTCCTCCTGATTCCAAAAATGACCTCGCCGACTCTGTATCTTCAAAATTGAATGTGATAGCATCGGTTGAGTGAGGGTATATATGGCATATCAGGCTGCAAATTTTTTGAAATTTCAAAAAATTTGCAAAAATATTTTTTCCATAAATTGATGTGATTTTGAGTGCGGGGTACGTATCTGGTCCTCCTGATTCCAAAAATGACCTCGCCGACGCGCTATCTTCAAAATTGAGTGTGATAGCATCGGTTGAGTGAGGGTATATAGGGTATATCAGACTGCAAATTTTTTGAAATTTCAAAAAATTTGCAAAAATATTTTTTCCATAAATTGATGTGATTTTGAGTGCGGGGTACGTATCTGGTCCTCCTGATTCCAAAAATGACCTCGCCGACGCGCTATCTTCAAAATTGAGTGTGATAGCATCGGTTGAGTGAGGGTATATAGGGTATATCAGACTGCAAATTTTTTGAAATTTCAAAAAATTTGCAAAAATGTTTTTTCCATAAATTGATGTGATTTTGAGTGCGGGGTACGTATCTGGTCCTCCTGATTCCAAAAATGACCTCGCCGACGCGCTATCTTCAAAATTGAGTGTGATAGCATCGGTTGAGTGAGGGTATATATGGCATATCAGGCTGCAAATTTTTTGAAATTTCAAAAAATTTGCAAAAATGTTTTTTCCATAAATTGATGTGATTTTGAGTGCGGGGTACGTATCTGGTCCTCCTGATTCCAAAAATGACCTCGCCGACGCGCTATCTTCAAAATTGAGTGTGATAGCATCGGTTGAGTGAGGGTATATAGGGTATATCAGACTGCAAATTTTTTGAAATTTCAAAAAATTTGCAAAAATATTTTTTCCATAAATTGATGTGATTTTGAGTGCGGGGTACGTATCTGGTCCTCCTGATTCCAAAAATGACCTCGCCGACGCGCTATCTTCAAAATTGAGTGTGACAGCATCGGTTGAGTGAGGGTATATATGGCATATCAGGCTGCAAATTTTTTGAAATTTCAAAAAATTTGCAAAAATATTTTTTCCATAAATTGATGTGATTTTGAGTGCGGGGTACGTATCTGGTCCTCCTGATTCCAAAAATGACCTCGCCGACGCGCTATCTTCAAAATTGAGTGTGATAGCATCGGTTGAGTGAGGGTATATAGGGTATATCAGACTGCAAATTTTTTGAAATTTCAAAAAATTTGCAAAAATATTTTTTCCATAAATTGATGTGATTTTGAGTGCGGGGTACGTATCTGGTCCTCCTGATTCCAAAAATGACCTCGCCGACGCGCTATCTTCAAAATTGAGTGTGACAGCATCGGTTGAGTGAGGGTATATATGGCATATCAGGCTGCAAATTTTTTGAAATTTCAAAAAATTTGCAAAAATATTTTTTCTATAAATTGATGTGATTTTGAGTGCGGGGTACGTATCTGGTCCTCCTGATTCCAAAAATGACCTCGCCGACGCGCTATCTTCAAAATTGAGTGTGATAGCATCGGTTGAGTGAGGGTATATAGGGTATATCAGGCTGCAAATTTTTTGAAATTTCAAAAAATTTGCAAAAATGTTTTTTCCATAAATTGATGTGATTTTGAGTGCGGGGTAGGTATCTGGTCCTCCTGATTCCAAAAATGACCTCGCCGACTCTGTATCTTCAAAATTGAATGTGATAGCATCGGTTGAGTGAGGGTATATATGGCATATCAGGCTGCAAATTTTTTGAAATTTCAAAAAATTTGCAAAAATTTTTTTTCCGTAAAATGATGTGATTTGTGGTGCGGGGTACGTATCTGGTCCTCCTGATTCCAAAAATGACCTCGCCGACGCGCTATCTTCAAAATTGAGTGTGATAGCATCGGTTGAGTGAGGGTATATAGGGTATATCAGACTGCAAATTTTTTGAAATTTCAAAAAATTTGCAAAAATATTTTTTCCATAAATTGATGTGATTTTGAGTGCGGGGTACGTATCTGGTCCTCCTGATTCCAAAAATGACCTCGCCGACGCGCTATCTTCAAAATTGAGTGTGATAGCATCGGTTGAGTGAGGGTATATAGGGTATATCAGACTGCAAATTTTTTGAAATTTCAAAAAATTTGCAAAAATATTTTTTCCATAAATTGATGTGATTTTGAGTGCGGGGTACGTATCTGGTCCTCCTGATTCCAAAAATGACCTCGCCGACTCTGTATCTTCAAAATTGAATGTGATAGCATCGGTTGAGTGAGGGTATATATGGCATATCAGGCTGCAAATTTTTTGAAATTTCAAAAAATTTGCAAAAATATTTTTTCCATAAATTGATGTGATTTTGAGTGCGGGGTACGTATCTGGTCCTCCTGATTCCAAAAATGACCTCGCCGACGCGCTATCTTCAAAATTGAGTGTGATAGCATCGGTTGAGTGAGGGTATATAGGGTATATCAGACTGCAAATTTTTTGAAATTTCAAAAAATTTGCAAAAATATTTTTTCCATAAATTGATGTGATTTTGAGTGCGGGGTACGTATCTGGTCCTCCTGATTCCAAAAATGACCTCGCCGACTCTGTATCTTCAAAATTGAATGTGATAGCATCGGTTGAGTGAGGGTATATATGGCATATCAGGCTGCAAATTTTTTGAAATTTCAAAAAATTTGCAAAAATATTTTTTCCATAAATTGATGTGATTTTGAGTGCGGGGTACGTATCTGGTCCTCCTGATTCCAAAAATGACCTCGCCGACTCTGTATCTTCAAAATTGAATGTGATAGCATCGGTTGAGTGAGGGTATATATGGCATATCAGGCTGCAAATTTTTTGAAATTTCAAAAAATTTGCAGAAATATTTTTTCCATAAATTGATGTGATTTCGAGTGCGGGGTACGTATCTGGTCCTCCTGATTCCAAAAATGACCTCGCCGACGCGCTATCTTCAAAATTGAGTGTGATAGCATCGGTTGAGTGAGGGTATATAGGGTATATCAGGCTGCAAATTTTTTGAAATTTCAAAAAATTTGCAAAAATGTTTTTTCCATAAATTGATGTGATTTTGAGTGCGGGGTAGGTATCTGGTCCTCCTGATTCCAAAAATGACCTCGCCGACTCTGTATCTTCAAAATTGAATGTGATAGCATCGGTTGAGTGAGGGTATATATGGCATATCAGGCTGCAAATTTTTTGAAATTTCAAAAAATTTGCAAAAATTTTTTTTCCGTAAAATGATGTGATTTGTGGTGCGGGGTACGTATCTGGTCCTCCTGATTCCAAAAATGACCTCGCCGACGCGCTATCTTCAAAATTGAGTGTGATAGCATCGGTTGAGTGAGGGTATATAGGGTATATCAGACTGCAAATTTTTTGAAATTTCAAAAAATTTGCAAAAATATTTTTTCCATAAATTGATGTGATTTTGAGTGCGGGGTACGTATCTGGTCCTCCTGATTCCAAAAATGACCTCGCCGACGCGCTATCTTCAAAATTGAGTGTGATAGCATCGGTTGAGTGAGGGTATATAGGGTATATCAGACTGCAAATTTTTTGAAATTTCAAAAAATTTGCAAAAATATTTTTTCCATAAATTGATGTGATTTTGAGTGCGGGGTACGTATCTGGTCCTCCTGATTCCAAAAATGACCTCGCCGACTCTGTATCTTCAAAATTGAATGTGATAGCATCGGTTGAGTGAGGGTATATATGGCATATCAGGCTGCAAATTTTTTGAAATTTCAAAAAATTTGCAAAAATATTTTTTCCATAAATTGATGTGATTTTGAGTGCGGGGTACGTATCTGGTCCTCCTGATTCCAAAAATGACCTCGCCGACGCGCTATCTTCAAAATTGAGTGTGATAGCATCGGTTGAGTGAGGGTATATAGGGTATATCAGACTGCAAATTTTTTGAAATTTCAAAAAATTTGCAAAAATATTTTTTCCATAAATTGATGTGATTTTGAGTGCGGGGTACGTATCTGGTCCTCCTGATTCCAAAAATGACCTCGCCGACTCTGTATCTTCAAAATTGAATGTGATAGCATCGGTTGAGTGAGGGTATATATGGCATATCAGGCTGCAAATTTTTTGAAATTTCAAAAAATTTGCAAAAATATTTTTTCCATAAATTGATGTGATTTTGAGTGCGGGGTACGTATCTGGTCCTCCTGATTCCAAAAATGACCTCGCCGACTCTGTATCTTCAAAATTGAATGTGATAGCATCGGTTGAGTGAGGGTATATATGGCATATCAGGCTGCAAATTTTTTGAAATTTCAAAAAATTTGCAAAAATATTTTTTCCATAAATTGATGTGATTTTGAGTGCGGGGTACGTATCTGGTCCTCCTGATTCCAAAAATGACCTCGCCGACGCGCTATCTTCAAAATTGAGTGTGATAGCATCGGTTGAGTGAGGGTATATAGGGTATATCAGACTGCAAATTTTTTGAAATTTCAAAAAATTTGCAAAAATGTTTTTTCCATAAATTGATGTGATTTTGAGTGCGGGGTACGTATCTGGTCCTCCTGATTCCAAAAATGACCTCGCCGACGCGCTATCTTCAAAATTGAGTGTGATAGCATCGGTTGAGTGAGGGTATATATGGCATATCAGGCTGCAAATTTTTTGAAATTTCAAAAAATTTGCAAAAATATTTTTTCCATAAATTGATGTGATTTTGAGTGCGGGGTACGTATCTGGTCCTCCTGATTCCAAAAATGACCTCGCCGACTCTGTATCTTCAAAATTGAATGTGATAGCATCGGTTGAGTGAGGGTATATATGGCATATCAGGCTGCAAATTTTTTGAAATTTCAAAAAATTTGCAAAAATTTTTTTTCCGTAAAATGATGTGATTTGTGGTGCGGGGTACGTATCTGGTCCTCCTGATTCCAAAAATGACCTCGCCGACGCGCTATCTTCAAAATTGAATGTGATAGCATCGGTTGAGTGAGGGTATATATGGCATATCAGGCTGCAAATTTTTTGAAATTTCAAAAAATTTGCAAAAATTTTTTTTCCGTAAAATGATGTGATTTGTGGTGCGGGGTACGTATCTGGTCCTCCTGATTCCAAAAATGACCTCGCCGACTCTGTATCTTCAAAATTGAATGTGATAGCATCGGTTGAGTGAGGGTATATAGGGTATATCAGACTGCAAATTTTTTGAAATTTCAAAAAATTTGCAAAAATATTTTTTCCATAAATTGATGTGATTTTGAGTGCGGGGTACGTATCTGGTCCTTCTGATTCCAAAAATGACCTCGCCGACGCGCTATCTTCAAAATTGAGTGTGATAGCATCGGTTGAGTGAGGGTATATAGGGTATATCAGACTGCAAATTTTTTGAAATTTCAAAAAATTTGCAAAAATATTTTTTCCATAAATTGATGTGATTTTGAGTGCGGGGTACGTATCTGGTCCTCCTGATTCCAAAAATGACCTCGCCGACTCTGTATCTTCAAAATTGAATGTGATAGCATCGGTTGAGTGAGGGTATATATGGCATATCAGGCTGCAAATTTTTTGAAATTTCAAAAAATTTGCAAAAATATTTTTTCCATAAATTGATGTGATTTTGAGTGCGGGGTACGTATCTGGTCCTCCTGATTCCAAAAATGACCTCGCCGACGCGCTATCTTCAAAATTGAGTGTGATAGCATCGGTTGAGTGAGGGTATATAGGGTATATCAGACTGCAAATTTTTTGAAATTTCAAAAAATTTGCAAAAATATTTTTTCCATAAATTGATGTGATTTTGAGTGCGGGGTACGTATCTGGTCCTCCTGATTCCAAAAATGACCTCGCCGACTCTGTATCTTCAAAATTGAATGTGATAGCATCGGTTGAGTGAGGGTATATATGGCATATCAGGCTGCAAATTTTTTGAAATTTCAAAAAATTTGCAAAAATATTTTTTCCATAAATTGATGTGATTTTGAGTGCGGGGTACGTATCTGGTCCTCCTGATTCCAAAAATGACCTCGCCGACTCTGTATCTTCAAAATTGAATGTGATAGCATCGGTTGAGTGAGGGTATATATGGCATATCAGGCTGCAAATTTTTTGAAATTTCAAAAAATTTGCAAAAATATTTTTTCCATAAATTGATGTGATTTTGAGTGCGGGGTACGTATCTGGTCCTCCTGATTCCAAAAATGACCTCGCCGACTCTGTATCTTCAAAATTGAATGTGATAGCATCGGTTGAGTGAGGGTATATATGGCATATCAGGCTGCAAATTTTTTGAAATTTCAAAAAATTTGCAAAAATATTTTTTCCATAAATTGATGTGATTTTGAGTGCGGGGTACGTATCTGGTCCTCCTGATTCCAAAAATGACCTCGCCGACGCGCTATCTTCAAAATTGAGTGTGATAGCATCGGTTGAGTGAGGGTATATAGGGTATATCAGACTGCAAATTTTTTGAAATTTCAAAAAATTTGCAAAAATGTTTTTTCCATAAATTGATGTGATTTTGAGTGCGGGGTACGTATCTGGTCCTCCTGATTCCAAAAATGACCTCGCCGACGCGCTATCTTCAAAATTGAGTGTGATAGCATCGGTTGAGTGAGGGTATATAGGGTATATCAGGCTGCAAATTTTTTGAAATTTCAAAAAATTTGCAAAATTGTTTTTTCCATAAATTGATGTGATTTTGAGTGCGGGGTACGTATCTGGTCCTCCTGATTCCAAAAATTACCTCGCCGACGCGCTATCTTCAAAATTGAGTGTGATAGCATCGGTTGAGTGAGGGTATATAGGGTATATCAGACTGCAAATTTTTTGAAATTTCAAAAAATTTGCAAAAATATTTTTTCCATAAATTGATGTGATTTTGAGTGCGGGGTACGTATCTGGTCCTCCTGATTCCAAAAATGACCTCGCCGACGCGCTATCTTCAAAATTGAGTGTGATAGCATCGGTTGAGTGAGGGTATATATGGCATATCAGGCTGCAAATTTTTTGAAATTTCAAAAAATTTGCAAAAATGTTTTTTCCATAAATTGATGTGATTTTGAGTGCGGGGTACGTATCTGGTCCTCCTGATTCCAAAAATTACCTCGCCGACGCTCTATCTTCAAAATTGAGTGTGATAGCATCGGTTCAGTGAGGGTATATAGGGTATATCAGACTGCAAATTTTTTGAAATTTCAAAAAATTTGCAAAAATGTTTTTTCCATAAATTGATGTGATTTTGAGTGCGGGGTACGTATCTGGTCCTCCTGATTCCAAAAATGACCTCGCCGACGCGCTATCTTCAAAATTGAGTGTGATAGCATCGGTTGAGTGAGGGTATATATGGCATATCAGGCTGCAAATTTTTTGAAATTTCAAAAAATTTGCAAAAATGTTTTTTCCATAAATTGATGTGATTTTGAGTGCGGGGTACGTATCTGGTCCTCCTGATTCCAAAAATGACCTCGCCGACGCTCTATCTTCAAAATTGAGTGTGATAGCATCGGTTGAGTGAGGGTATATAGGGCATATCAGACTGCAAATTTTTTGAAATTTCAAAAAATTTGCAAAAATATTTTTTTCATAAATTGATGTGATTTTGAGTGCGGGGTACGTATCTGGTCCTCCTGATTCCAAAAATGACCTCGCCGACGCGCTATCTTCAAAATTGAGTGTGATAGCATCGGTTGAGTGAGGGTATATAGGGTATATCAGACTGCAAATTTTTTGAAATTTCAAAAAATTTGCAAAAATGTTTTTTCCATAAATTGATGTGATTTTGAGTGCGGGGTACGTATCTGGTCCTCCTGATTCCAAAAATGACCTCGCCGACTCTGTATCTTCAAAATTGAGTGAGATAGCATCGGATGAGTGAGGGTATATAGGCTATATCAGACTGCAAGTTTTCAGGAGTTCCCAAAAACTTGCAGAAATTTTTCTTCCGTAAAATGATGTGATTTGTGGTACGGGGTACGTATCTGATCCTCCTGATTCCAAAAATGACATCGCCGACGCTGTATCTTCAAAATTGAGTGAGATAGCATCGGATGAGTGAGGGAATGTTTTTCAAGTTTTCAGGAGTTCCTAGAAACTTGAAAAATGTTTTTCAAGTTTTCAGGAGTTCCTAGAAACTTGAAAAATGTTTTTCAAGTTTTCAGGAGTTCCTATAAATTTGAAAAATGTTTTTTCAAGTTTTCAGGAGTTCCTATAAATTTGAAAAATGTTTTTTCAAGTTTTCAGGAGTTCCTAGAAACTTGAAAAATGTTTTTCAAGTTTTCAGGAGTTCCTAGAAACTTGAGAAATGTTTTTCAAGTTTTTTCAAATTTATAGGAACTCCTGAAAATTTGAAAAACATTTTTCAAATTTATAGGAACTCCTGAAAACTTGAAAAAACATTTTTCAAATTTCTAGGAACTCCTGAAAACTTGAAAAAACATTTTCAAATTTCTAGGAACTCCTGAAAACTTGAAAAAGTGTTTTCAAATTTCTAGGAACTCCTGAAAACTTGAAAAAGTGTTTTCAAATTTCTAGGAACTCCTGGAAACTTGAAAAAACATTTTTCAAATTTCTAGGAACTCCTGAAAACTTGAAAAAACATTTTCAAATTTCTAGGAACTCCTGGAAACTTGAAAAACATTTTTCAAGTTTCTAGGAACTCCTGAAAACTTGAAAAACATTTTTCAAATTTCTAGGAACTCCTGGAAACTTGAAAAACATTTTTCAAATTTCTAGGAACTCCTGGAAACTTGAAAAACATTTTTCAAGTTTCTAGGAACTCCTGAGAATTTGAAAAACATTTTCAAATTTCTAGGAACTCCTGAAAACTTGAAAAAGTGTTTTCAAATTTCTAGGAACTCCTGAAAACTTGAAAAAACATTTTCAAATTTATAGGAACTCCTGAAAACTTGAAAAACATTTTTCAAGTTTCTAGGAACTCCTGAAAACTTGAAAAAGTGTTTTCAAATTTCTAGGAACTCCTGAAAACTTGAAAAACATTTTTCAAGTTTCTAGGAACTCCTGAAAACTTGAAAAAACATTTTCAAATTTCTAGGAACTCCTGAAAACTTGAAAAACATTTTTCAAATTTCTAGGAACTCCTGAAAATTTGAAAAAACATTTTCAAATTTCTAGGAACTCCTGAAAACTTGAAAAACATTTTTCAAATTTCTAGGAACTCCTGAAAATTTGAAAAACATTTTTCAAATTTCTAGGAACTCCTGAAAACTTGAAAAAGTGTTTTCAAATTTCTAGGAACTCCTGAAAACTTGAAAAACATTTTTCAAGTTTCTAGGAACTCCTGAAAACTTGAAAAAACATTTTCAAATTTCTAGGAACTCCTGAAAACTTGAAAAAGTGTTTTCAAATTTCTAGGAACTCCTGAAAACTTGAAAAACATTTTTCAAATTTCTAGGAACTCCTGAAAACTTGGAAAACATTTTTCAAATTTCTAGGAACTCCTGAAAATTTGAAAAACATTTTTCAAATTTCTAGGAACTCCTGAAAACTTGAAAAAGTGTTTTCAAATTTCTAGGAACTCCTGAAAACTTGAAAAACATTTTTCAAGTTTCTAGGAACTCCTGAAAACTTGAAAAAACATTTTCAAATTTCTAGGAACTCCTGAAAACTTGAAAAACATTTTTCAAATTTCTAGGAACTCCTGAAAATTTGAAAAACATTTTTCAAATTTCTAGGAACTCCTGAAAACTTGAAAAAGTGTTTTCAAATTTCTAGGAACTCCTGAAAACTTGAAAAACATTTTTCAAGTTTCTAGGAACTCCTGAAAACTTGAAAAAACATTTTCAAATTTCTAGGAACTCCTGAAAACTTGAAAAAGTGTTTTCAAATTTCTAGGAACTCCTGAAAACTTGAAAAAACATTTTCAAATTTATAGGAACTCCTGAAAACTTGAAAAACATTTTTCAAGTTTCTAGGAACTCCTGAAAACTTGAAAAAGTGTTTTCAAATTTCTAGGAACTCCTGAAAACTTGAAAAAGTGTTTTCAAATTTCTAGGAACTCCTGAAAACTTGAAAAAACATTTTCAAGTTTCTAGGAACTCCTGAAAACTTGAAAAACATTTTTCAAATTTCTAGGAACTCCTGAAAACTTGAAAAACATTTTTCAAGTTTCTAGGAACTCCTGAAAACTTGAAAAAGTGTTTTCAAATTTCTAGGAACTCCTGAAAACTTGAAAAAGTGTTTTCAAATTTCTAGGAACTCCTGAAAACTTGAAAAACATTTTTCAAGTTTCTAGGAACTCCTGAAAACTTGAAAAAACATTTTCAAATTTCTAGGAACTCCTGAAAACTTGAAAAACATTTTTCAAATTTCTAGGAACTCCTGAAAATTTGAAAAAACATTTTCAAATTTCTAGGAACTCCTGAAAACTTGAAAAACATTTTTCAAATTTCTAGGAACTCCTGAAAATTTGAAAAACATTTTTCAAATTTCTAGGAACTCCTGAAAACTTGAAAAAGTGTTTTCAAATTTCTAGGAACTCCTGAAAACTTGAAAAACATTTTTCAAGTTTCTAGGAACTCCTGAAAACTTGAAAAAACATTTTCAAATTTCTAGGAACTCCTGAAAACTTGAAAAAGTGTTTTCAAATTTCTAGGAACTCCTGAAAACTTGAAAAAGTGTTTTCAAATTTCTAGGAACTCCTGAAAACTTGAAAAAACATTTTCAAATTTATAGGAACTCCTGAAAACTTGAAAAACATTTTTCAAGTTTCTAGGAACTCCTGAAAACTTGAAAAAGTGTTTTCAAATTTTTAGGAACTCCTGAAAACTTGAAAAAGTGTTTTCAAATTTCTAGGAACTCCTGAAAACTTGAAAAACATTTTTCAAATTTCTAGGAACTCCTGAAAACTTGAAAAACATTTTTCAAATTTCTAGGAACTCCTGAAAACTTGAAAAAGTTTTTTCAAACTTCTAGGAACTCCTGAAAACTTGAAAACATTTTTCAAATTTCTAGGAACTCCTGAAAACTTGAAAAAACATTTTCAAATTTCTAGGAACTCCTGAAAACTTGAAAAAACATTTTCAAATTTCTAGGAACTCCTGAAAACTTGAAAAAACATTTTCAAATTTCTAGGAACTCCTGAAAACTTGAAAAACATTTTTCAAGTTTCTAGGAACTCCTGAAAACTTGAAAAAGTTTTTTCAAATTTCTAGGAACTCCTGAAAACTTGAAAAACATTTTTCAAGTTTCTAGGAACTCCTGAAAACTTGAAAAAGTTTTTTCAAGTTTCTAGGAACTCCTGAAAACTTGAAAAACATTTTTCAAATTTCTAGGAACTCCTGAAAACTTGAAAAACATTTTTCAAATTTCTAGGAACTCCTGAAAATTTGAAAAACATTTTTCAAATTTCTAGGAACTCCTGAAAACTTGAAAAACATTTTTCAAATTTCTAGGAACTCCTGAAAACTTGAAAAAGTGTTTTCAAATTTCTAGGAACTCCTGAAAACTTGAAAAACATTTTTCAAGTTTCTAGGAACTCCTGAAAACTTGAAAAAACATTTTCAAATTTCTAGGAACTCCTGAAAACTTGAAAAAGTGTTTTCAAATTTCTAGGAACTCCTGAAAACTTGAAAAAGTGTTTTCAAATTTCTAGGAACTCCTGAAAACTTGAAAAAACATTTTCAAATTTATAGGAACTCCTGAAAACTTGAAAAACATTTTTCAAGTTTCTAGGAACTCCTGAAAACTTGAAAAAGTGTTTTCAAATTTCTAGGAACTCCTGAAAACTTGAAAAACATTTTTCAAATTTCTAGGAACTCCTGAAAACTTGAAAAACATTTTTCAAATTTCTAGGAACTCCTGAAAATTTGAAAAACATTTTTCAAATTTCTAGGAACTCCTGAAAACTTGAAAAAGTGTTTTCAAATTTCTAGGAACTCCTGAAAACTTGAAAAACATTTTTCAAGTTTCTAGGAACTCCTGAAAACTTGAAAAAACATTTTCAAATTTCTAGGAACTCCTGAAAACTTGAAAAACATTTTTCAAATTTCTAGGAACTCCTGAAAATTTGAAAAACATTTTTCAAATTTCTAGGAACTCCTGAAAACTTGAAAAAGTGTTTTCAAATTTCTAGGAACTCCTGAAAACTTGAAAAACATTTTTCAAGTTTCTAGGAACTCCTGAAAACTTGAAAAAACATTTTCAAATTTCTAGGAACTTCTGAAAACTTGAAAAAGTGTTTTCAAATTTCTAGGATTTCCTGAAAACTTGAAAAAGTGTTTTCAAATTTCTAGGAACTCCTGAAAACTTGAAAAAACATTTTCAAATTTATAGGAACTCCTGAAAACTTGAAAAACATTTTTCAAGTTTCTAGGAACTCCTGAAAACTTGAAAAAGTGTTTTCAAATTTCTAGGAACTCCTGAAAACTTGAAAAAGTGTTTTCAAATTTCTAGGAACTCCTGAAAACTTGAAAAAACATTTTCAAGTTTCTAGGAACTCCTGAAAACTTGAAAAACATTTTTCAAATTTCTAGGAACTCCTGAAAACTTGAAAAACATTTTTCAAATTTCTAGGAACTCCTGAAAACTTGAAAAAGTTTTTTCAAATTTCTAGGAACTCCTGAAAACTTGAAAAAACATTTTCAAATTTCTAGGAACTTCTGAAAACTTGAAAAAGTTTTTTCAAATTTCTAGGAACTCCTGAAAACTTGAAAAAACATTTTCAAATTTCTAGGAACTCCTGAAAACTTGAAAAAACATTTTCAAATTTCTAGGAACTCCTGAAAACTTGAAAAACATTTTTCAAGTTTCTAGGAACTCCTGAAAACTTGAAAAAACATTTTTCAAATTTATAGAAACTCCTGAAAACTTGAAAAAACATTTTTCAAATTTATTGGAACTCCTGAAAACTTGAAAAACATTTTTCAAGTTTCTAGGAACTCCTGAAAACTTGAAAAACATTTTTCAAAATTCTAGGAACTCCTGAAAACTTGAAAAAGTGTTTTCAAATTTCTAGGAACTCCTGAAAACTTGAAAAACATTTTTCAAGTTTCTAGGAACTCCTGAAAACTTGAAAAACATTTTTCAAGTTTCTAGGAACTCCTGAGAATTTGAAAAACATTTTTCAAAATTCTAGGAACTCCTGAAAACTTGAAAAAGTGTTTTCAAATTTCTAGGAACTCCTGAAAACTTGAAAAACATTTTTCAAGTTTCTAGGAACTCCTAAGAATTTGAAAAACATTTTTCAAGTTTCTAGGAACTCCTGAAAACTTGAAAAACATTTTTCAAGTTTCTAGGAACTCCTGAGAATTTGAAAAACATTTTTCAAATTTCTAGGAACTCCTGAAAACTTGAAAAACATTTTTCAAATTTCTAGGAACTCCTGAAAACTTGAAAAACATTTTTCAAATTTCTAGGAACTCCTAAGAATTTGAAAAACATTTTTCAAATTTCTAGGAACTCCTGAGAATTTGAAAAACATTTTTCAAGTTTCTAGGAACTCCTGAAAACTTGAAAAACATTTTTCAAATTTCTAGGAACTCCTGAAAACTTGAAAAACATTTTTCAAGTTTCTAGGAACTCCTGAAAACTTGAAAAACATTTTTCAAGTTTCTAGGAACTCCTGAAAACTTGAAAAACATTTTTCAAGTTTCTAGGAACTCCTGAAAACTTGAAAAACATTTTTCAAATTTCTAGGAACTCCTGAAAACTTGAAAAAGTGTTTTCAAATTTCTAGGAACTCCTGAAAACTTGAAAAACATTTTTCAAGTTTCTAGGAACTCCTGAGAATTTGAAAAACATTTTTCAAATTTCTAGGAACTCCTGAGAATTTGAAAAACATTTTTCAAATTTCTAGGAACTCCTAAGAATTTGAAAAACATTTTTCAAATTTCTAGGAACTCCTGAGAATTTGAAAAACATTTTTCAAATTTCTAGGAACTCCTAAGAATTTGAAAAACATTTTTCAAATTTCCAGGAACTCCTGAGAATTTGAAAAACATTTTTCAAATTTCTAGGAACTCCTGAAAACTTGAAAAAGTTTTTTCAAATTTCTAGGAACTCCTGAAAACTTGAAAAACATTTTTCAAATTTCTAGGAACTCCTGAAAACTTGAAAAACATTTTTTAAATTTCTAGGAACTCCTGAGAATTTGAAAAACATTTTTCAAATTTCTAGGAACTCCTGAGAATTTGAAAAAGTTTTTTCAAATTTCTAGGAACTCCTGAAAACTTGAAAAAGTTTTTTCAAATTTCTAGGAACTCCTGAAAACTTGAAAAAACATTTTCAAATTTCTAGGAACTCCTGAAAACTTGAAAAAGTTTTTTCAAATTTCTAGGAACTCCTGAAAACTTGAAAAAACATTTTCAAATTTCTAGGAACTCCTGAAAACTTGAAAAAACATTTTCAAATTTCTAGGAACTCCTGAAAACTTGAAAAACATTTTTCAAGTTTCTAGGAACTCCTGAAAACTTGAAAAAACATTTTTCAAATTTATAGAAACTCCTGAAAACTTGAAAAAACATTTTTCAAATTTATTGGAACTCCTGAAAACTTGAAAAACATTTTTCAAGTTTCTAGGAACTCCTGAAAACTTGAAAAACATTTTTCAAAATTCTAGGAACTCCTGAAAACTTGAAAAAGTGTTTTCAAATTTCTAGGAACTCCTGAAAACTTGAAAAACATTTTTCAAGTTTCTAGGAACTCCTGAAAACTTGAAAAACATTTTTCAAGTTTCTAGGAACTCCTGAAAACTTGAAAAAACATTTTTCAAATTTATAGAAACTCCTGAAAACTTGAAAAAACATTTTTCAAATTTATTGGAACTCCTGAAAACTTGAAAAACATTTTTCAAGTTTCTAGGAACTCCTGAAAACTTGAAAAACATTTTTCAAAATTCTAGGAACTCCTGAAAACTTGAAAAAGTGTTTTCAAATTTCTAGGAACTCCTGAAAACTTGAAAAACATTTTTCAAGTTTCTAGGAACTCCTGAAAACTTGAAAAACATTTTTCAAGTTTCTAGGAACTCCTGAGAATTTGAAAAACATTTTTCAAAATTCTAGGAACTCCTGAAAACTTGAAAAAGTGTTTTCAAATTTCTAGGAACTCCTGAAAACTTGAAAAACATTTTTCAAGTTTCTAGGAACTCCTGAGAATTTGAAAAACATTTTTCAAATTTCTAGGAACTCCTGAAAACTTGAAAAACATTTTTCAAATTTCTAGGAACTCCTAAGAATTTGAAAAACATTTTTCAAATTTCTAGGAACTCCTGAGAATTTGAAAAACATTTTTCAAGTTTCTAGGAACTCCTAAGAATTTGAAAAACATTTTTCAAATTTCTAGGAACTCCTGAAAACTTGAAAAAGTGTTTTCAAATTTCTAGGAACTCCTGAAAACTTGAAAAACATTTTTCAAGTTTCTAGGAACTCCTGAGAATTTGAAAAACATTTTTCAAATTTCTAGGAACTCCTGAAAACTTGAAAAACATTTTTCAAGTTTCTAGGAACTCCTGAGAATTTGAAAAACATTTTTCAAATTTCTAGGAACTCCTGAGAATTTGAAAAACATTTTTCAAATTTCTAGGAACTCCTAAGAATTTGAAAAACATTTTTCAAATTTCTAGGAACTCCTGAGAATTTGAAAAACATTTTTCAAATTTCCAGGAACTCCTGAGAATTTGAAAAACATTTTTCAAATTTCTAGGAACTCCTGAAAACTTGAAAAACATTTTTTAAATTTCTAGGAACTCCTGAGAATTTGAAAAACATTTTTCAAATTTCTAGGAACTCCTGAGAATTTGAAAAAGTTTTTTCAAATTTCTAGGAACTCCTGAAAACTTGAAAAACATTTTTCAAATTTCTAGGAAATCCTGAAAACTTGAAAAACATTTTTCAAATTTCTAGGAACTCCTGAAAACTTGAAAAACATTTTTCAAATTTCTAGGAACTCCTGAAAACTTGAAAAACATTTTTCAAATTTCTAGGAACTCCTGAAAACTTGAAAAACATTTTTCAAATTTCTAGGAACTCCTGAAAACTTGAAAAACATTTTTCAAGTTTCTAGGAACTCCTGAAAACTTGAAAAACATTTTTCAAATTTCTAGGAACTCCTGAAAACTTGAAAAACATTTTTCAAGTTTCTAGGAACTCCTGAAAACTTGAAAAACATTTTTCAAATTTCTAGGAACTCCTGAAAACTTGAAAAACATTTTTCAAGTTTCTAGGAACTCCTGAAAACTTGAAAAACATTTTTCAAATTTCTAGGAACTCCTGAGAATTTGAAAAACATTTTTCAAGTTTCTAGGAACGGAACTCCTGAAAACTTGAAAAACATTTTTCAAGTTTCTAGGAACTCCTGAAAACTTGAAAAAGTTTTTTCAAATTTCTAGGAACTCCTGAAAACTTGAAAAAGTGTTTTCAAATTTCTAGGAACTCCTGAAAACTTGAAAAAACATTTTCAAATTTATAGGAACTCCTGAAAACTTGAAAAACATTTTTCAAATTTCTAGGAACTCCTGAAAACTTGAAAAACATTTTCAAATTTCTAGGAACTCCTGAAAACTTGAAAAACATTTTTCAAATTTCTAGGAACTCCTGAAAACTTGAAAAACATTTTTCAAATTTCTAGGAACTCCTGAAAACTTGAAAAACATTTTTCAAATTTCTAGGAACTCCTGAAAACTTGAAAAACATTTTTCAAATTTCTAGGAACTCCTGAAAACTTGAAAAACATTTTCAAATTTCTAGGAACTCCTGAAAACTTGAAAAACATTTTTCAAATTTCTAGGAACTCCTGAAAACTTGAAAAAACATTTTCAAATTTATAGGAACTCCTGAAAACTTGAAAAACATTTTTCAAATTTCTAGGAAATCCTGAAAACTTGAAAAACATTTTTCAAATTTCTAGGAACTCCTGAAAACTTGAAAAACATTTTTCAAATTTCTAGGAACTCCTGAAAACTTGAAAAACATTTTTCAAATTTCTAGGAATTCCTGAAAACTTGAAAAACATTTTTCAAATTTCTAGGAACTCCTGAAAACTTGAAAAACATTTTTCAAATTTCTAGGAACTCCTGAAAACTTGAAAAACATTTTTCAAATTTCTAGGAACTCCTGAAAACTTGAAAAACATTTTTCAAGTTTCTAGGAACTCCTGAAAACTTGAAAAACATTTTTCAAATTTCTAGGAACTCCTGAAAACTTGAAAAACATTTTTCAAGTTTCTAGGAACTCCTGAAAACTTGAAAAACATTTTTCAAATTTCTAGGAACTCCTGAGAATTTGAAAAACATTTTTCAAGTTTCTAGGAACTCCTGAAAACTTGAAAAACATTTTCAAATTTCTAGGAACTCCTGAAAACTTGAAAAAGTGTTTTCAAATTTCTAGGAACTCCTGAAAACTTGAAAAAGTGTTTTCAAATTTCTAGGAACTCCTGAAAACTTGAAAAAACATTTTCAAATTTATAGGAACTCCTGAAAACTTGAAAAACATTTTTCAAATTTCTAGGAACTCCTGAAAACTTGAAAAACATTTTTCAAATTTCTAGGAACTCCTGAAAATTTGAAAAACATTTTTCAAATTTCTAGGAACTCCTGAAAACTTGAAAAAACATTTTCAAATTTATAGGAACTCCTGAAAACTTGAAAAAGTGTTTTCAAATTTCTAGGAACTCCTGAAAACTTGAAAAAGTTTTTTCAAGTTTCTAGGAACTCCTGAAAACTTGAAAAACATTTTTCAAATTTCTAGGAACTCCTGAAAATTTGAAAAACATTTTTCAAATTTCTAGGAACTCCTGAAAACTTGAAAAAGTGTTTTCAAATTTCTAGGAACTCCTGAAAACTTGAAAAACATTTTTCAAGTTTCTAGGAACTCCTGAAAACTTGAAAAAACATTTTCAAATTTCTAGGAACTCCTGAAAACTTGAAAAACATTTTTCAAATTTCTAGGAACTCCTGAAAATTTGAAAAACATTTTTCAAATTTCTAGGAACTCCTGAAAATTTGAAAAACATTTTTCAAATTTCTAGGAACTCCTGAAAACTTGAAAAACATTTTCAAGTTTCTAGGAACTCCTGAAAACTTGAAAAACATTTTTCAAATTTCTAGGAACTCCTGAAAACTTGAAAAACATTTTTCAAATTTCTAGGAACTCCTGAAAATTTGAAAAACATTTTTCAAATTTCTAGGAACTCCTGAAAACTTGAAAAAGTGTTTTCAAATTTCTAGGAACTCCTGAAAACTTGAAAAAACATTTTCAAATTTCTAGGAACTCCTGAAAACTTGAAAAACATTTTTCAAATTTCTAGGAACTCCTGAAAACTTGAAAAACATTTTTCAAATTTCTAGGAACTCCTGAAAACTTGAAAAACATTTTTCAAATTTCTAGGAACTCCTGAAAACTTGAAAAACATTTTTCAAATTTCTAGGAACTCCTGAAAACTTGAAAAACATTTTTCAAGTTTCTAGGAACTCCTGAAAACTTGAAAAACATTTTTCAAATTTCTAGGAACTCCTGAAAACTTGAAAAACATTTTTCAAGTTTCTAGGAACTCCTGAAAACTTGAAAAACATTTTTCAAATTTCTAGGAACTCCTGAGAATTTGAAAAACATTTTTCAAGTTTCTAGGAACTCCTGAAAACTTGAAAAACATTTTCAAATTTCTAGGAACTCCTGAAAACTTGAAAAAGTGTTTTCAAATTTCTAGGAACTCCTGAAAACTTGAAAAAGTGTTTTCAAATTTCTAGGAACTCCTGAAAACTTGAAAAAACATTTTCAAATTTATAGGAACTCCTGAAAACTTGAAAAACATTTTTCAAATTTCTAGGAACTCCTGAAAACTTGAAAAACATTTTTCAAATTTCTAGGAACTCCTGAAAATTTGAAAAACATTTTTCAAATTTCTAGGAACTCCTGAAAACTTGAAAAAACATTTTCAAATTTATAGGAACTCCTGAAAACTTGAAAAAGTGTTTTCAAATTTCTAGGAACTCCTGAAAACTTGAAAAAGTTTTTTCAAGTTTCTAGGAACTCCTGAAAACTTGAAAAACATTTTTCAAATTTCTAGGAACTCCTGAAAATTTGAAAAACATTTTTCAAATTTCTAGGAACTCCTGAAAACTTGAAAAAGTGTTTTCAAATTTCTAGGAACTCCTGAAAACTTGAAAAACATTTTTCAAGTTTCTAGGAACTCCTGAAAACTTGAAAAAACATTTTCAAATTTCTAGGAACTCCTGAAAACTTGAAAAACATTTTTCAAATTTCTAGGAACTCCTGAAAATTTGAAAAACATTTTTCAAATTTCTAGGAACTCCTGAAAATTTGAAAAACATTTTTCAAATTTCTAGGAACTCCTGAAAACTTGAAAAACATTTTCAAGTTTCTAGGAACTCCTGAAAACTTGAAAAACATTTTTCAAATTTCTAGGAACTCCTGAAAACTTGAAAAACATTTTTCAAATTTCTAGGAACTCCTGAAAATTTGAAAAACATTTTTCAAATTTCTAGGAACTCCTGAAAACTTGAAAAAGTGTTTTCAAATTTCTAGGAACTCCTGAAAACTTGAAAAAACATTTTCAAATTTCTAGGAACTCCTGAAAACTTGAAAAACATTTTTCAAATTTCTAGGAACTCCTGAAAATTTGAAAAACATTTTTCAAATTTCTAGGAACTCCTGAAAACTTGAAAAAGTGTTTTCAAATTTCTAGGAACTCCTGAAAACTTGAAAAAACATTTTCAAATTTCTAGGAACTCCTGAAAACTTGAAAAACATTTTTCAAATTTCTAGGAACTCCTGAAAATTTGAAAAACATTTTTCAAATTTCTAGGAACTCCTGAAAACTTGAAAAAGTGTTTTCAAATTTCTAGGAACTCCTGAAAACTTGAAAAAACATTTTCAAATTTCTAGGAACTCCTGAAAACTTGAAAAACATTTTTCAAATTTCTAGGAACTCCTGAAAATTTGAAAAACATTTTTCAAATTTCTAGGAACTCCTGAAAACTTGAAAAAGTGTTTTCAAATTTCTAGGAACTCCTGAAAACTTGAAAAACATTTTTCAAGTTTCTAGGAACTCCTGAAAACTTGAAAAAACATTTTCAAATTTCTAGGAACTCCTGAAAACTTGAAAAAGTGTTTTCAAATTTCTAGGATTTCCTGAAAACTTGAAAAAGTGTTTTCAAATTTCTAGGAAATCCTGAAAACTTGAAAAAACATTTTCAAATTTATAGGAACTCCTGAAAACTTGAAAAACATTTTTCAAGTTTCTAGGAACTCCTGAAAACTTGAAAAAGTGTTTTCAAATTTCTAGGAACTCCTGAAAACTTGAAAAAGTGTTTTCAAATTTCTAGGAACTCCTGAAAACTTGAAAAAACATTTTCAAGTTTCTAGGAACTCCTGAAAACTTGAAAACCATTTTTCAAATTTCTAGGAACTCCTGAAAACTTGAAAAACATTTTTCAAATTTCTAGGAACTCCTGAAAACTTGAAAAAGTTTTTTCAAATTTCTAGGAACTCCTGAAAACTTGAAAAAACATTTTCAAATTTCTAGGAACTCCTGAAAACTTGAAAAAGTTTTTTCAAATTTCTAGGAACTCCTGAAAACTTGAAAAAACATTTTCAAATTTCTAGGAACTCCTGAAAACTTGAAAAAACATTTTCAAATTTCTAGGAACTCCTGAAAACTTGAAAAACATTTTTCAAGTTTCTAGGAACTCCTGAAAACTTGAAAAAACATTTTTCAAATTTATAGAAACTCCTGAAAACTTGAAAAAACATTTTTCAAATTTATTGGAACTCCTGAAAACTTGAAAAACATTTTTCAAGTTTCTAGGAACTCCTGAAAACTTGAAAAACATTTTTCAAAATTCTAGGAACTCCTGAAAACTTGAAAAAGTGTTTTCAAATTTCTAGGAACTCCTGAAAACTTGAAAAACATTTTTCAAGTTTCTAGGAACTCCTGAAAACTTGAAAAACATTTTTCAAGTTTCTAGGAACTCCTGAGAATTTGAAAAACATTTTTCAAATTTCTAGGAACTCCTGAAAACTTGAAAAACATTTTTCAAATTTCTAGGAACTCCTGAGAATTTGAAAAACATTTTTCAAATTTCTAGGAACTCCTAAGAATTTGAAAAACATTTTTCAAATTTCTAGGAACTCCTGAGAATTTGAAAAACATTTTTCAAGTTTCTAGGAACTCCTAAGAATTTGAAAAACATTTTTCAAATTTCTAGGAACTCCTGAAAACTTGAAAAACATTTTTCAAGTTTCTAGGAACTCCTGAAAACTTGAAAAACATTTTTCAAGTTTCTAGGAACTCCTGAAAACTTGAAAAACATTTTTCAAGTTTCTAGGAACTCCTGAAAACTTGAAAAACATTTTTCAAATTTCTAGGAACTCCTGAAAACTTGAAAAAGTGTTTTCAAATTTCTAGGAACTCCTGAAAACTTGAAAAACATTTTTCAAATTTCTAGGAACTCCTGAAAACTTGAAAAACATTTTTCAAGTTTCTAGGAACTCCTGAAAACTTGAAAAACATTTTTCAAATTTCTAGGAACTCCTGAAAACTTGAAAAACATTTTTCAAGTTTCTAGGAACTCCTGAAAACTTGAAAAACATTTTTCAAGTTTCTAGGAACTCCTGAAAACTTGAAAAACATTTTTCAAATTTCTAGGAACTCCTGAAAACTTGAAAAACATTTTTCAAGTTTCTAGGAACTCCTGAAAACTTGAAAAACATTTTTCAAGTTTCTAGGAACTCCTGAAAACTTGAAAAACATTTTTCAAATTTCTAGGAACTCCTGAAAACTTGAAAAACATTTTTCAAGTTTCTAGGAACTCCTGAAAACTTGAAAAACATTTTTCAAGTTTCTAGGAACTCCTGAAAACTTGAAAAACATTTTTCAAATTTCTAGGAACTCCTGAAAACTTGAAAAACATTTTTCAAGTTTCTAGGAACTCCTGAAAACTTGAAAAACATTTTTCAAATTTCTAGGAACTCCTGAAAACTTGAAAAACATTTTTCAAGTTTCTAGGAACTCCTGAAAACTTGAAAAACATTTTTCAAGTTTCTAGGAACTCCTGAAAACTTGAAAAACATTTTTCAAATTTCTAGGAACTCCTGAAAACTTGAAAAACATTTTTCAAGTTTCTAGGAACTCCTGAAAACTTGAAAAACATTTTTCAAGTTTCTAGGAACTCCTGAAAACTTGAAAAACATTTTTCAAATTTCTAGGAACTCCTGAAAACTTGAAAAACATTTTTCAAGTTTCTAGGAACTCCTGAAAACTTGAAAAACATTTTTCAAGTTTCTAGGAACTCCTGAAAACTTGAAAAACATCTTTCAAATTTCTAGGAACTCCTGAAAACTTGAAAAACATTTTTCAAGTTTCTAGGAACTCCTGAAAACTTGAAAAACATTTTTCAAGTTTCTAGGAACTCCTGAAAACTTGAAAAACATTTTTCAAATTTCTAGGAACTCCTGAAAACTTGAAAAACATTTTTCAAGTTTCTAGGAACTCCTGAAAACTTGAAAAACATTTTTCAAGTTTCTAGGAACTCCTGAAAACTTGAAAAACATTTTTCAAATTTCTAGGAACTCCTGAAAATTTGAAAAACATTTTTCAAATTTCTAGGAACTCCTGAAAACTTGAAAAAGTGTTTTCAAATTTCTAGGAACTCCTGAAAACTTGAAAAAACATTTTCAAATTTCTAGGAACTCCTGAAAACTTGAAAAACATTTTTCAAATTTCTAGGAACTCCTGAAAATTTGAAAAACATTTTTCAAATTTCTAGGAACTCCTGAAAACTTGAAAAAGTGTTTTCAAATTTCTAGGAACTCCTGAAAACTTGAAAAACATTTTTCAAGTTTCTAGGAACTCCTGAAAACTTGAAAAAACATTTTCAAATTTCTAGGAACTCCTGAAAACTTGAAAAAGTGTTTTCAAATTTCTAGGATTTCCTGAAAACTTGAAAAAGTGTTTTCAAATTTCTAGGAAATCCTGAAAACTTGAAAAAACATTTTCAAATTTATAGGAACTCCTGAAAACTTGAAAAACATTTTTCAAGTTTCTAGGAACTCCTGAAAACTTGAAAAAGTGTTTTCAAATTTCTAGGAACTCCTGAAAACTTGAAAAAGTGTTTTCAAATTTCTAGGAACTCCTGAAAACTTGAAAAAACATTTTCAAGTTTCTAGGAACTCCTGAAAACTTGAAAAACATTTTTCAAATTTCTAGGAACTCCTGAAAACTTGAAAAACATTTTTCAAATTTCTAGGAACTCCTGAAAACTTGAAAAAGTTTTTTCAAATTTCTAGGAACTCCTGAAAACTTGAAAAAACATTTTCAAATTTCTAGGAACTCCTGAAAACTTGAAAAAGTTTTTTCAAATTTCTAGGAACTCCTGAAAACTTGAAAAAACATTTTCAAATTTCTAGGAACTCCTGAAAACTTGAAAAAACATTTTCAAATTTCTAGGAACTCCTGAAAACTTGAAAAACATTTTTCAAGTTTCTAGGAACTCCTGAAAACTTGAAAAAACATTTTTCAAATTTATAGAAACTCCTGAAAACTTGAAAAAACATTTTTCAAATTTATTGGAACTCCTGAAAACTTGAAAAACATTTTTCAAGTTTCTAGGAACTCCTGAAAACTTGAAAAACATTTTTCAAAATTCTAGGAACTCCTGAAAACTTGAAAAAGTGTTTTCAAATTTCTAGGAACTCCTGAAAACTTGAAAAACATTTTTCAAGTTTCTAGGAACTCCTGAAAACTTGAAAAACATTTTTCAAGTTTCTAGGAACTCCTGAGAATTTGAAAAACATTTTTCGAATTTCTAGGAACTCCTGAAAACTTGAAAAACATTTTTCAAATTTCTAGGAACTCCTGAGAATTTGAAAAACATTTTTCAAATTTCTAGGAACTCCTAAGAATTTGAAAAACATTTTTCAAATTTCTAGGAACTCCTGAGAATTTGAAAAACATTTTTCAAGTTTCTAGGAACTCCTAAGAATTTGAAAAACATTTTTCAAATTTCTAGGAACTCCTGAAAACTTGAAAAACATTTTTCAAGTTTCTAGGAACTCCTGAAAACTTGAAAAACATTTTTCAAGTTTCTAGGAACTCCTGAAAACTTGAAAAACATTTTTCAAGTTTCTAGGAACTCCTGAAAACTTGAAAAACATTTTTCAAATTTCTAGGAACTCCTGAAAACTTGAAAAAGTGTTTTCAAATTTCTAGGAACTCCTGAAAACTTGAAAAACATTTTTCAAATTTCTAGGAACTCCTGAAAACTTGAAAAACATTTTTCAAGTTTCTAGGAACTCCTGAAAACTTGAAAAACATTTTTCAAATTTCTAGGAACTCCTGAAAACTTGAAAAACATTTTTCAAGTTTCTAGGAACTCCTGAAAACTTGAAAAACATTTTTCAAGTTTCTAGGAACTCCTGAAAGTTTGAAAAACATTTTTCAAGTTTCTAGGAACTCCTGAAAGTTTGAAAAACATTTTTCAAATTTCTTGGAACTCCTGAAAACTTGAAAAACATTTTTCAAATTTCTAGGAACTCCTGAGAATTTGAAAAACATTTTTCAAATTTCCAGGAACTCCTAAGAATTTGAAAAACATTTTTCAAATTTCTAGGAACTCCTGAGAATTTGAAAAACATTTTTCAAATTTCCAGGAACTCCTGAGAATTTGAAAAACATTTTTCAAATTTCTAGGAACTCCTGAAAACTTGAAAAAGTTTTTTCAAATTTCTAGGAACTCCTGAAAACTTGAAAAACATTTTTCAAATTTCTAGGAACTCCTGAAAACTTGAAAAACATTTTTTAAATTTCTAGGAACTCCTGAGAATTTGAAAAACATTTTTCAAATTTCTAGGAACTCCTGAGAATTTGAAAAAGTTTTTTCAAATTTCTAGGAACTCCTGAAAACTTGAAAAACATTTTTCAAATTTCTAGGAAATCCTGAAAACTTGAAAAACATTTTTCAAATTTTTAGGAACTCCTGAAAACTTGAAAAACATTTTTCAAATTTCTAGGAACTCCTGAAAACTTGAAAAACATTTTTCAAATTTCTAGGAACTCCTGAAAACTTGAAAAACATTTTTCAAATTTCTAGGAACTCCTGAAAACTTGAAAAACATTTTTCAAATTTCTAGGAACTCCTGAAAACTTGAAAAACATTTTTCAAATTTCTAGGAACTCCTGAAAACTTGAAAAACATTTTTCAAGTTTCTAGGAACTCCTGAAAACTTGAAAAACATTTTTCAAATTTCTAGGAACTCCTGAAAACTTGAAAAACATTTTTCAAGTTTCTAGGAACTCCTGAAAACTTGAAAAACATTTTTCAAATTTCTAGGAACTCCTGAGAATTTGAAAAACATTTTTCAAGTTTCTAGGAACTCCTGAAAGTTTGAAAAACATTTTTCAAATTTCTTGGAACTCCTGAAAACTTGAAAAACATTTTTCAAATTTCTAGGACCTCCTGAAAGTTTGAAAAACATTTTTCAAGTTTCTAGGAACTCCTGAGAATTTGAAAAACATTTTTCAAGTTTCTAGGAACTCCTGAAAACTTGAAAAAGTTTTTTCAAATTTCTAGGAACTCCTGAAAACTTGAAAAACATTTTTCAAATTTCTAGGAACTCCTGAAAACTTGAAAACATTTTTCAAATTTCTTGGAACTCCTGAAAACTTGAAAAACATTTTTCAAATTTCTAGGAACTCCTGAAAACTTGAAAAACATTTTTCAAATTTCTAGGAACTCCTGAAAACTTGAAAAACATTTTTCAAATTTCTAGGAACTCCTGAAAACTTGAAAAACATTTTTCAAATTTCTAGGAACTCCTGAAAGTTTGAAAAACATTTTTCAAGTTTCTAGGAACTCCTGAAAACTTGAAAAACATTTTTCAAATTTCTAGGAACTCCTGAAAACTTGAAAAAGTGTTTTCAAATTTCTAGGAACTCCTGAAAACTTGAAAAACATTTTTCAAATTTCTAGGAACTCCTGAAAACTTGAAAAACATTTTTCAAATTTCTAGGAACTCCTGAAAACTTGAAAACATTTTTCAAATTTCTAGGAACTCCTGAAAACTTGAAAACATTTTTCAAATTTCTAGGAACTCCTGAAAACTTGAAAAACATTTTTCAAATTTCTAGGACCTCCTGAAAGTTTGAAAAACATTTTTCAAGTTTCTAGGAACTCCTGAAAACTTGAAAAACATTTTTCAAATTTCTAGGAACTCCTGAAAACTTGAAAAACATTTTTCAAATTTCTAGGAACTCCTGAAAACTTGAAAAACATCTTTCAAATTTCTAGGAACTCCTGAAAACTTGAAAACATTTTTCAGATTTCTAGGAACTCCTGAAAACTTGAAAAACATTTTTCAAATTTCTAGGACCTCCTGAAAGTTTGAAAAACATTTTTCAAGTTTCTAGGAACTCCTGAAAACTTGAAAAACATTTTTCAAATTTCTAGGAACTCCTGAAAACTTGAAAAACATTTTTCAAATTTCTAGGAACTCCTGAAAACTTGAAAAAGTGTTTTCAAATTTCTAGGAACTCCTGAAAACTTGAAAAACATTTTTCAAATTTCTAGGAACTCCTGAAAACTTGAAAAACATTTTTCAAATTTCTAGGAACTCCTGAAAACTTGAAAACATTTTTCAAATTTCTAGGAACTCCTGAAAACTTGAAAACATTTTTCAAATTTCTAGGAACTCCTGAAAACTTGAAAAACATTTTTCAAATTTCTAGGACCTCCTGAAAGTTTGAAAAACATTTTTCAAGTTTCTAGGAACTCCTGAAAACTTGAAAAACATTTTTCAAATTTCTAGGAACTCCTGAAAACTTGAAAAACATTTTTCAAATTTCTAGGAACTCCTGAAAACTTGAAAAACATCTTTCAAATTTCTAGGAACTCCTGAAAACTTGAAAACATTTTTCAGATTTCTAGGAACTCCTGAAAACTTGAAAAACATTTTTCAAATTTCTAGGACCTCCTGAAAGTTTGAAAAACATTTTTCAAGTTTCTAGGAACTCCTGAAAACTTGAAAAACATTTTTCAAATTTCTAGGAACTCCTGAAAACTTGAAAAACATTTTTCAAATTTCTAGGAACTCCTGAAAACTTGAAAACATTTTTCAAGTTTCTAGGAACTCCTGAAAACTTGAAAAACATTTTTCAAATTTCTAGGAACTCCTGAAAACTTGAAAACATTTTTCAAATTTCTAGGAACTCCTGAAAACTTGAAAAACATTTTTCAAGTTTCTAGGAACTCCTGAAAACTTGAAAAACATTTTTCAAGTTTCTAGGAACTCCTGAAAACTTGAAAAACATTTTTCAAGTTTCTAGGAACTCCTGAAAACTTGAAAAACATTTTTCAAATTTCTAGGAACTCCTGAAAACTTGAAAAAGTTTTTTCAAGTTTCTAGGAACTCCTGAAAACTTGAAAAACATTTTTCAAATTTCTAGGAACTCCTGAAAACTTGAAAACATTTTTCAAGTTTCTAGGAACTCCTGAAAACTTGAAAAACATTTTTCAAATTTCTAGGAACTCCTGAAAACTTGAAAACATTTTTCAAGTTTCTAGGAACTCCTGAAAACTTGAAAAACATTTTTCAAGTTTCTAGGAACTCCTGAAAACTTGAAAAACATTTTTCAAGTTTCTAGGAACTCTTGAAAACTTGAAAAAGTTTTTTCAAGTTTCTAGGAACTCCTGAAAACTTGAAAAACATTTTTCAAGTTTCTAGGAACTCCTGAGAATTTGAAAAACATTTTTCAAGTTTCTAGGAACTCCTGAAAACTTGAAAAAGTTTTTTCAAGTTTCTAGGAACTCCTGAAAGTTTGAAAAACATTTTTCAAGTTTCTAGGAAATCCTGAAAACTTGAAAAACATTTTTCAAATTTCTAGGAACTCCTGAAAACTTGAAAAACATTTTTCAAATTTCTAGGAACTTCTGAAAACTTGAAAAACATTTTTCAAATTTCTAGGAACTCCTGAAAACTTGAAAAACATTTTTCAAGTTTCTAGGAACTCCTGAAAACTTGAAAAACATTTTTCAAATTTCTAGGAACTCCTGAAAGTTTGAAAAACATTTTTCAAGTTTCTAGGAACTCCTGAGAATTTGAAAAACATTTTTCAAATTTCTAGGAACTCCTGAAAACTTGAAAAACATTTTTCAAATTTCTAGGAACTCCTGAAAACTTGAAAAACATTTTTCAAATTTCTAGGAACTCCTGAAAACTTGAAAAACATTTTTCAAATTTCTAGGAACTCCTGAAAACTTGAAAAACATTTTTCAAATTTCTAGGAACTCCTGAAAACTTGAAAAACATTTTTCAAATTTCTAGGAACTCCTGAAAACTTGAAAAACATTTTTAAAATTTCTAGGAACACCTGAAAACTTAGAAAACATTTTTCAAATTTCTAGGAACTCCTGAAAACTTGAAAAACATTTTTCAAGTTTCTAGGAACTCCTGAAAACTTGAAAACATTTTTCAAATTTCTAGGAACTCCTGAAAACTTGAAAAACATTTTTCAAATTTCTAGGAACTCCTGAAAACTTGAAAAACATTTTTCAAATTTCTAGGAACTCCTGAAAACTTGAAAAACATTTTTCAAATTTCTAGGAACTCCTGAAAACTTGAAAAACTTTTTTCAAGTTTCTAGGAACTCCTGAAAACTTGAAAACATTTTTCAAATTTCTAGGAACTCCTGAAAACTTGAAAAACATTTTTCAAATTTCTAGGAACTCCTGAAAACTTGAAAACATTTTTCAAATTTCTAGGAACTCCTGAAAACTTGAAAAACATTTTTCAAATTTCTAGGAACTCCTGAAAACTTGAAAACTTTTTTCAAGTTTCTAGGAACTCCTGAAAACTTGAAAACTTTTTTCAAGTTTCTAGGAACTCCTGAAAACTTGAAAACATTTTTCAAATTTCTAGGAACTCCTGAAAACTTGAAAACATTTTTCAAATTTCTAGGAACTCCTGAAAACTTGAAAAACATTTTTCAAATTTCTAGGAACTCCTGAAAACTTGAAAAACTTTTTTCAAGTTTCTAGGAACTCCTGAAAACTTGAAAACATTTTTCAAATTTCTAGGAACTCCTGAAAACTTAGAAAACATTTTTCAAATTTCTAGGAACTCCTGAAAACTCTAAAAACATTTTTCAAGTTTCTAGGAACTCCTGAAAACTTAAAAAACATTTTTCAAATTTCTAGGAACTCCTGAAAACTTGAAAACATTTTTCAAACTTCTAGGAACTCCTGAAAACTTAAAAAAACATTTTTCAAACTTCTAGGAACTCCTGAAAACTTGAAAAACATTTTTCAAATTTCTAGGAACTCCTGAAAACTCTAAAAACATTTTTCAAGTTTCTAGGAACTCCTGAAAACTTAAAAAACATTTTTCAAATTTCTAGGAACTCCTGAAAACTTGAAAACATTTTTCAAACTTCTAGGAACTCCTGAAAACTTAAAAAACATTTTTCAAACTTCTAGGAACTCCTGAAAACTTGAAAAACATTTTTCAAATTTCTAGGAACTCCTGAAAACTCTAAAAACATTTTTCAAGTTTCTAGGAACTCCTGAAAACTTGAAAAACTTTTTTCAAGTTTCTAGGAACTCCTGAAAACTTAAAAAACTTTTTTCAAATTTCTAGGAACTCCTGAAAACTTGAAAACATTTTTCAAACTTCTAGGAACTCCTGAAAACTTAAAAAACATTTTTCAAACTTCTAGGAACTCCTGAAAACTTAAAAAACATTTTTCAAATTTCTAGGAACTCCTGAAAACTTGAAAAACATTTTTCAAATTTCTAGGAACTCCTGAAAACTTGAAAAACATTTTTCAAACTTCTAGGAACTCCTGAAAACTTGAAAAACATTTTTCAAATTTCTAGGAACTCCTGAAAACTTGAAAAACATTTTTCAAATTTCTAGGAACTCCTGAAAACTTGAAAAACTTTTTTCAAGTTTCTAGGAACTCCTGAAAACTTGAAAACATTTTTCAAATTTCTAGGAACTCCTGAAAACTTAAAAAACATTTTTCAAATTTCTAGGAACTCCTGAAAACTAAAAAAACATTTTTCAAGTTTCTAGGAACTCCTGAAAACTTAAAAAACATTTTTCAAATTTCTAGGAACTCCTGAAAACTTGAAAACATTTTTCAAATTTCTAGGAACTCCTGAAAACTTAGAAAACATTTTTCAAATTTCTAGGAACTCCTGAAAGTTTGAAAAACATTTTTCAAGTTTCTAGGAACTCCTGAGAATTTGAAAAACATTTTTCAAGTTTCTAGGAACTCCTGAGAATTTGAAAAACATTTTTCAAGTTTCTAGGAACTCCTGAAAACTTGAAAAACTTTTTTCAAGTTTCTAGGAACTCCTGAAAACTTAAAAAACTTTTTTCAAATTTCTAGGAACTCCTGAAAACTTGAAAACATTTTTCAAACTTCTAGGAACTCCTGAAAACTTAAAAAACATTTTTCAAACTTCTAGGAACTCCTGAAAACTTAAAAAACATTTTTCAAATTTCTAGGAACTCCTGAAAACTTGAAAAACATTTTTCAAATTTCTAGGAACTCCTGAAAACTTGAAAAACATTTTTCAAACTTCTAGGAACTCCTGAAAACTTGAAAAACATTTTTCAAATTTCTAGGAACTCCTGAAAACTTGAAAAACATTTTTCAAATTTCTAGGAACTCCTGAAAACTTGAAAAACTTTTTTCAAGTTTCTAGGAACTCCTGAAAACTTGAAAACATTTTTCAAATTTCTAGGAACTCCTGAAAACTTAAAAAACATTTTTCAAATTTCTAGGAACTCCTGAAAACTAAAAAAACATTTTTCAAGTTTCTAGGAACTCCTGAAAACTTAAAAAACATTTTTCAAATTTCTAGGAACTCCTGAAAACTTGAAAACATTTTTCAAATTTCTAGGAACTCCTGAAAACTTAGAAAACATTTTTCAAATTTCTAGGAACTCCTGAAAGTTTGAAAAACATTTTTCAAGTTTCTAGGAACTCCTGAGAATTTGAAAAACATTTTTCAAGTTTCTAGGAACTCCTGAGAATTTGAAAAACATTTTTCAAGTTTCTAGGAACTCCTGAAAACTTGAAAAACATTTTTCAAATTTCTAGGAACTCCTGAAAACTTGAAAAACATTTTTCAAATTTCTAGGAACTCCTGAAAACTTGAAAAACATTTTTCAAATTTCTAGGAACTCCTGAAAACTTGAAAAACATTTTTCAAGTTTCTAGGAACTCCTGAAAACTTGAAAAACATTTTTCAAATTTCTAGGAACTCCTGAGAACTTGAAAAACATTTTTCAAATTTCTAGGAACTCCTGAAAACTTGAAAAACATTTTTCAAATTTCTAGGAACTCCTGAAAACTTGAAAAACATTTTTCAAGTTTCTAGGAACTCCTGAAAACTTGAAAAACATTTTTCAAATTTCTAGGAACTCCTGAAAACTTGAAAAACATTTTTCAAATTTCTAGGAACTCCTGAAAACTTGAAAAACATTTTTCAAATTTCTAGGAACTCCTGAAAACTTGAAAAACATTTTTCAAGTTTCTAGGAACTCCTGAAAACTTGAAAAACATTTTTCAAATTTCTAGGAACTCCTGAAAGTTTGAAAAACATTTTTCAAGTTTCTAGGAACTCCTGAGAATTTGAAAAACATTTTTCAAATTTCTAGGAACTCCTGAAAACTTGAAAAACATTTTTCAAATTTCTAGGAACTCCTGAAAACTTGAAAAACATTTTTCAAATTTCTAGGAACTCCTGAAAACTTGAAAAACATTTTTCAAATTTCTAGGAACTCCTGAAAGTTTGAAAAACATTTTTCAAGTTTCTAGGAACTCCTGAAAACTTGAAAAACATTTTTCAAATTTCTAGGAACTCCTGAAAACTTGAAAAACATTTTTCAAATTTCTAGGAACTCCTGAAAACTTGAAAAACATTTTTCAAATTTCTAGGAACTCCTGAAAACTTGAAAAACATTTTTCAAATTTCTAGGAACTCCTGAAAACTTGAAAAACATTTTTCAAATTTCTAGGAACTCCTGAAAACTTGAAAAACATTTTTCAAATTTCTAGGAACTCCTGAAAACTTGAAAAACATTTTTCAAATTTCTAGGAACTCCTGAAAACTTGAAAAACATTTTTCAAATTTCTAGGAACTCCTGAAAACTTGAAAAACTTTTTTCAAGTTTCTAGGAACTCCTGAAAACTTGAAAACATTTTTCAAATTTCTAGGAACTCCTGAAAACTTAGAAAACATTTTTCAAATTTCTAGGAACTCCTGAAAACTCTAAAAACATTTTTCAAGTTTCTAGGAACTCCTGAAAACTTAAAAAACATTTTTCAAATTTCTAGGAACTCCTGAAAACTTGAAAACATTTTTCAAACTTCTAGGAACTCCTGAAAACTTAAAAAACATTTTTCAAACTTCTAGGAACTCCTGAAAACTTGAAAAACATTTTTCAAACTTCTAGGAACTCCTGAAAACTTGAAAACATTTTTCAAACTTCTAGGAACTCCTGAAAACTTGAAAACATTTTTCAAACTTCTAGGAACTCCTGAAAACTTAAAAAACATTTTTCAAACTTCTAGGAACTCCTGAAAACTTGAAAAACATTTTTCAAATTTCTAGGAACTCCTGAAAACTCTAAAAACATTTTTCAAGTTTCTAGGAACTCCTGAAAACTTAAAAAACATTTTTCAAATTTCTAGGAACTCCTGAAAACTTGAAAACATTTTTCAAACTTCTAGGAACTCCTGAAAACTTAAAAAACATTTTTCAAACTTCTAGGAACTCCTGAAAACTTGAAAAACATTTTTCAAATTTCTAGGAACTCCTGAAAACTCTAAAAACATTTTTCAAGTTTCTAGGAACTCCTGAAAACTTGAAAAACTTTTTTCAAGTTTCTAGGAACTCCTGAAAACTTAAAAAACTTTTTTCAAATTTCTAGGAACTCCTGAAAACTTGAAAACATTTTTCAAACTTCTAGGAACTCCTGAAAATTTGAAAAAGTTTTTTCAAATTTTTAGGAACTCCTGAAAACTTGAAAACATTTTTCAAATTTCTAGGAACTCCTGAAAACTTGAAAACATTTTTCAAGTTTCTAGGAACTCCTGAAAACTTGAAAACATTTTTCAAGTTTCTAGGAACTCCTGAAAACTTGAAAACATTTTTCAAATTTCTAGGAACTCCTGAAAACTAAAAAAACATTTTTCAAGTTTCTAGGAACTCCTGAAAACTTAAAAAACATTTTTCAAATTTCTAGGAACTCCTGAAAACTTGAAAACATTTTTTCAAGTTTCTAGGAACTCCTGAAAACTTGAAAAACTTTTTTCAAGTTTCTAGGAACTCCTGAAAACTTGAAAACATTTTTCAAATTTCTAGGAACTCCTGAAAACTTGAAAACATTTTTCAAATTTCTAGGAACTCCTGAAAACTTGAAAACATTTTTCAAATTTCTAGGAACTCCTGAAAACTAAAAAAACATTTTTCAAGTTTCTAGGAACTCCTGAAAACTTAAAAAACATTTTTCAAATTTCTAGGAACTCCTGAAAACTTGAAAAACATTTTTCAAATTTCTAGGAACTCCTGAAAACTTGAAAAAGTTTTTTCAATTTTTTAGGAACTCCTGAGAATTTGAGAAAGTTTTTTCAAATTTTTAGGAACTCCTGAGAATTTGAAAAAGTTTTTTCAAATTTCTAGAACTCCTGAGAATTTGAAAAAGTTTTTTCAAATTTCTAGGAACTCCTGAAAACTTGAAAACATTTTTCAAGTTTCTAGGAACTCCTGAAAACTTGAAAACATTTTTCAAGTTTCTAGGAACTCCTGAAAACTTGAAAACATTTTTCAAATTTCTAGGAACTCCTGAAAACTAAAAAAACATTTTTCAAGTTTCTAGGAACTCCTGAAAACTTAAAAAACATTTTTCAAATTTCTTGGAACTCCTGAAAACTTGAAAACATTTTTTCAAGTTTCTAGGAACTCCTGAAAACTTGAAAAACTTTTTTCAAGTTTCTAGGAACTCCTGAAAACTTGAAAACATTTTTCAAATTTCTAGGAACTCCTGAAAACTTGAAAACATTTTTCAAATTTCTAGGAACTCCTGAAAACTTGAAAAACATTTTTCAAATTTCTAGGAACTCCTGAAAACTTGAAAAACATTTTTCAAATTTCTAGGAACTCCTGAAAACTTGAAAACATTTTTTCAAGTTTCTAGGAACTCCTGAAAACTTGAAAACATTTTTTCAAGTTTCTAGGAACTCCTGAAAACTTGAAAAACTTTTTTCAAGTTTCTAGGAACTCCTGAAAACTTGAAAAACATTTTTCAAATTTCTAGGAACTCCTGAAAACTTGAAAAACATTTTTCAAATTTCTAGGAACTCCTGAAAACTTGAAAAACATTTTTCAAGTTTCTAGGAACTCCTGAAAACTTGAAAAACATTTTTCAAATTTCTAGGAACTCCTGAGAACTTGAAAAACATTTTTCAAATTTCTAGGAACTCCTGAAAACTTGAAAAACATTTTTCAAATTTCTAGGAACTCCTGAAAACTTGAAAAACATTTTTCAAGTTTCTAGGAACTCCTGAAAACTTGAAAAACATTTTTCAAATTTCTAGGAACTCCTGAAAGTTTGAAAAACATTTTTCAAGTTTCTAGGAACTCCTGAAAACTTGAAAAACATTTTTCAAATTTCTAGGAACTCCTGAAAACTTGAAAAACATTTTTCAAGTTTCTAGGAACTCCTGAAAACTTGAAAAACATTTTTCAAATTTCTAGGAACTCCTGAAAACTTGAAAAACATTTTTCAAATTTCTAGGAACTCCTGAAAACTTGAAAAACATTTTTCAAATTTCTAGGAACTCCTGAAAACTTGAAAAACATTTTTCAAATTTCTAGGAACTCCTGAAAACTTGAAAAACATTTTTCAAATTTCTAGGAACTCCTGAAAACTTGAAAAACATTTTTCAAATTTCTAGGAACCCCTGAAAACTTGAAAAACATTTTTCAAGTTTCTAGGAACTCCTGAGAATTTGAAAAACATTTTTCAAGTTTCTAGGAACTCCTGAAAACTTGAAAAACATTTTTCAAATTTCTAGGAACTCCTGAAAACTTGAAAAACATTTTTCAAATTTCTAGGAACTCCTGAAAACTTGAAAAACATTTTTCAAATTTCTAGGAACTCCTGAAAACTTGAAAAACATTTTTCAAGTTTCTAGGAACTCCTGAAAACTTGAAAAACATTTTTCAAATTTCTAGGAACTCCTGAAAGTTTGAAAAACATTTTTCAAGTTTCTAGGAACTCCTGAGAATTTGAAAAACATTTTTCAAATTTCTAGGAACTCCTGAAAACTTGAAAAACATTTTTCAAATTTCTAGGAACTCCTGAAAACTTGAAAAACATTTTTCAAATTTCTAGGAACTCCTGAAAACTTGAAAAACATTTTTCAAATTTCTAGGAACTCCTGAAAGTTTGAAAAACATTTTTCAAGTTTCTAGGAACTCCTGAAAACTTGAAAAACATTTTTCAAATTTCTAGGAACTCCTGAAAACTTGAAAAACATTTTTCAAATTTCTAGGAACTCCTGAAAACTTGAAAAACATTTTTCAAATTTCTAGGAACTCCTGAAAACTTGAAAAACATTTTTCAAATTTCTAGGAACTCCTGAAAACTTGAAAAACATTTTTCAAATTTCTAGGAACTCCTGAAAACTTGAAAAACATTTTTCAAATTTCTAGGAACTCCTGAAAACTTGAAAAACATTTTTCAAATTTCTAGGAACTCCTGAAAACTTGAAAAACATTTTTCAAATTTCTAGGAACTCCTGAAAACTTGAAAAACTTTTTTCAAGTTTCTAGGAACTCCTGAAAACTTGAAAACATTTTTCAAATTTCTAGGAACTCCTGAAAACTTAGAAAACATTTTTCAAATTTCTAGGAACTCCTGAAAACTCTAAAAACATTTTTCAAGTTTCTAGGAACTCCTGAAAACTTAAAAAACATTTTTCAAATTTCTAGGAACTCCTGAAAACTTGAAAACATTTTTCAAACTTCTAGGAACTCCTGAAAACTTAAAAAACATTTTTCAAACTTCTAGGAACTCCTGAAAACTTGAAAAACATTTTTCAAACTTCTAGGAACTCCTGAAAACTTGAAAACATTTTTCAAACTTCTAGGAACTCCTGAAAACTTGAAAAACATTTTTCAAACTTCTAGGAACTCCTGAAAACTTAAAAAACATTTTTCAAACTTCTAGGAACTCCTGAAAACTTGAAAAACATTTTTCAAACTTCTAGGAACTCCTGAAAACTTGAAAACATTTTTCAAACTTCTAGGAACTCCTGAAAACTTGAAAAACATTTTTCAAACTTCTAGGAACTCCTGAAAACTTAAAAAACTTTTTTCAAGTTTCTAGGAACTCCTGAAAACTTGAAAACATTTTTCAAACTTCTAGGAACTCCTGAAAACTTAAAAAACATTTTTCAAACTTCTAGGAACTCCTGAAAACTTGAAAAACATTTTTCAAATTTCTAGGAACTCCTGAAAACTCTAAAAACATTTTTCAAGTTTCTAGGAACTCCTGAAAACTTAAAAAACATTTTTCAAATTTCTAGGAACTCCTGAAAACTTGAAAACATTTTTCAAACTTCTAGGAACTCCTGAAAACTTAAAAAACATTTTTCAAACTTCTAGGAACTCCTGAAAACTTGAAAAACATTTTTCAAATTTCTAGGAACTCCTGAAAACTCTAAAAACATTTTTCAAGTTTCTAGGAACTCCTGAAAACTTGAAAAACTTTTTTCAAGTTTCTAGGAACTCCTGAAAACTTAAAAAACTTTTTTCAAATTTCTAGGAACTCCTGAAAACTTGAAAACATTTTTCAAACTTCTAGGAACTCCTGAAAATTTGAAAAAGTTTTTTCAAATTTTTAGGAACTCCTGAAAACTTGAAAACATTTTTCAAATTTCTAGGAACTCCTGAAAACTTGAAAACATTTTTCAAGTTTCTAGGAACTCCTGAAAACTTGAAAACATTTTTCAAGTTTCTAGGAACTCCTGAAAACTTGAAAACATTTTTCAAATTTCTAGGAACTCCTGAAAACTAAAAAAACATTTTTCAAGTTTCTAGGAACTCCTGAAAACTTAAAAAACATTTTTCAAATTTCTAGGAACTCCTGAAAACTTGAAAACATTTTTTCAAGTTTCTAGGAACTCCTGAAAACTTGAAAAACTTTTTTCAAGTTTCTAGGAACTCCTGAAAACTTGAAAACATTTTTCAAATTTCTAGGAACTCCTGAAAACTTGAAAACATTTTTCAAATTTCTAGGAACTCCTGAAAACTTGAAAACATTTTTCAAATTTCTAGGAACTCCTGAAAACTAAAAAAACATTTTTCAAGTTTCTAGGAACTCCTGAAAACTTAAAAAACATTTTTCAAATTTCTAGGAACTCCTGAAAACTTGAAAAACATTTTTCAAATTTCTAGGAACTCCTGAAAACTTGAAAAAGTTTTTTCAATTTTTTAGGAACTCCTGAGAATTTGAGAAAGTTTTTTCAAATTTTTAGGAACTCCTGAGAATTTGAAAAAGTTTTTTCAAATTTCTAGAACTCCTGAGAATTTGAAAAAGTTTTTTCAAATTTCTAGGAACTCCTGAAAACTTGAAAACATTTTTCAAGTTTCTAGGAACTCCTGAAAACTTGAAAACATTTTTCAAGTTTCTAGGAACTCCTGAAAACTTGAAAACATTTTTCAAATTTCTAGGAACTCCTGAAAACTAAAAAAACATTTTTCAAGTTTCTAGGAACTCCTGAAAACTTAAAAAACATTTTTCAAATTTCTAGGAACTCCTGAAAACTTGAAAACATTTTTTCAAGTTTCTAGGAACTCCTGAAAACTTGAAAAACTTTTTTCAAGTTTCTAGGAACTCCTGAAAACTTGAAAACATTTTTCAAATTTCTAGGAACTCCTGAAAACTTGAAAACATTTTTCAAATTTCTAGGAACTCCTGAAAACTTGAGAACATTTTTCAAATTTCTAGGAACTCCTGAAAACTAAAAAAACATTTTTCAAGTTTCTAGGAACTCCTGAAAACTTAAAAAACATTTTTCAAATTTCTAGGAACTCCTGAAAACTTGAAAAACATTTTTCAAGTTTCTAGGAACTCCTGAAAACTTGAAAAACAGTTTTCGAATTTCTAGGAACTCCTGAAAACTTGAAAAACATTTTTCAAATTTCTAGGAACTCCTGAAAACTTGAAAAAGTTTTTTCAAATTTCTAGGAACTCCTGAAAACTTGAAAAAACAATTTCAAATTTCTAGGAACTCCTGAAAACTTGAAAAACATTTTTCAAGTTTCTAGGAACTCCTGAAAACTTAAAAAACTTTTTTCAAATTTCTAGGAACTCCTGAAAACTTGAAAACATTTTTCAAACTTCTAGGAACTCCTGAAAATTTGAAAAAGTTTTTTCAAATTTTTAGGAACTCCTGAAAACTTGAAAACATTTTTCAAATTTCTAGGAACTCCTGAAAACTTGAAAACATTTTTCAAGTTTCTAGGAACTCCTGAAAACTTGAAAACATTTTTCAAGTTTCTAGGAACTCCTGAAAACTTGAAAACATTTTTCAAATTTCTAGGAACTCCTGAAAACTAAAAAAACATTTTTCAAGTTTCTAGGAACTCCTGAAAACTTAAAAAACATTTTTCAAATTTCTAGGAACTCCTGAAAACTTGAAAACATTTTTTCAAGTTTCTAGGAACTCCTGAAAACTTGAAAAACTTTTTTCAAGTTTCTAGGAACTCCTGAAAACTTGAAAACATTTTTCAAATTTCTAGGAACTCCTGAAAACTTGAAAACATTTTTCAAATTTCTAGGAACTCCTGAAAACTTGAAAACATTTTTCAAATTTCTAGGAACTCCTGAAAACTAAAAAAACATTTTTCAAGTTTCTAGGAACTCCTGAAAACTTAAAAAACATTTTTCAAATTTCTAGGAACTCCTGAAAACTTGAAAAACATTTTTCAAATTTCTAGGAACTCCTGAAAACTTGAAAAAGTTTTTTCAATTTTTTAGGAACTCCTGAGAATTTGAGAAAGTTTTTTCAAATTTTTAGGAACTCCTGAGAATTTGAAAAAGTTTTTTCAAATTTCTAGAACTCCTGAGAATTTGAAAAAGTTTTTTCAAATTTCTAGGAACTCCTGAAAACTTGAAAACATTTTTCAAGTTTCTAGGAACTCCTGAAAACTTGAAAACATTTTTCAAGTTTCTAGGAACTCCTGAAAACTTGAAAACATTTTTCAAATTTCTAGGAACTCCTGAAAACTAAAAAAACATTTTTCAAGTTTCTAGGAACTCCTGAAAACTTAAAAAACATTTTTCAAATTTCTAGGAACTCCTGAAAACTTGAAAACATTTTTTCAAGTTTCTAGGAACTCCTGAAAACTTGAAAAACTTTTTTCAAGTTTCTAGGAACTCCTGAAAACTTGAAAACATTTTTCAAATTTCTAGGAACTCCTGAAAACTTGAAAACATTTTTCAAATTTCTAGGAACTCCTGAAAACTTGAGAACATTTTTCAAATTTCTAGGAACTCCTGAAAACTAAAAAAACATTTTTCAAGTTTCTAGGAACTCCTGAAAACTTAAAAAACATTTTTCAAATTTCTAGGAACTCCTGAAAACTTGAAAAACATTTTTCAAGTTTCTAGGAACTCCTGAAAACTTGAAAAACAGTTTTCGAATTTCTAGGAACTCCTGAAAACTTGAAAAACATTTTTCAAATTTCTAGGAACTCCTGAAAACTTGAAAAAGTTTTTTCAAATTTCTAGGAACTCCTGAAAACTTGAAAAAGTTTTTTCAATTTTTTAGGAACTCCTGAGAATTTGAGAAAGTTTTTTCAAATTTTTAGGAACTCCTGAGAATTTGAAAAAGTTTTTTCAAATTTCTAGAACTCCTGAGAATTTGAAAAAGTTTTTTCAAATTTCTAGGAACTCCTGAAAACTTGAAAACATTTTTCAAACTTCTAGGAACTCCTGAAAACTTGAAAAACATTTTTCAAATTTCTAGGAACCCCTGAAAACTTGAAAAACATTTTTCAAATTTCTAGGAACTCCTGAAAACTTGAAAAAGTTTTTTCTAATTTCTAGGAACTCCTGAAAACTTGAAAAAGTTTTTTCAAATTTCTAGGAACTCCTGAAAACTTGAAAAAGTTTTTTCTAATTTCTAGGAACCCCTGAAAACTTGAAAAACATTTTTCAAACTTCTAGGAACTCCTGAAAACTTGAAAACATTTTTCAAATTTCTAGGAACTCCTGAAAACTTGAAAAACATTTTTCAAATTTCTAGGAACTCCTGAAAACTTGAAAAAGTTTTTTCT
Source organism: Caenorhabditis uteleia (assembly GCA_963573275.1). Lineage (NCBI taxonomy): Eukaryota > Metazoa > Nematoda > Chromadorea > Rhabditida > Rhabditidae > Caenorhabditis > Caenorhabditis uteleia. The sequence continues at coordinate 890,113 of OY752134.1, forward strand.
AATTTCTAGGAACTCCTGAAAACTTGAAAAAGTTTTTTCAAATTTCTAGGAACTCCTGAAAACTTGAAAAAGTTTTTTCAAATTTCTAGGAACTCCTGAAAACTTGAAAAAGTTTTTTCAAATTTCTAGGAACTCCTGAAAACTTGAAAAAGTTTTTTCTAATTTCTAGGAACTCCTGAAAACTTGAAAAAGTTTTTTCAAATTTCTAGGAACTCCTGAAAACTTGAAAAAGTTTTTTCAAATTTCTAGGAACTCCTGAAAACTTGAAAAAGTTTTTTCTAATTTCTAGGAACTCCTGAAAACTTGAAAAACATTTTTCAAATTTCTAGGAACTCCTGAAAACTTGAAAAAGTTTTTTCTAATTTCTAGGAACTCCTGAAAACTTGAAAAAGTTTTTTCAAATTTCTAGGAACTCCTGAAAACTTGAAAAACATTTTTCAAATTTCTAGGAACTCCTGAAAACTTGAAAAAGTTTTTTCTAATTTCTAGGAACTCCTGAAAACTTGAAAAAGTTTTTTCAAATTTCTAGGAACTCCTGAAAACTTGAAAAAGTTTTTTCAAATTTCTAGGAACCCCTGAAAACTTGAAAAACATTTTTCAAACTTCTAGGAACTCCTGAAAACTTGAAAACATTTTTCAAATTTCTAGGAACTCCTGAAAACTTGAAAACATTTTTCAAACTTCTAGGAACTCCTGAAAACTTGAAAAACATTTTTCAAATTTCTAGGAACCCCTGAAAACTTGAAAAACATTTTTCAAATTTCTAGGAACTCCTGAAAACTTGAAAAAGTTTTTTCTAATTTCTAGGAACTCCTGAAAACTTGAAAAAGTTTTTTCAAATTTCTAGGAACTCCTGAAAACTTGAAAAACATTTTTCAAATTTCTAGGAACTCCTGAAAACTTGAAAAACTTTTTTCAAGTTTCTAGGAACTCCTGAAAACTTGAAAACATTTTTCAAATTTCTAGGAACTCCTGAAAACTTAAAAAACATTTTTCAAATTTCTAGGAACTCCTGAAAACTAAAAAAACATTTTTCAAGTTTCTAGGAACTCCTGAAAACTTAAAAAACATTTTTCAAATTTCTAGGAACTCCTGAAAACTTAAAAAACATTTTTCAAATTTCTAGGAACTCCTGAAAACTAAAAAAACATTTTTCAAGTTTCTAGGAACTCCTGAAAACTTAAAAAACATTTTTCAAGTTTCTAGGAACTCCTGAAAACTTAAAAAACATTTTTCAAATTTCTAGGAACTCCTGAAAACTAAAAAAACATTTTTCAAGTTTCTAGGAACTCCTGAAAACTTAAAAAACATTTTTCAAATTTCTAGGAACTCCTGAAAACTTAAAAAACATTTTTCAAATTTCTAGGAACTCCTGAAAACTTGAAAACATTTTTCAAGTTTCTAGGAACTCCTGAAAACTTAAAAAACATTTTTCAAATTTCTAGGAACTCCTGAAAACTTAAAAAACATTTTTCAAATTTCTAGGAACTCCTGAAAACTAAAAAAACATTTTTCAAGTTTCTAGGAACTCCTGAAAACTTAAAAAACATTTTTCAAGTTTCTAGGAACTCCTGAAAAGTTAAAAAACATTTTTCAAATTTCTAGGAACTCCTGAAAACTTGAAAATATTTTTCAAGTTTCTAGGAACTCCTGAAAACTTGGAAACATTTTTCAAATTTCTAGGAACTCCTGAAAACTTAAAAAACATTTTTCAAATTTCTAGGAACTCCTGAAAACTAAAAAAACATTTTTCAAGTTTCTAGGAACTCCTGAAAACTTAAAAAACATTTTTCAAATTTCTAGGAACTCCTGAAAACTTAAAAAACATTTTTCAAATTTCTAGGAACTCCTGAAAACTAAAAAAACATTTTTCAAGTTTCTAGGAACTCCTGAAAACTTAAAAAACATTTTTCAAGTTTCTAGGAACTCCTGAAAACTTAAAAAACATTTTTCAAATTTCTAGGAACTCCTGAAAACTTGAAAACATTTTTCAAGTTTCTAGGAACTCCTGAAAACTTAAAAAACATTTTTCAAATTTCTAGGAACTCCTGAAAACTAAAAAAACATTTTTCAAGTTTCTAGGAACTCCTGAAAACTTAAAAAACATTTTTCAAATTTCTAGGAACTCCTGAAAACTTAAAAAACATTTTTCAAATTTCTAGGAACTCCTGAAAACTTGAAAACATTTTTCAAGTTTCTAGGAACTCCTGAAAACTTAAAAAACATTTTTCAAATTTCTAGGAACTCCTGAAAACTTGAAAACATTTTTCAAATTTCTAGGAACTCCTGAAAACTTAAAAAACATTTTTCAAATTTCTAGGAACTCCTGAAAACTTAAAAAACATTTTTCAAATTTCTAGGAACTCCTGAAAACTAAAAAAACATTTTTCAAGTTTCTAGGAACTCCTGAAAACTTAAAAAACATTTTTCAAGTTTCTAGGAACTCCTGAAAAGTTAAAAAACATTTTTCAAATTTCTAGGAACTCCTGAAAACTTGAAAATATTTTTCAAGTTTCTAGGAACTCCTGAAAACTTAAAAAACATTTTTCAAATTTCTAGGAACTCCTGAAAACTAAAAAAACATTTTTCAAGTTTCAAGGAACTCCTGAAAACTTAAAAAACATTTTTCAAATTTCTAGGAACTCCTGAAAACTTAAAAAACATTTTTCAAATTTCTAGGAACTCCTGAAAACTTGAAAACATTTTTCAAGTTTCTAGGAACTCCTGAAAACTTGAAAACATTTTTCAAATTTCTAGGAACTCCTGAAAACTTGAAAACATTTTTCAAATTTCTAGGAACTCCTGAAAACTTAAAAAACATTTTTCAAATTTCTAGGAACTCCTGAAAACTTAAAAAACATTTTTCAAATTTCTAGGAACTCCTGAAAACTAAAAAAACATTTTTCAAGTTTCTAGGAACTCCTGAAAACTTAAAAAACATTTTTCAAATTTCTAGGAACTCCTGAAAACTTAAAAAACATTTTTCAAATTTCTAGGAACTCCTGAAAACTAAAAAAACATTTTTCAAGTTTCTAGGAACTCCTGAAAACTTAAAAAACATTTTTCAAGTTTCTAGGAACTCCTGAAAACTTAAAAAACATTTTTCAAATTTCTAGGAACTCCTGAAAACTTGAAAACATTTTTCAAGTTTCTAGGAACTCCTGAAAACTTAAAAAACATTTTTCAAATTTCTAGGAACTCCTGAAAACTAAAAAAACATTTTTCAAGTTTCTAGGAACTCCTGAAAACTTAAAAAACATTTTTCAAATTTCTAGGAACTCCTGAAAACTTAAAAAACATTTTTCAAATTTCTAGGAACTCCTGAAAACTTGAAAACATTTTTCAAGTTTCTAGGAACTCCTGAAAACTTAAAAAACATTTTTCAAATTTCTAGGAACTCCTGAAAACTTGAAAACATTTTTCAAATTTCTAGGAACTCCTGAAAACTTAAAAAACATTTTTCAAATTTCTAGGAACTCCTGAAAACTTAAAAAACATTTTTCAAATTTCTAGGAACTCCTGAAAACTAAAAAAACATTTTTCAAGTTTCTAGGAACTCCTGAAAACTTAAAAAACATTTTTCAAGTTTCTAGGAACTCCTGAAAAGTTAAAAAACATTTTTCAAATTTCTAGGAACTCCTGAAAACTAAAAAAACATTTTTCAAGTTTCTAGGAACTCCTGAAAACTTAAAAAACATTTTTCAAGTTTCTAGGAACTCCTGAAAACTTAAAAAACATTTTTCAAATTTCTAGGAACTCCTGAAAACTTGAAAACATTTTTCAAGTTTCTAGGAACTCCTGAAAACTTAAAAAACATTTTTCAAATTTCTAGGAACTCCTGAAAACTAAAAAAACATTTTTCAAGTTTCTAGGAACTCCTGAAAACTTAAAAAACATTTTTCAAATTTCTAGGAACTCCTGAAAACTTAAAAAACATTTTTCAAATTTCTAGGAACTCCTGAAAACTTGAAAACATTTTTCAAGTTTCTAGGAACTCCTGAAAACTTAAAAAACATTTTTCAAATTTCTAGGAACTCCTGAAAACTTGAAAACATTTTTCAAATTTCTAGGAACTCCTGAAAACTTAAAAAACATTTTTCAAATTTCTAGGAACTCCTGAAAACTTAAAAAACATTTTTCAAATTTCTAGGAACTCCTGAAAACTAAAAAAACATTTTTCAAGTTTCTAGGAACTCCTGAAAACTTAAAAAACATTTTTCAAGTTTCTAGGAACTCCTGAAAAGTTAAAAAACATTTTTCAAATTTCTAGGAACTCCTGAAAACTTGAAAATATTTTTCAAGTTTCTAGGAACTCCTGAAAACTTAAAAAACATTTTTCAACATTCTAGGAACTCCTGAAAACTTGAAAACATTTTTCAAATTTCTAGGAACTCCTGAAAACTTAAAAAACATTTTTCAAATTTCCAGGAACTCCTGAAAACTAAAAAAACATTTTTCAAGTTTCTAGGAACTCCTGAAAACTTAAAAAACATTTTTCAAATTTCTAGGAACTCCTGAAAACTTAAAAAACATTTTTCAAATTTCTAGGAACTCCTGAAAACTAAAAAAACATTTTTCAAGTTTCTAGGAACTCCTGAAAACTTAAAAAACATTTTTCAAACTTCTAGGAACTCCTGAAAACTTGAAAAACATTTTTCAAGTTTCTAGGAACTCCTGAAAACTTGAAAAAGTTTTTTCAAATTTCTAGGAACTCCTGAAAACTTAAAAAACATTTTTCAAATTTCTAGGAACTCCTGAAAACTTGAAAAAGTTTTTTCAAATTTTTAGGAACTCCTGAGAATTTGAAAAAGTTTTTTCAAATTTCTAGAACTCCTGAGAATTTGAAAAAGTTTTTTCAAATTTCTGGGAACTCCTGAAAACTTGAAAAAGTTTTTTCAAATTTCTAGGAACTCCTGAAAACTAAAAAAACATTTTTCAAGTTTCTAGGAACTCCTGAAAACTTAAAAAACATTTTTCAAATTTCTAGGAACTCCTGAAAACTTAAAAAACATTTTTCAAATTTCTAGGAACTCCTGAAAACTAAAAAAACATTTTTCAAGTTTCTAGGAACTCCTGAAAACTTAAAAAACATTTTTCAAACTTCTAGGAACTCCTGAAAACTTGAAAAACATTTTTCAAGTTTCTAGGAACTCCTGAAAACTTGAAAAACATTTTTCAAATTTCTAGGAACTCCTGAAAACTTAAAAAACATTTTTCAAATTTCTAGGAACTCCTGAAAACTTGAAAAAGTTTTTTCAAATTTTTAGGAACTCCTGAGAATTTGAAAAAGTTTTTTCAAATTTCTAGAACTCCTGAGAATTTGAAAAAGTTTTTTCAAATTTCTGGGAACTCCTGAAAACTTGAAAAAGTTTTTTCAAATTTCTAGGAACTCCTGAAAACTTAAAAAACATTTTTCAAATTTCTAGGAACTCCTGAAAACTTAAAAAACATTTTTCAAATTTCTAGGAACTCCTGAAAACTTAAAAAACATTTTTCAAATTTCTAGGAACTCCTGAAAACTTGAAAAAGTTTTTTCAAATTTCTAGGAACTCCTGAAAACTTGAAAAAGTTTTTTCAAATTTTTAGGAACTCCTGAGAATTTGAAAAAGTTTTTTCAAATTTCTAGAACTCCTGAGAATTTGAAAAAGTTTTTTCAAATTTCTGGGAACTCCTGAAAACTTGAAAAAGTTTTTTCAAATTTCTGGGAACTCCTGAAAACTTGAAAAAGTTTTTTCAAATTTCTAGGAACTCCTGAGAATTTGAAAAAGTTTTTTCAAATTTTTAGGAACTCCTGAAAACTTGAAAACATTTTTCAAATTTCTAGAACTCCTGAGAATTTGAAAAAGTTTTTCCAAATTTTTAGGAACTCCTGAAAACTTGAAAACATTTTTCAAATTTCTAGGAACTCCTGAAAACTTGAAAACATTTTTCAAACTTCTAGGAACTCCTGAAAACTTGAAAAACATTTTTCAAGTTTCTAGGAACTCCTGAAAACTTGAAAAACTTTTTTCAAGTTTCTAGGAACTCCTGAAAACTTGAAAACATTTTTCAAATTTCTAGGAACTCCTGAAAACTAAAAAAACATTTTTCAAGTTTCTAGAAACTCCTGAAAACTTAAAAAACATTTTTCAAATTTCTAGGAACTCCTGAAAACTTGAAAACATTTTTCAAACTTCTAGGAACTCCTGAAAACTTGAAAAACATTTTTCAAGTTTCTAGGAACTCCTGAAAACTTGAAAAACAGTTTTCGAATTTCTAGGAACTCCTGAAAACTTGAAAAACATTTTTCAAATTTCTAGGAACTCCTGAAAACTTGAAAAAGTTTTTTCAAATTTCTAGGAACTCCTGAAAACTTGAAAAAGTTTTTTCAATTTTTTAGGAACTCCTGAGAATTTGAGAAAGTTTTTTCAAATTTTTAGGAACTCCTGAGAATTTGAAAAAGTTTTTTCAAATTTCTAGAACTCCTGAGAATTTGAAAAAGTTTTTTCAAATTTCTGGGAACTCCTGAAAACTTGAAAAAGTTTTTTCAAATTTCTAGGAACTCCTGAGAATTTGAAAAAGTTTTTTCAAATTTTTAGGAACTCCTGAGAATTTGAAAAAGTTTTTTCAAATTTTTAGGAACTCCTGAAAACTTGAAAACATTTTTCAAATTTCTAGAACTCCTGAGAATTTGAAAAAGTTTTTTCAAATTTTTAGGAACTCCTGAAAACTTGAAAACATTTTTCAAATTTCTAGGAACTCCTGAAAACTAAAAAAACATTTTTCAAGTTTCTAGGAACTCCTGAAAACTTGAAAAACATTTTTCAAACTTCTAGGAACTCCTGAAAACTTGAAAACATTTTTCAAACTTCTAGGAACTCCTGAAAACTTAAAAAACATTTTCCAAATTTCTAGGAACTCCTGAAAACTAAAAAAATCATTTTTCAAGTTTCTAGGAACTCCTGAAAACTTAAAAAACATTTTTCAAATTTCTAGGAACTCCTGAAAACTTGAAAACATTTTTCAAACTTCTAGGAACTCCTGAAAACTTGAAAACATTTTTCAAGTTTCTAGGAACTCCTGAAAACTTAAAAAACATTTTTCAAATTTCTAGGAACTCCTGAAAACTTAAAAAACATTTTTCAAATTTCTAGGAACTCCTGAAAACTAAAAAAACATTTTTCAAGTTTCTAGGAACTCCTGAAAACTTAAAAAACATTTTTCAAACTTCTAGGAACTCCTGAAAACTTGAAAAACATTTTTCAAGTTTCTAGGAACTCCTGAAAACTTGAAAAAGTTTTTTCAAATTTCTAGGAACTCCTGAAAACTTGAAAAACATTTTTCAAATTTCTAGGAACTCCTGAAAACTTAAAAAACATTTTTCAAATTTCTAGGAACTCCTGAAAACTTGAAAACATTTTTCAAGTTTCTAGGAACTCCTGAAAACTTAAAAAACATTTTTCAAATTTCTAGGAACTCCTGAAAACTAAAAAAACATTTTTCAAGTTTCTAGGAACTCCTGAAAACTTAAAAAACATTTTTCAAATTTCTAGGAACTCCTGAAAACTTAAAAAACATTTTTCAAATTTCTAGGAACTCCTGAAAACTTGAAAACATTTTTCAAGTTTCTAGGAACTCCTGAAAACTTAAAAAACATTTTTCAAATTTCTAGGAACTCCTGAAAACTTGAAAACATTTTTCAAATTTCTAGGAACTCCTGAAAACTTAAAAAACATTTTTCAAATTTCTAGGAACTCCTGAAAACTTAAAAAACATTTTTCAAATTTCTAGGAACTCCTGAAAACTAAAAAAACATTTTTCAAGTTTCTAGGAACTCCTGAAAACTTAAAAAACATTTTTCAAGTTTCTAGGAACTCCTGAAAAGTTAAAAAACATTTTTCAAATTTCTAGGAACTCCTGAAAACTTGAAAATATTTTTCAAGTTTCTAGGAACTCCTGAAAACTTAAAAAACATTTTTCAAATTTCTAGGAACTCCTGAAAACTAAAAAAACATTTTTCAAGTTTCAAGGAACTCCTGAAAACTTAAAAAACATTTTTCAAATTTCTAGGAACTCCTGAAAACTTAAAAAACATTTTTCAAATTTCTAGGAACTCCTGAAAACTTGAAAACATTTTTCAAGTTTCTAGGAACTCCTGAAAACTTGAAAACATTTTTCAAATTTCTAGGAACTCCTGAAAACTTGAAAACATTTTTCAAATTTCTAGGAACTCCTGAAAACTTAAAAAACATTTTTCAAATTTCTAGGAACTCCTGAAAACTTAAAAAACATTTTTCAAATTTCTAGGAACTCCTGAAAACTAAAAAAACATTTTTCAAGTTTCTAGGAACTCCTGAAAACTTAAAAAACATTTTTCAAATTTCTAGGAACTCCTGAAAACTTAAAAAACATTTTTCAAATTTCTAGGAACTCCTGAAAACTAAAAAAACATTTTTCAAGTTTCTAGGAACTCCTGAAAACTTAAAAAACATTTTTCAAGTTTCTAGGAACTCCTGAAAACTTAAAAAACATTTTTCAAATTTCTAGGAACTCCTGAAAACTTGAAAACATTTTTCAAGTTTCTAGGAACTCCTGAAAACTTAAAAAACATTTTTCAAATTTCTAGGAACTCCTGAAAACTAAAAAAACATTTTTCAAGTTTCTAGGAACTCCTGAAAACTTAAAAAACATTTTTCAAATTTCTAGGAACTCCTGAAAACTTAAAAAACATTTTTCAAATTTCTAGGAACTCCTGAAAACTTGAAAACATTTTTCAAGTTTCTAGGAACTCCTGAAAACTTAAAAAACATTTTTCAAATTTCTAGGAACTCCTGAAAACTTGAAAACATTTTTCAAATTTCTAGGAACTCCTGAAAACTTAAAAAACATTTTTCAAATTTCTAGGAACTCCTGAAAACTTAAAAAACATTTTTCAAATTTCTAGGAACTCCTGAAAACTAAAAAAACATTTTTCAAGTTTCTAGGAACTCCTGAAAACTTAAAAAACATTTTTCAAGTTTCTAGGAACTCCTGAAAAGTTAAAAAACATTTTTCAAATTTCTAGGAACTCCTGAAAACTTGAAAATATTTTTCAAGTTTCTAGGAACTCCTGAAAACTTAAAAAACATTTTTCAACATTCTAGGAACTCCTGAAAACTTGAAAACATTTTTCAAATTTCTAGGAACTCCTGAAAACTTAAAAAACATTTTTCAAATTTCCAGGAACTCCTGAAAACTAAAAAAACATTTTTCAAGTTTCTAGGAACTCCTGAAAACTTAAAAAACATTTTTCAAATTTCTAGGAACTCCTGAAAACTTAAAAAACATTTTTCAAATTTCTAGGAACTCCTGAAAACTAAAAAAACATTTTTCAAGTTTCTAGGAACTCCTGAAAACTTAAAAAACATTTTTCAAACTTCTAGGAACTCCTGAAAACTTGAAAAACATTTTTCAAGTTTCTAGGAACTCCTGAAAACTTGAAAAAGTTTTTTCAAATTTCTAGGAACTCCTGAAAACTTAAAAAACATTTTTCAAATTTCTAGGAACTCCTGAAAACTTGAAAAAGTTTTTTCAAATTTTTAGGAACTCCTGAGAATTTGAAAAAGTTTTTTCAAATTTCTAGAACTCCTGAGAATTTGAAAAAGTTTTTTCAAATTTCTGGGAACTCCTGAAAACTTGAAAAAGTTTTTTCAAATTTCTAGGAACTCCTGAAAACTAAAAAAACATTTTTCAAGTTTCTAGGAACTCCTGAAAACTTAAAAAACATTTTTCAAATTTCTAGGAACTCCTGAAAACTTAAAAAACATTTTTCAAATTTCTAGGAACTCCTGAAAACTAAAAAAACATTTTTCAAGTTTCTAGGAACTCCTGAAAACTTAAAAAACATTTTTCAAACTTCTAGGAACTCCTGAAAACTTGAAAAACATTTTTCAAGTTTCTAGGAACTCCTGAAAACTTGAAAAACATTTTTCAAATTTCTAGGAACTCCTGAAAACTTAAAAAACATTTTTCAAATTTCTAGGAACTCCTGAAAACTTGAAAAAGTTTTTTCAAATTTTTAGGAACTCCTGAGAATTTGAAAAAGTTTTTTCAAATTTCTAGAACTCCTGAGAATTTGAAAAAGTTTTTTCAAATTTCTGGGAACTCCTGAAAACTTGAAAAAGTTTTTTCAAATTTCTAGGAACTCCTGAAAACTTAAAAAACATTTTTCAAATTTCTAGGAACTCCTGAAAACTTAAAAAACATTTTTCAAATTTCTAGGAACTCCTGAAAACTTAAAAAACATTTTTCAAATTTCTAGGAACTCCTGAAAACTTGAAAAAGTTTTTTCAAATTTCTAGGAACTCCTGAAAACTTGAAAAAGTTTTTTCAAATTTTTAGGAACTCCTGAGAATTTGAAAAAGTTTTTTCAAATTTCTAGAACTCCTGAGAATTTGAAAAAGTTTTTTCAAATTTCTGGGAACTCCTGAAAACTTGAAAAAGTTTTTTCAAATTTCTGGGAACTCCTGAAAACTTGAAAAAGTTTTTTCAAATTTCTAGGAACTCCTGAGAATTTGAAAAAGTTTTTTCAAATTTTTAGGAACTCCTGAAAACTTGAAAACATTTTTCAAATTTCTAGAACTCCTGAGAATTTGAAAAAGTTTTTCCAAATTTTTAGGAACTCCTGAAAACTTGAAAACATTTTTCAAATTTCTAGGAACTCCTGAAAACTTGAAAACATTTTTCAAACTTCTAGGAACTCCTGAAAACTTGAAAAACATTTTTCAAGTTTCTAGGAACTCCTGAAAACTTGAAAAACTTTTTTCAAGTTTCTAGGAACTCCTGAAAACTTGAAAACATTTTTCAAATTTCTAGGAACTCCTGAAAACTAAAAAAACATTTTTCAAGTTTCTAGAAACTCCTGAAAACTTAAAAAACATTTTTCAAATTTCTAGGAACTCCTGAAAACTTGAAAACATTTTTCAAACTTCTAGGAACTCCTGAAAACTTGAAAAACATTTTTCAAGTTTCTAGGAACTCCTGAAAACTTGAAAAACAGTTTTCGAATTTCTAGGAACTCCTGAAAACTTGAAAAACATTTTTCAAATTTCTAGGAACTCCTGAAAACTTGAAAAAGTTTTTTCAAATTTCTAGGAACTCCTGAAAACTTGAAAAAGTTTTTTCAATTTTTTAGGAACTCCTGAGAATTTGAGAAAGTTTTTTCAAATTTTTAGGAACTCCTGAGAATTTGAAAAAGTTTTTTCAAATTTCTAGAACTCCTGAGAATTTGAAAAAGTTTTTTCAAATTTCTGGGAACTCCTGAAAACTTGAAAAAGTTTTTTCAAATTTCTAGGAACTCCTGAGAATTTGAAAAAGTTTTTTCAAATTTTTAGGAACTCCTGAGAATTTGAAAAAGTTTTTTCAAATTTTTAGGAACTCCTGAAAACTTGAAAACATTTTTCAAATTTCTAGAACTCCTGAGAATTTGAAAAAGTTTTTTCAAATTTTTAGGAACTCCTGAAAACTTGAAAACATTTTTCAAATTTCTAGGAACTCCTGAAAACTAAAAAAACATTTTTCAAGTTTCTAGGAACTCCTGAAAACTTGAAAAACATTTTTCAAACTTCTAGGAACTCCTGAAAACTTGAAAACATTTTTCAAACTTCTAGGAACTCCTGAAAACTTAAAAAACATTTTCCAAATTTCTAGGAACTCCTGAAAACTAAAAAAATCATTTTTCAAGTTTCTAGGAACTCCTGAAAACTTAAAAAACATTTTTCAAATTTCTAGGAACTCCTGAAAACTTGAAAACATTTTTCAAACTTCTAGGAACTCCTGAAAACTTGAAAACATTTTTCAAGTTTCTAGGAACTCCTGAAAACTTAAAAAACATTTTTCAAATTTCTAGGAACTCCTGAAAACTTAAAAAACATTTTTCAAATTTCTAGGAACTCCTGAAAACTAAAAAAACATTTTTCAAGTTTCTAGGAACTCCTGAAAACTTAAAAAACATTTTTCAAACTTCTAGGAACTCCTGAAAACTTGAAAAACATTTTTCAAGTTTCTAGGAACTCCTGAAAACTTGAAAAAGTTTTTTCAAATTTCTAGGAACTCCTGAAAACTTGAAAAACATTTTTCAAATTTCTAGGAACTCCTGAAAACTTAAAAAACATTTTTCAAATTTCTAGGAACTCCTGAAAACTTGAAAAAGTTTTTTCAAATTTTTAGGAACTCCTGAAAACTTAAAAAACATTTTTCAAATTTCTAGGAACTCCTGAAAACTTAAAAAACATTTTTCAAATTTCTAGGAACTCCTGAAAACTTAAAAAACATTTTTCAAATTTCTAGGAACTCCTGAAAACTAAAAAAACATTTTTCAAGTTTCTAGGAACTCCTGAAAACTTAAAAAACATTTTTCAAACTTCTAGGAACTCCTGAAAACTTGAAAAACATTTTTCAAGTTTCTAGGAACTCCTGAAAACTTGAAAAAGTTTTTTCAAATTTCTGGGAACTCCTGAAAACTTGAAAAAGTTTTTTCAAATTTCTAGGAACTCCTGAAAACTTAAAAAACATTTTTCAAATTTCTAGGAACTCCTGAAAACTTAAAAAACATTTTTCAAATTTCTAGGAACTCCTGAAAACTTACAAAACATTTTTCAAATTTCTAGGAACTCCTGAAAACTTGAAAAAGTTTTTTCAAATTTCTAGGAACTCCTGAAAACTTGAAAAAGTTTTTTCAAATTTTTAGGAACTCCTGAGAATTTGAAAAAGTTTTTTCAAATTTCTAGAACTCCTGAGAATTTGAAAAAGTTTTTTCAAATTTCTGGGAACTCCTGAAAACTTGAAAAAGTTTTTTCAAATTTCTGGGAACTCCTGAAAACTTGAAAAAGTTTTTTCAAATTTCTAGGAACTCCTGAGAATTTGAAAAAGTTTTTTCAAATTTTTAGGAACTCCTGAAAACTTGAAAACATTTTTCAAATTTCTAGAACTCCTGAGAATTTGAAAAAGTTTTTCCAAATTTTTAGGAACTCCTGAAAACTTGAAAACATTTTTCAAATTTCTAGGAACTCCTGAAAACTAAAAAAACATTTTTCAAGTTTCTAGGAACTCCTGAAAACTTGAAAACATTTTTCAAACTTCTAGGAACTCCTGAAAACTTGAAAACATTTTTCAAACTTCTAGAACTCCTGAGAATTTGAAAAAGTTTTTCCAAATTTTTAGGAACTCCTGAAAACTTGAAAACATTTTTCAAATTTCTAGAACTCCTGAAAATTTGAAAAAGTTTTTTCAAATTTTTAGGAACTCCTGAAAACTTGAAAACATTTTTCAAATTTCTAGAACTCCTGAGAATTTGAAAAAGTTTTTCCAAATTTTTAGGAACTCCTGAAAACTTGAAAAAGTTTTTTCTAATTTCTAGGAACTCCTGAAAACTTGAAAAAGTTTTTTCAAATTTCTAGGAACCCCTGAAAACTTGAAAAACATTTTTCAAACTTCTAGGAACTCCTGAAAACTTGAAAACATTTTTCAAATTTCTAGGAACTCCTGAAAACTTGAAAACATTTTTCAAACTTCTAGGAACTCCTGAAAACTTGAAAAACATTTTTCAAATTTCTAGGAACCCCTGAAAACTTGAAAAACATTTTTCAAATTTCTAGGAACTCCTGAAAACTTGAAAACATTTTTCAAACTTCTAGGAACTCCTGAAAACTTGAAAAACATTTTTCAAATTTCTAGGAACCCCTGAAAACTTGAAAAACATTTTTCAAATTTCTAGGAACTCCTGAAAACTTGAAAAAGTTTTTTCTAGTTTCTAGGAACTCCTGAAAACTTGAAAAAGTTTTTTCAAATTTCTAGGAACTCCTGAAAACTTAAAAAACATTTTTCAAATTTCTAGGAACTCCTGAAAACTTGAAAACATTTTTCAAATTTCTAGGAACTCCTGAAAACTTGAAAAACTTTTTTCAAGTTTCTAGGAACTCCTGAAAACTTAAAAAACATTTTTCAAATTTCTAGGAACTCCTGAAAACTTAAAAAACATTTTTCAAATTTCTAGGAACTCCTGAAAACTAAAAAAACATTTTTCAAGTTTCTAGGAACTCCTGAAAACTTGAAAACATTTTTCAAACTTCTAGGAACTCCTGAAAACTTGAAAACATTTTTCAAACTTCTAGAACTCCTGAGAATTTGAAAAAGTTTTTCCAAATTTTTAGGAACTCCTGAAAACTTGAAAACATTTTTCAAATTTCTAGAACTCCTGAAAATTTGAAAAAGTTTTTTCAAATTTTTAGGAACTCCTGAAAACTTGAAAACATTTTTCAAATTTCTAGAACTCCTGAGAATTTGAAAAAGTTTTTCCAAATTTTTAGGAACTCCTGAAAACTTGAAAACATTTTTCAAACTTCTAGGAACTCCTGAAAACTTGAAAACATTTTTCAAACTTCTAGGAACTCCTGAAAACTAAAAAAACATTTTTCAAGTTTCTAGGAACTCCTGAAAACTTGAAAACATTTTTCAAGTTTCTAGGAACTCCTGAAAACTTGAAAACATTTTTCAAACTTCTAGGAACTCCTGAAAACTTGAAAACATTTTTCAAACTTCTAGGAACTCCTGAAAACTTGAAAACATTTTTCAAACTTCTAGGAACTCCTGAAAACTAAAAAAACATTTTTCAAGTTTCTAGGAACTCCTGAAAACTTGAAAACATTTTTCAAATTTCTAGAACTCCTGAGAATTTGAAAAAGTTTTTCCAAATTTTTAGGAACTCCTGAAAACTTGAAAACATTTGTCAAACTTCTAGGAACTCCTGAAAACTTGAAAACATTTTTCAAACTTCTAGGAACTCCTGAAAACTTGAAAAACTTTTTTCAAGTTTCTAGGAACTCCTGAAAACTTGAAAACATTTTTCAAACTTCTAGGAACTCCTGAAAACTTGAAAACATTTTTCAAACTTCTAGAACTCCTGAGAATTTGAAAAAGTTTTTCCAAATTTTTAGGAACTCCTGAAAACTTGAAAACATTTTTCAAATTTCTAGGAACTCCTGAAAACTAAAAAAACATTTTTCAAGTTTCTAGGAACTCCTGAAAACTTAAAAAACATTTTTCAAATTTCTAGGAACTCCTGAAAACTTAAAAAACATTTTTCAAATTTCTAGGAACTCCTGAAAACTTGAAAACATTTTTCAAGTTTCTAGGAACTCCTGAAAACTTAAAAAACATTTTTCAAATTTCTAGGAACTCCTGAAAACTTAAAAAACATTTTTCAAATTTCTAGGAACTCCTGAAAACTAAAAAAACATTTTTCAAGTTTCTAGGAACTCCTGAAAACTTAAAAAACATTTTTCAAGTTTCTAGGAACTCCTGAAAAGTTAAAAAACATTTTTCAAATTTCTAGGAACTCCTGAAAACTTGAAAATATTTTTCAAGTTTCTAGGAACTCCTGAAAACTTGGAAACATTTTTCAAATTTCTAGGAACTCCTGAAAACTTAAAAAACATTTTTCAAATTTCTAGGAACTCCTGAAAACTAAAAAAACATTTTTCAAGTTTCTAGGAACTCCTGAAAACTTAAAAAACATTTTTCAAATTTCTAGGAACTCCTGAAAACTTAAAAAACATTTTTCAAATTTCTAGGAACTCCTGAAAACTAAAAAAACATTTTTCAAGTTTCTAGGAACTCCTGAAAACTTAAAAAACATTTTTCAAGTTTCTAGGAACTCCTGAAAACTTAAAAAACATTTTTCAAATTTCTAGGAACTCCTGAAAACTTGAAAACATTTTTCAAGTTTCTAGGAACTCCTGAAAACTTAAAAAACATTTTTCAAATTTCTAGGAACTCCTGAAAACTAAAAAAACATTTTTCAAGTTTCTAGGAACTCCTGAAAACTTAAAAAACATTTTTCAAATTTCTAGGAACTCCTGAAAACTTAAAAAACATTTTTCAAATTTCTAGGAACTCCTGAAAACTTGAAAACATTTTTCAAGTTTCTAGGAACTCCTGAAAACTTAAAAAACATTTTTCAAATTTCTAGGAACTCCTGAAAACTTGAAAACATTTTTCAAATTTCTAGGAACTCCTGAAAACTTAAAAAACATTTTTCAAATTTCTAGGAACTCCTGAAAACTTAAAAAACATTTTTCAAATTTCTAGGAACTCCTGAAAACTAAAAAAACATTTTTCAAGTTTCTAGGAACTCCTGAAAACTTAAAAAACATTTTTCAAGTTTCTAGGAACTCCTGAAAAGTTAAAAAACATTTTTCAAATTTCTAGGAACTCCTGAAAACTTGAAAATATTTTTCAAGTTTCTAGGAACTCCTGAAAACTTAAAAAACATTTTTCAAATTTCTAGGAACTCCTGAAAACTAAAAAAACATTTTTCAAGTTTCAAGGAACTCCTGAAAACTTAAAAAACATTTTTCAAATTTCTAGGAACTCCTGAAAACTTAAAAAACATTTTTCAAATTTCTAGGAACTCCTGAAAACTTGAAAACATTTTTCAAGTTTCTAGGAACTCCTGAAAACTTGAAAACATTTTTCAAATTTCTAGGAACTCCTGAAAACTTGAAAACATTTTTCAAATTTCTAGGAACTCCTGAAAACTTAAAAAACATTTTTCAAATTTCTAGGAACTCCTGAAAACTTAAAAAACATTTTTCAAATTTCTAGGAACTCCTGAAAACTAAAAAAACATTTTTCAAGTTTCTAGGAACTCCTGAAAACTTAAAAAACATTTTTCAAATTTCTAGGAACTCCTGAAAACTTAAAAAACATTTTTCAAATTTCTAGGAACTCCTGAAAACTAAAAAAACATTTTTCAAGTTTCTAGGAACTCCTGAAAACTTAAAAAACATTTTTCAAGTTTCTAGGAACTCCTGAAAACTTAAAAAACATTTTTCAAATTTCTAGGAACTCCTGAAAACTTGAAAACATTTTTCAAGTTTCTAGGAACTCCTGAAAACTTAAAAAACATTTTTCAAATTTCTAGGAACTCCTGAAAACTAAAAAAACATTTTTCAAGTTTCTAGGAACTCCTGAAAACTTAAAAAACATTTTTCAAATTTCTAGGAACTCCTGAAAACTTAAAAAACATTTTTCAAATTTCTAGGAACTCCTGAAAACTTGAAAACATTTTTCAAGTTTCTAGGAACTCCTGAAAACTTAAAAAACATTTTTCAAATTTCTAGGAACTCCTGAAAACTTGAAAACATTTTTCAAATTTCTAGGAACTCCTGAAAACTTAAAAAACATTTTTCAAATTTCTAGGAACTCCTGAAAACTTAAAAAACATTTTTCAAATTTCTAGGAACTCCTGAAAACTAAAAAAACATTTTTCAAGTTTCTAGGAACTCCTGAAAACTTAAAAAACATTTTTCAAGTTTCTAGGAACTCCTGAAAAGTTAAAAAACATTTTTCAAATTTCTAGGAACTCCTGAAAACTTGAAAATATTTTTCAAGTTTCTAGGAACTCCTGAAAACTTAAAAAACATTTTTCAACATTCTAGGAACTCCTGAAAACTTGAAAACATTTTTCAAATTTCTAGGAACTCCTGAAAACTTAAAAAACATTTTTCAAATTTCCAGGAACTCCTGAAAACTAAAAAAACATTTTTCAAGTTTCTAGGAACTCCTGAAAACTTAAAAAACATTTTTCAAATTTCTAGGAACTCCTGAAAACTTAAAAAACATTTTTCAAATTTCTAGGAACTCCTGAAAACTAAAAAAACATTTTTCAAGTTTCTAGGAACTCCTGAAAACTTAAAAAACATTTTTCAAACTTCTAGGAACTCCTGAAAACTTGAAAAACATTTTTCAAGTTTCTAGGAACTCCTGAAAACTTGAAAAAGTTTTTTCAAATTTCTAGGAACTCCTGAAAACTTAAAAAACATTTTTCAAATTTCTAGGAACTCCTGAAAACTTGAAAAAGTTTTTTCAAATTTTTAGGAACTCCTGAGAATTTGAAAAAGTTTTTTCAAATTTCTAGAACTCCTGAGAATTTGAAAAAGTTTTTTCAAATTTCTGGGAACTCCTGAAAACTTGAAAAAGTTTTTTCAAATTTCTAGGAACTCCTGAAAACTAAAAAAACATTTTTCAAGTTTCTAGGAACTCCTGAAAACTTAAAAAACATTTTTCAAATTTCTAGGAACTCCTGAAAACTTAAAAAACATTTTTCAAATTTCTAGGAACTCCTGAAAACTAAAAAAACATTTTTCAAGTTTCTAGGAACTCCTGAAAACTTAAAAAACATTTTTCAAACTTCTAGGAACTCCTGAAAACTTGAAAAACATTTTTCAAGTTTCTAGGAACTCCTGAAAACTTGAAAAACATTTTTCAAATTTCTAGGAACTCCTGAAAACTTAAAAAACATTTTTCAAATTTCTAGGAACTCCTGAAAACTTGAAAAAGTTTTTTCAAATTTTTAGGAACTCCTGAGAATTTGAAAAAGTTTTTTCAAATTTCTAGAACTCCTGAGAATTTGAAAAAGTTTTTTCAAATTTCTGGGAACTCCTGAAAACTTGAAAAAGTTTTTTCAAATTTCTAGGAACTCCTGAAAACTTAAAAAACATTTTTCAAATTTCTAGGAACTCCTGAAAACTTAAAAAACATTTTTCAAATTTCTAGGAACTCCTGAAAACTTAAAAAACATTTTTCAAATTTCTAGGAACTCCTGAAAACTTGAAAAAGTTTTTTCAAATTTCTAGGAACTCCTGAAAACTTGAAAAAGTTTTTTCAAATTTTTAGGAACTCCTGAGAATTTGAAAAAGTTTTTTCAAATTTCTAGAACTCCTGAGAATTTGAAAAAGTTTTTTCAAATTTCTGGGAACTCCTGAAAACTTGAAAAAGTTTTTTCAAATTTCTGGGAACTCCTGAAAACTTGAAAAAGTTTTTTCAAATTTCTAGGAACTCCTGAGAATTTGAAAAAGTTTTTTCAAATTTTTAGGAACTCCTGAAAACTTGAAAACATTTTTCAAATTTCTAGAACTCCTGAGAATTTGAAAAAGTTTTTCCAAATTTTTAGGAACTCCTGAAAACTTGAAAACATTTTTCAAATTTCTAGGAACTCCTGAAAACTTGAAAACATTTTTCAAACTTCTAGGAACTCCTGAAAACTTGAAAAACATTTTTCAAGTTTCTAGGAACTCCTGAAAACTTGAAAAACTTTTTTCAAGTTTCTAGGAACTCCTGAAAACTTGAAAACATTTTTCAAATTTCTAGGAACTCCTGAAAACTAAAAAAACATTTTTCAAGTTTCTAGAAACTCCTGAAAACTTAAAAAACATTTTTCAAATTTCTAGGAACTCCTGAAAACTTGAAAACATTTTTCAAACTTCTAGGAACTCCTGAAAACTTGAAAAACATTTTTCAAGTTTCTAGGAACTCCTGAAAACTTGAAAAACAGTTTTCGAATTTCTAGGAACTCCTGAAAACTTGAAAAACATTTTTCAAATTTCTAGGAACTCCTGAAAACTTGAAAAAGTTTTTTCAAATTTCTAGGAACTCCTGAAAACTTGAAAAAGTTTTTTCAATTTTTTAGGAACTCCTGAGAATTTGAGAAAGTTTTTTCAAATTTTTAGGAACTCCTGAGAATTTGAAAAAGTTTTTTCAAATTTCTAGAACTCCTGAGAATTTGAAAAAGTTTTTTCAAATTTCTGGGAACTCCTGAAAACTTGAAAAAGTTTTTTCAAATTTCTAGGAACTCCTGAGAATTTGAAAAAGTTTTTTCAAATTTTTAGGAACTCCTGAGAATTTGAAAAAGTTTTTTCAAATTTTTAGGAACTCCTGAAAACTTGAAAACATTTTTCAAATTTCTAGAACTCCTGAGAATTTGAAAAAGTTTTTTCAAATTTTTAGGAACTCCTGAAAACTTGAAAACATTTTTCAAATTTCTAGGAACTCCTGAAAACTAAAAAAACATTTTTCAAGTTTCTAGGAACTCCTGAAAACTTGAAAAACATTTTTCAAACTTCTAGGAACTCCTGAAAACTTGAAAACATTTTTCAAACTTCTAGGAACTCCTGAAAACTTAAAAAACATTTTCCAAATTTCTAGGAACTCCTGAAAACTAAAAAAATCATTTTTCAAGTTTCTAGGAACTCCTGAAAACTTAAAAAACATTTTTCAAATTTCTAGGAACTCCTGAAAACTTGAAAACATTTTTCAAACTTCTAGGAACTCCTGAAAACTTGAAAACATTTTTCAAGTTTCTAGGAACTCCTGAAAACTTAAAAAACATTTTTCAAATTTCTAGGAACTCCTGAAAACTTAAAAAACATTTTTCAAATTTCTAGGAACTCCTGAAAACTAAAAAAACATTTTTCAAGTTTCTAGGAACTCCTGAAAACTTAAAAAACATTTTTCAAACTTCTAGGAACTCCTGAAAACTTGAAAAACATTTTTCAAGTTTCTAGGAACTCCTGAAAACTTGAAAAAGTTTTTTCAAATTTCTAGGAACTCCTGAAAACTTGAAAAACATTTTTCAAATTTCTAGGAACTCCTGAAAACTTAAAAAACATTTTTCAAATTTCTAGGAACTCCTGAAAACTTGAAAAAGTTTTTTCAAATTTTTAGGAACTCCTGAAAACTTAAAAAACATTTTTCAAATTTCTAGGAACTCCTGAAAACTTAAAAAACATTTTTCAAATTTCTAGGAACTCCTGAAAACTTAAAAAACATTTTTCAAATTTCTAGGAACTCCTGAAAACTAAAAAAACATTTTTCAAGTTTCTAGGAACTCCTGAAAACTTAAAAAACATTTTTCAAACTTCTAGGAACTCCTGAAAACTTGAAAAACATTTTTCAAGTTTCTAGGAACTCCTGAAAACTTGAAAAAGTTTTTTCAAATTTCTGGGAACTCCTGAAAACTTGAAAAAGTTTTTTCAAATTTCTAGGAACTCCTGAAAACTTAAAAAACATTTTTCAAATTTCTAGGAACTCCTGAAAACTTAAAAAACATTTTTCAAATTTCTAGGAACTCCTGAAAACTTACAAAACATTTTTCAAATTTCTAGGAACTCCTGAAAACTTGAAAAAGTTTTTTCAAATTTCTAGGAACTCCTGAAAACTTGAAAAAGTTTTTTCAAATTTTTAGGAACTCCTGAGAATTTGAAAAAGTTTTTTCAAATTTCTAGAACTCCTGAGAATTTGAAAAAGTTTTTTCAAATTTCTGGGAACTCCTGAAAACTTGAAAAAGTTTTTTCAAATTTCTGGGAACTCCTGAAAACTTGAAAAAGTTTTTTCAAATTTCTAGGAACTCCTGAGAATTTGAAAAAGTTTTTTCAAATTTTTAGGAACTCCTGAAAACTTGAAAACATTTTTCAAATTTCTAGAACTCCTGAGAATTTGAAAAAGTTTTTCCAAATTTTTAGGAACTCCTGAAAACTTGAAAACATTTTTCAAATTTCTAGGAACTCCTGAAAACTAAAAAAACATTTTTCAAGTTTCTAGGAACTCCTGAAAACTTGAAAACATTTTTCAAACTTCTAGGAACTCCTGAAAACTTGAAAACATTTTTCAAACTTCTAGAACTCCTGAGAATTTGAAAAAGTTTTTCCAAATTTTTAGGAACTCCTGAAAACTTGAAAACATTTTTCAAATTTCTAGAACTCCTGAAAATTTGAAAAAGTTTTTTCAAATTTTTAGGAACTCCTGAAAACTTGAAAACATTTTTCAAATTTCTAGAACTCCTGAGAATTTGAAAAAGTTTTTCCAAATTTTTAGGAACTCCTGAAAACTTGAAAAAGTTTTTTCTAATTTCTAGGAACTCCTGAAAACTTGAAAAAGTTTTTTCAAATTTCTAGGAACCCCTGAAAACTTGAAAAACATTTTTCAAACTTCTAGGAACTCCTGAAAACTTGAAAACATTTTTCAAATTTCTAGGAACTCCTGAAAACTTGAAAACATTTTTCAAACTTCTAGGAACTCCTGAAAACTTGAAAAACATTTTTCAAATTTCTAGGAACCCCTGAAAACTTGAAAAACATTTTTCAAATTTCTAGGAACTCCTGAAAACTTGAAAACATTTTTCAAACTTCTAGGAACTCCTGAAAACTTGAAAAACATTTTTCAAATTTCTAGGAACCCCTGAAAACTTGAAAAACATTTTTCAAATTTCTAGGAACTCCTGAAAACTTGAAAAAGTTTTTTCTAGTTTCTAGGAACTCCTGAAAACTTGAAAAAGTTTTTTCAAATTTCTAGGAACTCCTGAAAACTTAAAAAACATTTTTCAAATTTCTAGGAACTCCTGAAAACTTGAAAACATTTTTCAAATTTCTAGGAACTCCTGAAAACTTGAAAAACTTTTTTCAAGTTTCTAGGAACTCCTGAAAACTTAAAAAACATTTTTCAAATTTCTAGGAACTCCTGAAAACTTAAAAAACATTTTTCAAATTTCTAGGAACTCCTGAAAACTAAAAAAACATTTTTCAAGTTTCTAGGAACTCCTGAAAACTTGAAAACATTTTTCAAACTTCTAGGAACTCCTGAAAACTTGAAAACATTTTTCAAACTTCTAGAACTCCTGAGAATTTGAAAAAGTTTTTCCAAATTTTTAGGAACTCCTGAAAACTTGAAAACATTTTTCAAATTTCTAGAACTCCTGAAAATTTGAAAAAGTTTTTTCAAATTTTTAGGAACTCCTGAAAACTTGAAAACATTTTTCAAATTTCTAGAACTCCTGAGAATTTGAAAAAGTTTTTCCAAATTTTTAGGAACTCCTGAAAACTTGAAAACATTTTTCAAACTTCTAGGAACTCCTGAAAACTTGAAAACATTTTTCAAACTTCTAGGAACTCCTGAAAACTAAAAAAACATTTTTCAAGTTTCTAGGAACTCCTGAAAACTTGAAAACATTTTTCAAGTTTCTAGGAACTCCTGAAAACTTGAAAACATTTTTCAAACTTCTAGGAACTCCTGAAAACTTGAAAACATTTTTCAAACTTCTAGGAACTCCTGAAAACTTGAAAACATTTTTCAAACTTCTAGGAACTCCTGAAAACTAAAAAAACATTTTTCAAGTTTCTAGGAACTCCTGAAAACTTGAAAACATTTTTCAAATTTCTAGAACTCCTGAGAATTTGAAAAAGTTTTTCCAAATTTTTAGGAACTCCTGAAAACTTGAAAACATTTGTCAAACTTCTAGGAACTCCTGAAAACTTGAAAACATTTTTCAAACTTCTAGGAACTCCTGAAAACTTGAAAAACTTTTTTCAAGTTTCTAGGAACTCCTGAAAACTTGAAAACATTTTTCAAACTTCTAGGAACTCCTGAAAACTTGAAAACATTTTTCAAACTTCTAGAACTCCTGAGAATTTGAAAAAGTTTTTCCAAATTTTTAGGAACTCCTGAAAACTTGAAAACATTTTTCAAATTTCTAGAACTCCTGAAAATTTGAAAAAGTTTTTTCAAATTTTTAGGAACTCCTGAAAACTTGAAAACATTTTTCAAATTTCTAGAACTCCTGAGAATTTGAAAAAGTTTTTCCAAATTTTTAGGAACTCCTGAAAACTTGAAAACATTTTTCAAACTTCTAGGAACTCCTGAAAACTTGAAAACATTTTTCAAACTTCTAGGAACTCCTGAAAACTTGAAAACATTTTTCAAACTTCTAGGAACTCCTGAAAACTAAAAAAACATTTTTCAAGTTTCTAGGAACTCCTGAAAACTTGAAAACATTTTTCAAATTTCTAGAACTCCTGAGAATTTGAAAAAGTTTTTCCAAATTTTTAGGAACTCCTGAAAACTTGAAAACATTTTTCAAACTTCTAGGAACTCCTGAAAACTTGAAAACATTTTTCAAACTTCTAGGAACTCCTGAAAACTAAAAAAACATTTTTCAAGTTTCTAGGAACTCCTGAAAACTTGAAAACATTTTTCAAGTTTCTAGGAACTCCTGAAAACTTGAAAACATTTTTCAAACTTCTAGGAACTCCTGAAAACTTGAAAACATTTTTCAAACTTCTAGGAACTCCTGAAAACTTGAAAACATTTTTCAAACTTCTAGGAACTCCTGAAAACTAAAAAAACATTTTTCAAGTTTCTAGGAACTCCTGAAAACTTGAAAACATTTTTCAAATTTCTAGAACTCCTGAGAATTTGAAAAAGTTTTTCCAAATTTTTAGGAACTCCTGAAAACTTGAAAACATTTTTCAAACTTCTAGGAACTCCTGAAAACTAAAAAAACATTTTTCAAGTTTCTAGGAACTCCTGAAAACTTGAAAACATTTTTCAAACTTCTAGGAACTCCTGAAAACTTGAAAACATTTTTCAAACTTCTAGGAACTCCTGAAAACTTGAAAACATTTTTCAAACTTCTAGGAACTCCTGAAAACTAAAAAAACATTTTTCAAGTTTCTAGGAACTCCTGAAAACTTGAAAACATTTTTCAAACTTCTAGGAACTCCTGAAAACTTGAAAACATTTTTCAAATTTCTAGGAACTCCTGAAAACTTAAAAAACATTTTCCAAATTTCTAGGAACTCCTGAAAACTTAAAAAACATTTTTCAAATTTCTAGGAACTCCTGAAAACTTGAAAACATTTTTCAAACTTCTAGGAACTCCTGAAAACTTGAAAAACATTTTTCAAGTTTCTAGGAACTCCTGAAAACTTGAAAAACGTTTTTCAAATTTCTAGGAACTCCTGAAAACTTGAAAACATTTTTCAAACTTCTAGGAACTCCTGAAAACTTGAAAAACATTTTTCAAGTTTCTAGGAACTCCTGAAAACTTGAAAAACAGTTTTCGAATTTCTAGGAACTCCTGAAAACTTGAAAAACATTTTTCAAATTTCTAGGAACTCCTGAAAACTTGAAAAAGTTTTTTCAAATTTCTAGGAACTCCTGAAAACTTGAAAAAGTTTTTTCAATTTTTTAGGAACTCCTGAGAATTTGAGAAAGTTTTTTCAAATTTTTAGGAACTCCTGAGAATTTGAAAAAGTTTTTTCAAATTTCTAGAACTCCTGAGAATTTGAAAAAGTTTTTTCAAATTTCTGGGAACTCCTGAAAACTTGAAAAAGTTTTTTCAAATTTCTAGGAACTCCTGAGAATTTGAAAAAGTTTTTTCAAATTTTTGGGAACTCCTGAGAATTTGAAAAAGTTTTTTCAAATTTTTAGGAACTCCTGAAAACTAAAAAAACATTTTTCAAGTTTCTAGGAACTCCTGAAAACTTGAAAACATTTTTCAAACTTCTAGGAACTCCTGAAAACTTGAAAACATTTTTCAAACTTCTAGGAACTCCTGAAAACTTAAAAAACATTTTCCAAATTTCTAGGAACTCCTGAAAACTAAAAAAAACATTTTTCAAGTTTCTAGGAACTCCTGAAAACTTAAAAAACATTTTTCAAATTTCTAGGAACTCCTGAAAACTTGAAAACATTTTTCAAACTTCTAGGAACTCCTGAAAACTTGAAAACATTTTTCAAGTTTCTAGGAACTCCTGAAAACTTGAAAACATTTTTCAAGTTTCTAGGAACTCCTGAAAACTTGAAAAACATTTTTCAAGTTTCTAGGAACTCCTGAAAACTTGAAAACATTTTTCAAATTCCTAGGAACTCCTGAAAACTTGAAAACATTTTTCAAGTTTCTAGGAACTCCTGAAAACTTGAAAACATTTTTCAAATTTCTAGGAACTCCTGAAAACTTGAAAACATTTTTCAAACTTCTAGGAACTCCTGAAAACTTGAAAACATTTTTCAAACTTCTAGGAACTCCTGAAAACTTGAAAACATTTTTCAAACTTCTAGGAACTCCTGAAAACTTGAAAAACATTTTTCAAATTTCTAGGAACTCCTGAAAACTTGAAAAAGTTTTTTCAAATTTCTAGGAACTCCTGAAAACTTGAAAAAGTTTTTTCAATTTTTTAGGAACTCCTGAGAATTTGAGAAAGTTTTTTCAAATTTTTAGGAACTCCTGAGAATTTGAAAAAGTTTTTTCAAATTTCTAGAACTCCTGAGAATTTGAAAAAGTTTTTTCAAATTTCTGGGAACTCCTGAAAACTTGAAAAAGTTTTTTCAAATTTCTAGGAACTCCTGAGAATTTGAAAAAGTTTTTTCAAATTTTTGGGAACTCCTGAGAATTTGAAAAAGTTTTTTCAAATTTTTAGGAACTCCTGAAAACTAAAAAAACATTTTTCAAGTTTCTAGGAACTCCTGAAAACTTGAAAACATTTTTCAAACTTCTAGGAACTCCTGAAAACTTGAA
Organism: Caenorhabditis uteleia; assembly: GCA_963573275.1. Classification (NCBI taxonomy): domain Eukaryota; kingdom Metazoa; phylum Nematoda; class Chromadorea; order Rhabditida; family Rhabditidae; genus Caenorhabditis; species Caenorhabditis uteleia. Next base: position 916,259 of record OY752134.1, read on the forward strand.
AACATTTTTCAAACTTCTAGGAACTCCTGAAAACTTAAAAAACATTTTCCAAATTTCTAGGAACTCCTGAAAACTAAAAAAAACATTTTTCAAGTTTCTAGGAACTCCTGAAAACTTAAAAAACATTTTTCAAATTTCTAGGAACTCCTGAAAACTTGAAAACATTTTTCAAACTTCTAGGAACTCCTGAAAACTTGAAAACATTTTTCAAGTTTCTAGGAACTCCTGAAAACTTGAAAACATTTTTCAAGTTTCTAGGAACTCCTGAAAACTTGAAAAACATTTTTCAAGTTTCTAGGAACTCCTGAAAACTTGAAAACATTTTTCAAATTCCTAGGAACTCCTGAAAACTTGAAAACATTTTTCAAGTTTCTAGGAACTCCTGAAAACTTGAAAACATTTTTCAAATTTCTAGGAACTCCTGAAAACTTGAAAACATTTTTCAAACTTCTAGGAACTCCTGAAAACTTGAAAACATTTTTCAAACTTCTAGGAACTCCTGAAAACTTGAAAACATTTTTCAAACTTCTAGGAACTCCTGAGAATTTGAAAAAGTTTTTTCAAATTTTTAGGAACTCCTGAGAATTTGAAAAAGTTTTTTCAAATTTTTAGGAACTCCTGAAAACTTGAAAACATTTTTCAAATTTCTAGAACTCCTGAGAATTTGAAAAAGTTTTTTCAAATTTTTAGGAACTCCTGAAAACTTGAAAACATTTTTCAAATTTCTAGGAACTCCTGAAAACTTGAAAAACAGTTTTCGAATTTCTAGGAACTCCTGAAAACTTGAAAAACATTTTTCAAATTTCTAGGAACTCCTGAAAACTTGAAAAAGTTTTTTCAAATTTCTAGGAACTCCTGAAAACTTGAAAAAGTTTTTTCAATTTTTTAGGAACTCCTGAGAATTTGAGAAAGTTTTTTCAAATTTTTAGGAACTCCTGAGAATTTGAAAAAGTTTTTTCAAATTTCTAGAACTCCTGAGAATTTGAAAAAGTTTTTTCAAATTTCTAGGAACTCCTGAAAACTTGAAAACATTTTTCAAACTTCTAGGAACTCCTGAAAACTTGAAAAACATTTTTCAAATTTCTAGGAACCCCTGAAAACTTGAAAAACATTTTTCAAATTTCTAGGAACTCCTGAAAACTTGAAAAAGTTTTTTCTAATTTCTAGGAACTCCTGAAAACTTGAAAAAGTTTTTTCAAATTTCTAGGAACTCCTGAAAACTTGAAAACATTTTTCAAACTTCTAGGAACTCCTGAAAACTTGAAAACATTTTTCAAACTTCTAGGAACTCCTGAAAACTTAAAAAACATTTTCCAAATTTCTAGGAACTCCTGAAAACTAAAAAAAACATTTTTCAAGTTTCTAGGAACTCCTGAAAACTTAAAAAACATTTTTCAAATTTCTAGGAACTCCTGAAAACTTGAAAACATTTTTCAAACTTCTAGGAACTCCTGAAAACTTGAAAACATTTTTCAAGTTTCTAGGAACTCCTGAAAACTTGAAAACATTTTTCAAGTTTCTAGGAACTCCTGAAAACTTGAAAAACATTTTTCAAGTTTCTAGGAACTCCTGAAAACTTGAAAACATTTTTCAAATTCCTAGGAACTCCTGAAAACTTGAAAACATTTTTCAAGTTTCTAGGAACTCCTGAAAACTTGAAAACATTTTTCAAATTTCTAGGAACTCCTGAAAACTTGAAAACATTTTTCAAACTTCTAGGAACTCCTGAAAACTTGAAAACATTTTTCAAACTTCTAGGAACTCCTGAAAACTTGAAAACATTTTTCAAACTTCTAGGAACTCCTGAGAATTTGAAAAAGTTTTTTCAAATTTTTAGGAACTCCTGAGAATTTGAAAAAGTTTTTTCAAATTTTTAGGAACTCCTGAAAACTTGAAAACATTTTTCAAATTTCTAGAACTCCTGAGAATTTGAAAAAGTTTTTTCAAATTTTTAGGAACTCCTGAAAACTTGAAAACATTTTTCAAATTTCTAGGAACTCCTGAAAACTTGAAAAACAGTTTTCGAATTTCTAGGAACTCCTGAAAACTTGAAAAACATTTTTCAAATTTCTAGGAACTCCTGAAAACTTGAAAAAGTTTTTTCAAATTTCTAGGAACTCCTGAAAACTTGAAAAAGTTTTTTCAATTTTTTAGGAACTCCTGAGAATTTGAGAAAGTTTTTTCAAATTTTTAGGAACTCCTGAGAATTTGAAAAAGTTTTTTCAAATTTCTAGAACTCCTGAGAATTTGAAAAAGTTTTTTCAAATTTCTAGGAACTCCTGAAAACTTGAAAACATTTTTCAAACTTCTAGGAACTCCTGAAAACTTGAAAAACATTTTTCAAATTTCTAGGAACCCCTGAAAACTTGAAAAACATTTTTCAAATTTCTAGGAACTCCTGAAAACTTGAAAAAGTTTTTTCTAATTTCTAGGAACTCCTGAAAACTTGAAAAAGTTTTTTCAAATTTCTAGGAACTCCTGAAAACTTGAAAAAGTTTTTTCTAATTTCTAGGAACCCCTGAAAACTTGAAAAACATTTTTCAAACTTCTAGGAACTCCTGAAAACTTGAAAACATTTTTCAAATTTCTAGGAACTCCTGAAAACTTGAAAAACATTTTTCAAATTTCTAGGAACTCCTGAAAACTTGAAAAAGTTTTTTCTAATTTCTAGGAACTCCTGAAAACTTGAAAAAGTTTTTTCAAATTTCTAGGAACTCCTGAAAACTTGAAAAAGTTTTTTCAAATTTCTAGGAACTCCTGAAAACTTGAAAAAGTTTTTTCAAATTTCTAGGAACTCCTGAAAACTTGAAAAAGTTTTTTCTAATTTCTAGGAACTCCTGAAAACTTGAAAAAGTTTTTTCAAATTTCTAGGAACTCCTGAAAACTTGAAAAAGTTTTTTCAAATTTCTAGGAACTCCTGAAAACTTGAAAAAGTTTTTTCTAATTTCTAGGAACTCCTGAAAACTTGAAAAACATTTTTCAAATTTCTAGGAACTCCTGAAAACTTGAAAAAGTTTTTTCTAATTTCTAGGAACTCCTGAAAACTTGAAAAAGTTTTTTCAAATTTCTAGGAACTCCTGAAAACTTGAAAAACATTTTTCAAATTTCTAGGAACTCCTGAAAACTTGAAAAAGTTTTTTCTAATTTCTAGGAACTCCTGAAAACTTGAAAAAGTTTTTTCAAATTTCTAGGAACTCCTGAAAACTTGAAAAAGTTTTTTCTAATTTCTAGGAACTCCTGAAAACTTGAAAAACATTTTTCAAATTTCTAGGAACTCCTGAAAACTTGAAAAAGTTTTTTCTAATTTCTAGGAACTCCTGAAAACTTGAAAAAGTTTTTTCAAATTTCTAGGAACTCCTGAAAACTTGAAAAACATTTTTCAAATTTCTAGGAACTCCTGAAAACTTGAAAAAGTTTTTTCTAATTTCTAGGAACTCCTGAAAACTTGAAAAAGTTTTTTCAAATTTCTAGGAACTCCTGAAAACTTGAAAACATTTTTCAAACTTCTAGGAACTCCTGAAAACTTGAAAAACATTTTTCAAATTTCTAGGAACCCCTGAAAACTTGAAAAACATTTTTCAAATTTCTAGGAACTCCTGAAAACTTGAAAACATTTTTCAAGTTTCTAGGAACTCCTGAAAACTTAAAAAACATTTTTCAAGTTTCTAGGAACTCCTGAAAACTTAAAAAACATTTTTCAAATTTCTAGGAACTCCTGAAAACTTAAAAAACATTTTTCAAATTTCTAGGAACTCCTGAAAACTTAAAAAACATTTTTCAAATTTCTAGGAACTCCTGAAAACTTGAAAACATTTTTCAAGTTTCTAGGAACTCCTGAAAACTTAAAAAACATTTTTCAAATTTCTAGGAACTCCTGAAAACTTGAAAACATTTTTCAAATTTCTAGGAACTCCTGAAAACTTAAAAAACATTTTTCAAATTTCTAGGAACTCCTGAAAACTTAAAAAACATTTTTCAAATTTCTAGGAACTCCTGAAAACTAAAAAAACATTTTTCAAGTTTCTAGGAACTCCTGAAAACTTAAAAAACATTTTTCAAGTTTCTAGGAACTCCTGAAAAGTTAAAAAACATTTTTCAAATTTCTAGGAACTCCTGAAAACTTGAAAACATTTTTCAAGTTTCTAGGAACTCCTGAAAACTTAAAAAACATTTTTCAACATTCTAGGAACTCCTGAAAACTTGAAAACATTTTTCAAATTTCTAGGAACTCCTGAAAACTTAAAAAACATTTTTCAAATTTCCAGGAACTCCTGAAAACTAAAAAAACATTTTTCAAGTTTCTAGGAACTCCTGAAAACTTAAAAAACATTTTTCAAATTTCTAGGAACTCCTGAAAACTTAAAAAACATTTTTCAAATTTCTAGGAACTCCTGAAAACTAAAAAAACATTTTTCAAGTTTCTAGGAACTCCTGAAAACTTAAAAAACATTTTTCAAACTTCTAGGAACTCCTGAAAACTTGAAAAACATTTTTCAAGTTTCTAGGAACTCCTGAAAACTTGAAAAAGTTTTTTCAAATTTCTAGGAACTCCTGAAAACTTAAAAAACATTTTTCAAATTTCTAGGAACTCCTGAAAACTTGAAAAAGTTTTTTCAAATTTTTAGGAACTCCTGAGAATTTGAAAAAGTTTTTTCAAATTTCTAGAACTCCTGAGAATTTGAAAAAGTTTTTTCAAATTTCTGGGAACTCCTGAAAACTTGAAAAAGTTTTTTCAAATTTCTAGGAACTCCTGAAAACTAAAAAAACATTTTTCAAGTTTCTAGGAACTCCTGAAAACTTAAAAAACATTTTTCAAATTTCTAGGAACTCCTGAAAACTTAAAAAACATTTTTCAAATTTCTAGGAACTCCTGAAAACTAAAAAAACATTTTTCAAGTTTCTAGGAACTCCTGAAAACTTAAAAAACATTTTTCAAACTTCTAGGAACTCCTGAAAACTTGAAAAACATTTTTCAAGTTTCTAGGAACTCCTGAAAACTTGAAAAACATTTTTCAAATTTCTAGGAACTCCTGAAAACTTAAAAAACATTTTTCAAATTTCTAGGAACTCCTGAAAACTTGAAAAAGTTTTTTCAAATTTTTAGGAACTCCTGAGAATTTGAAAAAGTTTTTTCAAATTTCTAGAACTCCTGAGAATTTGAAAAAGTTTTTTCAAATTTCTGGGAACTCCTGAAAACTTGAAAAAGTTTTTTCAAATTTCTAGGAACTCCTGAAAACTTAAAAAACATTTTTCAAATTTCTAGGAACTCCTGAAAACTTAAAAAACATTTTTCAAATTTCTAGGAACTCCTGAAAACTTAAAAAACATTTTTCAAATTTCTAGGAACTCCTGAAAACTTGAAAAAGTTTTTTCAAATTTCTAGGAACTCCTGAAAACTTGAAAAAGTTTTTTCAAATTTTTAGGAACTCCTGAGAATTTGAAAAAGTTTTTTCAAATTTCTAGAACTCCTGAGAATTTGAAAAAGTTTTTTCAAATTTCTGGGAACTCCTGAAAACTTGAAAAAGTTTTTTCAAATTTCTGGGAACTCCTGAAAACTTGAAAAAGTTTTTTCAAATTTCTAGGAACTCCTGAGAATTTGAAAAAGTTTTTTCAAATTTTTAGGAACTCCTGAAAACTTGAAAACATTTTTCAAATTTCTAGAACTCCTGAGAATTTGAAAAAGTTTTTCCAAATTTTTAGGAACTCCTGAAAACTTGAAAACATTTTTCAAATTTCTAGGAACTCCTGAAAACTTGAAAACATTTTTCAAACTTCTAGGAACTCCTGAAAACTTGAAAAACATTTTTCAAGTTTCTAGGAACTCCTGAAAACTTGAAAAACTTTTTTCAAGTTTCTAGGAACTCCTGAAAACTTGAAAACATTTTTCAAATTTCTAGGAACTCCTGAAAACTAAAAAAACATTTTTCAAGTTTCTAGAAACTCCTGAAAACTTAAAAAACATTTTTCAAATTTCTAGGAACTCCTGAAAACTTGAAAACATTTTTCAAACTTCTAGGAACTCCTGAAAACTTGAAAAACATTTTTCAAGTTTCTAGGAACTCCTGAAAACTTGAAAAACAGTTTTCGAATTTCTAGGAACTCCTGAAAACTTGAAAAACATTTTTCAAATTTCTAGGAACTCCTGAAAACTTGAAAAAGTTTTTTCAAATTTCTAGGAACTCCTGAAAACTTGAAAAAGTTTTTTCAATTTTTTAGGAACTCCTGAGAATTTGAGAAAGTTTTTTCAAATTTTTAGGAACTCCTGAGAATTTGAAAAAGTTTTTTCAAATTTCTAGAACTCCTGAGAATTTGAAAAAGTTTTTTCAAATTTCTGGGAACTCCTGAAAACTTGAAAAAGTTTTTTCAAATTTCTAGGAACTCCTGAGAATTTGAAAAAGTTTTTTCAAATTTTTAGGAACTCCTGAGAATTTGAAAAAGTTTTTTCAAATTTTTAGGAACTCCTGAAAACTTGAAAACATTTTTCAAATTTCTAGAACTCCTGAGAATTTGAAAAAGTTTTTTCAAATTTTTAGGAACTCCTGAAAACTTGAAAACATTTTTCAAATTTCTAGGAACTCCTGAAAACTAAAAAAACATTTTTCAAGTTTCTAGGAACTCCTGAAAACTTGAAAAACATTTTTCAAACTTCTAGGAACTCCTGAAAACTTGAAAACATTTTTCAAACTTCTAGGAACTCCTGAAAACTTAAAAAACATTTTCCAAATTTCTAGGAACTCCTGAAAACTAAAAAAATCATTTTTCAAGTTTCTAGGAACTCCTGAAAACTTAAAAAACATTTTTCAAATTTCTAGGAACTCCTGAAAACTTGAAAACATTTTTCAAACTTCTAGGAACTCCTGAAAACTTGAAAACATTTTTCAAGTTTCTAGGAACTCCTGAAAACTTAAAAAACATTTTTCAAATTTCTAGGAACTCCTGAAAACTTAAAAAACATTTTTCAAATTTCTAGGAACTCCTGAAAACTTAAAAAACATTTTTCAAATTTCTAGGAACTCCTGAAAACTAAAAAAACATTTTTCAAGTTTCTAGGAACTCCTGAAAACTTAAAAAACATTTTTCAAACTTCTAGGAACTCCTGAAAACTTGAAAAACATTTTTCAAGTTTCTAGGAACTCCTGAAAACTTGAAAAACATTTTTCAAATTTCTAGGAACTCCTGAAAACTTAAAAAACATTTTTCAAATTTCTAGGAACTCCTGAAAACTTGAAAAAGTTTTTTCAAATTTTTAGGAACTCCTGAGAATTTGAAAAAGTTTTTTCAAATTTCTAGAACTCCTGAGAATTTGAAAAAGTTTTTTCAAATTTCTGGGAACTCCTGAAAACTTGAAAAAGTTTTTTCAAATTTCTAGGAACTCCTGAAAACTTAAAAAACATTTTTCAAATTTCTAGGAACTCCTGAAAACTTAAAAAACATTTTTCAAATTTCTAGGAACTCCTGAAAACTTAAAAAACATTTTTCAAATTTCTAGGAACTCCTGAAAACTTGAAAAAGTTTTTTCAAATTTCTAGGAACTCCTGAAAACTTGAAAAAGTTTTTTCAAATTTTTAGGAACTCCTGAGAATTTGAAAAAGTTTTTTCAAATTTCTAGAACTCCTGAGAATTTGAAAAAGTTTTTTCAAATTTCTGGGAACTCCTGAAAACTTGAAAAAGTTTTTTCAAATTTCTGGGAACTCCTGAAAACTTGAAAAAGTTTTTTCAAATTTCTAGGAACTCCTGAGAATTTGAAAAAGTTTTTTCAAATTTTTAGGAACTCCTGAAAACTTGAAAACATTTTTCAAATTTCTAGAACTCCTGAGAATTTGAAAAAGTTTTTCCAAATTTTTAGGAACTCCTGAAAACTTGAAAACATTTTTCAAATTTCTAGGAACTCCTGAAAACTTGAAAACATTTTTCAAACTTCTAGGAACTCCTGAAAACTTGAAAAACATTTTTCAAGTTTCTAGGAACTCCTGAAAACTTGAAAAACTTTTTTCAAGTTTCTAGGAACTCCTGAAAACTTGAAAACATTTTTCAAATTTCTAGGAACTCCTGAAAACTAAAAAAACATTTTTCAAGTTTCTAGAAACTCCTGAAAACTTAAAAAACATTTTTCAAATTTCTAGGAACTCCTGAAAACTTGAAAACATTTTTCAAACTTCTAGGAACTCCTGAAAACTTGAAAAACATTTTTCAAGTTTCTAGGAACTCCTGAAAACTTGAAAAACAGTTTTCGAATTTCTAGGAACTCCTGAAAACTTGAAAAACATTTTTCAAATTTCTAGGAACTCCTGAAAACTTGAAAAAGTTTTTTCAAATTTCTAGGAACTCCTGAAAACTTGAAAAAGTTTTTTCAATTTTTTAGGAACTCCTGAGAATTTGAGAAAGTTTTTTCAAATTTTTAGGAACTCCTGAGAATTTGAAAAAGTTTTTTCAAATTTCTAGAACTCCTGAGAATTTGAAAAAGTTTTTTCAAATTTCTGGGAACTCCTGAAAACTTGAAAAAGTTTTTTCAAATTTCTAGGAACTCCTGAGAATTTGAAAAAGTTTTTTCAAATTTTTAGGAACTCCTGAGAATTTGAAAAAGTTTTTTCAAATTTTTAGGAACTCCTGAAAACTTGAAAACATTTTTCAAATTTCTAGAACTCCTGAGAATTTGAAAAAGTTTTTTCAAATTTTTAGGAACTCCTGAAAACTTGAAAACATTTTTCAAATTTCTAGGAACTCCTGAAAACTAAAAAAACATTTTTCAAGTTTCTAGGAACTCCTGAAAACTTGAAAAACATTTTTCAAACTTCTAGGAACTCCTGAAAACTTGAAAACATTTTTCAAACTTCTAGGAACTCCTGAAAACTTAAAAAACATTTTCCAAATTTCTAGGAACTCCTGAAAACTAAAAAAATCATTTTTCAAGTTTCTAGGAACTCCTGAAAACTTAAAAAACATTTTTCAAATTTCTAGGAACTCCTGAAAACTTGAAAACATTTTTCAAACTTCTAGGAACTCCTGAAAACTTGAAAACATTTTTCAAGTTTCTAGGAACTCCTGAAAACTTAAAAAACATTTTTCAAATTTCTAGGAACTCCTGAAAACTTAAAAAACATTTTTCAAATTTCTAGGAACTCCTGAAAACTTAAAAAACATTTTTCAAACTTCTAGGAACTCCTGAAAACTTAAAAAACATTTTTCAAACTTCTAGGAACTCCTGAAAACTTGAAAAACATTTTTCAAGTTTCTAGGAACTCCTGAAAACTTGAAAAAGTTTTTTCAAATTTCTAGGAACTCCTGAAAACTTGAAAAACATTTTTCAAATTTCTAGGAACTCCTGAAAACTTAAAAAACATTTTTCAAATTTCTAGGAACTCCTGAAAACTTGAAAAAGTTTTTTCAAATTTTTAGGAACTCCTGAAAACTTGAAAAACATTTTTCAAACTTCTAGGAACTCCTGAAAACTTGAAAAACATTTTTCAAGTTTCTAGGAACTCCTGAAAACTTAAAAAACATTTTTCAAACTTCTAGGAACTCCTGAAAACTTGAAAAACATTTTTCAAGTTTCTAGGAACTCCTGAAAACTTGAAAAAGTTTTTTCAAATTTCTGGGAACTCCTGAAAACTTGAAAAAGTTTTTTCAAATTTCTAGGAACTCCTGAAAACTTAAAAAACATTTTTCAAATTTCTAGGAACTCCTGAAAACTTAAAAAACATTTTTCAAATTTCTAGGAACTCCTGAAAACTTAAAAAACATTTTTCAAATTTCTAGGAACTCCTGAAAACTTGAAAAAGTTTTTTCAAATTTCTAGGAACTCCTGAAAACTTGAAAAAGTTTTTTCAAATTTTTAGGAACTCCTGAGAATTTGAAAAAGTTTTTTCAAATTTCTAGAACTCCTGAGAATTTGAAAAAGTTTTTTCAAATTTCTGGGAACTCCTGAAAACTTGAAAAAGTTTTTTCAAATTTCTGGGAACTCCTGAAAACTTGAAAAAGTTTTTTCAAATTTCTAGGAACTCCTGAGAATTTGAAAAAGTTTTTTCAAATTTTTAGGAACTCCTGAAAACTTGAAAACATTTTTCAAACTTCTAGAACTCCTGAGAATTTGAAAAAGTTTTTCCAAATTTTTAGGAACTCCTGAAAACTTGAAAACATTTTTCAAATTTCTAGGAACTCCTGAAAACTAAAAAAACATTTTTCAAGTTTCTAGGAACTCCTGAAAACTTGAAAACATTTTTCAAACTTCTAGGAACTCCTGAAAACTTGAAAACATTTTTCAAACTTCTAGAACTCCTGAGAATTTGAAAAAGTTTTTCCAAATTTTTAGGAACTCCTGAAAACTTGAAAACATTTTTCAAATTTCTAGAACTCCTGAAAATTTGAAAAAGTTTTTTCAAATTTTTAGGAACTCCTGAAAACTTGAAAACATTTTTCAAATTTCTAGAACTCCTGAGAATTTGAAAAAGTTTTTCCAAATTTTTAGGAACTCCTGAAAACTTGAAAAAGTTTTTTCTAATTTCTAGGAACTCCTGAAAACTTGAAAAAGTTTTTTCAAATTTCTAGGAACCCCTGAAAACTTGAAAAACATTTTTCAAACTTCTAGGAACTCCTGAAAACTTGAAAACATTTTTCAAATTTCTAGGAACTCCTGAAAACTTGAAAACATTTTTCAAACTTCTAGGAACTCCTGAAAACTTGAAAAACATTTTTCAAATTTCTAGGAACCCCTGAAAACTTGAAAAACATTTTTCAAATTTCTAGGAACTCCTGAAAACTTGAAAACATTTTTCAAACTTCTAGGAACTCCTGAAAACTTGAAAAACATTTTTCAAATTTCTAGGAACCCCTGAAAACTTGAAAAACATTTTTCAAATTTCTAGGAACTCCTGAAAACTTGAAAAAGTTTTTTCTAATTTCTAGGAACTCCTGAAAACTTGAAAAAGTTTTTTCAAATTTCTAGGAACTCCTGAAAACTTGAAAAACATTTTTCAAATTTCTAGGAACTCCTGAAAACTTGAAAAACTTTTTTCAAGTTTCTAGGAACTCCTGAAAACTTAAAAAACATTTTTCAAATTTCTAGGAACTCCTGAAAACTTAAAAAACATTTTTCAAATTTCTAGGAACTCCTGAAAACTAAAAAAACATTTTTCAAGTTTCTAGGAACTCCTGAAAACTTGAAAACATTTTTCAAACTTCTAGGAACTCCTGAAAACTTGAAAACATTTTTCAAACTTCTAGAACTCCTGAGAATTTGAAAAAGTTTTTCCAAATTTTTAGGAACTCCTGAAAACTTGAAAACATTTTTCAAATTTCTAGAACTCCTGAAAATTTGAAAAAGTTTTTTCAAATTTTTAGGAACTCCTGAAAACTTGAAAACATTTTTCAAATTTCTAGAACTCCTGAGAATTTGAAAAAGTTTTTCCAAATTTTTAGGAACTCCTGAAAACTTGAAAACATTTTTCAAACTTCTAGGAACTCCTGAAAACTTGAAAACATTTTTCAAACTTCTAGGAACTCCTGAAAACTAAAAAAACATTTTTCAAGTTTCTAGGAACTCCTGAAAACTTGAAAACATTTTTCAAGTTTCTAGGAACTCCTGAAAACTTGAAAACATTTTTCAAACTTCTAGGAACTCCTGAAAACTTGAAAACATTTTTCAAACTTCTAGGAACTCCTGAAAACTTGAAAACATTTTTCAAACTTCTAGGAACTCCTGAAAACTAAAAAAACATTTTTCAAGTTTCTAGGAACTCCTGAAAACTTGAAAACATTTTTCAAATTTCTAGAACTCCTGAGAATTTGAAAAAGTTTTTCCAAATTTTTAGGAACTCCTGAAAACTTGAAAACATTTGTCAAACTTCTAGGAACTCCTGAAAACTTGAAAACATTTTTCAAACTTCTAGGAACTCCTGAAAACTTGAAAAACTTTTTTCAAGTTTCTAGGAACTCCTGAAAACTTGAAAACATTTTTCAAACTTCTAGGAACTCCTGAAAACTTGAAAACATTTTTCAAACTTCTAGAACTCCTGAGAATTTGAAAAAGTTTTTCCAAATTTTTAGGAACTCCTGAAAACTTGAAAACATTTTTCAAATTTCAAGAACTCCTGAAAATTTGAAAAAGTTTTTTCAAATTTTTAGGAACTCCTGAAAACTTGAAAACATTTTTCAAATTTCTAGAACTCCTGAGAATTTGAAAAAGTTTTTCCAAATTTTTAGGAACTCCTGAAAACTTGAAAACATTTTTCAAACTTCTAGGAACTCCTGAAAACTTGAAAACATTTTTCAAACTTCTAGGAACTCCTGAAAACTAAAAAAACATTTTTCAAGTTTCTAGGAACTCCTGAAAACTTGAAAACATTTTTCAAGTTTCTAGGAACTCCTGAAAACTTGAAAACATTTTTCAAACTTCTAGGAACTCCTGAAAACTTGAAAACATTTTTCAAACTTCTAGGAACTCCTGAAAACTTGAAAACATTTTTCAAACTTCTAGAACTCCTGAGAATTTGAAAAAGTTTTTCCAAATTTTTAGGAACTCCTGAAAACTTGAAAACATTTTTCAAATTTCTAGAACTCCTGAAAATTTGAAAAAGTTTTTTCAAATTTTTAGGAACTCCTGAAAACTTGAAAACATTTTTCAAATTTCTAGAACTCCTGAGAATTTGAAAAAGTTTTTCCAAATTTTTAGGAACTCCTGAAAACTTGAAAAAGTTTTTTCTAATTTCTAGGAACTCCTGAAAACTTGAAAAAGTTTTTTCAAATTTCTAGGAACCCCTGAAAACTTGAAAAACATTTTTCAAACTTCTAGGAACTCCTGAAAACTTGAAAACATTTTTCAAATTTCTAGGAACTCCTGAAAACTTGAAAACATTTTTCAAACTTCTAGGAACTCCTGAAAACTTGAAAAACATTTTTCAAATTTCTAGGAACCCCTGAAAACTTGAAAAACATTTTTCAAATTTCTAGGAACTCCTGAAAACTTGAAAACATTTTTCAAACTTCTAGGAACTCCTGAAAACTTGAAAAACATTTTTCAAATTTCTAGGAACCCCTGAAAACTTGAAAAACATTTTTCAAATTTCTAGGAACTCCTGAAAACTTGAAAAAGTTTTTTCTAATTTCTAGGAACTCCTGAAAACTTGAAAAAGTTTTTTCAAATTTCTAGGAACTCCTGAAAACTTGAAAAACATTTTTCAAATTTCTAGGAACTCCTGAAAACTTGAAAAACTTTTTTCAAGTTTCTAGGAACTCCTGAAAACTTAAAAAACATTTTTCAAATTTCTAGGAACTCCTGAAAACTTAAAAAACATTTTTCAAATTTCTAGGAACTCCTGAAAACTAAAAAAACATTTTTCAAGTTTCTAGGAACTCCTGAAAACTTGAAAACATTTTTCAAACTTCTAGGAACTCCTGAAAACTTGAAAACATTTTTCAAACTTCTAGAACTCCTGAGAATTTGAAAAAGTTTTTCCAAATTTTTAGGAACTCCTGAAAACTTGAAAACATTTTTCAAATTTCTAGAACTCCTGAAAATTTGAAAAAGTTTTTTCAAATTTTTAGGAACTCCTGAAAACTTGAAAACATTTTTCAAATTTCTAGAACTCCTGAGAATTTGAAAAAGTTTTTCCAAATTTTTAGGAACTCCTGAAAACTTGAAAACATTTTTCAAACTTCTAGGAACTCCTGAAAACTTGAAAACATTTTTCAAACTTCTAGGAACTCCTGAAAACTAAAAAAACATTTTTCAAGTTTCTAGGAACTCCTGAAAACTTGAAAACATTTTTCAAGTTTCTAGGAACTCCTGAAAACTTGAAAACATTTTTCAAACTTCTAGGAACTCCTGAAAACTTGAAAACATTTTTCAAACTTCTAGGAACTCCTGAAAACTTGAAAACATTTTTCAAACTTCTAGGAACTCCTGAAAACTAAAAAAACATTTTTCAAGTTTCTAGGAACTCCTGAAAACTTGAAAACATTTTTCAAATTTCTAGAACTCCTGAGAATTTGAAAAAGTTTTTCCAAATTTTTAGGAACTCCTGAAAACTTGAAAACATTTGTCAAACTTCTAGGAACTCCTGAAAACTTGAAAACATTTTTCAAACTTCTAGGAACTCCTGAAAACTTGAAAAACTTTTTTCAAGTTTCTAGGAACTCCTGAAAACTTGAAAACATTTTTCAAACTTCTAGGAACTCCTGAAAACTTGAAAACATTTTTCAAACTTCTAGAACTCCTGAGAATTTGAAAAAGTTTTTCCAAATTTTTAGGAACTCCTGAAAACTTGAAAACATTTTTCAAATTTCAAGAACTCCTGAAAATTTGAAAAAGTTTTTTCAAATTTTTAGGAACTCCTGAAAACTTGAAAACATTTTTCAAATTTCTAGAACTCCTGAGAATTTGAAAAAGTTTTTCCAAATTTTTAGGAACTCCTGAAAACTTGAAAACATTTTTCAAACTTCTAGGAACTCCTGAAAACTTGAAAACATTTTTCAAACTTCTAGGAACTCCTGAAAACTAAAAAAACATTTTTCAAGTTTCTAGGAACTCCTGAAAACTTGAAAACATTTTTCAAGTTTCTAGGAACTCCTGAAAACTTGAAAACATTTTTCAAACTTCTAGGAACTCCTGAAAACTTGAAAACATTTTTCAAACTTCTAGGAACTCCTGAAAACTTGAAAACATTTTTCAAACTTCTAGGAACTCCTGAAAACTAAAAAAACATTTTTCAAGTTTCTAGGAACTCCTGAAAACTTGAAAACATTTTTCAAGTTTCTAGGAACTCCTGAAAACTTGAAAACATTTTTCAAACTTCTAGGAACTCCTGAAAACTTGAAAACATTTTTCAAACTTCTAGGAACTCCTGAAAACTTGAAAACATTTTTCAAACTTCTAGGAACTCCTGAAAACTAAAAAAACATTTTTCAAGTTTCTAGGAACTCCTGAAAACTTGAAAACATTTTTCAAATTTCTAGAACTCCTGAGAATTTGAAAAAGTTTTTCCAAATTTTTAGGAACTCCTGAAAACTTGAAAACATTTTTCAAACTTCTAGGAACTCCTGAAAACTAAAAAAACATTTTTCAAGTTTCTAGGAACTCCTGAAAACTTGAAAACATTTTTCAAACTTCTAGGAACTCCTGAAAACTTGAAAACATTTTTCAAACTTCTAGGAACTCCTGAAAACTTGAAAACATTTTTCAAACTTCTAGGAACTCCTGAAAACTAAAAAAACATTTTTCAAGTTTCTAGGAACTCCTGAAAACTTGAAAACATTTTTCAAATTTCTAGAACTCCTGAGAATTTGAAAAAGTTTTTCCAAATTTTTAGGAACTCCTGAAAACTTGAAAACATTTTTCAAACTTCTAGGAACTCCTGAAAACTAAAAAAACATTTTTCAAGTTTCTAGGAACTCCTGAAAACTTGAAAACATTTTTCAAACTTCTAGGAACTCCTGAAAACTTGAAAACATTTTTCAAACTTCTAGGAACTCCTGAAAACTTGAAAACATTTTTCAAATTTCTAGGAACTCCTGAAAACTTAAAAAACATTTTCCAAATTTCTAGGAACTCCTGAAAACTTGAAAACATTTTTCAAACTTCTAGGAACTCCTGAAAACTAAAAAAACATTTTTCAAGTTTCTAGGAACTCCTGAAAACTTGAAAACATTTTTCAAACTTCTAGGAACTCCTGAAAACTTGAAAACATTTTTCAAATTTCTAGGAACTCCTGAAAACTTAAAAAACATTTTCCAAATTTCTAGGAACTCCTGAAAACTTAAAAAACATTTTTCAAATTTCTAGGAACTCCTGAAAACTTGAAAACATTTTTCAAACTTCTAGGAACTCCTGAAAACTTGAAAAACATTTTTCAAGTTTCTAGGAACTCCTGAAAACTTGAAAAACGTTTTTCAAATTTCTAGGAACTCCTGAAAACTTGAAAACATTTTTCAAACTTCTAGGAACTCCTGAAAACTTGAAAAACATTTTTCAAGTTTCTAGGAACTCCTGAAAACTTGAAAAACAGTTTTCGAATTTCTAGGAACTCCTGAAAACTTGAAAAACATTTTTCAAATTTCTAGGAACTCCTGAAAACTTGAAAAAGTTTTTTCAAATTTCTAGGAACTCCTGAAAACTTGAAAAAGTTTTTTCAATTTTTTAGGAACTCCTGAGAATTTGAGAAAGTTTTTTCAAATTTTTAGGAACTCCTGAGAATTTGAAAAAGTTTTTTCAAATTTCTAGAACTCCTGAGAATTTGAAAAAGTTTTTTCAAATTTCTGGGAACTCCTGAAAACTTGAAAAAGTTTTTTCAAATTTCTAGGAACTCCTGAGAATTTGAAAAAGTTTTTTCAAATTTTTAGGAACTCCTGAGAATTTGAAAAAGTTTTTTCAAATTTTTAGGAACTCCTGAAAACTTGAAAACATTTTTCAAATTTCTAGAACTCCTGAGAATTTGAAAAAGTTTTTTCAAATTTTTAGGAACTCCTGAAAACTAAAAAAACATTTTTCAAGTTTCTAGGAACTCCTGAAAACTTGAAAACATTTTTCAAACTTCTAGGAACTCCTGAAAACTTGAAAACATTTTTCAAACTTCTAGGAACTCCTGAAAACTTAAAAAACATTTTCCAAATTTCTAGGAACTCCTGAAAACTAAAAAAAACATTTTTCAAGTTTCTAGGAACTCCTGAAAACTTAAAAAACATTTTTCAAATTTCTAGGAACTCCTGAAAACTTGAAAACATTTTTCAAACTTCTAGGAACTCCTGAAAACTTGAAAACATTTTTCAAGTTTCTAGGAACTCCTGAAAACTTGAAAACATTTTTCAAGTTTCTAGGAACTCCTGAAAACTTGAAAAACATTTTTCAAGTTTCTAGGAACTCCTGAAAACTTGAAAACATTTTTCAAATTCCTAGGAACTCCTGAAAACTTGAAAACATTTTTCAAGTTTCTAGGAACTCCTGAAAACTTGAAAACATTTTTCAAATTTCTAGGAACTCCTGAAAACTTGAAAACATTTTTCAAATTTCTAGGAACTCCTGAAAACTTGAAAACATTTTTCAAGTTTCTAGGAACTCCTGAAAACTTGAAAACATTTTTCAAATTTCTAGGAACTCCTGAGAATTTGAAAAAGTTTTTTCAAATTTTTAGGAACTCCTGAAAACTTGAAAACATTTTTCAAATTTCTAGAACTCCTGAGAATTTGAAAAAGTTTTTTCAAATTTTTAGGAACTCCTGAAAACTTGAAAACATTTTTCAAATTTCTAGGAACTCCTGAAAACTTGAAAAACGTTTTTCAAATTTCTAGGAACTCCTGAAAACTTGAAAAAGTTTTTTCAAATTTCTAGGAACTCCTGAAAACTTGAAAAACACTTTTCAAATTTCTAGGAACTCCTGAAAACTTGAAAAACATTTTTCAAACTTCTAGGAACTCCTGAAAACTTGAAAACATTTTTCAAATTTCTAGGAACTCCTGAAAACTTGAAAACATTTTTCAAGTTTCTAGGAACTCCTGAAAACTTGAAAACATTTTTCAAATTTCTAGGAACTCCTGAAAACTTGAAAACATTTTTCAAGTTTCTAGGAACTCCTGAAAACTTGAAAACATTTTTCAAATTTCTAGGAACTCCTGAAAACTTGAAAACATTTTTCAAACTTCTAGGAACTCCTGAAAACTTGAAAACATTTTTCAAACTTCTAGGAACTCCTGAAAACTTGAAAACATTTTTCAAACTTCTAGGAACTCCTGAAAACTTGAAAACATTTTTCAAATTTCTAGGAACTCCTGAAAACTTGAAAACATTTTTCAAATTTCTAGGAACTCCTGAAAACTTGAAAACATTTTTCAAGTTTCTAGGAACTCCTGAAAACTTGAAAAACATTTTTCAAATTTCTAGGAACTCCTGAAAACTTGAAAAAGTTTTTTCAAATTTCTAGGAACTCCTGAGAATTTGAAAAAGTTTTTTCAAATTTTTAGGAACTCCTGAGAATTTGAAAAAGTTTTTTCAAATTTTTAGGAACTCCTGAAAACTTGAAAACATTTTTCAAATTTCTAGAACTCCTGAGAATTTGAAAAAGTTTTTTCAAATTTTTAGGAACTCCTGAAAACTTGAAAACATTTTTCAAATTTCTAGGAACTCCTGAAAACTAAAAAAACATTTTTCAAGTTTCTAGGAACTCCTGAAAACTTGAAAACATTTTTCAAGTTTCTAGGAACTCCTGAAAACTTGAAAAACATTTTTCAAACTTCTAGGAACTCCTGAAAACTTGGAAACATTTTTCAAATTTCTAGGAACTCCTGAAAACTTGAAAACATTTTTCAAGTTTCTAGGAACTCCTGAAAACTTGAAAAACATTTTTCAAGTTTCTAGGAACTCCTGAAAACTTGAAAACATTTTTCAAACTTCTAGGAACTCCTGAAAACTTGAAAACATTTTTCAAACTTCTAGGAACTCCTGAAAACTTGAAAACATTTTTCAAACTTCTAGGAACTCCTGAAAACTTGAAAACATTTTTCAAATTTCTAGGAACTCCTGAAAACTTGAAAACATTTTTCAAACTTCTAGGAACTCCTGAAAACTTGAAAACATTTTTCAAATTTCTAGGAACTCCTGAAAACTTGAAAACATTTTTCAAATTTCTAGGAACTCCTGAAAACTTGAAAACATTTTTCAAATTTCTAGGAACTCCTGAAAACTTGAAAAACATTTTTCAAATTTCTAGGAACTCCTGAAAACTTGAAAACATTTTTCAAATTTCTAGGAACTCCTGAAAACTTGAAAACATTTTTCAAATTTCTAGGAACTCCTGAAAACTTGAAAAACATTTTTCAAATTTCTAGGAACTCCTGAAAACTTGAAAACATTTTTCAAATTTCTAGGAACTCCTGAAAACTTGAAAACATTTTTCAAATTTCTAGGAACTCCTGAAAACTTGAAAAACATTTTTCAAACTTCTAGGAACTCCTGAAAACTTGAAAACATTTTTCAAATTTCTAGGAACTCCTGAAAACTTGAAAACATTTTTCAAATTTCTAGGAACTCCTGAAAACTTGAAAACATTTTTCAAACTTCTAGGAACTCCTGAAAACTTGAAAACATTTTTCAAATTTCTAGGAACTCCTGAAAACTTGAAAACATTTTTCAAATTTCTAGGAACTCCTGAAAACTTGAAAAACATTTTTCAAGTTTCTAGGAACTCCTGAAAACTTGAAAAACTTTTTTCAAATTTCTAGGAACTCCTGAAAACTTGAAAAACATTTTTCAAATTTCTAGGAACTCCTGAAAACTTGAAAAACATTTTTCAAATTTCTAGGAACTCCTGAAAACTTGAAAAACATTTTTCAAATTTCTAGGAACTCCTGAAAACTTGAAAAACATTTTTCAAATTTCTAGGAACTCCTGAAAACTTGAAAAACATTTTTCAAGTTTCTAGGAACTCCTGAAAACTTGAAAAACTTTTTTCAAATTTCTAGGAACTCCTGAAAACTTGAAAAACATTTTTCAAATTTCTAGGAACTCCTGAAAACTTGAAAAACATTTTTCAAATTTCTAGGAACTCCTGAAAACTTGAAAACATTTTTCAAGTTTCTAGGAACTCCTGAAAACTTGAAAACATTTTTCAAATTTCTAGGAACTCCTGAAAACTTGAAAAACATTTTTCAAATTTCTAGGAACTCCTGAAAACTTGAAAAACATTTTTCAAATTTCTAGGAACTCCTGAAAACTTGAAAAACATTTTTCAAATTTCCAGGAACTCCTGAAAACTTGAAAAACATTTTTCAAATTGCTAGGAACTCCTGAAAACTTGAAAAACATTTTTCAAATTTCTAGGAACTCCTGAAAACTTGAAAAACATTTTTCAAATTTCTAGGAACTCCTGAAAACTTGAAAACATTTTTCAAATTTCTAGGAACTCCTGAAAACTTGAAAAACATTTTTCAAATTTCTAGGAACTCCTGAAAACTTGAAAAACATTTTTCAAATTTCTAGGAACTCCTGAAAACTTGAAAACATTTTTCAAACTTCTAGGAACTCCTGAAAACTTGAAAACATTTTTCAAACTTCTAGGAACTCCTGAAAACTTGAAAACATTTTTCAAACTTCTAGGAACTCCTGAAAACTTGAAAACATTTTTCAAATTTCTAGGAACTCCTGAAAACTTGAAAACATTTTTCAAATTTCTAGGAACTCCTGAAAACTTGAAAACATTTTTCAAGTTTCTAGGAACTCCTGAAAACTTGAAAAACATTTTTCAAATTTCTAGGAACTCCTGAAAACTTGAAAAAGTTTTTTCAAATTTCTAGGAACTCCTGAGAATTTGAAAAAGTTTTTTCAAATTTTTAGGAACTCCTGAGAATTTGAAAAAGTTTTTTCAAATTTTTAGGAACTCCTGAAAACTTGAAAACATTTTTCAAATTTCTAGAACTCCTGAGAATTTGAAAAAGTTTTTTCAAATTTTTAGGAACTCCTGAAAACTTGAAAACATTTTTCAAATTTCTAGGAACTCCTGAAAACTAAAAAAACATTTTTCAAGTTTCTAGGAACTCCTGAAAACTTGAAAACATTTTTCAAGTTTCTAGGAACTCCTGAAAACTTGAAAAACATTTTTCAAACTTCTAGGAACTCCTGAAAACTTGGAAACATTTTTCAAATTTCTAGGAACTCCTGAAAACTTGAAAACATTTTTCAAGTTTCTAGGAACTCCTGAAAACTTGAAAAACATTTTTCAAGTTTCTAGGAACTCCTGAAAACTTGAAAACATTTTTCAAACTTCTAGGAACTCCTGAAAACTTGAAAACATTTTTCAAACTTCTAGGAACTCCTGAAAACTTGAAAACATTTTTCAAACTTCTAGGAACTCCTGAAAACTTGAAAACATTTTTCAAATTTCTAGGAACTCCTGAAAACTTGAAAACATTTTTCAAACTTCTAGGAACTCCTGAAAACTTGAAAACATTTTTCAAATTTCTAGGAACTCCTGAAAACTTGAAAACATTTTTCAAATTTCTAGGAACTCCTGAAAACTTGAAAACATTTTTCAAATTTCTAGGAACTCCTGAAAACTTGAAAAACATTTTTCAAATTTCTAGGAACTCCTGAAAACTTGAAAACATTTTTCAAATTTCTAGGAACTCCTGAAAACTTGAAAACATTTTTCAAATTTCTAGGAACTCCTGAAAACTTGAAAAACATTTTTCAAATTTCTAGGAACTCCTGAAAACTTGAAAACATTTTTCAAATTTCTAGGAACTCCTGAAAACTTGAAAACATTTTTCAAATTTCTAGGAACTCCTGAAAACTTGAAAAACATTTTTCAAACTTCTAGGAACTCCTGAAAACTTGAAAACATTTTTCAAATTTCTAGGAACTCCTGAAAACTTGAAAACATTTTTCAAATTTCTAGGAACTCCTGAAAACTTGAAAACATTTTTCAAACTTCTAGGAACTCCTGAAAACTTGAAAACATTTTTCAAATTTCTAGGAACTCCTGAAAACTTGAAAACATTTTTCAAATTTCTAGGAACTCCTGAAAACTTGAAAAACATTTTTCAAGTTTCTAGGAACTCCTGAAAACTTGAAAAACTTTTTTCAAATTTCTAGGAACTCCTGAAAACTTGAAAAACATTTTTCAAATTTCTAGGAACTCCTGAAAACTTGAAAAACATTTTTCAAATTTCTAGGAACTCCTGAAAACTTGAAAAACATTTTTCAAATTTCTAGGAACTCCTGAAAACTTGAAAAACATTTTTCAAATTTCTAGGAACTCCTGAAAACTTGAAAAACATTTTTCAAGTTTCTAGGAACTCCTGAAAACTTGAAAAACTTTTTTCAAATTTCTAGGAACTCCTGAAAACTTGAAAAACATTTTTCAAATTTCTAGGAACTCCTGAAAACTTGAAAAACATTTTTCAAATTTCTAGGAACTCCTGAAAACTTGAAAACATTTTTCAAGTTTCTAGGAACTCCTGAAAACTTGAAAACATTTTTCAAATTTCTAGGAACTCCTGAAAACTTGAAAAACATTTTTCAAATTTCTAGGAACTCCTGAAAACTTGAAAAACATTTTTCAAATTTCTAGGAACTCCTGAAAACTTGAAAAACATTTTTCAAATTTCCAGGAACTCCTGAAAACTTGAAAAACATTTTTCAAATTGCTAGGAACTCCTGAAAACTTGAAAAACATTTTTCAAATTTCTAGGAACTCCTGAAAACTTGAAAAACATTTTTCAAATTTCTAGGAACTCCTGAAAACTTGAAAACATTTTTCAAATTTCTAGGAACTCCTGAAAACTTGAAAAACATTTTTCAAATTTCTAGGAACTCCTGAAAACTTGAAAAACATTTTTCAAATTTCTAGGAACTCCTGAAAACTTGAAAAACATTTTTCAAATTTCTAGGAACTCCTGAAAACTTGAAAAACATTTTTCAAATTGCTAGGAACTCCTGAAAACTTGAAAAACATTTTTCAAATTTCTAGGAACTCCTGAAAACTTGAAAAACATTTTTCAAATTTCTAGGAACTCCTGAAAACTTGAAAAACCTAGGAACTCCTGAAAACTTGAAAACATTTTTCAAGTTTCTAGGAACTCCTGAAAACTTGAAAACATTTTTCAAATTTCTAGGAACTCCTGAAAACTTGAAAAACATTTTTCAAATTGCTAGGAACTCCTGAAAACTTGAAAAACATTTTTCAAATTTCTAGGAACTCCTGAAAACTTGAAAAACATTTTTCAAATTTCTAGGAACTCCTGAAAACTTGAAAAACATTTTTCAAATTTCTAGGAACTCCTGAAAACTTGAAAACATTTTTCAAGTTTCTAGGAACTCCTGAAAACTTGAAAACATTTTTCAAATTTCTAGGAACTCCTGAAAACTTGAAAAACATTTTTCAAATTTCTAGGAACTCCTGAAAACTTGAAAAACATTTTTCAAATTTCTAGGAACTCCTGAAAACTTGAAAACATTTTTCAAATTTCTAGGAACTCCTGAAAACTTGAAAACATTTTTCAAATTTCTAGGAACTCCTGAAAACTTGAAAAACATTTTTCAAACTTCTAGGAACTCCTGAAAACTTGAAAACATTTTTCAAATTTCTAGGAACTCCTGAAAACTTGAAAACATTTTTCAAATTTCTAGGAACTCCTGAAAACTTGAAAACATTTTTCAAACTTCTAGGAACTCCTGAAAACTTGAAAACATTTTTCAAATTTCTAGGAACTCCTGAAAACTTGAAAACATTTTTCAAATTTCTAGGAACTCCTGAAAACTTGAAAAACATTTTTCAAGTTTCTAGGAACTCCTGAAAACTTGAAAAACTTTTTTCAAATTTCTAGGAACTCCTGAAAACTTGAAAAACATTTTTCAAATTTCTAGGAACTCCTGAAAACTTGAAAAACATTTTTCAAATTTCTAGGAACTCCTGAAAACTTGAAAAACATTTTTCAAATTTCTAGGAACTCCTGAAAACTTGAAAAACATTTTTCAAATTTCTAGGAACTCCTGAAAACTTGAAAAACATTTTTCAAGTTTCTAGGAACTCCTGAAAACTTGAAAAACTTTTTTCAAATTTCTAGGAACTCCTGAAAACTTGAAAAACATTTTTCAAATTTCTAGGAACTCCTGAAAACTTGAAAAACATTTTTCAAATTTCTAGGAACTCCTGAAAACTTGAAAACATTTTTCAAGTTTCTAGGAACTCCTGAAAACTTGAAAACATTTTTCAAATTTCTAGGAACTCCTGAAAACTTGAAAAACATTTTTCAAATTTCTAGGAACTCCTGAAAACTTGAAAAACATTTTTCAAATTTCTAGGAACTCCTGAAAACTTGAAAAACATTTTTCAAATTTCCAGGAACTCCTGAAAACTTGAAAAACATTTTTCAAATTGCTAGGAACTCCTGAAAACTTGAAAAACATTTTTCAAATTTCTAGGAACTCCTGAAAACTTGAAAAACATTTTTCAAATTTCTAGGAACTCCTGAAAACTTGAAAACATTTTTCAAATTTCTAGGAACTCCTGAAAACTTGAAAAACATTTTTCAAATTTCTAGGAACTCCTGAAAACTTGAAAAACATTTTTCAAATTTCTAGGAACTCCTGAAAACTTGAAAAACATTTTTCAAATTTCTAGGAACTCCTGAAAACTTGAAAAACATTTTTCAAATTGCTAGGAACTCCTGAAAACTTGAAAAACATTTTTCAAATTTCTAGGAACTCCTGAAAACTTGAAAAACATTTTTCAAATTTCTAGGAACTCCTGAAAACTTGAAAAACATTTTTCAAATTTCTAGGAACTCCTGAAAACTTGAAAACATTTTTCAAGTTTCTAGGAACTCCTGAAAACTTGAAAACATTTTTCAAATTTCTAGGAACTCCTGAAAACTTGAAAAACATTTTTCAAATTGCTAGGAACTCCTGAAAACTTGAAAAACATTTTTCAAATTTCTAGGAACTCCTGAAAACTTGAAAAACATTTTTCAAATTTCTAGGAACTCCTGAAAACTTGAAAAACATTTTTCAAATTTCTAGGAACTCCTGAAAACTTGAAAACATTTTTCAAGTTTCTAGGAACTCCTGAAAACTTGAAAACATTTTTCAAATTTCTAGGAACTCCTGAAAACTTGAAAAACATTTTTCAAATTTCTAGGAACTCCTGAAAACTTGAAAAACATTTTTCAAATTTCTAGGAACTCCTGAAAACTTGAAAAACATTTTTCAAATTTCTAGGAACTCCTGAAAACTTGAAAAACATTTTTCAAATTTCTAGGAACTCCTGAAAGTTTGAAAAACATTTTTCAAGTTTCTAGGAACTCCTGAGAATTTGAAAAACATATTTCAAGTTTCTAGGAACTCCTGAAAACTTGAAAAACATTTTTCAAATTTCTAGGAACTCCTGAAAACTTGAAAACATTTTTCAAGTTTCTAGGAACTCCTGAAAACTTGAAAAACATTTTTCAAATTTCTAGAAACTCCTGAAAACTTGAAAACATTTTTCAAATTTCTAGGAACTCCTGAAAACTTGAAAAACATTTTTCAAATTTCTAGAAACTCCTGAAAACTTGAAAACATTTTTCAAGTTTCTAGGAACTCCTGAAAACTTGAAAACATTTTTCAAATTTCTAGGAACTCCTGAAAACTTGAAAAACATTTTTCAAATTTCTAGAAACTCCTGAAAACTTGAAAAACATTTTTCAAATTTCTAGGAACTCCTGAAAACTTGAAAAACATTTTTCAAATTGCTAGGAACTTCTGAAAACTTGAAAAACATTTTTCAAATTTCTAGGAACTCCTGAAAACTTGAAAAACATTTTTCAAATTTCTAGGAACTCCTGAAAACTTGAAAAACATTTTTCAAATTTCTAGGAACTCCTGAAAACTTGAAAACATTTTTCAAGTTTCTAGGAACTCCTGAAAACTTGAAAACATTTTTCAAATTTCTAGGAACTCCTGAAAACTTGAAAAACATTTTTCAAATTTCTAGGAACTCCTGAAAACTTGAAAAACATTTTTCAAATTGCTAGGAACTCCTGAAAACTTGAAAAACATTTTTCAAATTTCTAGGAACTCCTGAAAACTTGAAAAACATTTTTCAAATTTCTAGGAACTCCTGAAAACTTGAAAAACATTTTTCAAATTTCTAGGAACTCCTGAAAACTTGAAAACATTTTTCAAGTTTCTAGGAACTCCTGAAAACTTGAAAACATTTTTCAAATTTCTAGGAACTCCTGAAAACTTGAAAAACATTTTTCAAATTTCTAGGAACTCCTGAAAACTTGAAAAACATTTTTCAAATTTCTAGGAACTCCTGAAAGTTTGAAAAACATTTTTCAAGTTTCTAGGAACTCCTGAGAATTTGAAAAACATTTTTCAAGTTTCTAGGAACTCCTGAAAACTTGAAAAACATTTTTCAAATTTCTAGGAACTCCTGAAAACTTGAAAAACATTTTTCAAATTTCTAGGAACTCCTGAAAACTTGAAAAACATTTTTCAAATTTCTAGGAACTCCTGAAAACTTGAAAAACATTTTTCAAATTTCTAGGAACTCCTGAAAGTTTGAAAAACATTTTTCAAGTTTCTAGGAACTCCTGAGAATTTGAAAAACATTTTTCAAGTTTCTAGGAACTCCTGAAAACTTGAAAAACATTTTTCAAATTTCTAGGAACTCCTGAAAACTTGAAAACATTTTTCAAGTTTCTAGGAACTCCTGAAAACTTGAAAAACATTTTTCAAATTTCTAGAAACTCCTGAAAACTTGAAAACATTTTTCAAATTTCTAGGAACTCCTGAAAACTTGAAAACATTTTTCAAGTTTCTAGGAACTCCTGAAAACTTGAAAAACATTTTTCAAATTTCTAGGAACTCCTGAAAACTTGAAAACATTTTTCAAGTTTCTAGGAACTCCTGAAAACTTGAAAAACATTTTTCAAATTTCTAGGAACTCCTGAAAACTTGAAAACATTTTTCAAATTTCTAGGAACTCCTGAAAACTTGAAAACATTTTTCAAATTTCTAGGAACTCCTGAAAACTTGAAAAACATTTTTCAAGTTTCTAGGAACTCCTGAAAACTTGAAAACATTTTTCAAATTTCTAGGAACTCCTGAAAACTTGAAAAACATTTTTCAAATTTCTAGGAACTCCTGAAAGTTTGAAAAACATTTTTCAAGTTTCTAGGAACTCCTGAGAATTTGAAAAACATTTTTCAAGTTTCTAGGAACTCCTGAAAACTTGAAAAACATTTTTCAAATTTCTAGGAACTCCTGAAAACTTGAAAACATTTTTCAAGTTTCTAGGAACTCCTGAAAACTTGAAAAACATTTTTCAAATTTCTAGAAACTCCTGAAAACTTGAAAACATTTTTCAAATTTCTAGGAACTCCTGAAAACTTGAAAAACATTTTTCAAATTTCTAGAAACTCCTGAAAACTTGAAAACATTTTTCAAGTTTCTAGGAACTCCTGAAAACTTGAAAACATTTTTCAAATTTCTAGGAACTCCTGAAAACTTGAAAAACATTTTTCAAATTTCTAGAAACTCCTGAAAACTTGAAAACATTTTTCAAATTTCTAGGAACTCCTGAAAACTTGAAAACATTTTTCAAATTTCTAGGAACTCCTGAAAACTTGAAAAACATTTTTCAAATTTCTAGGAACCCCTGAAAACTTGAAAAACATTTTTCAAATTTCTAGGAACTCCTGAAAACTTGAAAAACATTTTTCAAATTTCTAGGAACTCCTGAAAACTTGAAAAACATTTTTCAAATTTCTAGGAACTCCTGAAAGTTTGAAAAACATTTTTCAAGTTTCTAGGAACTCCTGAAAACTTGAAAAACATTTTTCAAATTTCTAGGAACTCCTGAAAACTTGAAAACATTTTTCAAATTTCTAGGAACTCCTGAAAACTTGAAAAACATTTTTCAAATTTCTAGGAACTCCTGAAAACTTGAAAAACATTTTTCAAATTTCTAGGAACTCCTGAAAACTTGAAAAACATTTTTCAAGTTTCTAGGAACTCCTGAAAACTTGAAAAACATTTTTCAAATTTCTAGGAACTCCTGAAAACTTGAAAAACATTTTTCAAATTTCTAGGAACTCCTGAAAACTTGAAAAACATTTTTCAAATTTCTAGGAACTCCTGAAAACTTGAAAAACATTTTTCAAGTTTCTAGGAACTCCTGAAAACTTGAAAAACATTTTTCAAATTTCTAGGAACTCCTGAAAATTTGAAAAACATTTTTCAAGTTTCTAGGAACTCCTGAAAACTTGAAAAACATTTTTCAAATTTCTAGGAACTCCTGAAAACTTGAAAACATTTTTCAAATTTCTAGGAACTCCTGAAAACTTGAAAAACATTTTTCAAATTTCTAGGAACTCCTGAAAACTTGAAAAACATTTTTCAAATTTCTAGGAACTCCTGAAAACTTGAAAAACATTTTTCAAGTTTCTAGGAACTCCTGAAAACTTGAAAAACATTTTTCAAATTTCTAGGAACTCCTGAAAACTTGAAAACATTTTTCAAGTTTCTAGGAACTCCTGAAAACTTGAAAACATTTTTCAAATTTCTAGGAACTCCTGAAAACTTGAAAACATTTTTCAAATTTCTAGGAACTCCTGAAAACTTGAAAAACATTTTTCAAGTTTCTAGGAACTCCTGAAAACTTGAAAAACATTTTTCAAATTTCTAGGAACTCCTGAAAACTTGAAAACATTTTTCAAGTTTCTAGGAACTCCTGAAAACTTGAAAACATTTTTCAAATTTCTAGGAACTCCTGAAAACTTGAAAACATTTTTCAAATTTCTAGGAACTCCTGAAAACTTGAAAAACATTTTTCAAATTTCTAGGAACTCCTGAAAACTTGAAAAACATTTTTCAAATTTCTAGGAACTCCTGAAAGTTTGAAAAACATTTTTCAAGTTTCTAGGAACTCCTGAGAATTTGAAAAACATTTTTCAAGTTTCTAGGAACTCCTGAAAACTTGAAAACATTTTTCAAGTTTCTAGGAACTCCTGAAAACTTGAAAAACATTTTTCAAATTTCTAGGAACTCCTGAAAACTTGAAAAACATTTTTCAAATTTCTAGGAACTCCTGAAAACTTGAAAAACATTTTTCAAATTTCTAGGAACTCCTGAAAACTTGAAAAACATTTTTCAAATTTCTAGGAACTCCTGAAAACTTGAAAAACATTTTTCAAATTTCTAGGAACTCCTGAAAACTTGAAAAACATTTTTCAAATTTCTAGGAACTCCTGAAAGTTTGAAAAACATTTTTCAAGTTTCTAGGAACTCCTGAGAATTTGAAAAACATTTTTCAAATTTCTAGGAACTCCTGAAAACTTGAAAAACATTTTTCAAATTTCTAGGAACTCCTGAAAGTTTGAAAAACATTTTTCAAGTTTCTAGGAACTCCTGAAAACTTGAAAAACATTTTTCAAATTTCTAGGAACTCCTGAAAACTTGAAAAACATTTTTCAAGTTTCTAGGAACTCCTGAAAACTTGAAAAACATTTTTCAAATTTCTAGGAACTCCTGAAAACTTGAAAAACATTTTTCAAGTTTCTAGGAACTCCTGAAAACTTGAAAAACATTTTTCAAATTTCTAGGAACTCCTGAAAACTTGAAAACATTTTTCAAGTTTCTAGGAACTCCTGAAAACTTGAAAACATTTTTCAAATTTCTAGGAACTCCTGAAAGTTTGAAAAACATTTTTCAAGTTTCTAGGAACTCCTGAAAACTTGAAAAACATTTTTCAAATTTCTAGGAACTCCTGAAAACTTGAAAACATTTTTCAAATTTCTAGGAACTCCTGAAAACTTGAAAAACATTTTTCAAATTTCTAGGAACTCCTGAAAACTTGAAAAACATTTTTCAAATTTCTAGGAACTCCTGAAAACTTGAAAAACATTTTTCAAGTTTCTAGGAACTCCTGAAAACTTGAAAAACATTTTTCAAATTTCTAGGAACTCCTGAAAACTTGAAAACATTTTTCAAGTTTCTAGGAACTCCTGAAAACTTGAAAACATTTTTCAAATTTCTAGGAACTCCTGAAAACTTGAAAACATTTTTCAAATTTCTAGGAACTCCTGAAAACTTGAAAAACATTTTTCAAGTTTCTAGGAACTCCTGAAAACTTGAAAAACATTTTTCAAATTTCTAGGAACTCCTGAAAACTTGAAAACATTTTTCAATTTTTCAAGGAACTCCTGAAAACTTGAAAACATTTTTCAAATTTCTAGGAACTCCTGAAAACTTGAAAACATTTTTCAAATTTCTAGGAACTCCTGAAAACTTGAAAAACATTTTTCAAATTTCTAGGAACTCCTGAAAACTTGAAAAACATTTTTCAAATTTCTAGGAACTCCTGAAAGTTTGAAAAACATTTTTCAAGTTTCTAGGAACTCCTGAGAATTTGAAAAACATTTTTCAAGTTTCTAGGAACTCCTGAAAACTTGAAAACATTTTTCAAGTTTCTAGGAACTCCTGAAAACTTGAAAAACATTTTTCAAATTTCTAGGAACTCCTGAAAACTTGAAAAACATTTTTCAAATTTCTAGGAACTCCTGAAAACTTGAAAAACATTTTTCAAATTTCTAGGAACTCCTGAAAACTTGAAAAACATTTTTCAAATTTCTAGGAACTCCTGAAAACTTGAAAAACATTTTTCAAATTTCTAGGAACTCCTGAAAACTTGAAAAACATTTTTCAAATTTCTAGGAACTCCTGAAAGTTTGAAAAACATTTTTCAAGTTTCTAGGAACTCCTGAGAATTTGAAAAACATTTTTCAAATTTCTAGGAACTCCTGAAAACTTGAAAAACATTTTTCAAATTTCTAGGAACTCCTGAAAGTTTGAAAAACATTTTTCAAGTTTCTAGGAACTCCTGAAAACTTGAAAAACATTTTTCAAATTTCTAGGAACTCCTGAAAACTTGAAAAACATTTTTCAAATTTCTAGGAACTCCTGAAAACTTGAAAAACATTTTTCAAATTTCTAGGAACTCCTGAAAACTTGAAAAACATTTTTCAAATTTCTAGGAACTCCTGAAAGTTTGAAAAACATTTTTCAAGTTTCTAGGAACTCCTGAAAACTTGAAAAACATTTTTCAAATTTCTAGGAACTCCTGAAAACTTGAAAAACATTTTTCAAGTTTCTAGGAACTCCTGAAAACTTGAAAAACATTTTTCAAATTTTTAGGAACTCCTGAAAGTTTGAAAAACATTTTTCAAGTTTCTAGGAACTCCTGAAAACTTGAAAAACATTTTTCAAATTTCTAGGAACTCCTGAAAACTTGAAAAACATTTTTCAAATTTCTAGGAACTCCTGAAAACTTGAAAAACATTTTTCAAGTTTCTAGGAACTCCTGAAAACTTGAAAAACATTTTTCAAATTTCTAGGAACTCCTGAAAGTTTGAAAAACATTTTTCAAATTTCTAGGAACTCCTGAAAACTTGAAAAACATTTTTCAAATTTCTAGGAACTCCTGAAAACTTGAAAACATTTTTCAAATTTCTAGGAACTCCTGAAAACTTGAAAAACATTTTTCAAATTTCTAGGAACTCCTGAAAACTTGAAAACATTTTTCAAATTTCTAGGAACTCCTGAAAACTTGAAAACATTTTTCAAATTTCTAGGAACTCCTGAAAACTTGAAAAACATTTTTCAAATTTCTAGGAACTCCTGAAAACTTGAAAAACATTTTTCAAATTTCTAGGAACTCCTGAAAACTTGAAAACATTTTTCAAATTTCTAGGAACTCCTGAAAACTTGAAAACATTTTTCAAATTTCTAGGAACTCCTGAAAACTTGAAAAACATTTTTCAAGTTTCTAGGAACTCCTGAAAACTTGAAAACATTTTTCAAATTTCTAGGAACTCCTGAAAACTTGAAAAACATTTTTCAAATTTCTAGGAACTCCTGAAAACTTGAAAAACATTTTTCAAATTTCTAGGAACTCCTGAAAACTTGAAAAACATTTTTCAAATTTCTAGGAACTCCTGAAAACTTGAAAAACATTTTTCAAATTTCTAGGAACTCCTGAAAACTTGAAAAACATTTTTCAAGTTTCTAGGAACTCCTGAAAACTTGAAAAACATTTTTCAAATTTCTAGGAACTCCTGAAAACTTGAAAAACATTTTTCAAGTTTCTAGGAACTCCTGAAAACTTGAAAAACATTTTTCAAATTTCTAGGAACTCCTGAAAACTTGAAAAACATTTTTCAAATTTCTAGGAACTCCTGAAAGTTTGAAAAACATTTTTCAAGTTTCTAGGAACTCCTGAAAACTTGAAAAACATTTTTCAAATTTCTAGGAACTCCTGAAAACTTGAAAAACATTTTTCAAATTTCTAGGAACTCCTGAAAACTTGAAAAACATTTTTCAAATTTCTAGGAACTCCTGAAAACTTGAAAAACATTTTTCAAATTTCTAGGAACTCCTGAAAGTTTGAAAAACATTTTTCAAGTTTCTAGGAACTCCTGAAAACTTGAAAAACATTTTTCAAATTTCTAGGAACTCCTGAAAACTTGAAAAACATTTTTCAAGTTTCTAGGAACTCCTGAAAACTTGAAAAACATTTTTCAAATTTTTAGGAACTCCTGAAAGTTTGAAAAACATTTTTCAAGTTTCTAGGAACTCCTGAAAACTTGAAAAACATTTTTCAAATTTCTAGGAACTCCTGAAAACTTGAAAAACATTTTTCAAATTTCTAGGAACTCCTGAAAACTTGAAAAACATTTTTCAAGTTTCTAGGAACTCCTGAAAACTTGAAAAACATTTTTCAAATTTCTAGGAACTCCTGAAAGTTTGAAAAACATTTTTCAAGTTTCTAGGAACTCCTGAGAATTTGAAAAACATTTTTCAAATTCCTAGGAACTCCTGAAAACTTGAAAAACATTTTTCAAATTTCTAGGAACTCCTGAAAACTTGAAAAACATTTTTCAAATTTCTAGGAACTCCTGAAAGTTTGAAAAACATTTTTCAAGTTTCTAGGAACTCCTGAAAACTTGAAAAACATTTTTCAAATTTCTAGGAACTCCTGAAAACTTGAAAAACATTTTTCAAGTTTCTAGGAACTCCTGAAATTTTGAAAAACATTTTTCAAATTTCTAGGAACTCCTGAAAACTTGAAAACATTTTTCAAATTTCTAGGAACTCCTGAAAACTTGAAAACATTTTTCAAATTTCTAGGAACTCCTGAAAACTTGAAAACATTTTTCAAATTTCTAGGAACTCCTGAAAACTTGAAAAACATTTTTCAAGTTTCTAGGAACTCCTGAAAACTTGAAAACATTTTTCAAATTTCTAGGAACTCCTGAAAACTTGAAAAACATTTTTCAAATTTCTAGGAACTCCTGAAAACTTGAAAAACATTTTTCAAATTTCTAGGAACTCCTGAAAACTTGAAAAACATTTTTCAAATTTCTAGGAACTCCTGAAAACTTGAAAAACATTTTTCAAATTTCTAGGAACTCCTGAAAACTTGAAAAACATTTTTCAAATTTCTAGGAACTCCTGAAAACTTGAAAAACATTTTTCAAGTTTCTAGGAACTCCTGAAAACTTGAAAAACATTTTTCAAATTTCTAGGAACTCCTGAAAACTTGAAAAACATTTTTCAAGTTTCTAGGAACTCCTGAAAACTTGAAAAACATTTTTCAAATTTCTAGGAACTCCTGAAAGTTTGAAAAACATTTTTCAAGTTTCTAGGAACTCCTGAAAACTTGAAAAACATTTTTCAAATTTCTAGGAACTCCTGAAAACTTGAAAAACATTTTTCAAGTTTCTAGGAACTCCTGAAAACTTGAAAAACATTTTTCAAATTTCTAGGAACTCCTGAAAGTTTGAAAAACATTTTTCAAGTTTCTAGGAACTCCTGAAAACTTGAAAAACATTTTTCAAATTTCTAGGAACTCCTGAAAACTTGAAAAACATTTTTCAAATTTCTAGGAACTCCTGAAAACTTGAAAAACATTTTTCAAATTTCTAGGAACTCCTGAAAACTTGAAAAACATTTTTCAAGTTTCTAGGAACTCCTGAAAACTTGAAAAACATTTTTCAAATTTCTAGGAACTCCTGAAAACTTGAAAAACATTTTTCAAGTTTCTAGGAACTCCTGAAAACTTGAAAAACATTTTTCAAATTTCTAGGAACTCCTGAAAGTTTGAAAAACATTTTTCAAGTTTCTAGGAACTCCTGAAAACTTGAAAAACATTTTTCAAATTTCTAGGAACTCCTGAAAACTTGAAAAACATTTTTCAAATTTCTAGGAACTCCTGAAAACTTGAAAAACATTTTTCAAATTTCTAGGAACTCCTGAAAACTTGAAAAACATTTTTCAAATTTCTAGGAACTCCTGAAAGTTTGAAAAACATTTTTCAAGTTTCTAGGAACTCCTGAAAACTTGAAAAACATTTTTCAAATTTCTAGGAACTCCTGAAAACTTGAAAAACATTTTTCAAGTTTCTAGGAACTCCTGAAAACTTGAAAAACATTTTTCAAATTTTTAGGAACTCCTGAAAGTTTGAAAAACATTTTTCAAGTTTCTAGGAACTCCTGAAAACTTGAAAAACATTTTTCAAATTTCTAGGAACTCCTGAAAACTTGAAAAACATTTTTCAAATTTCTAGGAACTCCTGAAAACTTGAAAAACATTTTTCAAGTTTCTAGGAACTCCTGAAAACTTGAAAAACATTTTTCAAATTTCTAGGAACTCCTGAAAGTTTGAAAAACATTTTTCAAGTTTCTAGGAACTCCTGAGAATTTGAAAAACATTTTTCAAATTTCTAGGAACTCCTGAAAACTTGAAAAACATTTTTCAAATTTCTAGGAACTCCTGAAAACTTGAAAAACATTTTTCAAATTTCTAGGAACTCCTGAAAACTTGAAAAACATTTTTCAAATTTCTAGGAACTCCTGAAAACTTGAAAAACATTTTTCAAATTTCTAGGAACTCCTGAAAACTTGAAAAACATTTTTCAAGTTTCTAGGAACTCCTGAAAACTTGAAAAACATTTTTCAAATTTCTAGGAACTCCTGAAAACTTGAAAAACATTTTTCAAGTTTCTAGGAACTCCTGAAAACTTGAAAAACATTTTTCAAATTTCTAGGAACTCCTGAAAGTTTGAAAAACATTTTTCAAGTTTCTAGGAACTCCTGAAAACTTGAAAAACATTTTTCAAATTTCTAGGAACTCCTGAAAACTTGAAAAACATTTTTCAAATTTCTAGGAACTCCTGAAAACTTGAAAAACATTTTTCAAATTTCTAGGAACTCCTGAAAACTTGAAAAACATTTTTCAAATTTCTAGGAACTCCTGAAAGTTTGAAAAACATTTTTCAAGTTTCTAGGAACTCCTGAAAACTTGAAAAACATTTTTCAAATTTCTAGGAACTCCTGAAAACTTGAAAAACATTTTTCAAGTTTCTAGGAACTCCTGAAAACTTGAAAAACATTTTTCAAATTTTTAGGAACTCCTGAAAGTTTGAAAAACATTTTTCAAGTTTCTAGGAACTCCTGAAAACTTGAAAAACATTTTTCAAATTTCTAGGAACTCCTGAAAACTTGAAAAACATTTTTCAAATTTCTAGGAACTCCTGAAAACTTGAAAAACATTTTTCAAGTTTCTAGGAACTCCTGAAAACTTGAAAAACATTTTTCAAATTTCTAGGAACTCCTGAAAGTTTGAAAAACATTTTTCAAGTTTCTAGGAACTCCTGAGAATTTGAAAAACATTTTTCAAATTTCTAGGAACTCCTGAAAACTTGAAAAACATTTTTCAAATTTCTAGGAACTCCTGAAAACTTGAAAAACATTTTTCAAATTTCTAGGAACTCCTGAAAGTTTGAAAAACATTTTTCAAGTTTCTAGGAACTCCTGAAAACTTGAAAAACATTTTTCAAATTTCTAGGAACTCCTGAAAACTTGAAAAACATTTTTCAAGTTTCTAGGAACTCCTGAAATTTTGAAAAACATTTTTCAAATTTCTAGGAACTCCTGAAAACTTGAAAAACATTTTTCAAATTTCTAGGAACTCCTGAAAACTTGAAAAACATTTTTCAAATTTCTAGGAACTCCTGAAAACTTGAAAAACATTTTTCAAATTTCTAGGAACTCCTGAAAACTTGAAAAACATTTTTCAAATTTCTAGGAACTCCTGAAAACTTGAAAAACATTTTTCAAGTTTCTAGGAACTCCTGAAAACTTGAAAAACATTTTTCAAATTTCTAGGAACTCC
Organism: Caenorhabditis uteleia; assembly: GCA_963573275.1. Lineage (NCBI taxonomy): Eukaryota > Metazoa > Nematoda > Chromadorea > Rhabditida > Rhabditidae > Caenorhabditis > Caenorhabditis uteleia. The sequence goes on from OY752134.1 coordinate 951,954, forward strand.
TGAAAGTTTGAAAAACATTTTTCAAGTTTCTAGGAACTCCTGAGAATTTGAAAAACATTTTTCAAGTTTCTAGGAACTCCTGAAAACTTGAAAAACATTTTTCAAGTTTCTAGGAACTCCTGAAAACTTGAAAAACATTTTTCAAATTTCTAGGAACTCCTGAAAGTTTGAAAAACATTTTTCAAATTTCTAGGAACTCCTGAAAACTTGAAAAACATTTTTCAAATTTCTAGGAACTCCTGAAAGTTTGAAAAACATTTTTCAAGTTTCTAGGAACTCCTGAAAACTTGAAAAACATTTTTCAAATTTCTAGGAACTCCTGAAAACTTGAAAAACATTTTTCAAATTTCTAGGAACTCCTGAAAACTTGAAAAACATTTTTCAAGTTTCTAGGAACTCCTGAGAATTTGAAAAACATTTTTCAAGTTTCTAGGAACTCCTGAAAACTTGAAAAACATTTTTCAAATTTCTAGGAACTCCTGAAAACTTGAAAAACATTTTTCAAATTTCTAGGAACTCCTGAAAGTTTGAAAAACATTTTTCAAATTTCTAGGAACTCCTGAAAACTTGAAAAACATTTTTCAAATTTCTAGGAACTCCTGAAAACTTGAAAAACATTTTTCAAATTTCTAGGAACTCCTGAAAGTTTGAAAAACATTTTTCAAATTTCTAGGAACTCCTGAGAATTTGAAAAACATTTTTCAAATTTCTAGGAACTCCTGAAAACTTGAAAAACATTTTTCAAATTTCTAGGAACTCCTGAAAACTTGAAAAACATTTTTCAAATTTCTAGGAACTCCTGAAAGTTTGAAAAACATTTTTCAAGTTTCTAGGAACTCCTGAAAACTTGAAAAACATTTTTCAAATTTCTAGGAACTCCTGAAAACTTGAAAAACATTTTTCAAGTTTCTAGGAACTCCTGAAAACTTGAAAAACATTTTTCAAATTTTTAGGAACTCCTGAAAGTTTGAAAAACATTTTTCAAGTTTCTAGGAACTCCTGAAAACTTGAAAAACATTTTTCAAATTTCTAGGAACTCCTGAAAACTTGAAAAACATTTTTCAAATTTCTAGGAACTCCTGAAAACTTGAAAAACATTTTTCAAGTTTCTAGGAACTCCTGAAAACTTGAAAAACATTTTTCAAATTTCTAGGAACTCCTGAAAGTTTGAAAAACATTTTTCAAGTTTCTAGGAACTCCTGAGAATTTGAAAAACATTTTTCAAATTTCTAGGAACTCCTGAAAACTTGAAAAACATTTTTCAAATTTCTAGGAACTCCTGAAAGTTTGAAAAACATTTTTCAAGTTTCTAGGAACTCCTGAAAACTTGAAAAACATTTTTCAAATTTCTAGGAACTCCTGAAAACTTGAAAAACATTTTTCAAGTTTCTAGGAACTCCTGAAATTTTGAAAAACATTTTTCAAATTTCTAGGAACTCCTGAAAGTTTGAAAAACATTTTTCAAATTTCTAGGAACTCCTGAAAACTTGAAAAACATTTTTCAAATTTCTAGGAACTCCTGAAAACTTGAAAAACATTTTTCAAATTTCTAGGAACTCCTGAAAGTTTGAAAAACATTTTTCAAGTTTCTAGGAACTCCTGAGAATTTGAAAAACATTTTTCAAGTTTCTAGGAACTCCTGAAAACTTGAAAAACATTTTTCAAATTTCTAGGAACTCCTGAAAACTTGAAAAACATTTTTCAAATTTCTAGGAACTCCTGAAAACTTGAAAAACATTTTTCAAATTTCTAGGAACTCCTGAAAGTTTGAAAAACATTTTTCAAGTTTCTAGGAACTCCTGAAAACTTGAAAAACATTTTTCAAATTTCTAGGAACTCCTGAAAACTTGAAAAACATTTTTCAAATTTCTAGGAACTCCTGAAAACTTGAAAAACATTTTTCAAATTTCTAGGAACTCCTGAAAACTTGAAAAACATTTTTCAAATTTCTAGGAACTCCTGAAAACTTGAAAAACATTTTTCAAATTTCTAGGAACTCCTGAAAACTTGAAAAACATTTTTCAAATTTCTAGGAACTCCTGAAAACTTGAAAAACATTTTTCAAATTTCTAGGAACTCCTGAAAACTTGAAAAACATTTTTCAAATTTCTAGGAACTCCTGAAAACTTGAAAAACATTTTTCAAATTTCTAGGAACTCCTGAAAACTTGAAAAACTTTTTTCAAGTTTCTAGGAACTCCTGAAAACTTGAAAACATTTTTCAAATTTCTAGGAACTCCTGAAAACTTAGAAAACATTTTTCAAATTTCTAGGAACTCCTGAAAACTTGAAAAACATTTTTCAAATTTCTAGCAACTCCTGAAAACTTGAAAAACATTTTTCAAATTTCTAGGAACTCCTGAAAACTTGAAAAACTTTTTTCAAGTTTCTAGGAACTCCTGAAAACTTGAAAACATTTTTCAAATTTCTAGGAACTCCTGAAAACTTAGAAAACATTTTTCAAATTTCTAGGAACTCCTGAAAACCCTAAAAACATTTTTCAAGTTTCTAGGAACTCCTGAAAACTTAAAAAACATTTTTCAAATTTCTAGGAACTCCTGAAAACTTGAAAACATTTTTCAAACTTCTAGGAACTCCTGAAAACTTAAAAAACATTTTTCAAACTTCTAGGAACTCCTGAAAACTTGAAAAACATTTTTCAAATTTCTAGGAACTCCTGAAAACTTGAAAAACATTTTTCAAATTTCTAGGAACTCCTGAAAACTTGAAAACATTTTTCAAGTTTCTAGGAACTCCTGAAAACTTGAAAACATTTTTCAAGTTTCTAGGAACTCCTGAAAACTTGAAAAACATTTTTCAAATTTCTAGGAACTCCTGAAAACTTGAAAAACATTTTTCAAGTTTCTAGGAACTCCTGAAAACTTGAAAAACATTTTTCAAGTTTCTAGGAACTCCTGAAAACTTGAAAAACATTTTTCAAGTTTCTAGAAACTCCTGAAAACTTGAAAAACATTTTTCAAATTTTTAGGAACTCCTGAAAACTTGAAAAACATTTTTCAAATTTCTAGGAACTCCTGAAAACTTGAAAAACATTTTTCAAGTTTCTAGGAACTCCTGAAAACTTGAAAACATTTTTCAAATTTCTAGGAACTCCTGAAAACTTAGAAAACATTTTTCAAATTTCTAGGAACTCCTGAAAACTTGAAAAACATTTTTCAAATTTCTAGCAACTCCTGAAAACTTGAAAAACATTTTTCAAATTTCTAGGAACTCCTGAAAACTTGAAAAACTTTTTTCAAGTTTCTAGGAACTCCTGAAAACTTGAAAACATTTTTCAAATTTCTAGGAACTCCTGAAAACTTAGAAAACATTTTTCAAATTTCTAGGAACTCCTGAAAACCCTAAAAACATTTTTCAAGTTTCTAGGAACTCCTGAAAACTTAAAAAACATTTTTCAAATTTCTAGGAACTCCTGAAAACTTGAAAACATTTTTCAAACTTCTAGGAACTCCTGAAAACTTAAAAAACATTTTTCAAACTTCTAGGAACTCCTGAAAACTTGAAAAACATTTTTCAAATTTCTAGGAACTCCTGAAAACTTGAAAAACATTTTTCAAATTTCTAGGAACTCCTGAAAACTTGAAAACATTTTTCAAGTTTCTAGGAACTCCTGAAAACTTGAAAACATTTTTCAAGTTTCTAGGAACTCCTGAAAACTTGAAAAACATTTTTCAAATTTCTAGGAACTCCTGAAAACTTGAAAAACATTTTTCAAGTTTCTAGGAACTCCTGAAAACTTGAAAAACATTTTTCAAGTTTCTAGGAACTCCTGAAAACTTGAAAAACATTTTTCAAGTTTCTAGAAACTCCTGAAAACTTGAAAAACATTTTTCAAATTTCTAGGAACTCCTGAAAACTTGAAAAAGTTTTTTCAAGTTTCTAGGAACTCCTGAAAACTTGAAAAACATTTTTCAAATTTCTAGGAACTCCTGAAAACTTGAAAACATTTTTCAAGTTTCTAGAAACTCCTGAAAACTTGAAAAACATTTTTCAAATTTCTAGGAACTCCTGAAAACTTGAAAACATTTTTCAAGTTTCTAGGAACTCCTGAAAACTTGAAAAACATTTTTCAAATTTCTAGGAACTCCTGAAAACTTGAAAAACATTTTTCAAATTTCTAGGAACTCCTGAAAACTTGAAAAACATTTTTCAAATTTCTAGGAACTCCTGAAAACTTGAAAAACATTTTTCAAATTTCTAGGAACTCCTGAAAACTTGAAAAACATTTTTCAAATTTCTAGGAACTCCTGAAAACTTGAAAACATTTTTCAAGTTTCTAGAAACTCCTGAAAACTTGAAAAACATTTTTCAAATTTCTAGGAACTCCTGAAAACTTGAAAACATTTTTCAAGTTTCTAGGAACTCCTGAAAACTTGAAAAACATTTTTCAAGTTTCTAGGAACTCCTGAAAACTTGAAAAAGTTTTTTCAAGTTTCTAGGAACTCCTGAAAACTTGAAAAAGTTTTTTCAAGTTTCTAGGAACTCCTGAAAACTTGAAAAACATTTTTCAAATTTCTAGGAACTCCTGAAAACTTGAAAAACATTTTTCAAGTTTCTAGGAACTCCTGAAAACTTGAAAAACATTTTTCAAGTTTCTAGGAACTCCTGAAAACTTGAAAAACATTTTTCAAGTTTCTAGGAACTCCTGAAAACTTGAAAAACATTTTTCAAATTTCTAGGAACTCCTGAAAGTTTGAAAAACATTTTTCAAATTTCTAGGAACTCCTGAAAACTTGAAAACATTTTTCAAATTTCTTGGAACTCCTGAAAACTTGAAAACATTTTTCAAATTTCTAGGAACTCCTGAAAACTTGAAAACATTTTTCAAATTTCTAGGAACTCCTGAAAACTTGAAAAACATTTTTCAAATTTCTTGGAACTCCTGAAAACTTGAAAAACATTTTTCAAATTTCTAGGACCTCCTGAAAGTTTGAAAAACATTTTTCAAGTTTCTAGGAACTCCTGAGAATTTGAAAAACATTTTTCAAGTTTCTAGGAACTCCTGAAAACTTGAAAAAGTTTTTTCAAATTTCTAGGAACTCCTGAAAACTTGAAAAAGTGTTTTCAAATTTCTAGGAACTCCTGAAAACTTAAAAATCATTTTTCAAGTTTCTAGGAACTCCTGAAAACTTGAAAAACATTTTTCAAATTTCTAGGAACTCCTGAAAACTTGAAAACATTTTTCAAATTTCTAGGAACTCCTGAAAACTTGAAAAACATTTTTCAAATTTCTAGGACCTCCTGAAAGTTTGAAAAACATTTTTCAAGTTTCTAGGAACTCCTGAAAACTTGAAAAACATTTTTCAAATTTCTAGGAACTCCTGAAAACTTGAAAAACATTTTTCAAATTTCTAGGAACTCCTGAAAACTTGAAAACATTTTTCAAGTTTCTAGGAACTCCTGAAAACTTGAAAAACATTTTTCAAATTTCTAGGAACTCCTGAAAACTTGAAAAACATTTTTCAAGTTTCTAGGAACTCCTGAAAACTTGAAAAACATTTTTCAAGTTTCTAGGAACTCCTGAAAACTTGAAAAACATTTTTCAAGTTTCTAGGAACTCCTGAAAACTTGAAAAACATTTTTCAAATTTCTAGGAACTCCTGAAAACTTGAAAAAGTTTTTTCAAGTTTCTAGGAACTCCTGAAAACTTGAAAAACATTTTTCAAATTTCTAGGAACTCCTGAAAACTTGAAAACATTTTTCAAGTTTCTAGGAACTCCTGAAAACTTGAAAAACATTTTTCAAGTTTCTAGGAACTCCTGAAAACTTGAAAAACATTTTTCAAGTTTCTAGGAACTCCTGAAAACTTGAAAAAGTTTTTTCAAGTTTCTAGGAACTCCTGAAAACTTGAAAAAGTTTTTTCAAGTTTCTAGGAACTCCTGAAAACTTGAAAAACATTTTTCAAATTTCTAGGAACTCCTGAAAACTTGAAAAACATTTTTCAAATTTCTAGGACCTCCTGAAAGTTTGAAAAACATTTTTCAAGTTTCTAGGAACTCCTGAGAATTTGAAAAACATTTTTCAAGTTTCTAGGAACTCCTGAAAACTTGAAAAAGTTTTTTCAAATTTCTAGGAACTCCTGAAAACTTGAAAAAGTGTTTTCAAATTTCTAGGAACTCCTGAAAACTTAAAAATCATTTTTCAAGTTTCTAGGAACTCCTGAAAACTTGAAAAACATTTTTCAAATTTCTAGGAACTCCTGAAAACTTGAAAACATTTTTCAAATTTCTAGGAACTCCTGAAAACTTGAAAAACATTTTTCAAATTTCTAGGACCTCCTGAAAGTTTGAAAAACATTTTTCAAGTTTCTAGGAACTCCTGAAAACTTGAAAAACATTTTTCAAATTTCTAGGAACTCCTGAAAACTTGAAAAACATTTTTCAAATTTCTAGGAACTCCTGAAAACTTGAAAAACATTTTTCAAGTTTCTAGGAACTCCTGAAAACTTGAAAAACATTTTTCAAGTTTCTAGGAACTCCTGAAAACTTGAAAAACATTTTTCAAATTTCTAGGAACTCCTGAAAACTTGAAAAAGTTTTTTCAAGTTTCTAGGAACTCCTGAAAACTTGAAAAACATTTTTCAAATTTCTAGGAACTCCTGAAAACTTGAAAACATTTTTCAAGTTTCTAGGAACTCCTGAAAACTTGAAAACATTTTTCAAATTTCTAGGAACTCCTGAAAACTTGAAAACATTTTTCAAGTTTCTAGGAACTCCTGAAAACTTGAAAAACATTTTTCAAGTTTCTAGGAACTCCTGAAAACTTGAAAAAGTTTTTTCAAGTTTCTAGGAACTCCTGAAAACTTGAAAAACATTTTTCAAATTTCTAGGAACTCCTGAAAACTTGAAAACATTTTTCAAGTTTCTAGGAACTCCTGAAAACTTGAAAACATTTTTCAAATTTCTAGGAACTCCTGAAAACTTGAAAACATTTTTCAAGTTTCTAGGAACTCCTGAAAACTTGAAAAAGTTTTTTCAAGTTTCTAGGAACTCCTGAAAACTTGAAAACATTTTTCAAATTTCTAGGAACTCCTGAAAACTTGAAAACATTTTTCAAGTTTCTAGGAACTCCTGAAAACTTGAAAAACATTTTTCAAGTTTCTAGGAACTCCTGAAAACTTGAAAAAGTTTTTTCAAGTTTCTAGGAACTCCTGAAAACTTGAAAAACATTTTTCAAATTTCTAGGAACTCCTGAAAACTTGAAAACATTTTTCAAGTTTCTAGGAACTCCTGAAAACTTGAAAACATTTTTCAAATTTCTAGGAACTCCTGAAAACTTGAAAAACATTTTTCAAATTTCTAGGAACTCCTGAAAACTTGAAAAAGTTTTTTCAAGTTTCTAGGAACTCCTGAAAACTTGAAAAACATTTTTCAAATTTCTAGGAACTCCTGAAAACTTGAAAACATTTTTCAAGTTTCTAGGAACTCCTGAAAACTTGAAAACATTTTTCAAATTTCTAGGAACTCCTGAAAACTTGAAAACATTTTTCAAGTTTCTAGGAACTCCTGAAAACTTGAAAAAGTTTTTTCAAGTTTCTAGGAACTCCTGAAAACTTGAAAACATTTTTCAAATTTCTAGGAACTCCTGAAAACTTGAAAACATTTTTCAAGTTTCTAGGAACTCCTGAAAACTTGAAAAACATTTTTCAAGTTTCTAGGAACTCCTGAAAACTTGAAAAAGTTTTTTCAAGTTTCTAGGAACTCCTGAAAACTTGAAAAACATTTTTCAAATTTCTAGGAACTCCTGAAAACTTGAAAACATTTTTCAAGTTTCTAGGAACTCCTGAAAACTTGAAAACATTTTTCAAATTTCTAGGAACTCCTGAAAACTTGAAAAACATTTTTCAAATTTCTAGGAACTCCTGAAAACTTGAAAAAGTTTTTTCAAGTTTCTAGGAACTCCTGAAAACTTGAAAAACATTTTTCAAATTTCTAGGAACTCCTGAAAACTTGAAAACATTTTTCAAGTTTCTAGGAACTCCTGAAAACTTGAAAACATTTTTCAAATTTCTAGGAACTCCTGAAAACTTGAAAACATTTTTCAAGTTTCTAGGAACTCCTGAAAACTTGAAAAACATTTTTCAAGTTTCTAGGAACTCCTGAAAACTTGAAAAAGTTTTTTCAAGTTTCTAGGAACTCCTGAAAACTTGAAAAAGTTTTTTCAAGTTTCTAGGAACTCCTGAAAACTTGAAAAACATTTTTCAAATTTCTAGGAACTCCTGAAAACTTGAAAAACATTTTTCAAGTTTCTAGGAACTCCTGAAAACTTGAAAAACATTTTTCAAGTTTCTAGGAACTCCTGAAAACTTGAAAAACATTTTTCAAGTTTCTAGGAACTCCTGAAAACTTGAAAAACATTTTTCAAGTTTCTAGGAACTCCTGAAAACTTGAAAAACATTTTTCAAGTTTCTAGGAACTCCTGAAAACTTGAAAAACATTTTTCAAATTTCTAGGAACTCCTGAAAGTTTGAAAAACATTTTTCAAATTTCTAGGAACTCCTGAAAACTTGAAAAACATTTTTCAAATTTCTAGGAACTCCTGAAAACTTAAAAATCATTTTTCAAGTTTCTAGGAACTCCTGAAAACTTGAAAAACATTTTTCAAATTTCTAGGAACTCCTGAAAACTTGAAAACATTTTTCAAATTTCTAGGAACTCCTGAAAACTTGAAAAACATTTTTCAAATTTCTAGGACCTCCTGAAAGTTTGAAAAACATTTTTCAAGTTTCTAGGAACTCCTGAAAACTTGAAAAACATTTTTCAAATTTCTAGGAACTCCTGAAAACTTGAAAAACATTTTTCAAATTTCTAGGAACTCCTGAAAACTTGAAAACATTTTTCAAGTTTCTAGGAACTCCTGAAAACTTGAAAAACATTTTTCAAATTTCTAGGAACTCCTGAAAACTTGAAAAACATTTTTCAAGTTTCTAGGAACTCCTGAAAACTTGAAAAACATTTTTCAAATTTCTAGGAACTCCTGAAAACTTGAAAAACATTTTTCAAATTTCTTGGAACTCCTGAAAACTTGAAAAACATTTTTCAAATTTCTAGGAACTCCTGAAAACTTGAAAACATTTTTCAAATTTCTTGGAACTCCTGAAAACTTGAAAACATTTTTCAAATTTCTAGGAACTCCTGAAAACTTGAAAACATTTTTCAAATTTCTAGGAACTCCTGAAAACTTGAAAAACATTTTTCAAATTTCTTGGAACTCCTGAAAACTTGAAAAACATTTTTCAAATTTCTAGGACCTCCTGAAAGTTTGAAAAACATTTTTCAAGTTTCTAGGAACTCCTGAGAATTTGAAAAACATTTTTCAAGTTTCTAGGAACTCCTGAAAACTTGAAAAAGTGTTTTCAAATTTCTAGGAACTCCTGAAAACTTGAAAAAGTGTTTTCAAATTTCTAGGAACTCCTGAAAACTTGAAAAACATTTTTCAAATTTCTAGGAACTCCTGAAAACTTGAAAACATTTTTCAAATTTCTTGGAACTCCTGAAAACTTGAAAACATTTTTCAAATTTCTAGGAACTCCTGAAAACTTGGAAACATTTTTCAAATTTCTAGGAACTCCTGAAAACTTGAAAAACATTTTTCAAATTTCTTGGAACTCCTGAAAACTTGAAAAACATTTTTCAAATTTCTAGGACCTCCTGAAAGTTTGAAAAACATTTTTCAAGTTTCTAGGAACTCCTGAGAATTTGAAAAACATTTTTCAAGTTTCTAGGAACTCCTGAAAACTTGAAAAAGTTTTTTCAAATTTCTAGGAACTCCTGAAAACTTGAAAAAGTGTTTTCAAATTTCTAGGAACTCCTGAAAACTTAAAAATCATTTTTCAAGTTTCTAGGAACTCCTGAAAACTTGAAAAACATTTTTCAAATTTCTAGGAACTCCTGAAAACTTGAAAACATTTTTCAAATTTCTAGGAACTCCTGAAAACTTGAAAAACATTTTTCAAATTTCTAGGACCTCCTGAAAGTTTGAAAAACATTTTTCAAGTTTCTAGGAACTCCTGAAAACTTGAAAAACATTTTTCAAATTTCTAGGAACTCCTGAAAACTTGAAAACATTTTTCAAGTTTCTAGGAACTCCTGAAAACTTGAAAAACATTTTTCAAATTTCTAGGAACTCCTGAAAACTTGAAAAACATTTTTCAAATTTCTAGGAACTCCTGAAAACTTGAAAACATTTTTCAAGTTTCTAGGAACTCCTGAAAACTTGAAAAACATTTTTCAAATTTCTAGGAACTCCTGAAAACTTGAAAAACATTTTTCAAGTTTCTAGGAACTCCTGAAAACTTGAAAAACATTTTTCAAGTTTCTAGGAACTCCTGAAAACTTGAAAAACATTTTTCAAGTTTCTAGAAACTCCTGAAAACTTGAAAAACATTTTTCAAATTTCTAGGAACTCCTGAAAACTTGAAAAAGTTTTTTCAAGTTTCTAGGAACTCCTGAAAACTTGAAAAACATTTTTCAAATTTCTAGGAACTCCTGAAAACTTGAAAACATTTTTCAAGTTTCTAGGAACTCCTGAAAACTTGAAAAACATTTTTCAAGTTTCTAGGAACTCCTGAAAACTTGAAAAAGTTTTTTCAAGTTTCTAGGAACTCCTGAAAACTTGAAAAAGTTTTTTCAAGTTTCTAGGAACTCCTGAAAACTTGAAAAACATTTTTCAAATTTCTAGGAACTCCTGAAAACTTGAAAAACATTTTTCAAGTTTCTAGGAACTCCTGAAAACTTGAAAAACATTTTTCAAGTTTCTAGGAACTCCTGAAAACTTGAAAAACATTTTTCAAGTTTCTAGGAACTCCTGAAAACTTGAAAAAGTTTTTTCAAGTTTCTAGGAACTCCTGAAAACTTGAAAAACATTTTTCAAATTTCTAGGAACTCCTGAAAACTTGAAAACATTTTTCAAGTTTCTAGGAACTCCTGAAAACTTGAAAAACATTTTTCAAGTTTCTAGGAACTCCTGAAAACTTGAAAAAGTTTTTTCAAGTTTCTAGGAACTCCTGAAAACTTGAAAAAGTTTTTTCAAGTTTCTAGGAACTCCTGAAAACTTGAAAAACATTTTTCAAATTTCTAGGAACTCCTGAAAACTTAAAAATCATTTTTCAAGTTTCTAGGAACTCCTGAAAACTTGAAAAACATTTTTCAAATTTCTAGGAACTCCTGAAAACTTGAAAACATTTTTCAAATTTCTAGGAACTCCTGAAAACTTGAAAAACATTTTTCAAATTTCTAGGACCTCCTGAAAGTTTGAAAAACATTTTTCAAGTTTCTAGGAACTCCTGAAAACTTGAAAAACATTTTTCAAATTTCTAGGAACTCCTGAAAACTTGAAAAACATTTTTCAAATTTCTAGGAACTCCTGAAAACTTGAAAACATTTTTCAAGTTTCTAGGAACTCCTGAAAACTTGAAAAACATTTTTCAAATTTCTAGGAACTCCTGAAAACTTGAAAAACATTTTTCAAGTTTCTAGGAACTCCTGAAAACTTGAAAAACATTTTTCAAATTTCTAGGAACTCCTGAAAACTTGAAAAACATTTTTCAAATTTCTTGGAACTCCTGAAAACTTGAAAAACATTTTTCAAATTTCTAGGAACTCCTGAAAACTTGAAAACATTTTTCAAATTTCTTGGAACTCCTGAAAACTTGAAAACATTTTTCAAATTTCTAGGAACTCCTGAAAACTTGAAAACATTTTTCAAATTTCTAGGAACTCCTGAAAACTTGAAAAACATTTTTCAAATTTCTTGGAACTCCTGAAAACTTGAAAAACATTTTTCAAATTTCTAGGACCTCCTGAAAGTTTGAAAAACATTTTTCAAGTTTCTAGGAACTCCTGAGAATTTGAAAAACATTTTTCAAGTTTCTAGGAACTCCTGAAAACTTGAAAAAGTGTTTTCAAATTTCTAGGAACTCCTGAAAACTTGAAAAAGTGTTTTCAAATTTCTAGGAACTCCTGAAAACTTGAAAAACATTTTTCAAATTTCTAGGAACTCCTGAAAACTTGAAAACATTTTTCAAATTTCTTGGAACTCCTGAAAACTTGAAAACATTTTTCAAATTTCTAGGAACTCCTGAAAACTTGGAAACATTTTTCAAATTTCTAGGAACTCCTGAAAACTTGAAAAACATTTTTCAAATTTCTTGGAACTCCTGAAAACTTGAAAAACATTTTTCAAATTTCTAGGACCTCCTGAAAGTTTGAAAAACATTTTTCAAGTTTCTAGGAACTCCTGAGAATTTGAAAAACATTTTTCAAGTTTCTAGGAACTCCTGAAAACTTGAAAAAGTTTTTTCAAATTTCTAGGAACTCCTGAAAACTTGAAAAAGTGTTTTCAAATTTCTAGGAACTCCTGAAAACTTAAAAATCATTTTTCAAGTTTCTAGGAACTCCTGAAAACTTGAAAAACATTTTTCAAATTTCTAGGAACTCCTGAAAACTTGAAAACATTTTTCAAATTTCTAGGAACTCCTGAAAACTTGAAAAACATTTTTCAAATTTCTAGGACCTCCTGAAAGTTTGAAAAACATTTTTCAAGTTTCTAGGAACTCCTGAAAACTTGAAAAACATTTTTCAAATTTCTAGGAACTCCTGAAAACTTGAAAACATTTTTCAAGTTTCTAGGAACTCCTGAAAACTTGAAAAACATTTTTCAAATTTCTAGGAACTCCTGAAAACTTGAAAAACATTTTTCAAATTTCTAGGAACTCCTGAAAACTTGAAAACATTTTTCAAGTTTCTAGGAACTCCTGAAAACTTGAAAAACATTTTTCAAATTTCTAGGAACTCCTGAAAACTTGAAAAACATTTTTCAAGTTTCTAGGAACTCCTGAAAACTTGAAAAACATTTTTCAAGTTTCTAGGAACTCCTGAAAACTTGAAAAACATTTTTCAAGTTTCTAGAAACTCCTGAAAACTTGAAAAACATTTTTCAAATTTCTAGGAACTCCTGAAAACTTGAAAAAGTTTTTTCAAGTTTCTAGGAACTCCTGAAAACTTGAAAAACATTTTTCAAATTTCTAGGAACTCCTGAAAACTTGAAAACATTTTTCAAGTTTCTAGGAACTCCTGAAAACTTGAAAAACATTTTTCAAGTTTCTAGGAACTCCTGAAAACTTGAAAAAGTTTTTTCAAGTTTCTAGGAACTCCTGAAAACTTGAAAAAGTTTTTTCAAGTTTCTAGGAACTCCTGAAAACTTGAAAAACATTTTTCAAATTTCTAGGAACTCCTGAAAACTTGAAAAACATTTTTCAAGTTTCTAGGAACTCCTGAAAACTTGAAAAACATTTTTCAAGTTTCTAGGAACTCCTGAAAACTTGAAAAACATTTTTCAAGTTTCTAGGAACTCCTGAAAACTTGAAAAAGTTTTTTCAAGTTTCTAGGAACTCCTGAAAACTTGAAAAACATTTTTCAAATTTCTAGGAACTCCTGAAAACTTGAAAACATTTTTCAAGTTTCTAGGAACTCCTGAAAACTTGAAAAACATTTTTCAAGTTTCTAGGAACTCCTGAAAACTTGAAAAAGTTTTTTCAAGTTTCTAGGAACTCCTGAAAACTTGAAAAAGTTTTTTCAAGTTTCTAGGAACTCCTGAAAACTTGAAAAACATTTTTCAAATTTCTAGGAACTCCTGAAAACTTGAAAAACATTTTTCAAGTTTCTAGGAACTCCTGAAAACTTGAAAAACATTTTTCAAGTTTCTAGGAACTCCTGAAAACTTGAAAAACATTTTTCAAGTTTCTAGGAACTCCTGAAAACTTGAAAAACATTTTTCAAGTTTCTAGGAACTCCTGAAAACTTGAAAAACATTTTTCAAGTTTCTAGGAACTCCTGAAAACTTGAAAAACATTTTTCAAATTTCTAGGAACTCCTGAAAGTTTGAAAAACATTTTTCAAATTTCTAGGAACTCCTGAAAACTTGAAAACATTTTTCAAATTTCTTGGAACTCCTGAAAACTTGAAAAAGTGTTTTCAAATTTCTAGGAACTCCTGAAAACTTAAAAATCATTTTTCAAGTTTCTAGGAACTCCTGAAAACTTGAAAAACATTTTTCAAATTTCTAGGAACTCCTGAAAACTTGAAAACATTTTTCAAATTTCTAGGAACTCCTGAAAACTTGAAAAACATTTTTCAAATTTCTAGGACCTCCTGAAAGTTTGAAAAACATTTTTCAAGTTTCTAGGAACTCCTGAAAACTTGAAAAACATTTTTCAAATTTCTAGGAACTCCTGAAAACTTGAAAAACATTTTTCAAGTTTCTAGGAACTCCTGAAAACTTGAAAAACATTTTTCAAGTTTCTAGGAACTCCTGAAAACTTGAAAAACATTTTTCAAGTTTCTAGGAACTCCTGAAAACTTGAAAAACATTTTTCAAATTTCTAGGAACTCCTGAAAACTTGAAAAAGTTTTTTCAAGTTTCTAGGAACTCCTGAAAACTTGAAAAACATTTTTCAAATTTCTAGGAACTCCTGAAAACTTGAAAACATTTTTCAAGTTTCTAGGAACTCCTGAAAACTTGAAAAACATTTTTCAAGTTTCTAGGAACTCCTGAAAACTTGAAAAAGTTTTTTCAAGTTTCTAGGAACTCCTGAAAACTTGAAAAAGTTTTTTCAAGTTTCTAGGAACTCCTGAAAACTTGAAAAACATTTTTCAAATTTCTAGGAACTCCTGAAAACTTGAAAAACATTTTTCAAGTTTCTAGGAACTCCTGAAAACTTGAAAAACATTTTTCAAGTTTCTAGGAACTCCTGAAAACTTGAAAAACATTTTTCAAGTTTCTAGGAACTCCTGAAAACTTGAAAAACATTTTTCAAGTTTCTAGGAACTCCTGAAAACTTGAAAAACATTTTTCAAGTTTCTAGGAACTCCTGAAAACTTGAAAAACATTTTTCAAATTTCTAGGAACTCCTGAAAGTTTGAAAAACATTTTTCAAATTTCTAGGAACTCCTGAAAACTTGAAAAACATTTTTCAAATTTCTAGGAACTCCTGAAAACTTAAAAATCATTTTTCAAGTTTCTAGGAACTCCTGAAAACTTGAAAAACATTTTTCAAATTTCTAGGAACTCCTGAAAACTTGAAAACATTTTTCAAATTTCTAGGAACTCCTGAAAACTTGAAAAACATTTTTCAAATTTCTAGGACCTCCTGAAAGTTTGAAAAACATTTTTCAAGTTTCTAGGAACTCCTGAAAACTTGAAAAACATTTTTCAAATTTCTAGGAACTCCTGAAAACTTGAAAAACATTTTTCAAATTTCTAGGAACTCCTGAAAACTTGAAAACATTTTTCAAGTTTCTAGGAACTCCTGAAAACTTGAAAAACATTTTTCAAATTTCTAGGAACTCCTGAAAACTTGAAAAACATTTTTCAAGTTTCTAGGAACTCCTGAAAACTTGAAAAACATTTTTCAAATTTCTAGGAACTCCTGAAAACTTGAAAAAGTTTTTTCAAGTTTCTAGGAACTCCTGAAAACTTGAAAAACATTTTTCAAATTTCTAGGAACTCCTGAAAACTTGAAAACATTTTTCAAGTTTCTAGGAACTCCTGAAAACTTGAAAAACATTTTTCAAGTTTCTAGGAACTCCTGAAAACTTGAAAAAGTTTTTTCAAGTTTCTAGGAACTCCTGAAAACTTGAAAAAGTTTTTTCAAGTTTCTAGGAACTCCTGAAAGTTTAAAAAACATTTTTCAAGTTTCTAGGAACTCCTGAAAACTTGAAAAACATTTTTCAAGTTTCTAGGAACTCCTGAAAACTTGAAAAAGTTTTTTCAAGTTTCTAGGAACTCCTGAAAACTTGAAAAAGTTTTTTCAAGTTTCTAGGAACTCCTGAAAGTTTGAAAAACATTTTTCAAGTTTCTAGGAACTCCTGAAAACTTGAAAAACATTTTTCAAATTTCTAGGAACTCCTGAAAGTTTGAAAAACATTTTTCAAGTTTCTAGGAACTCCTGGGAATTTGAAAAACATTTTTCAAGTTTCTAGGAACTCCTGAAAACTTCTAAACCATTTTTCAATATTCTAGGAACTCCTGAAAACTTGAAAAAGTTTTTTCAAGTTTCTAGGAACTCCTGAAAGTTTGAAAAACATTTTTCAAGTTTCTAGGAACTCCTGAAAACTTGAAAAACATTTTTCAAATTTCTAGGAACTCCTGAAAGTTTGAAAAACATTTTTCAAATTTCTAGGAACTCCTGAAAACTTGAAAAACATTTTTCAAATTTCTAGGAACTCCTGAAAACTTGAAAACATTTTTCAAACTTCTAGGAACTCCTGAAAACTTGAAAAACATTTTTCAAGTTTCTAGGAACTCCTGAAAACTTGAAAAAGTTTTTTCAAGTTTCTAGGAACTCCTGAAAACTTGAAAAAGTTTTTTCAAGTTTCTAGGAACTCCTGAAAGTTTGAAAAACATTTTTCAAGTTTCTAGGAACTCCTGATAACTTGAAAAACATTTTTCAAATTTCTAGGAACTCCTGAAAGTTTGAAAAACATTTTTCAAGTTTCTAGGAACTCCTGGGAATTTGAAAAACATTTTTCAAGTTTCTAGGAACTCCTGAAAACTTGAAAAAGTTTTTTCAAGTTTCTAGGAACTCCTGAAAACTTGAAAAAGTTTTTTCAAGTTTCTAGGAACTCCTGAAAGTTTGAAAAACATTTTTCAAGTTTCTAGGAACTCCTGAAAACTTCTAAACCATTTTTCAAATTTCTAGGAACTCCTGAAAACTTGAAAAAGTTTTTTCAAGTTTCTAGGAACTCCTGAAAGTTTGAAAAACATTTTTCAAGTTTCTAGGAACTCCTGAAAACTTCTAAACCATTTTTCAAATTTCTAGGAACTCCTGAAAACTTGAAAAAGTTTTTTCAAGTTTCTAGGAACTCCTGAAAGTTTGAAAAACATTTTTCAAGTTTCTAGGAACTCCTGAAAACTTGAAAAACATTTTTCAAATTTCTAGGAACTCCTGAAAGTTTGAAAAACATTTTTCAAATTTCTAGGAACTCCTGAAAACTTGAAAACGTTTTTTCAAGTTTCTAGGAACTCCTGAAAGTTTGAAAAACATTTTTCAAATTTCTAGGAACTCCTGAAAGTTTGAAAAACATTTTTCAAATTTCTAGGAACTCCTGAAAACTTGAAAACGTTTTTTCAAGTTTCTAGGAACTCCTGAAAGTTTGAAAAACATTTTTCAAATTTCTAGGAACTCCTGAAAGTTTGAAAAACATTTTTCAAGTTTCTAGGAACTCCTGAAAACTTGAAAAAGTTTTTTCAAGTTTCTAGGAACTCCTGAAAACTTCTAAACCATTTTTCAAATTTCTAGGAACTCCTGAAAATTTGAAAAAGTGTTTTCAAATTTCTAGGAACTCCTGAAAACTTGAAAACATTTTTCAAATTTCTAGGAACTCCTGAAAATTTGAAAAAGTGTTTTCAAATTTCTAGGAACTCCTGAAAACTTCTAAACCATTTTTCAAATTTCTAGGAACTCCTGAAAACTTGAAAACATTTTTCAAATTTCTAGGAACTCCTGAAAATTTGAAAAAGTGTTTTCAAATTTCTAGGAACTCCTGAAAACTTCTAAACCATTTTTCAAATTTCTAGGAACTCCTGAAAACTTGAAAACATTTTTCAAGTTTCTAGGAACTCCTGAAAACTTGAAAAAGTTTTTTCAAGTTTCTAGGAACTCCTGAAAATTTGAAAAAGTTTTTTCAAATTTCTAGGAACTCCTGAAAGTTTGAAAAACATTTTTCAAGTTTCTAGGAACTTCTGAAAACTTGAAAAAGTGTTTTCAAATTTCTAGGAACTCCTGAAAACTTCTAAACCATTTTTCAAGTTTCTAGGAACTCCTGAAAACTTGAAAACATTTTTCAAGTTTCTAGGAACTCCTGAAAACTTGAAAAAGTTTTTTCAAGTTTCTAGGAACTCCTGAAAATTTGAAAAAGTTTTTTCAAATTTCTAGGAACTCCTGAAAACTTGAAAAACTTTTTTCAAGTTTCTAGGAACTCCTGAAAGTTTGAAAAACATTTTTCAAGTTTCTAGGAACTCCTGAAAACTTGAAAACATTTTTCAAGTTTCTAGGAACTCCTGAGAATTTGAAAAACATTTTTCAAGTTTCTAGGAACTCCTGAAAACTTGAAAAACTTTTTTCAAGTTTCTAGGAACTCCTGAAAACTTGAAAACATTTTTCAAATTTCTAGGAACTCCTGAAAGTTTGAAAAACATTTTTCAAGTTTCTAGGAACTTCTGAAAATTTGAAAAAGTGTTTTCAAATTTCTAGGAACTCCTGAAAACTTCTAAACCATTTTTCAAGTTTCTAGGAACTCCTGAAAACTTGAAAACATTTTTCAAATTTCTAGGAACTCCTGAAAACTTGAAAAACATTTTTCAAGTTTCTAGGAACTCCTGAAAACTTGAAAACATTTTTCAAATTTCTAGGAACTCCTGAAAACTTGAAAAACATTTTTCAAATTTCTAGGAACTCCTGAGAATTTGAAAAACATTTTTCAAGTTTCTAGGAACTCCTGAAAACTTGAAAACATTTTTCAAGTTTTTAGGAACTCCTGAGAATTTGAAAAACATTTTTCAAGTTTCTAGGAACTCCTGAAAACTTGAAAAACTTTTTTCAAGTTTCTAGGAACTCCTGAAAACTTGAAAACATTTTTCAAATTTCTAGGAACTCCTGAAAACTTGAAAAACATTTTTCAAATTTCTAGGAACTCCTGAAAACTTGAAAACATTTTTCAAGTTTCTAGGAACTCCTGAAAACTTGAAAACATTTTTCAAATTTCTAGGAACTCCTGAAAACTTGAAAAACTTTTTTCAAGTTTCTAGGAACTCCTGAAAGTTTGAAAAACATTTTTCAAGTTTCTAGGAACTCCTGAAAACTTCTAAACCATTTTTCAAATTTCTAGGAACTCCTGAAAACTTGAAAAAGTTTTTTCAAGTTTCTAGGAACTCCTGAAAACTTGAAAAACATTTTTCAAGTTTCTAGGAACTCCTGAAAACTTCTAAACCATTTTTCAAATTTCTAGGAACTCCTGAAAACTTGAAAAAGTTTTTTCAAGTTTCTAGGAACTCCTGAAAGTTTGAAAAACATTTTTCAAGTTTCTAGGAACTCCTGAAAACTTGAAAAACATTTTTCAAATTTCTAGGAACTCCTGAAAGTTTGAAAAACATTTTTCAAATTTCTAGGAACTCCTGAAAACTTGAAAACGTTTTTTCAAGTTTCTAGGAACTCCTGAAAGTTTGAAAAACATTTTTCAAATTTCTAGGAACTCCTGAAAGTTTGAAAAACATTTTTCAAATTTCTAGGAACTCCTGAAAACTTCTAAACCATTTTTCAAGTTTCTAGGAACTCCTGAAAACTTGAAAACATTTTTCAAATTTCTAGGAACTCCTGAAAACTTGAAAAACATTTTTCAAGTTTCTAGGAACTCCTGAAAACTTGAAAACATTTTTCAAATTTCTAGGAACTCCTGAAAACTTGAAAAACATTTTTCAAATTTCTAGGAACTCCTGAGAATTTGAAAAACATTTTTCAAGTTTCTAGGAACTCCTGAAAACTTGAAAACATTTTTCAAGTTTTTAGGAACTCCTGAGAATTTGAAAAACATTTTTCAAGTTTCTAGGAACTCCTGAAAACTTGAAAAACTTTTTTCAAGTTTCTAGGAACTCCTGAAAACTTGAAAACATTTTTCAAATTTCTAGGAACTCCTGAAAACTTGAAAAACATTTTTCAAATTTCTAGGAACTCCTGAAAACTTGAAAACATTTTTCAAGTTTCTAGGAACTCCTGAAAACTTGAAAACATTTTTCAAATTTCTAGGAACTCCTGAAAACTTGAAAAACTTTTTTCAAGTTTCTAGGAACTCCTGAAAGTTTGAAAAACATTTTTCAAGTTTCTAGGAACTCCTGAAAACTTCTAAACCATTTTTCAAATTTCTAGGAACTCCTGAAAACTTGAAAAAGTTTTTTCAAGTTTCTAGGAACTCCTGAAAACTTGAAAAACATTTTTCAAGTTTCTAGGAACTCCTGAAAACTTCTAAACCATTTTTCAAATTTCTAGGAACTCCTGAAAACTTGAAAAAGTTTTTTCAAGTTTCTAGGAACTCCTGAAAGTTTGAAAAACATTTTTCAAGTTTCTAGGAACTCCTGAAAACTTGAAAAACATTTTTCAAATTTCTAGGAACTCCTGAAAGTTTGAAAAACATTTTTCAAATTTCTAGGAACTCCTGAAAACTTGAAAACGTTTTTTCAAGTTTCTAGGAACTCCTGAAAGTTTGAAAAACATTTTTCAAATTTCTAGGAACTCCTGAAAGTTTGAAAAACATTTTTCAAATTTCTAGGAACTCCTGAAAACTTGAAAACGTTTTTTCAAGTTTCTAGGAACTCCTGAAAGTTTGAAAAACATTTTTCAAATTTCTAGGAACTCCTGAAAGTTTGAAAAACATTTTTCAAATTTCTAGGAACTCCTGAAAACTTGAAAAACTTTTTTCAAGTTTCTAGGAACTCCTGAAAGTTTGAAAAACATTTTTCAAGTTTCTAGGAACTCCTGAAAACTTCTAAACCATTTTTCAAATTTCTAGGAACTCCTGAAAACTTGAAAAAGTTTTTTCAAGTTTCTAGGAACTCCTGAAAACTTGAAAAACATTTTTCAAGTTTCTAGGAACTCCTGAAAACTTCTAAACCATTTTTCAAATTTCTAGGAACTCCTGAAAACTTGAAAAAGTTTTTTCAAGTTTCTAGGAACTCCTGAAAGTTTGAAAAACATTTTTCAAGTTTCTAGGAACTCCTGAAAACTTGAAAAACATTTTTCAAATTTCTAGGAACTCCTGAAAGTTTGAAAAACATTTTTCAAATTTCTAGGAACTCCTGAAAACTTGAAAACGTTTTTTCAAGTTTCTAGGAACTCCTGAAAGTTTGAAAAACATTTTTCAAATTTCTAGGAACTCCTGAAAGTTTGAAAAACATTTTTCAAATTTCTAGGAACTCCTGAAAACTTGAAAACATTTTTCAAATTTCTAGGAACTCCTGAAAACTTGAAAAACATTTTTCAAATTTCTAGGAACTCCTGAAAACTTGAAAAACATTTTTCAAATTTCTAGGAACTCCTGAAAACTTGAAAACATTTTTCAAATTTCTAGGAACTCCTGAAAACTTGAAAAACTTTTTTCAAGTTTCTAGGAACTCCTGAAAACTTGAAAACATTTTTCAAATTTCTAGGAACTCCTGAAAGTTTGAAAAACATTTTTCAAATTTCTAGGAACTCCTGAAAACTTGAAAACGTTTTTTCAAGTTTCTAGGAACTCCTGAAAACTTGAAAAACATTTTTCAAATTTCTAGGAACTCCTGAAAGTTTGAAAAACATTTTTCAAATTTCTAGGAACTCCTGAAAGTTTGAAAAACATTTTTCAAATTTCTAGGAACTCCTGAAAACTTGAAAACATTTTTCAAATTTCTAGGAACTCCTGAAAACTTGAAAAACATTTTTCAAATTTCTAGGAACTCCTGAAAACTTGAAAAACAGTTTTCAAATTTCTAGGAACTCCTGAGAATTTGAAAAACATTTTTCAAATTTCTAGGAACTCCTGAAAACTTGAAAAACATTTTTCAAATTTCTAGGAACTCCTGAAACCTTGAAAAACATTTTTCAAATTTCTAGGAACTCCTGAAAACTTGAAAACATTTTTCAAATTTCTAGGAACTCCTGAAAACTTGAAAAACATTTTTCAAATTTCTAGGAACTCCTGAAAACTTGAAAAACATTTTTCAAATTTCTAGGAACTCCTGAAAACTTGAAAAACATTTTTCAAATTTCTAGGAACTCCTGAAAACTTGAAAAACAGTTTTCAAATTTCTAGGAACTCCTGAGAATTTGAAAAACATTTTTCAAATTTCTAGGAACTCCTGAAAACTTGAAAAACATTTTTCAAATTTCTAGGAACTCCTGAAACCTTGAAAAACATTTTTCAAATTTCTAGGAACTCCTGAAAACTTGAAAAACATTTTTCAAGTTTCTAGGAACTCCTGAAAACTTGAAAAACATTTTTCAAATTTCTAGGAACTCCTGAAAACTTGAAAAACATTTTTCAAATTTCTAGGAACTCCTGAAAACTTGAAAAACATTTTTCAAATTTCTAGGAACTCCTGAGAATTTGAAAAACATTTTTCAAATTTCTAGAAACTCCTGAAAACTTGAAAAAGTTTTTTCAAATTTCTAGGAACTCCTGAGAATTTGAAAAAGTTTTTTCAAATTTCTAGGAACTCCTGAAAACTTGAAAAACATTTTTCAAATTTCTAGGAACTCCTGAAAACTTGAAAAACATTTTTCAAATTTCTAGGAACTCCTGAAAACTTGAAAAAGTTTTTTCAAATTTCTAGGAACTCCTGAAAATTTGAAAAAGTTTTTCAAATTTCTAGGAACTCCTGAAAACTTGAAAAACATTTTTCAAATTTCTAGGAACTCCTGAAAACTTGAAAAAGTTTTTTCAAATTTCTAGGAACTCCTGAGAATTTGAAAAAACATTTTTCAAATTTCTAGGAACTCCTGAAAACTTGAAAAAGTTTTTTCAAATTTCTAGGAACTCCTGAGAATTTGAAAAAACATTTTTCAAATTTCTAGGAACTCCTGAAAACTTGAAAAACATTTTTCAAATTTCTAGGAACTCCTGAAAACTTGAAAAAGTGTTTTCAAATTTCTAGGAACTCCTGAGAATTTGAAAAACATTTTTCAAATTTCTAGGAACTCCTGAGAATTTGAAAAACATTTTTCAAATTTCTAGGAACTCCTGAAAACTTGAAAAACATTTTTCAAATTTCTAGGAACTCCTGAAAACTTGAAAAAGTGTTTTCAAATTTCTAGGAACTCCTGAAAACTTGAAAAAGTGTTTTCAAATTTCTAGGAACTCCTGAAAACTTGAAAAACATTTTTCAAATTTCTAGGAACTCCTGAAAACTTGAAAAACATTTTTCAAATTTCTAGGAACTCCTGAAAACTTGAAAAAGTGTTTTCAAATTTCTAGGAACTCCTGAAAACTTGAAAAACATTTTTCAAATTTCTAGGAACTCCTGAAAACTTGAAAAAGTGTTTTCAAATTTCTAGGAACTCCTGAAAACTTGAAAAACATTTTTCAAATTTCTAGGAACTCCTGAAAACTTGAAAAACATTTTTCAAATTTCTAGGAACTCCTGAAAACTTGAAAAAGTTTTTTCAAATTTCTAGGAACTCCTGAAAACTTGAAAAAGTTTTTTCAAATTTCTAGGAACTCCTGAGAATTTGAAAAAGTTTTTTCAAATTTCTAGGAACTCCTGAAAACTTGAAAAAGTTTTTTCAAATTTCTAGGAACTCCTGAAAACTTGAAAAACATTTTTCAAATTTCTAGGAACTCCTGAGAATTTGAAAAAGTTTTTTCAAATTTCTAGGAACTCCTGAGAATTTGAAAAAGTTTTTTCAAATTTCTAGGAACTCCTGAAAACTTGAAAAACATTTTTCAAATTTCTAGGAACTCCTGAAAACTTGAAAAAGTTTTTTCAAATTTCTAGGAACTCCTGAGAATTTGAAAAAACATTTTTCAAATTTCTAGGAACTCCTGAAAACTTGAAAAAGTTTTTTCAAATTTCTAGGAACTCCTGAGAATTTGAAAAAACATTTTTCAAATTTCTAGGAACTCCTGAAAACTTGAAAAACATTTTTCAAATTTCTAGGAACTCCTGAAAACTTGAAAAAGTGTTTTCAAATTTCTAGGAACTCCTGAGAATTTGAAAAACATTTTTCAAATTTCTAGGAACTCCTGAGAATTTGAAAAACATTTTTCAAATTTCTAGGAACTCCTGAAAACTTGAAAAACATTTTTCAAATTTCTAGGAACTCCTGAAAACTTGAAAAAGTGTTTTCAAATTTCTAGGAACTCCTGAAAACTTGAAAAAGTGTTTTCAAATTTCTAGGAACTCCTGAAAACTTGAAAAACATTTTTCAAATTTCTAGGAACTCCTGAAAACTTGAAAAACATTTTTCAAATTTCTAGGAACTCCTGAAAACTTGAAAAAGTGTTTTCAAATTTCTAGGAACTCCTGAAAACTTGAAAAACATTTTTCAAATTTCTAGGAACTCCTGAAAACTTGAAAAAGTGTTTTCAAATTTCTAGGAACTCCTGAAAACTTGAAAAACATTTTTCAAATTTCTAGGAACTCCTGAAAACTTGAAAAACATTTTTCAAATTTCTAGGAACTCCTGAAAACTTGAAAAAGTTTTTTCAAATTTCTAGGAACTCCTGAAAACTTGAAAAAGTTTTTTCAAATTTCTAGGAACTCCTGAGAATTTGAAAAAGTTTTTTCAAATTTCTAGGAACTCCTGAAAACTTGAAAAAGTTTTTTCAAATTTCTAGGAACTCCTGAAAACTTGAAAAAGTTTTTTCAAATTTCTAGGAACTCCTGAGAATTTGAGAAACATTTTTCAAATTTCTAGGAACTCCTGAAAACTTGAAAAACATTTTTCAAATTTCTAGGAACTCCTGAGAATTTGAAGAACATTTTTCAAATTTCTAGGAACTCCTGAGAATTTGAAAAAGTTTTTTCAAATTTCTAGGAACTCCTGAGAATTTGAAAAAGTTTTTTCAAATTTCTAGGAACTCCTGAAAACTTGAAAAAGTTTTTTCAAATTTCTAGGAACTCCTGAAAACTTGAAAAAGTTTTTTCAAATTTCTAGGAACTCCTGAGAATTTGAAAAAGTTTTTTCAAATTTCTAGGAACTCCTGAGAATTTGAGAAACATTTTTCAAATTTCTAGGAACTCCTGAGAATTTGAGAAACATTTTTCAAATTTCTAGGAACTCCTGAAAACTTGAAAAAGTTTTTTCAAATTTCTAGGAACTCCTGAGAATTTGAAAAAGTGTTTTCGAATTTCTAGGAACTCCTGAGAATTTGAGAAACATTTTTCAAATTTCTAGGAACTCCTGAGAATTTGAGAAACATTTTTCAAATTTCTAGGAACTCCTGAAAACTTGAAAAACATTTTTCAAATTTCTAGGAACTCCTGAAAACTTGAAAAACATTTTTCAAATTTCTAGGAACTCCTGAAAATTTGAAGAACATTTTTCAAATTTCTAGGAACTCCTGAGAATTTGAAAAACATTTTTCAAATTTCTAGGAACTCCTGAAAACTTGAAAAAGTTTTTTCAAATTTCTAGGAACTCCTGAGAATTTGAAAAAGTTTTTTCAAATTTCTAGGAACTCCTGAGAATTTGAGAAACATTTTTCAAATTTCTAGGAACTCCTGAGAATTTGAGAAACATTTTTCAAATTTCTAGGAACTCCTGAGAATTTGAGAAACATTTTTCAAATTTCTAGGAACTCCTGAAAACTTGAAAAAGTTTTTTCAAATTTCTAGGAACTCCTGAGAATTTGAAAAAGTGTTTTCGAATTTCTAGGAACTCCTGAGAATTTGAGAAACATTTTTCAAATTTCTAGGAACTCCTGAGAATTTGAGAAACATTTTTCAAATTTCTAGGAACTCCTGAAAACTTGAAAAACATTTTTCAAATTTCTAGGAACTCCTGAAAACTTGAAAAACATTTTTCAAATTTCTAGGAACTCCTGAGAATTTGAAGAACATTTTTCAAATTTCTAGGAACTCCTGAGAATTTGAAAAACATTTTTCAAATTTCTAGGAACTCCTGAAAACTTGAAAAAGTTTTTTCAAATTTCTAGGAACTCCTGAGAATTTGAAAAACATTTTTCAAATTTCTAGGAACTCCTGAGAATTTGAAAAAGTTTTTTTCAAATTTCTAGGAACTCCTGAAAACTTGAAAAACATTTTTCAAATTTCTAGGAACTCCTGAGAATTTGAAAAACATTTTTCAAATTTCTAGGAACTCCTGAGAATTTGAAAAAGTTTTTTCAAATTTCTAGGAACTCCTGAGAATTTGAAAAAGTTTTTTTCAAATTTCTAGGAACTCCTGAAAACTTGAAAAACATTTTTCAAATTTCTAGGAACTCCTGAGAATTTGAAAAACATTTTTCAAATTTCTAGGAACTCCTGAGAATTTGAAAAAGTTTTTTTCAAATTTCTAGGAACTCCTGAAAACTTGAAAAACATTTTTCAAATTTCTAGGAACTCCTGAGAATTTGAAGAACATTTTTCAAATTTCTAGGAACTCCTGAGAATTTGAAAAACATTTTTCAAATTTCTAGGAACTCCTGAGAATTTGAAAAACATTTTTCAAATTTCTAGGAACTCCTGAGAATTTGAAAAAGTTTTT
The DNA here is from genome assembly GCA_963573275.1 of Caenorhabditis uteleia. Classification (NCBI taxonomy): domain Eukaryota; kingdom Metazoa; phylum Nematoda; class Chromadorea; order Rhabditida; family Rhabditidae; genus Caenorhabditis; species Caenorhabditis uteleia. The sequence goes on from OY752134.1 coordinate 978,204, forward strand.
TTCAAATTTCTAGGAACTCCTGAAAACTTGAAAAACATTTTTCAAATTTCTAGGAACTCCTGAGAATTTGAAGAACATTTTTCAAATTTCTAGGAACTCCTGAGAATTTGAAAAACATTTTTCAAATTTCTAGGAACTCCTGAAAACTTGAAAAACATTTTTCAAATTTCTAGGAACTCCTGAGAATTTGAAGAACATTTTTCAAATTTCTAGGAACTCCTGAGAATTTGAAAAACATTTTTCAAATTTCTAGGAACTCCTGAAAACTTGAAAAACATTTTTCAAATTTCTAGGAACTCCTGAGAATTTGGAAAACATTTTTCAAATTTCTAGGAACTCCTGAGAATTTGAAGAACATTTTTCAAATTTCTAGGAACTCCTGAGAATTTGAAAAACATTTTTCAAATTTCTAGGAACTCCTGAGAATTTGAAAAACATTTTTCAAATTTCTAGGAACTCCTGAGAATTTGGAAAACATTTTTCAAATTTCTAGGAACTCCTGAGAATTTGAAAAACATTTTTCAAATTTCTAGGAACTCCTGAGAATTTGAAAAACATTTTTCAAATTTCTAGGAACTCCTGAGAATTTGAAAAACATTTTTCAAATTTCTAGGAACTCCTGAGAATTTGAAAAACATTTTTCAAATTTCTAGGAACTCCTGAGAATTTGGAAAACATTTTTCAAATTTCTAGGAACTCCTGAGAATTTGAAGAACATTTTTCAAATTTCTAGGAACTCCTGAGAATTTGAAAAACATTTTTCAAATTTCTAGGAACTCCTGAAAACTTGAAAAAGTTTTTTCAAATTTCTAGGAACTCCTGAAAACTTGAAAAACATTTTTCAAATTTCTAGGAACTCCTGAGAATTTGGAAAACATTTTTCAAATTTCTAGGAACTCCTGAGAATTTGAAAAAGTTTTTTTCAAATTTCTAGGAACTCCTGAAAACTTGAAAAACATTTTTCAAATTTCTAGGAACTCCTGAGAATTTGAAAAACATTTTTCAAATTTCTAGGAACTCCTGAGAATTTGAAGAACATTTTTCAAATTTCTAGGAACTCCTGAAAACTTGAAAAACATTTTTCAAATTTCTAGGAACTCCTGAGAATTTGAAGAACATTTTTCAAATTTCTAGGAACTCCTGAGAATTTGAAAAACATTTTTCAAATTTCTAGGAACTCCTGAGAATTTGAAAAACATTTTTCAAATTTCTAGGAACTCCTGAAAACTTGAAAAAGTTTTTTCAAATTTCTAGGAACTCCTGAGAATTTGAAAAAGTTTTTTCAAATTTCTAGGAACTCCTGAAAACTTGAAAAAGTTTTTTCAAATTTCTAGGAACTCCTGAGAATTTGAAAAAGTTTTTTCAAATTTCTAGGAACTCCTGAAAACTTGAAAAAGTTTTTTCAAATTTCTAGGAACTCCTGAAAACTTGAAAAAGTTTTTTCAAATTTCTAGGAACTCCTGAGAATTTGAAAAAGTTTTTTCAAATTTCTAGGAACTCCTGAAAACTTGAAAAAGTTTTTTCAAATTTCTAGGAACTCCTGAGAATTTGAAAAAGTTTTTTCAAATTTCTAGGAACTCCTGAAAACTTGAAAAAGTTTTTTCAAATTTCTAGGAACTCCTGAAAACTTGAAAAAGTTTTTTCAAATTTCTAGGAACTCCTGAGAATTTGAAAAACATTTTTCAAATTTCTAGGAACTCCTGAAAACTTGAAAAAGTTTTTTCAAATTTCTAGGAACTCCTGAGAATTTGAAAAAGTTTTTTCAAATTTCTAGGAACTCCTGAAAACTTGAAAAAGTTTTTTCAAATTTCTAGGAACTCCTGAGAATTTGAAAAAGTTTTTTCAAATTTCTAGGAACTCCTGAAAACTTGAAAAAGTTTTTTCAAATTTCTAGGAACTCCTGAAAACTTGAAAAAGTTTTTTCAAATTTCTAGGAACTCCTGAGAATTTGAAAAAGTTTTTTCAAATTTCTAGGAACTCCTGAAAACTTGAAAAAGTTTTTTCAAATTTCTAGGAACTCCTGAGAATTTGAAAAAGTTTTTTCAAATTTCTAGGAACTCCTGAAAACTTGAAAAAGTTTTTTCAAATTTCTAGGAACTCCTGAAAACTTGAAAAAGTTTTTTCAAATTTCTAGGAACTCCTGAGAATTTGAAAAAGTTTTTTCAAATTTCTAGGAACTCCTGAAAACTTGAAAAAGTTTTTTCAAATTTCTAGGAACTCCTGAAAACTTGAAAAAGTTTTTTCAAATTTCTAGGAACTCCTGAGAATTTGAAAAAGTTTTTTCAAATTTCTAGGAACTCCTGAAAACTTGAAAAAGTTTTTTCAAATTTCTAGGAACTCCTGAAAACTTGAAAAAGTTTTTTCAAATTTCTAGGAACTCCTGAAAACTTGAAAAAGTTTTTTCAAATTTCTAGGAACTCCTGAGAATTTGAAAAAGTTTTTTCAAATTTCTAGGAACTCCTGAAAACTTGAAAAAGTTTTTTCAAATTTCTAGGAACTCCTGAGAATTTGAAAAAGTTTTTTCAAATTTCTAGGAACTCCTGAGAATTTGAAAAAGTTTTTTTCAAATTTCTAGGAACTCCTGAAAACTTGAAAAACATTTTTCAAATTTCTAGGAACTCCTGAGAATTTGAAAAACATTTTTCAAATTTCTAGGAACTCCTGAGAATTTGAAAAAGTTTTTTTCAAATTTCTAGGAACTCCTGAAAACTTGAAAAACATTTTTCAAATTTCTAGGAACTCCTGAGAATTTGAAGAACATTTTTCAAATTTCTAGGAACTCCTGAGAATTTGAAGAACATTTTTCAAATTTCTAGGAACTCCTGAGAATTTGAAAAACATTTTTCAAATTTCTAGGAACTCCTGAGAATTTGAAAAACATTTTTCAAATTTCTAGGAACTCCTGAAAACTTGAAAAAGTTTTTTCAAATTTCTAGGAACTCCTGAGAATTTGAAAAAGTTTTTTCAAATTTCTAGGAACTCCTGAAAACTTGAAAAAGTTTTTTCAAATTTCTAGGAACTCCTGAGAATTTGAAAAAGTTTTTTCAAATTTCTAGGAACTCCTGAAAACTTGAAAAAGTTTTTTCAAATTTCTAGGAACTCCTGAAAACTTGAAAAAGTTTTTTCAAATTTCTAGGAACTCCTGAGAATTTGAAAAAGTTTTTTCAAATTTCTAGGAACTCCTGAAAACTTGAAAAAGTTTTTTCAAATTTCTAGGAACTCCTGAGAATTTGAAAAAGTTTTTTCAAATTTCTAGGAACTCCTGAAAACTTGAAAAAGTTTTTTCAAATTTCTAGGAACTCCTGAAAACTTGAAAAAGTTTTTTCAAATTTCTAGGAACTCCTGAGAATTTGAAAAAGTTTTTTCAAATTTCTAGGAACTCCTGAAAACTTGAAAAAGTTTTTTCAAATTTCTAGGAACTCCTGAGAATTTGAAAAAGTTTTTTCAAATTTCTAGGAACTCCTGAGAATTTGAAAAAGTTTTTTCAAATTTCTAGGAACTCCTGAAAACTTGAAAAAGTTTTTTCAAATTTCTAGGAACTCCTGAAAACTTGAAAAAGTTTTTTCAAATTTCTAGGAACTCCTGAAAACTTGAAAAAGTTTTTTCAAATTTCTAGGAACTCCTGAAAACTTGAAAAAGTTTTTTCAAATTTCTAGGAACTCCTGAAAACTTGAAAAAGTTTTTTCAAATTTCTAGGAACTCCTGAAAACTTGAAAAAGTTTTTTCAAATTTCTAGGAACTCCTGAAAACTTGAAAAAGTTTTTTCAAATTTCTAGGAACTCCTGAGAATTTGAAAAAGTTTTTTCAAATTTCTAGGAACTCCTGAAAACTTGAAAAAGTTTTTTCAAATTTCTAGGAACTCCTGAAAACTTGAAAAAGTTTTTTCAAATTTCTAGGAACTCCTGAAAACTTGAAAAAGTTTTTTCAAATTTCTAGGAACTCCTGAAAACTTGAAAAAGTTTTTTCAAATTTCTAGGAACTCCTGAGAATTTGAAAAAGTTTTTTCAAATTTCTAGGAACTCCTGAGAATTTGAAAAAGTTTTTTCAAATTTCTAGGAACTCCTGAAAACTTGAAAAAGTTTTTTCAAATTTCTAGGAACTCCTGAAAACTTGAAAAAGTTTTTTCAAATTTCTAGGAACTCCTGAAAACTTGAAAAACATTTTTCAAATTTCTAGGAACTCCTGAGAATTTGAAGAACATTTTTCAAATTTCTAGGAACTCCTGAGAATTTGAAGAACATTTTTCAAATTTCTAGGAACTCCTGAGAATTTGAAAAAGTTTTTTCAAATTTCTAGGAACTCCTGAAAACTTGAAAAAGTTTTTTCAAATTTCTAGGAACTCCTGAAAACTTGAAAAAGTTTTTTCAAATTTCTAGGAACTCCTGAAAACTTGAAAAAGTTTTTTCAAATTTCTAGGAACTCCTGAAAACTTGAAAAACATTTTTCAAATTTCTAGGAACTCCTGAGAATTTGAAGAACATTTTTCAAATTTCTAGGAACTCCTGAGAATTTGAAAAAGTTTTTTCAAATTTCTAGGAACTCCTGAGAATTTGAGAAACATTTTTCAAATTTCTAGGAACTCCTGAAAACTTGAAAAAGTTTTTTCAAATTTCTAGGAACTCCTGAGAATTTGAAAAAGTTTTTTTAAATTTCTAGGAACTCCTGAAAACTTGAAAAAGTTTTTTCAAATTTCTAGGAACTCCTGAAAACTTGAAAAAGTTTTTTCAAATTTCTAGGAACTCCTGAGAATTTGAAAAAGTTTTTTCAAATTTCTAGGAACTCCTGAAAACTTGAAAAAGTTTTTTCAAATTTCTAGGAACTCCTGAAAACTTGAAAAACATTTTTCAAATTTCTAGGAACTCCTGAGAATTTGAAGAACATTTTTCAAATTTCTAGGAACTCCTGAAAACTTGAAAAAGTTTTTTCAAATTTCTAGGAACTCCTGAGAATTTGAAAAAGTTTTTTTAAATTTCTAGGAACTCCTGAAAACTTGAAAAAGTTTTTTCAAATTTCTAGGAACTCCTGAAAACTTGAAAAAGTTTTTTCAACTTTCTAGGAACTCCTGAGAATTTGAAAAAGTTTTTTCAAATTTCTAGGAACTCCTGAAAACTTGAAAAAGTTTTTTCAAATTTCTAGGAACTCCTGAGAATTTGAAAAAGTTTTTTCAAATTTCTAGGAACTCCTGAAAACTTGAAAAAGTTTTTTCAAATTTCTAGGAACTCCTGAGAATTTGAAAAAGTTTTTTCAAATTTCTAGGAACTCCTGAAAACTTGAAAAAGTTTTTTCAAATTTCTAGGAACTCCTGAAAACTTGAAAAAGTTTTTTCAAATTTCTAGGAACTCCTGAGAATTTGAAAAAGTTTTTTCAAATTTCTAGGAACTCCTGAAAACTTGAAAAAGTTTTTTCAAATTTCTAGGAACTCCTGAGAATTTGAAAAAGTTTTTTCAAATTTCTAGGAACTCCTGAAAATTTGAAAAACATTTTTCAAATTTCTAGGAACTCCTGAAAACTTGAAAAAGTTTTTTCAAATTTCTAGGAACTCCTGAGAATTTGAAAAAGTTTTTTCAAATTTCTAGGAACTCCTGAGAATTTGAGAAACATTTTTCAAATTTCTAGGAACTCCTGAAAACTTGAAAAAGTTTTTTCAAATTTCTAGGAACTCCTGAGAATTTGAAAAAGTTTTTTTAAATTTCTAGGAACTCCTGAAAACTTGAAAAAGTTTTTTCAAATTTCTAGGAACTCCTGAAAACTTGAAAAAGTTTTTTCAAATTTCTAGGAACTCCTGAGAATTTGAAAAAGTTTTTTCAAATTTCTAGGAACTCCTGAAAACTTGAAAAAGTTTTTTCAAATTTCTAGGAACTCCTGAGAATTTGAAAAAGTTTTTTCAAATTTCTAGGAACTCCTGAAAACTTGAAAAAGTTTTTTCAAATTTCTAGGAACTCCTGAGAATTTGAAAAAGTTTTTTCAAATTTCTAGGAACTCCTGAAAACTTGAAAAAGTTTTTTCAAATTTCTAGGAACTCCTGAGAATTTGAAAAAGTTTTTTCAAATTTCTAGGAACTCCTGAAAACTTGAAAAAGTTTTTTCAAATTTCTAGGAACTCCTGAGAATTTGAAAAAGTTTTTTCAAATTTCTAGGAACTCCTGAAAACTTGAAAAAGTTTTTTCAAATTTCTAGGAACTCCTGAGAATTTGAAAAAGTTTTTTCAAATTTCTAGGAACTCCTGAGAATTTGAAAAAGTTTTTTCAAATTTCTAGGAACTCCTGAAAACTTGAAAAAGTTTTTTCAAATTTCTAGGAACTCCTGAAAACTTGAAAAAGTTTTTTCAAATTTCTAGGAACTCCTGAAAACTTGAAAAAGTTTTTTCAAATTTCTAGGAACTCCTGAGAATTTGAAAAAGTTTTTTCAAATTTCTAGGAACTCCTGAAAACTTGAAAAAGTTTTTTCAAATTTCTAGGAACTCCTGAGAATTTGAAAAAGTTTTTTCAAATTTCTAGGAACTCCTGAAAACTTGAAAAAGTTTTTTCAAATTTCTAGGAACTCCTGAGAATTTGAAAAAGTTTTTTCAAATTTCTAGGAACTCCTGAAAACTTGAAAAAGTTTTTTCAAATTTCTAGGAACTCCTGAGAATTTGAAAAAGTTTTTTCAAATTTCTAGGAACTCCTGAAAACTTGAAAAAGTTTTTTCAAATTTCTAGGAACTCCTGAAAACTTGAAAAAGTTTTTTCAAATTTCTAGGAACTCCTGAAAACTTGAAAAAGTTTTTTCAAATTTCTAGGAACTCCTGAGAATTTGAAAAAGTTTTTTCAAATTTCTAGGAACTCCTGAAAACTTGAAAAACATTTTTCAAATTTCTAGGAACTCCTAAGAATTTGAAAAACATTTTTCAAATTTCTAGGAACTCCTGAAAACTTGAAAAAGTTTTTTCAAATTTCTAGGAACTCCTGAAAACTTGAAAAAGTTTTTTCAAATTTCTAGGAACTCCTGAAAACTTGAAAAAGTTTTTTCAAATTTCTAGGAACTCCTGAAAACTTGAAAAAGTTTTTTCAAATTTCTAGGAACTCCTGAGAATTTGAGAAACATTTTTCAAATTTCTAGGAACTCCTGAAAACTTGAAAAACATTTTTCAAATTTCTAGGAACTCCTGAGAATTTGAAGAACATTTTTCAAATTTCTAGGAACTCCTGAGAATTTGAAAAAGTTTTTTCAAATTTCTAGGAACTCCTGAGAATTTGAAAAAGTTTTTTCAAATTTCTAGGAACTCCTGAAAACTTGAAAAAGTTTTTTCAAATTTCTAGGAACTCCTGAAAACTTGAAAAAGTTTTTTCAAATTTCTAGGAACTCCTGAGAATTTGAAAAAGTTTTTTCAAATTTCTAGGAACTCCTGAAAACTTGAAAAAGTTTTTTCAAATTTCTAGGAACTCCTGAGAATTTGAAAAAGTTTTTTCAAATTTCTAGGAACTCCTGAAAATTTGAAAAACATTTTTCAAATTTCTAGGAACTCCTGAGAATTTGAGAAACATTTTTCAAATTTCTAGGAACTCCTGAAAACTTGAAAAAGTTTTTTCAAATTTCTAGGAACTCCTGAGAATTTGAAAAAGTTTTTTTAAATTTCTAGGAACTCCTGAAAACTTGAAAAAGTTTTTTCAAATTTCTAGGAACTCCTGAAAACTTGAAAAAGTTTTTTCAAATTTCTAGGAACTCCTGAGAATTTGAAAAAGTTTTTTCAAATTTCTAGGAACTCCTGAAAACTTGAAAAAGTTTTTTCAAATTTCTAGGAACTCCTGAGAATTTGAAAAAGTTTTTTCAAATTTCTAGGAACTCCTGAAAACTTGAAAAAGTTTTTTCAAATTTCTAGGAACTCCTGAGAATTTGAAAAAGTTTTTTCAAATTTCTAGGAACTCCTGAAAACTTGAAAAAGTTTTTTCAAATTTCTAGGAACTCCTGAAAACTTGAAAAAGTTTTTTCAAATTTCTAGGAACTCCTGAGAATTTGAAAAAGTTTTTTTAAATTTCTAGGAACTCCTGAAAACTTGAAAAAGTTTTTTCAAATTTCTAGGAACTCCTGAAAACTTGAAAAAGTTTTTTCAAATTTCTAGGAACTCCTGAAAACTTGAAAAAGTTTTTTCAAATTTCTAGGAACTCCTGAGAATTTGAAAAAGTTTTTTCAAATTTCTAGGAACTCCTGAAAACTTGAAAAAGTTTTTTCAAATTTCTAGGAACTCCTGAAAACTTGAAAAAGTTTTTTCAAATTTCTAGGAACTCCTGAAAACTTGAAAAAGTTTTTTCAAATTTCTAGGAACTCCTGAAAACTTGAAAAAGTTTTTTCAAATTTCTAGGAACTCCTGAGAATTTGAAAAAGTTTTTTCAAATTTCTAGGAACTCCTGAAAACTTGAAAAAGTTTTTTCAAATTTCTAGGAACTCCTGAGAATTTGAAAAAGTTTTTTCAAATTTCTAGGAACTCCTGAAAACTTGAAAAAGTTTTTTCAAATTTCTAGGAACTCCTGAGAATTTGAAAAAGTTTTTTCAAATTTCTAGGAACTCCTGAAAACTTGAAAAAGTTTTTTCAAATTTCTAGGAACTCCTGAGAATTTGAAAAAGTTTTTTCAAATTTCTAGGAACTCCTGAAAACTTGAAAAAGTTTTTTCAAATTTCTAGGAACTCCTGAAAACTTGAAAAAGTTTTTTCAAATTTCTAGGAACTCCTGAAAACTTGAAAAAGTTTTTTCAAATTTCTAGGAACTCCTGAGAATTTGAAAAAGTTTTTTCAAATTTCTAGGAACTCCTGAAAACTTGAAAAACATTTTTCAAATTTCTAGGAACTCCTAAGAATTTGAAAAACATTTTTCAAATTTCTAGGAACTCCTGAAAACTTGAAAAAGTTTTTTCAAATTTCTAGGAACTCCTGAAAACTTGAAAAAGTTTTTTCAAATTTCTAGGAACTCCTGAAAACTTGAAAAAGTTTTTTCAAATTTCTAGGAACTCCTGAAAACTTGAAAAAGTTTTTTCAAATTTCTAGGAACTCCTGAGAATTTGAAAAAGTTTTTTCAAATTTCTAGGAACTCCTGAAAACTTGAAAAAGTTTTTTCAAATTTCTAGGAACTCCTGAAAACTTGAAAAAGTTTTTTCAAATTTCTAGGAACTCCTGAGAATTTGAAAAAGTTTTTTCAAATTTCTAGGAACTCCTGAAAACTTGAAAAACATTTTTCAAATTTCTAGGAACTCCTAAGAATTTGAAAAACATTTTTCAAATTTCTAGGAACTCCTGAAAACTTGAAAACATTTTTCAAATTTCTAGAACTCCTGAGAATTTGAAAAAGTTTTTTCAAATTTCTAGGAACTCCTGAAAATTTGAAAAACATTTTTCAAATTTCTAGGAACTCCTGAAAACTTGAAAAAGTTTTTTCAAATTTCTAGGAACTCCTGAAAATTTGAAAAACATTTTTCAAATTTCTAGGAACTCCTGAAAACTTGAAAAAGTTTTTTCAAATTTCTAGGAACTCCTGAAAACTTGAAAAACATTTTTCAAATTTCTAAGAACTCCTGAAAACTTGAAAAACATTTTTCAAATTTCTAGGAACTCCTGAAAACTTGAAAAAGTTTTTTCAAATTTCTAGGAACTCCTGAAAATTTGAAAAACATTTTTCAAATTTCTAGGAACTCCTGAAAACTTGAAAAAGTTTTTTCAAATTTCTAGGAACTCCTGAGAATTTGAAAAAGTTTTTTCAAATTTCTAGGAACTCCTGAAAACTTGAAACAGTTTTTTCAAATTTCTAGGAACTCCTGAAAACTTGAAAAAATTTTGAAACTTTTTTGCGGCGCAGAAAAGTTTCAGACTCAACCGATATTAACTCAGTCAATTTTGAAAATATGGCGTCAACGATGTCGTTTTCGGAATCAGGAGGAACAACTACGTCGGGTCCACTCAAAATAACATCATTTTACGAAAAAATATTTTTTCAAATTTTTAGGAACTCCTGAAAATTTTGAAAATTTTTACGAGAAAAATATTTGAAACTTTTTTGCGCCGCATAAAAGTTTCAGACTCAACCGTTGCTATCTCAGTCAATTTTGAAGATAGGGCGTCGGCGATGTCATTTTCGGAATTTTTTCAAGTTTCTTTCAAGTAAATTTCAAATTTCTGGGAACTCCTGAAAACTTGAAAAAACATTTGCGTTTGTTCATATTAGGCTATATATATATATATATAAATATACCTGTTTAACTGGCCCCTAACGTTTGAGAAGCAGCCGCGAATTTCAAAAAATTTGCAAAAATTATTTTTTCGAAAAATGATGTGATTTTGTGAGCGGGGTACCTATCTGGTCCTCCTGTTTCCAAAAATGACCTCGCCGACGCTGTATCTTCGAAATTGACTGGGTATATCAGGCTGCAAGTTTTCTGAAATTTCAGGTTTTTTCGAGTTTTCAGGAGTTTTCAAAAACTTGAAAATGTTGTTTTTAAAAAAATGTTGAAATGTTGAAAGTGAAATTTCAAATTTCAAAAAACTCGCAAGTTTTTGGGAACTCCTGAGGGCTTGCAAAAAGTTTCTGAAATTGCAATACGCTGCACAGATACAGTTTAATTGTACCTCCACTTGCACATGTCGACAACACTCCCTTCACACTTTCTTGTAACTGGGTACAAGTATCCATCGCAAACTCGACAACCTGAGGCGCTTGATTTGACGAAAGCGTTGAAATTTATAAAGGAAGGCTTTTTTGAAAATTTGAATGCATAAATGTTTATTTCAAGATGAAAACCGAAGTTATTTTCCATGTCCCCAAGGATGTTTTGGTGGAGACATTTTTATTATTGGGCACTCCTTTTTACACTGGTCGATAACATCCATACTTGTCAAGCACATGTCTCTGTCAGCTCCAAAGCAGTTGACGCTGGCATAGACTGGATATGCCGGATCTTTGCAAGACTGTTCATGGAAGTTCCAGAGACATGGAAGCTCCGGAGACGCCTATATACAAGAAATTGATCAATATTATGAGTATCACTGACCATGGTGGTAGATATGAGAGTAAGAAGGAGGAAGAGTTGGATGATATTCATGATGAATGATGGAATATTGACGAATTGAGGGCGTCTTTTATAGGATTCATATTTTTCTATCCCTCATATTTTTTGGAAATTTCCCAAATCGAATTAGTGACCTTCCAATACCATATAAACCCCCTCTATTCATCAATATTCCATCATTCAACATGAATATCATCCAACTCATCTTTCTTCTTACTCTCGTATCCACCACAACTTCCATCATCGTAAGTGAACCTACCGATCCAATCATCCAAAAGAATCCTTCAGGCATCTTGCATCGGACCAAATGCATATGGTGTTTGTGATGATCCGAGATATTCTATTCTGGCTCAAGTCAACTGTGGAGGCCGAACTAGATACATGTGCTTGCAAGGAAGTTTATCCCGGTGCGCGTTTCTATTGAACTTAATGAGAAATAAACAATTTTTTGGCAGTTTTTTGAATATTTTAAAAGTTGTTATACCAATGAAGATCCGCAAAAATTTTGAGTTTTCATCAATTGTTCCAAAGAGTTTTACTTATCGGCTATGATAAACTATTCATAATATTTGGGTCCTTTATCCTATCTTTGGGCCCTCATAGAATCTCCGGATCCTTTCGGCATATATTTAGGTCTTTTGATCAAGTACCTGTTTACTTTACAGAAAATCCGGTTTAATTTCACTCAGTTTTGAATTAAATGTCTAAAAAATCGAAAGATTCGCTTAAAAAAAGGACCCGAGATCGGACAAGTCACAAATTAACTGGGATATAAGAATTTCAGTGGAAAATATGTCGTAAGGATTCTCGGACTACTCAAAATTCCTAACCGTGATTACCTGATTATCCTAACTCTTGATTTCAGTTCTATGCACTATTAACTCTTTGTGCTTGCTACTCTGACTATGTGTTCTGGTATCAAACAACTGCCAGTGAATCTTTTATTCAGAAGATTTCATCAATATACAAAAACATTGCGGTTGCAATGCGACTGACACAGAGCTGAGATTGCATTGCCACCGTAACTCAGGAGGCACTTGTCAACAAAACGTCCATGGCATTGGATTCTCATTGGAGTTGGATATGCGCCACCACAACCGTAGTCACCTGGGGTGATGCATGGGGCGTGCTAAGTTAGAAAATAATTTAGATAACTGATCATTTTATCACTTACAAGTTTGCGTGAGCAAGGACAGTTTGGTGGTCTACAGGTGCACTGAAAAATAATTGGAATTGTAACTGATAACTGATATGGTAATTACTTACAGCCATGGTGGTGGATATGAGAGTAAGAAGGAGGATGAGTTGGATGATATTCATGTTGAATGATGGTATATTGACAAATGGAGGGGGTTTATATGGGGTTGGGGGTGACTAATTCGATTTGGGAAATTTCCAAAAAATATGAAGGTACAGAAAAATATGAATCCTATATAAGACGCCCTCAATTCGTCAATATTCCATCATTCAACATGAACATCATCCAACTCTTCCTCCTTCTTACTCTCATTTCTACCACAATGGTCAGTGATGATCATAATATCAATCAATTTCTGATATATATGTAGGCGTATATGTATGGTCCATGTCGCAGGAGCTACACTGGGACGAAGACCTGCCGAGAGCATGAGGGATGGCCAGTGTATGCCAGCTTCAACTGCTTCGTTGGAGTTGACATAGACATGTGCATGACAAGTATCGATGTGATCGACCAGTGTCAAAAGGCGGCGTGCCGAAAGAGTCCACCAAAACATCCATGGCGACATGGATAATAATTCCGATTTTCACCTTAAAATGAACATTTATGCATCCAAATTTTCAATACATCCTTCCTCTTAAAATTTTAACCTGCGTGGTACCAAGTTTCACAGGTGGTCGACCTAGCGCTCGATACTTGGGTCCAGTTAGAGTCAAGTGTAAAGGGTTAATTCAAAACGATCCATGTCGTTCTTTGAACAATGATACCATACCAGGTCGATTGAAGCAAATAATAGGGTATGATCTACTTATAACCTACCAAGATCCTCAAACGTTTTGATATTTTGGAAAGCACATCGTTTTTTGCTGAAAAACCATTTCAGATGTTCAAAAACTTTATCAAAACGTTGAGAATTATTCTAAAAAATAACTTTTTATAAATCAGAACAAACATCCTGATCAAAAGATGTCTCTCAGAGTTTCTTCAATCCACCTCGAGCCTTGAACGACTTGCGATTTCGGTTACAGCCACGACATCTGACCTGAACAATATTCTGATGATCTTCCGAATATCATCCTCGATTTTCGACTTACAGAAAAAACTGCTGAAATAAGGACAAGGAGGAGAAGAAATTTGACGATTTGCATGTTGATGAATATTTGATCAAAAAATGACCTTATATAAGGTAGATACTTCCCTAATTCGATTTGGGAAATTCTCAGAGAAAAATGTGAGCTCATATTTTTTTGGATCATGATAAAAGAATCTACAATCCATCTACCTTTCATCAAAATGCGTATCCTTCTCCTTCTTCTTGTCCTTCTTGGCTTGGTCCAATCTCAAGTCGATTCTGAGGTGAAAGTTTTCAGAATTTTTTTTTAATATATGAAAAAAATTCCAGAATTGCTACGACGCTGGATGTCAAAAAAGAGGTTTCGTATGTCCAGGAGGGAAGAATACCGTTTTCGTGAAAAGTTGTGCACCAGGATGGAGAGGATGTATCATCGAGATTCAGAATAATTATAAATGTTGTGATTGATTGACTGGTTATTGATAAATTATGTGATGGCAAGTTCAGTAGAAAAGCGTCAGCTGAAGTACACTGGCGCAGAGTAGAAGTCATGTGTTGGCGCACATCAGGTGTCATGTGTTGGCGCGCATTAGGTGTCACGTGTTGGCGCGCATCAGGTGTCATGTGTTGGCGCGCGTCAGGTGTCACGTGTTGGCGCGCATCAGGTGTCATGTATTGGCGCGCATTAGGTGTCAATTGTTGACGCGCATCAGGTGTCATGTGTTGGCGTGCATCAGGTGTCATGTGTTGGCGCGCATCAGCTGTTAAGTGTTGGCGCGCATCAGGTGTCATCTGTTGGCGCGCATCAGGTGTCATGTGTTGGCGTGCATCAGGTGTCATGTGTTGGCCGGCATCAGCTGTTAAGTGTTGGCGCGCATCAGGTGTCATCTGTTGGCGCACATCAGGTGTAAAGTTTTGGCGCGCATCAGGTGTCATGTGTTGGCGCACATCAGGTGTCAAGTTGGCGCGTTTTGTGCTCTAGCTTGCGACGCAAATGTGAATATATAAGAGTATAAAAACTCTATGGCAACATCTCAGTAAAACTTGAGGCTCACACAAAATGAGCCAACACCTCACTGGCGAAGTGGAATCACAGTATTGGCGCATTTGGCGTGCACTTGACTGTTATAGAAATGTTCAAGCTAAAAAACAACCCTAGAAAAAAGTGCGGCTCATTTTTTAAGACTCACGAAAAACGCGTCAGCTCATGTTCATTGGCGCGCTTTCGATGTCACACCAATTTACAATATTTTTGGCGCTTTTGGTGTGCACAATGGCAAATATAAATTCCAAAAATTGCATTTGATATCGTTTATTGAATACCATTAGAAATAAATCACTGGGGTTCGTTTGGTACCACTACCTTTATGGTATTGTTGATAGGAGAAGTAGTCACAAATACATGGTGCCTTGAAGCAAACGCACTGAAAAATTCATAGGATAATCACGGATCATAATATCCACTTACAGCAGTTGTAGCAGAAATAAGGGCCAGGAGAAGGAAAATGATGAGGAACTTCATATCAAAATGAATGATGAAGGCCTTTGTTGGGTCGCCTTATATGGGGTCGGAATTTCCCAAATCGAATTATCCCTCAAAATTGCATAAAAGGATGTCGATTTTTAACATTTTGCATCACAATGCGTCCCGTATTCCTTCTCCTCGCTCTCCTAGCCGTGGTCCACTCTTCCCAGTTTCCTCCTGGGTTCCGTCCTCCAATCTTTGGTGGCTGGCCCTCTGGTCCCTATCCCGGTGTCACTATCCATTCCGAATGGCATGGTACTCCACCAACTTCAACATCTGATCCGGTATCCACACAAAACAGATCCTTGAAAAGACAACTATAATTTTCAGCTCTGCTACTTGGTGGCTGGCTGCCATGACGATACATTTCAATGTCCAGATGGTCGAAAGAGAGTTGCTACAGATGTTTATTGTATAGGACAGCGATATGGTGAATCGTGGCAGTATAAATGTTGTGCTTCATAAACTATGGATATTAATAAATGGGGTTCTGGCAAAGGAAGTGTTTTTATTAGTGTTAAATCAAAAGAGAATCTGAGTTTGTGGAGGGTCCAAATACTTTTTATGGACTGTCAGAAAATTTGAATCGAATCAAGTTTTCAGATGTTCACCAGGATCCTTAAAATCACAGGATCCTTAGAATCAAACAATTTGATCTTGATAATTTTACTTTGGTATCCAGAATCCATCTACCGTATTCTGCTAATTTCAATAAATTCTTTTTGACCAAGGTAGTCTTCTAGCGATTACTACTCCGATACTTTAAGAAAGTCCACTATTTGCATTTCAAACGGTTTTGAAAATTTTTTTAAATTTTCAAATAACCTATATTATTCTTAAAGCTAGCGATTTTCCGCGTTTCGAGGTACTGTAATTCAGTTTCAGCATACTGTAGTTTTTTGTTCGGTGTGCATTAACGAAGAAGTGCCAGTGAATATTTTATTCGTAATTCATCAATACAAAGGACCGTTTGCGCTGCAATACTTTGAGCACCGGTCGGACAATGTATAGCCGTCTCCCCGAAGGCACTTGTCAACCAAACGTCCGAAGCATTTGACTCTTGTCAGAGTTGGGTATGTAGCACGACAGCCGGTGTAACCTGGGGAAACGCATGGGACCTGTGAGATTTTTGAATCAGTCACTGATAACTAATATGATAATGACTTACAGCCATGGTGGTAGATATGAGAGTAAGAAGGAGGATGAGTTGGATGATATTCATGTTGAATGATGGTATATTGACAAATGGAGGGGGTTTATATGGAGTTGGAAGGCCACTAATTCGATTTGGGAAATTCTCAAAGAAAAATGAGAGATCATATTTTTTGGTTTTGATTTTTGATGAAGGGATCAAAGATCCTTCATAACTGTATAAAAGAACGCCAAATCTCTATTATTTGCATCACAATGCGTATTCTTCTCCTTCTCCTGGCCCTCCTGGCCGTGATCTGTTTCTCCCAGCCCGAGTTTCATCCGAAAGCAAAAATGATCCGCGATCCTTCTAATCCGGTAACCGTAGGAACCATTTTCAAAACAAAAACTACAATTTCCAGTCCTGTTGGCTGACTAGTTGCGGAGCAGAAGACACATTCCAATGCCCAGATGGTCTGAAGAGAACTGCCACCGGTCACCATTGTTTGAGATTCGGGTATGGTTCTGCTGATCCGAAGCAGTTTAAATGTTGTCCTCATTAAAATTTGGATACTAATAAATGGAATTCTGGCAAAAAAGTGTTTTTTTTTTCATAAAAAATAGTCATGGATAAAATGGCCATATCCAGGCATCCCTAAACATCCTTCCACTAGAAAAACTACCAGGACCGCTTCCAGATATGGATCGAAATGTACTGCCTACGACGGTCCAATATCAATATCAACTGAACAACCGGTATACAATTTCCTGACAATCTTGATGAGGTAAGATTTTCAGATGTGAGACGAGGTACTGAAGAATACCATATTTACTCGAATAGAACGGCGCTGCAAACGCTGTCCGAGAATGATGATATCCCGGAATCTAGTACGGTTATCAAAAAGTTGTCAACAGCAAACTTGTAGATCAAATCATGATCCACAAATTTGCAGTTGACAATATTTATAAAACTCTTCTAGATTCGAAGATATTATCATTTTCCGGTAGTCTTTGTGAAAATACGGCATCCCCCTTTTCAGTCCCCTACCAAATGTCGAATATTCCGGCGATCAAGCCAAATCAAAATCTGATAAATTTTTGAAATGTTCACCAGAATCCTTGGTCTCAGCAAAAACGTATCGTCGATTCTCAACAGTTTCAGACAATGAGTATCTAAAATCTTTGAATCTATTGTCTACCGTACCCGTAAATGACAACCTTTGGAAAACATGAAAACTTCAGATCGTTATTTAGATTTACAGCCAGATCTGAGCGCCTGAGAAAAATCTGGAATCTGACTCCGCCAATCCCTACCGTATTCCTTCGAGTCAATCCCTACCATACCCCTTCGCGTATGATTTTCTCAGAGAAAAAGATCAAAAATTTCCCAAATCGAATTATCCCTCAAAACCGCATAAAAGCGCACAAATTTCACTAGATTCGTCAAAATGCGTATTCTTCTCCTTCTCCTGGCTCTTCTGGTAGTGGTCGGATCAACCCGATACCGTCCTCCAATCTATGAGTATCCACCTAGACCCCATCCCGGTGGCATTCCTATCATCCCTATCATCCCTAAGCATCCTTATCCTTATTACACTAGATCAACTGCCAAGACCACTTCCAGATTTGGATCCAAATTCACTGCCTACAACGGTCCGATATCTACACAACCACCGGTATACAGTTAACAATCGAGATGAAGTATAATTTTTAGGCTGTTGCTGAAGCTTGAATAATTTTGATGTTAATAAAGTGGTGCCTGGCAAAAAAATGTTTGTATTGTTAGTGAATGTTTATGATTCTGGAAAACTGGTGAATCAGTGGCATGAAACTGCTCTGAAAAGAGAAAAAATGAAACTAGTAGAATTTCAACACTGGATTTTGAGCCCTCGATGTGCAAACAGGGTGGTCAGCTTTGGAAAAATTTCTTTTTTTTTTGGAAAAAAAAAAAAAAAATTATCCAGAATTTGAACAATGTGGTGGCGAGATAATGTTATTGGACTTCTCGTGACGATTCTTCCTACCAGTTCCTACCGTATCCTACCACTCTAGAGTTTCCCAGAGAAAAAAATCAGAACGAATCAAAATGTCCCAAATCGAATCAAGACTGTATAAAAAGGCCTTCAATATCGTCAGTATCATCCACAATGCATATTCTTCTCTTTCTCCTGGCTCGCCTGGTCCTGGTCCAATCCCAAAACATTGCTGATTTCAATCCTTTCTTGGTACCTAACTACCATCCTGAATTCCATCCCCACCGATCACCTGAATTCCATCTACGATGGTCACCATGGAGCTACAGAAGGAACCATCACGGAAAATATTACACTAAATCATCGGGTGCCATGATATGTGAAGAACCGGTAGAACCAGCTATCGAACCACAGGTACACCCCTATTCCTGATAATCTCAAAAAATCAAGGTTTCCAGATGTGTTACAATGCCGACTGCCAAAAACACAACTACCAATGTCCACGTGGTCGGAAGACGGTTCCTACTGGTGTAATGTGTGGAAGAATAAGATGTGAGGACACTAACTATCGCCTGGAAGAGTTTAAGTGTTGTAATAAGTAGTTGATTTTAATAAATGGGTTTTTGGCAAAAAAAAGTGTAATGAACAGTTGTACAGTATCGACAAAAGTTGTTCAAGAACCAAAACTTTTTACTTTAGAAGGACCAAGAATGTCTGTTGTGATTATCTAAAGATCGAAAGAGGATAGTTCGATTCGTTTTGGAGCCGATAAGTCAAAGACAAAATTTTCAAGATTTCTTCTGATGAGGATCAGCATTCTACAAGGTCTTATGAAATATCTGAGCTCAATTTCAAATCTAAAAATCGTCATGTTTTTTACAGCGACGCAATCTAGAAATATCAGGATCGGATACAATCGGATTCTAGTCGAATTTACAAATATTTGAGCTTGGGAATTTTCAGCACTAGATTAGAATACTTACAATAACGTCAATCCTACTAAAAAATTTTCACTTGGAAAGTTTTGCTGATACACGTGTTCATCCCTACAGTATCCTCTCACTGACGATTTTCCCAGAGAAAAAGGTCAAAAATTTCCTTTTTTCACGATCCTCGATTTTTTTCTCGATCCTCGATTTTTTTCTCGATCCTCGATTTTTTTTCGGTCCTCGATTTTTTTCTTACGGTCATCGATTGTAGAAGAATGCCGAAACATCAAAAAAAAAACATTTTTGATTTTTGATTCCATCAAAGGGGCGGGATGTGAATTTCCCAAATCGAATTATATCTCAAAAATCTATAAAACACCCCCCCCCCCCCCCCCAAAACACTCCATTTCTATCAAAATGCGTTTTATTCTCATTCTTCTTGCTCTCTTACCTCTGGCCTATTCCATTAGTGCTCCATGGACTCGCACAACAAGATGGACCCCAGTTCGACCACAATCGGATGGATCACAAGAGGTGATGTTGGATCATATAGGATAAATAACACTGAAAATTAATCTTAGGTTTGTCGTGACATGGGATGCAAAACTTATGTTGAATGTGAAGATGGGGAAACAAGAGACAGAGGAAGTGTGTGCAGAAAACCGGGATGCTTCAGCAGCGCAAAATGGTATTACAAATGTTGTCGTTAATGATTGTTGAGACAATAAATGGGTTTATGGCAATATTCGAGAATTACAGAAAACAGAGAATCCGTTTTATTATAATGTTCTGATTTCTATCAAGTTTGACTGAAATTGTACTACTTTAACTAATTAATTGTAAGGGTTTTTGAAAGATTTGAAAGAATCCAGATATTCTTGGAAAAACAAGAAACTTGACAGAAGTTATCCATACTATTTCGTGGTCCACAATCCGAAGGATCTTCCCCAACATTGACATCCGAAACATTCCGACAATTTCAATCTCTCCTGGCTCTTCTGGCCGTGGTTCATTCTCAAATCATCGATGAATTCAATCCATTCTTGGTACATAACTACCATCCTGAATTCTATCCCTTGAGCAACACGGTTCATCCCGGATTTGATCTACGATGGTCACCTTGGAGCTATAGAAGAAACCATTACGGAAGATATCACACTAAATCATCGGGTGCCATGATATGCGAAGAACCGGTGGCACCAACTATCGAACCACAGTTACACCATAATTTTTGCATTATTGAAGTCCTACAATTTTTCAGATGTGTTACAATGCCGACTGCCAAAAACACAACTACCAATGTCCACGTGGTCGGAAAACCATTCCTACTGGTGTGATGTGTGGAAGGATCAGATGTGAGGACACAAACTATCGCCTGGAGGAGTTTAAATGTTGCAATAAGTAGTTGATTTTAATAAATGGGGTTTTGGCAGAAAAAGTGTAATGAACAGTTGTAAAAAATTGGCAAAATTTGTTGTAGAACCGATGAAAACGTGTACTTTTTAACCTGCGCAAAAATTTGGTCAAATGAAATCAGGGAACTTATCGACGATTTTTTTCTTAAAGTTTAATGGCGCCAAACGCGCCAATGCTGCGACACCAATGTCGCGCAAGCGGATAGGTGCTGACGCATTTTGTGTGAATCTCTGAAACGGAGCTGCAATTCTTGTGTTACAAGCTGAAAACTCCACGTGTTTCAATACCGTATTCTTCCGCTGTGAAATTTCCCAGAGAATAAATATGAAAAGTTCCCAAATCGAATCAAGAGCGTATAAAACAGCCTGCATTTTCAACAGTATTATCAAAATGCGTTGCCTTCTCTTTCTCCCCGCTTTCCTGGCCCTGGCCCAATCTCAAATTCCGATTGTGGTAGACAACCCTGACTACCATCCTGATCATTTCCCCCAATCACCCCCGCGTCACACAATCCGTTATGAGCACCATTCCACCAGATCAACTGCCAAGACCTTTGCCTACGACGGTCCGATAGATACATCTACTGAACCATCGGTATATAATTATTTCTGAAAATTCTGACAACCAAAGATTTTCAGATGTGCTACGAGGCAGGCTGCCAAAAGGAACTTTACAAATGTCCAGACGGCCAGAAGACAGAAAGTACCGGTAAAAGATGTGTGGTGAGAAGACGTGGTGGCAAAAAATATTTCGGAGAAATATATAAATGCTGTAATAAATAACTGATTTGTATCAATAAATTGGTTTTTGGCAAAATTGTTACTATCGTGGTTTTTGAATGAATTTTCACTTAGGGTACTGTTTTCACCTAAATGAACTGAGAGGCAAGAAAAACGGGTCTCAGAATCGGGGTACTGTAGAGTCTTATCCAGTGTACTGTAGATTACTGTAAGTATGCTCAAGTAATTCAGAAGAATGACCCATCTTGATTCAAAATCAAACACTATGACAATTTTTTGAGTCATTTGTGATGTTTTGAAAAAAAAACATGCCACCTTACATGACATGAATATTTCTAGCAAAAATCAACAAATAACAAAAAGCATTCAAATATGAATCATTCTTTCATCAAAAAATATATAAAAGACGTCAGAATTCCTAAAATTGTTATCAACATGCGTCTCCTCGTCCTTCTTCTTGCTCTCCTGGCTCTGGCTCATTCTCTAGAATATTTTGATTTGCAGTCGCCGGAAACTTTTGACATAACCTCGTCTGAAGAGCGCGAATTGGATGAGATTTTTGCTACCAATGAAACTACCGTCGTTCCAAAAGGGGTATGTATCTGATGATCAGAGCTGAAATTATCCGAAAAAAAAACAATTTCCAGGAGTGCTCATACGAAGGATGTCAGGAAGACGACTTCAAATGTCCGGATGGGCTAAAGAGAGAGACTTATCGTGGATTATGCAAAAATAGACGACGTGGCTGTGTCATCTATTCTCCGGAAAGCTATAAATGTTGTAATAACTGATAAGCCTAAATAAATGGTTAACCTGTGTTGGGCATATTTTTAGAAAAAGCTTCAGAGCCTACCATTAAGTGGATCTTTTCTGAAAAAAAATCAGAAAAATAAAAAATTATGATTTTTGATTTTATCAAAAGGGGCGGGATGTGATATTCCCAAATCGAATTACAAAATTGTATAAAAGACCACCAAAACCACCTCGTTTCTATCAAAATGCGTCTTCTCCTGATTCTTCTTGCTTTCCTGGCTCTGGCCTATTCCATTAGTGCTCCATGGAGTCGGCAAGCCAAATGGACCACCACAGTTCATTCAAAATCGGATGGATCATCAGAAGTGATACAGAATCATTTTGAATAAGCGATACTGAAAATTAATTTCAGATATGCCGTGAAAGCCGATTGTGTAGTGCTTACCACTACATTGAATGCAACCCTGGAGAAAGAAGAGTCAACGGATCACCGTGCGGAATGTCAGGATGTTTCGGAAGTAGAGGGCATTACATTAAATGTTGTAGTTGAATATTCCTGACACAATAAATGGGTTTATGGCAATGTTCAAGAAATTTAAGATGACCAAAATTCGACAAGACTAAAATTCAGCTGAAAAAAATTGACAATCAAAGAAGTCATTATCCGAAGGAATTCTTCCAGATTTACTAGATTTACCAACAAAAAAATCAACGAAATTTGTTTTTGACCTTTTCAAAATCGGTGGGATGTGAACTTTTTCTACCCAGCGGAAAATCCGTTTTCAATTAAATTCTGAAAGTGAGATCCGTCCTATAGATTTTCTGTGAGTGATTTTTCCTGAGAGAGATTCCGATGAACTATCAGGCTGGCCACTCTGTAACACAACTGAAAACTTATCCGAAATTGTTCCAGATATTTTTTCGAAGATCGTGATGAATCCGAAAAAAAAACATCAAAATCGATTTTTCGATCTTACGAAAATGGGCGGGATGTGAAATTCCCGAATCGAATTATGTCTCAAAATTCTATAAAAGACCCCCAAAACCACCTCATTTCTATCAAAATGCGTATTCTCTTGATTCTTCTTTCTCTCCTGGCTCTGGCCTATTCTTCCCTCTATATTCCATTCACCACAATTGTTCAAACACTACCGGATGGGACACAAGAGGTTGATATATCAGTAAAAGTAAATATTTCTAAAAATGGATTTCAGACATGCCGTGAAAGTCGTTTCTGTGACACTAGCTCCTACTTTAAGTGTAACCCTGGAGAAAGAAAAGTCGAAGGGCGACACTGCAGAATGCCAGGATGTTTCGGAAGTTCGGGACAGTTCACTAAATGTTGTCGTTGAATATTTTTGACACAATAAATGAATTCATGGCAGTTTTCAACAAACTAAAAATTTTCAAAAACCTAACAAAACTGTCCTATATATACTAAAGGAAGTCACAATCCAAAGAAATCCTTTTAGATGAAAACGAAACAATCCGAAAAAGTAACAAAAATGAAATCTCCATCGAAAAATATGTTTGCAAAAAAATTTTGAGCTCACGGGGGCTCGAACCTGTGACCTTCCGCATATCAAGCGCCTTGTACCACTAGGCCACGCACACACTACAAATACTACAATCCAAGGTTTTGCGAGACTACAAACTACAATCTCAGGTTTTTGCGCGCGCGGCCTAGTGGTACAAGGCGCTGATTTGCATGCGGAAGGTCGCAGGTTCGACACCACCAGGCTCAATTTTTTTGCCAACATATTTTTTGATGAGAAAACTGATATTAATAGTGTTATCAACTTTAGAAGAACAGAAAAAGGAGGATGATAAAAAAGAAGACGCTTTTGAGCTGAAAATGAGGGAAATGGATGCGGCTGTGGAGAAAAGAAGCAAATTTGGCGGATCGGGCTAGTCAGGCGGTGGAATAGATCTGAAAATCCGAATGAAATTGTTCAAGAATTTTTCGTAGGTCGTTCCCAACATTCCCATCCATGAAAATTATCAAAATCAATTTTTTTGATCTTACTAAAAGGGGCGGGATGTGAATTTCCCAAATCGAATTCTGTCTCAAAATCTATAAAAGACCCTCCAAATCAACTCATTTCTATCAAAATGCGTCTTCTTTTAATTCTTCTCGCTCTCCTGGCTCTGGCCTATTCCATTAGTGCTCCATGGACTCGTACCCGGACCCCATGGGCCTCATGGACCCCACGGACAAGAAGAACCACCACTGTTGGGCCAAAATCGGATGGACAAGAGGTGATAATTTAAAAACTTAGATATATAACACTGAACTAATTTTAGATGTGCCGAGAGTTACCAGGTTGCTATAGCAGCTACAACAACCCGACTTGTTGGCGTGCGGATCAGGAACTTGTTAAGGGAAACTACTGCAGAAAACCGGGATGTTTCGGAAGTCCAGGATATCGCTATAAGTGTTGTTCAAAAAATTCTAATCGATAATTTCAATAAATTGATTCATGGCAGTTTTCTGTACAAAAATCCTAATGAGCGAAAATCTCCGGAGAAATCACTATCAGTATTGACACGATTTTTGATGATCTTCAGCTCTAGAATTGTGCTCAGCTGTCTAAGACTAACTTATCTAAAACAAAATTGTAGATCAACTTAAATGAAACTATTTGGAGGCTAAGGGCTTTCAAATCATTTTATCCAGAATTGTGAGAAGCTCAATCATCCTAGAAAGTTTACGAAAGTGTTGGTACATCGTCGGTACGGCAGTCTTCTAGAATCGAGGACCGAAAAAAAAATCTAGGACCGAGGAAAAAATCGAGGACCGAAAGACTTTTTTGTATGGTTTTGTATCGGTTCGGTCCTCGATTTTTTTTTCGGTCCTCGATTGTAAAGAGTGACGCAAAATGACTCTCGGAACTACTGAAAATTCTCAAAATTTTGTGCTCCGATCAACTGTTCAGTGGTGTCCAAAATTTCATAAAATTGATCGTACCTATAGTCCCATCCTAAGTTTTCAGCAAACTTCCTATTCACTCAAAAGCTTTCTTATTTTTCACATCTCTCGATGAATCATGTCATAAGGAGGTGTTGAACAAAAAAAAACAAATTTTTAAGTATAAATGGGAGTAAAACTTCAGTCTTCAAAACACATAAACCTCTATTCTACAGTATCCTTTCGCTGACGATTTTCCCAGAGAAAAAGATCAAAATTTCCCAAATCGAATTAGGGCTGTATAAAAGGGCCTCCAATTTCCTTAGTATCATCAACAATGCGTCTTCTTCTCCTTCTCCTTGTTTTCCTGGCCGTGGTCCATTCTACTCAATATAGTGAGGGCCAGTATAGAAGAATGCAAGAAGAGTATAAAGAGTTCTTACAATTCAAAAAGGAGCAGGAGGCTTGTATTGAGAGCCAGAAGAGCAAGGTAAGATATTGATATATAGGACACATGATTAGTAAGATGGGGTCCTGTATTCGGACCTAGCTGTCTTCACGCTCAATTTATAATTTCAAGTGACATACAATTTTTCAGCCAGTCGAATTCCGTCTCTCGTGTCATCTCGGACATCAACCAGGCGAGCCACTCAATGCAAGTTTTTTTTTCAGACATTCGACCTTACTTTCAAAACATTTTCAGCCAAAATCTCGCTATTATCCCTATGATGCCAAAGGAAACTACATTGGTTAAATCTGCTGATTTTACCTGAATAAAGACTTAACTGCATATTACGATCTAAATATACTGAATTGTCAAAGGAGCTTGGAAAGTTTTGTAGTTGATTTGATTAACTTACAACAGACTCACAACAACAAAAAACTTTAAAATCCCTTACAAACACTGAAAACCAACAACTGCTGTTTGGAACACAGGCCTGGACCGAGTTTTGTTTTTTAACCAGCATCATAACTTTGGCGGTTAGTGTGTATGTCCTATATTGGAATATCATACTCAGTTTTGAAAAATTAAACCTTGTCCAAGAGATTCAGTTTTGTACGGATTCTCATCTAAATGGACGGTGAATTACTCGAATTCGAAGCTCGATTTCCACTCAATAAGAGCACGCAAGTATGTATCTGCTGAATCGTCACCTCAGTTTACAACTGAACTTTTTACTGGGTTTTCCTGATCAAAACTGTTTTTCAAGAAAGCAATGTGAACTTTTCCAGTAATATGATCGGTGATCCGCCTTGTTTACATTTCCGTATCCAAAAAATTCGCTGGAATTTCAGTCTTCAGAATCCATAAATCTCCACTCTACAGTATCCTTTTGCTGACGATTTTCCCAGAGAAAAAGATCAAAAAATTCCCAAATCGAATCAAGACCCTATAAAAGGGCCTCCAATTTTACCAGTTTTATCAAAATGCGTCTTCTTCTCCTCCTTTTCGCTCTCCTTGCCGTGGTTCATTCTACTCCTATGAGTAAGCAACGAATGAGAGAAATGATGCGACAAGTGCGTGAACGATTGCAAAAGGAGAGCCAAGCTTGCATTGAACGCCAGAAGACGGACGGGTTCGGCACCTATTGTAATTATGGATATTCAGCCCAAAGCCCACCATTCAACGTAAATTTCTCCATTGACATTCCATCGGACTTAATAGATACTTTCAGCCACCTTACAATTACCAAGGATTCAATGGACAACCATACCATTCTCCCAACAATATATTCGTCAAGAAGCCTTACTATGAGGTTAACTGAAGCTTTTATTAATTATATTTCTTGATAAAGAAATTATGGCATATTACGATTCCTAAGGTGTTGAAGATATTTAGTGAACCCACTGACAAACACTGAAAATCGGCTGATCGGGTTCCAATCACCTAAGGAACTGTCACATTCAGTTCTGAAATCTCTGCGTTGCCCTAGAAATTCAGTTTTGTGCCGACTTTTGTTTAAAAAGACAGCTGAATTAGTCAAATTTGAGGCTCGATTTCCATCCAATAAGAGCACACAAGTATTTATCGGCTGGATCGTCACCTCCGTTTGAAATTAAACTTTTCATTTGATTCTATTGTACGTGCCAAAGTAACGACTAGGAAAGGAGCAAGTTCGCCCCTGGGTCTCGAAACGTCGAAAATACAGTATCCGAACTGCAAAAACTCATCGACACCCGGGAGCGCATTTGCTTCGTTCCTAGCCGTTATTTTGGCACATAGACCCTTAGAATAGACCCTTCGGATTGAAATTTTTTCAAGAAAGTGGTATGAACGATTTCTAACAAAATATTTGGTCATCCGGCTTCTTGACATTTCAGCATTTGGAATTTTGCTGGATCTTCATTTTTTCAAAACGCATAAACCTCCACTCTACCATACCCTTTCACTGACGAGTTTCTCAGAGAAAAAGATCGAAAATTTCCCAAATCGAATCAATACTGTATAAATGGACCTCCAATTTCCTCAGTACCATCAACAATGCGTCTTCTTCTCCTTCTCCTGTCTCTCCTGGCTGTGGCTCATTCAATTATTAGTGAGCAACAAAGAAGAAAAAACGAGCAAGCATACAAGGAGAGAATGGAAAGGGAGTATCAAGCTTGCCTTAAACTTCAGAAGACAGAGGGATACTACGGCCGCTATTGTAACTACGGACAACCCTTTTACGTGAATTCCTCCTTTGACGTTCGGTTGGACTTTATAGATATTTTCAGCCGCCGCAATATTACCAGGGATATAATGGTCAACCATACCAACGTCCCAGCAAAATCGAAAAGCTTAATTATTTTTCAACCTAAAGCTTTAATTAAGTATATTTCTTGATGAAGATTTCATGGCATATTTTTTTCAAATACTAACAACTCAAAGATATATAAGGAATCCGGTAGTCTCTGACAAACACTATAATAATGATAAAAAGAATGACGTTAGGAATGTAGTGGTGATTAGATGTACATTTATAAATACGAAAAAGGGAAAGGAAGCAAGGCGCATGTCGTTTCGACTCTAAACTAGGTGACATAAGGTATCAAGTCTCGTCAGTAGAAAGTACCGTGCAATATTCAAAAAATAAAAGTCCTAGGCTTATAGAAAAAAGAACGAAAGAGAAATAAAGGAAGGAGATGAAGAAAAAACGATATAAAATGAGCATATGTGTGAATGAAAAGTGAATAGGCAATATAGGAATAGGCGCGTAAAAATGACCTGGATATGATTGTAAACCTAATGTGTGAAGAGGAGAGAAGAGTGTATAGTGATATGAGAGGGCTTAGAGAGCAGGTGGTGGACATAAACCTGGAATAGTGATTTGAGATAATGTTTATCGATTAGGTCAAAACGTTGTAGTTTTTTGAGAGTTTAATTCCAGAAGTTAATGGTGTCATGATTGTTGAAATTGTTTTGTTTGAACTTCTCAATCAATTCCTTGATTCGTATATCGATAAATTTTGTATCACTACAACTATGTATGATACGTAAATTTGAATAACTCGCCTAAATTGGAATCCTAGGCCACTACATGGCCAAGTTCTGAAAAAACTCGACCATGTCCTAGAAATTTAATTTGTGGAAAAAACCTCTGGATCCAATATCTTTCGTCAAAATAAGAATTTCAAAAAAGGATGAGAAGCGAAAAAATATGAAAAATATTCCCAAATCGAATCATATCACAAACCCCTATAAAAGAGGCCATTTCCCAGCCATATAACACAACAATATGCGTCTCCTTCTCTTTCTCCTTTCTCTTTTCGCCCTCGCTCAATGTCAATGGGTTCCAGAGGTTAGTTCCGTTCAATTTTGTCTGAAACTCATCTGAAAACTTCCAGACTTGCTACGAAGTCGGCTGCAATCCGTGGTACTTCAGATGTCCATCTGACGAGCGGAAAGTCACTCGTAAATTGTGTCAAAGTCCAGGAAGATTTGGAATGGCGAAATATTATTTTGAATGTTGTAAATGAACAATAAATGATGAACAATATTTTACAAAACTAAACAGACAGATAGAGAAAAATTAGGTTTAGGTTTATTTCACTTTTTAGGTTTAGCTCCAGTTGTGTCTAAGTGTAGGTTAGGTTTAGTTTCAGCAGGTTCTAAGCTCAGGATAGGTTCAGTTCGAGCAAAGTCACAATTCTATTGAAATTCGATTTAGGTTTAACTCTAGCTGGTTCTGAACTCAGGTTAGGTTTAGTTCCAATTCTTTTATGAATTGCTTTGAAATTCGGTTTAGGTTTAGCTCCAGTGCTACCACTATTGGGACGACATACAGTTAGGTTTAGTTTCAGCATGAAACAATCAGTCTTTATTATTTTGATCACGGTTTAGGTTTAGTTCCAGCTCTCCTATCAATTGACTCGATGTTTGGTTTAGGTTTAGCTCCAGTGCTGCCACTATTGAGATGACATACAGTTAGGTTTAGTTCCAGCACAAACAGTTAGTCGTCATGATTTCGATCAAGGTTTAGGTTTAGTTCCCTCTCTTCTATCAATTGACTCAATGTTTGGTTTAGGTTTAGCTCCAGTGCTATCACTATAAGGATGACATGCAGTTTAGGTTTAGTTCCAGCACACAACAATTAGTCGTTATGGTTTTGATCTAAGTTTAGGTTTAGCTTTTTTCAAGAGTTTTTTCAAGACTTTTTGTGACAAGACCCAATATTTTAGGCTTAGGTTTAGGATTACATCCTGCGCATGTCCAACTGAGATCTTGCTTAGGTTTAGGTTTACCAATTTGTAAGAAAATATTGTCTAATTTATTAATCCAATAAATATCAAATATTAATTATGCCACTACATGATCCCTTATCATCTTCAATTGAATATCATGTGTATTATCAAACACTTGATCATGATTGAAATCCACATATGTCTTTTGACCATTTTGTCCTGGTAATGGTGATGTTAGCTGGAAAATTTCAAATTTACCCGATAATCCTGAGTCAAAAGGTCCTACCTGCCCACAAACTTGATACCCCACCATTTGATCCTTCTGTGTATATATCGAGTATGTATATTGTCCCTCATAATGTGCATATCTATTGATATCTTGCAAGAATTCACTCTGAGCCGGGCAATTTCCAGAGTATAGTCCATTTACACTATTACAAATTGGGGTGATACTCAATGCACATGCTGGAACGGAAAGGCCGCCAAGTTGAGGGGCAGCACCACGATTTGGACCGGCGACACCGACGTAGGTGTCTACGACGCGGGTTAGGGGACCACCGAGGTATTCGCCGGTGTCGACACATCTGCCACCGAGGATGGCCTTTCGGGATACTGGAACACCGAGGGAGAAACTGATGACATCGACGTTGCGGCCAGTGTAGAGACGGACTGCCACGATTAGGGCTCGGATCTGGAAAAATTTCAAATTGTTTGTATTCAGGTTTAACACTAAGTATAGGTCCTTGAAATCCGGATCTTGGATATATCGGAAAAATGACAGACAAAGATGCACAGTTCTTCATATCAGATCAGTAATAGAATCTATGATCTATGACTGACTTTCATAGAATCTCGATACCATAGATCTTGGAAGTTCTATTCATAGATTCATAGATACCAGCAGGATACAAGAATCATGGGCTCTATATGAAAGTTATATGCATAGAAATCAAAACCATCATAGATTCATGGATCTGTGATTTCAGAATCAACACGTGTATCTATGATTTTTTAAAATAGAATCTTGATTCACCACAAAATTTCATAGATCAAGAAGTTCTATGCATAGATGCATGAAACCCAAGTATATGAAGTGAGTAAGCATAGAAATCAGTTATCATAGATCCCTAGATCTATGCTCTCACTGTCAGTATCAGAAAATTGTCGATCTATGATACTTCTCCATAGAACCACGATTCATCAAACTAATTCATAGATCCTTCCAATTCTATGCATAGATTCCTAGATAGCAACTACATCTATATTTGTCAGTATCAGAAAGTTGTGGATAATTGATATTTCTTCAGGGATTCTTTATTCAACTATACCTTAGATCTTTGAAAGTTCATAGATACAAAAAATCCAAGAAAGTGGAGGTTCTATATATAAAATATTTTTCAAAAACCTGAAAGTCGTACTTGCTTGACATATTCACATTTCATCGAGTACTCGATCCATTTCAATGGATTTCCTTGTGCACCATTGAAATATGTAGTTGAGTAGATTTCATTGTCAACGTATTTTGCATTTTTCCTGCAAATATATGCGCCTTTAATACAGTATGCCAATTCTAGAAACTCACTTAAACCAATCCGCCGCCCATGTAGGTTTATCTCCAGCCGTATCCGACACACCATGCACCACAATCAATGGTTGATTCTTCAATGTATCATTTCGATGAACCTTCCCACCAAATGATCCTTTCGCACCAAGGTCCAGTCGTTCGAGTTGATCACGGACCGGTGGTCCGTAATAATCAGCCAACCATTGTGAGAAATCCGGTGTGAAATTGGCAGATGATGAGGGAATTGAGAGGAGAAGGAGGAGGAGGTAGATGAACATCTGAATGACGAAAAATGAGGAGAAGGAAGGAAGGGATTTAATCGACCTGGACGGACAATTATATGCAGATTTGGAAAAGAGATGGTATGCGCCTATTGAGATTTGGTTTTATGCAAATTTTTTGAAGGGTATACTTTTTCTGAAGAATTCTACAGCTAACTGGAGGATCAAGCCTTGATTTTTGAAAGCTGGTATGCGCCTTTAATACAGTAGTAGTCTAAAATATGAGTAATAAGCAATATACTGTAGCTAAAGGTACATGCCAGAAAAAACTTTGAAGAAGAGAATCCAAAAAAAAGTGACCTTCGACTTTCGGGATCATGTATGCGCCTTTAATACAGTACTAGTCTAAAATAAAAACAATAGTGGTATACTGTATTAAAAGGTACATGCCAGAAAAACTTTGAAGAAGAGGATCCAAAAAAAGTGACCCTCGACTTTCGGGATCATGCATGCTCCTTTAATACAGTAGCCAAAAAAACTATAAATGGTATACTGTATTTAAAGGTACATGCTACATAATGATTATCCCATGGATATATTTTCAAGGTTTTGAGTCTGAGAACAAAAAAATTGAAGAAAACGCTTGAAATGGTGTGCTCCTTTAATACAGTACCTTAAAATATAACTACAAATGGTATACTGTATTTAAAGGCGCAAACCTGGAAATCATAAACTAATTTTTGGGTTTTTCTCAAAATTCTGCTAACTAATATGTCTAGAATAAGTATAAACCATATTTTTTACTATGCGCCTTTAATACAGTAGCCCAAAATACAGCTGTAATCGGTGTACTGTATTAAAGGGCCACACCTGGGATTTTTTTTGTAATTTTTTTTTCAAATTATGAGTCCAGCAGAAATATGAATCACATTTTTTACTATGCGCCTTTAAAACAGTATACCAAAATTATAGACACACTATGGGATACTGTATTAAAGGCGCATAGAGAAAATTATATAATAGTTGACAGAAACGACTAAATCAATGGCAAAAAAGAAAAGGAGAGAGAACCCAAGTACATCACAACAACAAAAAGATACACTATTCCTGCCAAATCCATCTCATCCCATTCTGGCATCTTGTTCCTTCTCCTCCTCCTTCTTCCTAAAAACACATACCCACCAGTTTCTCGTTTTTCTGTCACCGCAAAAGAGACGAACAAACCAGATCTTTATCTTGTTTCAAATGGCGCGTGAATCTCATCACACATACATTGTTCGTCGTCTCGATGAATGGAAAAGTGTTTATTGTTATGGTTTGATGGCATTTGAAGGTATGGAGAAGCGGCTAATCTGTGGAATTGAATCAAGTATTTGTACTTTTGTGAGATATGGATATACTTGGGAGGCTACGAATTGCGAAAAAAACAGACAAACGATTGAAAATCTGTCTCGAGTAAAGGTATCATAACTTGCAAGATCGGACGGCTGAGTTTGATATTGTTAAAATTATAGAACTTGAAACAAATTTTCCGAAAAAATACTTTGATATACTTATCTGACTTTCATACGCAATTCAAAATTCGAATTTCTATAAACTAACTTGGGTCAAGGTATCATAACTTGCCAGATCGGACGGTTTTCTTTCGACAAGATGGTCTTCATTAAAATTCGGATATTCGAAAAAAATTTCCTGGAATTAAATATCTGACCTTTTTACAAAATTCAATTGTTCATTTTTCCCAAACTAGCTCCACTCAATGTATCATAACTTGCCAGATCAAACGTTTTTCCTCTTATCAGCATATTTTCATTGGAACCCAACCTTTTTGAAATATTTTCTTCTGAGATTTTTCTATAATTATACAACTTTCACCTAAAGCGTGTGTTTACAACAATCAGCTCGATTCAAGGTATCATATCTTGCCAGATCCGTCGGTTTCCTTCTTTGAAACTGAATTTTCTTCAAAAATTTGCTATTTTCAAACACACTTTGTTTAAAATTTTCAAACCGTGCAGTTTTCAACTTAGAATTGGATTTTTAATAACTAGCTCGAGTCAAGATATCATAATTTGCAAGATCGGACGTTTGTTTTTCGAATTTGTCGAAACTAAATCATTCAAAAAACATCGACATAGCGTTGATCAATTTTGCAGTTCGTGAGCTCCTAATTCTCCGGTAGATTTATTTTTGGGTAATGTTATGTAACAATCAAAATGAAGAGGTAAAATTTATTTCGACATATTTCAACAGGCAGCAGATCCAGTGCGTGGAAGATTGTATATTTTGTAATTTCTACCAGCTGCCTATAGCACAACAAAACACTTTTCCTTCGCATTTTTGTTGATAATATTTGATTTGCTGTAAATAGATTTTTCTAAGTGTAAAAATGTGAACTCAACTTTTCTTTGGTAGAATGGTGTCATTATACAACTTCACAAGGTGATCTGAATCAAAAATTGTAGTTCATATTGAAAGACGATGCAGTTTTTTTTTTGGAGCAATGGAGAATTTGGCACTTCTGTTAGAATTTGAATCTGGAACAAAAAAATTTAATTTAAAAAAATTTGATCTCTTACATGTCAGGACTCTGTCGAATATGTCACACTTGATCAAATCTGAACAGAAAAAAAATGATTTCCGGTCTTCTAGAGAACTTACTTGCTCTAGCCATGATCGAAAAATTGTCTCAATATGAAGGCGGAAGGTAGTTCATTTGATAATCACTGTATTTAGGTTTAGCTCCATCAGGATGCCTAGATATTTTCCCCTGAAGGTTACAATAAGTATATCAAGTTAAGAAATTGAAAGGCGAGAAACTGTCAATGTGTATAAAAAAGGAGAAAAGAATGGAGAACAAAAATATACGTTTTTATCAAAAAAAAAAAACTCTGTTCTTACCTTCAAAATTGCTGTCAATCTATTTTATCAGTAGTATTTGATGAAAAAAAAAAGAGTGGCATGTGGAAAAGCGTGCCATTCACTTCTAACGCATTGGAAAAGATACAACTTCAGCTGTAGAACTCGGGACCTCTTTTCAACGACATTTTCATTCGATTGGCTCAATAATTCTGTGTCAACATTTTTAAAAGTTGTACCATAGAAAATTGTTATGAAAATATTTATTGAATTTTTCCTTATTTGGGTACATACTCGCAGTTCTTGAAATTCTCCCGATTCTCAGGTTTTTCATTCCTTGGGCATGTAGGCGCAATTCTTGAAGTTCTTTGTCGCGATCATCGAATACCGCACCTTACCAGGAATTCCCACTTTCCTATGGGCCAGTTTTCCAATTTCACATTGCGCAACGTGAAAAAAACGCTGAAATCCGCAACTTTTATTTTTTTCAAAAAAAAAGCAACTGACATGATATTGGACAGAATGAACTGTTGATAAATGTTTACATTACTGTATATAGGTCTAGCTCTGGATAGATGCTCTATTTGCCTGAAATCGTTCATTGATAAGTATGAAGAACAGCGATGATAGTTTTTGGAAATGAAAAAAAAAACGGTGTTGCCTATTTCTTACAATACATAACGGACAGGAGTGTATGGGAAGCAGGCCAAGAAAAAAGAGGAGAAATATGAGTCATATGAAAAATTATGGATAGTTACATAAACATAAAGAGAATTTTGGGTCTCGGGGATTTTTTTATGTCTGCGTTTAAAAAATTATGGTTACTGTAATTTAAAAAATGAGAACCATACAATGGATCCATGAATCTCAATGGTATATGTTGAAAAAAATAGAAAGTATATTTTTCGTAAAATCAAATCCAGTTTCACAGTAGATTGCATTTGTTGCATTTTAATCTGACAGCTTATTCTCTATTTTTTTCACGGCCATGGTTATCCGTTAGCAGTCGAGTCGCAAATTAGACATCGCCAATAACTTGACAACTTTTACGAGAAATAATCTTCCTAAAATACTCGTATTTTGACAGAAATTCACTTTTTGGATGGAAAATCTAGAAAAATTTTGCTGAAATAAATTTGGAAAAAATCATAAGTTGTGTTTTTTTTAGGTTAGAAGCTTTTTTTCCAAGAAAAACGAGTAAAAAATCTGCATTCGAGTGTATTTATTTACAAAAATTTATCAGCTAATGACTCTCAAAAAAACCCTCTGTCTACTTCGCATTTTCACAAAATCTGTCTGAAATTTTTTTCCAACAACTTTGTGAACCCAAATTAGTAGTTATCAGACAAACAATCTTATTATGATTCAAATATTTCGTTGTTTTTTTTTCAGTTTTGGAAATTTCCAGACAACATCCCTCACACCACCTTATTATCTGATTTTCGCGAAAAAAATTGAAAATATTTTTCCAAAAATCCACACCCCAAAAAAGTATCAAAAGGCGTGATTTCCAAGTGCAAAAAACCGCCTAACCACAAGGATAGATAAAATCATGAATCACTCCCAAAACCCATCCCTCAACCTGACCCAATTTCAAATTCCTTCCTCCTATCCACCCTCCTTTTTTTCCATTAAGGTCGTTTCATTTCGAAAATGAACCGACCCAGGTGTCCCTCAAATGATTATATATACATATATACACTTTTTCTGCCTCGCTTTACGTAATCATCCAAAACAATTAGCTGACTGGACAACACAAGGGAGGAGGAGATGACTAATGATGATGATTGTCAACTTCTTCTCCTTCTTAGACAAAAAAAAGAGAGAAGAAGATAGTAGGCGTGGTTGCATTTTCTAACGATTTGAGGAGAAATGTATACAGCCAACCTGCTTCCAATATTTTCCTCCTCCTCCATTCCTTCTCCAATATTTTTTTCGACGAATGTATATCATTATGATTTAGATTATATCTTTGTGTTATCATATCTTATCAAAACAATAGATCGATAAGCTTTCCCTTAACCTAAACTTAAACCTATTTTCCTATGTCGCGCGCTTGTTTTTTTCGCCGATTACTATCAGTTCGTTCGTATCGTTAATTTATTTTGTCTTCTTCCTGTTCGATTTTTCCTTTTCAAACAAAAACAATTTTTTCTTTTTGAAAAAAAAAAAAGATTTTATCTATACTATTTTTGTCAATCATGCGCCTTTAATACAGTAATCTGTCTTAAAGGCGCACGCTATCAAAAAAAATTTTCAAAAATTTGGAGCCTTTAAACGGCTCAATCTTCATATCCAGAGTGTACTGTATTAAAGGCGCATGACCACTTTTCATGACTTAATTTTCAAAAATTATCGACACCAGGTATGCGCCTTTAAACCGTGGTGTACTGCATTTAAAGGCGCATCACCAATTTTTATGAATTAATTTTTGAAGCTCATCAACACCAGGTATGCGCTTTTAAAACCAAGAGTACTGTATTTAAAGGCGCATGACCACTTTTCGTGGCTGAATTTTTCAAATCCATTAGCGCCAGGTATGCGCCTTTAAATCCAGAGTGTACTGTATTAAAGGCGCATAACCTTTTTTCATAACAAAATTTTCAGAAATCATCAACACCAGGTATGCGCCTTTAAATCCAGAGTGTACTGTATTTAAAGGCGCATGACCACTTTCTATAACTAATTGTAAATTTCGTTGGACCCTCAAAATTTACGACTGTAGAAAAAACCTATTTTGGTATTTTTGGTGCCTGATAACAATCATAATTTTACAGTACCCCGCCTACTGTATTAAAGGCGCATACCTGAAATTATCGTATGAGTCATTTTTTTTAGAACCTTCGACGTTCAAGAAAATTAGTTTTTGGCATTTTTTTCCAAGTTTTCCGCTAAAATTGGAAGGTACAGTAATCCGTATACTATATTAAAGGCGCATACCTTTTTTTCACACTCAAAATTTTTCTTCTAAGTAATTTAATTCACCCATTAAAATTTGTTCTTTCCCCCTCTTTTCTCTATACTTATTTCATCAAAAAGCCGCCATCTTTTCCCTCGAAAAAGGTCAGCAAAAACGCCTAACCAGTTTTCCTTTCCATTAACCCCTTTTGCCATCATTTTAATATTCTATTGTGTTGGTCGAAATTTCAGCCGCACCTCACCTCGTCTTCAACCAAAAAAAATGAAGCAAAAACGGGCGATTCGAATTCTCACACCAGCGCGTCCACTTCGGGCCGGCACCGTAAGTTCCCGAGACTGGACCTAAACCTAATCCATCCAGTTTAGAAGGAAGTCGTCGAATTATCGCTAAAGCTCCCAAAATCTGTACATTTGGTCAGCTATGCCGCTAGTTTTGAGGGAAGGTGTAGATCCTCGTTCAGTGGTCAGGATTCACAACACACATTGGTCGATGAAAAGTTGTATATACCCTTCGGAGCCATCCAACTACCCAACACTAATATCATACCAGATGGCTTACATAGGCTTCCAATCTTCCTAGCCGTGCCGCTAACCTTGCCGGGTACATTTACCGGCAAATCCGGCGCCATTGCCTATAGATTTGTGGTGAAGGTGAGGGTGGCCTTGGCGCAATTGCCGCCAAAAAGCTAGATAATTAACTTCAGATGAAAATTAAACGAACGAATAGTACAAGTGATGAGGGCATTATTGAGTGTGAGAAGGCCGTTGATGTACTTGGCAGGGTATCATTGGATCAACACCCCGCGTTTGCGCAACCGGTTTCGATTGATCGTCAAGTGAAGAAAAAAGTGAGGTGTATATGCGCTCTATTGTACTTTACTATATTTTCAGATTCTTTTCCTTCAACGTCTCGATGCACATATCAAGTTTGAGGTGGATAGTGCTGCATTTACTATTGGTACTGTCCTAAAAATCTGATTTTCAGTGTGTGCCTTTAATACAGTATCCTATAGCCTTAAAGGCGCATGAGAGCTGTTCATCACTGTATGCGCCTTTAAACAGTACAAATATACTGTCTTAAAGGCGCATATCTAGAAAAGTATTTTTGAAGCACTCCACATGGTATGCGCCTTTAAACCTTATCGCTCTACTGTCTTAAAGGCGCAAACCATAATAAGAAGCGCCTACATTATTTTCATGATAAAATATTTTACAGGACAACACATCTTGATGACCGGCGAAGTCAAAAACAATCACCCATCGATTCCAATCAAGCATATTGGAATGGAGCTTCGTCAACATATTTTGTATATTAGTGGCGATTCACAGAGAAGCGAGTGAGTCGATTTTTTGACAGAAAAAACTTGGAGCTTCCATTGAACCCGCAAATGTGGGACCAAGGCTTTTGATCCTTGATTTACGGAATATTGTTATTATTTTATCAAATAATAGTGATAAAAATCGATAGGCTTCAAAAAAATCCTAAACCTATTTTATGTGTCTCTCGCTTGTTTTTTGTAGTTTTTCCGCCGATAGCTATCAATTCGTAAATTTATTGTCCTTTGATTTTCTATTTCACAAACAATTTTTTGGTCGAAAAAAAAAAGGATTTATCAACCAATTTTCGATTTACTTGATCATGCGCCTTTAATACAGTATCCCAAAGTTGAGCGGAAATCGGTATACTATCTTAAAGGCGCACATCAAAATTATATAATGTTTTTTTTTCTTCCACGGCCTTTCTGAGCCACAAGACGGCTAGATGGAATATGCTCCTTTAAAGCTGGGGTGTACTGTATTCAATGGCGCATGACCTTTCGTATGATTAAACTTTTCAAAATAATTGAAATTTTGAGAGTTTCGCAATTGTCCTAACTACGATTTTTGCCTCAAAAGACTATAGTGGACTGCCAAATTTATAATTCAAATTCCCAGGCTTTTTCGAGCATGTCCCTTTAAATCAGGTGTACTGTATTAAAGGTGCATGCCTCCAATAACTCAAAATATGTAAATAATCAACATTTTTTTTCCAGCACTCGCCTAATATCCCGCCTCATACTAGGCTCCGTCGAGGCCCTTCAATCCTTCCCCATCCATCATTCCATCCAAATTCCCTTCGATTGCTACCCCTCTTTAAACATCACCGGAAATCCAGTACAAGTTTCCTACGAGCTTCTCCTGACAAATTCCAACAATTTCGAAATCGGTACACCAGTCTTCATCGGCAATGTTTGCGGCAAGCCGTCTCGTCAAAGTATTACGGTAACTATTTTTTGATCTACCATAATCTACTGTAGATGTTACAGTACCCCGAGTCATCAGCTGGTAGTACAGCCGGCTACTACTGTGTGCCACCAACAAGTGAGTATGGTGGTGAGCCGCCACCATACTCGACTTATATGAAGTCGGAGCAACCACCAACTTTTGTGCCAATTCATATGTTGAAGACACCATATCGACCATTTGCACCAAATTTCAGCATGTTTGGACCGCCAAAATATGACTATAATTGTAATATGGCACCATCACCACCACCACAAAGGTTTTTGAAGATTGAGGAAATTGAATAAATGTTTGAAATTTTTTATTGAAAGATATAGATATTGGTGTAAATCGGAAGATATATATACTCAAAATATGTGCATAAAACTCATAGAATATTTGTCATAGAACTGCATAGAACTCCTGGAACCAACTATCATAGAACTTCGTAGAACTCATAGAGCCTACTATCATAGAATTTCATAGAACTCATAAAACCTAGTATCATAGAACTTCTACCTACTGCATAGATCCCATAGAATCACATAAATTATATTTCATGATTTACAGTTCTATGTAAGTACACTTCTATAGAATCCATAGAACTGGCATAGAATTTCTAACAAATCTATGATTTTTCATAGAACTCGTAGAACATACTATCATAGAATTTCATAGAATTTCATAGAACTCATAGAACCTACTATCATAGAACTTCATAGAACTCATAGAACCTACTATCATAGAACTTCATAGATTCCATAGAAACACATAAATTCAATGTCATGATTTACAGTTCTATGGGAGTACACTCTTACTGTTGCTGTACGTTTTTCATAGATTTCAAGTTTTCAGTGATTTCCCATAGAACCGACATAGAATTTCTACCAAATCTATGGTTTGTCATAGAACTCATAGAACCCACTTCATAGAATCAAATAAATTTTGAAAATTTTATTGAAAAAGAAAGACACAAATATTAAATCAAACCCGTAATTTTTGGAATGAATAAAAAGACTCAAAATATGTTCACCTATATACATTAATATCAGGACTCGGTGTCGGATTACAATTCTGTTGTTGAGCATATCGAAAACTTTCGCTATCGACAAATGGTCGTTTTGATGTTGGGCTTCGGATACTTGTCGCCCATGTGAATGCGATCAAATTCCAGTCGAGACCCATTTGATCTTGACCGCCGGTGAGGAAGGAGATGGTGATACAAATGGTGATGAAGAGGAGGATACTGATGATTGGTTGATAGTGTTGGGGGATATGGGCGGCCATGTGGAGGATTTTGTCCATGCTTAGGGATCTGAAAATTTAATTTGTTTTTTTTTTTCATAGATCCTAGCTATCATAGAACCCATAGAACTGGCATAGAACCTTGAACAACACCATAGAACTCCATTGAACTAATGGATCAAGTATCATAGATCCATTAATAGTATTTCATAGAACCCATAGAATCATAGAAATTATATATCATGATTTACAGTGCTATGGTAGTACACTTTTTCTGTTGGAGTACTTTTGTCATAGATTTCAGATTTTCAGCACCATAGAATTCATAGAACTTGCATAGAATTTCTAACAAATCTATGATTTGTCATAGAACTCATAGACTATCATAGAATTTCAGTTAAACTAGATCTACGCCATAGAATCCATAGAACCTCAATCCGAAATCATTTGATTCTATGCATAGAACTAAAATTCTATGAATCTATTTGAAGCTCTATGAACATACCCATAGTTCTATGAAACGGAGCTTAGGTTCTATGAAGTTCTATGCTCCACAATCGCAGTTCTATGATACAAAGCAATAATTCTATGATTCTTCAAGTCCCAAAAAAGTGAATTCTACGCAAAACCCACCTAGTCACAACAATCGTCGAATTCATCGCATCATCCAATATACAACTATTCTGCAGTTTTTCCGGTGTATTATTCGCCAAAAATATTGATATATT
This sequence comes from Caenorhabditis uteleia, assembly GCA_963573275.1. Lineage (NCBI taxonomy): Eukaryota > Metazoa > Nematoda > Chromadorea > Rhabditida > Rhabditidae > Caenorhabditis > Caenorhabditis uteleia. The sequence goes on from OY752134.1 coordinate 1,019,337, forward strand.
TCCAATCGTCAATATCACAGTGATAAAAAATGCTGATATGGCTCCCTTGGATGAGCAGAATGGTAGATAGTATCCACAAACTGTGACACCTGCCAGGATGCCGAAGAAGGAACTGGAACTTTAGGTTTAGGTTTAGGAGATGGATACTGGAACTTACAATAGGATATATAGTATGGTTGGTAGTTGTACACCAATTGGTAGTCTGGCCAGTTTGGCAGCTACAGTAACCACCACGATTACTGTCGTTAGGATTAGCATGGCAAATTGGAGGGAGCAGATTTGTTGGATAGGATTCCAATTTCTTAGCTTCCTCGCCAGATTCTCTTCCCAAATGACAGTCATGATCGACATGAATATCCTAAAATGTTTGATCTACAGTACCCTATCTACAGTACCCTTACCATTGAATGGCCAAGAATATAGTGAGAGCACAAGAGGCGCATACCGCATAGACTTGCACCTTATTCGCCATTATTGCTTTGGTCAAGGAGAAGAAGGAGGAGAAGGACATTGAGAATTTACAATGTTCGGCGAGGAAGTTGAGGAAAATGGAGGAGAAGAGGAAGATGAAGATGGAGATGGAGAGTTGGAAGATACCATAGAGGGTTAGGGTTAGACGGAGTTTGTGCATTGTTGGCATTGGGGAGTAGATCTGGAAAAAGTTACCTATATAGGCATGGTTGATGAATATCTACAGTATACAGTCTGATCATTGATTCAAAAAAATTTTCCATACGCCTTTAATACAGTAGCCTAAAACCAGTATACTGACTTAAAGGCACAGAGCTTTGTTATTTGATTTTTGTGAAAAAAAAGGTTTTTAAAACCCTTTATAGTGATCAATTTTTTTTCAAAACTATGATAGCAAGAGATTTTTTTACTCAAATTTTTTGTCTAAAACTGTTTGAAAATCATGGAAAAGATACTTAGATAACTTTTCCATCGGATAAGTGAGGGTATATAGGGTATATCAGGCGAAAAAATATTTTTTACGTTACAAAAATTTTCCAAAATTATTTTTTCGTAAAATGATGTGATTTCCAGTGGACCCGACGTAGTTGATCCTCCTGATTCCAAAAATGACATCGCCGACGCTGTATCTTCAAAATTGAGTGAGATAGCATCCAATAAGTGAGGGTATATAGATTAAATGATCAGGTTCGTCTGATAGAATTTTTCGCTAAAAAAAGTATCAAGCAAAAAATAAGCTGAACATACGGGTCCGACAAAACATGTTTCAACAGAAAAATTTTTTGAAAAAAATCTTCCTTCAAAATTTTCATCAAGTGCTGTTTCAGATGGAAATTTTCTATGACATGAAAATTTTCAAAACTTCTTGTTGACGAGTTCTTTTATTATTATTTCCTATAGGTTAGGTTTAGGTCCAGCCATTTTCAAAAAATATTATTTCCATCATTATATTTCAATATTGTCAGAAAACTTTTTTGAATAATAAAAAAGTTGGATACTAACCTGATACAAAAAACTCGAGTTCAACAAATAAAAATTGACAATAAAACCAATGAACAGGCTTGTGATCGATTCTCCAACTCGAATATTCTGCAATTGGATTACTGTACCAATTGACTGGATGTCTTCAATGGCATAGTAGAAGAATAGACCGATGCCGGATATGAGGGTCTGAAAATTTTTTTTGATCTACTTTTCTAGACAAGAAACATACCAAATTGTACAGTATGAAACTGAAATTCATCATCGTCGAGTGCCCAGAAAAGATGATTGAGAACAAGGCAAAATATGCTACCAATGGTAGATAGACATATATTGTGATATTGGTGATGGAATTGAGGAAGGAGGCACATAGATATATGAGAAGGATTGAGGTGGATAGGAGGATGGAGCACTCGGATATTGTCATGATTGAGCGTACTGAAAGTTGATGGTATGGATACATAGAATTTTGAAATATCAAATCATAGATCGATGAATCTATGGCATAGAACTTGGAACCATTGAAAAATTATTTGAATCATTATCAACTGTTATCAACAAATCATAGAACTTCATAGATCTCAAAAACAGTGATTCTTTGGATCCATGACCATAGATTTCAAAGTTCCTGATCCATAGAATAGTGTAATGATCTATGGATCTATGTCATAGAACTTGGAACTATGGAGATATATTCGAAAGACTTATCACTTCTGATTGATGAATGATAGCTTTTCATAGAGCTCAAAAACTGTAATTCTATGGATCCATGATCGTAACTTCTGAAGTTCAGAAGTATCATAGAATTCCATAGAAACTCTGAGCCTAGATATATGAATCTATGAAATATCATAGAACTTGATAATATGGTCATAGATCTTCTCCACCACTACAAGGAAAGGATCGAAGATCAATATAGGTCATAGAACTTCATAGAACCTTAAAATAGTACTTGATTCTATGGATCTATGATAGTCATAGATCTTGGAAATATAGCTATACATATTGAAAAAAAAAGGACTCTGAGTTCATAGAATTTCATAGATCTGGTAAACAGTGATTCTATAGATCTATGACCATAGATTTCAAAGTTCTCGAACCATAGAATAGTTCTTTGATCTTAGGATCTATGGCAGAGAACTTGGAAATATGGAGATATATTTGAAAGACCTATCAGATTATATCGATGAATCATCGAATTTCATTGATCTCAAAAACAGTGATTCTATGGATCTATGATCATAGATTTCTATAATCAGAAGTACCATGTCACTCCATAGAATCTAAAAGCTTAGATTTATGAATCTATGAAATTTCCATAGAACTTGGAGAAAAAGGTCATAGATATTGCCGTCCGCTACTCCGAGAAAGATATTGAAACAAAATAGGTCATTGAATTTCATAGAACCTTGAAACAGTACTTGAATCTATGGATCCATGAAATGGCATAGAACTTGAAATATATCACTGTAAGTTCATAGATTTCATAGATCTGGTAAACAATTCTATGATTCTATGATTCTATGAATCCCAATTCTATGACTCACATGTATTGCTCAAAAACCGCAACTGATAATATTTCGATATACATGGTGATGGCAAATAATGCAATATTGGTGATCCAGTGATAGTTGTCAACACCAACGCCAATGATCCACCAAGTTGGAAAAATATCGACGATGGTGTTCGGGTGCAAATACACCATGCGAAGAATAATGGTGTCGATAGGAATGTCATTGATATGGCGGCACGCCATGGTGACGAACCAAGGGTGCCTTGTTGGAAATGGATCACACTTTTCAGATTGACATATCGGAGACCGAATATGGCACTGAATAATGGAAGAATGAGGAGGGATATGAGGGGGAGTTGCTGCACATATTGATCGATGGCTGAAAAAAATATGGGTAGATCAAAAGTTTTTTGTGGAAGAAAAATATGAAAATACCTGATTTTGACATTCACAAAGTGGTTTGTTGCCTATAAATGAGGAAAATTAGGTCAAATGGTCGGGAGGGAATGGAAAAAAACGAATGGAAAGAGGAAATGAGGTAAAACGAGAGGGTTTCACTTTTTGAAGGAATCATAGAATTATATGAAGCATAGAATTATGAAACATAGAATCATAGAACTATGGATAGATCCATAGAACTAATGGTAAAGCTCCATAGAATCATAGAACTTGAAAAAGAGATTCATAGAATGGACAGGGCATAGAACATAAGATGGCAAAATCATAGAATCATAGAACTTAAAGATGGGAAGCATAGAACCATAGATATCAGTGATAAAACGCATAGAATCATAGAACTTAGTGATATGAAGCATAGAACCATAGAACTAAAAAATATGGGACATAGAACCATAGAACTAAATGATATCAAACATAGAACCATAGATATCAGTGATATGAAGCATAAAAACATAGAAATGAATGATATGGGGCATAGAACCATAGAACTTAGTGATATGAAGCATAGAATCGTAGATCTTGATGGTATGAAGCATAGAACCGGACGATGTGAAACATAGAACCATAGAACTCAGTGAAATAAAGCATAGAATCATAGAACTAAATGATATGAAGCATAGAATCTTAAAAATCAAAGTTATATGAATCATAGAAATCATAATATCGTATAATACATAGAAACATAGAATCATAGATCTATGAAGCATATAATCATTGAAAATTCCATAGAATTTCATAGAACTAGCAATACCTGCATAGAAACATAGAACCATAGAACCCAAGTCATAGAATCATAAGATCACAAAAGCATAGAACTTCCATAAAACCACCGACCCAAAAAAAGTCGCCACAAAACAATTGGCGACTTAGCACACCTGTTCGTGCTCAAACTTCACTTTAAAGCGTTTCGTCAAATATACACAAGGGAAAAGGTGCTACTTTGTATTCGGATATGTTTAGTAAATAAACAACATAGACGCCACTTTCGTCGTGTTATTCACGTTTTATGGGTGGTTAATAGGGTGAGGAGAAGGAAATGTGTGGATATGGATAGATGTTACACTGGTTGTACATTTTGGACCATTTCGTGATTTTATGAATCCTTATCTCTAGTTCTATGCAACTATCTTAGTTCTATGGTATCTATGAGTTTCTATGATACATGATTCTATGATTCTATGATTGTGAAGTATTAGGTTGGTAAGAAAGTTTTTGCCTTTTTTGACAATTTTTTCATTCGTTTCTCAAGAAAAACAGAGAATCAAGAGAAACCAAAACTATTGACCATAAGTATGGTTAGTCTTCCACCAATGCCCAGGCAATTTGTGGGGCCCTCTCATCCAGCCGACGGAGAGCTATGAGGTGTTAACGCAGCGAATGACTTTTTGAGACCCGTTCAATTATTGAATTTCATACGGTTTAGCCATTACTGGATATTGCAAATGGGATGATAGAAGGATAGGACAATACCTTGAGTGTACAATGAGTATCTAAGAATTGACCACCCCAATGCGGCTGTCGAAGAATACGCATATCGAAAAATATGTGGCCTGACGTCTCCAGGAAGGAAAAACAGTCGGGCAATTGGTCCATGAGAGAATCGAATTGCGGTTATGATGTTTTACAAGTACTTTGTATAGGCATTGGTAATTCTAGTTTTGGCATCATCTAGTAGCTCGCACAAATCGTTCGGTCATGCTGACAGCCAGACCCCTAATATCGGATTTTTCGGGTATTGATCGGCTTTATCAACATCTAGCAATTGATCCAAGCGCGCCGTCACTGTCTTACTCTCACAAAATGTTCATGATAGACTACCTTATTATATGCTATAATGATAATATCCAATCATCCGTAAGTCATGTATACGGTCAAAAGATGTGAACTACTCTCCACCCTTTGATTTTTGTCGGAGTCGCCCAAAGTGTGAGGTATGAAGCAACCGATTTTGTTTTTCTTCTGATTGATTTCCGGCCGTTAAGACATACGTAGTCGGTACTCCTACAACTACTGATAATCCACATTAAGTTTGGTATGGGTCTGCTTCGAGCTAGGTACGCAGCGCACTCGAGTTCGGACCAGTTTGGTCGCGGCCATAAAGTTCTTCAACCAAACAGAAATCACCAGCGCGCAACATTTAAACCAAACTGGGCCGGTGTTATGTTAAGAGGTGTCCCGGGCATATATTACTGCTACCGACTTATGAATAGCGCAATGCTTCAAGGCAAAAAAACTGGAAGACAATGGAAGTTCCGAAAGTCGAGCAAAGTCGATCGGCGAAAATGTGATATTCTCGTCCGATGAAAGACCCTAGAATACAATGGAAATAGTATACTTGTGTATGGATGTTACTGCCTCTGATAGAAAAACAAGCACTTTGAAAACTAATCTCTTCGCTGAGAAAACGGTCAAACTTTTCGACCCTCGAAAAAAGGCAAAAACTTTCTTACCAACCTAATAAGTTGGGTTCTTAGAATCTGCTTAGGTTAGGTTTAGCTTAGGAAGAAACTTTAAGAAGGATCTAATCCTATATACCGAGTGTATGAAAGATGAATTTTCATATTTCTGAAATTTCGATACTCTGAGAAATCATACAATTATATGACGCATAGAATCACAGAACAGATCATAGAATCCATATAATTCGCATGATAGAACCATAGAACTGAAGATAGCTGCATAGAATTAGAGATAAGGCAGAATAAGATCATAGAATCAGTTCTGTGTGTCATAAATTCAAAAATCGCAGAAGTTCATAGAGTCATAGAATTTGGAAAAACTGAGTCAAAAAAACTTCTGAGAAAATTTCATCAAAAGAAACTTTTTCAGGCAAACATAAATATTTCAGTAAATTTTTTTGACAACTTGGGTATCTGAAAACTTCAGAAACACCAAAAATCCAATACTTTCGAAGTTTCAACAATATACGAAAAACACCATTCGCCAAATGATATCACTTCATGTGGCGCAGCAAAAAAAAGAACGAAATGTAAACACGGACGGAAAAGGACACGAATGACAGATTTCGCTGCTACTACTACTACTTCTCACCAAAACAAGAAATGGGGGAAGGAAAAGGGAGAGAAATTGTATAGTATTGAGGTAGTGGTTTTTTATTATATGGAATTCTATGGGAAATCTATGTCGATGTTATGTGTTTGGGAATCTATGGATCTATGAATAGTGGTTCTATGAATAGGGGAGATGGTTAATGAATCTATGAATTTTTGGGAGTTAGTAGCGTCATAGATCCTTGGATTTTTTGGGAAATATCATAGAATTAGGAAATGGAAATCATAGAATTTCTGATTTCCGGAAAACATAAGAAATTATTCTGGTCATACATTTTATAAAAAATATCTCAAAGTAGGATATCTTTGAATATATACTAAAAAAAATAAATATTATTCACTAGATCTATGAATCTATGAATCTATGAATCTATGTATCTATGTATCTATGAATCTATGAATCTATGAATCTATGAATCTATGAATCTATGTATCTATGAATCTATGAATCTATGAATCTATGAATCTATGAATCTATGAATCTATGAATCTATGAATCTATGAATCTATGAATCTATGAATCTATGAATCTATGAATCTATGAATCTATGAATCTATGAATCTATGAATCTATGAATCTATGAATCTATGAATCTATGAATCTATGAATCTATGAATCTATGTATCTATGAATCTATGAATCTATGAATCTATGAATCTATGAATCTATGAATCTATGAATCTATGAATCTATGAATCTATGAATCTATGAATCTATGAATCTATGAATCTATGTATCTATGAATCTATGAATCTATGTATCTATGTATCTATGAATCTATGAATCTATGAATCTATGAATCTATGAATCTATGAATCTATGAATCTATGTATCTATGAATCTATGAATCTATGTATCTATGTATCTATGAATCTATGAATCTATGAATCTATGAATCTATGAATCTATGAATCTATGAATCTATGAATCTATGAATCTATGAATCTATGAATCTATGAATCTATGAATCTATGAATCTATGAATCTATGAATCTATGTATCTATGTATCTATGAATCTATGAATCTATGAATCTATGAATCTATGAATCTATGAATCTATGAATCTATGAATCTATGAATCTATGAATCTATGAATCTATGAATCTATGAATCTATGAATCTATGAATCTATGTATCTATGTATCTATGAATCTATGAATCTATGAATCTATGAATCTATGAATCTATGTATCTATGAATCTATGAATCTATGAATCTATGAATCTATGAATCTATGAATCTATGAATCTATGAATCTATGAATCTATGAATCTATGAATCTATGAATCTATGAATCTATGAATCTATGAATCTATGAATCTATGAATCTATGAATCTATGAATCTATGAATCTATGAATCTATGAATCTATGAATCTATGTATCTATGAATCTATGAATCTATGAATCTATGTATCTATGAATCTATGAATCTATGTATCTATGAATCTATGAATCTACTTGTCATGAAGAAGCAAATAATGGACATCATGAGATGAAGATCGCGAATCGATTGGTTTGTGGGCATTGTAGTAAGGAGCAGGTATGAATCTATGATTTTGATATTCTATGGATTTATGGATTTGAAAATTTATGAATCTTCAAATCTATGTGCTTATATAGGAAAGATCATAGATCGATGGATTTGAATCAAGCTGCCATATAACCACCTTCAATTCTATGTTTCTATGAGCATAGATCTATGAAAACTGGCTCCATAGAATTTGAAGCATAGAATTCATCATTTTTCATAGGTACTTAGAACTTAGATATCTATGAATCTATGAATCTATGAATCTATGAATCTATGAATCTATGAATCTATGAATCTATGAATCTATGCATCTATGCATCTATGAATCTATGAATCTATGAATCTATGAATCTATGAATCTATGTATCTATGAATCTATGAATCTATGAATCTATGTATCTATGAATCTATGAATCTATGTATCTATGAATCTATGAATCTATGAATCTATGAATCTATGAATCTATGAATCTATGAATCTATGAATCTATGAATCTATGAATCTATGAATCTATGAATCTATGAATCTATGAATCTATGAATCTATGAATCTATGAATCTATGAATCTATGAATCTATGAATCTATGAATCTATGAATCTATTAATCTATGAATCTATGAATCTATGAATCTATGCATCTATGCATCTATGAATCTATGAATCTATGAATTTATGAATCTATGAATCTATGAATCTATGAATCTATGAATCTATGAATCTATAAATCTATGAATCTATGAATCTATGAATCTATGAATCTATGAATCTATGAATCTATGAATCTATGAATCTACACCTGAACCAGGATCTATGAATCATAGCCACTCTAAAGTGCGAATGTTTCTGTCTCGTTTCGCCACAAAAGGCCCTGTTGTGTATTTGGTTGACGGGGTCAAAAGTGGAAGCCCACTTGTAAAACGAATAAGCAAACCGTAATCGGGCAGTGCAAGTGAGTCGAGTGTTTTCCGAATAATGAAGACACATCAAAAATATATGGAGAGAACCGGAAAAACTTTTGCAACTTGATTGGGTGGGAAACAATAATAGATAAGAAATATACATATATACATATATACAAATAATAGGCAATATATTGTCTCTTGTGTATGTGCACACGCATGTGCAATTGTAAAATGAGCAAGTTTTTGTTTTCGGGGTGGAGATGACAATTGTTACACTCAGAGACACACACACAAATATCATCATCACCCATTGAAAAATGAGTGAGAGGGGCGGAAAAAATGGAGGAGGAGGAGGAAATCCTCTTTTTCAACAGGTGGTTTAATGATCTGGGTGCTGATATGGTTCATAGATAGATTCGTGGATTCATAGAATCATAGATTCATAGATCCATAGATTCATAGATTCATAGATTCATAGATTCATAGATTCATAGATTCATAGATTCATAGATTCGTGGATCCATAGATTCATAGATTCATAGATTCATAGATTCCCTAGATTCATAGAACCTCGAGTTCTATGGTTCATAGAATGATAATTTCATGAATTCAAAAAATCTAAATTTTATATCTACAGAATTCTATGAACCCAAAAAAACTAAATCTATGAAATTCTATGCTCCTACATTGTCACATAATCATAGAATCGTAAATTTCTATGCTTTTCAACAAAATCTACAACGCAAAAAGTACTACATTTATCAATAAAAAATCCCAAAAAAAGTTGTAGTGTGTATTATGTTTTATCATCATTTCTTCGTTCATCAAAAATCTATCTGGTGACAGAATCCACCGGGCATTCAGTCGAGTCGCTCAACAACGATGCCAATGAAATCTCGCCATTTCTCATTGCCGATTCAGTTGTTTCGGTTGTGAATCCGAGTTCATTCTGAAAAAAAAACTTTTTATTTCAAAACTTCAAAAAAACATACTCCATATTTCAACTGCCCAGCGATACGCGACATTCTCGCATGCAAATCCTTAAACTTGTTGCGATAATGATCCGACACTTGGCCCGAGCTGGCGAGGAACCACAACAATAATGGAGCGTTGACAATCTTGTAGCGAGGCTGAAATAATTTTTGTTGAGACAAAAAAAGGACAAGTTCGACTTACATCATCTTCGGCAACGTCGTGGAGCAGATTCTCGGCATTTTTCACTGCTTCGTAGCGGGCGATTGCGTCGTTTTGCTGAAAAATTAGTTTTATAATACTAAGTACTCAGTCATTTGCAGATTTTTCTAGAATTTAGTACAAAAACTTCGAATTTCAACTTATTTTTTGTCGAAAATTGCTAGCAAAGGTTGAAAACCGATTTGAAGCAAAATCATTCGAGGTAGAGTTTCAAATGCAAATTTTTCTGCCGAAGAAACACATAATCAGCTACAGAACTGCAGCTGAACGGCAACTTTTCAGCTGTTTTTTTAATTAAAGTCGGTTTTCTCATTCAAAATTGATCGTTTAACTAAATTTTTGACTATATGCGCGATTAAGAAATTTTTCGGTCGTGAATCGTGGATAAAAACACTAATTTCGAGTCATGTTAAGTTGAGCAACAGCATTTTTGTTTCAAGAATAAACTAACTCTCAATGACTCTAACTGCAAAACTGCAGCTGAACGGCAATTTTCAGCCATTTTCAGCTGTTTTTCTTATCAAAATTACTTTTCTCATTCAAAATTAGTCATTCAACACAAATTTTCGACTCGAATCGGGATTATGAACTGTTTCCGGTTTTTTATTCGTAGAAAAACACACAATTTCAAGTCAAGATAGGTTAAGCAAGGCCATTTTTCAAGAATAAACTAACTTTTTTCTCAATATCTCTCAATTGTTGGTGATCTCTCATGACATTAGTCGAATATTGTCTCGTCTTCATCGAATCCGACTCGACACCTTTCGCCGCCGCCGCGAGTTCAAACAGTTTGATTTTAACTCTATCCGCTTCTTCTTGTGATACTCGTGGGCCCGTACTTCTGCAAATTCAAAAAATTTTTCAATTTATCAAAGTTTTTTCAACTCACTCCAAATACGGCTTCAAAATCGCCGCATTCTTTCTCAACCGCTTCTCACAATCGGCTTTTTCTTCAGTGACAATGATGTCGAAATGCTCGCCAAGTTTGTGGACTCTTTGGGTCATCTTGAAATAATAATTATTGAAAATAAAAGTAATATTTCTCACTTTCACACTCTTTTGTTGATGATAATCGCGGCATTCGCCAATTTTCTCGATTATTTGCTTCGCACTACTGATGTAACTTCCGTATTCGGATGACAATTCATTCAAGGAGTTGAGCTGCAAATCGTTCATTTTTACATTTTTCATCAAATTTTCTGTTATTTCCAATGAATTTTTTATGATTTTCACTTAAATGAGGAGTAGATTTTCAAAATTCTGATTTTAAATCAGTTTTGAGGCGGTTTTTCACTGTCAATTGAAAACTTTTATCAAAATCTTACAAAAAAATACATGATTCTATGCATTTTCGGTCAATTTTAATAACTTCTTCACTAAAAAATTGATACTTTTTCATCGGATCCACAATTTCTATGGAAATATGAGCTTTCTTATGTTTTAAAATGGACTGTCACCTAATTTAGGGCGCAGAAAACGAATTTTCAGCTGAAAATACCACGGGAAGTCATTTTTCCGCTTCAAAAACCGAAGAAAACTAAAATTTTAGCAATAGAATACAAAAACACATGAATTTATTAATTTTCAGTCATTTTAAGAATTTTTCTTAGGAAAAAATTGATATTTTTTCTTCGAAATCAAAATTCTCGTTAAAATGTGCACTTTTTCATGTTTTACAATATATTTTCAGCTAATTTAAGGCGCTGAAAACGAATTTTCAGCGAAAAATACCTTAAAAAGTCATTTTTCCGGTCAAATATACCTCCAGAAACTTTTCGAGCAAAATCTTATCTGATTACGTCATCAAACACGTAAACTTATAAAAAACCTCCCAAAAAACCTTTCTCAACAAATTTCGGAATCTTCAAAGAAACCTTTCTGTCCAAAAATATTGAAACAAACAACTTTCTTATCAATTTAAGATATCAAAACTAAATGTTGTTTATCGAAATTCTCCTCTCCTCCCTCTCAAATTGGGTTTACCCCCTTAAGGTCTAAAATGGGAGGCGAGAAATCTCCAATGTCACAGTTTTCTGATCACATTTCTTCTCATTAATTTTTGCCTCAAACTACCCCTTCATTTCCTATTAGCACATATATATAATATTTGTATATAGCTATACAACTGAAAATCCTGTCTAGATAGCAACCACAAAAACGAAAAAGCAGGTGGTTTATATTCTTTGACTTTGGGTTCTGATTTTCTCATTTATATGAAATTTTTGTCGTCTCCATATAAATAAAACTCACTTTCTCCTGCAAACCGCGATTCTCCCATTCCGACTCTTGCGATTGAAAACTTTCAGACGAAATTTGCGTCATTTTTTCCAATACGAAATACCCGAAATACCATTCTTTTTCTTGTTGTCCTTTATTTCTAGTTCACGTCATCTTCCATATCTATGTTTCTCTTTTGTTTTTCTCATTTTTTTCTTGCCGTCTAAAACGAAAAACAAAAAATTGCACGCGTTTCGCTGGAGCGCGCTTGCATTACAAGTCAATAACAACGCGTTTCAACAATTATTTATCTTGTTTTTCAGTGAAAATGGAGGAAAATGCCTTCTCTGATTCACCGATAGTGCCAGAAATTGTAAATGAGACATTTATGTACGATCCACATGATGACTGGATGGCAGGTAACTCGAAATTCCTTGATTTTTCCCTAAAACTATCGATTTTCAGGATTTGACTTTGATTCTCTACTTGGCACACTACTAACAGTTGCGATATTGTCCATGATGGTTTTTCGATATTTTCGAAATCTATAGTAAGTCTTTTTCCCCGATATTCCTTGAAAAAAGAGCAATTTCAGCGATAGAGAAGTGTTGGGCATTCATCCGGAGCACGAATATGATGTCAACGAGTTTCGGGAAAGCGAAAATCAGCGAGAAAGAAGGACGGAAGTGACGAGAAGAGTGAGTCAATCTTTAAATATTTTTTTATTTCATAAATTGCAGAGAATCGAAGAAGCGCGCGCTGAAACGAATCATGAATGCCCGATTTGCCTGGCACCGGCGAGTTTTCCGGTTTTGACGGATTGTGGTCATGTTTTTTGTTGTGAGTTCTTTTTTCTTCTAAAAATATTGTATTATATCCTCGATTTGCGTAGAAAAAAGCACAATTTTGAAATTGAGCTGTCAAAAAACAAATGAATCATCGTTGTAAATACCAATTTCCTCCAAATTGTAGGCTTTTCTTCGGAAAAAATCTTTGTCGAGACAAACTACGAATTATTTTGCGTTTTAAACTAGAAAAACGCTTTAGAAAGTTCAATATTTTGCTATTTTCTCAAAAAAAAACTTATATCAGCTCGAAAATTAGGATAAAGTTATGTAATTTTCAAGTTCCAGGCTCCTGCATCATCGGATATTGGCGTCACAGCAAGTCAATTGTATATCCATGCGATTGTGCAATTTGTCGAGCACCTGTAAGTCAGATATACCCTACTTTTTCCTAAATACTGTCATTTTAGATCCACATGGTTCTACCAGTCCATTGGCCGCCAAATAACCCAGACGCCGATGATGATGATACTGTAAATGATGCGATATTGGAAAACAAAATACGTGTTGATGATTATAATCGACGATTTTCGAATGATCGACCGGTATATTTATTAAGTTTTCTCGATTTCGCAAAAAAAATATTGCAGTACTCGGACTACCTATACGACATTCCAGTGCTTATACCATACATGATACGAAACTTCTTCAACAATGATATTTTCACAATTGTTCATCAGTAAGTTATTTCAAAAAGTTCTCAACTTGCTTTGTGTATAACTAAGCTAACCATAAAACATGTTCAAATAACAATCGCTTCCTAACTTTCAGACTACGCCTTGGCATCGTCCTATTCACAATTGTCTTCTATTTTCTTATGCCATTCGACATGATTCCAGAGTCGATATATGGCATTATCGGTAATATTTGCACCTATATACAGTCATTTTTCTCGAAATATTACAGAATTAATTTCAGGATTCCTTGATGATTGTGTCCTCGCATTTATCGTTATCGCATTCTTGATTCGTGTTTTGAGGGGTCAAATGGCTGATCGAGGGCTTGCGAACAATTGAATACTGTGTAAATTGTGTAAATTATTTATTTTTTGTGTACATCCATCTTTTTCTCCGGTCATAATCTTTTTCATATTTCTTTTCCTGTGATTTCTTGCCTACGTATTTTTGGATTTTAATATATTCTTATTATGATGATTGAGTAGCAAAGTTTAAAAATGTCGGTTTAATTTCAAGATAGTAGCACAAAAAAGAAGAAGAAGAGCTAAGAATCGATTCAAACTTTTGAAAACGGGAGAGGAAAATAGCTGCAATTTTAGAAATTTCAAGCAATTGTTTCAAAATAAAAAGAAAATGTATCTAGCAGTGTTAAACTGTCTTTTTTTTTGTTATTTCACTACTTTCTTTTTTAGGATTATTGTCAGGCTGGTGAGCCAAGTATCAGATTCAGAAAAATGTGGAGATGAGATCAAGTTATGTTACTAGTGCACCAGCCATACTTGATGTTTTCATACGAAAACAGTTTGGAGGTTTTTTTTTTAATTTAATAAATAATAAGAATTTCTCTTTCATCCTCCAAACTCTCATCTCCTGGCTCCAAATATTATTCCACCGAAATGAAACAATATTTGGAGAGAAATGCGGTGTGCATTCCTCCATACCGACAATAATCGTGATGTTTTAAACCAAAAAAAAATTTTGTTGCAAATTTCAGCATTTTCGCTGATTTTTCGACGAAAAATCAGGCATTTAGTCAAAAAACAGTTCAAAAATGACTTACATTTCAATTTATCTTGAAAAATCCTATGAAACTGTTGTTTTCGATTGAAATTGTAGCAGGTGACTTGTGTTTTTGGCTGAAAATTGTTACAATTAGGGTTTTTTCAAGATTTTATTCAGAAAAACGTAGAAAAAACATTAATTTCTACTCTTATTTGAATTTTTATGAGAAATCCGAGGGAAAAACTGTTTTTTCAGTAATATATTCGCAAAACATGACAAAAACTACGTTTTTCTACATTCATTCAGAGTTTTCAGCTGTTAAAAAATATTTTTTAATGGCAAAAATGACTTACATTTTAATTTATCTTGAAAATCCAATGAAAATGTTGTTTTGCCTGGATTTTCGGCAGTTAACTTGCTCCGATTAGCTGTAAATAGTTATAATTAACATTTTAAAAGCATTTTTAACAAGAACAACGGGCAAAAACGCATAAAAACAATAGATTTCAAGCATTTTTAATTGCAATTCCAAAAAAGCTGGTGTCGATTTACGATAAACGACAAACGGCGGAATCGGCGGTGTGTCGTTATCCCGCCTTTTTTTCAAATTTTGTTGACAAACATGCAAACACCGTTAATGTCATTGCAATCGGGACCACACAAAAACATGTGCGCGGTGGCCTAGAGGCTAACGCACGAGACTAATAAACTATTCGACGTTGAAGAAAAGAAAGGTTCGACCCCCCGAGGGGGCAACGAGTTTTTCCCAGTGTTTGTGGTTCACTGGCGTCGTGGTTATGCTATTCAACTACGTATCGTCCCACTACGTCGAAGTAGTCTATTAGTTTGCGTGTCTGTTAGTCGTCTTCGACACTATTGCGGTGTGATTACTACAATTCCCCGTCTTTGGTGAACGTTGAGGTTGGCAGGCTGCGGCTGGGTAGATTCTGGAACCTCGTCGTACTATGACGACGATGTCGTCCGATCTTTTTGGCACACCATGTCCCTTCTGGGGATCATGCTTTTGCAATTGTTATTGACCGTTCTAACCTAGTTTAGCCATTTTTTCGACGATTTTAATAGGTTTTTCTGCTAATTTCCAACAAAAAAACTTGCAAATGTTGGAAAAATTAAGCACAGTCTACAAAATTATGGGAAAAATCGGGAGAATCATCGAAAAAATGATGAGAATTGGAATTTACCTCTTTTAACTGCTGAAAACGGTTGGAATTCGTAAAACCCGTGGAAAATATCGCTAACTTTTCAAGTTTCAAAGACTGAAATGTCTTGAAAAAGCTTCAGATTCACAGAAAATCAAAATTTTGCGTTTTTTTTTTCATTAAGAGAAATGTTCAAAAGGGTTTTGAGCGGAAAAATAGCAAGATTTCAACAATTCAATCGGAAAATGACTTCCATGTGTTATCAAGCATTCATGGGATAAAGGCTTAAGTTTCTCACCACAGACACTGAAAATACAGAAAACGTTATTGACTAGTCTACTTCTACAGGTAACTACTATTCTATACTTTGAATTATATTATCGTTAACATACGAATCGACCCTCGTGACCTAGAAAACCCCAAAAAATCCTCGAAGCGAAGAGCTGTTTTGAGATGTGTGCCTTTAAGCTGTACCGTAATTTTAGTTGTGTGTTAGACTACGGTTTAAAGGCACACACAGAGTAAGGCCTGCGTAAATCTACAACGGAGGGCTCGATTCGTTTGGAACCGATAATATACTTTGAATTATAACATGCTATAGATAACTGCCCACTACTCCATGCTCGCGTTACCTTCTGGTTTACTTATGTTTGCTACAGTCATTGGTTGTTCGGTTCCAAGTAAGAATAAATAAATGACAAAATTTTGTATCCACAATGGCAAAAAATGAATCAAAACGTCAATATTTCACTAAAAAAACGGGATTTTTTATATTTTTTATCACCTCCTACAACAAAAAATGATCAAAATACAAACTCCTGTATTTGTTCATCTTCGATATGCAAAAAAATGTTGTATTTCCCTATCACTAGCTTCGAAAAATCACCACCATCCGTCCAAAAAAAGTGATATTGTGTTAGTGCGGAATCCCGGCTGGAAAATGCAGCTTTTCATATAGAAAAGCATACAATTCTTTAAAAAGTGGATTTTTTAATATTTTTCAGCGATTTTCCAACATTTAAAAAGCCTCAGATAGCTCAAAAAATCGGATAAATTATCGCAAAAAAAAAAACACACTAAAATGCCTCAAAAATTTGTATTTTTCAAGAATTTTATCAATTTTCAATGCTAAATTAAACTTGTTATTCAAATACTGAATTTTATAGTTTTAATATAGGTTTAGGTTTATCGAAAATTTCGTCGAATTTATTGAAGAAAATCTGTAATTTAAAAAAAAGAAGAAAAATAGCAAAACTGAACGAAAAACTGATATTTTATTCAAAAACATGATTTTTTAAAAATAATTTTCGCTATCTTTTAGCACCTCCTACAACAAAAAATGACCAAAATACAAATTCCTTTCTTTTTTTCACCTCCGATATGCAAAAAATGTTGTCTTTCCTATCACTCGCTTCTCAAAATTCCCCGCCATCACCATCATCCATCCAAAAAAAGTGATATTGTGTTAGTGTCGGAATCCAGTATTCCAAATGGCAATAAAGCAAAGCCGTTTCTCCGTAGATTGTTCTCTTCTTCTCCTTCTATCCACCACCAAAACTTGATAGGCTTCAGCTTTTGCGAGGGGAGCGCCTCCTGCGCGTTTATATCCCATTACGGTCTATGTGGCTTGCCTTTGCTTCTCCTTTAGCCACTTTGTTTCTTTTGTATAAAAAAGTAGGTCAAAAATTCGTCACCATGGCCTCAAAAAATAGGTTTAGGTTTGCCTCGTATATATGGAAATTTCGACCCTCATTTCTTCATGTATCTTTTTTTCCTTGTAGATTCGCCTCCAATTATCTAGTTCCAATATGTAGTAATGGTCATTTTAGATACATATATATAGTAAATAGGATTATAGGATGTTGCCAATGTTATTAAGATGATTCAAATCGGCGGGTCCACACGGAGACGAATCAAATCGTTTCGTGAAATCTAGTTGCCGAATGCAATTGATGGGAAAACACAAACGTTTTTTTATTTCATCTTATGTCTGTATAGTCATTTAGGAGTGGTTCTATGCATAGATTATTGATTCAAGATGGATACTTTTTCATAGATTTTCATTTTAAAGCATAGACCTATGAATTCTAAGATTCTATGATATTTCTATGCCATAGAACCTAGAACTAACTATCATAGATACCATAGAACTGATTAAGATCCCTATCAGAGCCATAGAATCTACCATAAATCATAGATCTCGTCATGCACCATAAATCATAGAACTGTCTATGGTACTACATATCAGTATGAGATATCTTACGAGTTTCATAGAACCATAGAATTTTGAGATCTACGATTCAAATATCTGGTCGAATCATCGATTCTATGAACTCCTAAGATACATCTAGATTCTATGCATAGAACTTGAAATAGTCGTCTATGAACTTTTGATCAAACTAAATCATAGATCACCAAGTTCTATGACTTTGATTCATAGATCTTTGAAATTAAATGCATAAATCCTGATTTGAACTACCATAGGTCCTAGAATAGCCGAAAATCCAGCATAACTCCATAGAATTCAGGATCTATGATACCAGTATTAGAAAGTCATAGAATCTATGAACCTAGTTATATATAGATCTTTGCCATAGATCTTCACCATAGAACCATATATAGATCCATAGATCCATTAAAAAATCTCTGATTTTTCAAAATCCATAAATTCCAAAAATTGAAACAATTCAATCTCCATCTTCCCGCGCAGCCACAATTCCCTCCCTCGTTTAGTCGTTTTTGTTTCTTTTCCGTCTTCTTTTCCTCCAATCTCCTACATAGCCAAAAAGCCGGCTTTTCCCTACATTCGCATATCCCGACAAAAACGACGACCGTCGTCCTCCAAATCGACCGCATATATATCGAAAGCGACAATTTCTATCCATCAAATGGTTTTGCCCAAATCCTAGCCACCTCGCTCGGGCTTCCCAAATAGTTTCTCTCTCTCTTTCACTTTTTCGATTCTTACTCGATTTTCGAATTCCCTTCCGCCTAAAACTTGTTGATATATTTCGGTCCGTTTTTATGGCTATTATCACGTCACTGATATAGATATTCGGATCTATGCACTTTTTGGGTCATAGGTTCATAGGCCAAGATCCTAGGAAGTTCAGTTCTATGGATACATAGAATCATAGATCCATATGATTCTATGTATAGAATCTCACAGTCTTGTAGATCTATGAATTTAGCCTTCTGGTTCTATGAAAGTTAAGTAAATCTATGATCCTATTATCTTAACTAGTCGTTGATTCTATGTTTGGTTTTCATAGATACTTGTTTGATTCTATGCATAGAATCAATGAACTTCTGACCCATCTAGATTCATAGATCATAGATCCCAACATAGATCCATCAGAAGTTCTGTGAATCTACTTTCATAGAACCATAGAATTAAGGATCTATAATCTCAAAAAGTCATAGAATCTATAATTTCCTTTCATAGAATCTTGTCAAATTCTATGCATAGAATCATAACTAGATTCATGGATCTCAACAAGATACAAGTTTCATAGATCATAGAATAGAAGCATAGAATATATAAACTTCTTGAATATCTTCATCACTATCTAATCAACATCTATGATTCTATGTTCGATCAGTTCTATGATTCTATGCTCCAAGGTTCTATGACCACAAAAAGGCCTCTCCAAGAAACCTAATGACGCGTGCCTAAGTCAATCCCTATTCCACATATGAAACGAATCGTAATCGCCTTTTTCCCTTTCAACTTCCTATTTTCCCTAATTACCGTACCACCTTCAAACTACAGTACGCCCAAACTACAGTATACCTTTACCGTAACGATAGTACAGTACCACTTTACCGTACCCATGCTACAGTAACCATTTACCGTACCCAAACTGCATTAAACCTTTACCGTATCCAAACTACAGTAACCCTTTACCGTACCCAAACTACAGTAACCCTTTACCGTACCCAAACTACAGTACTTCAGGCAGTTGAACCATGAGTGGCTGCTCACGTGTCGCCACCACCGTCGCCCAATGGGTCGAACAACAAACCCATGATTTTTTCTATTGGCTCGGCTTGAAAATCGCCGATTGGCCGAAGATGACACTTTTCATTACGTAAGTCCATTTTCCCTCTGATAAGAAACTGGTTTTATAAGCTGGAATATAAAAGGAGAAACGGCATATATACGTCACACACATAAAACGGGTATTTCAAATTTTGTGTTGCAACATTTATGAGATCGGAAGTGACATAATTCGGTTATCTGATGGATCTAATGAAGATTATGAATGTATGAATTATGTTTTTATAGGACGGTATGGGCATTGGCAATGTGTGCTGGTGTTGTCAGATTCAAGGAGGTCAATAATGTGAGGGATCATTTTAGGTGGGGTTTTGATACTATATATATAATATATCAAGATAGATTGGGACAGCTTGAAATTGTTGTTATGAAAAAATAGTTGACCAAAAAAAGGTCAATAAAAGTCTCGCAGCATGATATGAAATTTCATGGTGGATTCAAATTTTATATTGGATTCTACGTATCAGAACCTCCTGATTCCGAAAATAACCTCGCCGACGCTGTATCTTTAAAATTGACTGAGCTAGCAACGAATAAGTGAGGGTATATTGGAAACAAATTTGTACAACTAAAAATCTCATTCGAAAATTTTGATAGGCTGAAAATTGTTTTCCTATATTCAAGCATGAAATTTCATTAAGTTGTCTATCTGAACTTTTGATAGTACTTGTGTCATACCTTTGATTTTCTGAAATTTGGCTAAAACTGAACTTCAGCATTCGCAAGATTCCGAAGAACGTTTCTAGGTTGATACAAAGCTCTGTATCAACAAAACGTTCCAAAGATCAACTTTTAAATTAATCTTTTCAAGTACTTTTCCAAAATTTTCTAGTTGTTTTCCAAAAACATTCATATGCCCGGGTTTTTGAAATAAAGCTACCTGCTGTACAGAGTTTTTGTCAAATTCGTTTTCCCCATTTTATGGCCTCGGTAGTTTTTGAACATAAATATGTATGAAAGCCGTCATTTTTTAAGAAAAAAATTCCGGAATTTTCAAATATTTTAAGCAAATTTTGATATGATATTCAAGTTCTCCATGAAAAGCTACATACTGATAAAAATATTGCACTTTTTTTCTCAGCACATCTTTATAAAAAATCCTAGTGATTTTCAGTCGCTTATAAAATACCAAAAAAAAGAAGTTTTTTTCGATGAAAATTTCAGATTTTTCCAGATATTTTCAGAAACTTTTGATACAATATTCGAACTCCTCATGAAAAACTACCTAGGTTGCAAATTTTTTAGAAATTTAATTTTTTTCAGCCTCATTTTCGCTATATTTTGAGCATTAACATGTCCCAAACTATCAAAAAAAACTCTTCATCTCTATCAATCTCCCCTCATTTTTCAGTGCCACCAACTCCCCCTCCCGCTACGAATATCGCGTGGCTCGCGAGTTTTTCCAAGAGCTCGGCAGCCCGTTTCATGTTGTTGTCGCAATGCAAGCAGTCGATGGTGGAAGTTTATTGAGACCAAAGTATGTACAATTATATTTCATCAAAATTATCTCCTCTCGGTGTCTCCAACTTGTTTGGTGGTTTACATCCGAAGATAGAACTTTGAAGGACTTGCACTTTGATTTTTGTTCCAATCATGAGTGATAATGGGGATACAACACCTAGAAGATTCATAGATTCATAGAATTTCATAGAATCATAGAACTTACTGAATATTGAGGATATCAAGATTGTTGTGAGGATCCTGTCCTCAAAAGCAATTGGACGAAAATATAGTAGTATATTGATGAAAGTCGATGTCTGGAAAAAATCCATAGAATTATAGAATACAAGACAAAAATATATCATATTTTGAATTCTAAGTCAACGTTTTGAGTTATGCTCCTTTAAAACCTTTCATCAGTTTTGGGGTACTGTATTAAAGGCGCATAGTCCTGATAGTATTAAAAATGTTGAAAATTGATGAAAGCTGATATGTGTACCCCCAAAACTACTTTTTTTGAAAATACAGTACAGGGTTACTGTACAGGTATACTGTAGTTTCCGACAAGTACAGTACACGGTTACTGTACTTCCAAAAAAAAATTTCTCGGAGGTACACAAATCAACCCTTTATACTGCTAACATGTTTGCTTCCCAGCTTTAAAAATTCAAAAAAAAATTTTTTTTGTCAGGATACTGTACTTACCATAACCATACTATTTACCGGTATAGCCAGATATATCAAATGTCTCCGTATATCTTTCTCCTCCAATTTTCCTTTTCTACTTTTCACAGCAAGATAGATAAAGAATGATAACGATATCAAAGAACTGATAAACCTAAATGCCACCTCGATCCAAAACATTTTGTTCTGATCCGAATATAGTAACAATGTATATGACGAGAAGTATGCCAAGACCAATGATAATGGTAGAGTGATGATTGATATGAATGTACTACCGTACTGATAATTTCGGGATTTTTGTTTTTCCAGTATGTCGGTTTTGACTTGATTTGATTGAGGGTAGATCATTCGAAGAATACAGACACATAGTTCCAGCTGGGATATGATAATGGGGTATGCTGTGATGAATATCATAGATATTTTGACTGGGTTACGGTAGTTGATAGGGGTGGAGAGCTTGTCGTGGAGTTTGGTGAAGATTTGGTGGGTTCGGTTGGAGAAGGGTATTGCTGAAAGAATTAGGATATTTTGGTTCTATGGTTCTATGATTGTAAGAATCTATGGATCTATGGATCTATGAATCTATGAATCTATGAATCTATGAATCTATGGATCTATGGATCTATGAATCTATGGATCTATGGATCTATGGATCTATGAATCTATGAATCTATGAATCTATGAATCTATGGATCTATGGATCTATGGATCTATGAATCTATGAATCTATGAATCTATGGATCTATGGATCTATGGATCTATGAATCTATGGATCTATGGATCTATGGATCTATGAATCTATGAATCTATGAATCTATGAATCTATGAATCTATGAATCTATGAATCTATGAATCTATGAATCTATGAATTTATGAATCTATGAATCTATGAATCTATGAATCTATGAATCTATGAATCTATGAATCTATGAATCTATGAATCTATGAATCTATGAATCTATGAATCTATGAATCTATGAATCTATGAATCTATGAATCTATGAATCTATGAATCTATGAATCTATGAATCTATGAATCTATGAATCTATGAATCTATGAATCTATGAATCTATGAATCTATGAATCTATGAATCTATGAATCTATGAATCTATGAATCTATGAATCTATGAATCTATGAATCTATGAATCTATGAATCTATGAATCTATGAATCTATGAATCTATGAATCTATGAATCTATGAATCTATGAATCTATGAACCTATGAATCTATGAATCTATGAATCTATGAACCTATGAATCTATGAATCTATGAATCTATGAATCTATGAATCTATGAATCTATGAATCTATGAATCTATGAATCCATGAATCTATGAATCTATGAATCTATGAATCTATGAATCTATGAATCTATGAATCTATGAATCTATGAATCTATGAATCTATGAATCTATGAATCTATGAATCTATGAATCTATGAATCTATGAATCTATGAATCTATGAATCTATGAATCTATGAATCTATGAATCTATGAATCTATGAATCTATGAATCTATGAATCTATGAATCTATGAATCTATGAATCTATGAATCTATGAATCTATGAATCTATGAATCTATGAATCTATGAATCTATGAATCTATGAATCTATGAATCTATGAATCTATGAATCTATGAATCTATGAATCTATGAATCTATGAATCTATGAATCTATGAATCTATGAATCTATGAATCTATGAATCTATGAATCTATGAATCTATGAATCTATGAATCTATGAACCTATGAATCTATGAATCTATGAATCTATGAACCTATGAATCTATGAATCTATGAATCTATGAATCTATGAATCTATGAATCTATGAATCTATGAATCTATGAATCTATGAATCCATGAATCTATGAATCTATGAATCTATGAATCTATGAATCTATGAATCTATGAATCTATGAATCTATGAATCTATGAATCTATGAATCTATGAATCTATGAATCTATGAATCTATGAATCTATGAATCTATGAATCTATGAATCTATGAATCTATGAATCTATGAATCTATGAATCTATGAATCTATGAATCTATGAATCTATGAATCTATGAATCTATGAATCTATGAATCTATGAATCTATGAATCTATGAATCTATGAATCTATGAATCTATGAATCTATGAATCTATGAATCTATGAATCTATGAATCTATGAATCTATGAATCTATGAATCTATGAATCTATGAATCTATGAATCTATGAATCTATGAATCTATGAATCTATGAATCTATGAATCTATGATTCTATGAATCTATGAATCTATGAATCTATGAATCTATGAATCTATGAATCTATGAATCTATGAATCTATGAATCTATGAATCTATGAATCTATGAATCTATGAATCTATGAATCTATGAATCTATGAATCTATGAATCTATGAATCTATGAATCTATGAATCTATGAATCTATGAATCTATGAATCTATGAATCTATGAATCTATGAATCTATGAATCTATGAATCTATGAATCTATGAATCTATGAATCTATGAATCTATGAATCTATGAATCTATGAATCTATGAATCTATGAATCTATGATTTTATGGTTCTATGGTTCTATGGTTCTATGACTCAATGACACCATCGCTCTTTGATTTGTTTTTCTAGACAATCTATGACTGTACTCCCCTGACAATCATAAAACATAGATCAAATTCATAGAATCATAGAATATCCCTACCTGGACCCAACCAACCACCATAAGCCACCACCGGCCATGTGATAACAATTATCACCATGATAACATTAATCACCATAAATATCATCATAATAATATAAATGCCAAAGTAGAAGTCCTATAAAACCCGCATAAAATATCATAAAAAGTTATGACTCATACCCCTTGTTCACCCGAATAAAAGTGCATTATAACACATCTGATAGTCATATATAGTGATATGATAACAATAATCCAGATGATAAGATAATAAATATCAATTGAAATATCAAGATATTTCATGATGATCGATAAAAAATGTGAGTGAGATGAAATGAAAAAACTGAAAGTGAAAAAATATGAGAGTAATTGAGGGGTATGACAGAGTCATATAATTATATATCACTCACTCTCTTATCAACTGATAAATCTCTATGGAATTCTCAATTTTGCAGGTATATTGATAAGGCGTTGGAAATTGAGGATTATCTCCAGTATAAGTTGAAGGCCGATTATGGGAATGCAAGTTATTCGTACAGTGATTTTTGTGGGACACAGTGTGAAACATCGGATGCGGTAAGTTACTGTAGATTACGGTGGATTGAAAATAATTGTGAAGAAGCATAAATGAAGGATTTGAACTTTCTGAAATAGAATTACTGTACCACCGAATAAGCGGTACTGTATTATCTAGAAAAGTGATACTGTACATTTAAAGATATAGGGTTTAGGCCCCACTTAAAGTGGGGCCTAAACCTAAGACTAAGTGGGGTCTAATAAATGGGGGTCTAAGGATACTGTACCTACTAGTATAGAGGTACTGTAAGTTTATAAATATGGGATACTGTACTTTCCGAGAAAAAGAGTACTGTACTTTTCAGAATAAAATTACTGTACCGCCAAAGACAAAATGGTAGTATATTTCCTAGTATACGGTACTTGCTGACGTACAGTGGTACTGCACCTTTGAAGATATGGAATACTGTACCTACTAGTATAGAGGTACTGTATATAAATATGGGATACTGTACCTTTTAAAATTGTGTACTGTACCTTCTGTGACAATGAGTACTGTACTTTCTAGAATAAAATCCATAAAAAAACCATCATAAAATCCACCATAAAAAATGTAAGTATACTTCCTAGTATACTGTACTTTTTGTGATAGTGGTACTGTATTTTTCAAAATACTAGATACTGTAGTTTCTCAGATAGGGGTACTGTACTTTTTAAAGATATGGTATTTCTAGTTCTACAGTATCCCAAATCATCGAAAATCTCAAGTTTGAACAAAAGCTAAAATTACGGTAGATCAAAAAATTATCAAAAGTTGCCTATATACCCTCACTTATTGGATGCTATCTCAGTCAATTTTGAAGATACAGCGTCGGCGATGTCATTTTCGGAATCAGGAGGATCTGATACGTAGGGTCCACTCAAAATCACATCACTCTACGAAAAAATAATTTTTGCAAATTTTTTGTAATTTCAAAAAATTAGCAGTCTGATATACCCTATATGTCACAAAAAAATTTCAAATTTTCCAGGTAAACATCTTCCTCACCATGTTCCGCGACCAACAAATCAAAAAAACCGCCCATGTCAAGCTAACCTACCCATCCATGGACGTATTCGGCCATCGTATCTACCTCGCCAACAATATCTTCCAAGTCCAAGTCAACAATCGTTCCCAAATCATCGAAGGATCCCGCCTAGTTGCCATCAACTTCCACGCTATCTACAACAACGAGACAATGTACGAAGTGATGCGACAATGGGAACAAAAACTGTTCGAATTTTCACTGAGCACCGAGTCGGACCCACTTATCAAGGTGTATGTGACTAGTGAAGGATTAGTATCCGAGGAAGTCCGTCGGACTGGTATCCTAGCCATGCCACTTATGGGTGTCACATTTTTCATCATCCTCGCATTCACCGTGTTGACAACACTCAAGAAGGATCCAGTCAAGTCGAAACCATTCGAGTCGTTCCTTGGTGTTATTTGTCCACTATTATCGTTGTGTGCATCTTTTGGTCATCTTTTCTGGGTATGAGCTAAACCTAATTTTCGAGCTTCACATTTTTAAATTCCAGATGGGTTTCGAGTATTTACCAATCGTCACAGTCGTTCCATTTTTGATTCTATCCATCGGAGTCGATGACGTTTTCATTTTCATCCATGCTTGGCATAGAACTCCTGGAAAGTGAGTTCCAACGAAAATATCAGATTTTGTAAAAAAAAATTCCAGACATTCGGTGCGAGACCGTATGGCAGAGACATTGGCCGATGCCGGACCATCAATTTCCATCACAAGTTTGACGAATTTGTTGAGTTTTGGAATTGGTATTTTCACTCCGACTCCTGCTATTTATGTGAGTTACCTCCTCACTTAGGTTTACCTCCATCTTCAATTACTATCATTTAGGTTTAGCCCCATCCTCATTTACTATTATTTAAGTTCACCTCCATCTTCATATACCATATTTAGGTTTACCTCCAACCTCCCCTTCTTTCATTTAGGTTTAGCTCCATCCTCATTCACAATTATTTAGGTTTACCTCCATCCTCATTTACTATTATTTAGGTTTAACTCCATCTTCACTTACTATTATTTAGGTTTACCTCCATCCTCATTTACTATTATTTAGGTTTAACTCCATCTTCATTTACTATTATTTAGGTTTACCTCCATCTTTACTTACTGTTACTTAGGTTTACCTCCATCCTCACTTCCCATTACTTAGGTTTACCTCCATCTTCACTTACTGTTACTTAGGTTTACCTCCATCCTCACTTCCCATTACTTAGGTTTACCTCCATCTTCACTTACTGTTACTTAGGTTTACCTCCATCCTCACTTCCCATTACTTAGGTTTACCTCCATCTTCACTTACTGTTACTTAGGTTTACCTCCAACCCTCATCTTCCAGACCTTCTGCGTCTTCATCTCTACCGCCGTCGTCTACGACTACATCTACCAAATCTTCTTCTTCTCCGCGGTCCTCGTCCTCGGTGGTGAACGCGAGGAAAAACGAATGAACGCATACTTCTGGTGGAAACACGTCCCACAACCAGTTGAGCCGAAAAATGAGAAACCTGGAAAATTGGTGACATGGTTTAATACAGTAATGGGCAAGATATTGGACATTTGGGTGGATTTCATAATGGCGACATGGTCGAAATTCTTGATTGGCGCTATTATGTTAGGATACTGGTTCTTCATGGTGTGTGGTGTGTTGCAGATTGCGGTATGGTGTACTGTAGGGTTACTGTAGCTTATCATATCTTTAGGTCGGACTCTCCTCAGAGAAGCTCTTCCTGGATGATTCACCATTATTGCCATTGGTCAGACTTCAAACAAATGTGATATTCAAGGAAGGTGGACAGGTACGGTACTACTATAACTACAGTAACCCGATACTACTGTACTTCAGGTGGCAGTATTCGTCAATAATCCAGGAAACATGAGTCATCCGGATACAGTACCCGAAATCATGCGAATTCTCCGACGCTTTGAAACAGCTAACAATTCAGTTGGTGCGGCCAGTACCCATATGTGGCTGCTACCGTACCTACCGTATGTCGGAGAGCAAGAGCATGGATCAATCGATTTCAAGTATCGTTATCTACCAGAGTTTTTCAAGTTGATGGAGTATAGAAGATGGAGTCACTTTGTGAACCTAGGAAATCATCAGTAAGCCTATCCCACTTTTCTATCTTCAATTCCAGCCATTTTCAGAGATTGCCTAGCTGAAAAACCATCCTGCCTTCAAAAATTCGTGTTCTCCACCGGTTTCCACAACGCAGTATCCTGGTCCGACAGACTCGCCCTTCTCGAAAATTGGCGATCCATGGCGATGGAGTATCAACACCTAAACCTAACGATCTACGAGGACTTTAGCATGTATTCCGATCAACTATTGACAATTGTACCAGTCACTGAAAGTACAGTACTTTGCGCATTATTCTGTATGATACTGATCCTCACCCTGTTCACACCATCACCCGTCACCATTGTCACCTCAACCGCCGCGGTGTTGTCGATTAATTTGGGTGTTTTTGGATGTCTAGTGTATTTGAATATCGACTTGGATCCGATTTCGGTGAGTTTTTATCTCTCATAGGTTTACCTCCATCTTCAATTACTATTATTTAGGTTTACCTCCATCTTCATTTACTATTATTTAGGTTTACCTCCATCTTCAATTACTATCATTTAGGTTTACCTCCATCTTCATTTCCCATTATTTAGGTTTACCTCCATCTTTACTTACTATCATTTAGGTTTACCTCCATCTTCATTTACTATTATTTAGGTTTACCTCCATCTTTACTTACTATTGTCTAGGATTAACTCCATCTTCATTTACTACTATTTAGGTTTACCTCCATCTTCATTTACTATCATTTAGGTTTACCGCCATCTTCATTTACTATTATTTAGGTTTACCTCCATCTTCATTTCCCATTATTTAGGTTTACCTCCATCTTTACTTACTATCATTTAGGTTTACCTCCATCTTCATTTACTATTATTTAGGTTTACCTCCATCTTTACTTACTATTGTCTAGGATTAACTCCATCTTCATTTACTACTATTTAGGTTTACCTCCATCTTCATTTACTATCATTTAGGTTTACCGCCATCTTCATTTACTATTATTTAGGTTTACCTCCATCTTCATTTCCCATTATTTAGGTTTACCTCCATCTTTACTTACTATCATTTAGGTTTACCGCCATCTTCATTTACTATTATTTAGGTTTACCTCCATCTTCATTTCCCATTATTTAGGTTTACCTCCATCTTCATTTACTATCATTTAGGTTTACCTCCGTCTTCACTTACTATTATTTAGGTTTACCTCCATCTTCTTTTACACCACTCAGCCTCAGAAAAAATCCAAAAATTCCAGATGACAACACTCCTCATGGCCATCGGCTTCTCCGTCGATTTTGTCGCCCACGTCACATGGCACTACTACAAAGGTGAATTCCAATCAAAACGAGCTCGAATCCGTCACGCGCTTGCTGGTATCGCGTGGCCCATGTTCCAAGCAGGCACATCCACCATGTTGGCCATCTCCGTCTTGGCATTGGTGCACGCCTACATGGTGCAAGTATTCGTGAAGGTTGTCGTCCTTGTCATCTTCCTTGGTATGATCCACGGATTGGTGGTGTTGCCGGTGGTGTTCGCCGCGTTGCCATTCACCAAAACATCGGGTCCACAAAAGAAGGTGGTGTCACCATTGGAGGCTGGTCCGATACCATCCAAGACTAATATCGAAGTGGTGGAAGATGATAATACTACAGAAATGGTTGAGAAACAACAACCAACTACCCGAAGTTCCGAGAGAGCGTAGTACTGGACTTAAACCTAAATTTCCATCCAAAATGTTACGGGTATTTTTCGAGTAGTATTATTGTGCTATATTTTCGTTTTTCAATAAAATTCAAAAAATAAAATGATATATCAACATTTTTTATTTCGAGAAGTTAGAGAGGGTAAGTTACTGTAGTCCAGGGCATTTCGAGAAGGTGTCGGGGTACTGTAGGTTACTGTAGATCATGGTCCGGGGATTGTCAAGTTATTAGCAGAATATCCAAGCCCAATCCCATTCGCAGTGCCCGAGAGCTTCGCGGGCTTCGATGACACTGATATATTCGAAGGTGTGAATCATGGTGTGATATGAAATATGGTGATGACTGGAATTATTTATATATTTTCAGATGGAATGCTTTGTAGGGGACGTAGGTGGGCGGAGTCGGGGATTTGTCATGGAGGCGGGGAAAACATAGAATCATAGAATTTTAGATGTTGGGAAACATAGAAACCTGGAAATCATAGAACTTCGCACTCATAGAACCTGAGATCCAAAGAATCATGAAGTCTGACTTTCATAGAACCATAGAACTTGAGATTTCAGGAAGCATAGAATTTACATAGAAACATAGAAATTGTCATAGAACTATGTAATCTTTGTATCATAGAAATGGTGTTCATAGAATTTTAAAATCCGGGATTCGTGAAATCATAGATCCTAGAATTCATAGAATCGTTGAACCCTCAGAATCGTATTCATAGAATTTTAGAACTTGCTATTCATAGAATCATAGAATCTGCTATCGATAAAACTTGAGAATCTCAGAATCATAGGATCTGGCATTGATACAATCATAGAACCAGAAATTTATAGAATCAGAATGCTGCAGAAACCATAGATACTGAAATCATAGAACCTGGGTCTCATAGAATCATAGGATTTCAATTCATAGAACCCGAGATTCATAGATTAAACTAAAATCCATTTTATATACCATAGAACCTGTCCATAGATCATAGAACTGGTTGAGTACCATCATAACCATTCAAACTAATGTTTTCGCGGAAATCTGTTTGCAGAAAGGGTAAAGTTTTTTTCGATGAGGAGGGGGGACGACAAAAAAGAATATGCCATGATACATTTACTGATATGACTATAATAAACAACAACAATTTTAAATGTCAACTTTTTTGTTGGTTTGTTTTTGCAGAACTGATTCTTGATTCTATCAGCAAAACTGACTCCGTCCAGAGCTTATAGGAATCAACACATTCACACCTAGTCATACAGTATTGAAGGCGATATGGATCGAGGTGAGTCGGTCGCACGTCGCACCACAATAACAATGATGTCGTATGGTAAACCGCCTTATCGTTCTAAGCTACAGAGCGGGGACGTCACGTATGAATGAGCTTAACATACGAGGCCGTGAACCCAAACACGGCATGGTCGAGACAAAGAACTCGATCCCTTAACTGTACGTATCTGTCGCTTATTAGACGGGCGTTTATACCACTCGGCCATCATGCACATGTGTCCGTATCCTATTATTGTCGGTGACAACAGCGAGTGGTCCCGCATGCATGACAAGGGAAGTGTTTGGGGTGACTGTTTTGGAATTTTCTGAAAAGTGTGGCAGCGGTTCGAGTGGGTCTGAAAAGTACGAGAAAACATTTTCAGCCAATATTGAGCAGTTTGAAGCTAGTTATAGTCAAAAATAGTCTAAAAACGTACTTTTCGAACATTTTTAACCTGTTGCGCGCCGGCCCTAAACGATGTCTGCATGTACTTTTTAATAAATACCGCGTATACACCTTTTAGTCGGTTCAATTACCCAATTTTGACGTCTGACTCAATGCAAGTTGGTGTCACTCATTTTTATTCATAGATAGTACTCCTAGATGTGAAATGATGAAAATTTGTGAAAAAATCGTACGGCGTTATAAGTCGACTTGATTTCACACTGATCACTTTATGTATCTATGAATCCGCGTATCTATGAATATATAGGAATCTATGAATCTATGAATCTATGAATCTATGAATCTATGAATCTATGAATCTATGTATCTATGAATCTATGCATCTATGATTCTATGATTCTTTAAATCTATGAAGCCATTAACGATGATTCTATGCATATTACCTACAATCCTCAATAAAATCTACTTCCTACCGTATACCAACATAATCCCAAAATCATCAGAATACAACAACACACGCATGTCTACAACGTCATTAACACATTTATTTTGTACCCGAAAACCAACAAAAAATTGAAAAAAAAATGGCTACAAATTATTTCTTTTTCTCCACCAACGATCCAACAGCTGATTTTGCCACTGTTTTCTTGCGACTATTTGTGAATTTGTGGGCGTCGTTTCTGAAGGGAAATCATAGAATTTTGAAAGGTTCTATGCATAGAATACCTGCTCATTTTTGCCGGATCACGACAACCTTTTCCACCTTCCCAGAATTGAGTGCGACGGCGATTGGTCTCTTCGCCACATCCGATGCATGGCTTGTCTTTGAGGATTGGCTGGAAAAAATGGATTCATAGATTTAGTGATTCATAGATTCATAGATTCACTAGATTCATAGATTCATAGATTCATAGATTCATAGATTCATAGATTCATAGATTCATAGATTCATAGATTCATAGATTCATAGATTCAAAGATTCATAGATTCACAAACTCATAGATGCATAGATATCTAAGTTCTATGATGGTACCTATGAAAAATGATGAATTCTATGCTTCAAATTTGATGGAGCCAGTTTTCATAGATCTATGCTCATGGACTTTTGTTGTAGTTCTATGATAATCTTTTTGGGTATTCTATGCGGATATTGTGAGTGAATATAGAATTGAAGGTGGATCTATGATTCGAACCCATCGATCTATGATCCTTTCTATTTAAGCACATAGATTTGAAGATTCGGATATCTATAGAATAGCAAAATCATAGATTCATACCTGCTCCTTACTACAATGCCCACAAATCAATCGATTCGCGATCTTCATCTCATGATCTCCATTATTCGCCTCTTCATGACAAGTATCACACGGATACAGTCGTCCACAACACGGGAATCTACAAAACTACAGTACCCCCAGCCTACAGTATCCTTTGACCTACCTAAACCACTTGTAACTCTTCTTATAATGTTTACAAGTGCCACCATCTGGAAGTGGTTTCCCCTCCTCAATTCCACCCATCTTCTTCTCCACCATTTTCCTCGCCTTCGGAATACTTCCAGCAACACTTCGATCTTCACCAATGACATGTTCACCCCGAAATCGAATCGTCAAAATGTTAAACTCCAACAATCGATGACATTCTTTACACCATGACTTGTGACACTCGCCATAATTGATTCGTTGAACATCATCCTCACCATCACACCCAAGACACACCAATTTGAATTTCGAGTCGAGTAGTATACAATCAATCGGTTTGCACCCTTTGGCGTCACACTTCGCCATGATGTTCGAGTTTTGGTGAATGAGCTCGCCACGGATTCGGAGGCTTTCGGCTTGTCCACATTTTTCGCATCTCCATCCAATTGTTGTGTCGTTTGTTGGCACTTGACTCGTTTTTTCGGTACTGCATCGATCACATTTGGTGGAAATTTTTAAGGAGATTGATCGGAGGGTGGCAATGTTTTGGCTGAAAGTATTTTTGATAATGAATTTCCAGACAAGATACCGTATACCTTTGATCTCTCCAATTCATCATTACAGTGATTGGAAGGATGTCGATTGGATTGAAAGGAATCGAGGAGGATGATGAGGCCTCGGGTTCTATGGATACTGTAGATGGTTGAGATGGTGGTGGTGGAAGTGGCTGGAAGAGTAGATTCATAGATTCACTAGATTCATAGATTAATAGATTCATAGATTTTTAGATTCATAGATTCATAGATTTATAGAATCATAGATTAATAGATTCATAGATTCATAGATTCATAGATTCATAGATTCATAGATTCATAGATTCATAGATTCATAGATTCATAGATTCATAGATTCATAGTTTCATAGATTCATAGATTCATAGATTCATAGATTCATAGATTCATAGATTCATAGTTTCATAGATTCATAGATTCATAGATTCATAGATTTATAGATTCATAGATTCATAGATTCATAGATTCATAGATTCATAGATTCATAGGTTTATCATCTAGCAGTATCTATGCATAGAATTTCAATCACAAAATCATTCAGATCTATGAGGTTCTATGCTCATAGATTCTTCTCTAATTAAATTAAAAACTTCATAGATCCTCACCTTTTTCTCCTCAATTTTCGGCATAACCAACTTGAATCCGATATCTTCCTTCGGCTGAAATGCCAATAAACACAACTCTTTTCCCTTCTCGAACATCTCCAAAACACTATTATCCAACCATCTGATCAATGCTTTTCCAATTGTTTCGAATGCATCTCGCTTCTCGAATAGTGTGTATTTTGCCTGAAATTTATGGTTTTTCTAGGATTTTAAATTCTTAACTTCATGTTCGATCTAGCATTTCGACATTTTTTGGCTCTGTTTAAATTTCGCATGTTTTTGGCGTTCGATTTTCTTTTGAATGAATATTTAGCCGCAAAAATCGACTTTGACAGGTTTTGTTACTTTTTATAATGTTTTTCAAGTTGAATTTTGTGTTATTGATCATTTTCAAATTGTAAAAACATGCAATCAGGATTTTTTCAGTAATTTAAAACTTGAACTTCTCTATTTTCTCGCTCAAAAAATATTTCAAACAAAAATCGAAGCACTGTGAGAGCACAAAGTTTAAGCACGGCTGTCGGATGTTTTTAACCACGTTTTTAATCGGAAAATCACGAATTCAAGCTTCTTCGGATCAAAATGAGTGCTTTATACTATCTAATTCAAGAAAAAAACGTAAATTTTGCTTTTTTGTGTGAATTTGAAGAGTAATAACGTGAAATTTGTGGTTCAACTTGTGTAAAAAACTGATATTTTTCTTTTCGTTGTTTTCCGGTTTTAAAATTTTGAAAGCCGTCATAATAATGAAAAACAATTAATATTACCTGTATGGCCTTATTAACTTCCTTCTCCATATGTTCCAATATAATCGGTGAAAAGCATTCATTCAATTCTCCCGGTGCTGTGATATTCGGTGACGTGATTGGATGTCCTGGTTGAAGTTCGATGCAAAATACGATATTTTTGATTTGATGACGCCATTCTGGATCAGTGATTTGATAATCGAAGGTGATTGTTGTTGATGTGCCAGTTTGAGTGATTTTGCATTTTGGGAATCTGGAAATATGGATGTATGAATTTTTGGATCTATGAATCTATGAATCTATGATCTATGAATCTATTAATCTATGAATCTACGGATTTTTGGATCTATGAATCTATGGATCTGTGAATCTAGGATCTACGAATCGATGAATCGATGAATCTATGAATCTATGAATCTATGAATCCATGAATCTATGAATCCATGAATCTATGGATCTATGAATCTATAGATCTATGGATCTATGGATCTATGGATCTATGACTCACCTCTTCTCAAAAAACGCCAAATCCGCCATCCTCTGTTCCACCTGTCTCTCCCCATCCATCTCCTCCTTCTTCAATCGAACAATCTGTGGTACCACAACCTCTGCTACCGTACTCCTAACCGGTGGCTGGTATACTGTAGCCGGTGGCTCCACCTCCTTCTCCGCCTCTTCAATATCCAACTTCTCAATTTGATCTACCACATCATGCGAAAATCGACACTTCTCTCCAAATTTACATCCCACGGGAAGTGCCAGAAATTTACAAACAATCACTTTTTGAGCTTTTTTCTTTGGTCGAAACTTCCGATATTCTCTTCTATGAGATTCCGAGCCACTTTGCATGTTTCTGAGCACAGTTTTCAGCGAAGAACTTTGAAAACTTCGAAAAATATCAGTTGGAGCAACTTTATATCATAAAAGGTACATAAAAGTTGAATAATATAGAATAATTTATATAAATATCACAATAAAACATACAATTAAGTCTCTTTTTTCATAAAATTATTGAATACATTAGCCATTCCGAATGTCAAGCTCATTCCACTTGTTTCTTGTTGTCTCAATGCGAATAATTGATCGAATATCGGATCTTTCGGATGGAATTGAACATGTTGAAGTACTTCATCGGCGACTGATCTTGCTTCTGGTCGACCGACATCGTCGCGGGTGGCAATGATGGCGGCGAGCAGTTCGGCGGGGCAGTTGGGGAATTTACGGGCGAATGAGGTGGTTTCGAGGGAGAGGAGCGATTTGTCTTTGAGGGAGATGACGTCACCGGCGGCGGAGATGATTGAGGTGAGATGGGTTAGCTGAAAAAAAAAGAACATAGAATTTTAATAATCAAGTTGCAGATTGTAGTTCTATGCATAGAATTTCATAGATCTATGATAAAAATTATAGAATTTCTCATAGATTCTGAGGCTTTTCTATTGATCAGTGAATTCGAACACTTTCAGTTTACATGCATAGAACTTTATAGATTCATAATAGAAATTATGAAATTTCATAGATCTATGATAGAAGGCATAGAACTTGACATAGACGCTGAGACTTTTCAAAATAAATCTACGATGCACCATAGAATCTCGATGAGCACCATAGAATCTACCATAGAATCAAAAACTTTCTTCACAGATCTAGGCGTTCTAATTCTTTAAGTTCCTATGCATAGAATTTCAAAGATCTCTGATGGAAGGCATAGAACGTGGCATAGATTCTGACACATTTTTTATCGATCTATGAAATCTGATATTTCTATGCATAGAATCTCCTGAAACCATGATAGAAACTATAGAAACTTTCTTAGATTCTAATCCTTCCTGCATAGATCTATGACTAATAGCACCCAGCTTCTAAGCATAGAATTTCCAACTAACCTGATCCGCCATATCCTCATACGACGAAAATTCATGCAGCAAATTGTCCAATTTGCCCGTATCGGCTCTCATTCGTTTTCCAGCTGATAATCGTTCTTCATAGCTTGAGAATTGGCAGCGTCTGAAATCATGAAAATAATGAAATCAAAAACACTTTGGCTTACCTTTGCTCAATCGCTTTCAAATATTCACTAACAATCTTGAACTGAAGATCCATAATCAATGCGGCTCGAGTGGCTGGTCGAAGATGTTTATGATCCACGTGATAGTCGGATATTGTCATGCAGATAGTTTCAAGTGCTGCGCAACCAACGAGCCATTTACGGGAGAAGAGCTCGGCGAGATGGGGCTGGATGTCGGTGATGACTTCTTCGCGGAGGAAATTGACGCTGGAATACGGAAAATATGAATCTATGAATCTATGAATCTATGAATCTATGAATCTTTGAGTCTTTAAATCTATCAATTTCTGAATCATAGACCTCAAGGATATATGAATCTATGCCTAAAAAACACAACGTCTCATGAGAAATACGTTAGTTTTTTTAAAATATGAAATCTATGTGCTCGGCTTGAGATGAGCATAGATATATGAAAAATTGTGGCCATAGAACTGCTAAAACAGGCATAGAATTGACTATTTTTCATAGATACTGCCATAGAACCTCAAAAAGTTTCATAGAAAGCGGAATGACCGATTAAGAGAAGATATCAGTATCAATGCAAACTCTCTAAACTTTCTAAAAATCTATGAAACGTATCTATGCCCTCAATTTCATAGAATCTCTTTCATTATCAAGGATCTATACCATATATACTCACGCAATAGTAATAGCAGTCTCCCATTTCTTATTCAATCCATTCATATTCTTAATAATCTCATGTTGTGTCACCATCGTTCTCCTTCCACCACTTCCCATTCCAATCGCATTCTGTTCTCCTTCCATTGACAATTTGATTTGTTGCATATACTTTTCAGTCGATTCAATGCATGTGTGCAAGTTGTTGGCGATTGCGATCTGAAAATTCAAAACTATCTGGAAATCGCCTCAAAACCTCACCATATTCGCCGTAAACTCTCTATAACTTCCCCGATCTTCAAAATACTTCAATTTGAATGCCGAAAACGCATCTAAATCACATTTTTAATCAATTTTCTTATTTTCAATATCTCAAACCTTTATATTTCCCAGATAACTCGTGAAATTCATCAATCGTCAAGTTAATGATACTTGGTATA
The DNA here is from genome assembly GCA_963573275.1 of Caenorhabditis uteleia. Classification (NCBI taxonomy): domain Eukaryota; kingdom Metazoa; phylum Nematoda; class Chromadorea; order Rhabditida; family Rhabditidae; genus Caenorhabditis; species Caenorhabditis uteleia. The sequence continues at coordinate 1,057,735 of OY752134.1, forward strand.
ACTTCAACACTAACTTCCTTTGCCAATGTGACCTGCAAAAAACACCCATTTTTTCATATCAAAGTCCATTATTTGCATTTCCTGCTTTTGATTAGTCAATTATATTTTATATGTTCGGGGCTGACTAATGGCCCACATGCAAGGAAAAAAATCAGAATTTTTACGACCGGAAATGAGATTCTAACATGATTAACGCGGGGTTTCCGGTGGTTTATGGGGAACACGTGAATTGCATACTGATCTACTACAGTATCCCTATAGGTATCTATATAGTGATCTACTACAGTACCCATATTGTGATCTACTATTATAAGTGCCAAACTAACTAGGAATTGAGCAAGTGCGCCCCTGGGTCTCGACGCGTTTTTGTATATCGTAAATTTATTTTGAACGTAAATACAGTACCCGAACTGCAAAAACGTATCGAGACCCAGGAGTGCACCTGCTCTATTCCTAGCCGTTGTTTTGGCGCGCATGATAGTATCCCTGTGCTTGTCTACTACAGTATACTGATCTACTACTGTACCTCTAATCTACTACAGTAGTACTATAGTTATCTACAGTACTCCTTTCCTATATCCGTCCCAGACCGCCAAAAACAACCAAAAAGTCATCCTAATCCTCAACTCAAAGATCCAGGCACTTATGATGGGGTGAGTAACCCGTGGGAACCATTGGAAAATGCTGACTTTTTCTTGTTTTTCCTGCAGCGCGACACAACCCACGCACTTCAAAACATGTTGAAAATGGTGTCGTCTGAATACTATTTTGGAGCATGTTTTTGCAAATTTTGGTCTTTGAAAATTTGGTTGAGCGGTTTTTGTGGAGAAATTGGAGTCCTGTAGTGGCTAGGGCAGAGAATCTAAAAACTATAATTCATAGGTTCATAGATTCATAGATTCATAGATTCATGGATTTATAGATTCATAGATTCATAGATTCATAGATTCATATATTCATAGATCCCCGAGTTCTATGATTCATAGATATTTAGATTCTATGACCGATCAGTCTGTTTTCTCTGAAATTCTATGATGGTATTTATGAAAAATGATACATTCTATGCTTTTATTGTCAGTTCTATTGAAGCTAATTTTCATAGATCTATGCACGTTCTATGACTCATCATAGAATTCAAAGACAGTTCTATGCCCAAACCCATAGATCTATGCTCATTCTCATTCAAACACCATATAGATCCACCATAGATACGCCTTTCCGTCGCCATCTTGCAGAAAAAGAAAACAGATCAGCCACCCACAATCTCATTTCAAATGTCAACAAATCTCATCTATTTCCAGCCGGAATTCCACATTATTTGCATTCTAATCTATTTCCAAGGCTGCACTCTTTTCTGCAACACACACTACAAAAAAACCCAAATTCTCGTTCCAACGAAAAAAAACAGCAGAAAAGGGGGGAGATGAGTATACGAAATTGGAGGAGAAAAGGCGGCAAAAAGTTAATGAGATGACGAATTATTTTTGTGCGGCTTCTACTACATACACATTTTTTCGAATCACATCATATGGAGTATTCTTTGTATGGAAATGGATATGAATTATTGAGAAATGGAGTTAGATGCTGCATGGCATGTTTCAGAGTACGTGCACTTTTGCAAGAGCTCCTGTCTGAGGAATCTACAGTTATATCTAGGTAGATCAAGGAACTGATGATATCAGGGTTAGATCATAGAATCTACAGTAGTCCTTCGGAAGATACCAGCGCTGACGACGCAGAGCGTCTTACTGTAGATCATTATGTCTACAGTAATGTCTAGATATATATCGAATATGCTGCTGTCAGAAAATCTTACGGTAGATCACAAAACCTACAGTATTCTTTAACTGAAAAATTTCAGAATTTTTTCCTAAAATGAGGTTGATTCCTCGTATTTCATGTAAAGTTGGTAATAAAAACTCTATTTTTCTCAAATTTCGAAGTTTTTTGTGTTGAGCTATCTCGAAAAGACGGCTTTTTTTTTGTAGATCAACTTCTGAAAAAGCTCGGTAGATCAAAAACCTACAGTAATCCACTTCAATTCCCATTTTTCTAAAAAATTCAAATCATCAAATGCGTGGGTTGAAAATGACTCAATTCTCATAACTTTCCAAATGAGGCATTCGAATTTTATAGTAATCTTGGCATTTTCAAAGTCAGAATACGTCAAAAAAAACTTCTGACATCGCAAAAAACTTCCCTGATTACTATAAAATGCAATTTTTCATTGTAATAATTACGAACTGAGTCAGGTTTCTCAACCTACGCATTGCATTGGCTGACTTGAATATCTCATCAATATATTCATTCAACTGGAGAAGGACTACTGTAGGTTCTATGATCTACCACGAAGCAATGAGAAGGACCACCATGAACGCCTAAATTGCTTCAAAATCTGCAAGAAGTACCCACGCAGTCTCTATGAAAAACCAAAATCCAATTTCCACCATCCTAAAAGTAGTTCAAAAACCTTCCAAATCTTCAGCCTTCTGCCCAATTATCCACTAAGAATAGCACTAACTTTCTCTCAATTCAATAACTTTTTTGTCACAAAATTCTGCAGCCTATCCACGTCATTCTCCCAACTCGACACCGCCCATTCCATCAACCAAGGTGTTCTTTTTTTTGGCGGCTTGCAAAAAAAAGCAGTCAGAAGAAACCGAGCCCTCCCAAAAAAATGGCTCTTCAAGTATGCTTTTGTGGGCGGAGCCGGAGCTAAGCCTAAGCTCCGCCCATTTGCAAATTGTCAGCTAACGGAGCTCCAACTTGTTCCGAATCATTCCAAATTTCGTCGGTTCGGATATTACACGATGAATGGTACCACAGCTGTATTCATTCTGCTATGCCTTAGCCAGGTTCAGGCTTTCTACTTGGTATGTTTTTTTCATAGATTCGTAGAACTTGAGGAGCATAGAATCATAGAACTTGAAGAGCATAGAATCATAGTATCATAGAACTTGAGGAGCATAGGAGCATAGATTCATAGAACTTGAGGAACATAGAATCATAGTATCATAGAACTTGAGGAGCATAGGAGCATAGATTCATAGAACTTGAGGAACATAGAATCATAGAACGATAGAACTTGAGGAGCATAGAACTATAGAATCGAAGACTTGAAGAAACATAGAACCATCGAATTCATAGCACTGAAAGAGCATAGAACCAAAGAACCCATAGAACCTTCATCTTCCAGTTCTTCCCACGACAAAACGGCGAAGGAGTGATGGCTGTCGAAGTCCCCGAAATCGACCCAATCATGATTGATGACGACTCATCGATTGCCAAGCGGCGAACAGACCGAGGTACAGTACCTATCCTACAGTAATCCTATCCTAACATTTTTCTCCTATTTAAGCGGCTGCCATGCGTCGGCGCTCCGCTGATCCAGTCCGTTGTCCATGCCTTCACAAAGTCTGCACCTACCACTGTATGACCACATAATTCAGTTCGATCCTTCATTTTTTTTCGATTATTTCATTCCAATATAAACTCATATTTTTTTGTAAATTAGCATTCTAGACACTCTTTTTTCTCTCTCCTCCTCCATCTTGTTCAGCCATTTTTGTGGCTCTAACCTGAGAAACTTTTCGACCAGATTTGATACACACACACGCCCCTTTTTAAGGTTCAACCCATACAGAAATTGCATAATAATTCTTCATTTCGCTTATGTAATGATTCATTTCTCTATATAGTGTTTTCTTTTCGCCGTACTTTCACATATATATGAGGAGAGAGAAGGAAGAAAATCGAATTAATTTGGTTTTGGTGGACATTCATTTTTTTGTGTGTATGTGGGTGGGAGGAAAAACAATTGAAGGAAATAAATTATTATTGTTGACTGGCGTGTGTTTCAATTTAATTTTGTTGGTGAAGAAAAGATATGATGATCATACATTATTCATGGAGTAAGTGGAAATTGCAGAATTTTGTGACGCAATTGGGGTCAGAAGTTGGTGGACTTCGACGAATCTATTAGGTCCGAAGAGTCGATCCGATATCAAAAGATTTGATAGACCAAGTTTCCTGACAAACTCTCTATTAATCTAAACAAATTTACTGTTCAACTTTCTCACATTTGCGAGAAAACAGGACTAAAATCACTGGCGTCTTCTGAGGACGAATCTGAGAAAATTTTCCAATATTTAGACTCGACATATCAGTAGATAACTCATAGAGCTTGTATATCAAGGTCTTTTTTACGAATCAGATGCGGATCCAGCTTCAATACGTTTCCATCAGTATCTTTATGAAGGAAACGGTCCTAGATTGAAACTTTTTGAACTTCCGACTTATTTTGAAAACTTTCTGAAAACTATCTACTTCCCGTATCTTCCGATTTTCAATATGGAGCTCTGAGCCAAATTAACAAAAGCAAAAAATCCCGATTTTTGTAGTACCACATGTATCAATAACCGTTATTATCAGAAAAATAACTACGATTTCGAGTATCTTTGTAGTATATCTTGTATATATTTGTTATTATCTTTCATATATATGTTGTTAATCCAACTGATATTTACAAGAAGTGTATCTATCTACAATTTCGAGTGATACGAAGAAAAAGTGAGGATCTAGTTTTGTTGTAGGATTCAAACATCAATCCAGGAGGAAATCACATGCACAACGTTTACAGTATCCTTTTTCGTAGTAAGACCCTTACTGGTACTCGACAGATCCAATTATCGCGTTGAGACCTTAATATCCAATTCCCATGCCAGCGGAACTAAAATCTATACCACCACGTCAACCTCCTACAAATCCAATAATAGACTAGAGCAAAGAAATCCAGTTCCTTCCAGGCAAAAATACAAAATCGCATCATCTGAATAATCTCACGTACTCCCCGTCCTTTTTTTGTTGACGAGGCAATATAGAATTGTGTAGTGACCCAATACAAGTAATAAAAAAAACACGGAACTAGCTCAAAACTTCATCGCATCCTAGGGGTCATCCAGCTCAAAACTCGTTAAAAATTTGTTGTTGTTTGCTAGTTTTAGTGTCCTTTGCAGCCCGAATATGGCGTCATTTTAAGACGAAATAATTCCGAAAAGAGTTAAGGGACCTTGTGTGTGTTTTCCTTCATTCGATTAAAGATGCTTTCTATATGTGGGTGTTTTTGTTTGAAAAAAAAACATAGATAGCTCTCTAATAAATAATATCGTAATAATACATCTATGTGGTTAGTGAAGCCTAAATAATTGAGATATTGTGTGTGTGTTCAGTTTTTTTTTGTTTGGATGAGACAACGAATTTTTTGAGGAAATCGAAGGATCGAGGACCAGAAAATGATTGTTTTTGGATTGTGACTTGATCAGGTGGATTTGTGAAGGATTTTGATTTCGAGCTTGATTCAGAATCCGACAAAAGACAGCTAACTAGAAAATCCGAAAAGTAGTGGATATGAAAGTCTATATGCTTAAAAGCTCCATTTTGACAGTTTCGGAGCATCCTGAGATACCCGGAGTATCTTGAAATCCCTTTTAACGATAAAAGCAGTGATATCACAGATTACAGACGTAAAATATTAGTTTCCGTCAATTTTCGGCGAAATTCCTAGCTCAAGAACTTTTCATTCCGATCCTAGGCATATCGAGCCAGAGTAGAAAGTTATGAATCAAAGTTAGAGGCTAAAAACTTCATTTATACAGGTTTTGATCATCATAGATTATTTATGATCGTTGTAAGCTCGATAAAATCCGATATTGGTGGCTGAAATCATTCTATCAAGTTTTCCCGACTTTAAGGAATCATTATTCCAATTTTCAGCATGGTCAATTGGCTTGATAACAATGTTTATCTTTCTGGATATTTTTGTATTATCCCATGGGATCACTGTCCCATATATCATATCAACTGATAACGATAACAATAACTTTTCCTCATTTCAATGATAAGTTATCTTACTACTCTTCAGATGAATCTTTTCCAATGATATCAAGTTGAATGATAGCCTATCACTGATAACAATAACTTTTCTCCTCAGACTTTTAGTATAGTGATTCGCCTTTTTTCAAAAAGAGCTCTCCACTTTAGTTAACCTTTTCGTCCTCTAATTGGGTACATACACAACTAAGCATACTAATTTCAAAACCCTCTTCAATTTGACAACATTGTCTAGACTCGAAAAGGTTGATTTTCAAGTAAAGTGACAAGGGACGACTCAAAACCAAAAATGTGAGCATGTTTTTGAAATGATGTTTTTTTTGAAGAGTGATGTGTTCGTATAGTCCGATTTTTTCGGGGGATACTACATGTTGCATCATGTCAAAAATTGGCCGAAAGTTCAAATTCGTGCCAAATCAACAAAAATTTCGAAGGGAAACTGATCAGCTATTTGAAATAGCAGCATATAGTCATAATTGCCTCAATTCCATCTATTTTTGGATGTGTGGAAATATACTTCAGACAGCTATTTTTGTGCATTTTTTGTGGGGAATGATGAATTTTCGGAGGAAGTAGAGAATGGTGGAATTCATGATTTTTGACATTCTCAACCTGAAAAAACTGCAAAAATGTTCAATTTTTGCAAGGAAAACACCCTTTTTTCCATGCTCATAGTCGTTCGGTTTGAAAAATTGTGATTTTATGACTTTTTCGGATTTGAAACGCTGAAATTTCTTGCGACAAAGGTTTTCGGAAGGTGTGGAACAACCCAACGGTGTCTTGTTTACCCTTTCCTATTATATTTTTCGAAAAAATAGGTTAAGGAGCTGAAAAATAGTTATATTTTGTTCTTTTTCTAGTGAGAAAAGCTGAAAGCGTTGATTTTGAAGTAGAAAAAACTTTTTTTCCGACAAATTCAAAATAATTAGGTCAGCTTTATATATCATCCTTTTTTAAAATTGGAATTTTTTATAATAGCTACATCTCTGTTCCGTTCTCCTTTCTCCCACACCTTTCTAGTATATTTTTTTTCAAAATTAGATTTTGGAGCTGGAAAATAGTGATTTTTGTCGTTTTTCGATTTAAAATATGTGAAACCGTTGGTTTTCGAGTCGGAAACTCGATTTGTAACAAATTTCGACTAATAACGCTGACTGTATATATCATAATAATCGCAGTTTTGATTGAAAAATCGTAATTAAATAGCGATTTTAATTTTGTCCGACTATTTCTGCCTTGTAGCTTGATCAAGGTTTCGATGCATTTCATGCACCCTTCGGTGTCTCAACTACACCATTCCTTGTGCATCTTTTATGAAAACACGAAGAAAATGGTGTCATTTTCAAAAAAAAACACCACCCAATCCATTGGGGAACACCTTCACAATGCCTATTAAAAACGTCATTGTACTCTTTCTTCTCCTCCCTCCTTCTCCCCAAAAACTCATTCAATTATCCCATTTCCTGTGTTGTGTGCAATCCTCATTATTCGCCAATTCTCATGAAAAAAACGTGAAGAAAAAACATCAGGAGAAGGAGTGGGGGGAGAGAATTTGGTTAATTACAAGAAAACGAGGGAGTATAGGGAATTCTATGATGACACATATATATACATTTCTATGCATATTCAATCGCCTCATACTACATTAAATTAGTTGTGGGAAACGTCATGACAAAGGTTGGAGACGAAGAAAGGGACTTACCGTATCCTTCAACATTCCGAATACTGTATTTGGTAGATCAGTGTAGAAGTAGCCGTGATTGTCCTCGCTTGGTCGAACGTTTTTGTACCAGTCCTGGAAAATATAGATTTGAAAATTTATTGATTCATAGGTTTTTAGATTCATAGGTTTTTAGATTCATAGATTCATAGATTCATAGATTCATAGATTCATAGATTCATAGATTCATAGATTCATAGATTATATATTTGGTTATCTATGAAGCTATGTGATGTTCTATGGTAGTATCTATGAAAAATGATCAATTCTATGCTTTTACTGGCAGTTCTATGACCAAAGTTTTCATAGATCCATGCTCAAATCTAGCCAAACACTAAGTTTCATAGAATCAGAAAAAAACTTACATCTTTCTCATGAGACACGGTATTTTTCAGCCATAATTGCAAATCTTTACGCGACATCTCAACGAATCTGAAATTTTCTCTTTTTTTTTGTTGAAAATTACGGAGAAAACTTACGAATCACACAACGAATTGAGTGTACTTCTCGACAAAACCGGCGAGTCTTGAAGCAACGCTGGAGCGTTGATTTTGAGTCGTGGATGGCCTAGCATGTCCTCACTTCTGCAAGAAAATGGATTTTTTTTGATTTACAAGTTTTTTGGGATTTCAAGGTAGGAAATTTGGTATAAAATAGGAATTCTGTGCTTTATTCTGATATTTGAGCGATAAAAAAGACCAGCAACTTCAATTTTCACATTTTTGGGGTTTCGGAGTAGTAAGTTTCGTTCAAATAACTATTCGATATAATATTCTGATATTTGTGCGATAAAAAGGAAATAACTAACCCATAAAACTTGATCCAACTTGTCAATTGTACCAGTTCACTTTTCTCCATTCCATCGGCTGCGATTTCTCTCAACTGCAAGCAAAATCTCCTATTTTCACAATTTTTTCAAATAAAACTCACCCTTCTACAAATAGCATTATGATACATTGATACATATCGATCATAAATCTGATATTCCGGTGGAAAACATGGCATCGCTGCTTTCGCTTGTAGAATATCATCCATTATTACGTTTTTGCATACTTCTAGGTATCTTGCCAACCATGCTTTATTGAGACTTCGATCTTCCAACTGGTTACCTTCCACTCGGGATTCTACAGTTTTTTCGAGAACTTGCAACGCTTTTTGCTTCCATTTTCTTGGTCGATTTGGTGGCATGAAAGCTGTCGACGATGCTTTTCGATTTTCCAGGTAGAAATGATCGATCCTCTCCTCTCTTTCAACAATTCTCAAACAAGTCACGACCATTTGTGGTCCACCACCATTTTCGTTTCCTTTGACCATTTCGAGGGTCCGGCCGAGGATGAACCACATGTTTTTGCCGAGTTCTTCGATTACGGTGTCGACGCCTTTGAAGAAGTTGACGAGGAGCTGAAAGTAAAGATTTATAGAAACATAGAATCGTAGAATGATGGATTCATGGATTCATAGATAATAGATTTTTATTTCAGATCATAACTAGCTTCAAATTCCTCAATAATGGTTGAAAAATTTTTCTCACACATTTCAGACCCATACGAATCTCTGACACATTTTTAAGAAAATTCCAAAATTGTCACCCTAACTACTTCCCTTGTCACACCCAACGTATCACTCGCTCTTGTCACCCACAATAATAGGATACGCACACATGTGCAGGATGGCCGAGTGGTATAAACGCCCGTCTAATAAGCGACAGATACGTACAGTTAAGGGATCGAGTTCTTTGTCTCGACCATGCTGTGTTTGGGTTCACGGCCTCGTATATTAAGCTCATTCATACGTGACGTCCCCGCTCTGTAGCTTAGAACGATAAGGCGGTTTACCATCCGACATCATCGTTATTGTGGTGCGACGTGCGACCGACTCAGCTCGATCCATATCGCCTTCAATACTGTATGACTAGGTGTGAATGTGTTGATTCCTATAAGCTCTGGACAGAGTCAGTTTTGCTGTCATAGATTCGTAGATACCCACATTTTACTTTCAATAACTCTGCTTTTTTCGAATTCTAGGTCGATATCTATGGAAAGTGACCAATTCTACGCTGTTATTGCCAGTTCTATGGACCGCGATTTCACAATATCTATGCACATGTACACCATTTTCTTCAAGTTCTTTGGAAACCTTTTGGGGATGTTTCAGTTATTCTATGCGGGTTCTATGAGTCTTCATAGATTTCAATGGCAGTTCTATGGTTTTTTGATTGGAATCTATGGATCTATCTATGAGCTCACCTCACAGAATCACATAGATTCACCATAGATACGTTTCCTCGTTATAATAAAAAAACCGATCACCCGCCCACATTCATAGATACATGAATACTTACATTCTTTTCATACTCCGTACTTCCACTATTCATCTTATGCACTTCAGCCAATAATTCATCCCTAGCTCTCTCCAAATCCATAATATGCTTATGTGCCAACAACAAATTTCCACCATTCTTATCATCATCCAATGCAGTTCGAATCTCTTGTAAAGTGGAATTTATGTTGAAAATATGCTTCAAATTTTCCATCGCTGCCGCATATTGTCCATGTCGGGCGTTTGCATCGCGAAGTTCACGAAGCTTTTCCTTGAGTTGTGGAAAGGGCTTGAGACGTTGGCGGATGTCGTGAACCCTGAAATTTTGGAGTTTTCATCATTTTGTTTGATTTTTACGTTGCCTAATACGTTTCAATACTTCAAAAAATGAATTGAATGATAAATTCAACTAATATTTCGTTGTCCAAAGTCTGTTGAAAAATACCTTTTAAAAAGTCCCTTTTCTGTGATATCTATGGTTTAAAAGTTGAATAATGGAATTATTCAAATATAGTAAAGCACTTAGACAAAACAAAAAGGTTTACAGATGATTTTTCTGAATTTGGAATATTTTATTTCGATTTTCCGAGTTGCACTAGATTTTTCAGTGAAAACGATTGTTTTAGCTTGTGCTTCGTTTTATGATTTTAAATTTGAAGCACTTATTGAAAATTTCATATGTTCTTCATTTGCCAACTTAAATATTTTCAGTAGATTTGAAAAACTCTTGTTTTATTTTTAACATTTGATTTGAAAATGCGTATCAAGGCTTTGAAAAAGGAGTAGTGAACTTAAATCAACTTAATGATGTTATTTTTCATGTTAATAAAGACAAGATTTATAATAAATAAAGTTTTTTGTTTGTTTCAGTAACTTTGTAAGACTTCAAGTTGATTTTTCATTTTCTATTATACTTTTTGCTATGAAAAATACTCGTGTTTTTTATGGCGTCAAATTTAAAGCTTTTAGAAGTTTTTCAAGCATAAATATATGCTTTTTTTTTCATTAAAACAGTGTTTATTTCTTATACATATTGAATATACGTTTCAAACAATATTTATACGTGATGCTATTTCATAATATTTGTTATTAGTTTATGGAGAAAGGAAATTTTATTATATGATTATTTCAAAACACTCACCCCGTCGAAATCGCTGTAATATCCTCCGACGCCGTCTGCAAATGTGCAATCGCTGTTCGAATTCCTTCTAATTGACCCTGAACACCAGTTCGAAGCATTGCTTCAACAGCTAGCTGCAAAACTTTCTAGTAAAAATCTAGAGGAACCGGGAAATATTGCCTTTTTCCGATCAGCCCTTTTCTTCAACTCGGGCAACTTCTCTAGTTGATCGGGTCGTTGTAAAAGAGCAATAACTTGTTCCAAAGCCGCTTCCTCGACGTCTATCTCGAGGGAAGCCATGCTATAATTTTATTGTTCGATTTTCATTATCATCGATTGGAAAACAGGAATTATACGGAATCAACCATCTTTGAATATGAAAAATAAAAACAAGAACATAAATGACAACGTATTTATAATATATATATAAGGCACATGAAGTGAAATCAAACTCGTAAATTACAAATATATTAAATTATTACTATTATAATTCCGTCTTTCTAGCCAATTTCGCTGCAGGACCATCGAAATTCTGGCCTTCAATCGTCACCAAGCTCACATATTCTTGTTTTATGAGGAAATTCTTGGCCTCGAATGCTTGGGCACCATCCTTGAACATGAATATCGCTCGATTGTCTTCAATCACAAAGACTTGAAGATCGACATGATTATTGTAGAGTTGGGATTGCCATAAAGATGTCCATTTTTCGGTGAATGCACGGATTTCCTTGTTTTCTGGTTGCGATGGATCGACGACGTTTACGAAGAGCATTAGGGTTTGTCCCTTTTTTGACATGCTTAGGAGATCTTCCGGGTTTTTAGCCTGGAATTTCGGTTTATTGAATTTTTATAATGAAATAACTTACTTTTGCCTTCATACTATCCAAATCCATCTTCTTTTGCGGTCTTTTGTGCTCTGGCAGCTCATCCTCCTCTAATTCATCATCATCATTATCTTCCCATTCTTCATAAAGTTTTTCCAAGTCTGCTTCTCTGAAAAAACAAGAATATATTACAAAAACCAACAACAGTAAGGAACTTACGTATAACTAGTGATATCCTTCTTTTTCTTCGGCTCAACTGATGTTGAAATGTGCACCAAGACAATGAGAATTAGTAAGGATTTTATATACATCTGAAAATAACTTAAATTGAGGTTTTATTGAGTTAAAATCAATCAATAATAAATAATAAAATAAACATGGCTGAAGTTTCGCATGGCCGAACATGGAGTTTTCTCGGCCACGTGCAACCCGCGCATGTTGTTTTTGCAACGAAAAAGTTTGCGGCACGTAGTTTTTGCCGATTTACGGCGACCAAAAATTATTTTACTTTTCATTTATTCTGGAATTATATCTCTTATTTGCATAATTTTTCAAAATTTATTGCGAAATTTGTTCATAATCTTTATAAATGAATTATTTTACAGAAAACCATGGCAGAATGGCAAGTGTCCACAGAAAACAAGAAAATGTTACGACAAATGATCGATAAATCATCAATATCGGGTAAAAGTGCGTTGGAATTGAAGGAAATTTCAAAGAAAGATGTTATTACATATCAAGATTTGACAAATATTAAGGTTAGTTCATTTTATTCCTTTAAAAATATTATAAACTCAAAAATTATAGGAAAAACTGCCGAAAGAAATGCCAGTTTGTGTATTTTTCAACAAGCTCACTTTGAAACACGAAGATCACACTTATAAAGCATCAAGTGCGTTCCGCCAGAAAACTGAAAAGCTGAAAATTCAACAAGAACAGGATTCGTATAAGAAACTCATCAGAAATGTTGATCCAGCGCAAAAGTATGGTAAAATTGATCATATGGAGGTAGTTTTTGTTTAGAAAACATTGAAAGTATTTTTTGATTTCAGAATTTCGGCCAAGAAATGAAAACAGTGAATCGACAAATGATTTCCGTGGTGAATGTAGTGATAACAGTAGTTGGAGCTTTCTTCTTTGGTTTTTCTGGTAAGTCTCTTATTTCTTGACGTGAAAAAGTTCTGAGTACGTTTCAAAAAGCTTTAGTATGAAGATTAAACATAATAAAAATAATAATGGTTTATTCATATCGAAAATTCTAAAGAGGAACATTTTCAGGCGTCACCTACGCATATCCGCATCTAAAACTCGACATCGCCACTCGTTTCATCATTGGTCTCGTCCCCGCAACAATCGTCTTCTTCGCTGATTTGTATTTTGTTGTGAAAAGTATGGATATGGATGAACCGGTAATTGAGCCACAGCCGGAGACGTTTAGTTTCAAGAGAATGGAGGAGAAGAAGAATGATTGATTTGTTATGTATATTTTATGTTCTTTCTGTGATAATTATTATATGAAGAAGTTTTATCGACACTATGTGATGACAAAATAGAAACATTATAAAGCTTCTATGCTGAATATTCATAAATTAAACCTTGTTAAATATAGTTTGTAACATTTAATTTTCCTCCTTTTTTCGAAGTGAGAATTTGCAAGCCGGGCATGCTGTTTCTTCAAAGAAAAATAGTGCGGCATGAGGTTTGTGTCGATTTACGGAGACCAATAATTCATTTATTTAATTCTTGACAGACAATTATACCTTTTATTGGCATAATTTCTCAAATTTTAATGCAAAATGCATTAATATCCATTCTTAATCGATTATTTTCCAGAAAACCATGGCAGAATGGCAAGTGTCCACAGAAAACAAGAAAATGTTACGACAAATGATCGATAAATCATCAATATCGGGTAAGAATGCGTTGGAATTGAAGGAAATTTCAAAGAAAGATGTAATTACATATCAAGATTTGACAAATATTAAGGTAAGCATTTTATTTCCTGGAAAAGTATGAAAACCCAAAAATTACAGGAAAAACTGCCGAAAGACATGCCAGTTAGTATATTCTTCAATAAACTCACTTTAATACATGAAGATCACACTTACAAAGCATCGATAGCTTTTCGCAAAAACATTGAGAAGCTGAAAATTCAACAAGAACAAGATTCGTATAAGAAACTCATCAGAAATGTTGATCCAGCGCAAAAGTATGGTAAAATTGATCATATGGAGGTATATTTGTTTGTAAAATCTATGAAAATAATTGGAAGTTGCAGAGTTTCGGCCAAGAAATGAAAACGATACATCGACAATTGATTTCCGTGGTGAATGTAGTGATAACAGTAGTTGGAGCGTTCTTTTTCATGTTTTTTGGTGAGTCTTTTATTTTCTGACGGAAAAAAGTTATGACTACGTTTCAAAAAGCTTTAGTATAAAAATTAAACACATTATAAATATTCATCAGATATCCAAATAAAAAATTCAGTACATTTCATATTTTATCAAAAAAAAAAACATTTTCAGGCGTCACCTACGCATATCCGCATAAAAATCTCCCTATAGCCGTACGAATGGTTTTTGGTCTCTTTCCCGCAACAATCGTCTTCTTCGCTGCTTTGTATTCTGTTGTGAAAAGCATGGATATGGATGAATCGACGAATGTGTCCCAGTCGCAGCCAGGACTTTCAATTTCAGGAGTATAATTAATTTCTAATGTATATTTTCTTCATGTATATTTAATATTTCTCAGGGATAATAATAAAGTTCAAAATATTTATTAAACCCGTAAAATAATGAGATAGATAAAGTTAAGAGGTCATGGAATGTTGAAACTCCAACGATGAATATGGTCCTCGTTGCGACGCCGTCCTACTAACCACCACATTCATCGATGCAACTCTTGTTACTTTCCGATTATCAATATCAGTTGATAACATCTCGATTCCCATTTTCCTTCCGAAAAACTTCAATGTATAGCTTCTCACCGTCTTGGACAAGAATAACAATGTCCAGGCTTGCGGAAGTATAAATACATCAATCGCAAAAGTTCGAAATTGTATGATTGTTGCTTTCATCTCCATATTTTTCGCAATATATATCGAATAATACAGTATTCCTTCCGTAAATGCGTAAACCAGCGTGAATATTGTCATAAGAATCTCGAAAACAATTAAGCTAACTTCAGTTTGATTGATTTTTCGCATATTGAGTTGTGATAATTTGAATAACATGCCCAGGGTTAGGCTTAGGGTTAACAAACCGAAGGAGATTGCGGCGATAGCAGCGAAGAATGAGGAACTTATCTGTAAAAAGGTTACTGTATTACTGTAGGATACTGTAGTTTTACTTTGAAAACTTTCTCATATTCAATATCTAAACCACCAATACTTTCCGGATCCAATTCAGCATAACTCTTGCAGGGGACCATGTACCACATGAAGATTAGGGGAATGAGGAGGCCGAGGAGGGTGATTAGTTTACGGTTTTTGTCCCATACCTGGAAAACTTAAAGGGTTTGAACTTTTTTTTTTTGAACTTTTAGGTTTAGGAAGCCGATCTGATTCCGGGATGGTCCCAAACTTAAACGATTCGGACTTTTTGTGAACTTTATGGTTGTTTTGAAGCTCAGCCGACTAGTTTCTAGCTTTTCAAGACTTTAAAGTGTTTTCAAATTTTTCGGAAACTTAAACGACTTGAACTTTTTTTGAACCAAGAGGTTTAGGGGTCGGATGAATTTCGATGACTGAAAGTTTCACAAATTGGTCCGACAGTTGAACGAATCGAACTTTTTTTTGTATTATAATTTTCAAACCAATGGTCCCTTCGATAAAAAAACATTTTTTATTATCTCTTTCCACTCTCGTGGAGTATCCACGGTATATATATATAGGAATCGTAGCGAGACCAAAAAAAAAACGTTTTTTTGCAAAGCGAATTGGTGTGAAACCGATAATCCTTAAAAATTGTAAAAAATTGTTTTGAATCTCTAGTTTTAAATTTTCAAGACTTCCAAGTCCCTTGAGAGCCTCAGAATCTTGGTGTTTTCCAAAACTTCACCCTTACCTGTACACCACCCATCGGCACCACCACAATCGAAAATCTATGCGCCGCTATAAGAGAATGGAACACCAAAATAGCAATCGGACAATATGATGCGATAGTTTTATACGGATTGAGCCAGTAGTTTGGGACTTCGAAGTGTTCCAGGAAGAATTCACAGAATATTCCAAGTTTGAGAAATCGGCGAATTAAAAAATGATCCAGGAAATATACAATACTCTGAAAGTACAGTAGGAACTACAGTAAGATACAGTAGGCTTACTAGAATTGCACAAGTTGAATATAGTAGGCTGAAACTTCTATCTAGGTTACTTCTATGGTGTTTTAGAGCTCGGATATTGAGAATGTAGATCAAAACACTTAGAAAGCCGTAGAATCCTAAAACTGAACTATAGTAGGATTAGTGGGTTACTGTACCTTGGATACTGTAGATCGCGATGAGACCAAACAACTCCTCATCGGGTGGTCGGCAAGATTCCATTAGTTGGAAAGAAAGATGGGGCAATAGCTGGAAAATAGGCTGGAAATTGGATTAGGTGAGAAAAAAAGAAGGAGGACTGAGGATTTAGGCTTAGTAAAGGAGGAAGGGAAATAACAAATCTAAGAGAGATAAGAGTTCCTTGAATGTTAAATTGCCTGGAAATTTCAGGTTTTGGAGAGCATAGATTCATAGATTCATAGATTCATAGATTCATAGATTCATAGATTCATAGATTCATAGATTCATAGATTCATAGATTCATAGATTCATAGATTCATAGATTCATAGATTCATAGATTCATAGATTCATAGATTCATAGATTCATAGATTCATAGATTCATAGATTCATAGATTCATAGACCAGAAAAAATAATTCAATTCCAAAATTTACATTTTGTTTTGTTTTTGCAAAACCACGTAGTGTCCGGTGGCAAAGAGGGGAAGGGATTACTGTAGGTTTTAAAGGATCATCATAAAATTTTAAGATTTATGGACACTTTGAAAATTGAAAATCTATGAATCAAGTCCAAAAAGCAATATTCCAACCCCAGATAAACAAATTCCAGGTACATAAAACTGCTAATAAATCCAATTTCCTTTCTCTTAATCATTGTGAAAAATAGTGCCTTTATCAAGATTTTCCAATAAAAAAACAACATAGATTTGCAGATAAGTGCTTCATTTTCAGCCAAAAAATAACAACAAAATTCACTTCCTATATAGTCAAGATGATAGATAGACAGGAAGGAAGGAAATTGTGTGGGGGACCCACTTGAGGGTTTTAATGATGAATGTGTATGGATTCTGGGGAATTGGGTGGGTGGATATGGGGCATATATATATTGCATTATTTGAACTATGAAAGTGCTTAGGTTATGAGATTTTGTGGATATTGGTCGAGCAAAAATAAACTTATTTTTGGTTTTTGTGGAGAATATGAATAATTCTATGATGCTTGAGAATGTTGATAAACAAGACTGGAAGATTCTATGCAGTAAATAGCTTAGAAATGAGCGATGAGGAATGGAAGGTTCTATGACATTTTTGGATTCTATGGGAATGAGAGGATCTATGAATCGGGTTCTATGAAGATCTATGGCATTATAGACCGAACGGATGTTTTTGAAAAATAAGTGTTCCAGTGATGTTCTATGGAGATGGAAGTATTTTGAATCTATGAATATATAAATTTTTTTACCATACTTTTCTAAATCTATGAAAGTTGTATGGCAGTCTATGGAGCCTATCAGGTGATTATATAAAATTATAAATAAACTTCAGTATCTATGAAAAACGAAATACTATGATTCGATGGGTTCTATGGATCTATGTTCTTTCCGTATCTCTGAAATTGTGGTTTGTAGTATCTATGAATTTGAATTCTATGCCAGTGTGAAATTCTATATTTTGAAGCTCCAAAATCTATGAAAGGTGTATGGAAATCTATGGAACCTATCAAATGGTTCTATGACATATGTATATAGCTTCAGTGTTTTATGTTCCATGGCATGCAAAGATCTATGATTCTATGATGATATATGGCATAGATTACAGATTAAACGGATGTTGTTCAAAAAATATGTGTTCTATGATACTAGTCCTGAATGCAAGGCAGATCTATGGAATTCTATGGAACACATTTACAAGTTCTATGCTACACATACGCTGATTCTATGGAAAAATTTTCGATATATCAACTTTTTAGCACAAATTATTTTTGTTTGGATGAGCTATTTATTATTAGAGCAGAGAAATTTCAAAAAAAATCTCAGTCGAAAAAACACCAAAAATATTTCCATCCATTTTTTTTCTCCTCGCTCTAAACAAACGTCTCTAAGTCTTTTCGCAATTAAGTGACGTTTACTCAAAAAAAGTAACTTTCTGATGTTCGACTAATCAAACTACATTACATTCTGCAAAACTGCGAAAATTCCCACATTTTCAGTCACAAGACCGAAAAATCAGGCATCAGCAACAAGTTGTGGCGGCGTAATTGGTTTAGGTTAACATTTATTTATACATAATATCCATAACTTTTCTTCGTCAACACGGAAAAGAGGTTAATCTAATATCCATGTCGAGTTTGATCGTTTGCACCTCGATCAGAAATTTGTGGGATTTCACATTCCTTCTGACATCGTCGTCCTGAAAAAAATGTGATTTTTTGTTGTTCAAAACTGTAACAACGTCACAAAAGACAAATATGTTCACCTCATTCAGAATTTTTATGTGTGGGATTTTCCACTTTTTAAAGACTTTTTGAGATAATAAAAATGACAAACTTTTTTGAAGTATAAAACTGTAACAACATCACATAACATTTTACAAACGCACCTTCCCTCCAGGATGTTGAGCTTCACCCAATTGGCGTTTTTAGCTATTACGGTTATTCACAACTCTGTACCATGCAAACCGCCAACATTTCAAGAACCAACATGCCCGTCTGGCTGGACTATATGGAATCGGACCGATTTGAATAATAAAGATGTACAATATTGCATCAAATTGATTGTTAACAGCTCAATTTGGACGATTGATGATGCGAATGTTGCATGTGGAAAGGAATTGCTTGGTGCTGCTTTGACGATTTATACGAATAAAGAGGAGAAGGAATGGTTGGTTTGTAAGTTTGCTGATAAATTATTATTGAATCAGCAGTTTTTACAAGAAATTGAGTCATTACTTTTACAGCAAACGCCATCACGGCGCTTGCAACTATCGGCATGCCACGTGGATCCGTTGCTGTTGCTGGAAGGAGAAAGACCGAATGTATTACCAACGACCTGAAAATCTGGAAAAGCGAGCAGTGTGACTTTTCAAAGAATATGTACACTTTTAGTGACTCACTTCACACTGAATATATGTTGAACAACTGGGCCCGCTGTGAGCCAAACAATAGCCAAAAGTGAGCCAAAATAATATTTATAATATAATATAAATACAATGGGGTAGCTCTGATCAGAAATATTCAATTTAACTTTTTTCTTTCCCTTTATCCTTCTTTTCTCTCACCTATCTCTTTTTTCTTTCTTTGCTAGCTATAAGCCTAGTTTTAGTCAAAGTTGCGTTATTAATTTAGTATTTAGCACGCCACTTACTACTCTTTTTTCACCCTCTTTATTTTATTTCCATTTTATACAAATACATTTTCAGCATATGGGAGTTGTGTCTTCAAGTAACAATTAATCCGGTAGATTCATTTGTTCATGGCCGACTCAACGATATGGTTTGTGAAGTAAAACCACCTCCAGTCCATTTGGATGCGCCACTTTACAATAGTTATATGGCATTGTGTGGAAAGAAATTGTGAAATTTTGTCTTCATTTGAATAAATAATTTGATACAAAAGGTCTGATATGATTTCTGCGAACCGTTGTTCCGAAATGCGCGCTTGTTCTCGTTGTCCTGCACTGATGTACCTTTCGGGAGGTCGTGTAAATAACATGTCTATTTACATGTCATATGACCTCTGACCTACATGATTGCATCACACATATTTGTATAATTCTTCTTCATTCATTCTTGCTAGATATGCATAGATGAGATATCCATTTCTCTACAATTTTCTCACATCTTATCGCAACAAAGCATAGTTTTAGACTAAAAACGGTTAATAATTTTTTGATTTTCGCAAAGGGAGTATCGACTGATGAGACTCTCTCCCTCAAGTCATCTAGATGTTAGACTTTTCTTTGAATCTCATTTTCGATTATATCTCCTTTTACATTATCATTCTCTTTTTCAATAGAACTGTAACAACGTCACAAAAGACAAAATATGTTCACCTCAGTCAAAACCTTAATGAAAGGGATTTTTCGATTTTCCGAGACAATAAAAAGATTTTCTTAAAGTATAAAACTGTAGGGACATTACAGAGCATATCATAAAAGCAAACTTCAATTCAGGATGTTGAGTTTCGTCCAATTGCTGTTTCCAGCTATTGCTGTTTTTTACAACGTTTCATCATTCAACCCGTCAGTACAAGATCTAACAATAAGTTGCCCAGACACCCATTTGGCGTTTTTGGCTATTGCGCTTGTTCACAACGCTTCATCATGCAAAAAGACATATCTAGATCCAGTATGCCCAGATGGTTGGACTACATGGAGTCGTACCGATTTGAATAATAAAGATGTACAATATTGCATAAAATTAATCACTAACAGCTCGGCATGGTCGATTGATGACGCAAATGCTGCATGTGGAAAGGAGTTGGCTGGCGCTGCTTTGACAATTTATACTAATAAGGTAGAAAAGGAGTGGGTGGTTGGTGAGTTTTTTTGAAAACCTTTTCTTGAGCAGATTTTACAAGTAATGAGTTAAAATAGAACTGAATCGAACTTACAAGTTTTACAGCAAATGCAATAACATACCTCGCAACTATCGGATCGCCATATGGATCTGTCGCCGTTGCGGGAAAGAGAAATCCCGTATGTATTACGAAAGACGACGCCATCTTGAGAAGCCAACCATGTGACTTTACGAAGAATATGTTCATTATTGACGACTCACTTGACACCGAGTACATGTTTAACAACTGGGTTCGGTGTGAGCCAAGTAGTGGTAAATTCCTTGGGTTGGTAGTGGTCAGGTATTTTTTAATCAATCAGATTGAATTTGCAGCAAATACGAGTCGTGTCTTCAAGTGATGATCAACAAGGCTGATGCCTTTACTCATGGTCGGATCAATACTATCGTTTGTGAGGATCATCCCAATTCACCACATAACAATCACTATTTGGCATTATGTGGAAAGAAGCTGTGAAAAGTTTTTTTTTCATATGATTTTGATATGAAAGAGCTGATATGAGTTCTACAAAACCGTTTTTTCTGAACTTTTTTGTTGTATTTTTCGGGAGGTCCCTCTCTTTTTATAACGTTTATTTTTTACTTTAATTTGTCACTTTAATTCTACCTCTCCCAACTTTCTCTTTCTCAATCAACTTATTATCTGTGTATAAATCACGTACTCCCGAACTGTACATCGATTTTTCTGACTCTCTCGTTTCTGGGCACTTATTCTCCTCTGATGTGCCTTCCGGGAGGTCGTGTAAAAAACATTACATGTCTATTTACATGCCATAAGACCTCTGACCTACCTAATTGCGTCACACATATTTGTATGATTCTTCTTCATTCATTCTTGCTAGTTATGCATACACACCCATCGATATCGGTTTTCAATCCATTTCTCTACAATTTTCTCACATCCTATCGCAATAGAGCCTAATTTTAGACTACAAAGCGTTTAAAATTTTTTTGATTTTCGCAAAGGGAGTATCGACTGATGAGACTCTCTCCCTCAAATCGTCTAGATGTTAGAGTCGAAACGACTGCGCGTTAACTTTTCTTTGAATCTCATTTTTGATTGTATCTCTTTTTTTAAATCTCCTTTTCAATAAAACTGTAACAACGTCACAAAAAACAAAATTAATGAATGGGAATTTCCGATTTTTCGAAATAATAAAAAGACAGCTTTTCTTAAAGTATAAAACTGTAGAAACATTACAGAATATATTACAGAGGCAAACGTCCCTCCAGGATGTTGTGTTTCCCGCAATTGGCGTATCTAGCTATTTCTGTTCTTTACAACTCTACATCATGCATACCGCCAGTACCAAACACACAAAATCACATAGACCCAGTAACTTGCCCGGCTGGCTGGACTACATGGAATCGAACTAACTTGAACAATAAAGATGTACAATACTGCATAAAATTGATTGTTAACAGCTCGGGATGGTCGCTTGACGATACAAATGTTGCGTGTGGAAAAGAGTTGAGTGGCGCTGCTTTGACGATTATTACCAATAAAAAAGAGAAGGAGTGGCTGCTCGGTAAGTTTTTTTGAAGACCTTTTGTAATTCAGATTTTACAAGAAATGAGTTGAAATAAAACTTAATCGAACTTACAAGTTTTACAGCAAACGCTATTACGGCGCTCCCAACTATTGGAATGTCATATGGCTCCGTCGCCGTTGCTGGAAGGAGAAAGCCAGTCTGTGCTACCAAAAACCAAGCCATCTTGAAAAGCGATCAATGTGACTTTTCGAAAAATATGTTCACTATTAGCGACTCACTTGACACCGAGTACATGTTCAGCAACTGGGCCCGTTGTGAGCCAAGTAATCTTGTAAACAATGGGTTGGTAGTGTAGAGGTGTTTTTAAATCAAGCAGAATGAATTTGCAGCAGATACGAGTCGTGTCTTCAAGTGTATATCAAAAAGGGAGACACATCTATTCATGGTCGGATCAACGATGTCAATTGTGAGGAAGAATCGCCTCCAGCTCATGCCGATGCACCACTTTACAGCAGCTATATGGCTTTGTGTGGAAAGAAGTTGTGAAAAATTGTTTTTTTATCATTTGAATAAATATTTTGATATGATTTCTGCAAGCCTTTCTTCCGAAATATACACTGTGACCAGTTTGTTGCGAGTTCCTTGTTGCTGTACAAAAATTTTTTGCCGAGTTCATAAATTTCCCCAATAATAAAATTTTATCGGTACATTTTTGAAGTTTGCGGTTTTGTTGAATTCAGTCACAATACCGAAAAATCGAGCATCAGTCACAAGTACTGTAAATTTCCACAATAATAAGATTTTAGCGAGATTTTTGAAGTTTCGAGTTTAACGATTTCAGTCACAAAGCCGAAAAGTTATGCATCAGCAAGAAATACTGTAAATGTTTTTCTTCAACCCGGAAAAACGCTCAATCTATCAAATATCCCTATCGACTTTGATCGATGACACCACAATCCGATGTTTTATGTGTGGGAATTCCCTTTGTTAAAATACTTTCTGGGATGATAAAAATTCCAACTTTTTGTTATATATAACTGTAGCAACAATACAGAACATATTACAAAGTCAACTTCTCTCCAGCATGTTGAGATTCTCCCAATTGGCATTTTTAGCTATTGCAGTTGTTTACAACGCTTCATCATGCAAAAAGCCATATCTAGATCCAGTTTGCCCGGATGGTTGGACGACATGGAATCGAACCGATTTGAATAATAAGGATGTACAATATTGCATCAAACTGATCGTTAACAGCTCAATCTGGGTGATTGATGATGCGAATGTTGCATGTGGAAAGGAATTGGTCGGTGCTTCTTTGACAATTTTTACCAATAAAGAAGAACATGAGTGGCTGGTTTGTAAGTTTTCAAAAAAAATTCACATCAGCTGAAACTTTTTTTCAATAATTCATTCAATTAACCTGAAATGATTTTCAGCAAACGCCATCAGGACTCTCGCAACTATCGGCATGCCACGTGGATCCGTTGCTCTTGCTGGAAGAAGAAGGGACATATGTATTACCGACGACCAGGCCGTCTGGAAAAGCGGCCAATGTGACTCTTCGAAGAATATGTTCACTATTAGCGACTCACTTCAGATTGAGTACATGTTGAGACATTGGGGTCCTAAGGAACCATCATATGCAAGACTCCGTGGGCGAGTTGTGTTCAAATATCTTTTTATTCAATCATTATGAATTTGCAGCAAGTTCGAGTCATGTATTCAAGTCGCAATCAAAAAAGAAGATGGCTCTGTTCATGGTCGGCTCAATGATCTTTATTGTGACGAAAAGGCATCTCCAATCCATAATGATGTGCCACTTTACAATAATTTTATGGCATTGTGTGGAAAGAAGTTATGAAACATTACCTGTTTTTATAAATAAATTTTCTGATATAAATGGCTTGATAAGCAATATTTTGAAATTCTATGAAAATTTCTATTAACGAAAATTTCTAGTCACTAGACCGAAAAATAGAACATCAGCAACAAGTACTGTAATATTTGAATTTTTCTTCTTCAACACGGAAAAATGCAGATATCCCTATCGACTTTGATCGATGACACCACGATCAGAAATTTTATGTGTGAGAGTTCTCTTTGCTAAAACACTTTCTGGTATAATAAAAATTCCAACTTTTTTGTTGTATATAACTGTAGCAACAATACAGAACATATCATAAAGGAAAACTTCCCTCCAGGATGTTGAGCTTTACCCAATTGGCTTTTTTGGCTATTGCAGTTATATACAACGCTGCTTTATGCAAACCACCACCATTTCAAGAACCAGCATGCCCATTTGGTTGGACTACATGGAACCGTACCGACTTGAACAATCAAGATGTACAATATTGCATTAAACTGATCGTTAACAGCTTGATTTGGTCAATTGATGATGCTAATGTTGCATGTGGAAAGGAATTGCCTGGTGCTGCTTTGACAATTTTTACCAATAAGAAAGAGAAGGAGTGGCTAGTTGGTGAGTCGTCATCAGAAGTGTGTTTGTTCAATTTTAGAACCTATAAAATACAAATGTATAACACAGGGTTTTTATTTTTGCCCAAAGCTTACCTATTTTACAGCAAATGCAATAACGGCGCTTGCAAACATTGGATTGCCACGTGGATCCGTTGCTGTTGCTGGAAGGAGAACGGCCGTATGTGCTACTGACGACCTGGCCATCCTAAAAAGCGAACAATGTGATTTTTCAAAAAATATGTTCACTATTGACGACTCACTTGACACTGAATACATGTTTAACAACTGGGTTCTTTGTGCACCAAACATGCTCAAACACAATGGGTCAGTTGTGTTCAGATATCTATTTATCAAATTATCTCGAATTTGCAGTAAATACGAGTCGTGTCTTCATGTAACAATCAAAAAAGGAGATACATTTGTTCATGGTCGGATCAATGATATCGTTTGTGACGAGAAGACATATCCAGCCCATAATGATGCACCACTTTACAATACCTATTTGGCACTGTGTGGAAAAAAACTGTGAAACATCACCTGTTTATATGAATAAATGTTTTTGATATAAATGTCTTGATAAGCAATATTTTGCAACCCTATAAAAATTTTTATTAACTAAATTCGTTTCTCGATTTTCGATGAGAAAATATTACGTGTTTGATTTGCCAATAGAAAAGTTCTAGAACATGCGATATTTTTGACGTTTTCCGTTTTGTCAATTTCAGTCACAAAACCGGAAAATCGAGCGTCAGAAAAAAGTACTGTAATATCCAGAATTTTTCTTCTTTAACACGGGAAAATACAGATATCCCTATCGACTTTGAACAATGACACCACAATAAGAAATTTTATGTGTGGGATTTTCCTCTTTGTGAAGGTTTTCCGGAATAATAAAAACACAAACTTTTGCAAAGTATAAAACTGTAGCAACGTCACATAACACAATGTCAGAGAAAACTTCTCCAGGATGTTGAGTGTCACCCAATTGATGTTTCTAGCTATTGCGCTTGTTCACAACGCTTCATCATGCAAAAAGCCATATCTGAATCCAGTATGCCCGGATGGTTGGACTACTTGGAATCGTACCGATTTGAACAACAAAGATGTACAATATTGCATTAAATTAATTGTTAATAGCTCGATTTGGACGATTGATGATGCGAACGTTGCATGTGGAAAGGAATTGCCTGGTGCTGTTTTGACGATTTTTACGAATAAGAAAGAGAAGGAGTGGCTGATTTGTAAGTTTTTTTTTCAGAACCATATCTTGAACATAATTGACGCAAAATAAGGTATTTCAAATGAGCTCTGAAACTTCTCTTCAATCATTCATGAAATCAACCAAAACAAGATTTACAGCAAACGCCATAAAAACGCTTGCAACAATTGGAAAGTCGATGGGAGCCGTTGCCCTTGCTGGACAGAGAAAACCCGTCTGTTCTACCAACGACCAGACCATCTTGAACAGCGAACAGTGTGAGATTTCGAAAAATTTGTTTACTGTTAGCGATTCACTGCATACCGAGTACTTGTTCAGCAACTGGGCCCGTTGTGAGCCAAACTATGACAGATATCAAGGGTGAATTGTGTTCTCTTTCTTTATTGAAATGGTTTGATTAATTTTCAGCCAAAGTGAGACGTGTCTTCAAGTCGGAATCAACGAGAAAAATGTTAACTTGCATGGTCGGCTTAACGATAATTTTTGTAGCATCAGCGCAGCACAAAATACACAATACACGACCTATGTGGCATTGTGTGGAAAGAAACTGTAAAAGAAAATCTTTTGGAAAGAAGATATAAAATTTGTTTATTCATATAAATAAATATTTTGGCATGGATGGTCTGATATGATTTTTTTTCAAAAGGTTATCTAGAAATGCACGTCCAGAGTAGAAATCTGTGAATTAATCATGGCTACACAAAAAATTTTGTGAAATCGAGTTTATGAATTTCCACAGTTGATTAGTTTTATAAGAAACTTCCTATGAATTCATCATTTGCCAAATACAACAGGTTTAGCTGTTTTTCAGAATTTGATTACTCGATTCTTGAAGTTACAATATCAAGTGTTTTCATGAAATCGTGGAAAAGTTTTTGGTTTTAACAAAAAACTTCAGCTGAGCTCTGTCTGCATAGAACAAAAACTTCCATGGGTTCCCTGTTGCCAAAAGTATCGTTAAAATGTTTAAACTACATTGTTGTAATCTTACACGCAGTCATAAGAAACACAAATCATCCTTGAGAATTTGGATTCGGACCTTAATTCAGATTGACATTGTTATTTTTGCATCCGAATCTTCGAATGTTGCGAATGTTTGATCTTTCTAATCTATATCAAGTTTGATCGTTTTGCACCTATGATCAGAAATGTTAATTTTAATGATCGCGCAATTTTACGTTTTTTTGATGGACAGTTATCGGAATAATCAAACAACAAAACGATACGAGTATAAAAATGTAGGCCGGCACAACTTCAAATTACATTTTCATCAAGGATGTTTAGCCTCGCTCAAGTGACACTTTTCGCTTTCATGGCTATTTCAGTCAACGCCATTTACCGGCCAGTTAGTAAGTGACACCAAACTAATTGCAAAGTTCCACGAAGTCCTTTAAGAGAAACATTACGATACTGCACCATGCCCACCACCACGACCACCAACACGACGACCCACAACTACAACAACAACAACAACAACCACAACAACAACACCACCACCACCACCAACTTGCCCATCTGGTTGGAACACATGGGATCGTGTCGACTCGAACAATCAAAACGTAAGACATTGCGTCAAGTTGATCACCAACAGCTCTGCTTGGGCGATAAGTGACGCAAGTAATGCTTGTGCAAAAGAGTTGAGTGGTGCTCATTTGACTGTTTATACTAGTGAGGCAGAGAAAAATTGGTTGGCTTGTAAGTTATTACTTCTTTTTGGTTGAATCGAGCTCATAATTTTTCTAGCAAACGCCGCCACCGGCCTTGCCAGCATTGGGCAGCCACGTGGATCCGTCGCAGTTAACGGAAACAGAAAAGCCGTGTGTATTACCGAGGATCAAGCCGTCTTGACTGGGGATCAATGCCAATGGTGGAACTTGTACACTGTCTCGGACGCAATAAACACCGAATACACATTCAACAATTGGGGACCTGGTGAGCCGAATTATGCTCATTTCAATGGGTAAGTACTGCGAAACTTCTTTCTTTAATTCATAATCATCTTCAGCAACGTTGAAACATGTCTTCAAGTAACAATCAACGCTGAAGATAGTAGTCTTCATGGAGCGCTTAACGATTTCTATTGTGATTTCAACGCAGCACCGGAAAAACCTGACGAAGTACAATATATGAGCTTCTTGGCATTGTGTGGAAGGAAATTGTGATATTTTTGATTAATAAATATTTCAATATAGAAATTCTGATTTGCTGTTGAGTTCTGCAGAATCGTGTCATGAAGAAAATTTTTAAAGGGATCTGCTTTTTTTTGAGTGCCAGTTTAAATTTCATTTATCTCTTCATGGAAGCCATTCCAGGCTAGATGTTTGGATTTTTACGGAGGCTGGCTATGTGTAGGGCCGAAATTGCAAAACCGAAAACACAAAAACACATCAGCACGTCGTCATCTGAGAGAAACACAGGATAAAACAGTTTTGGTGGAATTTTTTCAGTTTCCTCTGCAAAACTGTTACATGTTCGGATTTTATTTGTATCTCGATCAGAACTTGCAACTTCTTGTTTTTTCAGAACTCTAGATTTTCGTCCATACTCCGTTCGTACAGACCATTTTCATCACGGATGTAGTTTGAAGAGCCTACCCTCGATCTACTCTCGATCTGAAGAACCTAATTTCATCATTAGTGTGTGTTAGCTTAAAAATTTACTTTCTCCCAGAAACCGAAACAGCTCGGATCCAATCCATATTGAGTTTGATCATTTGTATCTCGATCAAAACTTGCAACTTTTTATGTGTTGCCAATATTACACTTTTGCCGCGTTTTTAATGGATCGTTATCGGAATAATCAAAAGAAAAAACATCCGTAGTATAAAAGTATGCGCCGAAATTTTTCAAATCACACTTCCATCAAGGATGTTGAGCTTCACCCATTTGACACTTCTCGCTTTGGCAGCTGTTTCAGTCAGTGCCATTTACCGGCCAGCTCGTAAGTGACACCAAACCATTTGCGAAGATTCACAAAGACACTTCAGCGAGCGTTTACAACGCTGCACCATGCCCACCACCACCGCCACCACCAGCAAAGTGCCCATCCGGTTGGGTGACATGGAGCCGTACCAACTTGAACAACCGTAATGTGAAGTATTGTGTCAAATTGATCACTAACAGCTCGGCTTGGTCGATTGATGACGCAAATGTTGCATGTGGAAAGGCTCTCCGTGGTGCCTCATTGACCATTGTTACTAATGCTCAAGAAAAGAATTGGTTGGTTTGTAAGTTATTTTTTTACTTTTGCAAAACTGAGGAACTTGCGTCAATTCTGATTTTGATACCAGCTAGTTTTCCGGTCAGTAGTTATAATATCCAGTCTCCAATTTTCTAATACCCTCCGAATGTGACAAAATTTCTTGTAAGTAACCAAAAAGTTATGCGCCAGATGAATTTATTCGGATTGAAAAAATTTTGATTAGCTGTCTTTTGGTCGGCAGCATTTGAACGAGAAACCATCTTCCTTTGTCTCCCAGTGTTTACACACCTGCACGACGACAGTTTGTAATGGAACGACCCAATCTTTTGTAGAAGCCTCACAGAATTTGGCATTTGATAATTTGTCAAGCATACATGCAGACCATTGGCATTCACCAGCTCTAGGGCCCTTTAAATTAAAGTTCTTTCGTCTGTTTCTAAATCAGTGCAAACTTACGGCAGTGACGGTGAAGATGATTGCGAAGAGAGCGAGAATTTGAAGAATGAGTTTCATCGCAGAATGATGATGAATGGCGAATTTTGTGGGGTTTTATAGAGGGTTAATTCGATTTGGGAACTTTAGAAAAATATAGTATGGGAAATTCTTTTTGAATTGATCTTTTGAAAAGATCAAAAGTATCAAACATCCCGCAAAATTCCAGATTGATTTGGGAAGGGTTTTGATTCATCTGAAGACGTTGAATCAACGTATTCAGATGTATAAAACGTTTTTCAAAAAACTGTTTTCTTTAAGTTTTCAACTTTAATAAGCTAGTCGTCATTTTCAATTTTATTGACTAGAAATGATTCGTTTACTGATTCAAGACAATATTTTCCAAATTTTAGGTTTAACAGATTTTGACTCTGGTCTAGATTTGTGGTCCTTACGGGAATTTTACGGACCTATTTCGCATCAGTCCCAAGCTCCTACAATGAACTGAAAAAAAATTCATAAGGACCATACAACTAGAACAGAGCCAAGATTTTATCCGACTCGGGAATTTTACGAAAATAGGAATCGATCTTTAAAATATACTTTTTGTGAAATCAATTGGATCACCTTTCTCATACTCTTTGCTTCACTAGTCATCAGAGTTTCTTTTCAAAGAAAAATCTCTCAAATTATGCGTCAAATGAGTTTATTAAATCTCAATAATTAAACCGATATCGGATAGCAGCATTTGAAAGTGACTCCAATTTTCTTGGATCTCCAGGCATTACAAAGCTTCACATCAGTAGTTACTGGAGTATTGTATCTAGTCTCGCAATACTTGGCACTTGGAACTCTGTCCACAAGACATGGGGACCATTGGCATTGCCCCTCTTGCTGAAATTGTAGCTGTTAGGTTTTTTGAGCCAAGTTTGAACTCACGAATTGAGCAGTGGCGGCAAAGACGATCGCAAGGAGAGCGAGAATTTGGAGAATAAAATTCATCTTGGAATGATGACTTCTGCCAATTTCTGCCGGGTTTTATAGATTTCTGATTTGTTAATTCGATTTAGGAATTTTAGAAAAATATAATATGGGAATTGATTCTTTGATTCCATCATTGATCACTTAACCTGATCTTTCGATTTTTTCAGCCAATGCCGTCACAGCTCTTGCCACCACTGGATATCCACGTGGATCCGTCGCCCTTGCTGGAAAGAGAAAGCCAGTGTGCCTTACCGATGACCAAGCCATCTTGACCAGCGAGCAATGTAACCAGAAGAATGTTTTCTCCGTTGCTGACTCACTCCACGCTGAGTACATGTGGAACAACATCTGGGGAACTGATGAGCCAACTTACAACAAATTTGATGAGTGAGTTAATTTCAGAGGTTTACTCTACTCATAATGTTTTAGCTACTTCGAGGCCTGCCTTCAAATGACAATCTCTGCACAAGATGTTCATCGTCACGGTTTGCTCAATGACTTCTACTGTAACACTAATGTTGCACCAAACCGACCAGAGGATGAGCTTTACATGAACTTTATGGCATTGTGCGGAAAGAGATTGTAAAGAATTTATTTTAAGATGAATAAATATTTTTAAACAAATTTGTTAAATTATTGTAATGTCAATGATGGGAACCTTTCAAGACTTTTGTACACCGCAGCAATGCCACCGTGGTAAAACTCAATACCTTTGTTCGCTGGCTTATTTATTTCTCGTTCATACCAATCTTTATCGAATTTGTAAACACGGCTCTTGTGATCTACCTGAAAATAAAAATCAATTTTTTTGAAATTTTTCATCTGAAAGAAACTGACCTTGCTTAGAATCTTGGTTATACAATAGCTATTCAATAATAATTTGATAATAAAATGGCCAACCGATTCTTTGGAACCATTTACATTGGCATACCACTTTCCGAACTCGGAACAGTTCGAAACTTGGAATTCTAAGGCTTCTTTGCTGGTCCATTGCACCCAATCTGTTCTAGTTTGTTCGAGGAGGAATTTGATGACCCATTCGTATATCTTGCCGGGGACTGAAAGATAAATCAACATACAAACCTATGAATTTAAAAATTAATATCAAACCCAAATCTAGCACATATCTTCTTCGTTCTGTTGATAATGTAATAAGATTGTAAATATTCATATCGGAAAATGGCATTGTTCCCTCATCTTGCTCACTGACAGCGCCAAATATCTCATCCCAAAAGTATTTATCGCTGCCTATTCCAGGCATATCCAATCCCCGTTGAATCCAAATGTTGCTAAGTTTATCCTTGTCTGTGATTCTGCATTTGGTCATTTTATCGATCCACTCAGCAAATTCTCCTTTTTCCAATTGCTCTAACAAAACTACACGAGGTGTGTAGTATTGTAACTGTTTGGTGAATAATACAACTGTCTCAACGGTAAATACAGATCCATAGGCGACTTGCATAATCTGGGATGTCTGAAAAAAGCCAAGAATAGACAAAATCACAATAAATCATAAAATGATTGAACAAAGCGAGTGAAAACAATAACGGTATATAGCAGTCACCAAACCTAAAAATCGATGCGTAAAGAGACTGGCGCATTGCGGTAACGATTGGACAACGAGGCGCATTTATAGTTGATCCGATGCAAATGAATGACCTCTGACCAGCAGGGAATATCTCACAAAACCATCTTATGGTACTATTTCACGCCACCTGTTTAACTCAGAAGCTACTCTATATCTTTGTACATTTCCCAGACTCCGTTTTAGATGATCATGGTCATATTCACGCACGACCTCGCGAAAGGTACATCAGCGCAGAAGCGGGGGATTCAGAAAAATGTATGTATCGTTCGGGAGTACGTCAACACGTTGGTAAATACCTCACGAGGGCCCCAGCGTTGCATTGGTCATTCAAATCTGAAGGACGACAGGGGCACTTGCAATCGCGCTATATTGAGAATCGCGCTATATCGTGGTCGGTAAAAGGCCGTCCTGAAAAAATGTAAGCGCCGGGTCGTGTACCTGAACTCGCCATCCCTTGGGCGAAATTTTAGCAAATGTGAAAAATACTGGGTTGTTATATTTTTATTCAACAAATTCGAAACCTAATTATTGTAATGTCAATGATGGAAATCGTTCACGACTCCGGAACACTGCAGTCTCCGTATCACGATACCACTCAATCCCTTCGTTTGCTGGCTTATTTATTTCTCGTTCATACCAATCTTTATCAAACTTGTAAACATGGTTCTTGTTATCTACCTGAAAAAACCAACTTTTTGAAATTTTTCATCTGAAAGAAACTGACCTTGCTTAAAATCTTGGTCATACAATAGCTATTCAATAACAATTTGACAATAAAAGGTCCATCCGATTTGCTTAATTCATTTACATCAGCATACCACTTTCCGAAATCGGCACAGTTCGAAACTTGGAATTCTAAGGCTTCTTTGCTGGTCCATTGTGCCCAATCTGTTCTGGTTTGTTCGAGGAGAAATTTGATGATCCATTCGTATATCTTGCCAGGGACTAAAAATGAATAAATAAGTTTATGCACCTGAAAATCAAAAACAAACCTAAATCTAGCACACACTTCCTCCGTTCTGTTGATAATGAGATCAAACTATGGATTGAATTATCAAAACCACATAAATATCCTTCATTAATTGTAAAATAGTTCTTCATGAGTTCGTCGAAATCACCAGGCCAACTCACAGGATTAGCACTTCCAAATATCTCATGCCAAAAATATTCGTCGTCGATTGCGTCGCAATCCGCTCCTCTATGGGCCCAAATATCAACAAGTCTATCCTTATTTATAACTTTGAATTTAGTTTTATCATCATCAACCCATTCAACCACTTCACCCTTCTCCAACTCTGCCATCAAAACTGCTCGAGGGGTGTAGTATTGAAACTGTTTGGTGAAAATTATCTCTAACCTTATCGGATGAGAAAAATCATAAACGACTTTCATTATTTCGAGATAGTCTGAAAAAACAGCTTTTATTTTGAATTTTCGTGGAATATGCAAAAAAAAGAGCGTTCATAAAAGGAACGGTTGATGTATTTCGAAAATAGATCAGAAACAAAAATCGATACGTTAAGGAATAACACGTTTCGACATCGATTGATCAAAGAGGGGGACTCTAATGCATGACCTCGGACCAACAGAGAATATCCACCAAAACAATCTCGTTTCACACCGATTGTTTATACCCCTTATATCTCCACACTCACCAATAAAGAGATGGCTGAGTTGAAGAATGTCGAGTTGAAGAAAAAAAAGGAATGCCAAGAGAGGTGCGCTACTACCTCATACTGGAATTCGTTTAAAACTTTGGAAAAGTCACTATACTGGCAACTATACTCGAAATAGTATTATCGGTTTCAAACGAATCGAGCCCTCAGTTGTAGATTTCCTTTGTGTGTGCCTTTAAACTGTAAAACACAACTAAAATTACGATATAGCTTAAAGGCGCAAATCTTAAAACAGCAAAACAGTTTTTTGGGGTCTTCTAGGCCACCGGACTCGATTTGTATGGGAACGATAATACTGCACACAATGTTCTTTGGCTCATAACTCCCGCCAAACCCTCTAATAGCGGTTCAAACTTTATTTAAAAAACAAACTTCACCATATTTATATCACATGCATTAATATTTTTGAAAATTTTCAAAATAGGGTGGCCGCGTTCTTTCCAAGAAAGATTGAAACATTTCATATGCGCTAAAATTGGTTTTAATGCAATGTCTATGTGCTCTACACAGTCTATGCCCAAGATTGCAACACTAATGTTGCACCGAACCCGGGAAAGAATGAGCCTCAGAAGATCTCTCATGGCATGACTGTTGAGAAAAAAACATTTCAGAAGAGTCTCGAAATGGATTTAACTTTTGATGTGAGCGGAACCAACGGATATCAACTTTCGCAAAGTCGAACATCGAATTTCTCTGAAAAAATGCCTTCAAAATTCATTTTTCACGTGAATCGTGTAGATTTTCGAATAGTTTCTGTTAATATTATTGGTTTTTGAGCATAATGAATTATTTCATGCTTGAAATCTTCGTTTTTTATTGAAATTCCGAGCTTTTCCCTTCTTACTGGCAGCGTGGCCTAGAAAACTCCATGGTGCGTACTTCGGCCATTGAAATTTTTTTCGCTGAAAATTTATTTTTTATCCACGATTTTTAGTTTTTATTAATTCTCTCTGCTTTAAAATCTTTCTAACTTCCTATTTTCCCTCAAAAAACGTAAACGTGCACTTTTCCCGCATACTTTTGTCTAAAACCCATAGACGCAGACATAAGCAAAACAAATAATGCATATTTTGCCTCAAAGTTGTAGTTTTTTGCGTCCTCCAACTTTCTGAATGTTTTTGTTTGTATAAATAATATATTTCCATCTTTATTTCGCTGAAAAAGTGGAGAAAAATAGGAAAAAAAAACCAAAAAACCTCGTGACACTTGTGCAATGACCTCACTCTGAACCCAACCAACTTTTCCCCTTCCTCTCTTCAAACAAACTTCAAACCTCAAACTTCTCCCTGATAACTGTTGTTCGTCACAAAATAGTTGGCCAACAGGCGACCTCATAGTTCGCCCAGACTTCATACACCCTTCAAAACCACGTGTTTTCCCCGTTGAAACAGCCTAGGTAGTCTTTTATCGCGAAAAAAAGTTTTTTCTTTATCTGTCTGCGTCCTCCGAATCAGTTGTCGGTCGCTACCCGCCGAAAATTTCGCTACTATTTAATACGAGAGAAAAGACGCAGTTTTTGATTTTTCACTTTTCTTGAAACATCTCATAACGCTTTTGTTTTTTGCAGAGAATGACAATTCTATCGAAAATCTTGAGCCCATCAAAACTTCACTATCAAGTTCCACGCCTATTATCAACCACCAATCAGTGTAATGTCAAGGTTTATCAAAGTGCCGAGGAGGCGGTGAAGGATATTCCGGATAATGCGAAATTATTAGTTGGAGGTATGCTTTTTGACAAAAATTAGACAACAATGAGTTATTTAGGCTTCGGATTATGCGGAATTCCCGAAAATCTAATTAGTGCATTGACGAAAACTGGACAAAAAGGATTGACATGTGTGTCGAATAATGCTGGTGTTGATGATTGGGGATTGGGATTGTTGCTCAAAACTAGACAGGTTTGTGATTTTTTTAAACAAAAATTCTCCAAAAAACCTCAAAAATACGGTTTTTCCGTTCAAAAGACTTTTAAAATCGAAGTTTTCGTTTGAAAAACGCTGAAAAGAAGGTTTTCAGGTCAAAAACTAGCTTTTTATTTAAAATATTGTGTCCATCTCTAAAATTTTAGCTAATTTTTCGAAAAATCATTGTTTTTTGCTCCAAAACTCATAAAATCATATTTTTCGCCGAAAACAACGTTTCGAACATCAAAAACTATGACAAACTAGCTTTTCAGTGTGAAAAATGTAAAAAATGAGTCAAACTTTACATTTTCCTCATAGAAATCCTGGTTTCTGTCTGAAATCCGCATAAAAGTCGGATTTTTTGTGTAAAAACGATGTAAAACTACCTTTTCAGTGTGAAAAATGAGTTGAAGCTCGAAATTTCGGTGATTTTGCCTCTAAAAATCATAATTTCTGCTTGAAAACCGTCAAAAGCTGTGTTTTTTGCATGAAAAAACATTGAGAAACGCTCAAAAACTATTTTTATGGCACGAAAATTGTCTTCCAGCCTAAAGATTCGGTTGTATTCTTGGAAAACTAATCAAAAATGCAAACTTGAACCGAAAACTGCTTCTAAACCGATGAAATATAGTAAAAATAATTTTTTATTGCAGATCAAAAAGATGATCTCCTCATACGTCGGTGAAAACGGCGAGTTTGCTCGTCAATATCTCAGCGGAGAGCTCGAACTCGAATTCACACCACAAGGCACCCTAGCCGAGCGGATTCGTGCAGCTGGTGCTGGTGTACCCGCATTCTACACACCAACCGGATATGGCACCCAAATTCAAGAGGGTGGTGCACCAATCAAGTATAGTGCCACCAAAAAGGGCGAAATTGAAATTGCGAGCAAGCCGAAGGAGACTAGGCAATTTAATGGCACGAATTATGTGATGGAGGAGGCGATTTGGGGTGATTATTCGTTGATTAAGGCGTGGAGAGCGGATAAGTTGGGAAATATTCAATTCAGGTATGTTTTAAAGGTTCTGAGCTTTGTAATACGGTAGATTTCAGACATGCCGCTGGAAACTTCAACAATCCAATGTGTAAAGCGAGTAAATGCACAATCGTTGAAGTTGAGGAGATTGTCGAAACTGGTGTAATTCCACCAAATGAAGTGCACATTCCATCGATCTATTGTCATCGTTTGGTTGTTGGCAAGAACTACAAGAAGCCGATTGAGAGACCAATGTTCGCACAAGAAGGACCGGTGAAACCATCGACATCGGCTGCTGGTAGATCAAGGGAAATTATTGCGGCGAGAGCTGCGTTGGAGTTCACCGATGGAATGTATGGTGAGTATTTTGAATCTATAAATATGTTCTTTGTTCGTGATTCATAGATCTATGGAATAAAGTGTCCATAGAACTGTTAAAACAGTCATAGAATTGATAATTTTTCATAGATACTATCATAGAACTTCACAAGTGATAATGGAATAATTGAATCTATGAATCTATGAATCTATGAATCTATGAATCTATGAATCTATGAATCTATGAATCTATGAATCTATGAATCTATGAATCTATGAATCTATGAATCTATGAATCTATGAATCTATGAATCTATGAATCTACGAATCTAAATTCTATAATTTCAGCAAATCTCGGTATCGGAATCCCAACATTGGCTCCAAACTACATTCCAAAAGGAATCACCGTCCATTTGCAAAGTGAAAATGGAATTATTGGAGTTGTAAGTCAAATTTTTCACAAATTCTTTCAAAAAAGTCAATTTCCAGGGTCCATATCCACGAAAAGGTACAGAAGACGCCGATTTGATCAACGCCGGAAAAGAGCCGATCACATTGCTCAAAGGAGCGGCAATTGTTGGCTCAGACGAGTCATTCGCAATGATTCGTGGCTCACATATGGATATTACAGTACTTGGAGCATTGCAATGCTCACAATATGGTGATTTGGCGAATTGGATGATTCCGGTGAGTGTGATTTCTTATCAGTGATTAGTGATCTGTTTTCCATGAAAAAGTGACGATGAGTGTTCTATGAGTTTGATCATTGATATTGGTGTTTTGAATGGGGAAATGATGATAAGGAGGGAAGCACAAAGTGATAGGAACATAGAATTAAAAATAGGGGAACATAGAATCAGAAATAGAAGAAGCATAGATTCATAGATTCATAGATTTATAGATTCATAGATTCATAGATTCATAGATTCATAGATTCATAGATTCATAGATTCATAGATTCATAGATTCATAGATTCATAGATTCATAGATTCATAGATTCATAGATTCATAGATTCATAGATTCATAGATTCATAGATTCATAGATTCATAGATTCATAGGTCCATAGATTCATAGATTCATAGATTCATAGATTCATAGATTTATAGATTCATAGATTCATAGATTCATAGATTCATAGATTCATAGATTCATAGATTCATAGATTCATAGGTCCATAGATTCAAAAACTCATAGATTTCTTCCAGGGTAAACTCGTCAAAGGAATGGGCGGTGCAATGGATCTCGTCTCAGCTCCAGGAGCCCGTGTCATCGTCGTCATGGAGCATACATCGAAAAATGGCGAGCCAAAGATTCTGCCAACTTGTGAACTTCCACTAACTGGCAAAGGTGTGATTTCAAGAATTATCACTGATATGGTAAGTGATAGGAAGTGATAATTTTTGATAAAAATATTGATTTTTCTTTCAGGCAGTATTCGATGTATGTAAAAAGGATGGATTAACATTGTTGGAGGTTCGCGCCGATTTGACAGTCGACGACATCAAAAAAGCGACAGCAGCGAGTTTCAAAGTGTCAAAAGATCTCAAACCAATGGGTCAAGCGCCATTGAATCAATAATTTCTTGATTTGTGTATTAGAATAGTGATATTTTGTAAATAAAACAAACGATTTATGAGAAAATAGTACCCGATATCATAAAAATGCACAAAAAAGAGTTGAGGTAGATCACGGAAAAATTAGGATGAAACATTGACAGGTAGATTGATGGCATAAACACTGTTCTTATTCTCCTTCTGCCGTTTTCGGCGGATTTGAGCTTGACGAGATTTTCGACTAAATTTTTCGATAATTGGAATTACTGTAGCGAGAAGGATGGGTAGGAGCATCAGGGCGTGCCATGCACCAATGACTAGGACGAGGAAGATGGTTTTGAAGAAGACTAGCACCATGTAGGAATTGATGAAGGCGAGGACGGTGACACCCAAGATGGTGGAGAGACTGCCGTGCACCACTGAAATGGTGTGATATGATATGGTGATAAGGTATATATGTATATAGTGATAAGGTATATACAAGACATACCTGGCCAGGCAAGCTTCTCCATGGCATCAACACAACGATCGAAGGCGGAAAGATCATTGGAATTAGATACGAACCCGTGGGTGATGTGAGCAGAGAATTCGATGGAAAAACCGATTGACATGATTATTGTTATCATTGATATTGGATCGAGTTTTACACTCCATAGGGAAAGGAAACCGATTACTCCTGGAATTTTAGATAGAGTATTGGATCGTTTTGTGTATTTTTTGTCAAAGTTTAGTAGATATGCTTCTTTAATTTGTCGTGAGGATACTGTATCAAAGGCACATTCCAGGTTTCAGTTTTGACATTGATCTCTGGTATGCGCCTTTAATACAGTATCCTACAGTATAACGTCACTCGGTTTACTGTTCTAAAGGCACATAATGTGAACAATTTCTCATTTCGAGAATCTTTTCTTGAAATGATGACCGTAGTAAAGATTTTGGGGTACTGTAGTTTTATATCGTTAAAAATCGAGCTTTAATCTTCAAGATCCTGTATGTTCCTTTAATACAGTACCCTAAACTACTATTTTAAAGGGACACGCCTAAAAAATGATGACAGATTTGAGGGATTTCTCCGCAAAAAAGCTCAATTTGAAAGTTTTTGGAAGTTGCAGCCATGCTCCTTTAGTACAGTAGGTATTTCTGTTAGAAGGGGTACTGTATTAAAGGAGCATGCCAGATTTTGATAGTTTTTGACAGAAAAGGCCTGCAAGTAGCAAAAAACTGATACAATTTGCACAACTTTGAAATTTTTTGAAACGGAAAAAATTTGAAATGGTCGATTTTAAGATTTTTGAAAGTTTCAGCCATGGTCTTTTAGTACAGTAGTGATAATTTTCGGAGGGGTACTGTATTAAAGGAGCATGACAAGTTTTGATGGTTTTGGAATAAAATAACCCAAATAGCAAGACACTAAAATAACTTCAGAATTCTGAAACTTTTTGAAACCTTGAAATTCTGAAATTTTCAAAAAAAAAAAATCTAACAACTCACCAATATCAATAGTAATCATTGCCACAGTGATAAACAATGCACAAATCGGATTGGGTATAAATATCAACGCAACACAAAACATGCAAAACATTGCCAAAAAATCATTGGTGATTGTCGATGATAGGATAACATTCAACTGATCAGCAATGGCTCGACTCTGCTGATACGTGACAATATCCAAGTCCGGGTGTCTCGCCGCCACATTTCTCAATTCCTCTGTCACCAACACCAAATCAGTTGGTGTTGACAATCGGTGCACACCAATTCTAAACCGATAGGCGTCGAGTTGAAGGGTGTCATAGTCGGATTGGTTGGACCACACGAAATCTTGACTCCATAATTTGTAGAAGGCGAATAGTTGAGACCACTCGTATACACCAATGGTCCATGATTCACGATCATCGTTGAGATAAGAGCCGGTCAGGTTACTGTATTTTTTGTACTCGCGGAGCCAGAATGAAGTGCCTTTGGAGCCGAGGGCTGGAAATTTGATAGTTGTAGTAGTTAGGGCACCCAGTGTAGTTGAAGCACCAAGTTTGAATTTCGATACTTTAGGGTCCCTCAAGTACAGTGTATTTGAGATACCCAGAACTTGGAGCATCCACTGGGTGCTTATATTTATAGTAGTTAGGGCACCCAGTATATTTCAAGCACTCATTGAAACTAATAGAGATATTTATACTCTATGATATATATATATGGAATGCTGATGAAAGTTTTGAAGCACTTAACTTATGCCGGGTGCCTCAAGTATATTGTACTTGAGGTACCCACACACTGGGTGTCTATATTCCTAGTAGTTGGGGCACCCAGTGTATTTCAAGCATCCAAAAAAATTGGAGGAAGTGGTACCTATGAAAACTGAAATGCTGAAAATTTCCAAAGACTGTGAAACACTAAAAATTATGGGTGCTTAATCTACACTGTATTTGAAGCCACCAGAAGTTGAAGCAACCAATGGGTACCTATATTTATAGTAGTTGAGGCACCCAGTGTATTTCAAGTACCCAAAAAAATTGGAAGAGTTGGTATCTATGAAAACTAGAGTGTTGAATATTTCCAAAAATTTTGAAATACTAAAAGTTATGTGTACCTTAAGTACAGTGTAGTTAAGGTACCCAGCACACACTGGGTGTTCATATTTATGGTACTTGAGGCACCCAGTAAATTTCAAGCACTCATTGAAATTTACAGCGATATTTATATTCTATGATATATATGGAGTGTTGATGAAAGTTTTGAAGCACTTAACTTATGCCGGGTGGCTCCAGTATATTGTACTTGAGGAACCCACACACTGGGTGCCTATATTACTAGTAGTTGGGGTACCCAGTTTATTTCGAGTACTCGGCTGAATTGGAAGAGTTATCTATGAAAACTGAAATGTTGAAATTTTCCAAAAACAGTGAAACACTGAAAATTATGGGTGCTTGATCTTCAAAGTATTTGAGACCCCCAGAATTTAGAAAACCTACTGGGTACCTATATTCATAGTAGTTAAGGCACCCAGTGTATTTCAAGCACCCAAAAAATTGGAATAGTTGGTATCTATGAAAACTGGAATGTTGAAAATTTCCAAAAACTGTGGAACACTGCAAATTATGGGTACTTTAACTATAGTGTAGTTGAGGCACCCAAAACAAACTGGGTGCTTATACTTATAGTAGTTCATGTACCCAAAAACTCACAATAACTAATATTCTCAAACTCTTGCGCGATCCCCTCAATCCTCTCCCGATTCTCCTTCATCGTCAAATTCGGGCATTTCTGAATCGCCACCTCAATCTGATCACCACCATGGAACAACTCAATCTCTCGTTTTAGTGCCTCGACCAGCGGATCGGTTTGAAGGAGCAACTTGTCATAATCCAATCCTTGTTGCATGACACACATACCATATATAGCCACTGATAGGTAGACAATGAACATGATAAACATAAGGATCTTGGTTTTCCAGTTGAGCAAGAATGGAACATAGTAATCACGGAAGAAGTGACCCATGGCACCTCGACTTTTTACAGCTATATGAACTTCGGATGATGCTTGATCTTCCTCACTTTCAGCTGATTTTTCAGACTTCTTCTCTTCCAATGTATATATATCCGGGGTGGTCATACATGGTAGACATGAGTTCCTTCCTGACATTTGAGCACGAGCTGAGATGACCATGAGAGCAGCGAAGAAGGTTATTTGGTAGAGGAAGGTGAAGAACATGCAAGCGGCGGTCATGGCACAGAAACCTTCGACGGCTAGGATGTCGGTGATGGTGCCGACGCCGAAGGAGAGGACCTGGAATGATGGGGGTACTGTAGGTAGGGGTAGATCAAAACTCAATCAACATCACAACTAAAAATTATAGATCTTCAAAGTTTTTCATAGAACTGGTGGAACAGAGATTTTCATAGATCTTGATGATTTCATAGAATTCTTCATAGAAATTTCCAGATCTATAGAAAACCATGTTGTAAATCTATGAAATTCTATGTCATAGATATAAACTATTTCCGAAAGATCAATATCGATCTATGAATCTATGCCCTTGTGTTTTGAGATTCTATGAAATTTTTTTTGTCATAGATCTCAATCCATTCATAAAAATCTATGATTCTATGATCATAGATCTGAAGATTCTATGAATTCTATGCCATAGATCTCAACATCGAGTAGGAAGATTAGCAAGATCTATGCATATAGATCCCAATTTCCTAGAAGCGGATCTATGAAGAAGTACGGTTCTATGTCATAGATCTAGTAGTTTTATGTCATAAAACTCAATCATATCGCCATATCCAGATCTATGTTCATAAATATCTAAAACTTCACAGACAATGGCTATCTACAATTCTACGTCATAGATCTCAACTTTTCCAAGAATCATAACTATGAAAATCTATGCCCATAGATTCTAATTCTATGCCATAGAATTTCAACTCACATCAGTAAAACTAGTGATAAAAATCGCGACCGCACTTTCCGACATTGCTTCAACCATCCGCTGCTTCATCACAGCCCGACTATTCCCCGGATATTTTAACTCGGTGTTGTGCCATGCCGCAACAGCAATGAACATGTCATCCACACCAATGGCTGGAATACGGTAGGTGGTATACTGTAGTCAGATTACTGTAGAACTTACACAGAACCAAGAATGGTGCAATAAGGGTGATCTCGGCAAAGAAGACACCACACCAAAGCATCAACCCAATTCCACTGACAATGGCGAGCACCGAACTGAGCACACCACCAAGAGCCAACATCGGTTTACTCCTGAGCCAATCCACGTGGATTGTCCATTTCCCATCTCGAGTGTGGAAATACCATTTGATTGAGTAGAATGCGGTGAAGAGGACTAATACAGCTATGGTGACATTGAAATAAGGTTTGAGTCTATTCGCATTCCTTGTCAATCCTTGATCCACTATCCTAGAGTGCTTGATATGACATTGGATAGTTGGGTGATCAGCGTAACTATCTCGCACAAATTTCTCCGCGGAATCTTCCCAATATTTGGACAGTTGCTCTTGCTCCTCGTCATCGAATTTGAGAAAGTACCAGAGACGCATGGCACGGGCGTAGGAGATGGTGTCATTTG
Source organism: Caenorhabditis uteleia (assembly GCA_963573275.1). Taxonomy (NCBI): domain Eukaryota; kingdom Metazoa; phylum Nematoda; class Chromadorea; order Rhabditida; family Rhabditidae; genus Caenorhabditis; species Caenorhabditis uteleia. The sequence continues at coordinate 1,101,368 of OY752134.1, forward strand.
GGAAGGTGTTGACACCACCAATAACGAAGGCGATGTAGATTGGTGTACCTTCTTGGTTGACTTGTGGATAGGTGACGGATATGCCTCTGGAATAGATTCGTAGATTCTTAGATTCATAGATTCATAGATTCATAGATTCATAGATTCATAGATTCATAGATTCATAGATTCATAGATTCATAGATTCATAGATTCATAGATTCATAGATTCATAGATTCATAGATTCATAGATTCATAGATTCATAGATTCATAGATTCATAGATTCATAGATTCATAGATTCATAGATTCATAGATTCATAGATTCATAGATTCATAGATTCATAGATTCATAGATTCATAGATTCATAGATTCATAGATTCATAGATTCATAGATTCATAGATTCATAGATTCATAGATTCATAGATTCATAGATTCATAGATTCATAGATTCATAGATTCATAGATTCACAGATTCATAGATTCATAGATTCATAGATTCATAGATTCATAGATCCATAGATTCATAGATCCATATATTCATAGATTCATGGATTCATAGATCCATAGATTCATAGATTCATAGATTCATAGATTCATAGATTCATAGATTCATAGATTCATAGATTCATAGATCCATAGATTCATAGATTCATAGATTCATAGATTCATAGATTCATAGATTCATAGATTCATAGATTCATAGATCCATAGATTCATAGATCCATATATTCATAGATTCATAGATTCATAGATCCATAGATTCATAGATTCATAGATTCATAGATTCATAGATTCATAGATTCATAGATTCATAGATTCATAGATTCATAGATTCATAGATTCATAGATTCATAGATTCATAGATTCATAGATTCATAGATTCATAGATTCATAGATTCATAGATTCATAGATTCATAGATTCATAGATTCATAGATTCATAGATTCATAGATTCATAGATTCATAGATACATAGATTCATAGATTCATAGATTCATAGATTCATAGATTCATAGATTCATAGATTCATAGATTCACAGATTCATAGATTCATAGATTCATAGATTCATAGATTCATAGATCCATAGATTCATAGATCCATATATTCATAGATTCATGGATTCATAGATCCATAGATTCATAGATTCATAGATTCATAGATTCATAGATTCATAGATTCATAGATTCATAGATTCATAGATCCATAGATTCATAGATTCATAGATTCATAGATTCATAGATTCATAGATTCATAGATTCATAGATTCATAGATCCATAGATTCATAGATCCATATATTCATAGATTCATAGATTCATAGATTCATAGATTCATAGATTCATAGATTCATAGATTCATAGATTCATAGATTCATAGATTCATAGATTCATAGATTCATAGATTCATAGATTCATAGATTCATAGATTCATAGATTCATAGATTCATAGATTCATAGATTCATAGATTCATAGATTCATAGATTCATAGATTCATAGATTCATAGATTCATAGATTCATAGATTCATAGATTCATAGATTCATAGATTCATAGATTCATAGATCCATAGATTCATAGATTCATAGATTCATAGATTCATAGATTCATAGATTCATAGATTCATAGATTCATAGATCCATAGATTCATAGATTCATAGATTCATAGATTCATAGATTCATAGACCACTCATATGATAATCACACCCAACTAGTTTTTTTTTGCATAATAAACACCCTTTTCCACGCACAATATGTATATTAGCCCCTATCATCACCATCCAATCATTTGTCATTTGTCCTCATATTTCCTATTGCCTATATACAGATTCCATTCATTTGAATGTGTTGGATTTTTTGAGCCATTTAGCTAGATACTATGTGAAGCTATGGCAATCCAACACGTTCAAATGTTGTCAGAATCTTCAAGTTTTTTTTTGGAAAAAATGTAAGGTCAAAATATTGAGATTCTTTCAAATGATCAGAGAGTGTTGGGAGATTGTTTTCAGGAAATTCTAGTATGTTCGAAAATTTCTCTAAACCTAAACCTAAGATTTGATCTGATACTAAACCTAAATTCATCTGAAAGGTATGAAAGGCTTAAAAAACCTGCACCGAAGCTAAACCTATTTTTTTGTATGGAAAAAGGTAGGTCAAAAGTTTTGAGATTGTTGCAAGTAGTCGGAGAGTGTTTCAGATTGTTGAAAAATTTTCAAAAACTCAAAATAAATCGAGCAAACCTAAACTTAACCTAAGCTAAACCTAAACCTCAGCTAAACCTAAACTATATCGAAAAAAAACCTAAAATAAACCTATATACTAAACCTAAGTCTAAGCTAAGCTAAATATAACCTAAACCTATACACCGAAGCTAAACCTAACTTATATCTAACATGAACCCAAACTGAACCTATACTAAATCTATCGTGGATCTAACCTTACCTAAGCTAAACCTAAACCTAGGCTAAACCTAAGCTAAACCTAAATTAAACGATGTTAAAGTGTCCCAACTCACCTCCGATTCAACTCATGCCTCCTCTTCAACAACTCAATCACATTCTTCTCCCGATAACAATCACCATACCAATTCATACAAACATCCTGCAATCATTCCATCTTCCATCACTAAACCTATCCATCCTCACCTTAAACCCCATCGTCACATTACTATCCATCTCCATCTCCGTCTCATTCAAATGCCTCTTCCTCATCAGTGCCGGATTATCCAGCAGCGCGTCGGCCCGTTGAAACGTCACATTCTCCGCCACCTCGCGTTCAATGATTGCGATATCGTTTAGATATGTTCCTAAAGTACTGTAATCTAGATAGGTAGATCAAATCTACAGTATACCTTCTAACAAATTTGGATATGTACCATTGTCATATGGTCTACCATGAACTACTAGATATAGATATCGATTCCATTGAAAAGTTCGCTCTGGCAGGAATTCGAAACTTTTCACCGGCCATAAGGTACTAAATACATCCTCCTCATGCCAGGAAGGAGCGGATACTGGAGTATATAGTTTCCTAGCATCTAATAGGGTTAACTCCTTGATCCAGACAAATCCATAAGCGCAGAATCCTGTGAGCACCAGGGGAAGAATGAGAAACACCTGGATTTAGGTTTAGCTCCAGTCAAGGTAGAAGAAGGACTTACGTAGTAATAATCAACTAGAAGATGTTTGGTATACCAGGCGAAAAACTTTTCCAATGGTTTGTCAAGAGTTTTGAAGGCGCATTTCATCTTAGTTGACAAAAAACATATTAGGGGGTGATGGAAAATATTGGGAGAGAGAGAGATAGGGGAGGTGGTGAAGACGTAATAAACCGGTTTGATGGGAAGAAGGAGAAGAAGGACAGAATGTTGCTATTTGAGGTTCTATGGTCATAGAATCTGGAGAATTGGGGATTCTATGATAGGAAGGTAGATAATGGGCATAGAACTTCATAGAATTGAGGAAAGAGAAGCATAGATTCTGGATTTTTCATAGAATTTTATAATATAGTGATATAAATATCATAGAACTATTTTTCATAGAACTGATAAATTCATAAAACCGGAATTGGTAGTATCAGACAAGGTGCATAGAACTAGAAACAACTATCCATAGAATCATAGAACTAGAAATATAGATTCATAGAACCATAGAGTTTGAAATATAGATCGATAGAACCATAGAACTAGGAATGAATCTTCATAGATCCATAGAAATAAAAATAAGGCCCATAGAATCATAGAACTTGGCGAATTTGAATCATAGATTCAGAGATCTAGGAATGTAGGTTCACAGAACCATAGAACTAAAGATGGTGATTCCTAGATCCATAGAACTTGAAAAAACTCTTCATAGAATAAACCATAGAACGTCAACAGGAATTATCAGAGAACTAAAAATAGTGTTTCATAGAATCATAGAATTTGAATATATATGATTCATATAATCGACAGAACATAGAACCTCAATTTGACCAATCATAGAATTGTAAATCATAGAACCATAGAACTACACCATAAAACGACCATTTCCTGCAAAAACGGATGACCTACATGATTGCCAAAATAAAACAATCAAAGCCTCTCTTGCCAGGTGCGTGTCATTGTCGGAAAAGGTTGTAATAAAGAGGAAGAAGGAGAAAAAATGATTGGGGTAGGATTAGGATTAGGAAGGAGGGAGGAAGGACACTCGAGTAGTATTCAAATTTGGGAAAGTTCGAAAGTCAAGGTCGGTTGATACACTTGGTTGAATATTAGAATAACAATTGGGGAAAGAAGGAGGAGGAGGGAGACAAAAAATGGCAGGAGATATGATATCGACTGATAAGGGCATGATTGATAAGCTGAACAGGAATATATAGGAAAGAGGAGGTATGTTTCAAATTATACAGGTTCTATATATGAAGTCATTATCGTTAATCAAGGAGAAATGGAAAACGACAAAAAGGGTTGGATTGTGAGATTGAATAATTGTTATCGTTTTGGATTTTTTTTGGGTTGGATAGGATTAGGTTTAGGATGGAGTTGAGATGGAGGGCGTAGAAAGTGGGATAGTTGCATAGAATCGAAAACTTGAGGCATAGAACTAGCATAGAACTATCAGAAAGTGTCACTGGCCATGCATAGAACAACAGATTGCAGCATAGAACCACCATAGAATTTCCAGAAACTTGAAAAATCTATCCATAGAACTTCATAGAACTGCCATAAAACCTACCATAGAACCTAGCTATGGTGCATAGATTTTCGAAACTTGGTCCATAAAAACAAAAACATATGGCATAGAACTGCATAGAACCATCATACCACTACCATAGATCCTTCCATAGAACCAAGAAAAGTCGTAGATTTTTCAAACTTGATATCATAGAGTTTCTGAAAATGATATCTATGGCATAGAATTTTCATTGAATTTTATCCATAGAACTTCAAAACAATATCATAGATCTATCATAGAACCGAAATAAGACCATCTACTGATTGAAGATATCTATGAATCCCTTATCATAGATACTTGAAACATAGATTCTTACAATTAGAGTATCATAGAACCTAGATATAGGATCATAGAACTATCTAAATGACTATCATACTATCATAGAATTTCCAAACAAACTTCTTTCTGATATCATAGAATCTAGATACTAGATCATAGAACCTTCCAATTCTATGATCTACAACCATAGATCTTTCCATAGAACCTACAAACCATAGAACTTTAAAAATCAAACAAAAAACCATTAAAAGAACATAGAACTGAACATCTCGTCGAAATTCACTGGAGTGGGGGGGGGGGGGGGGCATCCCATTCACTTTGCCACCAATTATATGCCACAACCCGTAAATAATTGGATAGTATACTGGAGTGGAGAGGGTTAAAGTGAAATAGTGTTTCACTTTTTTTGATTAGTTGAAATTTGGGTGCCTTAACTATACCTCAGTGGGGTGCCTATATACTAGTTATATCCAACTGTGATACAATAAGAATCGAACAGATTTATATATAAAGTACCCGATGAAATAATATCACAAAAATACACGCTTGGATTTTGGTTGATCAGTTGGTATATCAGGCTGATATTCGGGAATATCGAGTGTTTAGTAGTCGAGCTGATTTATCCGCGTGGAATGTGCTACTACCGTTTCGATCGGTTCGATCGCGTTTCCTGTAAATTGGCTGTTGGCTGAGTATCAAATGAAATTCAAGTTACCTCCAAAGGCTGTTGATTATTTGACGGAACTTCTCGGAGAACATGTAATAGATGAAAAATGTTGAGGAGGTGTGGAGGATGATGAGGAAGTTGAAGATCTCGCCGAGCATCTCGAGGTAGATGTTCTGGAAATCTATGGATTGTTGGGAGAATCTATGATAAGTTCTATGAATGCCAATCGGATCTATGATAGTATCTATGGAAGCTAGTGGTATCTATGATAGGTTCTATACTATGTACTATGACTATCAGATAAGTTCATTATAGTATCTATGGAAGCTTGTAGGATCTATGGTAAGTTCTAGGAAACATATTTCATATCTATGACTCTATGAAATTATTTAATTTTTAATTCTATGGTTCTATGAAATTCTATGACCTTCTAAGTATCCCTGTTTCAGTTCTATCACAATAACTTTCGTATCTATGATAATTTACTGCGCCTCAGATAGCTGTATGTATCTAGATCTATGTTTCCCATTAAGATTCTATGATTTTTTCAGTTCTATGTCAGGATCTATGAAATTCCATTCCCCAAACCAACCTCAATAGTCAAAAATCCACCAGCAAAACTTTCAGCAATCTTCAAAGCCATCGAAAAAAAGTGGCAAAATCCAAAAAATATCGTGATGACCAGCAGCATTACTGTAGTATTCTGTTCCTTCTGCTGTTGAGTGGTCATTAGGCTTCTCTCCTTCTTCGTCCTTCTCAATTCACTAATGATATTCATATTTGCGATGAACATGACAGCAAATGGTAGTAGATAATCGAATATGATTGATATAATGATAAAATAGAACATGAAGTACCACCAGTGGCGTTCGGAGTCGAGCAACTCCCGACGGAATATCATTATCCCATTTTTGTTTTCTATTTCGAACTCGTAGAATCGAGGGAAGTTGAGGATTACGGCGAAGAGAAGGACACAGAGGATGGATTTGGTGGAGGTGGTGTAACGACACCAGATTTGGACCTGTAAATGGATTCTATGGATCAATGGATTGTTCTATGGATCTATGAGTTTTATGATCTGTGTTTACTAGATTGAACGGATCTATGATCATTTTTCTGGATTCTATGAAACAGAGTGCTATGGATTTACATCTATGGATCTATGAAATCTATGAAGTTTGAGTTCTATGAAGCTATGGATGTATCTGAAATTCTATGATTCTATGAATCCGATCAAGAGTTACAACCATTTTGTATGGATCTATGATAACATTTCTAGGATCTATGAAACATAGTTCTTTGGTTCTTGTAGATCTATGAATCTATGGAGTAGATATCTCCGAGTTCTATGGACTTATTTCAGGATCTATGCATACTTTTCTAGTTCTATGGATCGTTTTCATATAACTTCTCTGTTTCAATGATTCTATGAAGTTCTATGATATATGGAAATGTTACTCATATGTGCTGGATTCTAGAATTCTATGCTCCATAAAATATAATCCTATGAAGTTATTGTGGAGATCTATGGTTCTATGAAGTATCAATGCGTTCTATGGGTTTCATGACAGGATCTATGCCTACTTTTCTGGCTCTATGGAAAGTTTTCATAGACGTTCTATGTTTGAATGGCTCTATGAAGTTCTATGATTTATGAAACGATATTTCTTCCATTCTGATAGATTGATAGTTCTTTGCCATAGATACCAGTTCTATGGTGACCATAGATTCCCAGTTTCAGGAAGTAGCCATATATCACTAATTTTTGGTTCTATGATAATGTTATCGGTGCTATATAGGTTCTATGAAATTCTATGCCCCTTACCTCCAACGGCCTACACACCGCAATCCATCGTTCTATGGTGATAATCATCATGATATACAAACTGCATGTCTTTGCCATCATACACAATGGATACACATATTTGGCAGTATACGCAACTGTGAAACTTTTCTCCTGATATGACCTGAAAATATGGGTTACTGTAGGAGTACTGTACCCTAGATAGATACCATATCGGTAGATACATCACACTGAATAGTGGTAGTGCAAAAAGAAGGAGGAAGATGTCGGAGATGGATAATGAGTAGAGTAGGAATCCAACCTGGAATCATATCATAGATCCATAGAACCATAGAACCTTACCATAGATTTCCTATTTGGGCGGCTATATGCATAGAATGATAGACAGTTGCCGAGAAGGCCAATTAGGATGACTGGTAGATAGACGAAGGACATTATTTCGTGAAAATCCATAGATTCCATCATCTGAAAAAAGATGGAGAAGGTCATAGAATTGGAGGAAATGAGGAAAGAGTCAGATGATACGGAAATGATGGGGAAAACTATTCATAGATATGTAGTCTAGATAAGAGGAGAGATTCTATGGTTTTTGGTTTGCATAGAATTTCATAGAACTAGAAGATTCTATGGTACTTGATATCATAGAACCAAAGAATTTCATAGAACGTCATATTAAAGAAATCTATGATTCGGGCAGCATAGAACCTTAAGTTTCCATAGAATCAAAGCATAGAACTGCCCTAGATCTATGAAAATGGGCATCATAGATCCATAGAATCGTATATCCGAAATCTGTAAAAAAAAAAAAGTTCTATGATAGTAAAGTTCATAGAATCATAGATTTCATAGATCTGAATCATGAACGTATAGAAATGTCCGTAGAACTATGGCAATGGCCATCATAGATTCATAGAATCCTAGATACCACAAGCTTATGGTAGAAAGTTCTATGATAGGTTCATAGATCCATAGATCTTCCAAGGAACTATAGTATAGTCCATTGAACAATGATCAAAGAACTATAAAACCATAGAACAATAAACTCATAGATCTAAGAAGTTCTATGCTCCATAGAACCATAGAATTTCAAAATACCAATCTCATAAAAAACGTTCAATTCACGAGAAATCGCGTCACATTAAAAAATCATGAAAATGGGGATGGAATCATAAATTCATATGGAATCTTATGAATGTTGCACGTAAACATGAATAAATAACGACGAACACACTAATTGGATAGGAAGTGAATTGGAAATGTTTCAGGGATTATTCATTGGAGGATAAGATGGAATGACGGAGTAAGAAGAAGTAGAGGAAGGAGTGGGGGTGGATGGAAGGAAGGACAATGTGAGGACAAAGGTTGTTGCGGAGTGATCAACAATCTCCAAAAATCTAGAAACAATCTGGACAACATTTCAACAATATCGGACACTCTAAAAATCTAGGGACAATCAGCAACAATATTAACAACACTCTTTAACAATATAGGAAAGATAAAGTGAAAATTTTCTGAGATATTGTTCAACAATCTTCAACAACTTAGAATGTTGTGGGACAGTAATCAACAATAATCTCTAACAATCTAACAATATCAAGAACAATCTCAACAATCTTCAACAATCTGAAAAGCTATTGAACAGTTGAAAGCCCTTTGAAAGGTTGTCGCACAGCCTCAAACGCTCTCCAACAGCCTTCAACACTCTCTAACAATCTGGAAGAGTGTTGGACAACTATTAACGATTTCAGAAACTTTTCCATGCTCTTCAACAACCTCATATTGTTATTAAAAATCTCCAACACTCTTTAACTGTCTTGAACAACATTCAACACTCTCTAACACTCTTTAACAATCTGGGAGAGTGTTGGACGCTTTTAAACTTTTTTTTAAAGCGTTCCAACAATCTAACATTGTTATAAACGATCTTAACAACATTCAACTCTCTCAAAATATCTCTAACTATCTTCAACACTCTCTAACAATCTTCAACAATCAGGGAGAGTGTTGAACAATCTTGAAAGTATAAGTGATGGTTATGAGGTTGTTCAACAACCTCAGACACTCACCAACACTCTTCGACAACCTCAACAACTTTCAACAATCTCAAAAACAATAAACAACAATCTATGGACAATCTAGAAAAAACCAGTCAATCAAAAAAACAACGGAAGTTTTTCCCGGAAAAAAAAGACAAAAAGTGCCGAGAAATCAGATTGTCTTTTATGTGTGTGACGAATTAAGACAAACAATTCAAGCCGAAGATTGACACATTCCCAGAAAACAACATTTTCGAGAAACTTGAAACTTTCGGGTCCTGCCACGAAATCTGGCCCAACTACAGTAATCGATGACAAGGCAAAAAAGAATCGAATTATTTCTAGTGTAAATTGGATAATGTCACACCATCTAGTCAGTCGGCCAATTTTTTGTTTGCTTCGTCGTTTTTTTGCTGCTGTCTTGCTGTGCTTGAACAACAAAAATGGAAGGGGAGATGGAGGGGGATGATAAGGGAGATGGATGGAAGGAGGAGACATAAAATGAGACGGGAATAGGTTCTATGAAGGTTTGGGTTCATAGAACTGGGGGATTCCAGGTTCTATGGAAGTTTTATGATTCAGTTCTATGATTCTATGTCTCATGTTTACCCTATGGATTCTATGGTTTTTCGATTCTATGTTCTATGAGTTCTATGCATCAACGATATGAGACATACAATTTAGAAATGCGAAAAAGTAGCATAGAATCGTAGAACTACTGTCATAGAACTGAAAAATTGAATGTCATGAAACATAGAATCAGGTTCTATGCCATAGAATTGTGAAGGAGATGGTTCTACGAAAGTTGAAATCCATAGATCCATAGAACTAAGAAAATATCGTCATAGAACCATAGAACTTGATATCATTGAAGCATAGAAGCATAGAATCATAGAATTGAGAAACATGAGTCATAGAACCACTGTGAAGGGCATAGAACTGAATGATAGAACTTCAATAGAATCTGGGATTTCATAGAATTTCCTGAAATCCATAGAACCAAAAATCATGAGCTGGAAGTTCTATGCCATAGATTCCTGAGATAAGGCAGAGATTCACAAAAGTGGAAACAGATGTCATAGAATTTTTATTGGGACAGGAGAAGTGAAACATAGAACTTCATAGAATCATAGAACCCAAATCCATAGAACCATAGAATTGAGGAAATAGTCCTATAAAATCCATAGAACTGACGCATAGAACCATGAAACTCAAAAACCATAGAATCCAACTTCTGTCTATTTAAGTGGCTCAAAAAATAATCATTTCCAGAAATCCACCAAAAAAAATTTTTTTGCCAAAAAAAGTTCGCAAAAAAAACAAAATATCGGAGCCACAACTATTGTTTCCATTCTCAAGACACGAAGTTTCGAGAAAATGGATGGGGAGGAGTGACGTTGAAAAGTTGGAGGAGAAAAAAACGGAAATGATAGTTGGGGTGCGATTTAATTAAAACATTATGGTGGTGGAAGGACATGGTGTGGGCGGGTGTTGTTTTTGGTCGATCGATTGGGATTATTATGGGGGCCCCCATTTTTTGACTAATCTCATTTTTTTTGTTGGAGTGGAATTTGTCATAGTTATTTATGATTGGGTATATAGTTATGACTGGAATATGATATTATTGCTGTTTTGCGGCTATAATCTTACTAGAAAACAATAAAAAATACCTCTAGTGTAGCCTATATTAATCTATAATACTATAATTATATGATTAAAAATTTTAGTTAAGTTTTAAAAAAGTATCTAGTGTAATCTATATTAATCTAGAATATTACTATATTATCCTAATTTCAACCTCTTTTTCAGCTAGAATACTATAATTATAATACTCTAACTAGCATAATATCAAAAATCATATATAGTGTAACCTATACTAATCTATAATATTACTATATTAATTGCTAAAAAAGCAATATAAAGCCTAGTTTACACTAGATACATATACTATAAAGCTATAATAATATAGTATCAAGGATAGTTTACCCTATATTAATATAGGGTTGTATCTAGCCACTACTATATTAATCTAGTGTACACATATATTGGTATAGATCCTAAACTAGTTTAACCTATATGAATATAGTGTCATATCTAGTCACTTCTATATTATTCTAGTGTATTCCTAGGCTAGCTCAACAGTAATTGTGCTGACTCATTTCAGGTGCACTACTATTCTAGTGTAATCTATATATATATTAATATAGATTACACTAGACTAGATACTATATTATTCTATAATATAGGTTTACACTACACTCTATTCCTATTCTTATCTATTTCGCCAACCAAACAGGAAACTCTATAAATAGGGATTTTAATTCGATTTCTCTCGTTCTCTAACTTTTTTTGTGAATCTAAAAACATAGCATTCGTAGATCAAAGTAGTCCTACTGTACTTTTTTTAAAAGTGATCTACCAACATAAATCACGAACACTTTTAATCCCATAGATTAGCTATTTGGCGCCGGAAATACTGAAAAAATTGGGAAGAAAAAAGTTCTCATGAATTTCAAATTACTATACTGGAATCATCAATAAATATTAGGACTAGGGAGATGGAGATGGAGGAGATGGAACTATGAATCATTGGTGACGGACCCCTTCGTTTTTGGTGTAATTATATGGAAGAGAGGCGATGCAAAAACAAAATGGATGATTGGATATGAGCTTTGATATTTTTTATGAGGATGAAATTGTTGGGGTTCTATGATATATGGATCTATGAATCATTTGGGTTTTATGATTGGGGGTTCTATGGATTGACTTATGGTTGTCTAGGATAGTTAGGTTTTATGGTACCAGGATTAAAGTTCTATGGAATCTCATGGATTCTATGGACCTATGAATTTTGGTTCAGTGAAGTTCTATGATACCTAATCGTCATATTCTGTGATTCTCAATTTCGAAATCTATGGGATCTATGGAATAAGTGAATCTATGATAATAGGTTTGATGATATAAAGTTAAGATTCTATGAAGTTCTATGAAATATGGAAAGTGATTTCTATGGTTCTATGGCATCGGAATCTGGATTCTATGGAAATGAATATCCCGGATTCTATGAAATGAGGTTCTATGATATCATATAGTTAGGTTCTATGGTATCTGGAACATTATCTTAAGAAATTCTATGAATTCTATAAAATATGTGGATCTATGATAGGGTAGGTTTGATGAATGAGTTATGACTCTATGAAGTTCTATGAAAGTTCTATGGAAAAGTTCTATGGTTCTATGGAATCAAAATCTTGATTCTATGAAAATTCATTTTATGGACTCTATGAAATGAGGTTCTATGATATCATATAATTAGGCTCTATGGTATATAGATCAATCTTCTATAAAATTCTATCGGTTCTATGTATGGAATATGGTTTCCAGAATTCTATGAAAAAAAAGGTTCTATGATAAAAGGTTCTATGACCCAGCTTCCTGTGATTCTATGGATTCCGAGAGTTCTATGATTCAGAAGATCAAAAGTTCTATGGATTTCCATATCAAATTCTATAGCACACACACAGTTACAGTTCTATGAAGTTCTAAGGAACACTTCTATCCTTGCAGTTCTATGAGAACGTTTCTCAAGTTCTATGGATCTATGGCATAGAATTCTATGACTCAAAACAAATCACACTCTCCTATGAAATCATGCGGTCAAAAGTATGAAAATACATCGAAAGACGTTTCTTCCCTATTACATATACACATACCAGCTGAAATAAATGAATAAAATATTTGCTTTCAACTTTTTTTCTTCTTCTTCTTTTCCGTTTTTTTCGACGAAAACATGGAATCTCGAGGACAATGGGGTGTGGTTGGTTGAGACAAATTATTTGGGCTGGAAATTTTTTTGGGTTTGTGGGTGGATAGAGAGAGGAGGATGGATGGATGGATCGGGATGGATAATAATTTCAGATTGTTAGGAACCATCTGAAATGTTGTCCAACAATCTCCAACAACCTTCAAAACTATAAAGGATCTTATCGACTTCTTATCAGTTTTCAAACGATTAAAAAAACGTGTCAACAATTCCAAAAACTGCAAAACTATTGAAAATATTCTCCAACAATCTATGTTATTGTTGGACAACCTCCAACACTCTCCAACACTCTCAACAACCAAAAAACAATCAGATACTACTATCCTAAAATTTCAATCTATCTCAACTGTTTGCTGAAAGTCTACAACAATCTCAGAAACTTTCGGTACCACAAAATCATTGAAATTGTTGTCCAACAACCTGTGAACAACAATCAACAATATGGGACAATCTCTGACAACCTCAACAATCTTCAACACTCTCAACAACCTCAACAATCTTCAACACTCTCAACAACCTCAACCTCACACTAATATCAAGGGCTGACCAACAATCTAGAGACAACATCAGATACGATTTGTGTTACATCAACAATCTCAAACAATCTTGACAATTTTACTAACAACCTCAACACTACTCATAGTGCAAAACCATCAAAACTCTTTTGCAACAATCTAGGACAATCTCAAGGGGTTGTATCAGTGGTTCAATAATTCTAACAATATTTTGACAAACCATGGACAATCTTAGAAATTTTTTGAAATGTACAACAATCTGTGATGTTGTCTAACAATCTCTAACAATAGGCTTGACAACATACGGACAATCTATATAAACCTAGAACAATCTGAAATGTTATCCAACAATCTAGGACAATCCCAGATGGTTGGAATAGTGTTGTAATGTGGGAAATGTTGTTGAAACAATCTCGAACACTCTCGGATAATCTTATGGACAATAATCTTATGGACATATCTCAAAAATTTTCAAGAGCAACAATCTTCAACCATCTCAAACCATAACACAATTTGAACAACAATCTGGGAACAACATTCAACAATATCAAAAACACTAAAAACCATCTCTGGATACGTCACAAAAATAGAAAGAAGGAAGTGTTCTCAAAAAAGAAAAAAACTTCCAATAAAAAAAATTTTCTTTCCATTCATTTCGTCCAAAAACAGACAACTATAACACAAAATGATGATGAATGAATGAGGAGGAAATACACACCGATACACATAAATATTATTTCTTGCTGCTCGGTCTGAGATGTTTGAGCCAATGTGTAAGGGGAGGAAATGAATAAGTTACGGAAGGAGATAGATGAGCAAAGGAGATGCACAATGGTGGGAATATATGGGTGTGTTTGCACTTTGGAGCAAGATATTGGCAATTGGGCAGGCAACATTTGAGGGATTTTATATATTTGGTAACGACCTGACGAAATTGGATTCTTTTTTCCGTTTTGTTGGTCAGAAGGTCAGGTCCATAGAATGGGGCTATTTTTGGGGGGAATCTATGATTCTATGATCCTATTTGTATCTGGCATAGATACAGTGAATATAAATGCTGGCAGGTACACTTTTTTGACTATGAAAAATGAATGATCCAGTCAAAAATATGCTTGCAAAAAACTTTTTAGCTTACGAGGACTCGAACCGGGGACCTCCCGCTTGTCAAGCGCCTTGTACCACTAGGCCACGCGCGCACACTACAAAAACTACAATCTCAGGTTTTCCGAGACTACAAACTACAATCTCAGGTTTTTGCGCGCGCGGCCTAGTGGTACAAGGCGCTGATTTGCGTGCGGAAGGTTACTGGTTCGAATCCGCGAGGCTCAATATTTTTTTTGCAAGCATATTTTCGGATCAGAAAATGGATTTTCATAGTTTTATCAATTTCAGGAGAAGACAAAGAGGAAGAGGGTAAAAATGAAGAAGCTTTCGAGTAGAAAAGGCGGGAAGTGGAAGCAGCAGTGGAGAAAAAATAGCAAATTTTGGCGGATCAAGCTATGAATCTATGATCCATCTGCCTAAATATTTATGATATGTGTCCCCTTAGTTCAAAGTCCTTCCCCACACAAATCTCAGAAATTCAAGGAATAAACATATCAGAATATAAACACTCTCTAATGTGGTTTATATAAATATTTCATGAGAATCGAAAAAACTAGTTCAAATGCCTAAAACACACATAAATCGTTGATTCTATGGCCTCTAGGGATCCATAGATCCATAGAACTGGATAATTGGATCATAGATATCACAATAGTCAGGGAAAAGCAAAAAGCTGACGTGAAAAATTGAATCGTCGCGGAAAAAAGATTCAATTTTTTTTTTCATAATCCCCCTTCTCCTCCTTTTTTTGAAGAACAAATAGAAAATGATACATATGGGCTATAACAATGAGGGAGGAGAAATAGTGTGGGAAATGAGGAGGGTGGAGGAGAGAAAGGATTTGGAGGAGGTTGAGAGATCGGTGAGATCGGTTGGATGAGCAATGGAGGTGGTTGCAACAATTATCAACAATCTCAGGAAGGTTGTTGAGGTTGTTGAGAATGTTGAGACAATCTGAGCAACAACCTCGACAAAAAATATTGTTCTGATTGCCGCTGAAAGTTGTTGATATTGTTGGATATTGTCCCAACAATCTCAAAAGTTTTGACAATCAGCAACAATATCAACAACCTTGGACAACCTATCAACAATATCAAAAATGTTTATCAGGTTTCTGGGGATGTTTAAAAAAGTGATAGAGATTGTTGACAATATTGTTAAAAACCTCGGAGATTCTGACAATAAGCGAATTTTTGGCAACAACCTCAACAACATTGGACAACTTCGAAAACAATCTGGACAACCTCAAATATGTTGTTTAAAGTTGTTAATGGTTTTGTTGAGATTGTTGAAGAGTGTCTAAACAATATCAACAATAATTAACAACCTTTACAAATTTGGACAACCTCAGTAACAATCTGGACAACAACATTGATGTTGTTGGTCGTGTTACTTGACTATTTGAGATTGTTTAGGTGGTTGATATTGTTGATGAGTGTTCAAATAATCTTAACAATCTTGGACAACCTGAGAAACAATATCAACAATAATGAATCCCTGTAGAAGGTTGGTAAGATGGTTCAGTATATTGTCAAGGTTGTTAGATTTTTGTTGAGTGTCCAAACAATATCGACAATATTCAACAACCTCAACCACCTTAGACTTTCACTCAACAATATGAAAATTGTTGTTGAAAGTTTGAGGTGGTCCTTAAAATACTCAACAATCTTGGACAACCTCAACAATCTCAAAAATTTCAACAATCTGAAATTTTTCAAAAAAAGTTGTTGACTCGAAAAAAAGGTGTGTGTACAGACACAATTTTTTTCCAACCAAACAAATATAATGACTATAATTTCTCTCACTAATTTTCGCAAATCAGCTTATCAGTTATCAGTTGTAGGTCAAATGTGGCACAAGGAAATATAGTTTAAACGGGCAAAAAATAGAAGGAGAAGAAGAATAGGATACTATGTTGCGTGATGTCGTGGAAATTGAGGAAGGAAGGAGAATGTTCAAAAAGCAAATATGGGACAAAATATGAAAAGGAGAAGGAGACGAGTTTTATGATTGGGGAAAAGTGGTGATAAGATCACTTTATCAGTGTTCTATGAATACTTTGGCGCATAGAACATTGATTCATAGAACTTGATATGGGAATATCTATGGCATAGAACTTCATAGAACCTAGAGTTCTATGAATCGATATTCTATGACATAGAATCGTAGTTCTATGGTGGCTTGTGAGATTCTATGAATTAATTGGAGTTGAGAATCATAGATACTAGAAGAATCTGTCCATAGAACATGATGGAAGTCATAGAACTATCGACAATGTTTGTATCTATGGCATAGAACTTCACAGCAGTAATTGATTCTATGAAACAAAAAAAAGAAGTTCTATGGCATAGAATACCAGTTCTGTGAAAAATAATAGATAGAATCAAAAGTCATTGAACTTCAGATCTTGTGCCCTTCTTGGAAATGCTGAATCTATGCATAGAATTTCATAGAACTAATGTTTATTTTGAAATATTGGAAGGTTCTATGCATAGAATTACAATTATATGAAAAAATATGATTCTTCTATGGATCTAATTCTATGGATCTAATTACGCATAGAACCTCGTAAGGACTCATAGAACTTCAGATCTATGGAACTAATATCCCGAAATTTTATTGAATCTAGAGCATAGATCTTCATAGATCTTGTGAATTCTATGAAACAGTGAAAACATATTCTATGGCATATAACATTATTTCTATGGAATATCAAGCATAGAACTTCCGATCTATGGATATACACCAGTTGTAGATTCTATGGAGCAGGAAGTTCTATGGCATAGAACTACATATTTCTATGGAAAAAAGATCTATGAAAATTTCACCGAAAAAATTGGAAAACACTCATGAATCAAGCCTATATATCAATTCTATGGCATAGATCAAAACAAATGTTTACCATGATTCTCGACCATCAAAAGTTCTATGGATCTATGGATTTCATAGATCCCAACACAATAGAAGTTCTATGGCACTATCAAAACATATGTATCTATGAATAGAATGTATAAAAAGTCACGTAGATAAACAAGATGTTTGATCTACAGTATGCATTTCTACAGTAATCCGATATGGTGTATTGTTCAAAATCATCATTGAAGATGAAAGTACTTGAGAAAAAAAAGTGGTGTGGTTTTTTGAACTAAACATAGATATTTGGGATCTCACGGTTTTCATTGAGAAAAAATGGGGAAGGATTCATTTAGGATTCTATGGAATTGAGGGCAGACTAGAGATTATTACGTGATGACGAAGGATTCTATGCATAGATTTGGATGGAGAGTGTTCAGAGTTCTATGGTTCTATGATAGAGGTTTTGAGGATCTATGAAAAATTTTCTGATAATCTATGAAAGTATCAATGAATCTATGGAGAAGTTCTATGAGTCTATGTTTGGTTCTATGGTTCTATGAGAGTAATTTTTAATATCAATGAAAATTGTCTAAGTTTTATGGCTACGAATATTGATTCTATGCAGGTCTAGTTCTATATATCTATGATGATATTGAGAAGTTCTATGAGGAGTTCTATGTTTCTATGATAGATGAATTTTGATTCTATGCAAAAAGTTTGATGTTCTCTGAAAGGATCAATGAATCTATGGAAAAGTTCTATGGTTCTATGATAGTTATTTTGGGATCTATGGGAATTGTCAATAAGTTCTATGGATACTTGTTTTGGTTCTATGCAGATCGATGCGAAATTCTATGAATCTATGGTAGAATGAGCAAGTTCTATGAGGAGTTCTATGGATCTATGATAGTTGTTTGTTAAATTTATGGGGAGTGCTATGTATAAGCGAAATTCTATGGAGCAAATATTAGTTCTATGAAAAAATTCGGAATTCTATGACAGTCAATGTGGATCTACGACCGATTCTATGGTTCTATGGTCGGTGTTGAGAAATTCTATGATAGCTTCTATAGAGATATACTGGAATCTATGATTCTATGCTAGTTGTTTCGTAGATCTGTGGGAATATTCTAAATTCTATGGATCTAAGGAACATTGATTCTATGAAGCAAAAATTTTGGATTCTATGTATATGCTAATGCTAAGAAGTTCTATGGTATTTTCCATAGAACTATGAAAGAATCTATGGTTCTATGAGAATTGTATGGAAAATTCGTCAGATCAATATTGAATCTATGACAGTATCTATGGTAATTTCTATGATATCTATGATTATATCTATGGCTCTATGCATATATACAGCTCTATAGCAACTACATATATCAAAATTATATGTTCTCGTTGTCCAATAACATGCCAAAATGTAACATAATTATACCTTCCATCTCTATAATTATTCGAATATTTGAATCACCCATGGGTATATCAGAGCCATATCAGAAGTATATCCCAGATAAATAATTTATTTAAATATATATAAAAACCCATCTACTCAAAATGAAAAGCGAAAAAAATTCATCTAACCACATTGCAAATATTATTGCCCAATGAAAAAAAATAGTAAGTATAGTATACTGTAAGTAATACTGTAGTAGTACTGTAGTCGTCTCGAGACCACTGGTTCACATCAATGCACATCCCCGCTTCTTTCCATTCTTTCCATCCGGATCATCCATGGTCAATGCCAGGTTACGTTTTTTCTCGCGAGCCAACAACATTTGGAAGAGCTCCGTGACATTTTCATTGTTTTTCGCCGATGTTTCGATGAAACCACAACCCCATGTATTCGCGACTTTTTCGCCGACTACGGTGGAGACCTCGCGTTTCTGGAAATGTGAGGAATTTGAAAAAAGTTTGTCAGAGTCCCGTCATGTGAAAAAATTGGAAAAAAAATTAAATTTTGTCTGAAATTTTCAGATTTTTCATTTAGAATTGGCTAAATCTATTTAAAATGAAACTTTGTAAAAAAAACTTTCGAAATATTTTTCCTGAGTTTTCCAGATTTTTGGCTGAAATTCCAGATTTTCACATTTTTCGGCTTAACCTGAAGATTGACACTCTGCGAAAAAAACCTTCAAAAAAATCAGAAACATTCTCTGGCATAGAATTTCAATTCAATAGTTGATTTCAAGTTTCTATCAGATTATGTTTGAGCTTTTCTTGAATCTATGGTTCTATGCATAGAATTTATGAATGAAGCCAAACCGGTATTTGATCTGTATCTATGGCATATAACTTCATAGATCTTGTGAACTTTATGAAACCGTGAAAATTAGTTTCTATGCCATAGAACACCAAATCTATGGGGAGAAATTGACAATAGAGTTGTTAGTATCTATGATTCTATGAATCTATAAAGCATAGAACCTAATGAGAAAGAAAAATTTTGGAAAAAAAGAAACAATTGATTCAAAAAAGTTCGAAATTTTTTTTCAGAGCTTTCAAAAAACCTATCAACATTTTCAAGTTCACTTAAGACGTGGTGATCCGCCCATCTACAGTACCCCTCTCTACAGTACCCCTTTCTACAGTACCCAACTTTCTTACCGATTCCTCGTCCTTCTTATTTCCGACCAACATAATTGGCACTTCCCCAATCATCGCTCCCTTCTCCCCTTGCAATGTCTTTACAATTGGTCCGAGTTCTTCCAATGATTGTTTCGAAGTGACACTATATATGAATATGAAGGCGTTGCCTCGATTCATCGACAACTTTTGCATCGCTGGGAATTGGTGACTACCAGTGGTGTCGGTGATTTGGAGGGTGCACACATTTTTGGTGTTGCAGCTGATTACCTGGAATGTTAGGTTCTATGGTGGTTCTATGAAGTTCTATGGCATAGATACTGATCAATTTTTATGAATCAAGATTGATTCTATGGATGAAATTCTATGCCTTTAATCATTTCCTGCCAAGGTTCTATGGAAGGTTCTATGGAGTTCTATGGAGTTCTATGGAATTCTATGAAGTTCTATGAAATTCTATGAAGTTCTATGGAGTTCTATGGCATAGATACGGCTACGGCTCAACTAGATTTCTATGAAACAAGATTGATTCTATGGATGAAATTCTATGGCATTTATCATGTCACCAGAAGGTTCTATGGTGGTTCTATGAAGATCAATGACAGTTCTATGAGATTCTATGCCCTACCTGTCGATAAGTATCCTCAATCGTCGGCACATAATTCTCATTGAATGTTCCCTTCACGAATCTTTGGGTAATGGAGCTCTTTCCAACTCCACCGGCTCCAAATACCGCGACACGGTAGTCCGAGGTCGATGCCTCGGCAACGCGGCTTCCCTAGAAATATTATTGTTATTTTTTTTTGGTGAAAATAATTATTGTTGTGTTATGTGTTATGAAAAATATTGTTTTGTGATATTTCAAAAGTGAATAACTTCATAACTACATAATTTTCCGAGTTCATAACTTCCTGGTTTCTATTTCATAACTTTATGGAAAAAAACGTCATAAATTTATGATTTTATGATAATAACTGAAATTTTTTTTGTTTTTATAACAATTTTTTATATTTTTATCATCTTTTATTTTCTTAGTTTTTATGATGCACCGGAATCGCGTCAGTGAAAATCACGAAAATGCACCGAAAATGCGCCAACCAAAATTTCAAATTCTCTGAAAAGACGCCAACAAGATTCGTCGAAGTGGCAGAGAAAATGCGCCAATCAGTTTCTTCCTGATCTGCACGGAATTTGTTTCAATGACTTGTTTCAAAATGCACCAAGTAAACGTCAACCAGAATTTCTAAGTTCACTGTAAATGCGCCAGTGAACATCACTTGCAAGTTGCACGAAAATTGCGTCATCAAAAAATTTGGAGTTCGCACCTTAAATGCGCCAATAGTTGACTTAAAATTTCTAGCACTGAAATTGCGCCAGTGTCTGTTGACACCAAAATTGCGTCAACAAATATATGGTCAAATTTTAAAATCAACAAAAACACAATCTGTCATAGAAATCTATAAAACAATTATGAAATTTCTTCTGAACCTAAACCTAAAAATCCAGATAGAAGTCGAGCACCTAAACCTAAACCTATCCTACAAAAATCTATCACTACCTTATTCGATATCTACATAAAAATATAGCCATAACTATATACAAATATACCTTAACTTCCATCGGCTGCATCGTGATATTTATTTCTCAGTTTTTCTTTCTGATAAAAAATGAAGAGAAGTGGTATATGTGAGGCTATATTTATAGTGATATCTATGATAATTACATAGGGGAATATAGGCCTATGTATATATATATTTGGTCATTTGTTATTTTGTGTGTCTGACGAAGGAAGGGGGAAATATGAGCCAAATGTGATAATTATGTGGGATGATATTTGAGGTCTCCAAGGCATTTTTGACGTAATTGCTACTACGTTTTCATATATATATGTATATAGTATTTTAGGTTTAGATGGAAATTATGATGATAGGGTTCTCGGGGTATATATATGACGATATATGACGATTTTTTGAGAAAAATCTGTGAAAATTCACTAGAAGATAGGAAGCAAGATTTTTGGATAGTTAGGAAAAAATTCGGTTCTGGAAAAAATAGAAAGAAAAAATTTTGGTACTGGAAGTTTCCATGTGAAAAAATATGAACATTTTTGAAATTTGAGCAGACAAACTACAGTATGACATGAACTACAGTATGACTGATCCATTGTGGAGTACAGTAAGATTGATTTACTATTTCTTGACTACTGTAGTTTTTCTAATCGGCAAATTCACGAAAAAAAAATTAAAGTTTCAATTTTTTCGTAGTGAAATACTGTAAAAATTAAAAAAACACAATTTTGTTTTGAAAAACAAATTCTGAACACGATTGAAAATATATGTGCAAAAAATTTTCTCTCGAAATTTTTTTTCGGGATATTCAAAATTTTAAAAAATACATTAACGAAAAGTCCCACAATGTAAACTCAGGCTTTTTTCTGGAACACCTTTCCATAATTGGTAGAACTGTTGATAGAGTCCTGATCAGTCCTGATATATTCCTAATATAATCTTGATATAGTCTTGATATCAGTCCCTATTATAATCCTTGTATAGCTGTGATATCAGTCCTTTTATAAGTTTTAAACCTTGATATAGTTCTGATATACTCATGATATAGTTGACATAGCCTCTATATCAGTCCTATATCAGTCCCATATCAGTCCGATATCAACCCTATATCAGTCCGATATCAACCCTATATCAGCCCTATATCAGTACCATATCAATCCTATATCAGTCCAATATCAGTTTCTATATCAGTTTTTATATCAGCCCTGTATCAATCATATATCAAACCTATTCCAATCTTATATCAGCCTCTATATCAATCTTATGTCAATCCTTTACCAATCCTATATCAAACCTATATCAGTACCATATCAGCCCTATTCCAATTTTATATCAGTCCTATATCAACACTTTATCAACCCTATATCAGTCCCATATCAGTGTCCCCCAACTACCATAACTCACCGAGCCAGCCGTCGTGTTTGTATTCGCCGCAATGCTGAAAATCCAACAAGGAACTAGTTGTGATGATGAAGAAGAAGAAGTTGAGTCGTTTCTCTCTGAAAAATGGAGCACAAGATTGGCTTGAGAACTAAGAAAGAGGGAGAAATAAGGAGAATGGAGAACAATGTGAAGAAGAAGGAGTGAGTGCCAATTTCCGCTTGCTTTTCCCTCCTTCCCTTCAACTTTTAATTATCTTCCCTTTTCTCATGTTTTCTTCTCTTTTCTTTTCTTCTTTTTTTGGGAAAGTTGGGAAACTTTTTTTGGGGGAAGAAGAGGGAAATTGAATTACAAAAATCAACAAGGAGGACTTTTTGGTGGAAGTTTTTTTTTCGAAAAAAAAATTTGAAGAAGGAAATGATAAAATTCTTTCAAATGAGCAAGATTTTGATCGGAAAATGTGAAATTAAAAAAAAAAATTTTGGTGAAAAAAAAGAAAAAAAAATCAACAGGGGGGACCATTATGTGGAAAATTTAAAAAAAAAAAATTTCCAGAAAAATTTCGTGGATGAGAAAAAATCGAAAAATATGAAGGATAAAGACATTTTGACGTAAAAAATTTGAATAAATTTGAAATTTCGAAAAAATGTCAACAGGGGGGACCCTTATGACAAAAAAAATTATTTTTTGTAAAAAATTTTTTAAAGTAAAATTATTGAAAACGTTGAAAATAAGCTTTTTTTCAAATGAAATTGAATAATTTTCGTAAAATTGGTTTTCAAGAAATTTTGAAAATTTTCGGATGGACCAAAAAAAATTTTATGCAAAAATTTTTTTAGACGATTTTCAAAGGATTTTCCAGAGTTTTTTCAAAATTTTCAGACAGGCAAACAACATTTTTCATGGAAAAAATTTGGGTCAAAAAATATTTTTCGCAAAAAAACTTACAAAATTCTTATCAGGAGGTCCCTTCCATATGAAAACAGCAAAAATTCTCTACCTCAAAATTTTTCCACCAAAAAAATTTCACAACAACAAAAAAAACTTTTTTCACTTTTCATTCATTGTTGTGTTGTTGGGGCACTTATGTCGATGAATATTGGATTTCATTCATATTTTCACCGGGGGGCTCCGTATTAGGCTCCGCCCACGTTTTTTCGATGGAGCCTCGTTCCGAGATGTGAGCACAAATTGATGGGCACAAGAAAAGAAGAATGTGATGAGAAAATGGGCCAATTAGCGATTAGTTTCGTTTGGATAGCAAAAAAGTTGGGAAAAAATGACTAAGATCAACAGGGGGGACCCTTATGTGCAAAAATTTTTTTTTTCGAAAAATCTGAAATTTTTTCCAAAAAATTCGAAAAAAGTACACTCTAAACCTAAACCTAAGCCTAAGTATTCAGAGAAAAGTAACGAAAAAAGTGTTGAATAATGGACGAAATTGGGTGGTTTTTGGTTTCAGTCACTTGTTGAGAGCTGCGAAAAAAGTGAGAATACTTGAAGGGATGGGGAAGCAGAACAATACAAGTTTTTTGTGGATACAAAAATTTCGAGGTAAAGTGCACTGGAAATGCGTCAATCAACTGTCTGGTGGAGGTACAAAAATGACGCCAAGGCATGGTTTTTGTGGGTGGGATAGTTTGTGTGAGCACGAGAAAAGCGTCAAGAAAAAATGCACCAGAAATGTGCCAGTAGATTTTTTTCGAAGAATGCACCGAAAATGCGTCAATCAGCATATGGAAACTGCACTATTTTTGCGCCAATAAAAGTTGTCAAAATGCACCAGAAATGCGTCAAGAAAACTTTGAACAGTGAAACTCAAAACGCGCCAGCACCAAAAAAGCGCCAATAATAATTTCGAAACGCACTAAAAATGCGCCAGTGAAAATTCGAAAAGTTTTTTTTTCAAAAAATGTGACAGTTTCCAAGAAACATGCACCCAAAATGCGTCAATGAGCTTTTCCCAATGCACCAAAAAGACGCCAGCACGAACTATGTGTCAGTGTAAAACCGAAATGACGCAAACATATCAAAAAAATTTTTTACGATTTTCAGAATTTCTACACAATAAACATGTCAATCAAACGAAAATTCCATAAAATTTTCAACAAGGCACTAAAAATGCGTCAACACCAAATTGGTGTCAATCAAAAAAATGGAGTGGGGGAGATATATTTGATTTAGTTGGTTGTACATATAAATCATTTATGCATTATGATGATGACGCGACACAACTTGAATATGAGTGGGCGCCGAGGCCAAAAACGAAGGAGAAGAAGGACATAGGCATATGTCTCCTGGATTTTGCCATGTTGAGTAGTAGGCACTTTGTGAGAAAAAAATCTAAAGTAAGTGGACTTGAGTCATGACTAGTGCTCTCTGATTTTTCGTCTTTTGGGCGTTTGGGACACCTTGAGAATGTTTGGGGACTCGATTTGGGATACTGATATACACCGGAATTGCGTCAGTGAAGGTTTGGAAGATGCACCAAAAATGCGTCAAGGAAATCGAGTGAAAATTCACTGAAAATTTTGAAAACTTTCACATGAAAATTCCAGTTTTCATGGCAGTTATGGAACTAAATTTGTGTCAGTGGTTCTTTCAAAAATGCACCAAGTATGCGTCAACAAGATTTGCAAATGCGCCAACAAAATTTTATCAAAATGCACAGAATTCGCGCCAGTGCCTATTTTTGAACATTCACACTAAACACGCCAGCTACATTATTCCTAGGGTCACTGAAATTGTGTAAAAGATTTTTCTAAATTTTCACCAATTATGCGTCAATGAAAATTCACAAGTTGCACGAAAGTTACGTCAGGTAGAAGTTTGCACCGTAAATGTGTCAATAGTTCTCTCAAATCTCGCCAATTTTTTGAACTAAAATGCACTGGAATTGCGCCAGTGACTGCTTACACCAAAAATGCGCCAATCAGAACATCAAAAATGCACCGAAGATGCGCCAACAAAAACTCAAAAATTCAAACCTGGGTGCTCAAAATAAGGAAACTTGGAGCACCCATTTGAATGCTCAAAAATTTCTCAATCAACAAAAAAAATGAGGAAAATATGATTTCATGGGTAACGAGCTATGACGAGATTTTTTGATTGATTTATGTAATATGGAAAACAATTTTTCATTTTGTGGTCTGGAAATTTTTTTGGGACAAACTAAAAAATTTCGGATTTCGGGGAGTCAAAGTGATCTACCACAAACTACAGTACATCTGATCTACAGTATACTACAGTAGGACTGATCTGCCATGTCTGGACTACTGTAGCTTTTCTAAAAAACATATTTTGCCAAAGACGACCCAATTTGCATCGAAATTGGTACGTGTTCATTATTTTGAGAAAAAAATGAAGAAAATATGAATGACGCTATTTTTTGTATCGGCCAAGAAAAAAAATGAGGAGGAACGAAAAAAAAATTCTGAAAAAATGTGTGGAGCAGGAGAATAGAAGAAGCAGCAAAAAAAATTGTGGGCATTCTTTTCTTTCGCGCTCGTAACTGGATGAAATCAAATCTGGCGGCGGAGTCCCGTTTAGTGGTGGGGGCCGTATATGTAGTCGACTAGATTTCCTTTTCCATTCTTTGTGTTGTGTTGATGTTGGGAAGTCTGTGCAAACAAAACAATTACAATTCTAGATATGCGTCAGGATTGATATGGTGTTGGCGCTTTTTGGAAATGCACTGAAAATGCGTCAAGGTGGTAATGCACCAGAAAAGCGCTAGCGAAGTTGGCTGAAAACTTTTAAAGTTGCGTAGGAAAGACGTCAAGGAAAATATGATTCTCAGAAGAAGTTAGTTCAAAAAATGCGTCAGTCAAGGTATGGATGATTGAAAAATTGTTAAAAAGTTGCACCTCAAAGGTGTCAGTGAACCTGAGAAATGCACCAAGTATGGGCTAGCACCTCAAAAGCGTCAATGAAATGGGATGAGTTAGAGGAGTGCGTCAGTGACTATCAGTAGACTTTTTATGCTTCAATTTGAAGTTTCGACACAAATAATAGCACTCGAAAAGCGTCAGTGAACCTAAGAAGTTCACAAAATATGAGTCAGCACCTTAAAGGCGCCAACAAAATTATCATAACAGGAAATGTGTCAATGAGAGTTGTTACGGTTGAATATTGAGTTTCGACACAAATCATCACATATTGAAAATGTCAGTGATCATATCAGAGGCACCAAGTATGGGTCAACACTTGAAGCGCGTCAGTCTTGCTCTATATTATGATTAACAAGCACTGATGTTTTTAGAAGCACTGAAAATGCGTCAGTGACACTACTCGCGTTTTTTGAAGAAAATCCAATGGGAGTTTCAGAAGTTAGAACTGCACTTATGCACCGCAAACGCGTCAACAAGCTCACAACGTGTCAGTGTCTTATGAACTGATTCAAAAGTGATTTCCAACAAAATTTTTGCAAAATCTGATTGCTGACGCATTCCTAGTGCACAACACACACCCAAAAAACCGAGACAAAGACAAAATTGAATTGTGATATGCCATAGATCCAAATACAAACAACAGTGAGAAAAAACTGGGACAGAAGAAGGAGGGAAGAAAAAAAGAAGCGGGTCTTAACCACATGGCTCACAAAAAAAAAGAAAAGAAAAGAAGGGGGACCTTCTTCTTCCTATGTGTGGCGCAAAAAAAAGAAAGAAGACAGGGCGTTTAGAAAAGGAGATGTTTGAGGGAGAGAGAGAGTTTTCATATATATGTATGTGCATTTTTGTGTCCGTCCGTTTCGTCCCCGACCAAAAAAAGGCCCGCCAGTCGTTTTTGTGTGCGAATGGCTCAATGCATAAAATGCATATGCATTCTTCAGTTCGACTCTGTTTTTTTTGTTGGTGTTGATTGTTTGGCCCCTGAACGCCAAAGATGGTGCCCGAGAAATGCGTCAGTGAAGATGCACCTAAATTGCGCTAGCTTGGAGAATTTCTGAAATTGTGAGTGACTTGAAGTAAATGCACGAAAAAAGCGCCAGTGAAAATTTTGAAATTTTTCAAAAAAATAAGCCGTCCAAACTCGTTCGCACTCCAAATGCGCCAATGAAAACTTTGAACCATTTTACACTCGAAACGCGTCAGCTAGGCACTTGATAATGCACTGAAAACACGTCAAGCTGAGAATCTGAATCTTCATAATTTTAAAGCGCACATGAAATGCGCCAGCACTCCAAAAAACGTCAGACGGAACTGTCAAAATCTAGTTTGCACGAACAACGCGTCAGTGTAGATACCTTCAGATCTACAAAAATCACGAAAAAAACGCCAATACACCACGCGATTCTTCAGCTTCAAATTTGACGATTACGATTTGCTGGCGCATATCTAGTGCATATTTTTCAGGTTTTTTTCAGTTGACGCATTATTGGTGCATTCTCACTCATCAAAAAAAAAACACACTTTATCCTTAAAATAAAATGAGAATAATAATATAATTTGTTTGTTTGATCTACATTTCACTATATACAATAACATATCAAAAGTATTGAAAAAAAAGAAGAAATTCACCCGTAACGATCTTAAAAGAGTGGGATGAAGCTGTTTGGGGATGGATAGTATCAAAAAAAGTAGCGGATTTTGGGCAAAAAAATTATTGAATTTTCTGACTGTCTTGGGCTTATATAATTATCACATAAAGGTAGGGCTTATTTGCATGAAATTTCCAGCGAGCTCGCCGAGCCAATCGACACCGAATCGTCGTCTGGGCATGATTTCATTTCCTCAGCGAACCCAGATTCCGGCGATTCGACCTCTTCTTCAGTTGTCGTTAGGACTGAAGTGGTGGTGGTCGGCGATGATTTGAGGGTGTTGAGCATGACGCCGGCTGATCGGAGGCTGTCCGGGCGGGATGTTCGACAGGACTGGAAATTGGATGGTTTAGTATGATATGGTTGGATCTAGGATACAACTTAGGATACTCTAGGATACTACTAGGAAGGTCTAGGATACGACCCAGGATACTATTGGATACGACCCTGGATACTCTAGGATACGACTTAGGATGTTCCAAAATACGACCTAGGATGCTCTAGGACACGTCTTAGAATGTTCTAGGATACGACTTGGGGTGTTCTAAGATATGACTTGGGATGCTCTAGGATACAACTTTGGATGATCTAGGATACGACTTAGGGTTTTCTAGGATACGACTTAGGATACTCTATAATACGACCTACAATGCCCCAGGAGCAAAAAAATCTCAACAAAAACCAACCTTAACAGCGCAGCACTTCTTAAACCGAAAAAAATTGAACTTCGATCCGGATCCAGCAACCGGTGCCGTCACACTTCCACTGGTCCCCGGTTCCACATCATACATCGGATTCTCCATTTGGCTTCCATTTCCTCCAATCTCCCTCGACGTCGATTTCATCGGTGGCACAATTTGCGGCAATAAAAACAACGGATTCGCCGAGAATGTCAATTCCTTAATGCCTGGCGCATTTTCCGATGTTGCGTTCGTCTCGAAACTCAATCGACTGAATTCACTCGATGGACTTGGAAGTTCGGTTTTTGTTACATTTCCACTAAGGAGTCCCAACGCTCTAGGCCGATGTAACTCGACACCACACCGTTTTCCATTCATATTCACTGATGGTGTTGGCTCCGGCTCTTCGGATGAGCTCGGTGAGCTTGGTGTGAATACACAATGTGATGATGCCGACTTGGGAACTTTTGGTGGACATAGATCGGAGTTGTCGTTGTTTCTCAGACAATCTAGCATCATCGACTTTTCTAGTCGATATGCACCATGTCTAGATGTTTGCTCTGGTTTCAGTACTTGCTCCCGAATCAGTGTCGACTCATATTCCAATAGTTGACCCATAAAGTTGAAGTTCGGTGAGATTGACGGCCGACGATCCTTGACATATCTGCAAGTGGTACGGTAAGAAAAAGGGGTACTGTAGGTTCTACAGTACCTGTAAGCATCATCGCTTCCAAGTTTGAGGGATTTCATAATATACGAAATGCAGAGGGTGGGGGATCTTGAAATTCCAGCAAGGCAGTGGATTAGACATTTGCGACCTTGGAGACGGATTTTTTCTAAAAACTCAGATATTGAAAGGATCCAGGGATTTTAATCTACCGAGAAAATCAAAAGCCTTTGGGAAATATGGCGAAAGTTTTTCTTGATACGAATCGTTGACTGGAATTCGCAGGAAGTTTTCCTCATTGGTGATGCATACCGACTTGGGGCAAGTGACGGATAGGTTGATAACTGCTGTGATGTCAAGTGCCTGGAATATGGATTCTATGGATTGAGATTCTTATGAAATTCTATGACTAAGCCCCCTTAATTCTATGGAATTCTATGACCCAATCAATCAACCAGTTCATTTTTGATGTTTGTCCAACTAATTGATTTGATCCAATCACCCACAAAAATGACTCAAAAGTCGAACACACACTCGCAGTCGCCAACACAAATGACGTCATCAATTTTTTGTGTGTGTGTCGTCTCTCTCTTTGTCAAGTGTGTTGATTTGTAATCAGTTGATAAGAGATATCGATGTCAACGACAGATTACTCATTGTTTAAAGGGTGGCTGAAATTTTTTGGGCTGTCTTTTCAACGACAGAAAACTGGTTTTGTGAGTAATTTTTGAGGAACCGGATTTTTACAGTAATCTGGTGGGGGTTATCGAATTATAGGTTGATGGTATAGGGCATGACTTAGGATACTTTAGGTATATGACCTGGGGCCTTCCAGAATTTGGTCTAGGACACTCTAGCATATGGCTTGAAATGTTCCAGGACTCGGCCCAGGAGCTTCCAAGACTTGACCCAGGACCTTCCAAGACTTGACCCAGGACCTTCCAAGACTTGGCCCAAGACCTTCCAGAACTTGGTCCAGGACGTTCCAGAACTTGGCCCAAGACCTTCCAGAACTTGGCCCAGGACCTTCCAGGACATGTCCCAGGATGTTCTAGAACACGACCTAGGACGCTCTAGGACATGTTCTAGGATGTTTTAAGACATGGACTAGGACCTTCTAGTATATGGCCTAAGAAGCTTCAAGACATGACCTAGGACGTTCTAGGACGTAGTACATCAAAATACCCAACTCCCTTACCTTCAACATTTTCTCATCCAAACTATCAATCTGGCTGCCCAAATAAATGTTCGACGTGATTAATGTGATCCCATCACCATTCGGATTTGATAGACATGGCTGACTCAGGCTCTGCGGCAGACGGGTCATCCCTTCCGATGAGTCACAATGTTGAGGATATTGGCCGGCGAATTGTTTGTACCCACCTGCAATGACATGAAATGAGAAAAAGTGTGACTTGTTATGTTTTCGATGAAAAGTGCACATTACTTTCTCAGAAATATTCGGGAGTGCATAGAACTTTTGGGAATTTATCACGTCATAGATCTTTTGATTTTTTGGGAAATAGCATAGAATTAGGAAATGGAATTCATTGAATTTCTGATTAAAGGAAAACAACTGAAAATATTTATATCATAGAATATCATTAGGAATTCTATGGACATGAGGAATTTGGGTATATACATCATAATTGTAAGTGTTGAGGGAAAAATCTATGACCATAGAATTTCATGGATTTTACGGGAAAAATATATCTATGCATAGATATTGTTGAAAGAAGAAAAATTAGTGTGCAGATACTGCTAGATCTATGAATCTATGAATCTATGAATCTATGAATCTATGAATCTATGAATCTATGAATCTATGAATCTATGAATCTATGAATCTATGAATCTATGAATCTATGAATCTATGAATTTATGAATCTATGAATCTATGAATCTATGAATCTATGAATCTATGAATCTATGAATCTATGAATCTATGAATCTATGAATCTATGAATCTATGAATCTATGAATCTATGAATCTATGAATCTATGAATCTATGAATCTATGAATCTATGAATCTATGAATCTATGAATCTATGAATCCATGAATCTACGACTCGCTACTCACCATTATCAGACCAATCCAATCTAGGATATTCAATATCAAGCATAGAATGCAATATGAAGTATGAGTCGGAAAAGTTTCTTCACTGATAACAATCACCTTTTATGGAATGGTGCCTCCTATCAAACTGATAAGGTATAAAGTGTGTACCAAAATTAAACAGTCATAGATTCATAAGTCCTAAAAATAATTGATGGAATAGAGAAAGTTTTCGTCGGATCGAGTCACACACAAAATATGATGAAGATACAAACCCCACAGGTGATTTTTCCCTCTCTCGCCGCTTTTTTTTCCATCTCTCTCCTCTCTGCACCCTCTCCATATCACACACTATCTCACCCCGATGACACACACAACGGCCGCCTCGGTGTTTTTGGTCGTCTCTCGATTCTATGATATTTACAGTATGACTCATCAACCCCAGTTGCCGACACCACATTCCAAGTCATAAGGTTCTATGGATAGTAACCCCAATGGTTTGGTAGGATCAAATTAATTTCTATGCATAGATCCACGTCACTGTGTTTGACTATAATATTTCGTAATGAATGAGAAAAAAAATGTATTGAGTCAGATGATATTATCAGTCATAATCGTGTCAATATTTGCATAGAAGTATGTTTTTTTATAGCACATAGAATCACGTGAGAGGGGGGAAGGAGGGGGCATAGAATTTTATAGAATTTCCGGAAGTGGAGGCATAGAACTGATAGCATAGTCGTAGAAATGAGGAATTCTATGCATAGAACTGGCAGGGAATGGTAGAGTGGAAAAAATATTTTAAAGAATCATATCTATGCATAGAACTAGTAGAGTTGCATACAACTGTTGGCCTAGAACCTAAGAAGCTGAAAGGTTCTATGCATAGAACTGATAGCAAAACCATAGAACTGACAAAATTCTATGCGTAGAAATTGTAGGGAATGGTAGAGTGGGAAAAATATTTCAAAAATTGTATCTATGCATAGAACTTGCAGAGAAACATAGAACCTACAAACTTAGATGAGCTGTGTTGAATAGAACCATAGAACCACGAATTCAAAGGGTTCTATGCATAGAACTAACGACATAGAACCTACAAGCTTAGAGGAACTAGATATCATAAAACCACAACAGCATAGAACTTCTACCATAGAACCGAAAAACTTCTATATCTATGCATAGAACCAAAAATTCTATGCCATAGAAAAACGCACCATTCTCATCATTCTCCACACCAATCTTCTTCAACGCCAGCGTGAACTTTTTCACCATTTTTGGTGGTGGTGGCACTTCTTCCTCATCCTCAACAATTGTCAACAATGTTGTTGTTGTTGTTGGTATTGTTGTTGGTATTGTTGTCGTCACATTCTTCTTTCGTCGATTCCTACGATTCTTGCTTCGCTTCTTCGCCATGGTGTGGTGGTGCTCCAAAAATGGTGGTGACTGGTGTTGGTGGAGCTCTCGCGACGAGAGATTAGAGCATGACGAGACGACAGACGATGAGAGATGGTGATCAATAGAAGACAGCGTCGAGTGAGTCATAGAATGGAGAGGGAATGGATGGAAGAGATGGAAAGGAATGGAGGAGAGGGGGGACACTATGACTAATTCTATGATATTTTTGGATGTATGATTATGTAGTTGATAGAAGTCACGCATACTGATCAAAGATTTCTCAAAGTACGGATTTTTTGGAGTTCTATGCGGAGACGTCATTGGTGGATACAAAATTCTATGCATAGATATCACGTAGAAGGTGATCATAAGCATAGATATGAATAGGGTTAGCATAGAATTGAGGATCTATGGTAATTAAATGTAGGTTCTATGCATAGAACTGTGGAGCGTAAAATCGAAGATCTATGGAAGGAAATTCTATGCATAGAATTAAAAAAAAATGAGCAAAGAGAGGTTCTATGCCATAAAATCATTGGAGTTGGAGAAAGAGTTCTATGAAGTTCTATGAACGCAATTCCAGATTCTATGAAATTCTATGAGCGTGGTTCAGGTTCTATGGAAGTCTATGAATCAATGAATCAAAATAAAAATTCTATGAAATTCTATGGATCAAACTTGAGACTCTATGAAGTTCTATGAATAGACCCTGAGCCACTTCAAAGATCTATGGACCCTCAACCGGGTTCTATGCAATTCTATGGACTCAAAATCCAATTCTATGAAATTCTATGATTCAAAAAATCGAAAATTCCATAGAAATACTACAAAACGAAAAGGGAAAGAAATTTTTTTTCTTCTAATTCTCTCGGTCAGTGTTCTTGACGTGAGGGAAAAAAAGCAAAGGAGTGGAGGAGCTCGAAATTTCATTAGCACATCTTCATCAATTTTTCTTCTTCGCCGGTCGTGTCGAGACCCAAAAGCACACACACAAATGGGAGGGCGGAGCCTATATTTGTGGATGGAGCACAAAATGTCAGGATGGGAGGTCAGAAAGTGACACTTTTGTGTGCCGGGGATTTTGGGAATTGAAAAAGTTTTGGAATGGGGGGGGGGGGGGTGTTTCTATTTAGATAAGTTGGGCGGGATTGTTGATTCTATGCATAGAATTTGAGGTTCTTTGCATAGATATAGAATTCTATGCTCAAAATCATCTATAATTAGGTTCTATGCATAGATTTGCCTTTGAAGATTGATAGCAATGTTGAAAAATTCTATGATTTAGTTCTATGCATAGATATTGAACTCTGTGGGGGTCTATGCATAGAACTGACCGATTACCATGATCTATGCATAGATATGAAGTTACAAAAAAATCTATGCATAGAACCGCTCAATTACTAGGTTCTATGCACAAATATGAGATTCTATGCGTATCTATGGAATATATAGCTGAAAAAAACCAATTTCCTATATCAATTTCCGATGGAAGCTCACATGACAAAAAATTTCATCCAAAAAAAACTAACCATCCAAAATCATGACACTCCTAAATTTGTCCGTATCTTCCAGTCGTTCTCTCAAAACTCGCAAAATTTTTGCGCTTGATTCTGGTGCATTACACGAGGCAATCCTACAATTATACAGTAATCTACCGTACTCCTCTATGATCTACAGTATACCTTCTCTTATTGCCACGTGGTTTGTCCTCCTCGGCATACAGTACTAAATCGAGCTTTTCCTCCATATTTTTGTCACCCAGGCAACTCATTAATTGATGGATTAGGCAATTGTCGTCTAGCTGAAAAAATGAAAATGACTGGAATTATTGACTGGAACAACAAATATGAGTCAGTATTTGCAGGTGGTTTTTATATGAAAAAATTTAATCAAAAATAGAGTGAGTCAGGTTATGTGCTCTTTTAATTTCCGGTTCTATGCTAATCTATGGGGTCATAGAACTTGGTAGGATTATGAGTTCTATGCATAGATACTCTAATTTTACGATCAAAATTCTTAGAAATCTATGCATAGAACTTGAAATATATGATCTACATTTGCAAGGTTCTATGCATAGAACTTGAAGTGATTCTATGATTTACACTTCCAAGGTTCTATGCATAGAACTTCCTAGATTAAAATTCTATGCATAGATATTGTTAGGAGGCATAGAACCTAGATTTTTAGTTCTATGAATTTTAGATATAACGATGATGAGCTAGCATAGAACTTCATAGATACTAAATTGAGAGACTGAAGATTCTATGAATAGTGCCATAGAACTTCATAGAACTATGTATACAGGACTAGAGATTCTATGAATTCATAAAAGAATCAATGCATAGAATTTCAATAATTATAGAAAACTTGGGAAGTTCTATGCATAGATACTAGAACAATGATATGACTATCAGAAAAATTCTATGCAAAATCTATGACGAAATTCTATGAAGTTTCAAATCACTAAAATTATGAAATTCTATGCATAGAAATTCAGTTTTAGGACGTTCTATGAATTTCAAAGAAACATAGAATCAACAAATTATGACGAAACACAATGCTACAAACCACACTATAGTGGTGCATAGAACTCTCACTTTATTGACATTTCTATGCATAGAACTGATTCCAATTTGATCTACCTATACAGAAGATAAGATGATTCATTGGCTTGTTAAACACATTCCAAATCGAAACAAAAGAAAAAAGAACAGGAAATCAAATGTGTGTAATATGGTTGATTGACGTAATATGTACAAACTACTATATACGACCATAGAACTTAGGATCTATGCATAGAATCTAGAATCTATGCATAGATACTGGGAAGGAATGACCATAAGAATGACCACTATGATTTATATTCGCCTCATAAAAACCTCGGGAAATATAGGCCACGCCCACTTATTTATTAGTCCAGTTTCGCTGAGTCATGCTATATTAGTCATGTTTCGATAAATATGTATGCTTTTTCGAAACCACAATGAGGGTCTGAATCATTAGGATGAGGAAGAAGATGGACGATGGCGAAATTTAGGTCCTGGTACGGCTATGACACTTTGATCTACTTCATAGAATCTACAGTAGTCTATTTCATAGAACTTATGGTAGTAACTGTTTGATCTAGAATTGACGCAATTGGAATTTGCATAAATTACTATTTCAGGATCATAGAAAGAGCATAGAATCTATGATAGTTCAAAGATCTATTGCATAGAACCCAAACTAGTCCATAGAACCACTTCATAGAATCTACAGTAGTTATAGTTCTACTTCATAGAACCTACAGTAGTTTATAGATCTATAACATAGAACCTACAGTAATCCATTGATATATTTCATAGAACCCACAGTAGTCCATAGATATACCTCGTAGAACCTAGAATAGTTCATAGAACTTCTTCATAGAACCTACAGTAGTTCATAGATCCTCGTCATAGAACCTACAGTAGTCCATAGGTATACCTCATAGAACCTACAGTAGTTCATAGATCTATTTCATAGAACCCAAACTAGTCCATAGAACCACTTCATAGAATCTACAGTAGTTCATAGATCTATATCATAGAACCTACAGTAGCCCATAAACCCCCTTTATAGAATCTACACTAATCCTAAATGCTCATCCCATAGAACCTACAGTAGTCCATCAATATACTCCTCAAACCCTTACTAGTCCATAGATCATTTTCATAGAACCTACAGTAATCCCTTGATCTATTTCATAGAGCCCAAACTAGTCCATAGAACCACTCCATAGAACCTACAGTAGTCCATAGAACCCACACTGGTAAGTTTTCGAAATACCTTTGTGATGACTCAAAGAACAATCATGAAGTGAAAGTTATGAAATGACTTTTTTCAACTACATCGTAGTTGACATCACTCTCTACCGTAATCCATTTCCTACTGTAGGCAGTTCAGGAAAAAAACACATACTGTTTCCAATTTCGCCTGTCCTACTAATACCTTGTGACGTCAATACGGGAGGGGTGGAAGGAGGACACTTGAGAAAAAAGTGGTGTATTTGTGTGTAGATGGATGGGAAGGAGAAAACATTGATTAGTTGGGAAGGAGGACAATAATTGATGAACAACAATCTTCAACCATAATTACATTATTGTCCAACCATCTCAAACAATATCGAAAGAAATGCTCAGACGAGGTAAGAATGTCAAATTTTTCGGACAATATTGTCAACAACCTCTGGACAATCTCTAACCATATCAGAAAGTTCAAAAAAAATTCAGACAATTTTTGAACAATCTCAAATAATTTTCAAAATTCTGAGCACAATCCTAACAATCTTGAGAATGGTCTAACAATCTTCAACAATATCCATGATACACCAAAATTTTTGAACAATATCCTCAATAATCTATGGACAATCTCTAATAATATCACAATGTTTGAAAATTCTGATAGAAAAGTTTCAACAATATCTAGCAATCTTAAACAGTATCTATGACATATCAAAAAAATTGGACAATATTGTCAACAATCTATGGACAATCTCTAACAATCTCCAAAATGTTGTCAACCATCTCTAACAACCTCAACAATTATCTAAAAATCTCTAACAATATTATCAACAATCTACGGACAATATCTAACAATCTTGAAAAGTATCAAAAGTTTCTCAAAATAAGTGCCAACCATCTCTAACAATCTCACTAACACTAAGTTACTGATAATGGAAAGTTGGATGGAGCTAAACCTAAACATATCTGACAATCTTAGGAAGGCTCTAACAAACTTTGAAAGTATCAAACAATGTATCAACAATATCTAACAATCTATCAACAATATTTCAACAATATCAACAAAAAAAGTAACTCACCTTATTCTCAAACAACCTCCTCCGAATCAATTTCGAGAAAAACGCGTTGATCGCCAACTTGATATGTGATTCATTATATTCCGTAAATGCGCGACAATCGACTATCAGTGTTGTGTTGATCGATTCGCGAATGAGTGATGCGAGACCACATGGTGTTAGTGTCATTGTGTCCAGTACTGTCATATCCTGGAATATACTGTCTCTCTTTGGAATACTAGCCAGATTACAATCTTTAAAAGTATGCGGGTGATTTGCAGCGTGGGCGGGGCTTACGATGAGGCTCCGCCCATTTCACACGGTTTCGATACATGTGTATTTTTAAAAGTGATGTCATAATTTAGAGGAGAGAGAGAGACGAGAGAGAAGACACGCAGACGACGAGAGTGCACTCGTCAGGTGGCGGGAAAAACAAGGAAACTGTATGGAGCTTATTGCATAGATCAGGATGGGGATAGCCCCGGAGGAAGCATAGAATTTCATAGAATAGCATAGAATCATAGATTCATAGATTCATAGATTCATAGGTTCATAGATTCATAGATTCATAGATTCATAGATTCATGGATTCATAGATTCATAGATTCATAGATTCATAGATTCATAGATTCATAGATTCATAGATTCATAGATTCATAGATTCATAGATTCATAGATTCATAGATTCATAGATTCATAGATTCATAGATTCATAGATTCATAGATTCATAGATTCATAGATTCATAGATTCATAGATTCATAGATTCATAGATTCATAGATTCATAGATTCATAGATTCATAGATTCATAGATTCATAGATTCATAGATTCATAGATTCATAGATTCATAGATTCATAGATTCATAGATTCATAGATTCATAGATTCATAGATTCATAGATTCATAGATTCATAGATTCATAGATTCATAGATTCATAGATTCATAGATTCATAGATTCATAGATTCATAGATTCATAGATTCATAGATTCATAGATTCATAGATTCATAGATTCATAGATTCATAGATTCATAGATTCATAGATTCATAGATTCATAGATTCATAGATTCATAGATTCATAGATTCATAGATTCATAGATTCATAGATTCATAGATTCATAGATTCATAGATTCATAGATTCATAGATTCATAGATTCATAGATTCATAGATTCATAGATTCATAGATTCATAGATTCATAGATTCATAGATTCATAGATTCATAGATTCATAGATTCATAGATTCATAGATTCATAGATTCATAGATTCATAGATTCATAGATTCATAGATTCATAGATTCATAGATTCATAGATTCATAGATTCATAGATTCATAGATTCATAGATTCATAGATTCATAGATTCATAGATTCATAGATTCATAGATTCATAGATTCATAGATTCATAGATTCATAGATTCATAGATTCATAGATTCATAGATTCATAGATTCATAGATTCATAGATTCATAGATTCATAGATTCATAGATTCATAGATTCATAGATTCATAGATTCATAGATTCATAGATTCATAGATTCATAGAATTTCATAGAATTTCACATCACATACATAGAATTTCATGACACTACACACCATGCATAGAATTCAACATCTGTCATCCAAAATGGTATAGTCATCAAATTCTATGGCCATAGAATTTCGAAATCCATCCCCATAGAATCCACTCCATTAATTGACAGATGGTGTTGTGAAATGCAGGTTCTATGGCGGCGGGCGGACACCTAATTTCGAAATTCTATGAATAAAGGGACGTCAGACAGAAGTGAGGGTGGAAAATTTTCAGGTCAAGAAAAATTTCAGCTGTTTTAGTTGGTGATCTACGCATAGAATTGAGGGTGGTGTCATAGAACTTGATATAAGTGGATGGATAGTGGGTTCTATGCATAGAACTTGGAATATATAGATGAAACATAGTTATATCACTTATCAAAGTGTTCTATGAGATTCTATGCATAGAACTTAACAAAAAGAAGTTCTATGAAAGGTTCTATGCCTTATAAAAACATAGAACTGACTAATCTTATCTCCTGCCGCGTCAACAAATCCCCCCCCCCCCCCCCTCCTCCCTCATTTTTGTTGTTGTTTTTTTCCAGCCACCTGCACATCGAAAGTTCTATGGCATTACGAAAAAATGACAAATTTTGATATTTTGGCAAAAAGGTTTTGGTGATATTATTCATAGAACTGAATGGGATGGCATAGAATTGATATCATAGAACTTGGTAGGAGCATAGAACTTGAAGAGGTGCCGTAGAACTGAATGGAGGTGGCATAGAACTTGATAGTACTACCAAAGAACTTAATAGTAGTAGCATAGAATTTTATAATAGTAGCATAGAACTTAAAGCATAGAACTTTATAATACTAGCATAGAACTTGATAGAACTGTCATAGAACTTGACTGTGATGGCATAGAACTAGATAGTAGCAACATAGAACTTGATAGTACTATGAGAGAACTATGAGAAGTTCTATGGAAGCTAAATATCATAATTTTACAAATTCATAGAATTTGTTAAAAGTGTCATAGAACTTGATAATAACACCATAGAACTTTGGGATCTTTTTACTGGATTCTATGGAAATTCTATGCTACAATTTGACAAATTCATAGAACTTGAGATGGAACATATTCAAGTTCTATGCAATAATTCGCCGAAACATCATTCTATGACGAATTCTACGGAAGTTCTATGGCAACCAATTTCATAATCGTCTTCGTCACAAAGGAAAGGACATGAAAAGCATAGAAATGGAATGGGGGATTATAGGGAAGGAGAGGGTGTAGTATAGGTTTGTTGAATAATGGATTAATTGGATGCGAGTATTTCAGATATTTTTGGATTGGGAAGGAAGGAAAGAGGAGTGACGCCATAGAAATTGGAAGAAAAATAGGCTGGAGAAGTGATGTGTTGGGTGGAGAATATGCATTTTTCATGAGAAAAATGGGATTTTTTTTTGGGATGGAAGGTGTAGAGATAGATGAGTTATTGGGGCATAGAATCAGGAGAGGGAGCATAGAGCTGGGGAGGAGTACCATAGAACTATGAGGAAGGATCATAGATTTTAATATGAGGAAGCATAGAAATAAGTAATAAAACCATAGAACTTATCAGTGATATCATAGAACTTCATGATAGGAACATAGAACTAAATGATAAGGGCATAGAATTGGAAATGAGGAAGCCTAGAATTTGATGATAGGGGCATAGAACTTAACGGTGATATCATAGAACTAAATTATAGGGTCATAGAACTAACGGATAAGGGCATAGAACTTGATATAAGGGTGCATAGAACTGAATGATAGGAGCATAGAACTTGAAATAAGGTAGCATAGAACCGAATGATAGAAGCATAGAATTATCTATGACTATCATAGAACTGCCATAGAAACGAAGAAAAGGAAGCATAGAACTTGGAAGTGATATCATAGAACTTCATGATAGGAACATAGAACAAGATCACAGAAGCATAGAATTATCCAGGAATATCAAAGAACTGTCATAGAACCAAAGTAAAGAAAGCATAGAACTTAAACTTGAAATATTTGGAATCATAGATTTTCAGAAGCTCAAAAATTATTCATAGAATTGCAAAATGAAGCATAGAATTTCATAGAATTTCATAAAACTCAAAAGTCCAAAAAAAAACTCTCAAACTGCAAAATGATATCAGACGCCCTTCTTCTCCATTTTTTTATCATAGAATGTCAAAAGATGACAAATATATATATATATTTTCGGTGAAAAGTAGTTTGTAATTATATCTACATGTATATATGATGATATTTCAGTAAAATGTGTTCATATCTGAAAATGAGTGGGCGGAGCCTATACTACAGTACTTTGACACGTCATCCGACGTCAGATTTCCAGGTGAGCGGACTTGATGAAAAAAAAAACAACAAGAAGAAGAAAATATATAAGGCAGGCGGGTGGGCTGGCGAATAGTTGTTATGCAGAAAAAAAGTCATAGAACTTGGAAATGGGAATGTATCATATTTCCTTCATAGAATCGCATAGAATTTGGGATGGAGGGGCATAGATTTGCATAGAACCTTGAAAGGGAGGTATAGAACTAAGAAAGTTCATAAAACGTTCATAGAATGGAAAATCTTGAAGAAGAAAAATCATAGATCCGAAAATATCATCATAGAACTAGATAGGAATCTATGGCAGGATTCATAGAACCTGCATAGATCGAAAAGTCTACAGTAGGAATATCATAGAACCCGCAGAGTTCATAGATCTGAAAATATCATAGTCATAGAATTGACTACGATTCTATGGAAGGATTCATAGAACTAGTCATCTAGTCATAGAACCTTCATAGATTTCAAAATCCTACAGTAGGAAATACATAGAACTATCAAAGTTCATAGAATTTTTTTGTAGAAACTTCATAGAACATCAATTCTACAAACATAGAACTATCAAGATCCATAGATCCGGAAGTATAGGTACCATAGATATACACAATACAAACATAGAACTATATAGGATCTATGGAACGGATATCGGCGATTTTTCATAGATACGGAACTATTTCAACACAAAAAAAGCGAAAGAAGTCATAGAACCATAGAATTCCATAGATCCGAATGCAAGGATCCATAGAACTCCATAGAATCTATACATAATGGGTGGGCCGTGGTGTGGTTGGGTTCAAAAAGCGTTTAGTGCCTTTCCTTCTTCTTCCCTACATTCGGGTGTTGGTTAGGAAAAGACAGAGAGGGGCGAGAGAGTGTGCGAAAGTGAGAGGGTGGCGAGATAAAAGTGACGTGTTTTCCTCGTCGACCGCCAGCAAAAAAGAGAAGTTTCGTCATTCACATAAGCGAGAGAGTATGGGGAAATGAGAGAGTGCAGAGATTTTGAGACGACGAAAAGTGATGAAAGATGTTCGATTTTGGGATTGAGGAAGGAAGGGGTGGTTGCTGAAATAGGATGGGTAGATCAGGTAGATCAATAACATCACTGATAAGAGTGATAAGAGTGGTGATAAGAGAAATTATGAAATTTTTGAAAATTGAGAAAGTTTGTTATCAGCCGGTTTGGAAGCATAGATCATAGAATTTTGGGAAATTTCGAAAGCATTTTAGGCATAGAATTTGGTTTTATTGCTTAGAATATTTCATAGAATTGATTTTTCAGCCATAGAATTGCTCAGAGATTTATAGAATTTCAAAAATTTCAAAAATTCGATCATAGAACTTCATAGAATCAAACTATAGTACTTCATAGAATTTCACAGAACTGCTGAAAAGGATCATAGAATTCTGAAAAATCAAACCATAGATTTTCATAAATGTTCACATAGAATTTCAGAAAATTTCATAGAACATGGCGTAGAATTTCATAGAACTGATATATCATTCATAGAACCTCGCAGCATATTTCATAGAATCTACC
The DNA here is from genome assembly GCA_963573275.1 of Caenorhabditis uteleia. NCBI lineage: Eukaryota > Metazoa > Nematoda > Chromadorea > Rhabditida > Rhabditidae > Caenorhabditis > Caenorhabditis uteleia. The sequence goes on from OY752134.1 coordinate 1,145,274, forward strand.
ATATAATTTCATAGAATCTCATAGAACTACAGTAAAAGATCATAGAATCCTAAAAAAATCAAACCATAGATTTTCATAGAATCTATCATAGAATTTCATAGAATTTCATAGAACTTCTGAAACGGATCATAGAACCTGTCATAGAACTTCATAGAACCTAGCATAGAACTATTGTACAGCTCATAAATTTTTGCATAGATACTCCTAGAATCCACCATAGAATGTCATAGAATCTTCCGTAGCACTGATATATCATACATATAATTTTGCAGAGATATGCATAGAATCTACCATAGAATTTCATAGAATCTAACATAAAATTTCATAGAACTTCATAGAACTTCAGAATCTGACCATAGAATTTCATAGAGTCTACCATAGAATTGCAAAAAATCGACCATAGAATTAAAAAAATATTCATAGAACTTCATAGAACCAAAAAAAGCAGTGCATAGAATCAACCATAGATCATAGAATTCCATAGAACCCCAATTCATAGATCATCACCAAAACCCAAAAAAATCAGCACAAAAATAAATGACCTACTCTATCTATATTTCAGATCACATCATTTTATTACAATATATGTATATACCGAGAGAGTGTATCATATGGAGAGACGCAGACAATTATAAATGTTTACACTATTTCAGTCCTCGGGATCTTTGGTTGAAAAATGTGAAATGAGAGAAATAACATCAAAAAGATGAGAGAGTGTGGAAATATGAGAGACACAGAGATATCGAGAGAAGGTTCGGGAGACGAAAAGTGTGTATTTTTGCAGCAGATGGTGGTGAAAAATAACACTTTGGATCAAAATATTGATCTATGTCGAATCGATATCAATAGGGACCCTTATCAGATTATCATAATCCTAAGTGGGCGGAGCCACCATCTACAGTATCCCCAATTACCGTAGTTTGTGATCATATGATGATTATCAGTAGGTTCACGGAAAATGTCATAACGTCATCATTTAGGTTTCTTATCATACGCAGAATTTTCGTTTTTGTCGGAATGGTCAGACAATTTGGACTATTTTTGGGAGGCGAAACAGGATATTGCGAAATGGGGTGGTAGTGGGATTGACGCGTTTTGGGTGTTGGCGCTTTTTGAGTGCACTTGATATGCGCTAGTACTTGTTGACGCTTTTTCCATTTTTTAAAATATAACAGGCTGGATGCTTCACTGACGCCTTTTGAGTGCATATTTTTCATAGAAATTTTTTTTCGGCACCGTAAATGCGCCAGCGTTTGCTGACGCGTTTCGAGTGCTTTTTTCATTCTATTTTTTGCGCAATTTTCACGAAACTTTTATTGAAACGAAAAAGGAAAAAACATTCAAAAAATGCACCAGAAATGCGTCAACAAATGCTGGCGCATTTTGAGTGCCTTTCTCCAGAACTTATGTGCAACAAAAAGTTCATCAAATGCACCGCAAACACGTCAACAATTGCTGGCCCCTTCTGTGTGCGTCTTTCAACAAATTGTTTGGAATTTTATTGAAACATAAATTAAATTAGTTGTTAAAAGCACCAAGAACGCGTCAGCAATAGCTTGGCGCCTTTTGAGTGCATCGATTGGAAGTTTTTATTGAAAAATAACAGAAAATGATAATAAAATTCACAAATATCATGTCAACAAAAAACTGACGAATTCCAGTACCAGGAGCTCTACAAAAACGAGCAATGATCGATATTAGAAGGGGATGAAAAACAAAGTGATAAGACGAGTGATAAACTGATAATCTATCATCCCCAGATCATCCATCCTATGACTCAAGATGGAATGAAGATGGAACATATAATTTTTTTTTGAAGAATGACAATTAGGCAGAATGACTAACAGAACAATGACAACTACTATTTACCAAATAACTTTAGGTTGACAAACAATAAAGATGACAATTTGAGATGGTTTTTTTTTGTTATAAAAACTTGTATATTTTTAGTTTAGTATTGGTGTATAGGAAGGAATGGAGTGGAAGGAACTATGGGGCTTAGATATTGGTGGGCATAGAACGAGAGGATCTATGAACATAGATACTGATATTCATACTAATGTGGAATCTATGGGGCATGGAAATCGATAATCGACATTCATAGAACTAAAGGATCTATGATCATAGATACTGATATTCATAGAATCAGTGGTATCTATGGGGCATAGAAATTGATAATGGGCATTCATAGAACTAAACGTTCTGTGTTTAAATATAGTGAAATTAGCAGAACTAGTAGATATACGCCGCATAGAATATGATAATTGATATTCAAAAAAAAAGAAAAAAAATTCTAGGGTCTACAGTTGATACTCATAGAACTATCGGATCTATGGTCATAGAATCAGATAGTCCTAGAACTTTGGTATCTATGAAGCATAGAAAATGATGATTGATACTCATAGAACTATGCCCATAGATACAGATAGTTACTCCACATAGAACTCGGATCTATGGAACATAGATCCTATAAATAACAGATAAAACATAGAAACTGACAATTGATATTCCTAAATCTACTGGTTCTATGGTCATAGATACTGATAGGTCCTACGCATAGAACTCGGATCCATGGAACATAGACAATATAATTAAAACTAGTGAATCTATGCTCGTTCATCCTAGTATCTATGACCATAGATTCTTTCAATATATCTCTATGATTCTTCACAGTATCTATGATCATAGAACCTCACATAAGGTTCTATGGTTCATCCCAATTCTATGCCCATAGAATCCCCCAATCTTTTTCTATCTACTCACCCTCATCATTTTCCCAACCTTCTCCACAACACACGATCGTTGTCCGTTTTCGGCCGCCAGTTTGAATATTTCTCGTTTTTTGTTTTTGAATGTCCAGTTATCACTTGCACCAACCTGATATCCAATGATATCAGTGTAAACCGGACATTTTCGAATCTCTTGTGTGACAAATTATGGGACCCTGAAAATGGCTGAAACTACAGTAATCCGTGAGAATATTAGGTCATATTAACTATAAAAAAAATTCGAGAAAAGAGATAGAAATGATGATCACGTCATTTTTCAATTGTAATGATTCTATGGGAGACAAGGGGGAGTACTGTCGGTTTTATGATTGTTTCTTGGGGAGAGAAAGAATTCGTCATAGAACGGGATGAATCTATGAATCTATGAATCTATGAATCTATGAATCTATGAATCTATGAATCTATGAATCTATGAATCTATGAATCTATGAATCTATGAATCTATGAATCTATGAATCTATGAATCTATGAATCTATGAATCTATGAATCTATGAATCTATGAATCTATGAATCTATGAATCTATGAATCTATGAATCTATGAATCTATGAATCTATGAATCTATGAATCTATGAATCTATGAATCTATGAATCTATGAATCTATGAATCTATGAATCTATGAATCTATGAATCTATGAATCTATGAATCTATGAATCTATGAATCTATGAATCTATGAATCTATGAATCTATGAATCTATGAATCTATGAATCTATGAATCTATGAATCTATGAATCTATGAATCTATGAATCTATGAATCTATGAATCTATGAATCTATGAATCTATGAATCTATGAATCTATGAATCTATGAATCTATGAATCTATGAATCTATGAATCTATGAATCTATGAATCTATGAATCTATGAATCTATGAATCTATGAATCTATGAATCTATGAATCTATGAATCTATGAATCTATGAATCTATGAATCTATGAATCTATGAATCTATGAATCTATGAATCTATGAATCTATGAATCTATGAATCTACCGTACCAACTGATAACACTTTTTGTTCGATTGCGAAATTTCCTTCTTTTTTTTTGTCCACAAAAAAGGGAAGAGTGGAAGGGAGGAGGACACAAATATATTGTTTGGTATGGGACAAAAATTGAATGCTGTGTAGAGATAGTTGGAGAATATAGAGGGCGAAAAAATCGTATACGTCATTCGCCATGACGAGATAGCATTGAAAACGAAGAGAGTGGCGAGACGTATTTGTACAGTCCTCTTCTACGCACTATTTCGTTTGTTGGGCAGGCAGTCGCATATGAACCGGCTGATTTCTATGGAGGACATAAAGAGAGGGGAATAGTGTCTAGTATGCATTTTTATTAGAATCGACCCGTAGATCACATTATATGGTTACAGTAACCCTGAGCAATTATAAAAGTTATATATATACACGTCATGGTTGAATCGTTGGTATCACTAGCAATGGCTCCGAATTATCCGTCGAGTTGGCTGGCGAGCAGGATATCGATCGATTCACTGCAAAACAACATAGATCCTTATATATAGGTTTACCTCCTACCTCTACCCTTGCCCTCCCTATACTCCTCCTCCTCCTCATCATTCAAATCTTCATACTCATTTCCACCACGCTTCCATCGTCGAAATATTCGCGAGATTGATTGCGATTCACTAAAACTTGGTGATAAGTATATACCTATCACTCCCTGATAGTCACTATATCTACTAACTTCTTACTATTCCAGAATGGTTTCTTCATCGCAAATGGTGACGCATCCCGGATCCTTCGCGCCAATGGTGACGGGTCCCGCAGGAAGGATCTCTTGTTTTTCCTCCGATGCTGGGGGCAGCTTCGTTGTCCATCATCTGATATAGAGTTGGAAGCAAGGAATTGGTGTCGAAGATCATCAGATATCAAAGCCTTTTGATCATCCTCCTACAGTAATCCTTGTGATCTACCCGCCTCCTATATTTGATCTACCTGAAATCCCAAATCCTCCGATTCAACAGTCCTTGACATTGTCCTAGGTGAGCCAACCGCTGTCACTGCACATGATGATACACCCATATCCAAACCATCCGATTGGTGCACAGCGTCACCACAGGATAGTGATCGCTTTCGGATCGGGTATACTGTAGCGATTCCTCTTTTCCTTCTGAAATAATCAAAGGTAGATCAAAAGCCTACAGTAACCTGACTTACTGATGAGGAGTTGTCAAATCCCGATAGGAAGGATATTGACTTGGTGGCGGTGAGGCGGATGGTGTACTACACCCAGAATTCGCCATCGAGATTCGACGAAGGATTTGAGGGGCTACGGTAGCAATTGGCACACTTGACGTCAGCATAGTTTTCTCCAACAGTTCTAGATTCTCACCATCTGGTAGACTAGTCGACCTCTTCCTCATTGCCAGTGTATCATGCTCAAAAGTTGCTTGAGGTCGAGTTGTTGAGCTGGTTGATATCGAAGAAGCGAAATTCCTTGAAGCGGAGAAGGCGGTGTACTTCGAAGTGTTGCTTCGTTTCCGACTACCACCTAGGATAGGTTTAGATCCGAAGCCGACACTCTCCCGATCCTCCTCGCAAAGGCTTGGCATCTCGCGGGCCGATGTTCCGATAGAGGCGAATCCACCGTTGGAGGAGTTGAAGTAGACAACGTCCTGAATTTAAAAAAATTTAAAAAAAAAATTTTGTTGGATTTTGTCATGTAAAGCGTCAGCATTTAGGTTTAGGTTAAGGTTAGATTCATTCAAAAAATATTTAGGTTTAGGCTTTATGAAGCATGTTAGGTTTAGCTCCATCAATTTTCATTCAGCATTTGGTTTCTTCCTTAAAAATAGATTTTCACAAATTTTCAATTTTCTTTTTTCTAGGTTTAGCTCCCCACTCACCCTAACAACGGCAGGACGCTTCAGAATCTTCTCACCAACCAGCGACAACGATGATTCACGATTCACACCCCAATTACTGCCACCACGGATCTTGGCAACACCCTGCCTTGGAAATATATCCTCCACCATATTCCGCTCCATATTCAAATCCATCTTCTCATTATGAAACTCGTATCCAACACGACCCTTCAACCAATATGTCGTCATATGTCCTTTACCCTTGATCGCCATGGATCCTCTCTCCTCCAGGTTGAATCCTTTGATAGTGAGCAAAACGTCACGGGTGGAGCTGGAGCAGTGGATCTTGAGAGCTTCACCATTGCTCTCCATCCGGGATGCTGTGTTGACAGTGTCACCAAATAGGGTGTATCTTGGCATGGTTTTACCAACTACACCCGCTACACACGGTCCGGTATGCATACCAATCCTGATCATCAACTGATCCGCGGTCCGATGGGGGATCACGAAGCTTCTCACTGCTGATAATATATGTAGAGCCATCATGGCAATCTGCTCAGCATGATATTCAGTGGTCTTATATAGAGGGACACCAGATACCACCATATAAGCATCACCAATCGTCTCCACCTTGTAAACATCATACCGCCTAATGATAGAATCGAATAGGGTGTACAACTTGTTAAGGAAGGTGACAACTTCCATTGGTGTACTCTCACCAGAGATGGTGGTGAACCCAACAATATCGGAGAAGTAGATGGTGACTGGTTGGAAAGCTTCTGGCACCACATCCTGTCCCGCCAACAGCTGCTCCGCCACGGATCGAGGTAACATCCTTTGCAACAAGTTCTGACTCCTCCGCTGCTCCTCCCGGAGCTCAGTGGTCCGCTCCTCCACCAAATCTTCCAACTGTGTCTGATATTTTTCCATCATAAGAATCATATGATCCATGATATTTCTCTTGTAGATTTGATTGAACAATGGTTTCAACTTGTTTCGGATCCCTGACTTGAATTCTGGTCTTTGGAACGGGTCCACATTCCAGCAGGCGGTCATGACCTAAAATGTGCATTTTGTCGTAAGGTCTGGTGTGTTACAGTACCTCTTTCACAAAGTTTTGGGCATCGATATCTTTCATATTTGGACGGAAGTTTGGATCATTGTACACTCGCCGAACAATCTTCTCGACTGTCTCATCTACGAAAGGTTCTATGGAAGGGTCTATGGTATCTATGACCTACCACCGTAACCATCCTTATCGTTATTATTAAAATACAGTAATCCATTGACATCACCTCGCTCAACACATAACTCATATGGACCCTCTCGAGTGAATATTTCGTGAAGAATGACACCAAATGAGTAGATATCAGCTTTTTGAGTTGGTGGTAGTCGGGTGACATGGGTGCCGGCGATGGTCATGGCTTCGGGGGCGGTCCAGAGGAAGTTTTCCCACTGAAATTTTTTTCTGAACTCACTCGAAACGCGCCAGCACTCAAAATGGGCAAACAGTTTGGAAGGCCTACATAAAAAGCGCAAGCACTTAAAAAGCGTCAGCACCACAGATGGGTTAACGATCGACGCAATCTACTCAAAAGGCGTCAACACGAAATATGAACTAATAATTTGAGATGGTTGCTAAACTGCGCCAGCACTCGAAAAGCGTCAGCACCACAAATAGGCGAAAAGTTTGAAAGGTGTACTTCAAAAGCGTCAGCACTTGAAAAGCGCCAACACCAAAAATAGGAGGTTCACACACATAAAAAGCACCAGCACTAGGAGAGCTCCAACACTGAACATGGGCAAACAGTTCGAGAAATTCATTAAAAAAGCGTCAGCACTTGAAAAGCGCCAGATCTTAAAAAGAGCCAGCACTCAAAAAGCGTCAACATTTAAAGAGCGCCTTTACAATGCGCCAAAAATTTACCACATCTATTCAAAAAGCGTCAGCACTTCAAAGACGCCAGCACCATCAAAGCGTCAACCTACCATCTCCGGAACCCGATCCCAATGCATTCCATCCCTCACTTCATACAATCCATAATCAGCAATCTGCAGTGCCCATCTCGATGTGATCAAACAATTCGTCGATTTCAAATTTCCATGGACCCTCAATTCCGAATCATGGATATATATCATCCCTTTGACAAGATCCTCAATAAAGGATGCTATAAATTGCTCATCAAGCTTCAGATCCAAATTCCGAAGTATATCGAATAGGGATCCTTTCGAGCAATATTCCCGCACCGCACAGATCGATGTTGGACAGATTATGATACCTAAAGTGGTACTGTAACTACAGTATACCATACTTTTGATCTACCTAGGAAATTATTCACATTAGGGTGTGCCAATTGTCTCATCACTCTTAGCTCCTTCTTCGCTTCTCGATTCAAATCTCGCGGTTTTCGATAGTACACGATTTCTACAAAAAATACGTCAACACCGGAAAAGCGCCAGTGCCATACCTTTTAGCGCCACCAATGTACCTTTGTAATTGGCGACACCTCGCATCCCGGACCCTTTCGACTCAGCCATATTAAACCATAGATTCATACTATGGTGATGATTGGTATCGGCTAGGAGGGATACTGTAGATTCATTACCACACACCATTCGTTGCACCTCATTGGCGTCGATTCGCCAAATCATGGACAACTCTTTTTCGTATTTTCGGGCTCTGAAAAAGAACTGAAAATAGGTTTGGCTGAAATTTCAGACAAACTTCAAAATGTATCCGGAAATGATAATAACAACTAGGGAAGCGATGAAAAGTGTTGTGAAAACGATCGCCCGAACATTTCCATTTTCACACTTTTCACCATAAAATCCACAAATCGGCTCGTCTAGGGGTGGATCCACGGAATTCGTCCAGTTGATTTTCAAGTTATTCTTGAAAGCTAGCAAGGGAAGTCGCTCCTTCTCGGGTGGATCGATGAAAATGGCGGTGAGATCTAAGGCATGGTTCATGGGATAGTAGCGGGCATCTGTCTTGTTGAGCACCTGGAAGGAGCGTAGAATCTTGGATCTATGGATGTTGGGTTCTATGGATCTTGGTATCTATGGGTTTTGAGATTTATGGATCTATATAATTATGGGATTTGGAATCTATGGATATTGATCCCTAAGGATCTTGAGGTCTATTGTTCTCGCTATTTGTAGAGTTTGGTATCTATGGATCTTCGTATATATTGATCCTAGAGTCTTTGAATTTTGGCATCTCTAAATTTTAAAATATATGGGTTTTGGTATCTATGAATCTTGAGATCATAGAACCTTGTGATCTTGGAAACTATGAATTTTAGTATCTATGAGTTTTGGTATCTATGGATGCCAGTATCTAGCGACTAAGATAGCTATAGATCTTAGGATTTATAGATATTAGAATCTATAAATCTTGCATCTATGAACTTTCATATCATTGAATGTTGGGATCTATGGATCTTAGTATCTATGGATTTCGGGATCTATAGATCTTGGTATCTATGGATTTTGATATCAGTGGATCTTAGTATATATGGATTTTGGGATCTATACATTTTGGGATCATAGAATTCAGGTAGTATAGATCCCGGCGACCACATTTCTCGGGCTCATAGATCTTGGATTTCACGATCTTGAAACCATAGATCTCGGGATCACAGAACTTTCGGATCCACAAAGCTATGAATCAACACTCACCGGCATAACCTTCTGCCAACTCAACAACGAAAAGTTGCCCTTCGAATTTCCACTTTTGTCGATCCTCATTTCGAATCCTTGTATACCTGCAACTCTCTCATTTCTCACCGGAAACACACACAATAACAACTGATAACAATGATCATCATTATTGTTCAATAACAATGCTCAAACTACTCCTACTCCTTATTCTCCTACTTTTCATCTACTATACGATTGCCCAGGATGGCATGGAACCAGGATACAATCCATATGATAATCGATTCTATCAGATTGGCAAAGGTGTAGATGTCACACCACAGGATTAATGTTTTTCCCGATAAACTATAAATCCTCACTTTTATACTTGGTATTCACAATCCGATCAATGATGGCTTTTCCATCGGCAGTTGGATCATAATTATTCCCATCTTCTCCATAATGCTCAATGAGCTCGTGGACAGCTTTGGCGTAGAGATATACGGCGTCGTAGAGGTAGCATGCGATGCGATTGCCTTGGAATGCCTGGAAATATAGGTTTAGGTTTAGGGTTACGCACTGAAAATGCGCTAGCAGGAGGAGTGATGAGACTAGAAATGCGCAAACACTTAGAATGCGCTAGCAGGAAAAGAGATTAGGCTGGAAATGCGTCAACACCAGGAAGGCGCAAGGTGGATTTTAGCACTTTTGGACTTCGAAATCTCTAGAAATGAGCCAGCACCAGAAACGCGCCAATACTAAATATGTCATATGGATTTCTCAAAATCGAAAAAACTCGAAAAACGACAACACTCAACTTGCGTCAGCACGTTTTATGTGTCAGCACTCAAAATGCGCCAGCTATGAGCTTTCTGTTTCAGATTTTGATTACTTTGAAATCAACACCAGAAATGCGCTAATACTAAATATGTCACATGAATTGCTTGAAATCTGTAAATACACGAAAGACGCCAACACTGAACTTGTGTCAGCACGTTTTATGTGTCAACACTAGAAACGCGCCAGCTGGGAGAGTACTGTTTCAAAATTTGATTGCTATTGAAATGCGTCAACACCAGTAATGCGTCAACATTATCATTTTCTCAAAGCACTCGAAAGGCGTCAGCACTCCAAAAGCGCCAACAACTTCAAATCATCACAACTCTGCTCAAAATCAACATTTTTCAAATCCTAAAAAAGGCCCAAAATCCTCATTTCTACCTCTATCTGGATCCATTACTCACCTTCAAGCTATCAGTCTTCTGAACACCAAAATAATGCATATACTCTCCCGCCTTCTTCCAAAAATTGTAGAACCTCGTCGACTCCAATTTCACCGGTGTCGGTATAATTGACAATGCACTTTGCGAGTAATCCAACATTTTCCGATCGGATGAGTTGTTGGCGTCCCAACTGTGGTGCAGGTAGGTCATGGTGTCTGAAAACATGTTGGTGGTGGAGTACTGTAGGTAGATCATACTTCGAAGGAAGTGATTGTTCATTGCATGGTAGACATTAACCCATTCATAGTTGGTATCGACATAAATGAGCATGTAGCCTTTTTCGTGGAGTCCGAGCTCACCCATGGTGGAGAGGAGACGACGGAAGAGGCGGACATTGTCGAATGTTAGCCAGACTGGAAATTGCGGGATTTTGAAAAAGTTGAGGATCAGAATTATTGGGCTCGGTGAGCTCAGTCTCACAGATCATTGAGCTCCGAGCTATGTGCTCTTCGGAGCTCGAGAACATAATTTGAGAATGTCCAAAGTTTCATCACCTAAGAGCGAACACTTTGGGGCTCAAAATTTGTTGAGCTGAGCATCTCCGTGCTCCGAAGCTCAGAAACTTCCGACGCTCCAAACGCCTCCAGTTTTTGAGCAAAAAATTATGAGCTCCGAACCTCAGAATGCTCTGAAGCTCTGAAAACTCAGGAGCCACGAAACTCATAAACCTCGAAAAAAAATGCTGCGAAGCTCAGAATGCTTGAGCCAAAAATTTCGAGCATTGGAGCTTCGGAGCTCCGACCTATGAGCAAAAACTCACTTCTCGTAGTCTCCATGGTATCTTTAATCGCATTCTCAATACTATCAACATCCGCCTGACTACTAATATCAATCTTCGAAAATGTCAATTTCGACACATTCATGATTTGGAATTGTTTCTCCTCGTATCGATTCTCCTCCTCAACAACTCGCTGAAAACAACTTTTTCAAATTTCATCTGGATTACGGTATGTACCTTTAAGGTCTCAAACAGATCATTTCTTGTGTGACCCTTTTTGACATCATAAACCACGGAAAACTTTCGCCAGTTATTGTGTTTCATCAGGGAGAGGAACGCCTTGAAGATCTCTCCGGATGGTGGTACGGTACGAGCGAAGGTACGGTAGTGGTAACTGCAAAAGAGTACTGTAGTGGGTTACGGTAGGTATACGGTACTTACTCGTCTCTTGAAATATCTTGGTCATTGCATCGATAACTGATGATTGGAAGATTTTGGGAGGCGGCCATTGCAGCCTCGGTCTTGCAGTTCTTCTCGGGACCGATGAACACGCGGGCTCCGGCTTGCCAGTGCTCCATGAAGAGACGGGTACCTGAAAAATAAAAAGATAGAAAAATAAGGCATTCTGGTGGTTTTTTAGGATCAGGAAAAAGTTGATTTTGAGCTGAGATATGAACGCTTGAAAATTTCGATTTTTTTCAAAAATATGAAAATGTTTGAAGCATCATAACTTTCCTCAGAATGAAGATTTTTCAGTTTTCTGAAAAGTTTATGAAAGCTAAAATTCAGCTTTGCAAAATTGGTCAACTCCAAATTTTTAAACAGTTTAGTGTTTGCACACAATGTACCTAACTTCACGACATTTCAAATTTTATGAAAAATTCATGAACTTTCAAGACTCATAATTTTCCTCAAATTTGAGATTTTTCGATTTTTTAATATGATTCCGAAGGCTGGAATTTAGCTCTACACCACTGGTGAAGTCCAACTTTTTTGGTCATTTGGTGATTGCACACAATACATTATACTTTACGACACTTTTTCAATTTTGCGAAAAATTGGGAAATTTTGATGGTTCATAACTTTCTTCAAAATTGAGATTTTTCGCTTCTCTAAAAAGTTTTCAAAAGCTGGATTTTAGCTGTACACAACTGGTAATTTTAAATTTTTCAGTCATTCGGTGATTGCACACAATGCACCAAACCCTACGACACTTACTATGCGAGTCATTTCCACAAGTGTTTCCAAACACATATTTCAGTTGATAATCCGGCAAAATCGTCTTATCCTCGTTGATTTCCACAATCGCCGCAACTAATGCTCCAGACACAACCGAAACTGCAAGTCTGGCATACAAAAATGGGCGGAGCCTATTCAAAAATTACCGTATGCGTCGCTGGTGAGACAATGCACAATTTGATTGAGTTTTTTGGAGAGCAAGTCACGATCCCGAGATGAGCTTTTTCCAGAGTTCTGCAAAAATTCTATGCATAGAATTTCATAGATCCATAGAACTTACAGAGGCGGAGATGTTGAGTAGATACTGGTCGATTTCACCAAGTAGGGTTGGTACAGCAGCCAGGTAGCTGATTAGGATCTCTTTTTTGTCGCCTTTTTCGGGTAGCTGGAAGGATTACGGTAGGGGTACTGTACCTACAGTATGCCAACTTACCCTTTTGACCAACGACTCCAATAATGGTTGATTTGCTCCAGCACCCAGAGATGGATCGGCTAGGGGGTTGGCAAGCAGGAAGCATTGGATGTTGATGAGCAGGAGGAGGAGGGTACGGTAGATTACGGTAGTTGGGTACGGTTGATGGCCAACCATTCAAATCATCATAGAGGTGAGTTATTTGGGATAAATATGAGGGGGTTTTCTGGAAAAAATTGGAGATTTTTTGAAAAATTATGGAGCTTAGGATTAGGATTAAGATATTTACGGTGTTCCGAAAAAAAGAAAGATGGCATAGATTTTCTGGCCACTTCGGGGCACAAAAAATTTCCGCCATAAGCAACACTCAATTTTAGCAGCTGTCCAAATTAAAAACCGGTGTGCAGCTGCAAAAGGCAACAATATATGTATCTACATCGCTTTTTTTATGGCCATAGAATTTGCAATGGGAGCAAAGCACAAAAAGCATATCTATGAATCTATGAATCTATGAATCTATGAATCTATGAATCTATGAATCTATGAATCTATGAATCTATGAATCTATGAATCTATGAATCTATGAATCTATGAATCTATGAATCTATGAATCTATGAATCTATGAATCTATGAATCTATGAATCTATGAATCTATGAATCTATGAATCTATGAATCTATGAATCTATGAATCTATGAATCTATGAATTTATGAATCTATGAATCTATGAATCTATGAATCTATGAATCTGTGAATCTATGAATTTATGAATCTATGAATCTATGAATCTATGAATCTATGAATCTATGAATCTATGAATCTATGAATCTATGAATCTATGAATCTATGAATCTATGAATCTATGAATCTATGAATCTATGAATCTATGAATCTATGAATCTATGAATCTATGAATCTATGAATCTATGAATCTATGAATCTATGAATCTATGAATCTATGAATCTATGAATCTATGAATCTATGAATCTATGAATCTATGAATCTATGAATCTATGAATCTATGAATCTATGAATCTATGAATCTATGAATCTATGAATCTATGAATCTATGAATCTATGAATCTATGAATCTATGAATCTATGAATCTATGAATCTATGAATCTATGAATCTATGAATCTATGAATCTATGAATCTATGAATCTATGAATCTATGAATCTATGAATCTATGAATCTATGAATCTATGAATCTATGAATCTATGAATCTATGAATCTATGAATCTATGAATCTATGAATCTATGAATCTATGAATCTATGAATCTATGAATCTATGAATCTATGAATCTATGAATCTATGAATCTATGAATCTATGAATCTATGAATCTATGAATCTATGAATCATAGAACATGCAAAAAATTTCATTAGCCTATATTAATCTGCATAAACAGAATTTTTAATCTCATACCAGACATAAATATACGGGCTCCGCCCACTCATAGAACCATAGAATCATAGATTCATAGAACTTGAAATTGTTAAAATAGTGTTAACTTCCTCAACTTGCACTGATAAGGGAGAACATAAACCGCATGATTTGAAAAACTGATAAGCCAAAAATCATAGAACCATAGAACATAGATCCATAGATTCATAGAACTCGGGGTATTCCCCCTAACCGACTAGACAAATGTATGATATTTTGTTGTGGTTCTATGGAAAATTTTCCGCCCATATTCCCACGGTCTTCATAATTTTTGCAAACCCCCCTTTAAGATTCAAATGATCAAAAAGTTGCTGGCGCATTTGTGGTGCAGCTTGACCGACTAATACGAAGGTAAGGGAAAAATATTGGAGCAAAAAAAGAAGAAATGATTAATTCCTATTCTAAATGGAGAGAAGGAGAGGCTTTTCCTCCTCAAAAAAACATGAACATGATGGGCGAGAGAGTGTGTGAAAGTGAGAGACGTTGGGGTGATGGTGGTGAGAGGAATTTCTTGTTGAATAGTAGTATTTTGCAGAAATATGCATAGATATAAAACGATTAATTGATGTGCAGAATTGGTGGTTTTTGAACCGCTGGCGTGGTTTTGGTGTTGGCGCATTTTTTGTGCATCATGTTTTCTATATTCACTGATTTGATGTATATGTGGAATTGAAATTTGGTGATTTAAAAAAAAGGAACATAGAATTTTGCTGGCGCGTTCTTGGTGCAATTTTTTACTGGCGCATTTTTGGTGCAACTACCTAAGCCGTTTTGCAAGAGCTTTGTCTCACATAAAATACAATGATATTTGTCTGTTTTTCAAAATTTTTGAGAATTTTTTTCTGTTGACGCGTTTTTGGTGCAAAAATATTCACTAAAGTCTTTTTGGTGCAAAAAAATTTTGTTGGCGCGTTTGTGGTGCACCATATTTCAATTTTCCGCGATTTTCTAGCTCCTAATATGAAAAGTTATCAGTTAATCATGATTTCTGGAAGAAACTTTTGTTGACGCGTTTTTGGTGCGAATACTTTCACTGACGCATTTTGGTGCAATCCATTTTGCTTGCATATTTTTGGTGCAAAAGATTTTAAACGCCCTAATTTTTTAACGGATCTTTTGAAAAGAATCTTTGACAAAAAAATTTCGCTGACGCATTTCTCGTGCAAAAATCTCTACTGACGCATTTCTTGTGCAGCACCGAGGCACCAAATTTTTCAGTGACTCAAAAATTTTCGAACAAAATATATATAATTTCACACATAATTATGACTTATGACGACGATGGAAATAATTGGATGTTATGAGAAAAAGTTGGTATTTTGATGCGACTACCACCCACGATTCTCGAGAAAGAATACTGAACAATTTGTATTTTCTTTATTTTCATATTGAAATTCGTCATCATGCGGGGAGCGACGAGGAAGTGAAATTCGAAATGAGAAGGAGGAGAAAAGCATTTTCTCAAGTCTAGTAGTACTTTCTCAGATTCATAGATCCATAGATTCATAAACATAGAACTTGAGTTCTATGGGATCAACTATACTAAACCATACTAGTCATATCCTGCAGAAATGTGATTCTATGAAATTCTATGCGCTAATAAGTCATATTTCTATAATCTGTGATGAGTGCAGAATTGCAGTTCTACGAAAATCTGTGCTGTCCAAATCGCAGTTCTATGGAAATTTCAACTTTTATAGTTCTATGCTCCAAAATATGATTCCCATGAACTTTCATGGAGATCTTTGCTCGGAAAATTATATGCTTCAAAATTATAGTTCTATGAAGATGAATCTATGAATATATGAAATTCTATGATTCCAAGTTCTATGCCGTGAAATCTTAGTTCTATGGAAATATGCCTTCAAGAAATTTTGATAGTTATCAGAAGGAGTTGATGGAATTCTATGGTCTTGAAATTCTATGTTCGAAAATTTTCAGTTTTATGGAGTTCTATGCTCGACATTATAATTTCTATGAAATTCGATGAACCATCATTAATCTGTTTGACAGGTTCTATGCTTCAAAATCCTAGTTCTATGAAATTCTATGAAAACCTTGGTTCGACAAATTCTATGATATCACATTATCAGTTCTATGACAAACTTCAATTCTATGGAAATATAACATCTGGAACTATGCCTATCAAATGATGTTTTATGAAATTCTATGAACTATCGTTTATGTGTTTGACAGGTTCTATGCTCTAAAATCCTGGTTCTATGAAAATCTTGGTTCGACAAATTCTATGATATCAAAATATCAGTTCTATGAATTACGATTCACAAGTTCTATGCCAAACTTCAATTCTATGGAAGTATAGCATCAGGAGCTATTCCTACCAAGTTCTATGCAGTTCTATGCTTTCAAAATCACAGTTCTATGAAATTCTATGCTCCTAAACGTAGTATCTATGGAAAAAAAGTAGAAAAAAAGTATCAAAACCTTAACTGACGCGTCGAAGGTGCAAAAGAGTGAGTGTGTCGGTCAAACACACTTCATCAACATGTCCTTCTCCTGTCACCACAAAACTTCTTCTTCTTCTTCTTCCATTTTCTCCTCCTCTCTACTTTTTTTTCAACAACATCTTCGCCCGCTTCACTCTTTTTTTCATTTCTCGATTTTTCATGTGCATACATAATTATGGCCGCCTTTTCAGAATCATCCGTCGCCGTCGCTTCATTTCTATACATTTTTTGCGGCGTTTTTTTGAAAAAAAAATGGCTAGGAATAGATGAAAATGAGTCATGCACCGAGAATGCGTCAGTCAAGGTACAAAAGAAATTTGTTATTTGAAAAAACTAATTTCCTGAAAATTCGTCAGGGCACCCAAGTTTCGAAAAACAATAGAACTTTCCGGATATCCGTTAATCAACGTTTTGGAAAAAAAAAGGAAATGCACAAAATATGCGTCAGCAAAACTGTTGCAGTTAATTGAAAAAATATTCACCAAATATGCGTCAACTGATGAAATGCACTCGAAATGCGTCAGCAATCGTTAAAAAATTTTCAGAAAAAATCTCACCAAATATACGCCAAGAAACTCAGAAAAAATGTCACTATATAGATGCACCGAAAACGCGTCAGTGAATATTCGAGAAAATATTGCAAAAAATGCACCAAAAGTGCGTCAGTAAAAATACTTGAAAAGTCAGAAATTTGACACAAAAAATGCGTCAGTACATATTAGAAAAACCAGTTTGGACAATGCACCAAAAACGCGCCAACAAGAACTGTCAAAAAATGCACTAACTATGCGCCAGTAAAACCTCTCAAGAACGTGAAATCTCGCACTCAAAAGACGTCAATACCACAATTGAAATTTATGAGAAAATTGCGGTCAATGCACAAAAAAAGCGCCAACAAAATTAGAAAAAAGTTCAAAATGCACTTGAAAAGCGTCAGTGAAGTATGAACAAATTGCAAAATACGAGAAAGAAAGAGATATTTTCCATGAAATCTGACCTTTTTTCTTTGGAATTTAAAATTTTTCAATTTCACACAGAAAGCAAAAAAAAAGAGATATATTCGCGAAGAAGCGAACAAAGTCGAAAGTTCTTTTTCTTTCTTCGTTTCTGCAAAACGAAAAAAAAAACTAGCAACACACAAGAAAAAAAACAGACAACAAAGTGACTTTCTCTCAATGTTCTATGATATTTCTATGCAAAAAAAAAGGAAAAAGGAGTCAAGCCATTTTTTTCCGGAGCAAGAAGAACAAAAACAGGCGAGGAATTGCGCCTGAATGAGCAGTTTTATGAGGAGGGGCAAGTGGTGGAGCAAGATAGGAATTATGAGGGTTTGATTGGAAAGATGGAAAGTTCTATGGCATAGAATTAGTATATGAGTGCATAGAACCGAGATGGAGAGGAGATAGACAGCATAGAACCTGATATAGGTGGTAGTAATGAGCATAGAATCAGTTAAATGTTGAAATGGACTTCATAGAACCTTGTTGGAGTGAAGTTCTATGTCATAGAATCTGATAAGAGTGCAGAGAACCTAATGTTATACATTGAAGGGGAAGGGGCGTGGCCGAAGTGAAGTTCTATGCAATAGAATCTAGAAGGAACAGAGATGGACTGCATAGAACCAGGTAGGGATTGTAGAAGTTAGCATAGATTTTCTTTGGCATAGAGGGAGAAATATCATAGAACTTGGTAGGAATAAAGTTCTATGCCATAGAATTGGCATAGAGAGCATCGAACCTAGAAGGAACAGAGGTGGATTCCATAGAACCTCATATGGATGGTTGAAGTGAGCATAGAATTAGTATGGTATAGAGATGTACATCATAGAATCTTCCAGATTTACAGTTCTATGCCATGAACATAGAATATCATAGAATCTAGAAGGAATCGGGATAAAATAGAGTTCTATGCCATAGAATCCATAAGTGCAGTCCATAGAATTTGAAACAAATTGTTCTCATAGTCATAGAACTAGTAAGGGCACAATATCATAGAACCTGATAGTAGAAAATTCTATGCCATAGAATCAAGAAATCAGGGCATAGAACCTGATAGGACTATCATAGAACTTCACTAGATTGGAGTTCTATGCCATAGAATCAAAATAAACTATTGATAGGAATTATATATATATATAGGAATATATAGATAGTCTAATACCCGTGACAGATGGGTTTAGTGGGAAGATTTTGACACAAAAGTGCGATTTCTCGAAATGTTCTGATTCGTTACGAAATAGCATAGGAAAAAGAGAGAGTGGGCAGACACATGAATTTAGGTTTAGGTTTAGCTGTTTTTTGGAAGGCAGGGAACTGGTTTTTCTATGGACATAGAAATCAAGAAGACCACTTTTGGTATGGTATCTATGCATAGATCTAAAACATAGAATTTCATAGAACTTCAGTTCAGATTCTATGCATTCGCATATAATAGATTAACTAATCTATGCATAGAATCATAGATCTTTCAAAATTCTATGGAAAAACCATTCCATAGAACTCTGCAAAGGCGAAGCAGAAAAACAAGACAAGTACAAATTCCTCTAACATCTCTCGCCGTCTCTCCATTCTACACACTATCTCGCAGAATTTTTGCACAAAAAATTCCAATTATTTTCTTTTTTTTTCCTCGTTTTTCAATTTTCTTCGTGTCGTCGTCTTTTTTTGCTATTTGTTGTGTCTAGAGTGTAAATGAGACACAAAAAAGTGAGTGTTATTGACGCTTTTACGGTTTGTGCTGGCGCTTTTCGGGTGTTGGCGCATTTTCTGAAAGGTTTAGGTTTAGGTGAGGTTTAGATCTAGATTCAGTGAATTTCTGTTGACATAAAGTGAAATACTCAAATTTTCGTCTTGACGCGGTTTGTGTGCGCTGACGCTTTTCTAGTGCATTGGCGCGTTTCGGGTGCAAATTTAGAATGGGCGTAGGTTTAGGTTTAGAAAATTTCTGTTGAACAAAAAAGAAACCCGTAAGGATTCGAAAGAAAAGGTTACTGACGCTTTTTTGGTGCGTTGACGCTTTTGGAGTGCATTGGCGCGTTTCAGGTACATTTCAAAATTAGGCTTGATTTCAGGTGCGATCAACTTTGAGATAACAGATTTTGTAACGTGAATTTAGAAAAAATGTTGCTGGCGCTTTTCTGGTGCATTGACGCTGTTCTAGTGCGCTGACGCTTTTGTGGTGCAATGTATTGACGCGATTCCGGTAAATTTTTACAAAAATAACCGAATTTTTGAAGGAAATGCCAAAAAGCGAATGTGAAAAGCAGCTGTGAAGGCAAAAAAAGAAATAAATTATTGGTGTTATATATGCCATAGAACCTAACCTAGTAATCAAATATTCAAAGCAAGATGAAAAAATTTTGGTGAAAAACAAGATTTGGACGCCAAAAAGGTAGATCAAATGATGATGTTGAAGCAAAAGGTGTCAAAATTGTCGTCAAATCATGTGCATTCGACGCAAACACCACTACAAATAGATCAAAAACCTACAAATTTTGGTGCAAAAAAAGAGAGAGTCATCTGACATTTTTAATGGATTCTGACCAGAAAACTGACATAAATAACTTGGATACATATCGTGATAAAAACTCCATTAATATGAAATTGTTTTTTGCAGGAAAGTTGGGGTGCTCATGCATTTCAATTCTTGGGCAGGTGTATCTATTTTGGAGTGAGGAGAGAGATATCCTGCAAAATAAGGGATAGAGGATACTCTAGGAGAAGGAGGATGGATTCATAGATTCATAGATTCATAGATCCATAGATTCATAGATTCATAGATTCATAGATTCATAGATTCATAGATTCATAGATTCATAGATTCATTCATAGCATTTCCTGCCATAGAACTTGAGTTCTATGGGATCAACTATACTAAACCATACTAGTCATATCCTGCAGAAATGTGATTCTATGCAATTCTATGCTCTAATAAATCATATTTCTATGATCTATGATGCCTTCGAAATTGTAGTTCTATGGAGTTCTATGCTCCAAAATATGATTCTCATGACATTCTATGGAAATGTTTGCTTTTGAAGTTCTATGCTAACAAAAATTCGATTCTATGGAATTATATGAATCTATGAATCTATGGATCTATGGATCACAAATTCTATGCTTAATAGATTCATAGATACTCTATAGGAACTTCTAAACCTATGCATAGAACTTCCGACCAACTTCAATTGTATTCTCCAAATTCTATGAACCCTATAATCGTATCAAGACTCATCAACCAAAAAAAGCGGGTCATGACCAGACTATTAATCGTGTCAGACCCTTCTGTGTTCTCGTCAGACTAAAATTGTGCAGAAAAATAACAAGATTTTTTTCAGCGTCAACCAAAAAAAAATATGAGTGGAGGCAGAAAAAGAACGAACGTGCTGAAAATGGGAATGAAACGAACACTTGAGAATTCATGAAGATGAAGGAGAGAGAGATAGAGACTAGGTGTGTATGTCTGATGATGTGGGTATGGGGGCCCAGCAAATGGGAAAAACAACAAGTGCATTGACTGGAAATGAATGGAGCTGGGAGAAATGGACAGATCTATGCATAGATAATCATAGAATTGGAAGAACAGTGTCTGTGGAGGGGCATAGAATTATAGGATTGCAGGTGGATGAAGGCATAGAACTGGCCTAGTGAGTGTCATAGAATCATGACACTTGGTAATGGTCAAAGGAAGTATCTATGCATAGAACTTGAAATTTCAAGCAAAATAGTGGCACAGAACATCATAGAGCACTAATCATTATCCATAGAAGTTTGACTATGAGGCTTGTCAGTATCTATGCATAGATATTCATAGAATTGGAAGGGCAGTGTTTGTGGAGGGGTATAGAAGCATAGAACTGAGAGTGTCATAGAATCATAGAAAGTGATATTTGTGGAAAATGGTATCTATGCATAGAACTTGAAATTTTGAGAAGGATAGGGACATAGAACTTCATAGAAGTCTCCCAGACAGTCATAGAACTGCAAAAGAAGGCATAGATCCATAGATTCCGTTAATTTTCAGTATCTATGCATAGATACTCATAGAATCTCCTGGACTTTAGTTGGTTGAAATGCATAGAATCATAAAACTTGGTAGTTGTACATTATTGTATCTATGCAAGAAATGTCATAGAATTTGAAATTTTTGATATGATAGATACGTAGAATCATAGAATGGAATAGACAAGGGGCATGGAATCATAGATCTTGATAATTTTTAGTATCTATGCATAGAATTTTTCATAGAACTTCATAGAATTCTATGATAAAATATCAATCATAGAACCTAATGAAGTACCATAGAATCGCATAAAACTTGACAAGGGACATGCATAGAATCATAAATCCTATTATCTATGATATACTGATATCTATGCATAGAACTGGGACTTGCTAAGATACGATATGAAAACATGGCATAGAACCATAGAATGCCAAAAAAACACAGAATCAGTTCTATGGAAAATCATAGAACCTAGAAAACAGGTGGAATTGAGTTCCAGACAAAAAGTGCAATTCTATGCATAGAACTTGGATATGCTGCATAGAATCAGAGACTTATATACTGACATAGAACATCATAGAACTATTTATCATAGAATCATAGATTCCTCGGATAAACAGGTTCTATGAAATTATATGATCCTTCTCGAACAGTTCTATGACAAAAACAACATGTCAGCCAATTAATCATCTATGTCTTATTTTCCTAATTATCCCACAAAAAAAACCAACTGAAAAAAAAAACACATTTCCCGTTGTTTTCACGAAATATCAACACATTCTGATTCTTCTCGGAAACCGGCGAAATAGCATGGGAAATTGAGAGAGTGGGCAGACAAAGGGAATTTAGGTTTATATATAGGTTTAGCTTGTTTTCTGGCTGGGTTGGTAGTTGGTATTCTATGGCCATAGAATTTGGAAGGACATACACTTTTTTTGATATGAATCATAAATGGGTATCTATGCATAGATCTCGAACATAGATCCGACAAATTTGTTACATGTGTGTCCATAGATCCTTATCTTTGTGGACAGGGAATTCTACGCAAAGTTGTTTATTAATCGAATATGGTAATATGATACAGAAAGGCATACGGTATCCTTAGGCGTACGGTAGGTAGATCACCAAAAATTATGCTGGACCGGCAGGTCGCATGAGATTGTGCGGATATTCCCCCTTGGTTTTTGGCGAGAATAGGAGATTAGATCGGTGGGGGATTGGATCGTGGGGTCCGGGAGTTGGAACGTGGCCGGCACAGTATACCTGGAAGGAGTTTAGTTGGGGTACTGTAGTTATGATATCTATAATAGGTTCTATGGAAAAATTAAGCCATAGATCCAATATGACTTCATAGAACCTGATGAATCTATGATAGATTCTATGGCAACTTTCCATCATATATTTTGATGGATTCTACGACAGTTCTATGGAACATATGAATCATAGAGCCATAGAATTAGTGGGATCTATGTTTGATTCTATGATGGGTTCTATGAATATTGTCAACCATAGAACCACCAAGATACATAGATCTATGACAGTTCTATGGAAACATTTTACCATAGAACTACCATTTTTCATGGATTCATAAAGCTTCTATGATAGGTTCTTTGAAATTGATTAACCATAGAATCTATAGAATTAGTGGGATCTATGAAAAAATACATCCATAGATCGTCAAAATTTGCATAAAACAGTCATAGATCTATGCTAGTTCTATGAAATTTCTCTATGTTCTATGAAATTCTATGAATCTATGAAATTTCACATTCATAGAACTACGGTACCACAGGTTCTATGAAATTCAAGTTTATAGAATTTGTATTTCTATGCCGTAAAATGATCCAAATTTTTCATAGAACCATAGAACCATAGAATCATAGATAAGTACCTCTAAATCAGTGTTATCATTCCTATTATTGTGATAAGTTTTGAGTGTTAATCGAGTTCCGCAAATCCAACATTTGAAGCATCCTTTATGGAACATCGATCCATCTTTCAGCGGTCCCATCTGAAAATTTCAGAATTTCTAAAAATTTAGGTTTAGCTCCAGTTACCTTATCATTGAAATATGTTGGTCGCTTACATCTGAAACATGGCTCTTTCATGGTTGCACCTGAAAATTCTGACGTAGGAAAATGAGGCACAAAGTTGAGACAAGGTGCTGGCGCGCCCCGATGTTTAACCAGGCCAACGCTTTATTGTATTGGGAGAAGAACAGTAAACAATCAATGGAAGGGACAAAAAACTATGATTTTCCTTTACCATAGAGTTTATTTTTAACTGGAAATCAAGTTTTAGATGTTGGAAAGAAGGACAAAAGAATTCTTGGAGGTATGGGGAATTGAACCCCAGCCCTCTCCCATGCTAAGGGAGCGCTCTACCACTGAGCTATACCCCCGCGGTGCGCCATGAGGTATTGTGGTGGGTGATATTAGCGGTGGAGTGGGGTAGTGGAAATATTTTTGGAAAGATAAAAAATTGACTTTTTTTCGAAAATAACAAAAATATTTGTTTTGGGGTGATGAAATCAACGTTTAGGTACTATTTGTGACGTAAAAAGTGAAAAATTTCACGAAAAAACGTGAAATTAGGGCAAATAATGTAAAAACTAGAGAAAAATAGGGATATTTGATGAAGTGTAGGTGGGGGAAAGAAACCTTTCCCCAATGGTTTTTTAGGTTTCGGTTAGTTTTTTTTTCCGAAATAATCCTCTTCATTCCGAGGGGCGGCAGGCACACACACATAGAGCAAATATACAAGGAGGAGGAAAGAGTTGAGTACCAACAAATCTATGATCTATTAGGATATATAGATTCATAGATTCATAGATTCATAGAGTCATAGATTCATAGAGTCATAGATTCATAGAGTCATAGATTCATAGATTCATAGATTCATAGATTCATAGATTCATAGATTCATAGATTCATAGATTCATA
Organism: Caenorhabditis uteleia; assembly: GCA_963573275.1. Taxonomy (NCBI): domain Eukaryota; kingdom Metazoa; phylum Nematoda; class Chromadorea; order Rhabditida; family Rhabditidae; genus Caenorhabditis; species Caenorhabditis uteleia. The sequence goes on from OY752134.1 coordinate 1,170,046, forward strand.
GATTCATAGAGTCATAGATTCATAGAGTCATAGATTCATAGATTCATAGATTCATAGATTCATAGATTCATAGATTCATAGATTCATAGATTCATAGATTCATAGATTCATAGATTCATAGATTCATAGATTCATAGATTCATAGATTCATAGATTCATAGATTCATAGATTCATAGATTCATAGATTCATAGATTCATAGATTCATAGATTCATAGATTCATAGATTCATAGATTCATAGATTCATAGATTCATAGATTCATAGATTCATAGATTCATAGATTCATAGATTCATAGATTCATAGATTCATAGATTCATAGATTCATAGATTCATAGATTCATAGATTCATAGATTCATAGATTCATAGATTCATAGATTCATAGATTCATAGATTCATAGATTCATAGATTCATAGATTCATAGAGTCATAGATTCATAGATTCATAGATTCATAGATTCATAGATTCATAGATTCATAGATTCATAGATTCATAGATTCATAGATTCATAGATTCATAGATTCATAGATTCATAGATTCATAGATTCATAGATTCATAGATTCATAGATTCATAGATTCATAGATTCATAGATTCATAGATTCATAGATTCATAGATTCATAGATTCATAGATTCATAGATTCATAGATTCATAGATTCATAGATTCATAGATTCATAGATTCATAGATTCATAGATTCATAGTTTTATAGATTCATAGTTTTATAGATTCATAGTTTTATAGATTCATAGATTTATAGATTCCTATGCATAGAATATGCTAAACCTAAATGTTTCCAAAAAACATAAGCCGCGAAATGACTACCGTCGGCAAACAATAAGATAAGTCGGGCATGGGAGAATTATAATATTTATGCATGTACCGACACATAATTTCCGGTTCTCCACATTTATTTATTTATTCAAATAGCACATTTATCCGTTAATTTTCTATCAATTCTAACCGTTTTTGTCAATTATGACATGAAACAACAAAAGAATGGAATTAGAGGAAGGAGGAGGAAGCATCTGGTGGAGAGTGACGACCGGTTGCACCACGTTTCCATGTCAAATGGTAGACGAAGACGTTCTCGCAGCCAATGAACTCATCGTGACGATCGTCGCAGTAGACATCTTTTCTGGAATATTTTGACGATTTTTATGAGATAGATCGGGAATATTGTTGAAAATGTTCCATATTAGCTGGTGCTCACGGAGCAACATAACTGACAAGATTTTCAGATATTTCTTTTTTGGATTTCGTCAAGATTGAAATTTTCCACTTAATTTGATTTCGAAACTCTGAAAATATTCACTTGCAGCCAAGATACAACAGTTCAAAGTTTTGAACAGTCGCAGCGCAGCCAATATTTCAGATTTTCAGAGTTTTTTCGTTTGTTTTCAGTAAAGCCGGAAATTATGGACTCAGTGATTTTTGTCAGACTCTGAGTAACTCGAACTTAAACAAAAAAATACTGCATATCAAATGGTTCATGTATATTGTGATTGAAAACTCGGAAAAAATTGCTGGGCGGCTAAATTTCCAGATTTTCAGGAATTTTTTGTTTTCATTTTGTGGACCTCAAAATTTTGTATTCACTGAAATTTTCACATGTCGAAAACCGCTGTTTTCCGCCTAAGATAACGTGTTTCAAAATTTACCAAATCGAAACTCCCGGATGCTCCCCAGAATTCCCTCTGGGAGAATTTTAGAAAGTTTTAAGCCAAACTAACAATCAATAAGTTCCCAAATACGTATGTTATTTTTCCGAATCGAAATCACTGATGGAAAAAGTACTCAAAAATTTCCCAAATCGAATTAAACCTCTATAAAACCCCCTCAATTCCCTCTCATTCAAGAAAATGCGTATTCTCATCCTTCTCCTTTCCTTCACAGTCCTAGTTGCCTCGTGGCACATCCGTGCGATGGATCAGAATCCTTGTGACGAATCAAAACGATCATTCTGGTATCGATGTGGTCGTCCACATATTTCATGTCCTTCCGGATTCATCAAAAATGGTACTGGTGTCAGTTGCACAATTCCGGACACAAATCCACCAAAGGGAGGAGTTAGATTCAAGTGTTGCACACCGAATCGAAGAGGATGATCACTTGTTTGGTGTGATGGATTTTCGTTATAAATATTTGTTATACAATTTTCTTGATTTGATGCATTGAAATGTTCAGCTTATCTGATAATTCTGGAGTAGATTTTGAGCTTCAGAATATGAAAGTCCTTGTTTTCAGAAGAATTACCACTGCAACGCTTGCGGAAATTCCGATCAGCACTGGAGCAAAATTCTAGATAGCACTTCGTAAAATTCTGAATCTACTGTGTTTTTCAACATCTGAAAATCTCAATTTTCAGCAAAAATATGAGTTTTCCAAGTTGACAAAGTAGTTTCAATATATATACATAAGGTTGAAAAAACTATGATATACAGCCAAATTTTCAGATTTTCTCAAACCTAAAGCTTTATTTCGTCGAGCTCGTAATTGCGATTCTGTTGGATTTTCCAGACTCTGATAGTCTCTATTTTCAGTCGAAATATAAAGATCCAATTGGAATGAGGACAAATTTTCTCATCAAAAATTTCTCATGCTTTATATTTTTTCGAATGAGGAAAAAATCCCAAATCGAATCAACCAGTTTCTATAAATTTACCATTCTTCAATACTTTCCAAACAAAATGCATCTCCTCCTTCTATTCCTCCTTCTATCTACCGTTGCCGCCCAATATCGCCCGGCAGCACCATCGGGCAGAATTTGGCTCAAGGATTGTGATCCGAATCGTGTAAGCCGTCAAAATATCAGAATTTTCAGGCAGAAAATCGTGAATTTTTACAGATTCTACCACAAGGATGTGGAAAAACACCAACATGCAAGTTCATGAAAATGGCATTGCCGGGAAAGAAATGCAAGAATTCTAGGACTGGAAAGGATGATGTCGAGTATTCGTGTTGTGCACCAAAAAAATAATTGTTAAATTTTTTTTGGAAAGTGTGTTTCCCAATAAATGTTGCAAAATTGGTGTCTTCTGAATCTAAGAAGAGTGGCATCAAAACTTTTCAGATTGTCTGAAAGTTGTGGTGGGGGTTGTGGTGAGGATCTGATGGAGCCAGAAATTCTGCATCTACTGAAATTTTTCTACTGAAATTTTCACTATTTTCAGTGAAGATACGATACTTTTGAACTTTCCGATGCTTCGATCAGACTGCTACTTTAAATCAGGTAGCAATCCAACGGATTTTAAGCTTTTTCTCTTAAATTTTTGGTGGTTTCAGCAGATCTCAAAATTCTGCATCTTCTAGACTTTTCCAATGCACAAAAGTTTTGTTTTCAGTCAAGATATGATTTTTCGAAGATTGCTAAACGGATTTCTCCGCTATCCTTCCAGGAAAATTGCAGAAAACTTCCTGATCAAGAATGAATAAGATTCGGATCACGTATGTGGTTTCCACAAAATCAATACCTCAAATGGAAAAAATATGCGGAAAATTCCCAAATTGAATTAACTCCCTTTAAAACCACCCTGATTCCCTCTCAATTATCATTCAACAATGCGTATTCTCCTTATTCTCCTCTCCTTCACCATCTCCATCTCTGCCTTCCTTCCGACCAGGACCCCGCCAGCGGACCAGATCCGATGTGATCTAGTAAGACTAAATACATGAGGCCCCTTACTATATCGAATCATTTCAGGGCAGTTACTGGACAACTTGCACCGCCTCATTCGCTAAATGTCGCTCAGGATGGAAACAAAGTGGAAGGAGAACTGCTTGTAGGGAAACAGTCGGTCGGGTTACACTTGATGGATTCAAGAATGAGTGTTGTATCACAGTTGGAGAATATGCACGTGGATAATGTGATAATTTTCTTATGATTTGAATGAATATTTCTGGCAAATTGTGTTAAAATTTTAACGAGAAGTTTTGGACTTTGAAAATCTGAATATTCAGCAAAGATATAGGGCTTCAAAGTTTTTCCGATACTTCGAAACAAGCTGAAACTTTTGGTTTGAAGATTTTCTGACACTTCTCCCGAGAAATATGTACAGATTCAATTTTCGCGCTTTGAGGTACTTTCAGAACCTGAAAATCGTCATTTCCAGTTTCCAGAACAAGAGGATGCCCCGAAGAGAGCTATAACTTTGAAACTAACTGAGGCTCAACTAAGACTATGAAGCGAAATTTCCAGATATTTCGAAAAATCCGAGTTCGATTTTGCTGAACTTGAAATTCGAAGTAGATACGAGTTTTCAGAGTCTGAAAATCTCAACTTTCAGCCAAAATATATAACTCCGAAGTTGCTCTAACATTTAAAGCAAAACTTCGAGATTTCCATAGAGAGAACTATTTCAAAAATTTTCAGAGAAGAAAAATCAATAATTCTCCTAACACGTACGCCGTTTTCTCAAAATCGATACCATTGATGAAAAAAATATGCGAAAAGTTCCCAAATCGAATTAAACCCCTACAAAATCACCTCAATTCCTCCTCAGGTATCATTCAAGCAATGCGTATTCTCCTTCTTCTCCTTGCCTTAACCATCTCCATCTCAGCCGACCTTATTCCGAAAAACAATCTCATGCGGACTCAACTTAGATGTAATCCAACAGGGGTATACTAAACACTAGGTTCCAGTCAACAAAGAATTCAGTGGTTCTACTTCACGAAATGCGCTCTAACCGCCAAAAAATGTCGTACTGGATATCATAAGACTGGAAAACAACGTCAATGCACCATAAGAAGAGGTCGAGGCGAAGAAATTGGGGTGGAGCATGAGTGTTGTGAGACAGTTCGACGAAATGGATAATTTAATATTATTTTATGAATACATCTAATAAATATTAATCTGGCATTTTTTAAAAATAAATTCTGCATCTGCTGAAATTCTCAAATTCCGAAATTTGGCTTACAGCCATGGAAATGATCTAGAAATAAGATGATGTGCTCAAGTTTTCTAGGTTTTTAAAAGAGTTTCTAATTTTAAGGAATTTTCAAAAGAATATAAGAGACCTCATCATAATTCTGAATATACTGGCATATCCAGTGTCTGGAAGTCATAAGTTTCAGCAAAAAACAAGGGCTTCGAAATTGTCTGAAATGGTTCAAAGTTGGCTGACTTTAGTGAATTAAATCAAAGATTGCATTTCAGGAAATTTTCAGTCAAACCATTGATCAATGATTTTTCGAACACGTATGCAGTTTTCTCACCATCGATTTCACTGATGAAAAAAATATGAAAAAATTTCCCAAGTCGAATTAAACCCCTATAAAACCCCTTCATTCGCCACTCAGTTATCATTCAAACAATGCGTATTCTTCTTCTTCTCCTTGCCTTCACCATTTCCACCTCAGCCAAATTTGCAGAAGGAACATGTTTCACAAAGGTGGTCCCTACTAACATTTTCAAAACTCAAAATAGCTTTTAGTCCCATTACACAGATTGCATTCCTGGTGCGTGGACTCGTAACTCTCCGCCATGTCGTTCTGGATATTACAAGAATGGCCTCGGATACAAATGCACTATCACAGTAGGGGATCAGGAGATAGAAGGATTCGAGTATGAATGCTGTTCAACCTTGAGAAACATGAATTATGAGTAATTCGTACACGAATAATCCCAATAAATAATTTTTCTGGCAAACTAACTCGCATCTGATAGAATTGGAAATTCCACAGCTGGTGTCATTTTTGGACTCTGATAATCTTGATTTTCATACTAGGTGTTGAGGCTTAAAAAATAACTAAAAATTTGTAATGGACCAATCATAATGTCAACATTTTCAGATTTTCTAGAACTTCCGCACGTAGTTTGACTTTTTTTTGAGTTTAAAATTTTTTGCTTCCCGGTGTTTTCAGAAACTGAAAAGCTCGATTTTCAGCCAAGCTACGGGTTTTCAGAGTTTGGGTGAAATAACTAGATTTGCCACATGATTTTCTGATAATAGCCTAGAAATTTTCAGCAAAAATACCAAGAAATGATTTTTTGAACACGTATGCAAGTTTCTTCCTAATCGATACCACTGATACAAAAAATATGCGAAAAGTTTCCAAATCGAATTAAACCCCTATAAAACCACCTCCATCCCTCCTCAGTTATCATTCAAACAATGCGTATTCTTCTCCTTCTCCTTGTCTTCACAATCTCCATCTCCTGCATCTTTCCACCCGAATACTGCCCCGTTAACCATAAGGTAATCGCTGCTGATATATCTAACCAATTCAAGATTCTTTAAGATGTATTACACAAGGTGCTCATACGATGGAACCAAAACTGAATGTCGTCCTGGATACTTTAAGGCTAGATTTGGTGCCCGGTGTGAAGTCACAGTCTCGGGCCAAGTAAAGCGAGGATTCCAGAATGCATGTTGTGAAATACCATCCGTGAATTAACATAGGGGTTTAACCATCGTGAATAACATCAATAAATCTTTATTCTGGCAAACTTATCTTTCAAACACTTAGGAAGTTCTCCAAAAATCGATACCATTAATGGAAAAAGTATGTGAAATGTCCCGAAACGAATCAAGTCTCTATAAAACCACCACCATTCCCCTCACAATCGTCATTCAACAATGCGTATTCTCCTCTTTCTCCTTGCTTTTACCATCTCCATCTCATCCTTCATGATGACCAAGGTCCAAACAGTTTGGAGACCTAATCAATGTGATCCATTGAAAAGAAAGGTATACACAGAAAAGAAAGTATCTTAACATCACTAGTTCCATCCAGTTTGATTACTATGAACCATGTATTAACAATGCACATGCGCAGTGTCGTCGTTACGGATTTACCAAGGTTATCGGGGAATCAAGACCTTGTAGCGGAGAACAGAAAAACGGAGAACCGTTTGGCGGATATGAGCACAAGTGCTGTGTAGCATTAAAAAATGGTTAAGGGATAATTGAAATACTTTGGTTATGATAAATATTGATTTGGCAAAACTTTTTGACAATTTGAAAATGAAAGCTCTGGATATATTGATTTTCAGCCAAGTTGAAACGATCAACAGGTTTTGGAACTGATTAATGATTGATATAGAATCGCTGTGCAGCGAAATTTCAAATTTAGCGAGGCGAAAAATATGGCATTTGTCGATTTTCAGACACGATTTTTAGCCAAACATTATTTTCCATTTAATGAGTATTACAAGAACTTTGTAAGTCAAGAAGATCCGGAAGCCACTGTATATTTTCAGACTTTGGAAACTTTTGCTATTTTCAAAAACTTCCGCCTATTTGAAATCGCCATTTTCAGAGGAGTCGTGAAGCGTGGAGCACCTTCTAAGACAATTTTTCGAAAAACCAACAACCAATAATTTTTTGAACACGTAGGCAGTTTTCTCAACACCGATTTCACAGATGAGAGAAATGTGAGAAAAGTTCCCAAATCGAATTAAACCCCTATAAAACCCCTCCATTTGCCCCTCAGTTATCATTCAACAATGCGTATTCTCCTCCTTCTCCTCCTTGCCTTTGCCATCTTCATCTCCTGTGGCCGGCCACCCAGATGCAACACCACTTATAAGAACTACCGCCAAAATTGCACCACCATCTCTCAATTCAAAACCACTAAATGTGGCTATGGATATTTTAGGATCGGGCAGGGTCTCTGTTATATCACCATTGGGGATCAAAAAGTTAAAGGACTCAGTGGCTATTGCTGTTCACACATGAAAAAAGATGGATAATTTATTGATCATTATTTTCAATAAATATTATATCTGGCAAACAATTTGATCACAAAACACGCTAGAAATATTGATATGCAAAATTTTTTTTTAGAAATGCTTTTATTTAATTAAGCGAGGTGAAAAATTTGGCGGTTGTCGATTTTCAGACACAATTTACAGCCACAATTTTTCCCTCATTATCATTTCATGAGTTCCGCCTATTATAAATTGCCATTTTCAGTATGCACCATAATTTTCAGATTTTCCGAAATAAAAAAAATCAGATTTATTGAATTATATAGGTTCCTCACAAGTCTGCTGGTCTGTCGACCGAACAGAGGGTCTTATAGGTGAATTTATAGTTTTAGTTAGGTAGCCGGACGTAATTTCCAGACCCACAAATTTGCCGCACAGAATTTCTATATTTCAGTAGAGCCAAAAATTCTAAGCTTTCTAGGTCTTGCAATTCTATATCTGCTGAAAATTGTCATTTTCAGCGGAACCGTGAGACGTAAGGGACTTTCTGGGACAATTTTCAGAAAAACCAACAATCAATAAGTTTTCAAACACGTAGGCAGTTTCCTCAAAATCGATACCACTGATGGGAAAAAGTATGCGAAAAGCTCCCAAATCGAATTAAACCCCTATAAAACCCCCTCGATTTCCCCTCAGTTACCATTCAAACAATGCGTATTCTCTTCATTCTTCTTGTCCTCACAGCTCTTGCCATCTCCATAACAAAGCCACGCATATGTTTTGGAGAGGTACTAGTAATCCATGGTTTTGGAAAGTCAGGGCCGCGGGTATATTTTGGATTTCTAGGCCATATGTCGGAGTTGGACTCTAACTACTGCTGAGTTTAGTAGCCGACATGCGCAAATGGCCTTAGATCTCCGAAATCTGTTGGCCCTGACTAGCTGAAGCCATGGGTTGATAATAGTTTTCACTGAGATTTCTGATAAATTCAATTCTACTTTTAAGAACTATCGCCAAAATTGCACCACCTTCCCTCAATACAAAATTACTCCATGTCGTGATGGATATTTTAGATCTGCAGCATACCTGTGTTATATCACAATAGGGAATCAGAAAGTAAATGGAATCAGTGGCGAGTGCTGTGCGCTTTTCAAATATAACGGATAATTTGTTAATGAGTATTTTTAATAAATACTGATTCTGGCAAACAATTTGAGAAGCAGAAAACACTGTCGAAACTTTCAGAGAAATTTCAGCGAGCTGACAAGAGACGCTAGAAATGTTCAGCACAATTACTAAATTTTCCATAACTTCAAAGTTAGATTTGTAAAGCTTGAAATTCTAGTTCTGCCGGAGTTGCTGGAAGTCATCATTTTCAGCGGCTCTGTGATTTTCAGGGAAAAAAACAACAATCAATGATTTCCCGAACACGTATGTAGTTCCTCAAAATCGATACCACTGAGAGAAAAAATATGATTATATTTCCCAAATCGAATTAAACCCCTATAAAACCACCTCTCTTCCCCTCTCAGTTATCATTCAACAATGCGTATCCTTCTCCTTCTCCTTGTCTTCACAGTTTCCATCTTCTGCATCCTTCCACGCGGAAGATGTCCTTTCAAGGTAGTTGATGCTGATGTATCTAACCAATTAAAGATCCTTTAAGAAGTATTACACAAATTGCGCATTGAATGGAACCAAAACTGAGCCTTGCCGTCCTGGATACTTTAAGGCTAGATTGGGAGCCATGTGCGAAATCACAGTCTTGGGGCAAATTGAGCGAGGATTCCAGGCCGCGTGTTGTAAAATACCATCCGTGAATTAACATCAATAAATTTTTATTCTGGCACTCGTTGTTCTCAAAATGTGAATCAAATATTCCGCTGAACATGTATGTAACCTTCTCAAAATCGATATCACCGATGGAAAAAAGTATGCAAAATTATCCCTAATCGAATCAAACCCCCTATAAAACCCCATCCGTTCCCCCTCAAAAATCATTCAACTATGCGTATTCTCCTCCTTCTCCTTGCCTTTACAATCTCCATTTCTTCATTCATTCCACTAAAACGCCGCATTTGTGATGATCGGAATGTCTTCACACAACAGACTCCATTTTTTCAAACACATTTTTGCAGCCATCGTACTACACACCTTGCTCGACTCAATTTGAGGGATGTCAACCTAGATACCATGAAATCGGCTGGGGAAAGAAGTGCGTTGAAGGCAGTCTTCATGGATTCAAGCATAAGTGTTGTATGAAAAAACAATGAACAATGATAAATATTTTCCTCGCAATTTGTAAAGTTGTAGAGTTCCCATTATCAGACAAGTTAAAGCACTTCAACGTTTACTGAACCTTTGCGACTTTAGAACTGTCGTTGCGCTGCCAAATTTTCAGTTCAGATTTTTCGAAAACTCCCTTAGTTTTTCAAGAACTAAAGTTTTCCACCATCTGGAATTTCAGCTTCCCATTCCCCACATTTTCTGCGGGACTACCGAGAATACTCTTTTCTCACCTCTCACAATCGATCCGTCGACTCCAGAAAGTTTGTGACGTGGTCGATGTCATGAATTCCTCCTCGTCATCACATTCTTGGTTGACATGCAATTTGAATAGCCTAGAATTTGTATTTGATTTTTAGCAAAACTTATGGAACTCACGTATTTCCGATACGGAGGGACACTTTTTGAATATTATATGGGACAGCAGCCACATCAGCAGTCAACACAACTTCTGTGATATTGGATGTGAAGTGATTCTCCAACTATAAATCATAGATTCATAGAATTTTATATCATAGAAACCAACCTCAATTGGATCCTTGGAAGTCTTGAATTGAATGACTTCCAAATTCTCATTGATATCATTTCTGAGTGATAAGCTGACATTGATTTGATGTCCATGCATTGTCATATCATCACATAATGCAAGGACAGCGTAGTTCTTGCCGGTGACATCACGATGGGCGACGTGGAACTGTTTGCCGCCAAGACCGGCAACCGAGGAGACAATGAAGCTTGCGAGAAGGCAGGATTTGAACATCTGTGAATATGGTAGATCGTGATAGATTACAGTAAATCGTAACAAAATACGGTAAAAGTTGTTCATTAGATCACCGAAATCTAGACAGTCTAAATCTTAGTTGAGGAACTGTGCAACTAGATCAAAAAAGGTTCATCACAAAATCTCCAATCTCACGTTCTTCAACTTATACGCTTATTAACTTAAGAAATGGTAGATCAAAGAGTGATACTGTAGATGAAAAATGTGAAATAAATCAAAAATTTATGGAAGTAAAAATTTGAAATAGTGGATTAAGGAAGCCATTCTGTAGATCAAGAAAGTGATACGGTAGATCAAGAAATGTTAACAGTAGATCAAAAATTACGAAATATATCAAGATACATGAACCGAAGATTGCGCGTACCATTTTCATATAATTACGGTAGATCATAAAATTCTTACGGTAGATCAGAACAACTCTAATCGAAAAAATGATGAAATATATCCAACTGAAGGTTCCCAATTTGCCAGGCTCCTTCATTCTAGTTGCTCAAAATACCTTCTTCAAAAGTGGGCGTGGTCTCCCCCGAGATGTGCACTTTTTTCAATTCCCAAAAAAAGAGGCCGATAGGAACGTGTAGGCACAAATTGTGTAGAAAATTGGATAGATATCCAACGTCACTTGAAACTCTATTGGGAATCCATTTTGCAGGTTTTGCAAATGACATATGTAGTTGGGAAATGACAAGGAGAAATGTATATTAGGAGTTTCACATCACAAAACTATCTGGTTGAGATGGATGGGAGAGAAAATGGAACACTCTCCCCACTTTGGTCGAAGGGAAACGTCATCTCAGGGGAATGGCGTCAGATGATGGATTTGTGAGAAGGAGAAGTATTGGGGGTCAGGTTTGGAGAAAACAATGGGAAATTTGAGGGGAATGGGGCTGGGAGACTATTTTTAGAGAATTGACATAATCTGAAAGTGTTAAATTTTTTGTTGAAAACAAATAATTGATACTGATATGATAATTATGAAAATGGTAGAGATGCCTTGATTCGATTTGGGAAATTTTGATTCCTCTCGGTTTTTTTCCTGGGAAACTTCACGGCAGCAGATCGGTTGATCATTGATTTAATATATATATACAGTAACCTACATTGGGCCGTGCCCAGCCTACAGTACCACTTTTTAATACTAGAATATCTTTCAAATAACGGGTAATATTTTACAAATCAGTAATTTTTTGAGAGTACTGTAGTTCGGGCTCAGTCTACTGTAGTACTGTAGATGAGCTCGAGAAAAAAATTTTCAGCGGATTTCAAAACCACCAATCCGTAAAATGTTCAGAACCATAAATTTTCATTAACACTATTTGCCAGAAATCCCTTTATTATCAACAAACATTTACTTGTCACAACACTTATACTTCTCCGGAGTATAGAAGACACATCCGCGTCGTTTTCTTGGACATCTGCCATCTGCAATCCTTCTCTTTCTTCCATTTTCACATTCGTATCTTCCGTCTTGGCAGCCTACATCATAGCACATCTGAAAATTGTCAATCATTAGGATTGCCAAGGATCATGGTGTACCGGTGGTTCAATAAATATTGTAGATGTTTCGGGATTATCGTGTTTGATAGTTGCCTTGGTAGTTGGTGGATGGGGGTGATATTCGTGATGGGGTGTGGGATAGGGGGGTCTAGGTTGCCACGGCCGATAGAATGGGGGACGGAGCTCTGTGGAGTACACCATTGCCAGGAGAGGCAGGAGAAGGAGAAGAACACGCATTGTGATGAAAACTGTAGAAAATCGGCCTCCTTTTATGCGATTTTGAGGGATAATTCGATTTGGGAAATTCCAACCCCATATAAGGCCGCCCATAACAGAGGCATTCATCATTCATTTCGATATGAAGTTCTTTGTCATTCTCCTTCTCCTGGCCCTTATTTCTGCAGCAACTGCTGTAAGTGGATATTATGATCCGCGATGACCCTATGAATTTTTCAGTGCGTTTGCTTCAAGGCACCATGTACAATGTGTGAGAGATTCAAGAATAGATTCCCGGTGACACGACGTCAAAAAATATTCGTATACTGATTGTGTTCAATAAATCATTTCAACTGCAATTCTTGAAATTTCAATGCGCCAATGTGCACGCCAAATGCGCCAACACTGTGACTTGGCGTGACACCAAATGCGCGCCAGTAAACTTGAGCTGACGCGTTTGCTGTGGATTTGCCATCACATTATTTATCAATAATCAGTTCATCAATCACAACATTTGTAATCATTCTGAACTTTGATGATATACCCCTACCATCCTGGGGCACAACTTTTTACAAAAACAGTAGTCTTCCCTTCTGAAGATTTGTAACCTCTACTTTGGCATCCAGCGTCGTAGAAGTTCTGTTTTCGTTTCATATATAGAAAACATTCGAACATTTTCTTCCTCCGTCTTCTGAATCGGCCGATGTCTTCTGGAATTAACTTGAGAATGGACCAGTGCAAGGGTAGTACCTTTAATCAAAAAACCAAATCGAAAAATTTGAGCATTCATTTTTCTATGAGAATTTCCCAAATCGAATTAGGGAAATTTCTACCGTATATGAGACCGTTTTATCGATCAAATATTCGTATCAACATCTCAATCTTCGACTTCCTGCTTTTCCTGGTGCGATTCAGAAGATCATCATGACCATTCAAAGTGTTTAGATTCCATTTGATTTCAGGTATGAGGTACTGTAGTATCATTTTGATCTACTGTAGTATACTGTAGATTATTAGGGACGAATTCTGGTTTCAGATTTTCAGACGTTTTCACAGTATGCCATATAAATTATTTATTGATCATTCAGAATCATTTTCTACAACATTGGTATTGAATTAGGTTGTCAGTGAAGCTGTCATCGCAGGATCTGATATTTTGAGCTGCGTATCCCGGTATACATTTGACAGATGTTGTGCATCCATATAGCTCGCCATAGTTGTAACACTTCTAGAAATATGGAGTTCAAGAAATGAAAATATTTCAGATGACTATTACCGGCATCACTTTTTCTTGGAAAAGTTTGTAGAAGATTGGTGCTTTGTCCAATGATTCACGAACCATACCAATAAAACCCTAAATAACAGAATGATAACTGATATGATAATGACTTCTTGTACCATGGTTGAAGAGGCGAGAGTAAGAAGGAGGACGAGTTGGATGATATTCATGTTGAATGATGGAATATTGACGAATTGGAGGGGTTTATATAGTGGTTGTTTCACTAATTCGTTTTGTGAAATTTCGAACAAAAAATATTATATAAAGCGCCCTCAATTTGTCAATATTCCATCATTCAACATGAATATCATACAACTCATCCTCCTTCTTACTCTCGCCTCTTCCACCATCTGCAAATTTGTAAGTGATCCTAGGATCCATTATCCAAAATATTAAAACCTCAGGCTCCTTGCGTTTTACCAGGTGAAGTTTCACCAGGTAAATTTAGATGTCAACGCGACAGTGGATACGCGATTCCAGCTAGAGTCGGCTGTAAGGGACGTATGGTGGACGTGTGCATTGGAAAATATGGAACGAGAGGAATGTGTGAAGCGTATTGCAACGAAAATAACGTATTCTGATGAACACTTCTGAATAAAATTGTTACTGGCAGTTGTTCAATGATGTGCAAAATAACAAACAATCCTGCTGGCGCGCAAAAAAAACACTTTAGTTATATTATGTTTACCAAAGTGACGGATAGAAGAACAACAAGTGCGTTCCAAGGTATTGTCCCGCTTGGTTTGACGTGGATTTACGCGCCCACAATGAATCATAGCCCCGTAGAGACCCTGGCGCGCTCTAGTTTTTTCCTAGCAGTAACTTTGTATCAGAGCATCAAGGGTAGAAGGTCTTTGATTAGGAATCTACATGGATGATTCCGAATTCGAAAAAACCCGAAAGTCTATTGAATAAATATCCGATCTCGAATTTTGTAAAATTGCGAGTGTACAAAACGTTTGACCGAAGGAAATGTTTATCCGACCGCAAGTCACCAAGTACTACAAAAAAAAAACACACCGATGCTATGGAGGCCGTCTAAATTTTCGACAATCCTCGTACTTGATCCGAATTCTCATAGAGTAAGTCAGAATGTTAAAAACAGCCAGTAAAACCCTTTATTCAAAGTTTCTCAATTTTCATCTAATCCAGTGTAGACACAATTTCTCGCACTTGTCTCTAGATTCAAGATTTCTCAAACAAACGTTGGTGTCAGTTTTTTTTTTGCAGTTGACGATGGCATAAACCGGATAATACCGCGAATGGCACGTTTTTATTTCCCTGAAGACTCGGCGATATGGTTCAAAATTTCTAGAATAATTCTAAACAAAGAATGAGTTATTAGCGGATGTACGAGTTGCCATAGTTGTGAAAATAGAAGTAAGAAGGAGTATGAGTTGTATAATATTCACGGATCAAAAGTTATTTTAAACATCAACTGCCAGTTAATCTTTTATTCAGAAAAAGTCATCAAGATATTGGACCTTCACCGTTGCAATACGCTTCACAACTTGCTGCCGATCCATCAAATCCAACACACATCCACCACACGTCCGTAACATTTGACTCTTGTTGGGACCGAGTATCGACTTCCAGGTTGACACCCTGAAGCATCTGGTGGAGCGCAAAGAGCCTGGGAGGTTTTGAAACATTTTGGATAATGGATCATTGTATCTTTTACCATATCAGCAATTGTTGAAGAAACGAGAGTAAGAAGGAGGATGAGTTGGATGATATTCATGTTGAATGATGGAATATTGACGTATGGAGGGCGTCTTATATCGGTTTAGATTTCCCTAATTCGATTTAGGAAATTTCGGAAAAATATGAAAGACAGAAAAATATGAATCCTATATAAGACGCCCTCCAATTCGTCAATATTCCATCATACAACATGAATATCATCCAACTCATTTTCCTTCTTTCTCTCATATCTACCACCATCTGCAGATATGTAAGTCATACAATCCGTTATCCGAAATGTCTAAAATTTTAACAGGTCTATTGCGTTCCACCAGGTCCTAAAGGTTGCCCATCAGAGAAAAGACTCTCATATGAACTCATATGCAGAGGACGTGTGGTAAGGATGTGCATGAGTGAGTATGGATTATCAGACAGATGTCGGTGGTATTGTAACCTCCCTCCCTAAATACTGATGAACTCTTCTGAATAAACGTTTCACTGGCAACCGATTGATACAAATTTTTTTTGCGATTTTCGCAACTTTCAAAACAAAAATTCCTGATACGATTTCATCAGTTGTCTTTTCCCAGTTCAGGATATCTCGGGTTATCACAAATTCAACCATCACCAGGGTTGATACAGGAAGTCTCATAGGTTAAGATTTCTATAACTCGATTTGAGAACTTTTCAAAAAATATGAGGATCAGAAAAATATGAATCCTATATAAGACGCCCTCAATTCACCAATATTCCATCATTCAACATGAATATCGTCCATCTCATCCTTCTTCTTACTCTCATGTCTACCACCATGGCTGTAAGTCATTATCATATCTGTTATCATTTTTCGAATCCAATAATTACTAGGAGTGCTACAACTACGGATGCACAACCTCTGTCAACTGCCCAGAAGGTACCAAAGCTCAGAATATCGAATCATGTGATCAAATTTTTAATGAAAAGACGTTGACATTTGTTCAATATCAATGTTGTCAAAAATGACTCTGAATGATCGAATATCAATAAACATTTCATACTGCAAAAGGAGAAGTAGTTATGAAGTTTTGAAACATAACTAACACTGAGTGTAATCTATAGTATCCTACAGTAGTCCAGATAGAAGCTACAGTAAACTACAGTACGCAAAAAAGTAGATCAAACAAAACTACTAGAATCATATTTATTATAAAAATTCTCGACCTTGAATCAAACTCTCAACGAGTGAATCAAGCCGGTACATTGTTACAAACTGTTAGCAAAACTTTCAATTCAAGATCAACTCAAATCAGATTTAATCTAGTTGAGATCTCACCTTCTTTCATTTCATCGCCTCTCACGTTGTCTGAAACTAAAAATGAGATTCTAGAGTCAAATTTGCTGAATGAGGAAGTATCGACGTTTCGGGATCATAAAAACGAGTTTTACGAATCATAAAAGTATACATTTTTGATTTTTTTCAAAGTGTATGTAATCAAAACTGGGAAGCGAAACACTATATAACACTTCTCTACTTCCTCGATATTCCATTATTCAACATGAATATTATCCAACTCATTTTCCTTCTTACTCTCATATCAACAACTATTGCCGATATCCCACCATGCTTCCAACTTTCAAAACTAACTCGACTAGATTGTACTCCAGAATACCCGTTTCGTGGCGATGTCAAATGTGGAAACCGTACCGTAGGCATGTGTATGAAACGTGAAGGATTTGCAAAAATATGTGAGAGATGGTGTTCTTAATCTTAATTTTGAATGGTTTTAAATAAATTTTCCAATGGCATCAATGTTTTCTTGTATATAGAGCACAGAGTAACTCCGAACGCTATACCGGGTACGATATTCGATTTCAAACAGATATATCCAAAATTTATTAGGGTATATTCGAATATATCCGAATTTGCCCGAACTTGATTCGAGTTTCGGGTAAATCAGTTGTACCTCTCAAAATATGTTTTCTCTCAAACACTTCGAAAACCTTTCTGATTTCTTTTCAGATTAAATATTTCATGAACATTTTTTAACAAAACGCTTCACGGGACACGCCCACCGCATATTCTTTTAACCGTTCCGGGACCACTCAAAACCTTCATTGACGCTTTTCTCGTGATTCTCTGTCAAGTGGACCATGATAATATCCATCCCCCTTTTCCTCCATCACCGTCATTCAAAATGTACGCAATAATACTCACATTACTAGTTTCACCATTCGCCTTGTCCTTCGACAAACTAAATTGTAATGATACACGACAAACACGTGAAATTTGATTGATTTGCACTTTGGTAAAGTTTACCAATCCTGTTTTAACTTTATACAGAAATATACCGGTAAGCCCAAGTAAGTCAGTGGATCTTCCCCTGATACAATTTCATGTGTATACTCTGACAATGCAAGTAAACATGACGAAAGCTGGGTACTTGTAGATCTATGGAAGAGAATGAATCGGATCGGATTGATATTTGAATTGGATCGGATTGATATTTGAATCGGATCGGATTGATATTTGAATCGGATCGGATTGAGATTTGAATCGGATCGGATTGATATTTGAATCGGATCGGATTGATATTTGAATTGGATCGGATTGATATTTGAATCGGATCGGATTGATATTTGAATCGGATCGGATTGATATTTGAATCGGATCGGATTGAGATTTGAATCGGATCGGATTGAGATTTGAATCGGATCGGATTGATATTTGAATCGGATCGGATTGAGATTTGAATCGGATCGGAGCGGTGAGCGATTCACGGTAAATATGATAGAATAGAAGGTGCGCTTCCAGATATGACACAAATCGTGAGCATCCCGGCTTCTTTTCAAACGGTATGTGCCAGCTTCGTTTGCTTGCATTTTTCTGGCTCATCCTGAAAATTGCAAGCACAAGTGCTAGCTTGCAAGTATCTAGCTCCAGGAGCTAAAAATGAAGCATATCTAGCTCTGGGAGCTAAAAATGGAGCATATCTAGCTCTAGGAGCTAAAAATGAAGCATATCTAGCTCTAGGAGCTGAAAATGAAGCATATCTAGCTCTAGGAGCTGAAAATGAAGCATATCTAGCTCTAGGAGCTAAAAATGAAGCATATCTAGCTCTAGGAGCTAGAAATGAAGCATATCTAGCTCTGGGAGCTGAAAATGGGGTATATCTAGCTCTGGGAGCTGAAAATGGGGTATATCTAGCTCTGGGAGCTGAAAATGGGGTATATCTAGCTCTGGGAGCTGAAAATGGGGTATATCTAGCTCTGGGAGCTAAAAATGGGGTATATCTAGCTCTGGGAGCAAAAAATGGGGCATATTTAGCTTTGGGAGCTAAATAATGTATTCTGTTAAAATATCATTAGAAGAAAAAGTGAAGTTTTGTGATTCAACGTAAGAGACGATAGTAAGAAGAAAGAGGATGGAGAAGAAGAATTTCATATTTGAGAATGGGCGTTGGTATAGATGAGTGAATAGTATTATATAGTGATATTGTTGATACATTAACTGTTATTCATAATAAAATCTATTCAATAATGTTATTGGATACTCGGATCGGACATTTGCATATTCAATAGAGATACAATAATATTTTTCCGATCCGACTATTATTGGATATCGATGGGCACATCAACAATAGCATTGTTAAACTCGTATTCAATATTGATATTTTTCTATTTTTAGAATTTTGTTCCCATCGCTTGACTTTTTTATTTGTTATTCAAACTTCCACTTTTGCTGTGTCATGAAAAAATTCGATATTTAATTTATTATTGCACAAATATATGCATGCCAGTTTTCAATAATATTATTGGATTTTCGGATCAAATATTCTGATATTCAATAGGAATACAATAATGTTTTTGTGATTCGACTATTATTGGATTAGTCATATCAGCAATATTATTGCTATTTTTGGATTATTTGAATTTTGATTCAACTTCCTCATTTCATTAAAAAAATAAATAAAACGTGAACCTTTAGGTTACCATATTCCAACCATAACCCAATAACACGTGTTCACAATTCATTCCTGCAATATTCTAACGTCAGAAGTGTACCGAAATGGGTAATATCTTACCAAGTGAGTTTTCCACCGTATACCTACAGTACTCTACAGTATCTTTTCGCAGATTGCATAAGAAAAAATGGAGATCAAAAACCACCAGCACCACTTCCACCGCCACCAAATCTTATTCTTCAGCCACAAGGGCGTCCACATTGCACCAATAGATATGGCATGAGACCGGCGAGTCAGCGTGCACCCGACACCAAGGTGAAGCAGATCTTGTTGCCGAAGGATCACAAGATCATACAGAAGCCCAAAGAGACGATTAAGGTATATTCTGAAAGTGTAGATTTGAATATAGTAGGCTGAATATTGCAGATCGTTTACGATGCCCAAGGATTCGGTATCCATGATTTGGGACTCATCAAGCAGAAGCATTGCGACGACCCACTGTTTGAGCTACCGATGGTTAGTCGCTTTATCACTTTGGAGTTAGTGAGCCCTGAGCTCTGAGCTTGTCCCTATTTGGCTCATGAGCTCTTATGAGCTCAAAAAGCTTCGGAAATATGCTCAAGAGCAGTAGAACATGTTGATGAGCTCGAAAAAAGTGACTCTTGAGCTCATGGTGGTTGCTCATAAGTCTGATATATATTATGTGCTCCAAAATGAGCACAGGAGCTCAAAGCTCATTTTCCTTCTCCTGGCCCTCGTTTCTGTTGCACAACTGCTGTAAGTGGATATTATGATCCGTGATAATCCTAAAACTAAGCTTTCAGTGCGTTTGCTTCAAGGCACCATGTACAATGTGTGAGAGATTCAAGAATAGATTCCCGGCAACACGTCGTCAAAAAATATTCATATACTGATGGTGTTCAATAAATCATTTCAAATGCAGTTTCTGAAATTTATATGCACAAATGCGCCAAAACTGTGATTTGACCAAATGCGCGTCCGTAAATTTAAGCTGACGCACTTCACGTATATTCGCCACCATTTTTCAATCACAACATTTGTAATGATTCTGAATATATATATATATATATATATATATATATATATATATATATATATATATATATATATATATATATATATATATATATATATATATATATATATATATATATATATATATATATATATATATATATATATATATATATATATATATATATATATATATACACTTGCACTTATTCATCGAATCGGAATTGGTAAACGTTACCAATATGCAAATCAATCAAATTTCACGTAGAAAAAAAAATAAATTTTAGGATCTGCAGTTTTCAAAATCAAGTTTTTGAAATGTCCGAGATTTCACTTTTCTGAGTCGGACACTTGCACTAATTCATTAAATTAGGATTGGTAAAGTTTACTAAAATGAAAATCAATCAAAATTCACGTGGAAAAAAAAATACATTTTAGGTTCTGCAGTTTTTCAGAATCATGCTTCAACACAAAACTTTTTTTGTTGAAAAATTGACTAGTTAACAGTTTCAGATGTCCAGAACTCAAATCTGTTAATGTAAAAAATCAGACAATGGAATACTGCACCCACATCATTTCAACTACAATACCTCGACCTACAGTACTCCAAATATTGAAAAATCTTTTTTCAACCCAAAACATCCACTCTGACCACTATTTTGTTTTTTGATCCACCCATTCGCTCATAGAACCATTTTAAACGGTTCGATGCATCAATTATCTCGCCATTCAATTCCGGATCTCTCCCCAAAACAATTCGACCTTTAAAAACCGTCGACAAATAAAAAATAATGGAGTAGATTACTGTGGGTGAGATTAACTGGATTAACAAGCCCACCTACATAACTTTTTTCGATTACACATCCATTTCAAAATGGTCGGTAAGTTTTTTATGTAATTTCTCTAGAACTTAGGTTTAGGACATGGAGTCGAATAGTAGCATGAAGTCGTCCAATTCGAAGATCAGCTTTTCTAAGGAGCAGTATGAAAACACACCGTTTATTCATGTTGAGAGGGTATACTGTAGATATACTGTAGCATACTGTAGTACTGTATTGTAGATTATATCATATCTACGATTGGATTTTACATATTCTACGGGTATTGGAAGGAAGTTTAATGTGTTTTTGAATGGATTATTTTTCATCGCAGGTAAATTTGTAGTTCTATGGTTCTATAGTTCTATGAATCTATGAATCTATGAATTAATGAATCTATGAATCTATGAATCTATGAATCTATGTATCTATGTATCTATGAATTAATGAATCTATGAATCTATGAATCTATGTATCTATGTATCTATGTATCTATGAATCTATGAATCTATGAATCTATGAATCTATGAATCTATGAATCTATGAATCTATGAATCTATGAATCTATGAATCTATGAATCTATGAATCTATGAATCTATGAATCTATGAATCTATGAATCTATGAATCTATGAATCTATGAATCTATGAATCTATGAATCTATGAATCTATGAATCTATGAATCTATGAATCTATGAATCTATGAATCTATGAATCTATGAATCTATGAATCTATGAATCTATGAATCTATGAATCTATGAATCTATGAATCTATGAATCTATGAATCTATGAATCTATGAATCTATGAATCTATGAATCTATGAATCTATGAATCTATGAATCTATGAATCTATGAATCTATGAATCTATGAATCTATGAATCTATGAATCTATGAATCTATGAATCTATGAATCTATGAATCTATGAATCTATGAATCTATGAATCTATGAATCTATGGATCTATGGATCTATGGATCTATGAATCTATGGAGCTATGGATCTATAGATCTAGTTTTCCAGCTTGTTACTATGTCGGCTTCATGGCAACAACAATGTTCTACAAATCATCCTTCTACATCTTCGACATGTCCATGCAATTATTATCCATCATCTGGCATTTTGAAGCTATTTTATCATCGGTACGGTAATCCATCAATCTTATTGTACTTACAGTATTTCCAGATGTTTTTGATCTACTGGCAAATGAGTGGAAAGTTACAAGCTCTGAAAACAAAACTGGAAGCGTGTCAGATGTTCCAAGGCGTTAGGAAGAAAGCGAGACAGTTTCAAGGTACTGTATTTCGATGAGAAATTGAGATTTTTTCATAAACTTTTTTTTGATAGAGAGCTCAGATTTTGAGCTTTCAGGTGAAATATAGATACTCAAAAAAACTAGAAAATGAGCCGAGATATTTCAGTTGGCGCACGAACCTTCCATTTGATCTACCTCCTCGTCTTCATTTTCAACGCTGTCAATTTTCTGAAGTACTATTTTGAAACTTCACACTCTGTATGGTCCATTATGATTTCACAAGTACTCTTTAAATTTTTTGAGAAAAAATTTTTACAAAAAAATTCAGATGTTCCACTACCGAAAGCTTCGCTTCCTTCACTCGATCATCTCAAGTTTCATGTATTCCGTATGGCTCACAACAATTTATGTGTTTGTCACTTTCACCAATGTTGCCTATTTTGAGATTCAAGAGTTTAATAAGGAGTTGAGCCAATTGAGCCAAAATGTGAAGAGTGGACTCCGTGAAGAGCTTCTGAAAAAGATGGAGACGTTTAGAAGGATCTGTGAAGCAGTTTTCGAGATGGACAAGGTTTTTCAGGTAACTGGAGTGGTAGATCAAAAACAATAAACTACTGCAGCTCTACACTTTTGCCATGTTGGTCACTGTCATCCCAATCCTCATTTTCACTCTTATGATGCTCAATCAGCACCTCACATCCCTCACCGACTTCCTCATCTGTCTCCCATTCCTTCTATTCTGCATTTGCTCCTTCTGCTCGGTGACTATTGCTCCAGCGAGGCTTTATGATGAGGTACGGTAGGTAGATCACAACTAGATACCGTCTGTAGATCAGAGACTAGTCATGTAGGCAGATGATAGCTAGATACTGTAGGTAGATCATAATTAGCTACTGTAAGAAGATTACGTTTGGATACTGCAGGTAGATCATAAAATGTAACGTAAGTAAATCACAATTGTGTGCTGAAGGTAGATCATAATTAGGTATAGTAGGTAAATCAAATTTAGATACTCTAGGTAGATCACAAAAAGGTATTGTAGGTAGATCATAATTAGGTATTGTAGATAGATCATCATCAGGTAAATCACGATCAGGTACTATAGGTAGATCAAAATTTGGTAATGTAGGTAGATCAAAACTCACAAAATTTCAGATTCAATTCGTCAAAACATCAATCTATCAAAATCGGGATCTGTGGACAACATATGATCAAGAAGTTTTTCAAATTTCAAGTTCCCTAGCTTCTCAATGTGATCAAAATAATTTGGGTATATCGATTTGGGGATTCGCTATTTTGTCGAGACCATTGATGCTTGGAGTAAGATTTTATGAACAGTTCCTTAAGTTTCTATTATTTTTTGCAGACACTATCAGCCACTGCTATGATGATGTCACTTTTGTCGGAATTGACGCCTTCTAGAGTTGTTGATGAATAATTTATTGATGAAAATGAAAATTATTAGAATTACATGATATGATGTTAGTATATTGACCAGAAATTCATTTAATACACAACAAACAATTATTTATCACCGCTTCTGATCAGAATGCATGCACTTGGTGCTGGGATCCGTCGGTTTTTGCGATGTTCTCCGGATGGTAGCTTTTCCGATGTTTCCTCATACTGACACGTATTCTCCTTCACTTGATAATCCATCTTGTTGTAAAAGTAACGATCCAAAAGGCGCCAACACATCGTTTGAAACTCACGACAATAGTCTAATCGCACCGCTAGGTCCATATTATCCAACAAGGTTAGATCCCTTGCCAATGCAGTCATATCAATATCCTTCTCTGATACAGTTGTATGCCTCACCACCAGTAGGTCGATTGTGATATTCTTCTCCTCTTCTTCATCTTCCGAACATTTGTGAAAATCACATTTGTATGTATCATCAATTTTCAACAGTTTAGTTCTATTCCAACACAAATTTTCAACTTTCGACTCCAGATTTCTGAACAAACTAGAGCAACAATAGTCCATCAAATTAAATTCAACTGTTTGGTTCAGATAAGGTGACATGGAAACCATTGTAGAGCAATACTCACCATAGCTCATCGGCACCAATTTTTTCGTCTTCCTCGACAGTCGAAGCTTCCGTTGATTCGTTGGTTGTTTCCATTCCTTCAAGACATCAAAACCAACTGTCTCCGAGCTATTGACCAGAATACAACTATTGCAAGTCACACGTTTCCTTTGATATACTTGACTGATCATATTGAGAGCATTCATGACAAGGGAGCATCCTTCAACAAAATACTCGCACTTGGTTGCTGTATAATTAGCGAGCCGACGCTCAACTCCTTCGCAACCACCACTATATCTGAACGCGTATTCCGCTGCCAGAGTCGTCACATTGAGTTGTTCTCCATCTGCGATGCTCTCAAACTCTTCGAATCCTTTTTTGACCTCTTTGATATCCGTATCTGTTGATTTGATCAGAATACAGGCAGTCTGCGCAACTGAGCCCACAATTTCCCGAAGACACGTGCTCTCCTTCATCTCGAATCCCTTAAAATATCTATCCAGTACGAATACACATCGACTGTGGAAATGTTGACAAAAATCATCACTAGGACTTTGACCACCATACGAGTGAAACACCGCATCAATCGCCAATTCGGTAACATCTACATCTTTCTCCGATACAGTCGTCAGTCGTGTAAATTGCGGATCCAGCTTTCTTTTTCCTTTTGCTTCTTTCGGTGAGCACGAATGAAATAAACATGTTCTGCTGGTTGAATAGTCCGAACCACTTCTGCACACATTTCCAACTTTCTCTTCCAATCGTCTGTGTTGAACTGAGCAACAAAATTGAAATCGGTCGATTTCGACGTTATCATCCTGGATTCCATGCTTGAATGCTCTGGCACAATAGTTTTGCCAGCGCTCTTTCGAGGCATCCTCCTCAAAAAGGTGACTGGCGACAGGTTCTTGGAATTTTCGTATCTTTTTATCAGGCTTGTATTCCTTACAGTCATTCAGAGAACACAAACGAATCCACGGTATTTGGGAACATTCTATATTTACCGATTGGCATACTCCTTTCCTATCGAAGATTGTTCTATTATAGTTTTTACACTTGCGGTACCATGCCGCACTGTTGCGTGGGCGGAGTCGCCACGCCCCTACCTCCGTAAATCGTACACAAGAAAAAAATAAGAATTTTTCGTGAAATTTCGCATTCTCTCCCATTTTTGCTAATTTTTTCTAGGTTTTTTCTGTTCTGGGTTAAAAAATAGAGCGAAATATCACTAGAAAGGCAAGTTTGACGGCGAAAATGTCGTTTTTTGGCGATTTTATGGCATGAAACATCTGAAGGTAACATTTAAAACCAGAAACTGACATTTTCGCCGTCAAACCTGCTTTTCTAGTAATATTTCACTCTACATTTCAACCCAGAACAGAAAAAACCTGGAAAAAAGTAGCGAAAATGCGAAATTTCACGAAAAATTCTTATTTTTTTCTTGTGTACGATTTACGGAGGTAGGGGCGTGGCGACTCCGCCCATGCAACAGTGCGGCATGGTACCGCAAGTGTAAAAAACTATAATACAGGCGTTCTCAAAATCCGAGCAGTAGGGAGATGTGTAATTCTTGTTCTCATTGGTGATCAGAACGGCGACCTCCTGATATCCGGCAATTGATTGGGACTCAAGAGCAAAATCGAGATCGACTCGGCATTGAACTATGAATAGTAATACAGCCAGGAGGAATGTGAACTTGAGAAGCATTTGCTCTGAAAATAGATTTGGTTAAATGAGTAGGAAAACGAATTATAAGAACGACCGACCAAATGGTAACTCGATACGTAGTCAATGCGAGATGAGAACTTTGATAAGATGTTGTACTAGATTGTACATAGCATACAATCTCAAGTCGTAAATTTAGGTCATTCCTCTTCTTTGACATTTGCTCCACCTGCTCGGTTAGGTGGGTACTGTAGGTAGACCAAAAATGACAGAACTGTAAATTAAATTCTTCGAAACATCAATCTTTGTGATCTATGGGCCTCATTCAATTCCGAGCTTTTCCAAATCCAAGCTCCTTGCTTTGGAGACGTTCTTGGACAATTTTGAACAGTTTTTGAACATTTAATAATCAATAAGTTTTTAACACGTATGTAGTTCCCTTGATACGAAAGATGGAAAAAATATGATGAAGTTTCCCAAATCGAATCAAAACCCCTATAAAACCACCTCAATTCCTTCCCAGTTGTCATTCAAACAATGCGTATTCTCCTTCTTCTCCTTTCTTTCACCATCTCCATCATCTCTTGGAAGCCACCCCCGATTCCACCCCGCCAGCCCCTTATATGTTCTGAGGTTTTGACAACAAATCAAAATGATCGATATTGTCGATTCCTTTCAGCTTTGGTACGTCACTCCATGTCTTCGAAGTAGAACTGTTCAATGTCGTTCTGGATTCGTCCATGCTATTGCTGAGACGAGACAATGTGAAGGAATCAGCAATGGCGTCAAGTTCAGCGGATTCATACACAAGTGTTGTGTGCCGTTTCGACAGGGATATTTGAGATGATTTGCTTATGAACATAATAAATATTGATATGGCACGCTGTTTAACGAAGTTTACAGATTCATAGATTCATAGATTCATAGATTCATAGATTCATAGATTCATAGATTCATAGATTCATAGATTCATAGATTCATAGATTCATAGATTCATAGATTCATAGATTCATAGATTCATAGATTCATAGATTCATAGATTCATAGATTCATAGATTCATAGATTCATAGATTCATAGATTCATAGATTCATAGATTCATAGATTCATAGATTCATAGATTCATAGATTCATAGATTCATAGATTCATAGATTCATAGATTCATAGATTCATAGAACACTATCATGAAGAAACGCATTTTTTTTCATACTCTGTTATTTGGTCGCCTCTTTCATGTAATACCGATTTTGGGAAATCTAAGATTTCTCATACTTTTCCTTGAGAAACTGCCGTCTTTATAAGGCCACCTCGTGGCCCAAATATTAATCAATTCAAAATGAAATTCTTCATCTTCTTGGTTTTCTTCGCCTTGATTTCTACCGCTATCGCCATGGTAAGAGAACACTGTTTAAAGGCGCATACAATTTTTTTAAGCCGTGCGACTGCGTCATGGCACCATGTATATGCGATGGCGGTTACTTCCATCCGATTATTGTACCATATGGTAGAGGTTAATCTATTATATCTTCAATAAAACGTTCCAACTGCAAAAGTTGTATATTTCAAAAGTGATCATGGCGATGTGTACTGGAGTGCGTTTGCTTTCAAAAACTGTTCAACCGTTTTGAGGAGCGTAAACCTTTCCTTCAACCAGTTTCATCTGGATTCATAGTATTTCAGTTAACTGCAAAATTTGAATCTTCAAAAAATAACTATTTCAAAAAAAGTTCGAAATTTATAATTTGAAAAAGAATGTTTCGTTGCAACTATTCGAAGACCACAAATCCCTCATCCATCATTACGGTTTCCTAGTTTGAATTGGGGAATGTCAACGCGGAACATATCAATTCTCCCTGCCAAGATTACCATTATACATTGTTCTGAAATTTGAATTTTTAGAAGCATATGGAAGTTTCAAACTCGCTTTGACAATTTCCTGAAAAATCTTGCCAGGTTTCAATTCCCGACAAATGACCGTTCGGCTTTTTACTCTGAATGAGAAGTTCTGTATTGTATAAAGAAGTTATACTACCTTGTAATAAATCAGTAAGTCTACATATTGTTCCATTTAATCATAATAACTGTAGAATAAGTTTAATTCCAGACGGAAATCCATACCCTGTAAGATAATAACAGTATTTTGAGGAAAGTATAAGTTTGAAATGGTTTAAGAAAAAAATCGCTATATACATAGAATAGTTATCGAATGGCGAGTTTGGCAAAACTGCTTTTTCGTAGTGCTGGCGTTATGAGCAACCACTAGAGGGAAAAAGAGGTTGCTGGGAGATTGGTATAAACAAAATGGGAAATTTACATGAAAAATCATCTATACCAAACTATTAGTCATGTTCGGAAAGATAGTTTTATATAACCACAGGGGATTTGAATGAGAACGGTGAAGATGGATAGTCGATTCATAGATTCATAGATTCATAAAATACTATCATGAAGAAGCGCTTTTTTTCTTACTTTGATATTTGGTCGCCTCTTTCATGTAATACCGATTTTGGGAAATGCAAAATTTCTCATATTTTTCCATGTGAAACTGTTATCTTTATAAGACCCCTCGTTGCCTTGAAAACATCATTTCAAAATGAAATTATTCATTTTCTTGGTTTTCTTCGTCTTGATTTCTACCGCTCTCGCCAAGGTAAGAGACCACTGTTTAAAGGCGCATACAGTAAGTTTTCAGAGGTGCGTCTGCATGATGCCGCCATGTCCATGTGACAACGATCGCAACTATCCAACTCCTCCACCATATATGCACCATCATGCCAGAGGCTTTTATTGAAATACATTATATTTTCAATAAAACGTTCCAACAGCAAGTCTTCCACATGTTATTTTGCTGGAACTAAACCTATGCTTGAATCATGCTCATCTAAAAATCAGTCACTGATAGTATTTCAGACCATTGCGAGAATTAAAGCATCAAAAAATATTTATTCCAAAAAGCAGTTCAACTTTTGTCATTTGAAAAAGTAATTTGGTTCACAAATGGTTGAGGACCACAAATCCTTCATCAATCATTGCTGTTGCTCGGTTTAAATTGGGGAGTACCAACGCGAAATTCATCAATTTTTTCTGCCAGGGTAACAACAATACATTGGGCTGAAATTATTACTTTTAGAAGTTTATGACAGTTTGGCAACCTCACTTAGGCAGTTTCCTGAGGAATCTTGCCAGGTTTCGAGCCCGGCCATAGAGGATTCTGGTTTGTTCTAAAATGAAAAATTATTGATTTTAAGAAAAAGTTATATTACTTGGATATAAATCAGTAAACCTCTTGTTCTATTGTATCATCATAACTGTCGAATAAGTTCAATTCCAGTCGGAAATCCATACCCTGCAAGATATTGACCGTATTTGAAAAAAATTATAAGTTTGAAATTTTTTGAGAGAAAAATTGGCTGAAAAGTTATAGAGTAGCTGTAGCGAATATGACAAAACTCCCTTTTCCGAGTGCTGGCGTTATGAGCAACCACAAGCGGGAAAAGAGGTTGCTGGGAGATTGGTATAAACAAAATAGGAAATCTGGCATGAATAATTATCTATACAAACCCATTAGTCATGATCGGAAGGATAGTTTTATATAACCACAGTGATTTGAATAAAGACGGTAAACATGGGTAGTCAAAAATTCATTGGCACAGAAAACTAAATATTTTCTAAATCAACTTTGATTTTGTGATAAAACTGACTAGTGAGTATTGACAAGTGCAAAGGTTTTTTACCCATTCATGAGGTATCATTTTTTATTTTTGTTTTAGTTTTGATGTAAATTAGATTAATGACGGTTTCAACTTCATATACAATGTTGGAAAAACTTCAAAAAGAACATTTAATCAATAAATTTTTGCTCTCAAAACTACATAATGCGGAAACCAAGGAACGTGATGAAGGAACTTCAAGCAGCTGGAATGCAAGACTTTCCACATATCTGAGAAATTTTTTTTGTTGAGAATATATCTTGAAGTTCTAACTTACCGCAAACTCCAGAATGCAGTGGAAATTATTCTTTTTTTTTGGGTTCCAAGGAGATATAGCATCTGACTTGGGGGCGATATGACCAGACCACTTCAGGATTTTTTCTAACCTAGGTAATTTTGTAGAACTTGGAATGCTGATTCAGAATCGTTTTTTACATTTTGCTGAAGAGGCCTGTGAGCCGAGATACGTCAGTTTGAAAATAGGGTGTTTTTTGACTGGAAATCTGGCTGAAATTATCGACTTCACATTTCTCGATAATATCATCCGACGGACGCTGTAAATCAAATCTTTAGCTTCATTTTCGTTTTTTATAGTCCAAAAAATATGAGAAATGAACAAAGTTATGCTTATTCAAAGTTTTCGAAGAATCACAATCACACAAAAACACAGCAAAACAGAACACACGCGTGTGTTTTCATCAATTTTCGGGACATCTCAACTTTTCAAAAACTTTGAATAACCATAACTTTGTTCATTTCGCATATTTTTTGGACTATAAAAAACGAAAATGAAGCTAAAGATTTGATTTACAGCGTCCGTCGGATGATATTATCGAGAAATGTGAAGTCGACAATTTCAGCCAGATTTCCAGTCAAAAATCACCCTATTTTCAAACTGACGTATCTCGGCTCACAGGCCTCTTCAGCAAAATGTAAAAAACGATTCTGAATCAGCATTCCAAGCTCTACAAGATTACTTCGGTTTAAAAAAATCCTGAAGTGGTTTGGTCATATCGCCCCCAAGTGAGTACAAAAAATCATTATAACATTCAAATTAAAATACCAACCTCATAAAATCAAGATCTGCCTGCCATTGACACCATTCCAGGAATGAACAAGTTGACAAATCTGGTCGTAAGTGCCGTTCCATATTTTCAATCTGGTCTTGGTATGGAATATCAAAATTGGGCTATCCAGACATCACCAATGAACAAACGGATATCCATTTACTCACAAAGAACCAAAACATGGTGCAGTTGGCTACCTCACATTGTCCACCACTTGCCGATGTTTTCTATCTTCTTCCATTTGTTGGGTTCTCAGAAAAAAACAAAACTTGGTGCAATTTGACACCGCGCAAGTTCCATCATTCGACGATATTTTCGATCTTCTTGATAGACCCCCAAGAAAACGAATCTTTTATCATTTCATTATAACTGTCACGCCGGCTTAGCTTCTATTGAGAAAGCGAAACATTACCCTGAAACCGTATAAATGTATTCAAAAAAAGCAACTGAAAAAAGTAATGAAAAAAATTTTATGAAAAAAAAGTAGGAAAAAAATGTTAGTGAGGGAGAAGGAAAATGATGACGAGGCACTTTTGAAAAAAAAAGAGGACGACGTTCTGAGCTGCTCACTGAGAAAGATGCACAATGTTGTAGGAGAACGGAAAGATGGAAGGGGCTTGCACTATTTCACATAGTTCCTTTGTCTAAGTCTCTCATTTTGTGTGCTCTTTCTTGAGTTGGGACCACTTTAGTTTGGAATTTCTTATGCATGGATTGTTTTCTAGGATCATGAGAGACTAAGAACTCTCACATCATATACGTATTACATTTCTCCAAACATTCAGATCTTTCTTGATTAGATGAATTCTTCTTCTTTGAGCCACGATCTTCTTTACATAGGGAAATTGAATTTGTCACTTTTTTCATAACTCGTTTCATCCCTTGCTGGTGTTGACTGCCCTAGAAATTTCCTTTTTCAGTAATCATGCAAGCCATTGATAAGATGATGATATTTACCTTTCTAACTATTAAAAATAGCCCTTGTTCAAACATGAGTCACATTTTATTATTCATGTTGGTTATTTTCAACATGACATTTTCATTTCACCATGCAACATCTCGATAAACCTAATTAACATATGTACATCTCCCAATATTCCCTTTTTTGCCATTTCTCGGCAAATGGACGCCGAAAGTGCACCCCCTCCCCCTCCATCCATTTTTTCCGAACAAACATCTCATCTTTCATTCTCTCAAAATGTTGCGTCTTTTCCCTCGCGCTAGTTTTTTGGTCGACTTAGAACGCCATTCCTTTTGCATTACTTTTGCATGTAAAGGGCGAAGGGGAGGGAATGCCTCGTTCTCATTTCGAGCTCTTTTTCCTCCAAGTTTTTTATCGATTATGTTTTCCGGCACTCATACTAGATTTAGCTTCTTCTTAGAATGAAAGTATCAACTTACAGGGGCTAATATTGGATGCGAATCGCACCTAAACCAAATTTACAGTAATGAAAAAAAAAGAATAATATAACGATAAATTTTTTGAATTGCACTAGTATGGATTTATCCAGTCAGATCAAAAGTATGTTTCTCAATTTCTTCCTGATTCAATAACATAACAGTTTTTTTCAGACTCACGTGCTCCACCAAGAGTTTGAAAAAACTTTCGTTTGTGAACGTAACACAACAATAGCTGTTGGAATAGTGACTCGTAATCTTGTTTTTCCTTACTCAATGATGTAGGCAACACCAGAAGTGAGTAGCCTAACTTAAGTACAGAAATAGTGATGAAAGTTTACATTTCAGATTACCTCACAAATTGGGGCTACGAATTGGGGAGTGGAAAAGAAGATTATGGATGCTGTGGTGAGTCTTATAATATTATTAGATGTGTGCGCCTTTAATACAGTAGTTTGCATTTGGTGTACTGTCTTAAAGTAGTTTAACACAAAAATATTCCGATTGACATAATCCACACATTCACTTTTTCAGATATGATTGTTTCGAGATACAATTAGAATTTACTTCTCCTTTTGTAAGCATCAAAACTGATCATCGTAAGTTTTTCACTCTTTTCTCCAGTTTTATAACTACTTTTAAGGTTACACTGGCAATCTGAGGTAACAAGCGGAAAAAGAATGGGATGAACTAATGCCTGAAAGTCTCATTCTTTGTTGTATACACGCAGATGTTCAATAGCAAACTGCACTGGACAAAAATGGTGGTATCGATTACACAAAAAGTGAGTTCAAAAGAAAATTCAGACATTCCTAAGAAAATTAACATTTCAGACGGAGAGGAGTTAAGTCAACTGCGGAATGAAACTGGACGAAAGACAATGGAATAAGTACTCGTTGGTAAGTTTCTTTGATATAGTAGTCTTCAGTTGGTAAACTGTCGTAAAGGCCCAAGCTCAGCAAGACTTTACAAGTTTCTGAGTTCTCTGATTTGCAGAGAAAGAAGAAACCGATAATTGGATGGGAAGAAACGGATCTTGTTATTATTTCGAAAAGCCAGAATGAGAAAAATGGATCTAGCAAACAAAAAGCAATTACCATATGTTTGCGAGCAAAACGCGACCAACATGAAGATGAAAGGTATACTGTCTTGAAGAAACTTGTAAGTTCCTAATTTTTTGAATTTCAGGAAAGAAGTGTCCAAATGGATGGGTAACCTTCAACGAAAAATGTCACTTCTATCAAACGGTAGAATAAGAAAGTTGGAAATGGCAAACTAAGAGCACCTACGACTTGTTTGCGAGCAAAAATTCCTCATACATGTGAAAAAATGTATAAATAAACATTTTTATTGACAATAGTTTCCATTTTTTTTTTAAAACTTGTCAAAGTATTCGATTTCAAACTCAATTCCGGATAGACATGAAAAATAAACATGTGCAAGCTTCAGGAATAATGCCACATACCAATGACTAGTAGCAAGTACTGTAGCTACCGTATCTCCCCTCTAAGACAACATTTCGAAAAATCAAAAACATTTGCTTGAAATGTTATGAAAAAACAAAAAACAATCTGTCAACTTTCAACAAAATTTATCAAGTACTTTTCAAGTTATTAATCCAAACGTATCCAATTTGTACTGAATGGATTACTGACGCTACCGTATTTCCCTTCCAAAACATTATTTCCAAAGACCATCCATCAAATTTGTTTGCAATTTTATGAAAAAATATTCTGTCATGTTTTAACACAATTCATCACGTACTTTGCGAGTTAATAACCCAAACGTATTTAATTTGTACTGTCGCTATCGCATATTTTTTTCTATCTTGTACATTGTGTCATATACGCAATGCCATGTACATCAACGGTGCTTGATATTATCGTATACAATGATTGATGAGCACCTTCTGGGATATCTTATCTAGATAATCATAAATGACATCATTTGAACCGTGCCATCCTTTTTACCATCTCATTGGCGGTCCATTAATTGTGCAACTGTTCACTTTCTGTCAGTACGATTTCGCATGTTTTTGCTTTCCTTGTTAAATTTAAATACGTTTTTTCCAATTTCAGAAGCAATGTTACTTCCGTTCTGCTTTGCCTTATTCATCTCAGCTGCACATGCAACAACAATGCATGAAGAATACACGGAAACCGCGTCAAGATCCGAAAGACAGTTGTTTAACGGCACCACCTGGTGCTCCAATTTCATCAATGGATGCGTTTCAGAGTACCAGAAAAACGAACTCATAACTGTTACTACAAAATGTGACGGTCGAAATTACGCCGGCGCGTGTGATATTTACTATGAACATAAAGAGGAAGCACCAAAGATGACAGATTCGTCGAAGGACATCGATGTAACTTTCTTGGCAATGAGCACGCTTGGAGAGGAATGGAGTTGTTACAACTTCCGTACACGATGCATGGAAATCGCTAAAGAACACTCGTATCAACTGAAGAGAAACACTTGCGGGCCGGGTGGTAAATATATTTTCGAGAGTGCGTGTATTCTCATAAAGTTATCCGATTTGGATGCGGATGTGGATCATGTAATTGAATAATATCAATATTTAAAAAAACTATATTATGATGATTCTCGAATAAAATATTTTTACTGTCTCTTTTCTTTTTTTTTTTGGTATTTTTGCGTCTCTTCTATCTCCTACACTGATTTCATTCCTCCACCTACTGAAAGGGGTATTTTTGAGAAAATTCTGAGTGATCAATCACACATTTGTTTATCGACCGTACCAGCTCGTGAATTGGATAGGATATCATACAATTATCCCAAGAGATCATATATACCTCCCAGGATATTATATTGCTTGCCGATAGTTTTAACGGCAAACAAGGTCACTCTTCTTTTGTTCCAAATCTCGCGTATTTGATAATTTAGTATAGTGTCCTATGTGGATTGAGGTTCTAACCTTACTTCATTATTTCTTTCATATCAATTATTCAATTCCTAGTTTTACTTTCAGAGCAATGTTACTTCTACTTTTCTCAATCATGCTCATTTCCAGTGCTCTTGCAACAACAAGAACACTTGACTACTCTGAAGAATGTTCACAGTTTGCAGTTCGATTGGGAGACCGAGACATGAGCCCCAGAGTCTACTGCAAGAAGTTTATCGAAGCTTGCAGCGAAATGTTTGAAAACACCGATAACTTGATTTCTGCGAAAATTGGCTGCGACCCGCCAACTTTGGCCGGCTCGTGTGTTTTAACCGATCAACCTGGAGAGCTAAAGCAAGAGTTCGCTAGACGGACACCAGTTTCTACAACGGACCTCGATGTAACACAAGTTGCCATGAAAGCTCTTGGTGCTAGCAAAACTTGCGTCAGCTTTGCCAACAAATGCCGTGAAGTACTTGAAGACCTTGGTGGGAAACTTCAGATGAAGGAAAACGAATGCAGACCGGGTCGCCGTGACATAATTGTTCAGGGATATTGCATTCTTACAAATGTAGACGTTACAGATGTGGCTGTGAAAAATGTGGCCGAATAATTCATTTCAGCCTTTTGTACTTGATATTTGTGAAATCTGGATAAATTTTTCTACGATTGAAATACTTTATACATTGTGCCCACCAGCAAGACGACAGTAACCATATAAAGTGATGGATGAGCATCTTTTGGGATATCTCATCTAGATAATCTTCAGTGACATCATCTCAGACTTAATCTTATTTTTACAATCCCATCGGTGGTCCATTTACGCATGATGAGATACATCGCATTCATTTTCGATTATTTCTGTCTGCTCATTTAGGTTACTTTTTTCATAAGTTATTTGTTTCAGAAAAATGTTTCTTCTATTCTACCTCACTTTGTTTATCTCCTGTGCACATGCAGAGGTGATTAATGAGTACTTCAGTGAAACCGCCTCACCACACGATAGACGGACCCTAAATGGCACCACCTGGTGTTCCAATTTCATAGCTGAGTGTCAATCAGCATTCATAAGAGAGGATCTTATTACAGTCGCAACACAATGTGACGGTGTAAGTTACCGCGGCCAATGTGATATCTACTATGATCAAAAGGATAAATCTCAACCCAAGATTGCTCGGAGGGTGCCAGCTTCGCCAAACGACATTGATGTAACTTTCTTGGCAATGGGCTCGCATGGACAGGATTGGACTTGCTACAACTTCCGTGCTCGGTGCTTGGAAATCGCTAAAGAACACTCGTATCAACTGAAGAAAAATGCTTGCTGGCCGGGTCCCACAATTCTCAAGAGTGCTTGTATCCTCACAAAGTTATCCGATTTGGATGCGGATGTGGATTTTGTACTTTCATGATTGTATTATTTGTTTTAATCATGAAATGATTGATGTTGAATAAAATTTTCGGTTTCTGTCTCGTCTTCTTTTTTCAAAAAACATATCTGCGTGTCTTTTTTTCTTTGACTTTTCCTAGTTTCTCACTTGCTATTCAAGGTGTTTTTTTGGAAACTCACAATTAATCTACTACAAAAAAGAGAACGTGAATTTCAAGAAATACTGATTGGCAAATCACATTTGCTCTCGGAAAGATCACATAGGCGCGCATAATGTAGAATTGCGGAGCACATTCACTAGTGGCGGGGGTTTCTTTTTCTCGAGCTCTGAATTTGATTTAATGTTTGTTTCTCAAAATGTGACAGAAAATTGAATCTTGTTCAGATAGCAGGTACGAATGATGCGATTGCCATCTGTAGGAATAATTGTGACATATGATGATATATCATCTATGTACATCTGTTTACAACACCGCTATAAACGATGGTCCTAGTGACGACGAATGTAGATTATCTGATCTGACGTCATGTGGGACTAAATTTTTGACGGATTTACATAAAAAAGAAATGAGATCCAGAGTCCGACTTGAATTAGTCTGCTATTCGCTGCATGGTATACAAAATGTAGACCCTTCGCACCACTTTATAAGGAAATTAATCTTTGTTTTCCTTTTCATGAATCTAAACAAGTACAAGTATTTGCAATCACAATCTTTATTCAAAACAAAATTAAGATTCAAAAATAACAGAGTATTATTTATCACCAACTCTGACCAGGATGCATGCACTCTTTGGTGGAACTATTTCATTTGATTTAAAATAGCCTTCGGCCGACTTCTCAACTTTGTCCGGTTGGCACGTGTTCTCCTTCACTTGATAATCCAACGTGGTGTAGAAGAAACGATCCAGAATGTTCCAGCAGTTATTACGGAATTCACGACAGTAGTTAGATAGTGTGTAATAGGAAGTAGTGATATCAACATTCATCAGTGTAATATCTGTGACCAATGTAGTCATATCCATGTCCTTTTCCGATACAGGTGTATGTCTAACTACCATTGAGTGCGTTGTAGGCTTCTTCTCCAGTTCTTCCTGTGGAGTGCAAAGATGGAAATTGCACGGATATCTGGTTCGGTTTGGATTTGCCTGAAACTCCGGGAAAGTATCATTGTCGACTCTGCATACGTTCTCAATTTTTGCTTCCAGAATTTTCTGCACTTCTGTGCAATGGTATTCAATCTTTTGTGTGATGTCCGAATAAGGTAATGTATAAGCCATTCTCATAGCGTAATTTCCGTATTGCATCGGAATTAAGTGTTCAGTCTCCTCCGACAGTCTAAGTTTCTGTTGATCCTTTGTATTTGGTTGAGGATACTTTGTAAGAATTTGAGATTCATCTGTTTCTGAGCTTTTGACAAGAACGCAGCGATTACAAGTGACTTCTTTCCGTTGGTATCTATGACTCATGATGTTTTGCGCATGCATGACCAGAGTGCATCCTTCCATGAAATGTTCACAGTATGCTCCATCATCTTTACTATACCTTGAAGCATAGTCAATTGCTAATTCAGTCACATCCAGTGTCTCTCCAGTAGCAGTTGTTCCTTCAAATCTTCCAACTTCTTCAGTAATCTCGTTTCTTTTCACATCCGACGATCTTATGAGTATGCATGCAGTTTGTGGCACTTTTCCACCAATATCCGGTATACATGTGCTCTCCTTGATTTCAAAATCACCATTGCCAAAGTATCGCTCAAACGTTTGCAAACACCGACTGTGGAAATTTGGACAAAACGCTCTTGAAATATTCTGCGCAATGTACGCATAAAACACACCATCAACCGCCAATTGAGTTACATCGATATCCTTCTCCGATACTTCTGTCAATCGAACAGTATGCTTATCTACACTTTCGCCTTTCTTCTGTTCCATCTCTTCGGCAGAGCAAAAATGAAATTTGCATCCATCGTATTCAATTGGATCAGAAGTATTTCTGCACACGTTCCCAACTTTTTCTTCCATTCTTCTATATTCTATAGTGCAGCACATTTCCACTTTTTCCGTTATAGTTTCACCATCACTTGCTTTTGGAACACCGTAATTGACAAAATCAAAATAGGCATATACTGATGTGATCCTGTTAGAGCATTGATGATAGTACAATTCTTCTCTAGGCCAGTTTTCAACTTGCTCTTGGAGCTTTCTTATCTCAACATCTGGTGTGTATTCATTGCAATCTGTCAGCACACACGATCCACTCTTTTGCTCCTGGGAGCAGCTCAACTCCATTGACTGGCATACTTGCTTTCTTTCGAAGATAGTTGTACATGTGTTGTTGAAGTTATAACAATAGTCCTCATCATTCTCCTGGTAGTCGGAAACTCGTGCGCATTGATCGGAGTAGTCGAGGTTTGTAGAGTTGGTTTGACATTGAGCTAGGAAAACCAAAAAGGTTATGTAGCAGATGAGTTTGAGTAGCATGGTCCTGAAAGTGGAAACATTAGAAAAGTGAGCGGAAAGGAAACGATAAAACTAAACGGTGAAAAATAATACGGTCTGACCAAAACGAACAACAAACAAAATTGTGAATGAGCTGTCCGGGTAAATGGACAGCAGGTGAGAATGATGCAATTGCCATCTGCATGAATTAATGTGCCATATGACGATAGATTATCTACTAGTATTTACGACACCGTAATTTTCAATAGATGATGTCAAATGTAGAAACGGTGAGTGAAAAATACCAACAAGGAAGAAATAATAAGACGGTTAGAACAGCAAATGAAGAATCGACTCAAAATTTTACGGTGCGACGTGACGATAAATTATCTACATGTCAGATCTACATATCGATAGTTTTATTTTTGTGAGCATATGGTAAGAATGAAAATGTAAGATCGATCTATAAGAAAAAGGGATGTGCGTATTTTTTAAGTATGGGCGCTTTTTCGGAAGGTGTAGCAGTTCGGTTATGAGAAAATCAATGTCTAAACGATGAATTGCATGGAAAACAATTATAACATCAGAAAAGATAAACTGAATCGGAAAAGGGCATGGATCTGAATCTGGATTTGAAGACTGAATCAAACAATGAAGGAGAAAATGAATGCGGGATGGGAAAATAGACTGAAGGTAAGAATAATGCGATTGCCATCTGCAGGAATGAATGTGCCATATGACGATAGATCATCTATGTACATCTGTTTACAACACCGCTGTATACGATGGTCCTAATGATGACGAATGTGGATTATCTGATCTGACTTTATGTGGGACTACATTCTTGACCGGTCTGCATAATAAAGAAATGAGATCCAGAGTCCGACTTGACTTTGTCTGAAATTTGCTGCGTGGTATCCAAAGATATAGGAAACTAATTTTTTTCTTCGAATCTAAACACGAAAGAGTATTCAGAATCACAATCTTTATTCAAAACAAAATTAAGATTCAAAAACATGTGACATCAAAAAATTATTTATCATCAACTCTTATCAGAATGCATGCACTCTTTAATGGAACTGCTGGATGGCGCTCCCATTTACCTTCGGCCGACATTTTTATTTCCTCCGAATGGCACGTATTCTCTTTCACTTGATAGTCCAAGGTGTTGTAGAAGAATCGATCCAAAAGTTGCCAGCAGGTATTTCGAAACTCACGACAATAGTTTGGGTAGGCAGTATACAATGTTTCACCATCATTTAGTGTGAGATGTGTGGCCAATGCAGTCATATCAATGTCCTTTTCCGATACAGGTGTATGTCTGACAACCACTGGATCCGGTGTATTTTTCTTCTCTAGTTCTTCCTGTAGAGTGCAACGATGGAAGTTGCCATATGAATTCGGATCATAAGGATAAAACGTATCGTTCTCATTTCTGCATACATTTTCAATTTTGGCTTCCAATCTCTTGTGCACTTCGGAGCAGAGATACTCAATTTGTTGTTGTTGGTTGTCTCTGTAAGCAATTCTGCTGGATGCTGCCGTGCAATAGGAGCCATACTTCATCGGAATCAAATGTTCAGTCTCTTCCGATAGTCGAAGTTTTCGTTGGTTATTCCATGAAGGGTTTTCCGCGAGAATTTGAGATCCAATGGTTTCCGAATTTTTGACTAATATGCATTTGTTGCAAGTGACTTCTTTCCGTTGGTATTTGTGGCTGATGAAATTTCGCAGATTCATAACCAAAGTGCATCCTTCGATGAAATTCTCACAATATCTGCCATCATCATGGCTGTATCTGTGAGCATATTCAGCTGACAGCTCGGTCACATCCAAAAGTTTTCCAATAGCTGTAGTCCCTCCAAATTCTACAATTTCTTCCTTAATCTCGTTGCTCTCCACATCTGATGATTTGATAAGAATGCAAGCAGCCTGCGCAATTTCTCCACCAATATCCGGGATACATGTACTCTCCTTTACTTCGAAATCACCGTTGCCAAAGTATTGCTCAAGCATCTGCATGCATCGATTGTGGAAATGTGGGCAAAATGCACGTGAAATATTTTGAGAAATGTGCGAATCGAAAACAGCATCGACCGCCAGCTCAGTCACATCGATATCCTTCTCCGATACCGGTGTCAATCTAACAGTTTGCTTTTTTACACTTTCCTCCTCCTTCTTTTCCATTTCTTCTGGAGAGCATATATGAAATTGACAACCAGAATCATCAGTTGTATTTCTACAAACATATGCGAGTTTCTCTGCCATTCGATTGTAACCTATCGAGCAACAGTGCTTGAGTTTTTCGTTTGGACTTTCATCGTTCTCCGTTGGGAGCTCGTCATTGAGCGGATCAAAATACATCAGTATTGCGGCTTTTAGGTGACATTTATTCTGAGTCAAACCAAATGAAAGCCAATTCACGTGTTCTTGATATTTTTTCAGGTTTGCATCTGGAGTATATTCATCGCAATCCACCAGCACACACGATCCAGTCTTTTGCTCTTGGGAACAGCTCAACTCCATTGATTGACACACTTGCTTCCTTTCAAAAATTGTTGTGCATGTGTTGTTAAAATTCCAGCAGTAATCCTCGTCATTTTCCTGGTAGTCGGCAACTCGTGCGCATTGATCAGAGTAGTCGAGATTCGTGGAGTCGTGATGACTTTGAGCCAGTAAAACCAAAAAGGTTATGTAGCAGACGAGTTTGAGGAGCATGGCTCTGAAAGTGGAAATTTTAGAAAGTGTATGCGGAGAGAAAACGACGAGAATAAAAAGTGAAAAACAAGACGGTCTGACCGAATCGAACAATGAACAAAAATGTGAATGGGTTGACCGGGTAAATGGGCAGCAGGTAAGAATGATTCAATTGCCATCTGCAGGAATTAATGTGCCATATGACGGTAGATTATCTACATGTGTTTTCAACACCGCTATTTACGATGGTCCTGATGGTGTCAAGTGTAAATTATCTGATCTGACGTCAGGACCTTCAGTTGATATATTACTAATGTAAGCCGCTCTTTGAATGTCATGATCCAACATGAGTAAAAAAGCAGATTTGAAATATATCTATGAGAAAAATGCAAATGCGTATTTCTAGTTATTAGGAATTCACTATCTAAACATCTAAACGAAAAATTGCATCAGAAGAAATGATAACAAAAAAAAAGAAAATCATATGAATTCAAGACAATAAAAGAGAATATGAATACGTGATAGAGAATGGAGAGCAGGTTAGAATGATGCGATCGCCATCTGCAGGAATGAATGTGCCATATGACGATAGATTATCTACATGTTTTTTGCGATACCGCCATTTGCAATGATCCTAATGTTGTCAAATGTAGATAATCTGATCTGACATCAGGGCCCTTGATACATTACTAAGCCACCCTTTGAGTATGATGGTCCGACGTGACGTCACCTAAAATTAACTGCGATATCCACATGACACACCATACGCACTGTATTTTGCGGCACAAGTTGGATTTTTCAAATACAAATAGAGTTTTTTCTAATTTATCTGTTGCTCAAGTGTCAGGAATCACAAACTTTATTTAGACAAAAGTATTATCAAAAAAAATAAGAAAATTCCAAACAATCAATTATCGCCAACTCTGACCAGAATGCATGCACTTTTGGATGGATATCGTTGAATCATCTCGGTATT
Source organism: Caenorhabditis uteleia (assembly GCA_963573275.1). Lineage (NCBI taxonomy): Eukaryota > Metazoa > Nematoda > Chromadorea > Rhabditida > Rhabditidae > Caenorhabditis > Caenorhabditis uteleia. The sequence goes on from OY752134.1 coordinate 1,212,763, forward strand.
TCCACCGTACGTCTCTTGCGATATTTTCTCTCGATGGCACGTATTCTCCTTCACTTGATAATCCATCTTGTTGTAGAAGTAACGATCCAAAATCTGGCCACAGTTTGATCGAAATTCGCGACAGTACGTTGAGTATAATCCCGCAATGAAAGAAGTATCTCCGATTAGTGTCATATCTCTTGCCAATGCAGTCATATCAATGTCCTTCTCCGATACAGTTGTATGTCTGACTGTCAATGAATCCGATATCGGTTTTTTCTCTTGTTCCTCCTGTTGGGTGCATCGGTGGAAGTTGCAGTTGGATTGGAATGGGCCGTTTGCACTTTCATAGATACCATGCTCGTCCTTGCATATATTTTCAATTCTCGCTTCCAGATTTTTCTGCAATCTTGCACAAAAATATTTAATTTTTTGGTTGAGGTTATTCATCATAATGTTGTAAGCAGCCTTGATACAGTATCCGTCAAACTTCAACGAAAGTAAATGTTCAGTCTCTTTCGTGAGTCGAAGCTTCCGCTGGACATTTGTAATCGATTGAGAATGTTCCGCAAGGATTTGAGATCCAATGGTTTCCGAACTTTTGACCAGTAAGCATTTGTTGCAAGTGATTTCTTTAGGTTGGTATATTTGATTCACGATGTTTTGCAGATTCACAATCATAGTGCATCCCTCGATAAAGTTCTCACAGTATGATCCATTATCCTTGCTGTACCTCTTAGCGAACTCGACTGCCATCTCGGTCACATCGAGTGTCTCTCCAGTAGCAGTTGTTCCTTCAAATTGTTCAACTTCTTCCTTGATCTCGTTGCTATCCACATCTGATTTTCTGATCACTATACAAGCAGTCTGTGCAACTTTGTCATTAATATCCGGTATACACGTACTCTCCTTCATTTCAAAATCACCATCGCCAAAATATTGATCGATCATTTGCATACATCGATTGTGGAAGTGTTGACAGAACTCTCTTGTTAGATTGTGTGAAGAATATGCATGGAACACTGCATCAATTGCCAGGTCAGTCACATCAATATCCTTGTCGGATACAGATGTTAACCTAACTGTTTGCTTGTCCACTTTTTCTTTCTCCTTCTGTTTCATTTCTTCTGGTGAGCATTCGTAAAAATCACAGGATTTTGAAGCATCAGTAGTATTTCTGCACAAATTTGCGCCCTTCTCTTCCAATCTTCTATACATAATCGAGCAGCAATAATTTTCTTTATTTTCGCTTTTTTCGTCATACTCTGTTTTTTCAATGAACGGAGGTATGGGCATTACCATGAACTTCATGCTGCAAACACTTCTCCATTGGCTTGGTGTGCTTACAGCCCATTCATTCATTTGATCTTCAAACTTTCTTATCTCCATATCTGGAGTGTATTCCTTGCAGTCGATCAGCACACACGATCCACTCTTTAGCTGTTGGGAACAGCTCAACTTCATTGACTGACATACTTGCTTCTTATCAAAGATTGTTCTACATGTAGTGTTAAAATTCCAGCAATAGTCCTTTTCAGTCTCCTGGTAGTCGGCGATTCGTGCGCATTCAGAAGAGAAGTCGAGGTTCGTAGTGGGGGACTGACCGTGAGCTAGGAAGACCAGGAAGGTTAGAAAGCAGGTGAGTTTGAGAAGCATAGCTCTGAAAATAGAAACATTATAATGAGTAAAAAATAGAAAAATAATCGAGACTAAAAATGGGGTCACAAAAATTATACGAGTGATGCCAGTTACTGAATGACCATATGTGCGACACATCGATGAGGTGGTAAAAGATGGGCGTGGTTTAGATGACATCATACAAGGTTATCTATATCTGATATCTCAATAAGTACCCATCCATCATTTTATATGGTTCTGTCATAAACGCAAAGAAACGCATCGAAGATTCCATCACTCCCCTTTCACGATATGAGATCTCAACACAGTTGATAATTTGAGAACTGGAAGATGGCAGAGTTTTGATGTTTTTCTTGAATAAAGTTTGATTACAATTCTTATTGCTCAGTAAAAAGTTTTCATGAAAATTATATCTTATTCGCAATGTTTACAATAAAGGTCCGTTGTCATTGCCTCATAAAGTTCATAATTGTGTCTGATAGACAAATGGTTCAACATGAACAGGTGATCAGAATATGAGAGATTGTAGGTAGATTGAGTATGTAATAAATCAAAAGAGACAATCTCATCTGACGTCATATGGTACCTTTCATCAATTCATGAGTCATTTGCTTTTTCCTCAGCAAGAATATCCTTTGTTTTTTTTTTGTTACATCTGTTTTCTATCATCTCTTATGAGTTCCGATGTTCTTGCTCCAATGTTGCATCCATACACTCATTTTTTTATTGATCGATCTTATTTCTTCAATTTTACCAAATTCTCTCTCAATGAGGTACCCCATCTGAAGATCTCAAGTTTAGATAACCTTTCGTCATGTCACACCCTCTTTTCATGAACAACTTATTAAAATAAAACAAATCCTCGCTTTAAAAATTAATCGGTGTCTTTTTTAATTGATAGATTTTCTGATTCTTCTTTTCTGACCATCTGATTCTCTTGTTACCATCTGCTCACTTGATACATCTTGAGACCTGATATGTAGAATATCTACATCACACAACACCTTCTCATATTAACCTTGTTTTTCTTACTTTTCTTTCATTCATTCCGCGTTTGTTCATAGTTTGATTTGTTATGTTTCTGTGGTCCTACCACCTTATTTTCTCACTCGCTCATTTCATAATTTTTTCGTACTAATAATTCTACTTTCAGTACCATGCTACTCAGGCTCACATGCTACCTAACCTTTTTGGTTTTCATTGCTCAGTGTCAATCCAACACCACCAATCTCAACTTCTCAACCGAATGCTCAAGAATCGCCGACTATCAGAAGAACGAAGACGACTACTGCTCCAATTTCAACAATACATGTAGAACAATTTACGATAGGAAGCAAGTATGTCAGGCAATGCGGTTGAGTTGTTCGCAAGAACAAAAGATTGGATCATGTGTGCTGATGGAGTGCGAGGAATTTACTCCAGATGTGGAGAGAAGAAAGTTCCAAGAACCTCTCGGAACTGGTGATTTGACGAATCCTTCCAAACAAACAAGTTGGACCGGCTACTGTAACCGAGCGAACAGTATGGCCAGCTATGAAGAACCTCGAACCTTTTATGGAGGAAACAACGATGGATTTGAATACTGCTGCTCAATTCAGCAGCGACGATTGGAGGAGAAAATGGACAATGTGTGCAGGCAAGTCACAGTGGGTTACAGTCAATATTGTTTTTTTCAACCTTGTTCGAAAGAAGAAATGGAGAAGAAGGTGAAAATGGAAAAACAAACTACCAGACTAACGGCAGTGTCGGAGAAGGATATCGATGTAACGGATGTGGCGGTTGATTTGGTTTTAAATATGTATGCTGCCAGCAACCTTTCTAGTGCATTCTGCCAGAATTTTCACAATCGATGCACACAAGTTCTGGAAAGATACTTTGGTAATGGTGATTTTGAAATGAAGGAAAGTACATGCATTCCTGAAATCAATGGAAAAGTTGCGCTGACCGCATGTGTACTCATAAGATCATCAAATGTGAATAACACGGACTTCAAGCAATCTTTTTTTCAAGGTGCTCTAGAATTCGAATTAACTGGGGAGGTCCTTGACGTGACGGAGTTGGCTGATGCATTTGCTACAAGACACAGAAACAACAAAAATGTATACTGTATTGAATTCTTTGAAAAATGCACCTTGGTCATGAATTTGCAAAACATTATGAGCCATAAATACCATATCAAGAAAGTTACTTGTAACCAGTGCATTCTCGCCAAAAGTTCAGAAACAATCGCATCTCAAATTCTGACGGAGCACCTTCAACCAATATCAAAGTTGCAGCAGAAACTTCGACTATCGGAGGAAAATGAACATTTGGTTCCAATGAAGTTCGGGAGGTATTGTGCATTGGCAGCGACTATATCCACCTATATGCAGAGTCAAATCACTTTGATGAATTATACTTGTGCAAGTGTATTCGAAAATTTGGAAGCCAAAATCGAAAATATATGTAGGAAGGAGAACGATGATCCGACGAAGGACCCAGCCCAAACCTTCTGTCATTTCCATCGATGTACCGAGCAAGAAGAGGAGGCGAAGAACAAAAAAACGGATCCATTGGTTGTCCGGCGTACAAAAGTATCAGAAAAGGACATCGATATGACTCCATTGGCCCGAGATCTCGCACTCATGGACAATAATTTGGTAAACCAGCACAACTACTGCAGTGTGTTTCAAGCAATGTGTTGGAATATTTTGGATCGCTATTTTTTTGACAAAACGGATTATCAAGTGAAGGAGAATACGTGTCATTTGGAAACTGTATCGACGAATCTGTATGGGCAACTTCACGATGCTCCGCGGGTTCCAGCACGCAGTGCGTGTATTTTGGCAAGAATTGGTGATAAATGATTGTATTTCTTGATTTGAATAAAGTTCTGGGATATACTTGTTTGAATTTTAGAGAAATGAAAAATGGATTTGGACGCAACGGCTGGCTATCACAAATCTGTGGTTTGTGCCTTCAATACAGTATTCTTTAATACTAGAATCGGGTTACTGTAGTAAAGGTGCGTAATCACACTTACCTTTTATTCCGGGACTAATCGGGAGTACAGTAGTCCAACTTTCGGATACTGTACTCAAGGCGCAGATCTGCTACTTCCCTCACAAATAAATACTTTTTTATTACACAGTTTTGCTTTTCAATAAAAAAACAAAGAAAATTATCATAAATAAAAGGAAAAAAACTCACAACTCTCCAAAGAAACAGAACAAATGATAAAATGCCGAACGGTGAATGGAAGGACAAAAAGACACACAAGATGAAACAAGAAAAGTGGACCGGGATTGGGGGGCAAAGAAACTCGGGAAACGAAGTGTTTGGAACACTGGGAAGACAAGAGAGAGGGAAAACGCTTGAAGCGTCTGGATTCCTATATAGGATGGGGGCACATATAAAGCACAAAAACGAAAATACATTGAAAATTGGTAAGGATCCCATAAAGGGCTCGAATCAAGAAAAGTTGGGGAAAAGGGAGGGGCAGATGAAACACACTGGATTGAGATGCTTTTGAAGAAGTAATAAAAATAAACATTGATAAAATTGTACTATTCAACAAAAAATGTGTTAGGAGGAGTGGATGGGGGAGTTTCATATAGTGGGCTGGGCCCCATAAAATGGGTAATATAAGGAATTTGGTACCTAGGATCGAGCTCGAGCCGATCAATATGAATTGTGACTTTTCATAGTGTTGATTATCGATTGTGGATTGATACCATTGGTAGTGATGGCAGCTGTAGCGGTTGCGGCAGTAGTCGCCGCTGCAGCCGTAGAAGACGCTGATGTTCCATTGTATCGTTGGATGTTCTCCAGCGGTGTGATCATGTTGAATCTAAATCTATATCATAGAATCAACAAATATCCATCCAACCTACCCAGCCGTCCTTTCACCATTCTTCGTCGCCGGATAATCCGGGAAGTATCGGCTATTATTCCTAAAATTGAACAACTGAGTGAAGGCGCTACTTTGCAGTGCCGGATTTGTGTAATTTGTTGATTGGCCGGCGGTTCCTGTTGCGATCATTGTATTTGCGGCGAATTGATCTAAAGATCAGGGTTATATCAGAGATCAGGTATGTAAGGACTTACTAATGTTGAATGGAGCGTTGGCATCGTGAGCCGAGTCGGCCATCCCTTGCATAGAATTCCAGGCGAGCAGGGATGGATCGAATGGATCAGCTGGGACGTCGTTGCTAAAAAAATTCTATGGTTCTATGGTTCTATGATGCTGTGGTTATATGATTCTATGATTCTATGAGTCTATGAGTCTATGGATCTATGAATTTCTGGATTTATGGATCTATGGATCTATGAATCTCTGGATCTATGAATCTATGAATCTATGAATCTATGAATCTGTGAATCTATGAATCTATGAATCTATGAATCTATGAATCTATGAATCTATGAATCTATGAATCTATGAATCTATGAATCTATGAATCTATGAATCTATGAATCTATGAATCTATGAATCTATGAATCTATGAATCTATGAATCTATGAATCTATGAATCTATGAATCTATGAATCTATGAATCTATGAATCTATGAATCTATGAATCTATGAATCTATGCATCTATGAATCTATGAATCTCTGGATCTATGAATCTATGAATCTATGAATCTATGGATCTATGAATCTATGAATCTATGGATCTATGGTTCTATGATTCTATGAATCTATGGATCTATGAATCTATGAATCTATGGATCTATGGTTCTATGATTCTATGATTCTATGATCCTTACCTAAAACTATTCTTCGGCCGATCCGCATGTTTCGTCATATGTTTCTGCAGATACGTCTGTTGTGTGTACGACTTGCCGCAGAATGGGCAAATGTGAATCTTAAGACGCTTAATGATATCAGATGATAACCGAATGATAACAAATGATAAACCAACCTTCAGATGTTTCGACTCCTTGTGCTTCGGAATATGCTCCAACAAGCTTTGCTCATCCGGGAAGCACTTGTAGCAACTATTGCATTTGAACGGCTTATCAGTCTGATGACACCTTGAGTGTGATTGGAGATTGCTCAATTGTGAGAATGCCTTGTCACAACCATTGATTTTACACTGAAAAAATCGAGGTTTCGGACAAAGTTCAGAAAGATCAAAAAATCAAGCTTAGGTTTAGTTCCAGTAAAACAAAGATAATTAGGTTTAGGTTAAGCAAATTATTCGAGAAACCTATCCTAAGCTTAGGTTTAACAAAATTGTCAAAATATCTGGATTAGGTTTAGGTTTAGCAAATCCATGAACTACCAAACTTAGGTTTAGGTTTAGTAGACTTTAGAGGATTCACGATTAGGTTTTGGTTTAGCAGGTTTTAGAAAAAATTGGGAATAGGTTTAGGTTTAGAGCATTTCAAAAATATCAAAATTAGGCTTAGGTTTAGCAAAATTTTAGAAATATTAAATTTAGGTTTAGGTTTAGCAAATCTTCAAAAAATCAAGGATAGGATTAGATTTATCAGGTTTTTAGAAAATCACGGCAAATTCCATGTTTAAAAAATCTTAGAAATGTCAAACTTAGGTTTAGGTTTACTCATTTCTAGGATAGTGAAGCTTAGGATTATCTCCAACCAACCTTATATGGTTTTTCACCAGTATGCGTCCTTATATGTTGCTGCAAATGTGACAATTGTGTGAACTTCTTGCCACAAAAGTTGCAAGGCCCGAACGGTTTGATGCCCAAATGAATACGCATATGTTGTGAGAGGTACGATGAGTTTGCGAAAGCCTATAAAATTGAAATTCAAGGGATCATCTTGGGTTGACAAACCTTAACACACTGTGTACACTTGTAAGGCTTCGATTCTCGCATCTGCATCTGCTGCTGAAGTACCCCCACGTCCGGCTTCTGATCGAACTGCAAAAAAAATGAATGAAATACTATAGATACGCTTTCGTATCAAGTCTAAACTACTGTAGAAAATGAGGAAATTTTTGCTGCCTCGGTCGCAAAAAGGCGTTTTTTTGGTGTTCGTTGGAAGGTCGTTTTTCTTCCACTTAGGCGGTCGGGCGAAGACGTAGTAAAGTATTTGGGAAGACGAAGTAAGATGGAAGGAGATGAAGAAAACCATTTTTCATAGGGAGGGCCGGAGTATGATTTATAAAAGTTCGTTTGATGAAAGTTCCGAAATATAAAAGTTTTTGATCGAAATGATTGATAGATCAAAAAGTCATTCCCAAGGTTCTATGGCATAGATTTTCATAGAACTTTAACTTTTCTCATATATGCTCAAAGACTCTCATAGAACTAGTAACAGGGCTCATAGAAACTTTGAATCTAGGATCATAGAACTTCATAGACACTCAGATCAATGCATAGAACTTCCATAGATACTTGAATCGAGGCATAGAACTTTCATAGAACTGAGAAACGTTTCCTAAAAAATCAGTTTTGCATAGATCAGCATAGATCCATATTCATAGTTCATAGAATCATAGACATATCGAATCATAGATCCCCATAGAATTCAAATTCATAGAATTCCAATCAGATTATATCGATTTTTGTAGTCAAGATCTTAATCTATGTTTCGAAAAACCGACAGTTTTTTGCCAATAGAATCATGGGTGTAAAACGTAAACAGTATCTATGAATCATACAAGTTCTATGCATAGATCTATGGATCTATGTTGCGAATACAATCAATAAGGACAAATATTTGCGCAAACTGCAAAAAGTCTAGGATTATTGATTGGATAACATGGAGTTCTATGGTTTTGAAGTTCTATGGATCTATGGTTAGGAGGATAGATTCTATGGAACGCGAATCTATGGATATGAGGCGAGGTTCTATGAATCATGGATCTATGGAATCTATGATACAAAATCTGTAAATCTATGATTCTATGAAATATATGTAACATAGATTCTATGCTAGTAATCAAAGTTCTATGAGTCATATATCACAAGTTCTATGCCTCATGGTAGATCTATGGAACAGTAACCAACTTCCAACTCCTCAAAGATCGATGAGTCATAATTCCACAAATCTATGATCCACCATAGATCCATAGATCCTACAGTACCCCCTAAAGTATCAAAAAACACATATCTCCCGCCATATCAAAACACAACGACATATAAAAAAACTGTAGAGAATCGAAAAAATGGCTGCGAAAAACGGGCGTTCGAATCGGGAGGAGAGTGATGAAAAAGTGCAGATAGGGGGAGCAAGAAGTGCAAACTATTTGAGCTCTGTTGATTTTGTGTCTCTCTCAATTCTCTCCGCAACCAAAAAAAAACTTTTTTTCGAATCAATCGATTTCGCATCTCAGCCGTTTTTTGTGTCGTCTCGTCGCCGAACGTTTCAAAATCTCCCCTCCCATCCCTCCATTCCTGCCTCTTTTGTATACACACTCGTTTTGCTTCTTTCCCTCCGAAAGACCTATGTTGGTTTTCTGTGTGTGTCCCATCCCGGGTGGTGTCCGACAGGAACTGTCTATCCATCTTCCCCTCCTCCCTCCCTCCTTCTCAATTCCATTCGCGTTTTTCGCCTGGCGATTCCGTTCACTTTCACCCCACACACACAAACTGAGAGAGTGGAAGATTGTTTCCAATTTTTTTAGCGTCGTTGAGTGGATAGATGGGGGGGAGGAGTACGGTAGGGAGTGGTTGGATATATTGATTGTTGGAAGGACAATATTGTTGGGTTATTGTCGGAATATTGTTGGAAAACATTGTAAAACAAGTTTGTATATTGTTGGATAGCTGAAAATAGTACCTCGACAATGTAACACTCTAGGAAAAAATGCCCAACAATCTCAACCAACAACCTGGACAATAATGGACAATCTCAAACATTTTGAAATTCTGGTCCAACAATCTCTTGCAATATCGAACAATCTCAAGAACTTTGGACAATATCTAGCTATTCTGCAAGTATGGCTCAACAATCTCAAACAATCTCAACCAACCACCTGGACAACACTAGACAATCTCAAAAAATTATATGGATTTTGAACATGTGTCTCAACAATCTTCAACAATATTGAACAACATCAAGAACATTGGACAATATCTAGCTATCCTACAACGTATGAAAAAAATATGAAAAAATATGGTCTTCAACAATCCTCAAACAATCTCCAACAATCTGGAGAACAATAAATAATCTCAAAAAAAACAATAATAAACAATTTCCAACCATTCCAAACAATATTGGACAACCTCAGGAGTTAGAGTGGTTTTGAAATTGTTGAATGACAATCTCCAACAATCTCAACTAACAATATGGACAATAATGGAGAACATGAGGAAATATACAAGATTGGAAAAATTATTGTTCAACAATCTCAACATTACTTTAAAAAATTGGCAAAACTACAAGCGAAATCTGAGAATATTGAACATTTAAGACAACTATCTTCAAAAATCTCATCTAACAATCTGGACAATAATGGACAACATACATAGATATGTAAAATTGGAAAGATTGTTGTTCAACCACCTACCAACAACCTCCATCAATTGAACAACACTTAAATGAAATTTTGACAATATTGAAGAATTTAGACAACTATCTTCAACAATCTCAACTACCAATCTGGACAATAATGGACAATCAATCAGGGTATCCAACAACCTCAAAAAAAATGTCAAAATTCTGCAGAAAAAGAGCATAAGGCACAAAAAGTGTGCAAAAAATGTTGCGATACTGTAGGGAGCCGACAACAATAGGTCGGCGTCGGGGGGAAGCCGAATGAGTGGCAATATGATACTAGATACACGAACATTTTCATCTCATTTTCTCGTTCGCAAAAACGTTCAAAACACATGTATAAGTGGTGTTTGCCATGAGAGGGGTACTGTAGGTACAGTACCCCATAACTACAGTACCCCATAACTACAGTACCCCATAACTACAGTACCCCATAACTACAGTACCCCATAACTACAGTATCCCATAACTACAGTACCCCATAACTACAGTACCCCATAACTACAGTAACCTACATTTTCAGCATCATCCGATTCCATCGAGGTGTTGGGACAAAATATGAAAAGATGGAGAAAGTGAAGAAAACCGTTTTGTTGGCATGAGGTGTATTGCCTTTTTTTTGGAGAAGATGGCCGAAAAAAACTGGTTTTGTAACTTTTTTTTTGGGAAAAATTTTCTTGACAGGAAATATTGGGGAGATGGAAGATTTATAGGTTATGGGAAAAATCATAGAATCGATTGATGTTTGAGAGATGGAGGAGCATAGAACCCGGAAGGAGTTGGGATGGAGGGCATAGAACCCGGAAGAAAGGAGCTTCATAGAATCAAAGAATTTGATACTTCGTAGGAGCATAGATCCATAGAATTGTTGATATAAGGAGCATAGATAGCATAGATATTATGATAGTTTAGTATCATAGATCCGTAGAGCAGCTACAGTAAACCATCTTTATAGAACCATAGAACTTCAAGTTGTGATATAGCATAGATCCTTAAATCCATAGATACCGGAATGAAAGAGTATCATAGAATCATAGAACTACATAGTGAAAGTTTTTCATAGATTCATAGAATTTATAGTATTGTAGGATTATAGATCCATAGAACTATGTAGGGGTGAAAAGCAGGAGCATAGAACCATAGATTTGAGAAATCATAGAATCCAAGAATCATAGATTCCTAGATGAATTGAATTCTCCTATCATAGAATCGTAGATCTACCTTGGAATGACGGCATAGAACTATCATAGATCCAAAGAACTGGACGCCATAGAATCATAGATTTTACCAATCATAGAATTTTCCATTTCAAAAGTTCTATGAATCTAGGGCTAGGGACTAGCAATATCAATGATAATAAAACAGTCCATAGGATCCATAGATTCATAGTATCTAGGAGTATCTATGAAAAAATATCGAAATTCATAGAATCCTACCTTTCATATTGAAATATCCAGTCGATTCATTCCCGTCCATTTTCGAACAAAAAAGCATAGAACTGACCAAAACTAAATGTTCCTCCACCCCCAGTCCCCCCTCATTTTTTGCCCTCGTTCCAAACTTTTTTTTGGGTCATTCCGTACGCAAAAAACGTCTGTTCGAAAACTTTCGAATTTGGGTGAAATAGTACGAGACGCAGACAAGGCAATTCATCCACAAGGACATAAAAAATGGCTGTGTGCGCCAAATTGCTGAATGACCTAAAAAGGGGAGGATGGAGGGGGGAAGGAAGGAAGGAGGAACGTGTTCGCAACATGGAATCTATGAAGCTATGTTCTATGAATCTATGGAAGGGGTCTATGCATAGATATAGAGTTGAGAGTATGAATCTATGGATCATAAAACTGGAGGATCTATGAATCATAGAATCATAGAACTCGGGGATCTATGAATCTATGAATCATAGAACTCGAGGATCTATGAATCTATGAATCTATGAATCTATGAATCTATGAATCTATGAATCTATGAATCTATGAATCTATGAATCTATGAATCTATGAATCTATGAATCTATGAATCTATGAATCTATGAATCTATGAATCTATGAATCTATGAATCTATGAATCTATGAATCTATGAATCTATGAATCTATGAATCTATGAATATATGAATCTATGAATCTATGAATCTATGAATCTATGAATCTATGAATCTATGAATCTATGAATCTATGAATCTATGAATCTATGAATCTATGAATATATGAATCTATGAATCTATGAATCTATGAATCTATGAATCTATGAATCTATGAATCTATGAATCCAAAAAGTTTGAAAATTGAAACATGTGTGAAGTGTGACCGTAAGTAAAGTAAATTGGAGGAACGGAAAATAGCATAGAATCCAGTAGAGTACACCCAAAACAAAGGGCGGGTTGGTGGGGGCGCGGCACCCAATCCAGGTCAAAAAAAGATGTTTTTTATTGGTTTCCGATCGAAAGTGACATATTACCCGTTTTTTGGCTATTCAAAAAAAAGTAGGAAAAAACGTAGAGAAGCACTTTATAAATAAGTTGCACAATTCCCTCTCTCTCGGACTGTTTCCCCCCTCGCAGCTGCACAGCCTGCAAAGTCAACAAATAGGAGCATAGATCATACTAGAAATCGAGAACAAGCTCTTATTTCGACGACAAAAAACGGCGAAGCCGGTGGCGGGATCGAACCAGAGGGGTCAAAATCGTCGGCGGCGCGTGTAGACCACTACACCACCAAGGCACATATTCCAACTGGTCTGCTGGCAGTAGACATCTAGGCAGCGCGGCGCCCATCCCAAAAAACTACCATATTTGTACAAAAGCTCATGAAACGACCAAAAAGTGGTGGTGCACACATTTTTTTTTGTTTTGACAGCCATTTTACATGAACCTCCGAAAAGTGCAACATCGGCGCGGGGGGACGCCTGTTCGTTTTGTTTGTTTCAAATGCATTTGAAATGGATCTCCCCCACGTCGTCCCCGCGCTTTTTTTCTACGATCACAAAAAAACGACTTACTGGTGGGTACCGACTGAATTGGTTGAACATGTGTTGTGACATTAGCGAGTTGTTGTGGAAGTTGAGCAAATCGGCTGAAAATATGGGATTGGTTGCACTGGAAATGCGTCAGTGGATATAGTTGGCGCTTTTTTGGTGAAAACATTTTTTCAAATGTTACTGGCGCTTTTTGGGTGTAAAACACCGAGAAAGCGCCAGTTTATGTAGTTGGCGCTTTTTCGGTGCAAATTTTCGAAAAATATTGTTAGCGCTTTTTGGGTGTGAAGCACTAAGAAAGCGCCAGTTCATGTAGTTTGCGTTTTTTAGTGCAAGGGCTTCGAGTAATGTTGCTGGCGCTTTTTGGGTGCAAAAGTTTCAAAAAAATGTTGCTGACGTCTTTTGGGTGCATAGATTCAAGAACCGTTGCTGGCGCTTTTCAGGTGAAAAATTTTTTGAGCACTGGAAATGCGTCCGTCCAAGTGCACCCAAAAAGCGTCAAGAAAGCTGACGCTTTCGAGGTGAAACGCGCCTTAAACCCTTGACGCAAACCCGGTGCCTCCAAAATCACGTCAATCCCCCACCCACCTTGATTAAAATGTTGAAACGGGTTCGCCGCTCCATTCGCACCATTTCCATTGTTATCCACATGTTGCGCCAACGCCATATTCAAATTGGTGATTGGTTGGTGAGCGGGTGTGGACCCTGTCGATCCACCAACTGTGTCGGAATTCCCGCCATCTGTTGTATCCGTACCATCGGTTGAGCGGCTCGACGAACGGATGTTCTCGTTGAAAACGCTACCACCATTTGGTAGGTTATCCACTGGAGAATTGAATGAAGAGTCTGGAAGTTCTATGATTCTATGATTCTATGGTTGGATCTATGGAAGTCACAGGACAATATGCGGATCTATGAAGTTGAATGAGTTGGGAAATTTGAAATTCTATGGATCTATGGATCTAGAAACTAGGATTCTATGGACCGATGTACCTACCAACTAGCTGACCTCAAATTCTATGGTTCTATGCAGAGTGCGTCCATTTGATATGTATAGAACTTGAATACATGGATATGGCAAGTTTTAAAGATTTGAAGTTCTATGGATCTATGGAGGTAACAATTTTCAATCTATCGTATCAAGTTCTGTGATTCTTTGGATCTGTGGATCTTCAAACTTGAAAATCTATGAATATATGGATCAGAAATAAGTGAATCTATGGTTCTATGTTCTCAAACATTCTCAGATCTATGACCTAATAAATCAAATGATCTAGAATTCTATGGTTCTATGCCTATAATACTCCTAGTTCATAGAACCTTTGAAGATCTATGGACTTGAAGTTTGAAGGTTCTATGACTCTATCAAAAATCTCTGCCGTCAAATTGTTTGATCTATGGTTTTATGGACTGTGATGGATCTATGAATATCTCTGGATCTATGGATCTATGACCTCTCAACCTAAAGATCTACAAATCTATGATTCAATAACTCACCAAGTGTCGTTGTTTCCATCATGGCTGCCAAATATTCCAGTTCAAATCCAAAACTTTTCTCGTATATGAATGACAATGGCCGTCTGCAAAAATGGGTATATACAACCAACCCATAAAACCCGCAGGTGTTCAGTGCAACACATGTTTGGCACCTGTGTGCCGTACTCGGATTACTGTAGTCACCCCTCATATCTACCGTACCACTCTTTGATCTACCTCCCCCATTAATCCATTTCTCTTTTCTTTCGCTCGCATTTTCTTTTCCTTCTTATCACTCCGAAATTGACCCACATTCGGTTTTTTCCCCCACTTTTTTCAACTTATCTAACACATACCTTTTTGGAAAAAAACTGGATTCCAAGTTTATTTCAGATGTATTTCTACTCCACCACAAGTTTGGAAGGCTCCGCCCCTTTTTTTGTCGATTTGATCGATGTATCTCTTTGAAAGAGTATATAGTGGAGTTGGACTCCTAAATGTATCGCTAGGCGATTTGGGATGGTTTGGAACCTGAAAATATAGTCATTTTTAGAATCAGCGGAAAATTCTGAGCTAGAAAAGTTTTTTGCAAAAATGTGCACTGGATGGGTGTCGAACCCTGGTCGCGTACTCCATAGCTCGAGATGCAACCATCTTGGCCAAAAAACTTTTCTAGATCAGAATTTTGAGAGGAATACGATAAAGAAAAGATTTCTTGGATATTATGACGATAAAATAGTGAAAAAAAGGAATCAAGGGAAGTCGAGTTGCCTTGATTTAAAAGCCAGGAGGTTGATAATAAAAAATAATAAGTTTTGTGTGAATGACAGATTTTTTTGTCGGTGAACGAGTGGACACGGCGGGGACGCAAAAAGTGATAAAGAAAATTGGGGTGGAAGAGGGCATTATTTTTGTTCCATTGCGAGTTTTTATCATTTGTTGCCCTGTCGTCTCTCTCATCACAACTGGGTTAAACGGCCGGCCGTCCCCGCCGTCCCCGCCAAAGTCTCTCGCTTTTCAATGTTCTCCTCCAGTTTTAATTGTATATAAATACATAAGGTAAACGCTTTTTTTTGCTGTTGATGAGAAATAAAAAAGTTTCGAGCGTTTACTATCAGTGTACAAATTGTACGATTATGATAAGACATCAGTTTTTTTTTGGGTTGACGCTTTTTGGGTGCATTCTTTGAAGGGGTAGTTGTCTAGAAATGTGGTACAATATACTGGCGCTTTTAAAGTGCAAATATGAGGTTATGACAGCAAGTTTCACTGGCGCTTTTGAGGTTCTTTATGGTGATAATTTGAGCTGACGCATTTCGAGTGCAGCGATTTAGAAATGTACCATGGCGCATTTTCGGTGCAGACAGAGCGTCAGCAAAGTGCTGGCGCATTGGTGGTGTGTGAAAATTCAGAAAATTCAACATTTTCTGTCCCAATATCAAAAAAAGCGCCAACAATCTAATTTATTGGCGCATTCTCGGTGAACGTATCCTGAAAAACGCCAGCAACTTGGTGACGCATTTTTCGTGCAACTATGAAGCCAAAAATAGTTCAAAATCAAGGCACTGACGCATTTCAAGAGCTGGCGCATTCTTTGTAGGATAATCAAAAAATGGATCAGCAAAATTATGGTGTTTTTTTCGAAAAATATCGAGAAACGCGACAGCAACCTCTTGGCGCATTTTCAGTGCAACTATCCAGAAAATTGTCAGAGCTTCTTGGCGTCTTTGAGGTGCAACTAAAATACCAAAAATAGCTCAAAAACAAGCCATTGACGCATTCCAAGTGCTGGCGCCTTTCACGTGCACCTCAAAGAAGAAACACGTCAATAATGAAGAACATCGCCCCAAAAAAAGGGACAACAATAGAAAAACCGAACGAAAAATGAGCGAAAGAACGGCGGCGGGGACAACGGGGACGCAAAAAAGGGCGAGAACGAGAACATTGAAGAAAAATGCAAGGAAAAGAAGAAGATGATGGAAACAGGTATATCTGTTATCTGATATTTTTATATGCTATATCTCTCAATTATCTTCTTTCGCCTACAAATTTTATCAGTTTTTTCATCCAGTGATAGTGACCCGGGAGATGAGAGTTTTGATCAGGATATATCCACTATCTGGAGGTGAAATATTGGAGGAGCTGACCCAGGTCACATGAGGTTGTAGGAAGATGGGATATTTATAGGATTGGGACTAGATTCTATGGAAAGATCTATGAGGTTCTATGGAAGGATCTATGAAGTTCTATGGTTCTAGGAAAGTTTTATGGAAACATTTATGTTTCTATGAAAGAATCTATGAGACTCTCAAAAAGTTCTATGAAAATGAAATATCTATGGAAGTATCTATGAGTGGATCTATAAGGTTCTATGGAAGTTCTATGGAAATGATCGAGGTTCTATGAAAGGATCTATGAGGTTCTATGCAACTCTTGGAAATTTCTATGAAGCTGCTGGAGGTTCTATGGAGGGATCTATGAAGTTCTATGCAGTTCAGTGGAAGTTCTATGGAAGCGTGAAAGGATCTATGGAAGGAACTATTAGGTTCTATGGAATTCTTTTTTAAAAATCTATGAAAGTATTAAAGGTTCTATGGGATTCTCAAGAAATTCTATGAAAGTGTTGAAGGATCTATGGAAGGATCTATGCAATTCTATGGTCAATGTAATGATTCTATAGATAGTTAACAAGGTTCTATGCCTATTATATGATGAAAAAAAGATTCTATGGAGGATCTATGAAATTCTATGGAGCTCTCAAAAAGTTCTATGAAATCGTTGAAATTTTTTTGGAAGGATCTATGAGATTCTATGAGTGGATCTATGATTTCCTAGAATTTCTATGGTAACGATTTTGAAGTTCTATGATGGTTCTAACTCGTTCTACAATAGGATCTACGAAGTTCTATGAACGATCTGAAAGATCTATGATTCATAACAAAATCAAATGCGATTCTATGCAAATTCTATGGTTCTATGAAAAAGTTCTATGCCACAAAAACAAAAAAACTTAAAATAATATGTGGTGTCGGGGCTAATAGCTCGTGTCAGTGCCATATTGCATCCAGACACTCGCGCTCTCTCCATAACACACACTATTTCGTCGGCTGTTTTGTCGATCCCAGATGTTTCCATCTAGATACAAATTGTTAGTAGAGTTGGACAAAAAAATGTGAGTGTATATAACCAATCGTTTACGTTTTTTGTTTCCAGCACACAAATTCGATATTTTCGCAACTTTTTGAGGTGCGAGAGAGTGTGAGACGCAGAGAAAGAGAGAAAAAACAGTATGAGCAGAAGAAAAGTGAGTGGACAAATTGGATGGACACACACACAAAAAAACGTAACGGGAAAAACAAATATAGACGGAATGGAAGAGGGGACGAATATGTTGCGATAGTATTTGGGAAACATAGATCCAGAGATGGAGAGCATAGAACTTGAGATGGTGGTCCATAGAATCACAGATCCTGATTTTATGAGACATAGAATCATAGAACTTAAGGGGTAGAATCCATAGAATTCTGAGAATGTGATACATAGAACCTTGTGAACTGAAACATAGAATCATAGAATCTGAAGCATAGAACTTATAGAAGGCATAGAACTAGATAGAGAAGTGAATCCATAGATCCATAGAATCTAGAGCATAAAATCATAGAATCTAGGCCATAGAATCATAGAATCGAATGCATAGAATCATAGAATCTAGGACATAGAATCATAGAACTTTCAAATATTCGACCAACTGATCAACAAGATTCATCCACCCAGAATCATAGATATGAGCATAGAACTGAAAATGATTCATAGATCCATTGAATCATCAGCATAGAAAACAGATATCATAGAATCATAGAACTATCGGTATCTATGCATATAACACATTACAAAATCATAGAATCCGTTCATGTTGTCATAGAACTTCATAGAACCTGCATAGAACTTTTAATTACTGGATGAAGGGATCTATGCATAGAATAAACTTTCGTAGAATTTCGAAACATAGAACTCCACATACTCATAGATTTTTCAAACTATGGTTCTATGAAGATAAAGGATCTATGCATAGATCTTCAGTTCTATGGCCTCCGGTCTAATGCAACATATTTGACGACAAATTGCACATACATAACACAAAAAACCAAAAAAAAGAGCATAGTTAAAATGACAAAAGCGGGTGAGGGAGAAAGGCGTTCAAAAAAAAGAGTATCAGAACCTGACCACATGTCGTTCAGGCAGCTGGGGCGGCTATTACACTTTTTTCGCCTAGATGATAGTTTTTTTTTCGACTTTTCGACGAAGATATCTTGAAAAAAATTCGAGGCAACCGATAGATATGATAGTTTTTAATGGATTATATGCGTTGATAGTGTTTGGGATCTATGCTGAGTTCTATGGTTCTATGGTAAATCTATGGAGGTTCTATGGTTTTTTGGAATGGATCTATGGAGTTTCATCAAGATCGATGGGTTCTATGCAAAAATAATTTTGGGATCTAAGAAATCTATGCTAAGTTCTATGGGTTCTATACTAGACCTATGGAAGTTTCTATGACTTGTCAAAGTTCTATGGTGAAGAAGTTGAGGTTCTATGGTCAGATTCTATGAGATCTATGGTAGATCTATATAAAAGGAATTGAAGGGATCTATGAAACTTCATCAAGTTCTATGATATCTATGAAATACATATGAAGTTCTATGCAAATTTTTTTCAAAATTCTTGAGAAGATCTATGAAGTTCTATGGCAGGTTCTATGGATGATCAGGAGTGTTCTATGAAGAATTTGGGATTCTATGATACTATGCTAGGATCTATGGATTTTTTCAAGTTCTATGATATCTATGTGCAGTTCTATGAAAAAAGTGAGATTCTATGACTATCTTGAGGGATCTATGAAAGTTCTATGAATCTTCGTAAGTGAGGATCTATGAACTTCAGGTTCTACGTCATAGAACCCAAGTTCTACGCATAGAACCTACCGGCGCTTTACACATGTAAGGGGGGCCCAACATGATAAGAAAGCCATGCAATTTGTTTGTCCTCCTTCCTTCTTCTCCTTCTCTGCCCAAAAAAAGGGCGAAGAAAAATTGAGGCAAAGTGCCGCCGGGGTGAACCTCAGCGGCTCGACACGACGGCAAAAAAAATGAATGTGTGTGTGTGCATTTTTTGTGCTCTCCGTGTTGCTTCTCTCCATTCTTTTTGTGATATTTTTTTTCAACATAGAACTAGTCAGGGACCACCCTGGGATGAACGCCGTGCAACAAAAAATTGGCTATATAGGAGGGGAGGAGGGGAGGAAGGAATGTGTGTGAGATACGTAGGAGGAAGGGCGGTTTGCAACTTTGCAACCGAGACTAAAGTACGCAAACACTTTGTAGGGGTATGTATGCACCTTATCTGACGCGCAAAATAACGGCGATTTTGAAATGCACATGATACACCATATCTGACGCGCATATCTAGCTAGAAGGAAGACGAGGTACGCAAACACTTTGATAGGAAAATACACTATATTTGACGCGCATAGAAAATAAAATAAAATGTTGCGGGTGATGCATGATATCTGACGCGCATATCTAGTCGGCAAGGGAGAAAAGTACGCAAACACTTTGGTGGGAAGATACATCATATTTGACGCGCATAGAAAACTACAGTATGAAATCTACTCAATACACTATATCTGACGCGCAAATCTAGTTGAAAATGAAAAAAGGTACGCAAACACTAAAATGCAGATGCACCATATTTGACGCGCAAAAAAATTTAAAAAATTGCGGATGATGCATCACATCAGACGCGCAAAATGGATGTGATTTTGAGATGCACACGAAACACCATATCTGACGCGCATAACTAGCTAGAAGAAAGTTAAGGTACGCAAACACTTCGGGAGGAAGATACACCATATCTAACGCGCAAAAAATATAATAAAATATTGCGGACAATGCACCCTACCTGACGCGCATAAAAAACGACTGTATGAAATGCACACGGTACACCATATCGGACGCGCAAAACCGCCTGAAAGTACGCAAACACCTGGAGCTCAATACACCATATCTTACGCGCAAACTTAGCAGCCAGGTGTACTGTAGAGTACGCAAACACTTTGATATTAATACATCACATCCTACGCGCAAACTCAAAATAATGAAAATTTCACATTTTTTGCGTCCACATCAGACGAGTTTTTTTTGTGAATGCACCACATTAGACGCGCAAAACTTGTATACACAGGTACGCAAACACTTCGACCGTAATGCACCATACCTTACGCGCAAAAAGTCTGAAATACACTATAGTTTACGCGCATAGAAACTACCTCGAAAACTTTTAGGCAAAGACAACAGTAATTTTTCACCTCCAAAAAAACTCGAAAAAATCTGTGAGGAAAAGAAGGTGGCGAGAAAACAACACGACCCGGTTTGTCTCAAAAATCGGTCAATTTCTCACAGGACAAAAAAATTAAGGCAGGCGAGAGAGTGTGGTGAATGGAGAGACGCAGACACGTCACAGTTGTTTTTTTCGTCGATGAGTGCGTGTTCGAGATCGCCTTGTGTGATAATGAGCGGAAAGATTGCAGGAGAGAATTGGATCAATTTTGTAGTTGTGGGGTCTTGAAATGGGAGTACGGTAGGTCATAGATCCATAGAACTGGGAGGTCATAGAACTCGAATCCATAGAGCCTGAAAGGCATAGATCCATAGATATAGATGCTCATAGAATCAAAGAATTGGAAAGTAGAGATCCATAGACATAGAACAACTAGAGAACATAGATCCATAGAACTAATAGATCATAGAATTTGAGTGCATAGATTCTGAGAGGCATATATCCCTAGATATGCGCCCATAGAATTGTAGAATCAGAAAGTAGATGCATAGAACCAAACAGG
Source organism: Caenorhabditis uteleia (assembly GCA_963573275.1). Lineage (NCBI taxonomy): Eukaryota > Metazoa > Nematoda > Chromadorea > Rhabditida > Rhabditidae > Caenorhabditis > Caenorhabditis uteleia. Next base: position 1,234,183 of record OY752134.1, read on the forward strand.
CATATGCATTGATACTACTTAGAAAAATGGACACATATATAGAATCATAGAATCATTGAACTACTAAAAGGCATAGAACCAGTGCATAGATCCATAGAACTAAAAGGTCATAGAACTCAAATCCATAGAACCTGAAAGGCATAGATATTGGCGCTCATAGAATTGTATAATCAGTAAGTAGATTCATAGAATCAAACAGGCATAGATACTTAGAAAAGTGGGCACATATAGAGAACCATTGAACCATAGAACTACTAGAAGGCATAGAACCAGAGAATACATCCATAGAACTAGAAGATCATAGAACTGGAGTGCATAGAACCTGAGAAGCATAGATCCTAAGTAAAAGATGTTCATAGAATTTCATAGAACTAGGATTGCAAAAAATCATAGAACTAAAAACCATAGAACCATAGAACTAGAATTCACAGAACTATAGAACCATAGAACCATAGAACCATAGAACCATAGATCTAGCTAACAGAGCTTCATAGATATAAAATCACACAGAACTATGCTAACCATAGATCCCCAGCTCCCTACCTCAATATCTATGTCATAGAATCATAAATTCATAAAAAAATTCTACGCCTACCAAATATGAGCCACTTATTAATTTCGACCATTCCCCGAAAATTGTTGCATAATTTGAGCCAAAAATGTCACGATTCCATTTTTGACCAATTCATCAAAAAAACAAAACCTTCGAGCATGTGATGAAAGAGTGTTCTCACAATTTTCATGATTAGTTGGGAGACGGGAAGTAAGAAACTTCTACTCTTTTTTTTGCTCTAAATGTAAGACTTGTGCCAGGAACCACACCATGTGCTAAGTTGGGCGGTGAGAAAATGAGAAGGAGAAAAAAGTGGGGAGAGTTACTTAGTTTGATTAGGTTGTGATTCTATGGGCATAGAACTGCAAAGGGGAAAGGGGTACTGTAGGTTCTATGGCATAAAATTGTGAAGGGATTGGGGTACTGTAGGTTCTATGACACGAAAAATGAAAACTTTGGTGGGGCTGTAGGTTCTATGGGCATAGAATTGTGTGTTGTGATTTTAAGATGGAAAAGGTCCAGGATGATTTGAAGTTATATGAAGTTTTTACTGATTCTATGGTCATAGATTTACAAAGGGTTGGGGGTACTGTAGATTCTATGGTCATAGAATTACAAAAGGGATTGGATCCACTATAGGTTCTATGGCATAGAATTGCAAAAGCTTGGGGTTACTGTAGGTTCTATGGCATAGAATTTCGTGTTGTTACTTTAGGGTCGCAAAGGTCAAGGAAGCTTTGAAGTTCTATGAAGTGAATAAAAAAGCGTTGAAGATACTGTAGGTTCTATGGCATAGAAATACAAAGGATCGGGGGTACTGTAGATTCTATGGCATATAATTGAAATGGAGAAGTGGTACTGTAGAATCTACGGCGTATTACTGAAAATGGTTAGAGATACTGTAGATTCCCTGACATAGAATTGCAAAAGAGATCAGGATACTGTAGGTTCTATGGCATAGAACTTCTCTATAGGTACAGTACGAATTGGCAGGAATATGCGAAATTCTATGAATCTATGGCATAGAATTTTGAAATAACATGACTACTGTAGGTTCTATGATTGTCAGATCTATGAGTTCTATGAAAAGTTATTGATAGATTCTATGGCATGGAACTAGAAATCAGTTCTATGATTGCTAACTTGTAAGTTCTATGCATAGAATTTACTTCTAGTATATATAAAGTACCATAGATCTCACTACTACTCTAGGTTCTATGATTTTTCAAGTTCTATGCATAGAATTCTATACCATAGAACCGAGCACGATTCAACAAGCTCAACCAAATATCACCGCGATTATCAAACCTAGCAATTTCTATGATACACCTATATAGGCGAGAGAGTGTACAAAACATAGAGACGCAGAGAAATAGTGACGATATGGGTGGTTTCTATGTAATTATGCAACTATTCATATGTTGCATAGAACTTTTTATGAAAAGAAGTCAATTGGGTGTATCTATGATTCTATGTATATCTATGATCATAGATCAAATTCTATGCATAGACCACCCATTACGTTTTATGTACTAGTCGACACGCCTGGCACGTTCATTTTAGTCAGATTAATTTTTTTCGTCTAGTTCCATGTCACTTTTTTTTTGCATCACAAAAAGGAAATTTTTTATAGGCTCCGCCCACTTTCGGGTCCCGACATGAATGTAGTTTCGTGTCGGGACCTGGGGTACGGTAGGGGGCGGGGCCTAAGGGGTGACGAGGGAAGGATACGGTAGAGTGGAGATTAGAATCTTAGTCATTCAGATTTGTGAATCTAAGAATCTATGAATCATAGAACTCGAGAATCTATGAATCTATGAATCATAGAACTTGAAGATTTATAAATCTATGAATCATAGAACTCGAGGATCTATGAATCTATGAATCATAGAACTCAAGGATCTATGAATCATAGAACTCAAGGATCTATGAATCATAGAACTCAAGGATCTATGAATCTATGATTCATAGAACTTGAGGATCTATGAATCTTTGAATAATAGAACTCGAGGGTCTATGAATCTGTGAATCTATGAATCTATGAATCTATGAATCTATGAATCTATGAATCTATGAATCTATGAATATATGAAGCTATGAATCTATGAATCTATGAATCCATAGGTCGAATAGTGCCTGGAAGCGGGGAGGGGGGGGGGGGTCTCAGCAAAAACCGAGCAATTTCATGAAAAACCACTATACACATCTTGTTCAGCATGTGTAGAAACCTACCGCAAAATTTTTTCAGGTCCGTACATGACCGGGTTCCTGAGTTACAGATACACCCTAATATGAAGAGTTTCACTTGAAAAATCGACCGTTTTGTGTAGTCAGAGCCATAACTCAAGAACCCGGTCATGTACGGACCTGAAAAAATTTTGCGGCTAGTTTCTGCACAGGCCTAACAAGATGTGTATAGTGGTTTTTCATGAAATTGTTTGGTTTTTGCTGAGACCCCCTCCTAGTATTCTGCAGGACTATTCGACCTATGTATGAATCTATGAATCTATGAATCTATGAATCTATGAATCTATGAATCTATGAATCTATGAATCTATGAATCTATGAATCTATGAATCTATGAATCTATGAATCTATGAATCTATGAATCTATGAATCTATGAATCTATGAATCTATGAATCTATGAATCTATGAATCTATGAATCTATGAATCATAGAACTCGAGAATCTATGAATCTATGAATCATAGAACTCGAGGATCTATGAATCTATGAATCTATGAATCTATGAATCTATGAATCTATGAATCTATGAATCTATGAATCTATGAATCTATGAATCTATGAATCTATGAATCTATGAATCTATGAATCTATGAATCTATGAATCTATGAATCTATGAATCATAGAACTCGAGAATCTATGAATCTATGAATCATAGAACTCGAGGATCTATGAATCTATGAATCTATGAATCTATGAATCTATGAATCTATGAATCTATGAATCTATGAATCATAGAACTCGAGGATCTATGAATCTATGAATCTATGAATCATAGAACTCGAGGATCTATGAATCTATGAATCATAGAACTCGAGGGTCTATGAATCTGTGAATCTATGAATCTATGAATCTATGAATCTATGAATCTATGAATCTATGAATCTATGAATCTATGAATCTATGAATCTATGAATCTATGAATCTATGAATCTATGAATCTATGAATCTATGAATCTATGAATCTATGAATCTATGAATCTATGAATCTATGAATCTATGAATCTATGAATCTATGAATCTATGAATCTATGAATCTATGAATCATAGAACTCGAGAATCTATGAATCTATGAATCATAGAACTCGAGGATCTATGAATCTATGAATCTATGAATCTATGAATCTATGAATCTATGAATCTATGAATCTATGAATCATAGAACTCGAGGATCTATGAATCTATGAATCTATGAATCATAGAACTCGAGGATCTATGAATCTATGAATCATAGAACTCGAGGGTCTATGAATCTGTGAATCTATGAATCTATGAATCTATGAATCTATGAATCTATGAATCTATGAATCTATGAATCTATGAATCTATGAATCTATGAATCTATGAATCTATGAATCTATGAATCTATGAATCTATGAATCTATGAATCTATGAATCTATGAATCTATGAATCTATGAATCTATGAATGTATGAATCTATGAATCTATGAATCTATGAATCTATGAATCTATGAATCTATGAATCTATGAATCTATGAATCTATGAATCTATGAATCTATGAAACTATGAATCTATGAATCTATGAATCTATGAATCTATGAATCTATGAATCTATGAATCTATGAATCTATGAATCTATGACTCCCCTCTTCATGCATAGATCTACCAGTAAACTAACCCTCCAACTCTTCTACCCATTAAACGTATCATAATCCTAAAACGACCCACCAAAAGAGAGGACGGGACCGGAAAAACCATTAAAATATAGATGAATGTTCAATGTTTTTTTTTTCATTCGGTATGTGCCAGTTTTTCCTCGAGTCCGACAAAAAGAGCACAAAAAGCCGCAGGGTACCCATGGGACATGTACTATCTTGGCTCGGCGAGCAACAGATAAGAGCCCATACATGTGCACACACCCATTAAATGAAAGAATAGGCAAAAAAATGGAAACGAGGAAAGATTGAACGCGCAACCGACCACACATGCAAAAAAACGAGAGGAGGAGGAAATTGGAAAAAGGGCCTTTTTTGAAACTTTGCAGTTTTATACTATCATAGAACCATAGAATCATAGAACTATGTGGCATAGAATATGACGTAGATACATAGATTATACGAATATCTATGCATAAAATGGGGAAGAGGGAGACTCATAGATTCATAGATTCATAGATTCATAGATTCATAGATTCATAGATTCATAGATTCATAGATTCATAGATTCATAGATTCATAGATTCATAGATTCATAGATTCATAGATTCATAGATTCATAGATTCATAGATTCATAGATTCATAGATTCATAGATTCATAGATTCATAGATTCATAGATTCATAGATTCATAGATTCATAGATTCATAGATTCATAGATTCATAGATTCATAGATTCATAGATTCATAGATTCATAGATTCATAGATTCATAGATTCATAGATTCATAGATTCATAGATTCATAGATTCATAGATTCATAGATTCATAGATTCATAGATTCATAGATTCATAGATTCATAGATTCATAGATTCATAGATTCATAGATTCATAGATTCATAGATTCATAGATTCATAGATTCATAGATTCATAGATTCATAGATTCATAGATTCATAGATTCATAGATTCATAGATTCAAAGATTCATAGATTCATAGATTCATAGATTCATAGATTCATAGATTCATAGATTCATAGGTTCATAGATTCATAGATTCATAGATTCATAGATTCATAGATTCATAGTTTCATAGATTCATAGATTCATAGATTCATAGATTCATAGATTTATAGATTCATAGATTCATAGATTCATAGATTCATAGATTCATAGATTCATAGTTTCATAGATTCATAGATTCATAGATTCATAGATTCATAGATTCATAGATTCATAGATTCATAGATTCATAGATTCATAGATTCATAGATTCATAGATTCATAGATTCATAGATTCATAGATCCTCGAGTTCTATGCTTCATAGATTCATAGATTCATAGATCCTCGAGTTCTATGCCTCATAGATTCATAGATCCTCGAGCTCTATGCTTCATAGATTCATAGATCCTCGAGTTCTATGCTTTATAGATTCAAAGATCCTCGAGTTCTATGCTTCATAGATTCATAGATTCTGGAGATCTATGCATAGAACTATAATAGTTCTATGCATAGATATTCCCAACAAGAACGCATCAATCAAATCAAATAGTCAAAGACCACAAATGTTCCCCAAAAAAAGGTATTTGATGTGAAATATTTATTATTGCATATATACAATAATAAATCTTCTTCCCTGTTCAAATTCACAAAAAAGTGGACCACCCACACCGTTAAAAAATGAGGGAAGGGACATAAAAATGGAATTATTTGACTAACCATGGGTCATAAAAAAGTTCTATGAAAATATATATTTATTTTCATAGAACTATCAAATATTGGAGTTACTATTAGTAAAAAGCGACTCAAAAAAGTGGAATGATTTGAAAAAGCGAATTGTAAAGAAAAAAGTGGGCGGGGCTTGCAACGATGTGTTGTTTCTTTTGAAATTGGACCGCCCTTGGGATATCAAAGGATACTGTAGATATATGTATATAGGATTGAGATGGCATAGATATTGTGATTGTTGATGTTGGTGTACGGTATGTCTATGTGTCTATCTATGGATCTATGAATCAATGATTTCATAAATCTAGGTACCTTCGATTTTCCGAATCTAGGAAATAACGATTCTACGAATCTATGAATCTCAACCTTCTCCGATTCTATGCATAAATCTATCAATTTCTATGCTTCTTTGTAAGTTCTATGTATCTACGTCATCATGTTCTATGCCTGCTAGTTCTTCGATTCTATGATTCTATGACTTTCGATATCATAGATCCTCAACATTTTCTGTACCTATGGATTACTGTATCTATAAAGTAGTACTGTAGCACATTTGGTATCTACAGTATCCAGATGGTTACTGTAGCTTTGACTTTTTTCGATCCAAGTTCTTACTGTACCTTCTGCATTCACAGTGCAATGATATTTCAGATTCTCTGCCTTACTGTAGCTACAGTACATCCGCCTACTGTATCACAAAATTCTACAATACTCAACAATTTGTCAGTTCCTGGACTTACTTAACTACAGTACATATATCTACCGTACGCCAGATCCTACAGTACTCAACAACTGGCCAGCTTCTTGTCTTACTGTAGTTACAGTACCTCTGTCTACCGTGCTCCAGGTCCTACAGTACACCTTCTTTAAATATTTACCCACCAAATCAATCAAAAAAACTTCTTTCTACCCAAATATTTATCCATCTTCCCAACTTCATCATCCATACAGGAGTCATCGCTGCCACAAACGACCTTGTTAAGAATACGACAAGTGACCATGTAAATTGTCACAAAAAAAACTTTCACCTCCTAAAGAAAACAATATCTATACCGTATTCCTCTCCGTTTTCACATTATGATCACTTGGATGAATCCAAAAGTTTTTGGGCGATACGCAAAAAAACGTTTGGTTTTGATTCGTCGTGCGGCTGCATAGATTCAATGAGACAGATTTTCGTATAGGGGGATTACTGTAGGTCATCATGATCAAACTAATTCAATAATTGTGCGTTTTTTTCCGGGAATCATTTTATAGAGGGAATATATAATAGGAAAGAAAATCGAATTAAAGAAGAAAGAAAAAAATATTATGGAGAGAGAGAGAGAAAAAGTTAGTTGAAACAGAAGTATGGATGGGAAAATTCACAAAATTAGAAAAATTGATAGGGGCCGTTTCAGTCACCCTTGTACATTAACCAGACTCGTGGCGATTCGGCGTAAGCTGAAAATAGTCCAAATTTATGAAAAATCAGAAAATTTGAATATTACCATGACTTGCTTCTTCTGTGACGTATCCGTTGTGCTCGTGGAGCATGTGATCCTTCATTTCTGCCCATAATACGGTTCGTTGATGGCAAACTGAGCACAAGTAGCCATGATGTTCCTATAAAATGACGTGATATACGTTTCAAAATGAACATATGATCAAAAATGAGTTGAAAATGTTGATTTTTTGGAAGGGATTGAAAAATTATTTGATTTTATTCAGAAAAAGGAAATTTAATCGCTTGGAACTGAATTTTCGGATATTTACGCAAGCGAGATGCGTTTGGAGGTTCAAGAAATCGGCTGAAATTGCTCTTTTATCGCCATATTTTTCTCAGAATACTATTTTTGAGGAAATATATGCAAATTTCGGGAAAAAATCAGCGCCATCAGCTGGAAAATCTATAGAAAACTGTTTTTCTTCATTTTACATGCAAAAACTTTGGGCGAAAAAATTTTAAAGCGCTGAAAATGTCAATATTTCAGAGGAAAATTTTTTGAAGACTCAAAATATACTAATGCAAGCTTTTTGTGATTTTTTTTTCAATCGAAAGCATGATGTTTCGCAATTTTTCCCGTTCAAAAAGGTCATTTTTTCCGCAGAAAGTCACATTTTCAATCTATTTTCCCACAAAACAGCTCATTTTGCGGCAAATCTTCGTCTAATTACTATCCATTTATCGACCTTTACCAAATCACCTTGTATCAATTCTCAAACTTTTTTTGCATTCCATCAATTGCGAAATGTCCTTCACAAATTTCATCTAATTATACATTGTTCAATCCATTATTATAACTTTTTTCATAGCAAATCTAACCTTTTGATGATCCTCCATTTGTTGGTATCGATTCGTTTTCATATCACAGACATTGCATTCGAATTTGAGGATACCAGTATGAACTCGTTCGTGTGTTGTTACTGCCGTTTCGGAGATGAAGAATTCTTCGCAGAAGTGGCATTGATAGGTGCGCGAGAAGATGTGCGTCATTTTTTTGTGCTTTCGAAGCTTTCGAGGGGTTAGGAACTTTTGGTTACAGTCCGAACATCTGAAAATTCGTGGTTTTTAGATTTCCAGTCAATAACTGTTTTTACAGGCGAATTCATAAGTAGAATACTTCATTTTTGGCAAAAAAGCTGGACCCGTGGTTTTCAGAATAAAAATTTATAAAGTGGGACCCCTGGTCAACAAAAAATGGGTCGATTGCCAAAAAGTGCCCTTTTTCTGACAAAAAAAAGTGAAGTTACAATTTTTAGGGAAGGTGGGACCCATTACCCGGCCCAAAATTACTGCAAAATCTCAAAAAATGGGCCCTATGGACGGAAAAGTTCGAAATTCGGTCATTTTTTTATTTTTCTGTTATAAGATCATGTTTCCATCAGCCAATTTCAGCTATTTTTCAAATTTCAACCTAAAAACACACACCTGAATCCAGAATTGGCTCCACGATGAAATTTATTACGATGTTTGACCAAGCGCATTTCAGTACACATGTTACGCATTGGTTTGCAGTCCAGGCACATAAAAGTCTGAAAATATCTCATATTTTACACTATATTCCGTTTTTTAGCCTACCAAGTCACAATCATGACCATTTGGATCATCGATTTCAGCTTGAGTGTCAAGACATTTGAAACAATCCCTACATTGCACGAATTCCGCGCTTTCTGGATGCTTCTGAAGGGAATTTCCTATTTTTTGAGGCAGAAAAAGCAAAAAAGCGATGTACCTTGGTAATATGAGTATTAAACGAGATATCATTCCTGAATCTCTTATCACAAAACGGACATTGTGGTGATCGCTTCTTGAAATATGGGAATTTCTTGTTGATAACTTCGAGTGGCCTTGCAATCGAGCCATACTTGTTCAATCGTGGAATGTGGCCGTTGCTATTCTCGCCAGGCATTGGAATTCTGAAAATCTCCCATAATTTTCTATAAATTAGCAAAAATAACTCACTCATCAACCTCTACAGCATTGGCAGTCTCCTCAAACTCGGATTCTGGTGGAATGAAGCCGCCACTCATAATTTCCTCAATTCTGGATCGCTCTCTGTCTTGTTCGCTTTAAAAATTAACCATTTCACCATTTTTTCACTTTCAAACGACTTACGCCAACTCGGCAGTTTGTTGGATTTGCTCTTCGACATATTTCTCATAATGGATTGGATGACAATCGCGTAGATGTCTCTCGAGAATGTGAACTTCACCGAAACGATTTTTGCACACTTTGCATCTGACCATCGAGGCTCTGACCATGTTTCGGATCTCGTGTGGCTCATAATCCGGCGCCAAACGAACATCTTGTTGCTCGCAAAGGCTTCGAGTACCGAAATCTTGTTGGTCTGGAAAATAATGAATATTTTTGATGTTTCGATCGGTTGGATTGCAATTTTTCTCTTTGGCTAGCTTATTTTCATGATTTTAAACGTATTCTGAAGGATTTTTGGCGAAAATATAGGTTTTGATGCAATATTTTGTGAAAATGAGCTCGGAAAGACCTCGAATGCCGATATCTTGTTGATCTGGAGTAGTTTTGAAAATTTTAGATGTTTCGATCGGTTGGATTGGAAATTTAGCGTTTAAAAAATTAATTTCCATGTTTTGAAACGTATTTTGAAGGATTTTTGGCGAAAATATGGGTTTTGACGCTATTTTTCGTTAAAATGATGCAATTTTTAAGGATTAAAAGAAAAAGGACTCACTATAGTTTGAAAATCCAATATCTGTATTTCCAATAGCTTCCAACTGTTGCAACTTCGCCTTGCATTCATGTCGTCTCTGGATCGGGCGATTCGCACTGTCCAGCACAATTCTATCCCGTCTCACCGGCTGAAACCACCAAAATTCTCGATTTTTGGCCTAAAATTACACTTACCGGTCCCCTCAACTGCTTCAGAAGCTCTCCAACGCCTGACAACTTCTTGACAGTCGTGTGCTCCACAAAATCCTGACCATCGCAGTCTGTGTCGTTCCATTCTGAATATTGATACCCGGAATCAGCTGAAAATTGGGGATTCACAAGATTTTGGTGGTTTTCAAATGGGGTTAAATGTGGTTAAACTCAAATTTTTCGATGATAGTGACTTGGTTTGAAGAAACCAGTTGGTAAAAATAAAAAATAATAGGACAAAAAATAAATTTCAAAGGTTTTTTATTTATTATACAATTGGGATTCAATAAAAACGCTTGTTTACGTGTTGATGATGCAACTTCATGCTTTATTGTGTTGTATGCCGGATATAACTCGTCGATTCTCGGTTTAACGTCTATCATCTGCAAGGAAAACATTTTTAAGCGGTTAAAATTCGAAAAACGGGAAAATAGGCGATATTTAATCAGCTGCGTGTGCTCTGGAGCACTTTTTTAACAAAATATGTTGTTTTTTGATGAAAAATGTAAAATTCTTGCTATAAACATAACATTTACACAGAAAACGCGAAAACATACGAAAAAACATAATTTTCTCCGAATTCAAATTTTCGTCCGTGTGGACTACACACCCGTTTCGCTAGGGCGCGCTTGCATTCTTGTTGGTAACTGTACAGATTTTCAGCCTTTTACAGTCTGAAAGTCTGTAAATCTCGAAAATAACTTCTGAAAAACATCTAAAAATACAATATATAAAATCCAAGTACAAAATTTCCCAATATCAAAGTTCACAACCACCCCAGAACCTCGTACACCGGTAGTTGAAACCTAAACCTCATCAGAAGTCCACGTTGCACTAATCATATTTGTATAATACGTTTGACATGATAAACTACATTAAAGTCTCTACAAATTGAATGCTATCTTGTCAATTACAACTCACAAATTGTGTGTCTATTATCAATTTGCTCTCCTTATCAGTTATCAGTGCTCTATCAAGGACTGTTTCATTCATTCATTCTCCATTCAACCTCGACACAATACAATGTCCTTGTTACACTGGCTGCTCCTATCCGTTTTCGTGTTATCCGTCTATTCCAAGTGTGAGGATGGTGTTGATAATGTGATCAAGTTCACTGATACCACCAAGGGCAAGTCCAAGATTATTTTCACTGATTTCGAGGTGCTTACTTATGATGAGCACAAGGAGCCAGCGTGTATCGGTGGAAAACCACAATTCCGTCTTCCAGGACACTTCAAGCTTCATAAAGGTTTGGTTGGATGGAGCTAAACCTAAAGTTATTGCTATTCAGGATTCATCGAGGTAACTGAGGCTATTACCGATAATGATGCTTTGGAATTGGCATTGACTGTTGAGAAGGATAGTTGGATGATTGGAAAAGTTTGTGTGAATGGAAAATCGGAGAACTCATTTGTCCCGGATCAACTTTGGTAGGTTTGGACAGGTAGATCAAAAAAATTGGATCCATTTTGAAAAAAGCGCGCTGAAATTGAGCTATTTTGAAGCGCGAGGCGGCTGCGCGCGCGCGTTCCACCTGCAAAGTAGTTGTGGCCTAGTGGCTAGCACACATGACTTGTAAGAAAAAGGTCAAGGGTTCGACACCCAACCAATGCAAAACTATTTTTGTATCTCTGTTTTCAGCAAATTCCAACTCTGCGCCCTTGCACCATCCCTCTGCGCCCTTCTCCGCGTCAAGACATCCGGACCAATCGACATCACACCATTCGTCCAAAAAGAGCCAATCGACATCGGAGCCATGCCAATCCCACAACTCGGTGGAGACTGGAAGATCGCCGCAAATATCATGTACAACTCGAAAAAAATGGCCGGCATGCAGATTGGAAATGGAAAGACATGGTTGAATATCTATGTAAGAACTTGATATTGATTGTATCAAATCAAAATGTGTGTTTTTTTCAGTCACAAGAGGGCAAGGGAGGAGATATCAATTATGACCCAGTACCACCAGGTGGACCAAACTTCAACAAGGATCACGAGGAGTTGTAGGACAATGGAATCATTATTTATTTGTTTTTTCGTCACAGTTGTTATAAAATGTTTGGTTTTTTGTAGTTTGTAGTTTGTGTCGGCAAACATCAAAGAGTTCCAGACTGATAATTTCAGTGAAAATGACGAAATGCGTCAGTTTCTGATAACTAAATATATGATTCATAAATTCATAGATTCATAGATTCATAGATTCATAGATTCATAGATTCATAGATTCATAGATTCATAGATTCATAGATTCATAGATTCATAGATTCATAGATTCATAGATTCATAGATTCATAGATTCATAGATTCATAGATTCATAGATTCATAGATTCATAGATTCATTGATTCATAGATTCATAGATTCATAGATTCATAGATTCGTAGATTCATAGATTCATAGATTCATAGATCCTCGATTTCTAGATTCATAGATTCTATGAACCAGCAAAAAGGACATTTTGTATCAACTAATAACTTTATTCAAAAAAAAAACCATCACTTATCACCAACTCGACTCAAAATGCATGCTCCCCGAGCTGGAACTTGCTGTCTCTCCTCCACTATTTCAGCATGACATGTATTCTCCTTGACTTGATACTTCACCTTGTCGAAGAAGAACATGTCCAAAATTCGATAACAAAACAGTTGAAACTCGCGGCAAAAGTCCAATCGATCTATATCCCTGCCATCCGATTGTATCATCAATGCGAGGTCCCGAGCCATAGCTGTCATATCTAGATCCTTCTCCGATATCATGGTGTGTCGGACTACCAATGAATCCAGAGTCTTGCTCTTCTCCTGATCCGTACAACGATGAAAGCTACAGTACTCCCTAACAGCTGCGATATCTTTCACAGTTGTATCCAGCGTATCATTCTCCTTCCGACAAATATTCTCTATCTTGGCTTCCAGACTTTTGTAGATATTTGCACATTGATATTCCAACAGTGGATAAATCGACGCTATATAGGTTGGTAGATTTTGAGACGAGTACAGCTGGAATCCATATTTCAACGGAATCAAATGCTCCGTATCGGTAGATAGGCGAAGCTTCCGCTTGATACTCGGTTGTGGATATTCATCAAGAATATGAGCTTTGTCAGTTTCCGAACTTTCAACAAGAATACATTTGTCACAAGTCACCTCCTTCCGTTGATACTTGTGAGTGAAGATGTTTCGGATATTCATAACCAAGGTACATCCTTCCATGAAGTTCTTACAGTATCTACCATCCTTACTGTATCTACCGTATCCAGCTGCCAAGGTCATCATATCAAGAAGTTTTCCAGTGACTGTAGATCCATGAAAATCTGCTACTACCTCCTTGATATCATTGCTCTCCATATCTGCTGTTCGGATCAGGATACAAGCAGTCTGAGCAACTTTTCCCGGTATACATGTGCTCTCCTTGATTTGAAAATCACCATTTCCAAAGTATCGCTCGATCATCTGGTTGCATCGATTGTGGAAGTGTTGGCAAAAGTCCCTGGTGAGATTATTCGTGAAATATGAATAAAAAACTGAATCAATCGCCAATTCAGTTACATCGATATCCTTCGCTGATACAGCTGTAAGCCTAACAGCTTGATTCTCCACTTCCTCCTTCTTCTTCTTCACTTCGTCCTCCGAGCAAATGTGAAACTCACAGCTCTTGTCCCTGTTTCTGCACACATTCCCTATCTTCTCCTCCAATCGTCTGTGCTGTATCGAGCAACAATACTGGAATCGTTCCTCTTGACGTTCGCGAGTGAAATTTGGCATAGTTTGTATACCGCTCAATTTCAGACAATAGCTGTGCCAACGATGTTTTGTGTCGGAGTTGAAGACGGTTTTTGATAGTGGATCTTGGAACTTTCGGATCGTCAAATCCGGGGTGTATTCATCACAGCTAGATAGAATACATGATCCAGTTTTCTGGGAACAGTTCAACTCTATAGATTGGCATACTTGCTTCCTATCGAAGATTGCTCGACATGAATCGTTGAAATATGAGCAATAATCATCCGTATCGTTCTTCTGGTAGTTGGCTATTCTTGAGCATTCCGAGGTGAAATCGAGTTTTGTCGAGTTGGTATGGCATTGAGCTAGCAAAAACAGAAAGGTTAGGTAGCAGGTGAGTTTGAGTAGCATGGCTCTGAAAGTGGAAAAAAATTGGAGACAGTCTAAATGAGGCAGTCTAAATCGAGCAAGGAGTAAAACTCTGAATGCAACATCAGAGAATGGGAAGAGGACAAAAAAACGATAGGAACAAATCAACATCGGAAAATGTGGCTAGATAGAGAGAAAGAAACATTTTTGCATTTCGGAAATTCGTTTCAAACGGAAATACAGTACCCAAACTGTAAAAACGTATCGAGACCCTGGTGCGTATGAAAAGTACAAAGATCATGGAAGGTCCAACACTGGTAAAATCAGATTATATCGGTATCTAATTAGGTTACTTGAATAGATTTATAAATCAAACTGGCCCAACTGGATCAACTGGACCAAAATGAATGCATAGGAAACGATACTATATAATAATGGGCAATTGATATACAAAAGGTTGGCTCAATGTGCAAATCTAAAATCGATGACAAGAAAATGTGCAGAAACGCAACAATTTGTGTTGTTTGAATCTCTCTGCGGAGCTGATAGAACATTGGAACACGTGAGAGATGGAGAAGAGAACGCAAAAAACACACATGCACTCTTTTTGCTGGCAAGACGAGTGACTCAAGGAGGGTCCCATATGACGTCAGATGAGATTGTCAATCTTGATTTGTTACAGTACCCCTTTCTTTCGGATAAGGTGGACCATCAGGATATCATTCAGAGATTTTAGGCTCTTTTCACAGTGTCTTCACTGGATTACTGTGCTACTGATAATCTGAACAATGTAAAATAGTTGTCAAACTTTATTCAAAAATCATAATTAAAACAATCGAGATACAAATTTATCATGGAAGCTCAGCAAGTTGTCTTCCGAAACGTCGGCACCACCCACTTTCGTAAAAATACAATTACCTTCAATCGGGCCCTTCTCACCTCCAAAGCAATCGTTCAATTTATGCTTCATTCTTCCGTGAAAAAAGATTAAGAACATCCATTCGAACTTCTCGCATGCATAAACAAACTTTTGGCAATCCTGGGCGTTGCCAATCAATGCCATCACCAGCTCGGTTAGGTTGAAGTCAGTTTCCTTGATTGGTCTCATCATTTTTGAAGTTTCCGCAACTTCTGTTGTGTTGATACTGGTTACAACATCCATATCAGCCACTTTCGTATATAGGCACAGTCCTCCAAGCGATCCACAACTATATTGCACCGGCTCTATTATTCCACGAAACACTTTTTCAAAATCCCGGCATTGAGCAAAAAAGTTGTCGCAATTTTTGTCGTCAATCAGAAACATTGCCAATCCAGATAGATCGATTTTTTTTGATGGTGCTGGTTCAACTTCGCCAGATGTCTTGATACGACACGTGCCAGTTATCAAAACTTTATCGCAGCTGATTTCAGTTGATTTGAAATTTGAGTGTTTGGCTTCAAGGATTGAGGTGCATGTTTTGATAAAATTGACGCAGAAGGCTGAAGTGTTGCCGGCTTGATTCGCGATTTTTTCGCATTCTGTGGAGTAGTCCAGTCCATTTGAACTGGAGATAAGGATGGCTAGGACTGTTATGAGCAGCATGGCACCTGGAAGTTGGAAAGTTGAATTAGTATTATCGGTTTAAAACGAAGCGAAAGCTTTCACAGAACAAAAAGTAAAACTATAGTACTAGTTAAAGGCGCATAGCTCAATACAGCTCTTGCCTTGTGGAACATTTTCGGTTTTCTAACTAGTAAGGCTTGATTCGTAAGCTAACGATAATAGAAATCAAAAGGTTGAAGAACAGAGAAAAACCGTATTGAATGGGGGATACACTCAACAAATGACGTACCGGATGTAATTAGATGACAAGATTACCTCAAATGCTACCACCTGGCGTACCATCTGGTATAACGTAGTTAATTACAGGCTACGTCATGTCGGACCCTAGCACTCAAAGGTGGGCTCGGTGATGTAACTACCGGAGGGCAGCATGCCGTCAGATCAAATTATTCACACTTGACAGCATCGAAACAATTGTAGCAAGTTGCTTTTGGATAAAGTGACAAAACCTAGAAACCTAGAAAAAAATTGCATTATTTGTCACAGCGAAAAATTGCACATCTACAGTATACTACAGTAGTCTGCGCCCAAACTACATTACCCACACAGGATTTTTAATTTCAGAACCATGGCAGATAAAGAACATCGTTTTACTGTATTAAGAAAAAATAATAATATTAGCATACTGTACTTCTCCCATTTATTTCGATGCTGAAAATAACGAATTGGCATACTGTATTAAAGGCACATACGACATCTGGCAGAAACTTATCTAACGAAAATTGGACAGTTCCCCAATTACGTTGTTTACAGCATTTTGTATCTACCCAAATCCACTGCAACATGAACATTCCTCTAAACATCATAAAATCTCCTCTGATCACCTTCCCGCAAAAAACTCGCTAACCCACATCGGCCATTTGTCGGCATATTATGCTTCCATTCCCTCCATTCTGGGCAATTCATCATTTTTTGATATTACCATTCCCCTATGCCCTAAAAATATCCAGAATCATCATTCGTTTTCTGCCAATTAAGATATCCATCTTTTTTTTGAAGATTCATCTGCTTCTTACACCCTCACTTATCTGATCTACCAGAACTGGATATAAGCATATATGAAAAGAGGGGGAAACCGTTCCAAGGTTATATAATCATTTGTGAATCTATGAATCTATGAATCTATGAATCTATGAATCTATGAATCTATGAATCTATGAATCTATGAATCTATGAATCTATGAATCTATGAATCTATGAATCTATGAATCTATGAATCTATGAATCTATGAATCTATGAATCTATGAATCTATGAATCTATGAATCTATGAATCTATGAATCTATGAATCTATGAATCTATGAATCTATGAATCTATGAATCTATGAATCTATGAATCTATGAATCTATGAATCTATGAATCTATGAATCTATGAATCTATGAATCTATGAATCTATGAATCTATGAATCTATGAATCTATGAATCTATGAATCTATGAATCTATGAATCTATGAATCTATGAATCTATGAATCTATGAATCTATGAATCTATGAATCTATGAATCTATGAATCTATGAATCTATGAATCTATGAATCTATGAATCTATGAATCTATGAATCTATGAATCTATGAATCTATGAATCTATGAATCTATGAATCTATGAATCTATGAATCTATGAATCTATGAATCTATGAATCTATGAATCTATGAATCTATGAATCTATGAATCTATGAATCTATGAATCTATGAATCTATGAATCTATGAATCTATGAATCTATGAATCTATGAATCTATGAATCTATGAATCTATGAATCTATGAATCTATGAATCTATGAATCTATGAATCTATGAATCTATGAATCTATGAATCTATGAATCTATGAATCTATGAATCTATGAATCTATGAATCTATGAATCTATGAATCTATGAATCTATGAATCTATGAATCTATGAATCTATGAATCTATGAATCTATGAATCTATGAATCTATGAATCTATGAATCTATGAATCTATGAATCTATGAATCTATGAATCTATGAATCTATGAATCTATGAATCTATGAATCTATGAATCTATGAATCTATGAATCTATGAATCTATGAATCTATGAATCTATGAATCTATGAATCTATGAATCTATGAATCTATGAATCTATGAATCTATGAATCTATGAATCTATGAATCTATGAATCTATGAATCTATGAATCTATGAATCTATGAATCTATGAATCGGTAACTGCATAGAACTTGATATTTTTGCATAGAATCTGCCACTTTTGCACAGATCGAGGAGTCTATGCATAGGTCCATTCATAAATGCATAGAATAAGGCATTCATCCATAGAACCAGAAGTTAATTCTTGAAAAAAGGCATCTATGAACTTGTCATTTTTTGCATAGAACCAGGTGATTTTGCATATCCTAGGTATCTATGCACAGAATCAGGCATATATACATAGAACCAAACATCTCTGAATCTATGATATTTATGATATCTCAGAACCGAACAATACTTATCTAACACTCTCATTATTTGTAGGAAAACATTTTTACATCCAGTTCGTCAATATACAACGAACAATAGAAGGTGATTTTGCGATTCAAATTCCCAATATTTTTCCTTTGTCCAGTTTCTTTTGTGTTCCACAAGTATCAAATGATAATGATTCTGTTAAAACCTTCTTTTTTCCCTCTCTATCGGAAAAGTGAAAGTTGAGTGAATGTTGTTTTTGGATGAAGTTAGTGTACTTGACGGCAAGAAAAAAACTGGATTGTGATGAAAAATTGAATAAGATGATTAGTTCAATTGGGTCTTGACACGATGAATATTGTACTTTTCTTGGTTGATCAGATGTTTTTTTTGTCTAAATATAGGGTTTTGCCGCGGGCAAAACCGTATCAAGTTGATAACAAACAGCTGATATGATAAGAGGTGATAGTTCAATTCTGATATATCCATACCTAACGGTACTTTTCGGATTGTGAAAAAAAAATTTTCCGACCTACGGATTCCTAGAGTACCGTGAGGGGTGGATATATCATAAATATCATAGATTGAATGATCTATGCGTTGAAACGTCTTAGGTGGATATTCATAGATTCATAGATTCAACCGTGTTTGTTGCTATGCTTATATCCCTGATTCTATGCATATATGCTTGGTTCTATGAATCGGTCACCGGTTCTATGAAAAATTGCGTGTTATACATAAGCATAGATTCCTAGATCTATGCGTCGGTGCTTGGATCTATGGATAACTGCGTGGTTCTATGCATAGATACCTCGATATATGCACATATGCCTTGATCTATGACTGGTTCTATGTACATATTCCTGGATCTATGCATAGATATCTAGATTTTTGTAAAATTGCCTGATTCTATGCAAAAATGTCAAGTTCTCTGAATTCATTCTTGGTTCTATGCTTCGATTTTTGGTTCTATGCATAGATGCCAAATTCTATGCACCGATACCATTATCTATGAGGGGATTCCTGGATCTATGGATAAATTCCTAATTCTATGCATAGATACCTCGATCTGTGCATAGAATTCTAGTTCTATGCATAGATTCATAGATCAACAACTAAATCAATGACTCATCGTTCTATGACTTCCTATTTACTTCGCTAAATACATGTTTATACTATATTCTATGCTTCTTGATACAATTCTATGCATAGATCTATCTATGAAATCTGTGACTGAAACAAATCACCTTTAATTCCATCTGTCAGTTCCTTCCTCCCCCTCTCACTTTCCATTGTTCTACATAGTTAAACTAATATATTCTCTGATTCACATGATTTTATGATCAACATCTGCTTGACTCAGAAAACAACAAAAATTTTCTTGACATTCCATGCCATTTTGCATCGTAAAACCGTCTCCAAAAAGTGGGCGGAGCCTATCAATGCGCGGGGAGGCGCCTTCTGTTCTCTGCGCCGTATATATAGTCGACTAGTGTTGATTTTCTGACACATATATACATTGGTCAAATCACTCCATTTTATCAGCCGGTTATCAGTGTTACTTGTATTGTATATACCCCCACTCCAACATCAGATGATTTGTCACTTTTTTCTACCCCACTAACTAGTTTTTTCTGCGCTGAGATTTCGAATTTGGCCTAAAATTTAGGATCGAATATTCTAGATAGCCCTTTTATTATCTTACGTCATCCAAATCGGATCGATCACTTAGATAAGCTTTATGAGATCGTCTAGATTTGATTTTTCCGGTTGTTCAGATGATTTGAATTTTCTAGGATGGTGCTAAGCCTAAACTAATGGTTGGAGCTAAACCTAAGCCTAAGTCAAATGCCGAAGCTAAACCTAAAAAGTCAAATTCTGAAGCTAAACCTAAAAAGTCAAATGCCGAAGCTAAACCTAAAAAGTCAAATTCTGAAGCTAAACCTAAAAAGTCAAATTCTGGAGTTAAACCTAAAAAGTCGGATGCCGATGCTAAACCTAAAAAATCACTTTCCGAAGCTAAACCTAAAAAGTCAAATGCCGAAGCTAAACCTAAAAAGTCAAATTCTGAAGCTAAACCTAATTTTAAGGGGCCAGTTATACTTAAACCTAAACCTAAGCCTATTTCTCTTTCAGATACTTAAACCTAAACCTATTTTTTTGTCAAATATTGAAGCTAAGCCTAAATCGAGTACTTAGCCATAACCTAAGTCGATTTACGGAGCTAAACCTAAGTCAATATTATATCGAATAATATTTTGAAATCTTAACCTTAACCTAAGCCTAAGTCTCCTTCCGATGCTTAAACCTAAATCTAAGCCTATACATAAACTTTGTCTTTAAACCTAAACCTAAGTTTCCCCCAAGGCCACAACCCCACCTCAATTAATCATTAAACCTCTCTCGCTAACTAGCTTCATCATCCCTTATCAAATTCTTATCAATTCAGCCGCCGCAACAATGCAAACCATCACAATTCTCGCCCTCCTCGCCTGCATCGCCCTCCCAATTTTCGCCGATTTCGATAATCTTCGCGCCCGTCGTGACGCTGTTGTCGAGGCGTCCGGTGATGGAAGTGGTGAAGGATCAGGAGTCGAAGCATCTGGTATCGAGGCATCTGGTGAGGGAAGTGGAACAGTTGAAGCGTCTGGAGAATCAAGTGGAGCTGCTGTCGAGCCATCTGGAGAAGGAAGTGGATCCGTCGAGGGATCGGGACATAATGAGATCGCTGCTGATGAGGTGTCGAAGGATGTGAAGACACTTACCGCCAATGAATTTGCTGTATCAGTGTAAATCTAGTGTACTATATATATATGTAGTAATTATTCTTGTGTGTATGAAATTTCGTGTGAAAAAACTTTATAATAAACGTGTCAATCGTGAAGTAGATCAGTTTTTGGCGCCAACTCAGTGAGCAATGACAGCATCATACCAGTGGCGGATAGTGTCTGAAATTTTGATCTACTACAGTAACCCGGAGACGTACAGTACCCCAAGGATCAAAGGTCTTGATAGAAGAGCGAATCCCCAAACCGACACTCCTAGATCAAATTGCTCCATGTGAGTTGACAAGGTGTTGGCGATGAGGTACACTTTTTTGCGATATGGGAACCAGATGCTTCGATTCATACAAAGGCAGCCTTTGGTTCGAGAGATCTGAATAGATTCATAGATTCACTAGATTCATAGATTCATAGATTCACTAGATTCATAGATTCATAGATTCATAGATTCATAGATTCATAGATTCATAGATTCATAGATTCATAGATTCATAGATTCATAGATTCACTAGATTCATAGATTCATAGATTCATAGATTCATAGATTCATAGATTCATAGATTCATAGATTCATAGATTCATAGATTCATAGATTCATAGATTCATAGATTCATAGATTCATAGATTCATAGATTCATAGATTCATAGATTCACTAGATTCACTAGATTCATAGATTCATAGATTCACTAGATTCATAGATTCATAGATTCATAGATTCATAGATTCATAGATTCATAGATTCATAGATTCATAGAATCATAGATTCACTAGATTCATAGATTCACTAGATTCATACTGTAGGTTACTGTACCTCATCATGAAGCCTAGCTGGTGCAATGGTAACTGCAAAGAAACTAAAGGCGCATAGACCAATAGTTGGCAGACAGAGGAGGAGGTCCAGTAATGAGTGGATCCTTGAGTTCATCATCATCAAGGTGAATATCATTGATGGGATGGTGATGACTATCATTATGAAGGTATATAGACGGAAGATCAAGTCGAGCTGACGGATCACCCGACAAAGGTTACTGTAGATCTCGAGGTGGCGGAGTAGATCATCGGCTGCACCTTCGGTTGATCCGTCGAATTGCTCGATTTCATCGTTGAAATAACGCATTTCCAGGTAGGTGGCGTTGGTGTGAAGAATTAGGGTGAAGAGAGCCATGTTGAAGATGATGTAGAGGTAGGTGGTGATGAGAGTGTAGATGGGACGGAGGATGGGGTAGTAGAAGATCTGGAAGAATGGGAGTATATGCCATAGAACTAGTAATTGATACGGTTTCAAGATTCTATGATGATCTCTGCATAGATGTCATAGTCAGTAAATCATCCACGTTTTTCAAATTCATGATCTATGACATTTTCGGGTTGATTCTATGCATAGAACTTTGAGTAGATAGGTCTTACGGTTTCAAGATTTTATGAAGTTCTATGCATAGATATCATTCGCAATGGGTCGGGTTTCTGATATGGATGTTGGTATCTATGACTTTTAGGATCTATGACAGCGTAAGATTCTATGCATAGAATCATCAATAAACTCATTGATATACTGACCATAGATTTTTTTCACGGTTCCCGAAATTCGGGAAATTCTATGCATAGATCTCATAGTCAGCTCTCCAATGTTTCGAGATGGGGGTATCTATGACTTCACTTGGTCCTATGAATATATGATACGGATTCTATGCATAGAACTGTCAGTAGAAAAAAGTTATGTACACAGAGAACCGAGGCATCAGGGCCCTTTTCTAGAAATTTAGTTTCTGTTTCGAGGTTTTTTGAAATTCTATGGATAGATCTGATTCTCAATCTGTCATCTCCATTGATAGCTTTTCTCCGTTCTATGATTCTGAAGGAATAATTACTGTTTTACGGTTATATGAAGTTCTATGCACTGATCTCAATTTCAGTTGATTGAGTTCATTCTGCTGTAAGTTGCTGACTTTCAATGACTATATGCATTCAATCGTCAGCAGGCAAATGTCTTTTGCTAACGACTCCATTGCGGTTTCAAGGTTCTATGAAGTTCTATGCACAGATCTCATAGTCAATAGATCAACTACTTTTGGTTTCTATGGTATTATTCGGTTCTAAAAATTTGAAGATCTATGTCTGCTACAGATTCTACGCATAGAACTATAAATAGGATCTTTCGGCAACGATTTCATTGCAGTTTCAAAATTCTATGAACCTATGCATATTTCTTATAGTCAATTATTCAGCGATCCAAGGGGGTATGACTTATCAAGTTTCTATGAATCTGATTATCCATGCATGATACAGATTCTATGCGTAGAACTAGATTCTAAAAATTTTTTTGCATATATATGATAGTCGATAAGTTCATGACTACTTTTAGGGTCTAGAAGCTATATGCCTACTACAAACTCTATGCATAGATCAATCGGCGATGATCCTTCCAGAGAAAATTTATCGCTGCTTCTAGACTCTGTGAAATTCTATGAATAGTTCTCGTAGTCAATAAATCATCTACTTTCGGTTTCTATGACTTCACTTGGTTCTATGAATTTGAAGATATAGGACCGCAATAGATTCTATGCATAGATCATTGTAGTACCTCTATGACTTTCTCAGTCAGAATCTGAATCTGGGGATCTATGACTGTCCAAGCTTGCAGTTTCAAAAATTCTATGAAATGCTATGCATAGACCTCTTGCCAATACCCAGACATCTTCACTATATATGAATACCCAACTCACATAAGACTGTCTCTCCTGAAACGGCGTATGCTTCTCCTCCAAATGATATTTCATCGCCAGTGCACTCGTAATGGCACAAGTCAAAAAAAGTGTCAAGTAGAAACAATAGTTGGTCGTTTTCACAAATTTCATTCCTTTTTGACTTTTCAATCCTTTAAACCTCTGACATTCGGCTAAGCAGTTCCGAAACTCATCTAGATGGCCGTAAACCTGCCAGTAAACCAGAAAAACCTTCAAAATCATGTCTGCGTCTCTCGATACACCTTATCTCTCGCCTACCAAAGATATCAATGATTGAATCGCCCAGAGGATGATTAGAAGTTGAGCTGCCAACTCGGCGGACAGGTTCCGACTCGAAAATGTGATTTTGATGTTGAAACAGATACTGTAACTGGCTGAAAAATTTTTTTGCCTATATATGAAACAAATTTCAGCCTATATACTGGCTCACCAATAATGAATAGAATGGTGGTGATGACACCATTCACCACACGAGTTTTGCCCTTTTGACGGAAATTGATACGCAGGAAACTGGCGACCTGTGGGGATTACGGTAGGGTTACTGTAGGAGGGAGATACAGTACCTTGAAAATATTACTGGCGAAATGGATGGAGAAGGGATCGATGGAGTGTTGATTGGTGAGAGGGATGGTGAGATGGGTGGTTTTTTCCATCTGGAATTTCAGATATGGAAAAATTTGCTGAAAATCTGAAGTTTCATACTGGAAAAGGGTTTATTGAACTTCTTTATTTAAAAATCTGACGATATATTCGGATGGTCAAGTGTGAAAAAAAGTTGAAAATTTTCAGAAATACTGGTTAGAACAGGCACGTAACTCCTAAAATTTCAGAATCTCATACTTCCATCTGAAATTCTTAGCCATAAATATTATCTGTCGAAAGGGAGTAGCCCAGTCAAGTTCCAGTCGCATAAAATATAACTAAACTGAAACAGAGATTCTTGAACTATTCAGGAAACGTACTCATTCTTCAATTTCAGGATGTAAAAAATGATGTCATTGTTAGCAAATATTACTAGAATTCCAGTGTGTCTCAAGTGGGTCTTTAGCAACCAAGAAAAACAATGTTTCAAAATTCCTGGATAAACTGATGACTAGAGGTTTTAGCAATAGATTGAGACTTTTGGTCTATTCTGTTACAGAGAAATATTTTCAAGGCTAGCTGAGATTGAGGACTATGAAAATGAAGGTTTCAATTCGCAATAAAGTGAATAGTTTCCACTTTTTTTTTGCGGTTTCAGAATTTTCAGATCTAGTCATTTCATTTGTATGCCCAATAAAATCAACAGGTGTTTGCCTTGAAAAATATTTTCAAACAAAAATATACAGAATAATTTTCTGAAGTTTTGCTGGATGTTATAGCTCTGATAATGAAAACGTTTCTTCTCATAGTTTTCAACGTTTTCCGGTTTCAGAATTTTCATATAAATTTTTTCACAAGTTGGTATTGTTAAGTCGACAAAGTCCACGATTCTTACTTACAAAAAAGTTTGGTTCAGAAAAAAAACGTTTGAAAACAATGTTATATTTTCAAGGCTAGCTGAAATTAAGGGCTCTTAAAGTGAAGGAAACAATTCGCTATAGAATGAATGGAAGTTATCATTTTTTTGCGGTTTCAAAAATTTCAAATCTTAGCATTTATCTTGAACGTTTGATAAAATTGGAACGAACATCAAAAAATTGTCAAAAAAAAATAATTTCAGCACAAAAAAGGAAACTCAACATTTTTGAATGAAACAAATTAGGATTAGATAAATATGACTTGTTACAATGCAGAACAATTCCGGAAAAAATCTAATAAAAATCAGAGTAATATTTTAACGTTTGACTGAAATTCTGGATTCTGGAAATGTTGAAAATTTCTGGAAAAAGTTCGGAAAGTTCCTGAAGTTGGATTTTCGAGTCAACTTAGGTTTAAAAGAAACACAAAAAAATTTTCGAGGCTATAAAAACTTGGGGCCGGAATTTATGTGAAAAGCAAAAAGGTGTAAAGAAGCAGATAAAGTGGCCTAGCAAAAGAAGAAGATTGATAGTGGTGTCCTCTGACATCGATTCTTTTTCTGTTTTTTTGCTCGGCTCGCGGAGCCGAGCTCATGAAGAGTGGGTCATGTCGGCTGGTTTTATCCAATTTCATCCTGACTCGATAGGGGTAAGATGAAGATGTAATTATTTTTCTTTTTTCGATGCGTTTGTAATGTGGGTATTTATTTTTGGATAAACAGAACAAAAAGACAAAAAATGAGAGATGAGTCAAAAAATATTGAAAAAATGGGAATGTGAAAATATAAAAAAATAATGGAATAATTATTGATGCTTCTTCTTTTTGGATGCTTTCCAGGCGCTGTCCGCTGAAAATTTTGTTATGTTGAAATGGCAATTTTTTTCTGTTTTTGTTTTATTTTAAATAAAAAACTCAAAATTTTGCAATGATTTCGTTTTCAGATGGTTGAAATATATGTTTTATAGGAGAATTCCAGTAGTTTCCTAAACGCTTTACGGCCTGAAAAGTTGAAAAAACGGCCAAAATCTGTTTTTCTAGGATATTTTTTTGACAAAAAAAATGTTGAAAAAGTTTCTAGCTGAAATTGCTGAGTTCTTTTGGATTTCGAGACCTAATTTAATGAAAAAAAGTACAGTAAAGCGCGAATACACTTCTGAAAAAAATGTGTTGATGCTTTTAGCTGAAAATATCAGTCAACTCCTAGCTTTTTATAGGTTCACAGGACAAAATTATATCAAAGTGTGCAGTAGAGTCCGTTTACAACTTACAACAAAATTTACAAAGTTTTGATAAATTTATGACAAAAAAAATAATAATTGAAACAGATTGAAAGTTTCTTAGAAAAACAAAAATTCCCGTTTCTCTGTCGAATAAAATTTTTCAGAAGTCGGGAAAATTCTAATGAACACGATCTTCATTTTTTTTTGATCATTTTCCCAATTTCCAAAAAAAAATTTCAATATTTATTTGCTACACTTGGTTTTTTGCTCGACTTTCTGGTTTTTTGAAAACAATTTTTTTAAGACAAAAATAACAGTTTTTGAGCATTTTTTTTCTTTTTCATCAAACTCAATTATTTTCGAATATTCTTGCTAATAAATTATAATTATCCTCAATATGAATGTCAAAAAAGTTTTTTGCACCTGAAGTTAACCTCAGAAACAGAAAAAATCGTTATTTTGTTTATTTTCACAGTTTTCGATTTTGAAAAAGTTGAATCAATCCGAATTTCTTCCAAAAAATCTAAGTTTTTTCCATAAAAACCGCCAAAAACATACCTGGTGCAGCAACATATTTATAATAAACAAGGACGGAGACGATAAGGAATGTCATGAAAATGATCATATATAATGTAAGCCATTCACCCGATTGGAATCCCTGCAAAAAAAATTATTTTCATAAAAAAAATTTTATGATAAAAAAACATACTGGAATATCATATTTAGTAATTGGTGGCGCTTGTTCCACCATTTTGGTGAATAATGAAATGAGCAAAAATCGATTCAAAGGCTTTTCCGTCTCACTGTCTGCGTCTCTCACTATCTCTCTGGAGGCGACTACTTGGATGCTCGCGGATTTGCGGAAAAGAAGGGAGAAGAAGGGGAAATTTTGGATTTATTCAGAGAAAGTGTGTAAGATGGCGGGAGGGAGGTTGCAGAATTTGTTGGACTTTGAAGCGAAAATATATTTATGGTGGTATGTGCCTTTAATACAGTATATCACATGTTGGGGTACTGTATTAAATGAGCACACAACGATATTGATGAGCTTTTAATCTCATGTCATTTCCAGTCCTATGTGCCTGTAATACAGTATCCCAAAAAAATAAGGTATTACTGTGTTAAAGGCGCATATGTGTGTCTTTAGGATTTTGTCAAAAAGTTTTTAAACCTAACATATGGAAAAAAAGGATTGTAAAAAATTGTAGGTTTTGACCGGAAAAAAACAATTGAAAATTCCAAAAATGTGGTAAAGTAGATGCACAAAAATTGGGAAAACAAAAATTTTCAGAAAAATGTAGTGTCATAGAAACAGAATTTTCAGACATGTTCAGATTATTTGAAGCCCCACACCAACTCTTCTAATTGAACGTCCGACCAGTTCTGTTATTTTTTGCAAGTGTTCAGGAAAAGTCAAACTTTTTTGAAAAAAAAGAGCCCAGGAGCCCGTGAAAGAGAATTTGTAAAAGGCATCGACCTGTGGCTGGACGCCGACAAAAAAATTGAAAATATCATAATCCAAACTTTGAATAAATCAAACTGTTACAGATTACCAAATAAATGTAGTATCAAAGAAACAGCAATTTCAGATATTTTCAGATAATTTTAAGCTTTAAGACAAATATTTCCAGGACAAGTGGTTAAATTTTTTGTTTTCATGCTCCACATGTTTATCAGAGTTAATGTTAGGGTCTTACCTTTACCTAAACCCGTCAATTCTTGGCAATCAATGGTCGTTGGTAGTGATGGGCGTATGGGTCTGAAAAATTTTTCAGTATAAAAACTCTATTCTAGTTTTGTGTTCCCTGAAATTTCATAAGAAGGCCACCGAAAAAATCATACTTTTCTTGCAGAACTTGTAATAAACCACAACAGCTAGCGCCAGAAACACAGTGAAACAAAACATGATCCACGTGGCGACCTCACCCGGTTGCATTTTGGTGCGTGGTGATGGCATGTACATAGTGAGGGACTTCTGAATATATAGATAACATAGATATTCGAGATTTGATGTTATGAAGGTTTCGGGGTCTATGAATCTATGAATCTATGAATCTATGAATCTATGAATCTATGAATCTATGAATCTATGAATCTATGAATCTATGAATCTATGAATCTATGAATCTATGAATCTATGAATCTATGAATCTATGAATCTATGAATCTATGAATCTATGAATCTATGAATCTATGAATCTATGAATCTATGAATCTATGAATCTATGAATCTATGAATCTATGAATCTATGAATCTATGAATCTATGAATCTATGAATCTATGAATCTATGAATCTATGAATCTATGAATCTATGAATCTATGAATCTATGAATCTATGAATCTATGAATCTATGAATCTATGAATCTATGAATCTATGAATCTATGAATCTATGAATCTATGAATCTATGAATCTATGAATCTATGAATCTATGAATCTATGAATCTATGAATCTATTATTCTATGCTTCTATGAATCTATGAATCTATGAATCTATGAATCTATGAATCTATGAATCTATGAATCTATGAATCTATGAATCTATGAATCTATGAATCTATGAATCTATGAATCTATGAATCTATGAATCTATGAATCTATGAATCTATGAATCTATGAATCTATGAATCTATGAATCTATGAATCTATGAATCTATGAATCTATGAATCTATGAATCTATGAATCTATGAATCTATGAATCTATGAATCTATGAATCTATGAATCTATGAATCTATGAATATATGAATCTATGCAAAATGATTTCATGAACTTGGTGCAAAGTGGGAAGAGCTCGGCTCATTTTCAAGTGTTTCAAGGAAACAGGTGAAAGCACACAGTTATGAATATTCAATGAGGAAAAGCTTAAAGGGGGGTGAGCATTGTTTTAAGCGTCCTAGGATGTTTTCAAGAAGGAGGAAGAAGGAGTAATAAAAAACAGGGGATGGAAGTGGTCCAAATATATTGACACATAAGATGATTGGATGGATGACAACAACAAAAAGGTTGAAGATTGATGGGTGGTTGGTTGGAAGCGATAAGGTTTTGGGGAAAATAGGGAGACATGGGGAGTTGATATGTATTCAAATTAGGTTTATAAATCAAGGGTGTTGGGAATGGAGCTACACCTATGAGGAAGAAGGAGGTTTTGAAGATCACTATATAGACGTTTTGAAGAGCAAGATTTTGCGGGTTGAGCAAGATATGAGCTGATCATCGAAACAACTAGGCTACTACCTTATGAGCCAGATACTGCTCATTCAAATCAGCGTGATAATGTGCTCTATTGCGAAATTTCAAATAGACTCAAAAATTCTGACAATTCGATATTATCAATTATTCAATCGCGTGTCTCTTGACTGAAATTTATACTAAATTTGGATGCTAGGTGAGAGAGCAAGAATCAAGTGACGTAGGAATTTCGAAGAATTTTGAAGCGAGTGGGTAGATCACGACAGGAAGTTGATACGGTAGATCACAAAGTGACAAAAAAGCGTTTTCAAAATAGTACTGTACTTAATGGAATTGGATCAGCAAGCAGGACTGCATAGCGGCTAACAAAGTAAACGGAAGAAGGGAAATGAAAATATATATCGTGAAAACTTTGACGAGAAAAAAAGTCATGAAAAATTTAAGCTTCTACTTTAATTTTGAAAACGGTCTTGCAACGAATTATGAGCACGGTAGTTGAGAGTCGGTCAAAAGAGCATAATTTCTAACTGGTAACAGGATAAGCTTTCAAAAAATTTCGAGTATCAATCGTCAAGCGTTACAAGCAAGAGTCTTAGATGAAAAAAAAAGTTTTACAAGTATTTTTTGTTGATATTATCGGTTTCATACGAATCGAGCCCTCCGTTGTAGATTTACGAAGCAATTAACATTTGTGTGCCTGTAAACCGTAATCTGAAGCACCACTAAAATTTGGTGTACGGTTTAAAGGCACACATCTCAAAACAGCTCATCGCTTCGGGGAACAAATTTGGTTTTCTAGGACCACGAGGCTCGATTCGTATGGGAACGATGATATGTTTCTGTTGATACATTTCTAAACCTAACTGCGTCTGAAAACGCTTATCTAATATTCTAATATCGAAAATCCTTTGGTACAAAGTGTTTCTGTGAAATAATTTTTTTAGGTGACAAGGTTAGTTTTTATATGATCAGTTTTATATTAGATAAGTTTCTTCAGTAGATATATCATCTATAAGTATGAATTTGAGTTGAAAAAAAAGATTTTTCACATTATTGGTCAAAAAATTTGAAAACTTTGGAAAACTTCAATTAATATTCTCAAGCTAGGACTAGGATAATTTCAGAAAAAACTTTTTTTTTCTCAAAAAAAATTGTTTGATTCGCTCAGAAAGGCTACTAACTTCAATATTATGATGCATAAAAAGCAATATATCAGAGCAATATCAGCTTGCAAAAGAGTCAAAAAGTCTCTAAAAAATGTTAGAGAACACAAACATTTCCAGCCACCTGATATGATATCTGATCATTGATATACTCAAATATGCCAAACTATACCCAAAAAGGTGTGGAAAAAGCACTGATTAACACCATTATCACATGGCCTAGATACATTTAGGACCGCAGTTGTGCGTCATAGTGTTTGCATACTACAATCAAAATAAAATAACGTCTTCCTTCTTGTTTCGGTTGTCAAGAGGAACACGATGAATATAAAAATAATATGATTCGATTTGGAGCCGGCTCCCAAAAAAAGGGGCGGAGTCTTGAGCCCGAAAGAGCAGGAATTAATGATGTGTGTATAGATATACATGGCATTTAGAAGCAGAAAGAATGGGGTGAAAAAGGCAAGGCGTGATGGATTATTTGAATGTTAATGTGTGGGAAGGAATTGGGTTGGAGGATTAAGTTTGGACGGAGGAGAGGTTGGGAAAGGAGGGAATCTATGCATAGAATTGTCTGGTGGCATAGAACCTGGGATATATGCATAGAACCTGATATAGATAGGTATAAAGTTACAGGATCAAAGGCTTAGGAGTCTATGAATCTATGGAATCTATGGAATATATGGAGATCCTGGGATCTATGAATCTATGCATAGAACCTGGCATAGATACATTCCAAGTGGAGAAAGCAGAAAAGGCATCGGGATCTATGAATCAAAGACGCGAAATGAATCTATGAATCTATGAATCTATGAATCTATGAATCTATGAATCTATGAATCTATGAATCTATGAATCTATGAATCTATGAATCTATGAATCTATGAATCTATGAATCTATGAATCTATGAATCTATGAATCTATGAATCTATGAATCTATGAATCTATGAATCTATGAATCTATGAATCTATGAATCTATGAATCTATGAATCTATGAATCTATGAATCTATGAATCTATG
Source organism: Caenorhabditis uteleia (assembly GCA_963573275.1). Lineage (NCBI taxonomy): Eukaryota > Metazoa > Nematoda > Chromadorea > Rhabditida > Rhabditidae > Caenorhabditis > Caenorhabditis uteleia. The sequence continues at coordinate 1,266,449 of OY752134.1, forward strand.
AATCTATGAATCTATGAATCTATGAATCTATGAATCTATGAATCTATGAATCTATGAATCTATGAATCTATGAATCTATGAATCTATGAATCTATGAATCTATGAATCTATGAATCTATGAATCTATGAATCTATGAATCTATGAATCTATGAATCTATGAATCTATGAATCTATGAATCTATGAATCTATGAATCTATGAATCTATGAATCTATGAATCTATGAATCTATGAATCTATGAATCTATGAATCTATGAATCTATGAATCTATGAATCTATGAATCTATGAATCTATGAATCTATGAATCTATGAATCTATGAATCTATGAATCTATGAATCTATGAATCTATGAATCTATGAATCTATGAATCTATGAATCTATGAATCTATGAATCTATGAATCTATGAATCTATGAATCTATGAATCTATGAATCTATGAATCTATGAATCTATGAATCTATGAATCTATGAATCTATGAATCTATGAATCTATGAATCTATGAATCTATGAATCTATGAATCTATGAATCTATGAATCTATGAATCTATGAATCTATGAATCTATGAATCTATGAATCTATGAATCTATGAATCTATGAATCTATGAATCTATGAATCTATGAATCTATGAATCTATGAATCTATGAATCTATGAATCTATGAATCTATGAATCTATGAATCTATGAATCTATGAATCTATGAATCTATGAATCTATGAATCTATGAATCTATGAATCTATGAATCTATGAATCTATGAATCTATGAATCTATGAATCTATGAATCTATGAATCTATGAATCTATGAATCTATGAATCTATGAATCTATGAATCTATGAATCTATGAATCTATGAATCTATGAATCTATGAATCTATGAATCTATGAATCTATGAATCTATGAATCTATGAATCTATGAATCTATGAATCTATGAATCTATGAATCTATGAATCTATGAATCTATGAATCTATGAATCTATGAATCTATGAATCTATGAATCTATGAATCTATGAATCTATGAATCTATGAATCTATGAATCTATGAATCTATGAATCTATGAATCTATGAATCTATAAATCTATGAATCTATGAATCTATGAATCTATAAATCTATGAATCTATGAATCTATGAATCTATGAATCTATGAATCTATGAATCTATGAATCTATGAATCTATGAATCTATGAATCTATGAATCTATGAATCTATGAATCTATGAATCTATGAATCTATGAATCTATGAATCTATGAATCTATGAATCTATGAATCTATGAATCTATGAATCTATGAATCTATGAATCTATGAATCTATGAATCTATGAATCTATGAATCTATGAATCTATGAATCTATGAATCTATGAATCTATGAATCTATGAATCTATGAATCTATGAATCTATGAATCTATGAATCTATGAATCTATGAATCTATGAATCTATGAATCTATGAATCTATGAATCTATGAATCTATGAATCTATGAATCTATGAATCTATGAATCTATGAATCTATGAATCTATGAATCTATGAATCTATGAATCTATGAATCTATGAATCTATGAATCTATGAATCTATGAATCTATGAATCTATGAATCTATGAATCTATGAATCTATGAATCTATGAATCTATGAATTTTTCAAACTGGTGGTCGGGTTAAAACCACACACCGGATTTGTAGAGTGAATGTGTGCTTTCCCAAAATGAAATTCAATTTACTTTCGTCTTTTCTTTTTGTCTTCAGGACGGATAAACTTTGCAAATATGGGGTGGAAGATGTGGTGAGCAAAAGTAATTATGTGTTGTGAAGATTTTTCAGTGATATGGAAGCCATTGAATAGATTAATCCCATGTTCTATTGAATTATACATAATCCCCCTTTTCATGTTTATGTCGTGACGGATGCAATTGTGCTTTATTGAACACTTTGGAAGTACAGTAAACATTGTGACGTAATAAATACCAAAAATCGATTTTTTAGGCTATAATACACGGTTTTTATTGCTTTTTTGGGAATAAATTGCCTTTTTTGACTGTTTTCACTTGCATTCACCTTAAAAATAAGGAGAAAAGCGTCAAAAAGAACCCAAATCCGCTCAAAACAACTAACAATGCAAACGCGCCCCATCGCTAATTGGCGCGCAGACGCGTTTGTTCAAATTTCGCAACGCACTCTCGAGACGTTGTTAACAAGTGTTTGTGAGGTTTTTCGCCGTTTTTCGTATTTTTCGCGTGTATTTCTTATCAAATTACCTATTTTTCGCACTATTTTCGTGTTTTTCTCATGAAAAAACGCATCTAATTGACCGTAAATTGCAGAAAAAATGACCGACGTCGCGAACATGTCCGACGCTCAATTGCGTGCGGAATGCATCAGCCACGGCTTGAATCCAGGACCAGTGAATGCCACAACTCGAGTGGTTTATGAGAAGAAGCTCGTTCGAGCGATTGCCGATGCGAAATCTGGAAAGGTTTGCGATTTTCAAGGTTTTTCCAAATAGTTTTCGATTTTTTCAGGCGCCGAAGCCAAAAACACCGGCAAAAGTAGCAGTCCCAGTAAAGAAAACACCAACAAAGACGGTTGTGACATCAGCATCACGTAATACAACACTTAATCGAAGCACAAAAAGCATCGGAACCGCACATCGTTCGGAAATCGAGGAAGAATCTGATGAGGATGAGATTGAGGATGAGGAGGAAGAGGTGATTGTTTCACCAAAGCGTTCAGCGAAGAAGGAGCCTGTAAAACTGCCATTTGCATCGACTCCAACCAAAAGTTTGTCCAGAAACACGTATTTTCCTTCAAAAATAACTTGCAGAACGCACCTCCGAGGTTTTCAAGCCAGTCGAATCAGCGAAAATTGTCAAAAAAGTGGTGACACCAAGTCGACACGCCTCCGGTGATTCTGTCGTTGTTCCGGGTCTCATCACAAGCTTCGAGCCATCATTCTCGACGGATCGACCGGGTGCAACACCGCCAAGAATTTACGGCTCATCTGCGTTCACCAATTTTAGCTCGGCGACGAAGACTTTTGGAACTCCTGCAAGTGAGTAAAACTATTTATTTGGATATATAATGGTGAGAAAAGTTTTAGGAAACAATCTCCACGATTTGGGTGCAACAACTGAAGAGGACGATGACGATGACGATGAGTGCGTCGAATCGAGCCGAATCGTCTACTCGGATTATCCAAAATCCAGCAATCGAGGTGTTATTGGCAAGGCGTGGGATAATGTTATAGGCAAAAGTGTAAGTTTTCGCCTCATTTTTTTAAAAATAGAAAAACCGTTTTTTGCAGTTCAAAGCGTCATCAACACCAGGACAAAGCTACGAATTCCGCACCGGTGTCGAGCGTACAACCGTGACTCGCAACAAGAAGACCGGAAAAATGGAAGTCAATCAATCGAACATTTTCTGGGATTCGGCACAAAAGGCTGTTTACATTCTCGCCATCATCTTCGTCGCTCTTCTCGCTGGCTATTTGATCTCGTCGCCACAATATTCTGAGCACATTTCCAAGAATGCTTCTGTGGTTTTCAGTGAGTTTCTTTCGACTCAAAATTTGAAATGAAAAAAAAAATATTTTGCAGAATCCGTCCAAGATGCATGCACTTTTGTGTTCAATTACGCTGTCGTGCCACTTGTTGGCCTTCTTCTCCTCGCTGGAATCGCCATCGGCGGATATTTCGGACACAAAAAGTACAAGGCGTATCAGGAGGAAGAGGAGGCAAAATTCTATGGATTGATCGATGAGATCACTGATATTGTTCGTGACGCGGCGGAGCTTGGTGAGGGACCGGTGAGACAGGTTCAGACTCGTGATGACTTGTTCAAGGGTGTTTACAAGTGAGTTTTGACAAAAATTGAAGTTTTTATAGTGATTTTCTGCAGGACCGACGCCAACCTCAAACGCTGGGACCGCGCCGTCGCCTACATCGACGCCAACGAGTCACGCATCGCCACCGAAATCATGCTCACCGATAAGGGTGTCGAGTGCGCCACCTGGAAATGGATTGGTGTCATCAAGAAGCGTCCATCATACCGCTAAACTATACAATTGTTCCTCCCTAATTTCCAATAATGTTTTTTTATTTTATCATTTTCACCTTATCAATAAATTTCTCCTTCCCCATTTCTCCTACTTTTATGTCGATCTTAACCAAAAAAAAATTCTGTTTTGTTTTTTCTTCCACATTTTACGCTCTGTTCCTTCTTATTATTACTCTGTTCTAATTTTCAACTCCTGATGAAGTTTCTTTTTGTGAATAAATTTGTTTTTCTGAATTTTTGTATTGCATGATATTGTGGTAGATTTCGAAATTTCTATAGTATTGTATATCGTTCCTCATTTTTTGCAGTTTCACTAAACCTAAACCTACGCGTGCAGCAAACGCGCTCCATCTCACTGCATTTTTTTCTTGCGCTCATGCTTTTTTTCCGCCTTCAACGTCTTCGGATTTTGTTTAAAATCGCAATTTTCATCGTTCAGACTCGAAAATGGGAGTCCCAAAATTCTATCGTTGGGTCTCGGAACGATATCCGTGTCTGAGTGAGGTTATCAGCGAACATCAAATCCCGGAGTTTGACAATCTGTATCTTGACATGAATGGCATCATTCACAATTGTTCCCATCCAAATGATGATGATATTCATTTTCGGATTAGTGAAGATGAGATTCTACGCAATATTTGTGCATATATTGAGGTAATTTCGCTATTTTTGGTCGTTTAAAATGCTTGAAATTACAGAATCTTTACAATATGATTCGACCGGAGAAGGTGTTCTTCATGGCGGTTGATGGTGTTGCGCCAAGAGCCAAGATGAATCAGCAAAGAGCTAGGAGATTTATGTAAGTTCATTGTTCTTGGTTCGGGTGCAATTTTCACCATGGTGCAGGTCCGCTCGAACAGCTGAACAACAATTGATCAAAGCGGTTAGGGAAGGTGTTGAATTGCCAACGGAACAAAGGTTCGACTCGAATTGTATCACACCGGGAACGACGTTTATGTGGCGATTGCATAATATGTTGGCGAATTGGGTGGAGAAAAAAATTGCGGAAGACTCGAAATGGCAGAATCGAAGGATTTATTTGTCGGGTCATGATGTGAGTTGCTTCTCTTGAGCTGAAAACTGAAAAACTACTTCGAAACTGCAAGAAAAATGTGTTGTTCGGTCAAATTTTCTCGTTTTTTTTCGCCGTTTTTCCTGTTTATAAAAGGAAAAGGCGTGAAATTGTGAAATAACATTAGTTTTTTGAAGTTTTAACAATGTAAAAGAGCAAAATTGTGTTTTTAATACAAAAATAGCAGTTGCATGGAAATTCGATATTATAGAGCGGACCCTTAGGCCGAATAGATGAAATCGATTATTTAAATTTTACATCAAAACACAATAGACGTCTAAGTTCGCATATTAGCTTCAAAAAAACTTGTTAATCCTCAAAATTCCTGCAAAGAAAATAGCAAATCCGAGCAATTAGCTGGAATTCTCGAAAAACTCAGAAATTCCTGAAAAATCTCAGTTTTCAACGATTCAATGGCAAAAAATAGGCGAAAAACACCTATTTTAATCGGAAAAACAGTTTAAAAAACTAGAAAACGGTTTTTCAAATCAGAAATAACTCGAAAAATCATTAAAACCGCAATTTTGCAGTGCCCCGGTGAAGGAGAGCACAAAATCATGGACTTCATCCGTACGGAACGTGCTCAACCGAACTACAATCCAAACACTCGACATTGTATGTACGGTCTAGACGCTGATCTCATCATGTTAGGTATCGTATCACACGAGCCACATTTCTCGTTGCTCCGTGAAGAAGTCACATTCAGTATTCCACGAAAAAGTGACAAGAAGAAGAATAAGGCACCGAAAAGGACGGATATCGACACGAAACGGTTCCATTTGTTGCATTTGTCGTTGCTGAGGGAGTATCTATCATGGGAATTCGCGTCGATCAAGGAGAAAACACCATTTGATTATGATGTTGAGAGAATTGTGGATGATTGGATTTTGATGGGTTTACTCATTGGAAACGACTTCTTACCACATTTGCCGAATGTTCATATTCATGATAATGCTCTTCCATTGTTGTATGAGACGTATAAGAAGGTTTTGCCAACATTGGATGGATATATCAATGAAGCCGGTTATCTGAATCTGCCAAGGTTCCAAAAGTTTTTGTTAGAGCTTGCCAATAATGATAAGTCGGCTTTTATGCAAAATATGGAGGATGAAGGATGGATGGCGTCGAAACGGAGTGGTGCACCGCCTGCTGGACAGGAGGAGCAATTACGGACGTATTTTGGACCGGAAGATGAGGAGGAAGAGATGGGCGAGGAGTTGGAAGCGGGGAAGAATGCGTTGGGAACGATGAAGATGGAGGATGATGGAGAGGAAGGAGCGTTTGATAGTAGTGATGAGGAGGAGGAAGGGGAAGAGGATTTGCATCAACAGGAATCGGTGAGTAGAGATTTTTTTTACTAGATTGTATATGCTTCAGTTTAAAAGTTTCTTGATCAAAAACCATAAAATTATCTTGAAAATCACAAGATTATGTTGAAATTTCAACTAAAAATTATAATTTCCTGCCCAAATCGAATAACAATGTAGGATGATATGACAAATTTCGAGAGAAATTAGAAAACAGAGCAAAAAGTACCCAAAGCTATGCAAAAAAAACGAATTTCACTTAATTTTGAAGTTTTTGTTTCAAAATTTCGGCATAAAACGGTTGAAAAGCCGATAAAAGCGCAAGAGTTTCAATGTTATGCGGACATTTAGACTGCACTTTGAATTATCTTCTCGAAATCAAAAAAATGGCATTTTGTTTATTTTTAATCAGAAATTGTGAAAAATCGAAGGAAAAAAGTCGATTTTCTATCAAAATATACATTTATTTCATAAAAACTAGGCATAGAACGATCTAGAACAACGTAATGATATTGAATTCGATGTGCAAAGAAAAAAATTCTGCTAAAACCTTTTATTTTCGAAAAACAACTATCACAAATTAATATTTCTTGAAAAAATCACAATGATTTCAACATAACCTAGCTCCGCCCACAAAAAAACTGTTTTTACTAGAGCGCTCTTGCTCTTTCGAACTTTATTAATCGGAATTCAAGTTCCAGGACTCAACAAATCAGCGAACATCATCAGAAGACGACGATCTCCTTCAAAATGAGTTCAACGACGAGCTGGCCTTGTCGAATTTCATGGCGATGGATGAGAAGGAGTTTGAGAATAGTGTCGACGCCTGCTGGACCAGGACAGTGAATAACTCGTTCAAAAAGTTTAAGAAGAATTATTATAGTGAAAAGATGAAGTAAGTTGCTCTTTTTGTTGCTTTGGAGCTAAAAATCGTGATTTTCCAGGTATGCAAACATTTCAAAAGCCGGTTTAAAAGGACAGGCAGAAGGATATGTTCGTGCGATTCAATGGAATCTACACTATTATTATCACGGATGTGTCTCATGGAGTTGGTTCTATCCTCACCATTATGCACCATATATCTCGGATGTCACCAATTTTACGGAAATGATCATCGAATTCGACCTCTCCAAACCATTCCAACCATTTGAGCAACTTTTGGCTGTATTGCCGGAAGCGAGTAAGGAATGTCTGCCGAAACCGCTGCAAGAGCTGATGTCGGGCCAAGCGTCGAACTCGCCGATCTCGGATTTCTATCCGATGGACTTTGGAACGGATTTGAATGGAAAGAAGAATGATTGGGAGGCGGTTGTGTTGATTCCGTTTATTGAGGAGCCGAGATTGTTGGAGGCTATGCAAGTCAAGGTTTGTAGAGGTTTTTTGTGGAAAAATTGAAAAATGAACTGTTTTTTATCAAAAATAGCTGAAAATGCACATTTTGAAAAGAAAAAGACACATTATGAGTCGAAATATGCATAATTTTGGTCTGAAAATCGAGTTTGTAAACTTTGAAAAATGCTTGATTTGAATCATATATGCAGTATATTTTGTGACAATTGAGGAAAAAGCCGAAATTTTCATCAAAAAGCTCGGAAAAACGACTAAAATCAATGAAAATCAAGTCTTTTGCCGGAAAAAAAGCTGAACATTTCTGAAAATCACGTTTTTCGTCTAAAAATATCCAAAAATTGCTAAAAAATTCGGAATTTTTGGCTTAAAATAGCTAAAAATCCATCATTCCAGATGCCAATGTTATCACAAGAAGAGCTTCGCCGAAATCAGCACGGTCCACATTTGTTGTTCACCACAGAAGTTCGAAATTCGAAGATTCATGTGACGTAAGTTTTAAAATATCAAAAAATCTGAAGATTTTGCTCCGAAAACGCTAGAAAATCGCATTTTTGAGCTTCTCAATCAAAAAATGAAGTTACAATTGACATTTCCAGACGAACACTTATCGACAAGGATGCGTTCCGCATTCCACAATCACAAGTCGTTTGGGGTTTGCTACCAAACGCCAAAACTGACGTTTTCTTCCCTGGATTCCCAACAATGAAGCATTTGAAGCACAAAGGAGAGCTGAAAGTTGCCCATGTCAACGTCTTCGGAATGACATCAAAGAAGGATTCAATGGTATTGACAGTATCGTCACCAGATGAGAAGGATATCATTGAATGGGGAGCTGAGTTGCTCGAGGAGCAAGTATGCATCGATTGGCCGATTCTACGATTGGCGAAAGTCGACGCCATTTGGGGTGACGGACGGATTGTCAGGAAATCGAAGAACGACGAGATTGTGGTGAAAGATATGGATGAACAACAGAAAGCGTTGTATGTGACATATGCGAATACACTGGAAGAACGACAAATGACACGATATGCGATTGAGCTGGAGCAGAAGAAGGATAGTAGACCATTTGTGGCGTTGGTGAGGCGATTCGTTGGATTGGTGTATGAGCAAGTGTCGGAGAATGGTGGACCACCGATTTTGAGACCGATCAAGAAATGGACGACGAATGATGAGGAAGTTTCGCCGGTTTTATTGCCATTGGTGGTGAAGGATTGCTTATTGGAAGAATCGAGACGATTGAGCAATTTGTCGATAAAGTTGGCATTCCCGGTGAACACTGTTGCATGGACGACGAATCCGAAATCGGCGTTGTTTGGTTTCCCCGGAATGATTGAAGGGTATACCAATGAGGTTAATGAGAAATGTAAGTTGTTGGTTTTGGGGAAATTCTGAAATTTGGGTATATAGGCGTTGTGAAGCTGTTTGGAATGACAAATGATCCGAGAATCGAGATCATGGAGGAATTACGAGCACAACGAGAAAGGAAGAATCTCCGATGGATGGGTGGTTATGATGCGGCGAGACAGGCGAATGTCAATGTTGGATTATTTCAACGAATCACTGGACATGTTATGTTGTGGAATGAAAAGAGGGTTGAAGTGGAGAGAGGTGGACAGATTTCGTATGAGAATAAGTTGAATATGGGATTGGCGTTGAAGTATAGCAAGAGGAATCTTTGTGTGAGTTTTTTTTGGGTTTATTTGGTGTGGAACTGGAATTCTATGCATAGAACTAGAAGTAGAGAGTCTATGATTGGATCCGTAAATCTATGACTTCAAATTTGACGTTTCTATCTACGTTCTATGGAGTTCAAGTTCTATGATTCTATGAATATCGAGTTCTATGATTCTATGGATGTCAAGATCTATAATTCTATGAAATGATAAATTCTTGATTCTATGCCTCGCAATTTCTATGGTTTTAGAAATCTCAATTTTGATAGTCTCATTAATTTCAAATTCTACGGATCTATGAATCGCTAGTTCTATGGATCTATGGATTTCAAGTTCTATGATTCTATGAATATCTAGTTCTATGATTCTATGGATTTCAAGTTCTATGATTCTATGAATCTCAAGTTCTATGATTCTATGAATCTCAAGTTCTATGATTCTATGAATCTCAAGTTCTATGATTTTATGAATTTAAAATTCTATGTTTTCAACAATTCAAATTTCCAGCTCACCGACTACACCGATCGACGTGAATTCAATGGCAAAAATGGCCCAATCAAAAGTTGGGTATATTCAAGTCTAACAACTCGACTGGTAACATCCTACAAATCAAAATTCCCTGAAGTACTCTCCTACCTGGATACGCATTCAGACGCCGAAGACGTCTACTATGCGGAGGATATTTGGTCGAATGAGGAAAAGCGGAATGTAAGTTGCTCTTTTTGACCGGATATAGCTGAAATTTTAATTTTTAGAAACGATTCGCAGAATTGAAAGAGTTCATGGAAGAGCTGCCAAGCAAGGAAGCTGAACAAATCGAGTGTGGTACGGATTATGCGGATAGGCAGTTGATTGTGGAGATTGAGAAGCTGACGAGTGGACCGGTGAAGGCGACGATGAAGAAAGTGGAACTGAAGCCGATTGATGTTTTCCGACCGGAATTGTACGATGGAAGAGGATGGCCGGATAGGGATGCTGATTTCCTGGTATTGGATCGTGTCTCGTGCACTGGTTTTGGTGGAGTACCGAAAACGAATCAAGGAACCATCATTGGTATTCATGGTGATAAAGTTGATGTTCTTTTCGATCGAGAATTCACTGGAGGGTCGAAAGTACGAGGATCGACGAAGGCGAGTGTACTTCGAATTCCGAAATTGTCACTAATCAATATCACATATGGAATGATTAGGAAATATCCGAATGATAAGAAGGGACGATTTGAGAAGTTGAAGCAGGTTGATGAGCTTGATAATACGTATGTTCCATGGCAACCGAAACAGAAGAATGATAGACGAGGTGGAGGAGCGAAGAAGGAGGATTTGAGCAAGGTTTTTGAAGGTGAGGGGTTTTTGGAGATTCATAGAGTTTCATAGATCTTGATATTTGTATCCATAGAATGTGTGAGCCGTAGTGCTGAAATTCATAGAATTATACAATTTGAGACTCGTAAGATTCTAAATTTTGCAGTTCTACGCATAGAATTCATAGTTTTTGTAGTTATAAACAGTTTTCAAGATTCATAGATATCAAGATTCATAGATTCATAGATTCATAGATTTATAGATTCATAGACCTTTTTTTCAGCTTCCCATCAGCCAAAACAACAAAAGAAGCCGCATATCGAGGTGAAATTGAAGAATCAACCATCCACATCATCCACCGCCTCAAAACCACCACCACCGCCACCAAAAATGCCAACCGAAGCTGACATTCTCGCCGGTGAACTACAGAAAAAGTTGACGATATTGGCTCAAGGAAATCAGCAGCAAAAACCGCAACACACTGATAATACTGGAAAGAATTGGATGGAATTGCTCGGTGCACCACCACCGGTGAAGGTAGATCAAAAGAAGAGCAATGATGATATGGCGAATATCATGAAGAAGTTGGCTATTGTGAAGCAGGAGAAACCGCCAAGTCCACCAGTTGCACCAAAAGTTGTACACCAACAGCCACCAAAACCAGTGCACCAACAGCCATCAGTTGCACCAAAGGCTCAACACCAACAATCGTCAGTTGCACCAAAGGCTCAACACCAACAATCGTCAGTTGCACCAAATGTAGCACACCAAGGACCATCGAAGGCCATGCACCAAGAGCCACCAATGCGACAACAATCGTATCAACAACAACAGTTGCATCATCGACCACAACCGCATTATTCGCAACGGCCATTCTGGAATGGGTTAGTTTTTTTTTGACTGGATTCTCACAAATTGATGAAATTTGAGTTATAGAAATCAACCACGACCGCCGAAACTCAACACGACCGACTTCAAACCATCATCATTGACGAGAACAACGAAGCCAGCACGAGGTGGTGCCAGGAACAACAACAAGGTTATTGTCAAGAAGCCGGAAGCTGTTGTGGTGAAGCAGGAGCAGCCGGTGGCGGCGGTTGTCGAACAACAACCACCAACAACATCGGACAATGTGGTGGTGCCGCCAGTGAAAAAAGAGCGAAAGAAGAAGAAGTCACGGTTGGCAATCAACTTTGATACCAAATAATTATGTATAAGTTTTTCTATTTAATTTTCTTTTCCCCCTTCCCCCTATCTATATATTTCCTCTGTTTATTATTTTTTTTGGGCCGTTTATTTAAGATTATTTATTATACAACACCCACTCTTTTTCTTGGTTCTATTAATCATGTATGATGTATTATGTTATTTGGAGTTATATAATGAAGTTAATGCAGAGGAAAGGATGGTTGTGGGTATATTTGGACTATTGGATGGTTTGAAATATTGATTGGTGGTTGTCCGGGTTGTTGGACAATATTGTTAGTTCCATGATCGAAAAAACTCTCATTCTGCATTTTGATACTATTTGATACAATAGTTTTCAGAAAAAACATTGTTTTTTGCTTGTTTCTTGTCGAAATGACTCAAAGATTGCAAAATTATCGTATTTTAGCTCGAATCTGACTCCGGAAAACATGTTTCTAGCTGAAAATCGTTCATTTCCCGCTTTTCCCCAACTATTTCGAGCTAAATTATGCAAAAATTGCATATCAGACCTGCAAGTGTGCCCGTAAATCGACACCTGGTCAAAAAATTTTGATTTTGACCAACCGGCGGAAAGCGCGAAGTTTTTAATTTTTTGCATTTGTTTGTCATCGTTGTTTTCATTCTACGCCATTTCGCCACTTTTCGCTCGAATTTTCGCCGTTTTTCTTCACTTTTCCTCAGTTTTTGCATTTTTCGTCGATTTTCCGCCTTTTTTCGGGTTTTTCTATCGATGTTCGACTAAATTTTTCTCCCAATCATCAAAAAACCTCTAAACTTTCTATTTTCATGGTATAATATTCAAAAAATTATTGAAAAATTGTCAAAAAAGACCTATTTGATCTATTTTTTCTACTGCGCGTGCGATTTTGAATTTTTTACGGCAAAGCTTTCGTTTATTTGTCATCGTGTGCCACTTTTCTTCGATTTTTCATCATTTTGCACTCATATTTTTAGTTTTTGTTAATTTTCAGCTTCAAAATTGCTTGTAAAGTCGTTTTTCTTCACAATAATTCATGTTTTTTATCTATAGAAGCGAGTTTTTCCCCTCAAAACGCTAGATTTAGCAATAAAACCTAGTTTTTTCTATGTTTTTTCGATTTCAAGAAAGATTGTGATGATTTCTTCGACATTTTGTTCTTTCACATGATGTTAAACCTATTTGCGTCATAAAAGATCAAATTTTTCGACAAAAAGCAAAGTTTTCCAATCACAAACGCAGTTTTCTTCATTTTTTTGCAGTAAAAATAAGATTTTCATGGCTCTTTTAGTCTTTCTTGTGATTTTTCTTTGAATTTTGCTCATTTCCTCTCGTTTTTTTCTTCAAATCTCATAAATTCGTGCAATTTTCACGTGAAACTTGCCCCGAAACATGCAATTCATTTTTCTCATTTCGCTTTTTTCTCGCTCCGATTCCGTTGAACTTCTCCAACTTTTCCTCTTAAATTGTAAGTGATTGCTTCAAATTTTGCGATTTTATGTTGAAAATCAAATTTTTTTCATCAATAAGTTAGTTTTACTCGAGACTTGAAGATTTTTCGAGAAACTGCATTTTGAAAGCAAAGAACCTGGTTTTGAGCTTGTTTCTTCTGTATTTTTCCGTAAACCGTCATCATTTTCCTATTTATTCGCATTTCTTACATATATTTTTCCAGGATTGGCCTCAAACAACTGCGATCGTCAACAAAACGGATCAAAAGGACCAAATTTATGAGATAAGTTGCTCATTTTATTCAAAAAAACCGAAATTTCGACACACTAGCCGCATTTTAACATAAAAAGGGCGATTTTCAAAAACTGAAACACCAAAAAAGAGCACAAAGAGCCATTCAGCAACGCAGTGTAAACCTCATGGAGTCGTCTACTTGGCTCGACTGCGTATCTGCTGCGGCTTATATCGGTATCAGCTGTTGATAACGAAAGTTTTCGACGAAACCGAACATTGTCATTGTTTCGGTGTGAAGGAGGTGATTAGTGTGGTTTACATTGCGTCTGTTGGGTGGATTTTTGTGGGATTTGTTGGTGTGGCAAGTTATTGAAAGCGGCTTTTTTCTGGAAGACTTTAGAAGTTTGTAGGAAGATTTTGGGTGGATTTTGGGGATTTGTGGGTTTTGAAACTTTGCTAATTTTTGAAAGATTGCAGGAGAGGAGGAATAGCAAGTGGCGACACCATTGGCCACCAAACGACACCAAATGACACCAAGGGGAGCGAATGAACTCTAGAAGACGTCACTCAACGCCAATGTGCAAAAAGGAAGGCACTGGATCCATCACTCGACAAAAAATGACGCCAAAGGACAATATAGAAATGCAATGGATGAGAAAGAACACAATTTTGCACCATTCGGCACCAACAAGCACCAATGCACCCGCTCGGACACCAACAAACACCAAGAGACACCTAAATATGGCTGATATGGTGCTATAGTGATTATCAGACGGTTTTTTATTGATAATTCTGAATTTTAATCAATTTTCTCGTTTTTCAGTCCCCGAAAATGACGAAATCGATGATTTTTCGAGCAAAAAAACTGCAATATTGTGATGAAAATTTGGAAAAGTTGATGCATTTTAGCCAGAATCAATCGACAAATTGATGGATACTTCGTGTTGACAGCATGAGTTTTGACACGTTTTGTAAAAAATTTATTCAGAAAATTTGATGATTTTTGTATTTTTCAGAGTCTGAACACGGTATCGAGGCAGAAGTATGAAGGAAATTGATGAATATGAGGAATTCGTCAAGCTCTACAACGAATTTTTCCTTATTCGACACCAACAAGCACCAATGCACCAGTTTGGACGCCAACAAACACCAAGAGACACCCAAATATGGTTTTTTTAAATTAATATTCCTTAATTTTATTCATTTTCTCTATTTTTCAGTCCCTGAAAATGAGGAAATCGATGATTTTTCGAGCAAAAAAACTGCAATATTGTGATGAAAATTTGGCAAGGCTGATGCATGTTTGAAGTTGTGAGGCACAGGTTTTTCATTTTATTTTTATTTTTTGAACCGTTTTTATTCTAGCTATGTTCAATTTGATGCATTTTCGCCAAAATAAGTCGAAAAATTAATGGAGTTGGTGAAGATTGACGATGTTTCGTGTTGACAGCATGAGTTTTGAGACGTTTTGTAAGTATTTATAAAAAAAATATTGATGATTTTTGTAATTTTCAGACTCTGACATGATAACGAGGCAGAACCTTGAAGACAATCGATGGATTTAATGGAAAAATGAGCAATTTGTCAAGTTTTACAACGATTTGGTGTTGCATAGGATGATGCTCTCGGAATTTGTCGATTTTTGAGGTTTGTGTCAGTTTGAAATGTGAAAATAGTTGTAACGTAAAATATCCCTGTTCTGAATAGTTTTTGCTTTTAAGAACTTTTTTTTGCCATATTATTTTCTGGACGTAAAAGATCCATTTTACTTTTCCAAAACTTTTCCAAAAAAGTACCAATTGGAGCTTCTTTTTGCCGATTGAAGCTCAGGTGGTTTTGTTTAGAATCCCAATTTCTTGAAGAAAAGTCTTAGTTTCCTGTGTTCAGGCTCTGTGTTTTTTTGAGTCTGGACATAATTAGAATCCCGCGGAACTTTTTCCGTTCACGGGTCACATTTTTTGGGATTTTGGAGTGCTGTGGGTCAGCTCATGGATCTCAATTTCCCCCAAAACTGTAACTTTAGTTCCCTCTTTTGTCAGAAAGAGAGCTTTTTTCGAAATAGTCCCATTTTTTTGTCAACCACGGGTCCCACTGTATCAACATTTTTTTCTTAAAAAAAACATAAAATGTCGTGTAAAGACCAAAGGTAGAATTTATGGCAAAAAAGCGGGACCCGTGGATTTTTATTTAGAAAATTTATAAACTGGGATATCAGATGGAATTTCTTTCAAATTCACCACTTTTCTATTCAAAAACGGCAGTTTTCAGTGGAATATTGACAAAATTTCAAAATGAAAACTTCTTCGGTGTTTGTTTCAAAAAATGCTCGATTCATAGAAAAGCGGATCCCGTAGTTTTTAGAAAAAATTTTGATAAAGTGGGACCCATGATCCGGCAAAAAATACTCTAAAATCTCAAGGTGGGACACGTGAACGGAAAAGATCCGCGGTATTCTAATTTTGTTAAAGACAAAAAAGTGTAGAAAATGAAAAATATGCCTTCTGTAAGTGTAAAAAAACAATAAAATATCTTTCTTGTTTTTGGAAACGTTGAAATCTTCGTCGAAGATTGACTAAATATGGTACTTGTCAATAATTTTGTTTTTTCAGATGATAGATAATCAGTGTCCAACAAATTGGTGGAATTCCCGACGAGAATGTGCATCGACAATTCAGCAAGACATCCACAAAAACTGAACAATAAAAAATGGCCGAATTATTAAGGTTAGTCATTACATTTCGCTGTCGAGAAAAAATTAAAAGCTTGCACCCATGTTAGTGTTGGTTTTTTCAAGATATAGTGAAAAAACGTTCATTACTTTCCAAGTTTGAGTGCCGTGTTATGAATTGTTAAAGGGGACGAAAACCAAGTGGAGATAAAATTTGGGGTGAAACTAGACTTGATTCTGAACATTTTGTGACATTTTGGAAGAGTTTGGGTGAAAATTTGAAAAATCAATAATTAATTTAAAATGACAGTTGGTGCTTCGAAAGTAAAGGCGCAGTACACATAGTTGTCGCGCGGGTCTCGCAGCGGCGAGCGTTTACTGTAGCTCGTAAATCGAAAAAATTATATTTTTTAATCAAAAGTCAATAAAAAAGCTGAAAATGAATAGATTTTGGCGTTTTTTCGTCAAAATAAAATTATTTCAACATTTTAAATATTTTTTTAAAACAAATTATATCAAATTATTCTGAAAAAATGTCGAAATAGTCCCGTGAAGCTCCATTCAGGCGTAAAAAGACAAAAAGAAAATTTTTCTCAGAAAATTCGAAATTAGGCTCCAAATACACTTCCCTTGTGAATATCTGTAACTAGAAAAAGAAACGAAATTGACGAAATACACAGCTCTTATAGATCTAAAAGCGCAACAAAATTTTTGAGCTGAATCCTAACCTTTTTTTGTTGATTGTACGATCAATTTTCATATCTTTCCTCTTAAAAATTCGCAAATTACTGTCCCTCATTAGGAAAATTAGTGTTACTAAAAGTTTGCAAGCGAGTAACTTGGAAACGTTGCTTCGAAAGTTGGAAAAAGTGCAACAAAAAGCTTTTGGTCTGAGTCTTACTGTATGAACTTTCATAATGTCACAAAATAAAAGCGAACAAAATGTTTTTTTTGATTTTTTTAAAGAGAAAAGTACCATTTATAACTGGAAAAGTCAATAAAAATGTTATTTTCAGTTGCCACAAGCATCGATTGTGCAAATACTTCATCCAATATCCCACCGGCACAGAAAATTCTTCTCAAATAGATGTTTTTATGACAAAATGTAAGTATTTTCATTTAAAAAATAATGTGTAGATTTACGATAAAGAGTAAACTACGGCGGAATAGTGGAGTATCGTTGATAAATTTTTGAGCGGGAGTTTAAATTTTTAAAACAATGCTCTGCTAATCTACCACTTTTTACTGCTTTTCGTTCTTCAAAAAATTGACAATTTCTTGAAAAGTATGAGATTTTTTTTTGGAAATATTTGAAAACTTGAAAAAATGAAATTTCATCAAAATTATAGCGTTGAACATTGAAATTTTGCAGGCAATCAATGCATTCCAAACGAGGATGTCCAAGATACAAGCACAATCGAAGGATAGGATCATAAATTGATAATTTTCGCATTGAACATTTTGTTTTTATCGTTTTTCCTCCTAATTTTTCAGATGGACAGAAGGTGCCACCACCCCCCTATGTGAATAAATATTTCGAACCGGTGGCACCTTCAAAAAATAGGTTTAGGATGGCGAAAAGCGGTGAAAAAGACGACAGGCAGGTGAAGAAAAATGTCGAGTGCTGGAGGGGTCATGCCCGATTTTTCTTTGGAATTTTTGTTGTATTTCGGTCGTGTGTCCTACTGTAGATAGAAAAGTGTTTGCGGACCAGGTGTAAATGCACAATTAGAATAACGAGTCTAATTTTTATGTTTCTAAATTGTTAAAAATCAGCAAACTGTAGACCTGCTTTCTTGTCATACGAACTATTTTTTGATCTATAACCCTCGCACACTGGACCGATCGCTACTTTGATTTGTTAGAAGAAAAAGACACGCAACGCATCGCCGCTCGCGAACAAAAGTTTTCGCGCCGATAGTACAGAAAATGTGTCAGCATAATACATGTGGGCGGGGACCCAAAATAAAACGATTTTTATGACAATTTATCTCGATTTTTCAAGTTTTTATTAAATATTCATGTTATACAAGTTACAACTTGCATGCATTTGATAAGGAATTCAATAAAAACTTGAAAACTCGAGATAACTCTTTTTATTTTGTGTTTGCGCCCATATAGAACAAGCTGACACATTTTCTGTACTATCGGCGCGAAAACTTTTGTAGGCGAGCGGCGATGCGATGCGTGTCTTTTTCTTCTAACAATTTATGAATGATAAACGGTTTTAAACGGATCACAGTGCTCGCAATGTATGAAAAAAAAGCTCAAATATGAAAGAAGTAGGTCTGGGAAGTTCTTTCTAGAAACTACGGTTTTAAAGGAGCATGCCCTCCATTTGTCGAAATGGTCTCGCAAAGAGTTATTAGACACTCTTTCCTAACAGCAAAATTGACCAAAAAAACCTCACGGCTCAATATTTTCTTCTTCAGAAGTGTGTTGAGGTGGTTGGGGACAATATATTGTAGGCTCAACAACATTAACACTCTTAAAATATTGTTAGACACTTTTTTCTTATCATATCAACAATCTGTCAGTTTAAAAAATGTCAAAATTTATCAATTCAACGACAACAAAAACTCGGTCGAATTCTCGGCCATCACCAAAAATTGCAATTTCGCGATTCCTCCCACCAACTTCGCCATATCAGCTGTTCCCGCGCCACCCTGTTTCCTTATCAGTGATAACGATGAATTGGTATCACAAGATTCACAAAGATGCAACTTGATACATGTCGTTTGATCCGGCTCCATTCGTTTCAGTTGGGTATATACCTCATTGAGGATATCTTCCACTAGAAACAAAAATTGTGCATTCTGTCGTCATGGTGTTTGCACAAAACGTACCGATTTTTTTGCAAGTCCTCGCAATCGCTTGATTATAGCCTAAAATCGCATCACAAAGTTCGGTGGCGTCCTGCAAATTTTTGACCTACTGGAGCTAAACCTAAGACCTAACTTTTCTCAATGTCTCATTATCAATCGCCTCATCGATGAGTTTCACAATTTGTTGACATCTGGTGCATATGAATAGGAAAAATTGTTGAATTTTGTGCAAGATTCCAGGAATTCCCTGCTCCTCTTGATCTGCTGATACGGTGGACAATAGAAGGCAGGAGAATAGGATAGCAATTGAAAGTTTCATTTTTTGAAGAAGGAGCACAGCACACACAAAAGAAAATAACAATGAATGATATGATAAGAAGAATGAACAAAAATATGAAGAAAGAGTGGGGGACTGCAATTTTTTGGGGGTGACAAATGTGAAAAACAATGAAATTAGGTGGGAGTAGAGGGGAAACAAAAAAATTTAATCTTCTTCGCCGTCGGTTTCGTCACCTTCGAAGTATGCTTCGTAGCGATCGTTGATAGCGAAGCTGAAAAAATAGAGATTCAAATGGGTTGGGATCTATGGTTCTATGGATATATGAATCCATGAATCCATGAATCTATGGATTTCAGTTTTATCAAGCCGTACTACAGATTTACATTAAGATACTGCAACTTTTTCATTCAAAATAATATTTAGAAAGCTATTCAACCTATCACAACTTTTTACCCAAAAATTCGGTTATATTCCGATATTTTACAAGCTGATATGAATCTACAAATCCATGACTCTCTATATCTACAGCAAAACTGACCCCCTTTATGAGGTATCTATAGATCAATATGTCTATGAATCTACGGATTTGTGATTCTATGCATCTCTGACTACATTGATCTATGAATCTAAGCAGGTTCTATGCATAGATCTCACCAATTCCGTGACACAAAACATAAAAAATAACTCACTTTTGGAATCTACGTTGAAATGATTCATCAGGAAAGAGATTTTCACCGCGATGATACGGTTGGGCGACAAGTTCACCATATGGCCCCTCGTCGTCGTCGTCGTCACAGTCCTGGGAAAAATAGCGATGAGTTGGAGACTTTCAGTGTCGGAAATCGATTCGACAGTATCTGAATATACCTCATGTCGATATGGATTTCCGTGGGGGAGAAACGCACACATTTTGTATATTTTTTGGGAAAAAAATTGTTAGAGTATTTTTGGATAGGTATATTTCAGGTTTATTGGCGATTAGTTTGGAATTTTTTTTTAAAAAATGGATCAGAAGCTCGTAGAGGTCTGAAATATGCGAGAAAAATATCAGTCAATTTTCAGTGTTTGGAGTGAGTAATGCAGTGAAATATGCCTGAAAATAACTCTAGAGATTTCGCAAAATGTCTAAAAATTTATGGGCAAGATAGATTTCACGAAGAAAGGTTCATTTTTGCGACTGTTTCGGAATTTTTCAAAAATGTGCCACAATAGTAGAGTTCTGAAATGTACGAGGAAAACATTTCAGGAATTATTGAGGGGTTTGAAGCGAGTTATGGAATTAAATGTGGTCAAAATAGGCTTAAAACTTTTTCGAAGGGTCAAGATAACTTTTGAGCTGATTATGAGCTGAAATACGGTCGATTCGACCGGGTCGAAATTAGGGCTAAAAACGTAATTTTGAAAATTTGAGAAACTTTTAGTCTTAGTTTCGACTATATTTCAGCTTAAAACCAGCGAAAGACGACCAAAATTAATTTTTTGTACATTTCAGGCCAACGCAAATATCTGTGACGATTTTCGAAAAGTGTTAAGATGGTCATCCTAATCATCTCCCTTGTTAAACATTTTGGTGGTATCCGCGGTAAGTATTTCAGAAAAATTTGCCTGAATTTTCAAAAAACTCAATTCAAAAATAATTTTCTACAAAAAAAAGGTGGGACCCGTGATCAGACTCCAAATAGACCCGCAAATTCAAATAGTGGGACCAGAACATGGAAAAATTTCGTGTTATTCAAACTATGGTAGTTGTTGCGAAATATATTGTCAAAAAATTTGCGACATTTTTTTCATAACATTTTTACTCATCATACGAATCCTTAATCCTCGTTACTTTAAAACTACTTATGAGCTGAAATATGAACGAACATAGGAATGAAAAGAAATTTTGACGGTTCGAGCAGCTTTTATGCCTGTTTTCGACCATATTTCAGCTTGAAACCTGCTAAAGACGACCAAAATTCATTTTTCGTACGTTTTAGGCCTACACAAACATCTATTACAATTTCTAGGAACTTTCAAAATTATGACCCGGACATTCACCGTTTTCAAACATTTTTGGACATTTTTACTCACCTCATCATACGAATCCTCATCCGGATAGTCATTTCTCCAATTCCCCTCATCATTCGAATCATCATCATCATCTGGACGAATCTCATCTTCTGAATCATTGTCGTAGTAGAACATTGCAGCTTCCTCGCTGCAAAAAAAAATTTTTTTTCACCAAAACCGGCAAAAAAAGACTTACTTATTAGCGAAACGAAACTCGAAATTCTCCTCATTAACCGTATTCGACTCTTTGAAGCGATTCGAGTAGATTGAGAGATTTTGCGGATTTCCACCACCGTGGATACGATAATAATCGAATACAATCTCATCATCGCCTGGTTTCTCATCAACTTTCACCATTTTTTGACCATTTAGCTGCAAAAATCCCAGATTTTTCACTAAAAAACTTAAATTTCTTACAATAACTTCATCCTCGACCTTTTTCGCAAGTTTCTCAACCTCTCCAATCTGCCCAATCGCCTCATCATTGACGAAATCCAACGGATTTTCGATTTTTTGCTCGGTTTTCGAGCTCGATCCCTCTCCATCCTCATTTTCCTTCACTTCTGGTGCATTTTGCGCCAATTCGACGATTTGTACACCATCCAACTGTGCTTCTTCCTCTGTTTCGTTGATTATTGAGTTTTTTGTCTTGTAGAGCGTAAAAACTACTGGTTCTACGGCCTGAAACACAATTTTTTGGTGAAAATTAAGGAAAATGGGGGAATTTACCTTAACTTTCTTAATTTGAAGAATGAGCGCCTCGTGTGGATCAGCTGACCGCTTTCGGGACACCCGAATCAACGGTGCGCCGTTCATTTCTTCTGAAACACACAATAAATTAGATTTTGCTCGTTTAAAAGCTATTTTCAAGTGGAAAAAAGGTAGAAATTGGTTCAAAACCAATGAAAATCACACAAAATCATGGAAATTTTAAGAAAAATAGTTTATATAAACAAAAAAGAGATCAAATTAATCAATAACCGCGTTCGATTTCATTCGCCGTGTTGAACTTCTTCAACGCCGTATCGAATCGATACTCCAACAGCGACAATTCGCCCAACAAATCGGTTATCGCCGAGTTGAGCGCATCGGCGGGCGTCGTTTTTTGTGTCGTCTGAATGCGGAGCAAGATTTTGTGCTCCAATGGATGCGGATTCTTGTAGCCGGCGAATAGCACTTCTGGATCTTTGAGTAATTGACTGCAAATTTATAATCATTAAAAAAAGAAAATTTATGACAACTCACTTTTTCAGCATGTTTCCTATCGTATGATCTTCCTTGTTAATTGTGAAAATTGCTGCATTTGGAACCTAAAACTGGCCAATTCTATTTATATTCGATTTTCGAACAAATTACCTTTGTATCCTTCTCAATTTCGATTTTCTTGTCGGTTTCGAACAACAAAAATGACTCAAATGCAGCTGGAGCGTTCATTTTCGCTGAAAATCGAACAAAATAAATAAAAATAAAACAATTTCGAAAAATAACATTTATTTTTTTGAAATCACGAGTGTCGAGCAAGGAAAATTGTATTGGCGCTTTTCGCGTGCTGACGCATTTTGTGCCGGAATTGCGGAGTGTTGTTCATGGCGGGTGTTTAAAAAAGGATTTTATTGAGAATAAAAAGTAAAAACATGAAATTAGACTGTTTCCCACTGTTGTTTTGCCTCAAATAAGCTGGAAGTCTTATATTTTCAGTGTTCTGCAAGTTTTTTTCGGTTTTGAACATGAAAATAGAAGTTTTTACCATAATATGAGTCAAATTGGCATTACAAAACGATGAATTACAAAAATAATAGTGAGTCGATGCAATAAAAGTGTACCCGGTACGAATTCGATGTTCACCCGTCTCATTTACAGATAAGCAACCTTTATGGTAATTTATAGCCCCAGTTCTGTCGAAAATATGGGAAATGAAGCAAAAGTGACCGCGGCACTCGCCTACAATTTTTTAAGACTTCGAAAAAAAATTTAAAAACGCTCAAACCGTCCGAATAACTATCATTGCTAAGCAAAGTCCTATATTCCTTCCAATTTTTCACAAAACAACCGTTCAAATTTGTCGCACAATCGATATCGTACTTCATTCCACTGGTGAAGCAAGAAACCGTCGGTTGCGAAATAGGAAACGGGATTTGCTCGTTACAATTTGAAGTTGTACACCGGCAAGTGAATGTATATTGCCTATCCTGGTACATTGTCATGTTATAGCACCCATTTTTGTAAAATAACATAAAATCGTCGTTGTATTGGGCGACGGGGAACTTAAACTAATTTTTTTAAGGCGATAGATAGAGACCCTTACCGTTTCGCTTTCATCATTACCTGCTCCTGCCTTTAAAATCTCATTTTCTTGGATTACTTCGTTTTTTGAGTTGTTATAAGACTTCTGAAACGTTATTTTCCTTATTTTATACATTTTTGGCTTGCTGAAACACTTACAAATTTTTGATTCAATATGCAAACGTTATAACGGTTCACATTTGATTCTTCAGTTTGCGCACAAGTTATATTTGGAAACGTTGTGATGTTTGAAGAATTGAATATTTCGTTTACGTTGCAGAAGTCGGTGCTGAAAAGAAATTAGTTACTGAAATTAAAAAAAAATTAAACAACTAGCAACCGCGTATGGGGATGTCTAACTTTTAAGAAACTTGGACAATGGAGTTACACCGTCCTGGAGGGTTCATAAAAAATTTATAGGCACCAAAGCACAATTTCAGCCAAGATACATTTCTCAGAAATTTTCAGCCAAACATAGATTCATAGATATAGTCTGCTTCCTCATAATATTATGATATCACCCATATCATTATCATTTCAACATAGATTTTCAAAATAAACCCAAAGAAACTACAAATGATCACAAACTTGTACTTGTGATATTTGATAACATAGGTATCTATGGCCATAGATACGCAATATATACCACATGCGTGTAGGACCACTCGCTCTTGTCACCGACAATAATACAATACGCACACATGTGCATGATGGCCGAGTGGTATAAACGCACATCTAATAAGCGACAGATACGTACAGTTAAGGGTTCGAGTTCGAGTCTCGACCATGCCGTGTTTGGGTTCACGGCCTCGTATGTTAAGCTCATTCATACGTGACGTCCCCGCTCTGTAGCTTAGAACGATAAGGCGGTTTACCATCCGACATCATCGTTATTGTGGTTTACGTGGCGACTTTGCTCACCATATCGCCTTCAATACTGTCCGACTAGGTGTAAATGTGTTGATTCCTATAAGCTCTGGACGGAGTCAGTTTTGCTCTAGATTTAGAGATCTACGAGCTCTATGTGTCATATATACAAGTTTTATAGTGTTTGAGTAAGGATACTGTAAGTTTAAAAAAATGTTTTTTTTGCGATTGCTCGTCCTGCCGTAATTGTGTTTTGTCATTCAGTCATCCGTCAGAAAACTACAATTTTTATTTCAAAAAAATGTATCCGCAGCTACAAAAAACCCGTGGCTCACTTTTCGAGAAAATCATTGCTCTCCCGACTATATAGTACACGGGGATCTACTAAAACACACGTATATAGTCAACTTACTCGCAATAACAATAATAAATATCTCCAGCTCTATCCGCATTACACGGCTCCATTGGCAGCTTCATTCCCGACAAACACGACTGATACGGCACTTTTCCATAAGATTTGTTTCGAGCAGCTGACATTACACAAATATCTCCCTCGCATTCACTTCTGTAATTTCAAATCAATCCTCAATTTTTTGAGCATCGGGAGCTCACAAGATGTTCGATCCTTCAGTGTTATCGGGCATAAAAAAGTGACACTTGATAGCGAAAATTTGTGGAAAAATGGTGAATATTAGAAGGAAGGAGAACATTTTTTGATTAGAAAAGTAGCGATTTGGGGATATTAAATATGAGTGGATTTTCAGCTGCTTGATATGGGGAAATGTGATATTTGGGGTTAGAAAGTTTATGAAAAAAAAGTTCAGGATTTGGGGAGAGTTTGATCTTTGTTATGTATATTGCAAAGTTCTATATATCTATACATATTAAGAAATTATCAACCTCGAGATTTTCATAGAACCATAGAAACAGCATTTTGTCGCATAGAATGTCATGGAACCAAATATCTTAGCTATGTATACTGCGGAGCTCTATGCATAAATACTCACGTTCTATGCCAAGTTCTATGCCAAGTTCTATGGATTCTATGATTTTAATATTCTCGAGGGCTCAACTATCTACCATGAGACTATTGAAAAATTATCAACCTTAAGGTTTTCAAAGAACCAAATATCTGAGTTATGAATATGGCTGATTTCTAGGCGTAGATACTCAAGTTCTATGCGCTATTCTATAGGTTCTATGATCCCTACTTTCTCAATAACCCAATTATTAAAAAAATCATCAAGCGCAAGATTTTCATAGAACCATAAAAACAGATATCTTTGGCATAGAACTTCATAGAACCTTATTTCTTTGTTCTGAATATTGTGGTGTTCTATGCATAGATACTCACGTTCTATGCGTTATTCTATGAAAATTCTATGGGTTCTATGATTTCACGTTTCTCAACTACCCAACTCTGCAACAATTATTGAAAAATAGTCAACCTCGCAATTTTCATAGAACCGTAGAAACAGAGTTCTATGGCATAGAATATCATAGAAACATATATCTTAGTATTGCTGAATTCCAGGCATAGATATTCAAGTTCTATGCCAATTTCTATGGATTCTATGATTCCAATTTTCTCAATATCTTAATTTTTACACACGGCAGTATTGCGAAATGATATACCTAGAAGTTTTCATAGAACCATGGAAGCATATATCTACGGAATTGAACTTCAAACAACCCTAAATTTCGTTAGTTCTGAATATTGATAAATTCTATGCATAGGTATTCAAGTTCTATACCATGTTCTATAGATTCTCTGATTCTTACTACCTTGACCCTTATGAAGAAACGATTGCAAAACGAGATAATAAGAAATTTTCATAGAACCATAGAAACAGAGTTCTATGGCATAGAACTTCATAGAACCACTATCACTTTGTTCCGCATATCGTTGAACTCTATTCATAGATACTCAATTGCTATGCGAGATTCTATGAGTTCTATGATCCAATTTTCTCAATTTCGCCAATTTTATCGATCATTGAAAAATAATCATTCTCATGATTTTCAAAACATCATAGAAACAGTGTTCTTTCGCATAGAATTTTATAGAATCACTATATCTCTGATCTGAATAATTTTGAATTCTATGCATAGATAATCGTTCTATGCCTTTCTAAATGCTCTCTATGATTCCGACTATTTCGAAAATTTATTGAAGAAGAACCGATTATGGAATGTAGTATCTCAATATTTTCATAGAACCATAGAAACAGTTATCTATTCCATAGAACTTAATAGAACCAAATCTTAGGTTTGCATATTGCTTAATTCTATGCATAGATGCTCAAGTTCTATGAAAATTCTATAAATTATATGGTTCAAACTTTGAATAGCTCAATTTGTTCTCAAGACAGCATTGAGAAAAGATCTACCTAGAAGTTTTCATAGAACCATAGAAACAGATATCTATGGCATAGAAATTCATAGAACAATAACTTTTACAATTAGTTATGAATATTGCTAAATTCTATGCATAGATATTTCAAGTTCTATGCGGAATTCTATGTATTCCATGATCCTGACTATCTTGAAAATGTACACTCCAACGAAGAATGAATTATAAATTGTAATATCTCAAAATTTTCATAGAACCATAGAAACAGAGTTCTATGACATAGAATTTCATAGATCTCTTAGTTATGAGTATTGCGCAGTTCTATGCATATATAACTGTTCAATGCGAATTCAAATTCAATCTCTTTTAATAATGCAAAATCTAGTTGAAAAACATTCATAGAACCGTAGAAACCGTCAGTTTTGGCATAGAATTTCATAGAACTGCATAGAACTCCATAGAACCACTGATGTAAATATTTGTCTATAGATACTTTTTCATGGAGAGTTTGATTTTCAGATCATCTTTCCTGTAAAATATCTGAAAATCCCTGAAAATCGTAATCCGAACCTCCTGACTGATCCCCTGATCTCCCTCCTTCTCCCCAAATCTCCAATTCTCCAAAGCATCACAAAAACTACGATACCTCCAAGAAAAATGGTGAGAAAAAAGAAGAATGAATAATGACGAAACACAAGCATTTCAAAAATTCTAAAAAGATCAAAAAGTTCACACCTCACTAGAATAATCCATTAGGCGCCTATATAGGGTGAACGACCACTTAGCAGTCAGAACACAAAAATGTTGGTCCTGATATTCCTGATATCCTCAGTTATCAGCCAGACAGTACGGTATCTACCATCTACAGTAGACCCACCACATGGTTGTCCCAACTATGGTTTGTGCAATAATCCAGTCGAGACCCTAGTCAGCTCCACCAACACCACCACCACAAACCGGTTCAGTTGTGATCCCAACGATTGTACCTGCCCAAATGGTGTGGAGACCACCACCACCACATGTGACACCATCAAGGATCAATGCACCAATAAGCCTTGCAACAATAACAATATGGATTGTACCAGTGGTATCAACACGTATAGTTGTGCTTGCAGTGCTGGATACACTGGTGATAAGTGTGATATTGATATCAGCTCGATTTGTGGAAGTGCTGATTGTCAGAATGGTGCGACTTGTGAGGAGAATGGACAGAATTATACGTGCAAGTGTGCTGATGGATATACTGGGGAGAAGTGTGAATGTAAGGATTTGTAGGTTCATAGATTCATAGATTCATAGATTCATAGATTCATAGATTCATAGATTCATAGATTCATAGATTCATAGATTCATAGATTCATAGATTCATCGATTCATATATTCATAGATTCATAGATTCATAAATTCATAGATTCATAGATTCATAGATTCATAGATTTATAGATTCATAGATTCATAGATTCACTAGATTCACTAGATTCATAGATTCATAGATTCATCGATTCATCGATTCACTAGATTCACTAGATTCATAGATTCAGGGGTCAGTTTTGCTGTCATAGATTCATAGATTCTGAAGTTCTATGGTTCATAGATTCATAGAACTTGAAATCATAGACACACAGTACAAATACTTTGAAAAATATTATTTTCATAAACATAGAAGCAAATATAAGAATTCATAGAAACAGTATTTTTCCACCTTTGATATCATAGAATCCGGAATATCAAATAGACGATTCTATGAATCTATATCGAGATCTATGCATAGAAGCAGTTTTCTATGATTTTATAGTAGTTGAGTTCTATGTCATAGAATCTCCCAAATTCTATGCATAGATATATGTTTAAAAAAACATAGAACTTTCACAGTTCGCGAAACATTGATTCTATGATTCTATGACCATAGCTCCTCGAGTTCTATGATCCATAGATCCATCATTCCAGCTGCAGGGGTCACACTACTATGATCCATAGATTCTATAGATCCATGAAAGTGCTCTACCTTGTATCTATGC
This sequence comes from Caenorhabditis uteleia, assembly GCA_963573275.1. Taxonomy (NCBI): domain Eukaryota; kingdom Metazoa; phylum Nematoda; class Chromadorea; order Rhabditida; family Rhabditidae; genus Caenorhabditis; species Caenorhabditis uteleia. The sequence goes on from OY752134.1 coordinate 1,295,428, forward strand.
ATAATTTTTGATGGTTTTCATAGATTTATAGAACTTCTCGTCATATATTCCTCTCCAGGAGATGCATAGATTCATATATCCTAGATTCTATGCAAACCATAAACAATTTCATGCATAGATCCCTTCTTTCCCAATCTTCTAGTGAAATAGGCAATATCGAGCAGTTCTAAAAAATTTATGAATCTAAATATTTTTCAAAACTGATAATATTTCAGTGGCTGATAAATGCAACAACGTCAATTGCAACAAGGGTCAATGTCAAGTGATCCTCGACAACTCCAACTTCTATTGTGATTGTGATGATGGATATCAAGGAAGGAACTGTGATATTATCGATGCCATACAAACACCATCTGAGATGGATGGTTGTTATCAATATGATTTTGTGAAGATTTTGAATACAAAGACCAAATTTCAAGATGGGAAGATGACTGTGGAGATGTGTACAGATTATGCGAATACTTTTGATCCACCTATGGAGTATATGAGTGAGTTTTAGGATTAGGGATACTGATATTTTTGAAACTCTAGTTTGGGCAACCAGTTATTATACGATTCACATATTTCATAGATATCATAATTTCATGAAACTGGAAAAATCATAGATCATAGAATTTCATAGATCCCCATAATATGGCATAGATCTTGAAAGTTCAAGGAGTGTGATACATCATAGATCTTCAATCCCTCTCCCCATAGATTTTTCAGTTTCATAAATCAGATATATCATAGAACTCATAATTTCATAGATTTCGATTTGCTGTCCTCTCCAATTTCATGGATCCATGCCCACAGGTTCATAGATTCGGAAAATTGCTATAGATCATGCAATGATATATCATAAATCCTCAAGCTCTCTCACCTTAGTCTGTTCAGTTTCATAGATATGATATATCATAGAATCAGAAATTTCATAGATTTTAGAACGGTACGTTGCATAGTTTCTAATATAGTTTCCTGAAATTTCATAGATCCTTAAGATCATCTTTCCATAGATCCTTAAACTTCATAAAACCCATAGTATGACTGACCAGAATACTGAACAGCTGTTTTCATAGATCCAACTGTGAGGTACCATAGATCCCCAAATATACTTGTTGCTGTTTCGTATTTTGGATATATCATAGAAACGGAAATTTCATACATTCCTGCATTTCGCCACCAACGTATCGTGGAATCAACAAGAACCGATAGAAATATATCATAGAAACTCAAAACTCAAAACTCATAGATCTTTCCATAGATCCGACTGCGATACACCATAGACTTTTCAGTTTCATAGATATGCATATATCATAGATTACCAATATTCATAGATTTCAGACATTTGCCTGGTATTCCATAGAATCTACTATTCCATTATTTCATAGAATTGAGTACCCATAGATCCTAGTAGTCCATAGAACAAAAAAATTCATTGGATCCCATATATTATAGATCACAGGATTTCATAGATCCACAGTCGTTCTGATATACCATGGATTTTAAAATTATAAATCATAGAACGCATAGATTTCACTGTTTCTTAGATCTCGATATATCATAGATACCATTTTGGCATAGATTCCTTATCGGTTTGTATTAAGAGGTTATCGGTTTGTATCAAGCTTCACAGAATTCAATATAGCATAGATCCATAATCCATAGATCCATCCAATTCCAGCCATGTGCGGTGACTACTGTATGGCCACCTCCGACGAGATCGTCAGTAAATCCGCCAAGTTGTCCGAAAGCGACTGTAAACGAGGATGCGGTGGAAATTCCACCCAACTATGCGGTCGCCTCAATTCCCGCTGCATCGTCTACAACCCGGGTCCGACAGGTTACCATAGAACCTTCCATAGATCCTTCCATAGAACCATAGAATTGCAGAGGAGGATCCAAATCCATGCAAGTCGAATTCCAGCCTATGCAATGAGGATGGAGGCGGTGGGAAGTGTGTCAATCTACAGTATACCAATGGTGATGGATACGAGTGTCTATGTGGTCCATTCTTTACTGGACCCGATTGTGATACGGTAGTTGGTCCCGCCTGTGACCCGAGTCCGTGCAACAATGGCACGTGCATTTTAAACGAGCAGTATAATACGTATACTTGTGATTGTGAGGATGGATATACGGGAGAGAATTGTGAATGTATGGATCCATAGAATTTCATAGAACTTGCATAGATACTATTGTAGATGAGGAAGTATGTGGGCCGACATTGTGCAAGTATGGTGGAACATGTAAGGAGAAGAGTGATGGTGGATATGAGTGTAGTTGTTTGAGCTTGTATTCGGGGCAGAATTGTACAGGTATGTATGAATCTATGAATCTATGAATCTATGAATCTATGAATCTATGAATCTATGAATCTATGAATCTATGAATCTATGAATCTATGAATCTATGAATCTATGAATCTATGAATCTATGAATCTATGAATCTATGAATCTATGAATCTATGAATCTATGAATCTATGAATCTATGAATCTATGAATCTATGAATCTATGAATCTATGAATCTATGAATCTATGGATCTATGGATCTATGGACCTATGGATCTATGGATCTATGGATCTATAGATCTAAGGATCTAGGGATCTATGGATCTATGAATCTATGAATCTATGAATCTATGAATCTATGAATCTATGAATCTATGAATCTATGAATCTATGAATCTATGAATCTATGAATCTATGAATCTATGAATCTATGAATCTATGAATCTATGAATCTATGAATCTATGAATCTATGAATCTATGAATCTATGAATCTATGAATCTATGAATCTATGAATCTATGAATCTATGAATCTATGAATCTATGGATCTATGGATCTATGGACCTATGGATCTATGGATCTATGGATCTATAGATCTAAGGATCTAGGGATCTATGGATCTATGAATCTATGAATCTATGAATCTATGAATCTATGAATCTATGAATCTATGAATCTATGAATCTATGAATCTATGAATCTATGAATCTATGAATCTATGAATCTATGAATCTATGAATCTATGAATCTATGAATCTATGAATCTATGAATCTATGAATCTATGAATCTATGAATCTATGAATCTATGAATCTATGAATCTATGAATCTATGAATCTATGAATCTATGAATCTATGAATCTATGAATCTATGAATCTATGAATCTATGAATCTATGAATCTATGAATCTATGAATCTATGAATCTATGAATCTATGAATCTATGAATCTATGAATCTATGAATCTATGAATCTATGAATCTATGAATCTATGAATCTATGAATCTATGGATCTATGGATCTATGGACCTATGGATCTATGGATCTATGGATCTATAGATCTAAGGATCTAGGGATCTATGGATCTATGAATCTATGAATCTATGAATCTATGAATCTATGAATCTATGAATCTATGAATCTATGAATCTATGGATCTATGGATCTATGGACCTATGGATCTATGGATCTATGGATCTATAGATCTAAGGATCTAGGGATCTATGGATCTATGAATCTATGAATCTATGAATCTATGAATCTATGAATCTATGAATCTATGAATCTATGGATCTATGGATCTATGGACCTATGGATCTATGGATCTATGGATCTATAGATCTAAGGATCTAGGGATCTATGAATCTATGAATCTATGAATCTATGAATCTATGAATCTATGAATCTATGAATCTATGGATCTATGGATCTATGGATCTATGGATCTATGGATCTATGGATCTATAGATCTAAGGATCTAGGGATCTATGAATCTATGAATCTATGAATTTATGAATCTATGAATCTATGAATCTATGAATCTATGAATCTATGAATCTATGGATCTATGGATCTATGGACCTATGGATCTATGGATCTATGGATCTATAGATCTAAGGATCTAGGGATCTATGGATCTATGAATCTATGAATCTATGAATCTATGAATCTATGAATCTATGAATCTATGAATCTATGAATCTATGAATCTATGAATCTATGGATCTATGGATCTATCTATGAAGTTGTTACGCTTAGAATCTTTCAATTCGGAGGATCTACGGCCATAGAATTGTCAAACTTTTTGAATCTGTGAAAAGTGAGGCATAGAATCTCGTTCAGTCAGAGAAACGTATCATCCATAGAACCTGGAAAATTGATGGATCTGAAGTTCTATGAATCATCAGCGAACCGCGCATTATCGAATGAAACCTATGACCAGAAAATTTTCAAACTTCATAGAAACTGTAATTTTTCATAGAGTGATTTGGTTCTATGAATGGTAAAGCATAGAGCTTTTCAATTAGTGGGATCTATGATCATAGAACTTCGAGTATCGTCACTAGGACAAAAATAGAAACATAGAAATAGTAATCATCTGGTCATAGAACCTATTAGTTCTATTCATCCGAAGGCATAGATCCTGGAAGTTCTATGCTTCCCCAATCTATGAATCTATGAATCTATGATATTCCAGTCGTCGATCGATGCAAGTACAACAACCCATGTGTCAAAGGGAAGTGTCAGTCCATTATCAGTGGTATCAACCCAAATTATACCTGCACTTGTGATCAAGGATATACTGGTGTCAATTGTGATGAAAGTAAGGATCTATGACTCTATGACTCTATTGATCTATGAATTTCCAGTGATCGACTTCTGCGAGCCCAATCCATGCGACTACAACAGTACTTGTAATCCATCCTTCATGAAATACGAATGCACCTGTCTGACCGGTCTAACTGGCAAGAATTGTAGTGAAGGTAGGTTTAGCTCCATCTATTCCTTCCATTCCTTCCTATAGTGATTGACCTATGTGTTGGGAAGTGGCAGGATGGAAAGTGGCTCAAGTCACCATGCAACACCAAGGATGATATGGCGAATTGCACCAAGGGTATCAACACGTTTACATGTAGTTGTGGCGAGAAATGGACGGATACGCTGTGCGATTTGAGTACTGTAGTTTTTTGGGTTACTGTAGAATGGTATTTTTGTAGATGTGCTGATTAAGGATGTGCTGCTGGCGATTTATGGTTATGTGGATTTGAATATGATATCGGTAAGTGGGGATTCATAGAATCGTGGATTTCAAGAATCATAGATCCATAGAATTTCAGATTGTCAAGCATAGGTTAATATAGTATTACTTCTTCAACCATAGAACTGAATAATCAAAGCATAGAATCATAGGTCATCAACCATAGAACCATAGAACTTCAAATCGTTAATCATAGATTCATAGAATCTCAAGTTATCAGCCATAGAATTTTTTCTCTGTTTTCATACAACCATAGAACTTCAAGTCATCAGTCATAGATTTGATTGATCGAAGCCCAAACCATCCATAGAACCATAGAACTTCAAATTGTCAACATAGATCCATAGAATCTCAACTATTGAATCATAGATCCATAGAACCTCAGTTCATAGAATCATCTCTGATAGATTCTCGGAATCTTAGTTTTCTAGTAATTGAATGTCTTTTATAGCCATAGATCCATAGAACCTCAGGATGTCAGGCATAGAATCATAGAACTTGAGATCAGCAAGCATAGATCTATGAAACTTCAGGGTTCCAGGCATAGAGTCATCCAAACCACAATATCCAGATCCATAGAATTTCAGTATCTTGACCATAGAACCTAAGATCTTCATAGAACCAAACAATCATAGAACCATTGCCATAGAATCTTTATTCAACACAAACCAAAATCAATATCTTGGTTGACTGGTATATGGATCCGGTTTGCCTTCGAATGGTCGTCGAACGCAAAGGAACTGTATTCCACATCCAAAACATCTGAATGGACAGCTTCGTTGTTGCGAGAGATCATAGTTTGGTGGGCACATGTGATTGTAGGACCATGGGGCCGGCTTGCGGAGCCGCTGGGTGCACGGGGACCAGTACTGCTCAGGGAGCTGCTGGCCGGGGGTGATGAAACATAGAATTGTTGTTGGAAGGAGAAGGAGAAGGAATAGGAGAGAACGCATGGTTCTATGAAATTGTATGGAAATATGGGGGGTTTATATAGAGGGTTAATTCGATTTGGGAATTGTGGAAAAATGACATATCGGGTGTCATGGGAAAGGGGTTCTATGGAATTCTATGGTTCTATGCCATATCAAATGTCAAGATCTATGGAATAATATAGACAAAAATCTATGATTCTATGAAGTTCTATGCCTCCCATTTTGAGGATCTATGAAACCTTAAAACGTGCCATAGAATCTCTATTAGACCTCCTTGGCAGTTCTATGGCATAGTTCTATGAAATTTTATGACATAGATCTTTGATAGAGCCAACGTCTAGACCATTCAAGATTTTCCGAACTTTGAAATATATCAGTTCTATGAAACAGTGTCTATGGTTCTATGAAATTCTATGCCACACATTTTCAAGTTTTGAGTAGATCTATGAAATTCTACGGAGGTTCTTTGCACCGAAAGTTTTATGTCATAGATTTGTGAAATTCTATGGCATAGATCTATGTGTGGACCATTCAAGATGTTACGATCTATGACAGATATTAGTTCTATGAAATAGCATGTATCAAAAAGTATGATTCTATGACGTTCTATCTCTACTTTCTGAAAACTTGAAGAGATCTATGAAATTCTATGGCATAGATCTATGGAATCCTATGTGAGGAGCAGCAGAATCATGAATATGTACCGACCGAGAAATTATATCATTTCTTTGAAACAGCAGTATCTATAAAAAAAAGCTATGAAAATCTATGCCTACCTTGTGAGTTCTTGGTGATATCTATGAAATTCTATGGTATAGTTCTATGGAATATCATGAAAGATATCAATTATTCAAAATCAGTTGTGAAGCAAACTATAAAGTTCTATGAAATAGTTCATATCAAGATCTATGATTCCATGAAATTCTATGCCACACATTTTCAAGTTTTGAGTAAATCTAAGAAGTTCTATGAATAGGTTCTTTGCAACAAATGTTCTCTGGCCTAGATCTATGAAATTCTATTACATTGGTTTATGATAGAGTCATCTGATCATTAAGATCATCTGATCGTCTGGATCATTAAAGATGTTCCGATCTATGAAATATATCAGTTCTATGAAACAGTATGTATGATTCTATGAAGTTTTATGCCTTTGTTGTAGAAACAGAAGATCTATGGTGATCTATAGGGATGACAAAGAATCTCTTGTCCTGTAACTCTATGGAATATATTTACAGAATTCCACAAATAGAGCCGAATGAACATAGATGTGTACCAACCTAGAAAATATATCAGTTCTATGAAACAGTAGTGTGTATGATTCTATGAAATTCTATGCCGTCTTTTCAAAAATTAGAAAAGATTTAGCAGACTATTGATTTAGGATCAAACCGGATCAATAAAAAAAATATCTGAGCAGTTATACAGACTCTATGAAACAGTATCTATGATTCTATGCAGCTCTATGACATTTTCACCGTTTCTATGATATCCCGAATAGTTTTATAGAATTTTTAGCTATTGAACAGTTGTAGTCGTTCTTCGCTCTATCCCCTATATTCCAGCTCCTCAACGACCTAATGTCAAATCCATCCATCATCAAGGACATGGTTCCATTCATCACCGGTTTACTCACCGAATCCGAACGATCTGATCTTAGTTGGGATGTTGAGGATCTATTCCATTGGATCGCTTTCGAGGATAAACGGCTGGATATGGGGAAGGATGTGCACAAGTGGAATGATGTTGTGTTGGGAAATTGTTTCACTTTCAATCATTGGGCACAGAATTTCACGTATTTGATGAGAAGGCCGGGAGCACACGGAGGTAGGTTGGAGAGATACAGTAGCGGTCAAAAGTTAAGGTCCTTTTGGTGTTTTCAGTGCATTTTGGCCATGTTTAGCCGTTTGTGGTGAGTGTCTCCGTGGAGATATTGAAAATTCCTCTGAACCTATTGGCTACCGAAACTTTAAGAAATTTCTTCCAAATCATTATTTGAACTTCACCAGAAAAAGTTGAAAAATTGAGCGATGACCGAAAATTGGAAAAAATCACAAAATTTCAAAAGTTTTCTGTTTGCTCAAAATCCCTCTGAGGGGTATTTTGAGGAAGGTTTTATAGACAACATGTTCGAATCCTAGGTCAAAAGAGGCATTTTCGGCCGAACTATACACCAAAAACCTCAGGTACCTTAACTTTTGACCGCTACTGTATGGATCTATGCATAGAACTACTGGTAGATCTATGAGTGAAATTATAGGTGCTGGGAAGTGGTTCTATGCGCAGAATGTGACGTTTTGCTATCATAGAAGAACGAAATTCATAAAATTTCAGCATTCATAGAAACAGTGAAGCATAAAATTTCATAGAACCTACAATATTTTATTATAGAATTGAAGGTGTTCTCGGGATCTATGCATAGAACTGTTAGTAGATCTATGAATGTTCTATGCATAGATCGTAGTAAGTTGTGCAGGGAAGGGGCACTGAACTAGTATTAGAAAAGTGAATTCATAGAATTTTTTGCCCCCATAGAAACAGTGAAGCATAGAATTTCATAGAACCTACAGTCTCTATCGTAGAATTGAAGGTGCTTTCGGGATCTATGCATAGAACTACGGGTAGATCTATGAGTGATAACAAACATAGATGGTGAGAAGTGGTTCTATGCATAGAAACTGATATCAGCGAATGGTCGCTAGTATATCAGAACTAACTTCATAGAATTTCAGTATCCATAGAAACAGTGACTCATAGAATTTTATAGAACCTACAGTACCCTCTCGTAGAATTGAATGTGTTCTCAGGATCTGTGCATGAAACAAATGACCATCATAGATCTACCCAACTTTTCATAGAATCATAGAATCTAGATACAGATTCTATGCATAGAATCTAGGACTTATCAGTAGGTAGCTAGAGATCTATGCACGGAATCGACGCTGAAGACAATTAGCATAGCAGAACTTTGTCGAATTTCAAAATCCCTAGAAACAGTGAATCATATGACCTGCAGTACTCTATCATAGAACTGACGATCTTTCGAGGATCTATGCATAGAATCACCAATCTTCATAATGGAATTGATATTTTTATGGGACTATATAAGATTCTATGCATAAAATCTATAGGCAGAAAACTAGGATTCTATGGATAGCAACATATTGAAATGCAGTGACTATGTAGTATATCAGAATTAACTTCATATAATTTCAAGAACCATAGAAACAGTGAAACATTGAACTCCATAGAACCATAGATTTACTAGATTGAAACGTATAACAGGTTCTATGAACAAATTCTGTGCATAGGAACTGAAGCCAGGAATTAAAAGATAATATATCAGACAACTTTCATACAATATCATTAATCATAGAAACAGAGAAGCATAGAACCTACAGTTCTCAAGTATCTATGCATAGAACTTTTAGATCTTCACAACTTTAGGTACTTGAAATTCTATGCATAGATATGCGGCCGAGTTCAAACTATAACAGAACTACATTCATAGAATTTCATTGACCGCAGAAACATAGAATTTCATAGAACTCCATAGAATCTCAAATTCCAGGTCTTCAAGCCTTCATGAAAGCTCAACAATCCGAATATGCTCCATGGTATGATACCGCTTCCATGCTCGTTTTCATCCATAACAGGGATGAATATGTGTTTTCCGAGTCGGTCCGATACAATGCTGAACCGAATGCCAAGTCGACTATCAATATATTTCAGGTGAGCAAAATTTCTATGCCATAGAATTTCATAGAACCATAGAACTTTCAGACAAGATACACCAGGCTTGGTGGGAACTATGGAAAGTGTGTGAAGGAGACATCGGAGGTGAAGGCGTACTACTATCCAGGAGCGTATACAACTGATGTAGGTATCTATGAATCTATGGGTCTATGAATCTATGAATTCCAGGGCTGTCTCCGCACTTGTTACCAAGACATGATAATGAAGGAGTGTAACTGTATGGATCCCCGGTACCCAAAGGCAGACAACACCACCTCCTGCCTATTATCCGAACGAAGTTGTGTTACCACTGCATCTGAATCCAGTGGTGATCCATCGACATGGCCATCGTGTGAATGTCCATTACCATGCTCGAATCAGGAATACTCGGTGACTTGGAATAAAGTGGATTTTGTGGAGAAGGTGGGGATATATGCCGTAGAATTATGCATAGCTTGCTGTATATAACAAAATTATTGAAGATCAGAGATAGATATAAATTCATAGAACCTTAGAAACCGAAATGATATATCGTAGAACTCTATGATATGTGTCCATAGATTTTGCAGTTTCAACAGTTAGATTGATAGAACCTTGCATAGAACTTTTGAGGGAGAAGTGACACCGGCTCCGGCGAATGTTTATACTGTGCCTACTGTAGGTCTCTAGGTTCCATTTCTTGACCACTAAGTATTCTGTAAACCAGCCCAATCCTTATCAAATCAGTAAAACAGTAATTGATAGTGTTAAGAAAATTTTCGTTGTAGGACCCTATTTTTCAGTTTCATGACTAATATATTTTTTTGACAACAAATCATTGATACTTTTGGTACGACTTGTGCTCACTTTTCTTAAAAATATTGAATAGTTACGTTTCTTACTGTAGGTTACTGTAGAACTGCAAATCATTCAAAACTGCCACAGTTGATTTTCATAACCAGATATGTCTTGATCTGAAATTTCAGCTGGATCTCGTATAACTAGAATAATTATGATATTTTCACGCCAATTGATACCGGAACTAGATTTTGATACATAAGTGCTAGATTTTGGAAATTCATAAAAACTGTATTTCCTCTTGATATTGACCTTTGAATATCATAGAACCACTTTTCTCCATTTTTTGGTTTCATAGAAACCGCAATATTTCATAGATCTATGGAATTGATATGTATATAACAGCTCGGCAAGCGCTAGTATCCCATCTATATGACAGTTTTTGAAAATTCATAGAAACCGCAAAAATCATAGAATTCATAGAACAAAATTTCAGCCAATAACCTGCGAGCTGTCTAGCAACCCTGAAGACTGCCAGACCGAGTATCGTGACAATTTACTGGTGTCTATTGTTCTGCCACAATTACAGTATAAGATCTACTCGGAGACACCTGCGATGGATGTAAGTATCTATGGTCATAGAACCATAGAATCATGAAATCATAAGATCTATGATCATAGAACTTTAGAATCATAGAATCTTAAAATCATATATATTTGAGCTGGCAAGATATATGCTATAGAACTAGGAGTATCTATGGTAGAAAACTATCAGAATCTATGAGCATAGAAATATAGACCTATGGAATAGACCTGCTTGAATATCCGTATCTATGATAGAAAAGTGTCAGGATCTAGGTTCATAGAATCATTGATATATGACATATAGTTAACAGGATCTATGATGTATCACTGTCAGAATCTATTATCATAGATATATCAGTATATATGGTAGAAAATTGTCAGAATCTATGACATAGAACTTTTAAGATCTATGACCATAGATCCATTTTCTTCCAGTTCAACAAATTCCTATCCCAACTCGGTGGTCAACTCGGTGTCCTAATGGGTATCAACCTTGTATCTTTCATAGAAGTCGCCTTCCTTCTAGTCGGTCTAACAATGGTGTGTTGTAGAAACTATGATACAAAATAAATATATTTATTATTTACTTGTCTTTGTTGTTGACAATCTACCAACCACCTGGATCCGACTATTCTCCTTCCAGTTCAACAATATAGTGATAACGATTGATTCTATGGCACAACCGATTATCTTGCTTGTGATGTTGTATGGTGCTTGATACTGTAATGGGATACTGTAGTTGGTTACTGTAGATAGGTACTGTAGTACATTTTTGGTGAAGAGGTTGTAGAGGGGCCAGATGTAGCCGATGAAGGCGGGTAGGAAGTCGAAGAGGAAGACGGTGAAGGCGTCGAGGAGGGCGAGGCGGTTGGCCTGGAATATAGGGGGATCTATGGAGGCATAGAATCATAGAATCATAGATCTATGAAATTGATATCATAGAACTCCAAGTCTAAAGATGTTAATACTAGTGTTGAAATTCCATTATGGTATATAGGATCATAGAAACTGTAGAAATTGGTCAGAAATGGCATGGATCTATGCATAGAATCATAGAATTATGATTTATTGTTTTGAAGGTAGCATAGATCTTACCATAGATCGTAGAATCTTAGAGTTACGAAGCATAAAACCATAGAAAACCAATGGAATATTATTTTGAAAATTACAGTTCTATGGGTCATAGAACCATAGAAACGGCATAGATTTTCAAAAATGATCATAGATCTTTTCATAGAGCTTTAGGATTTTGTAGATCTATGAATTTCAAATCATAGAACAATAGACGTGTAGACCCAATCAACTGATCATAGAATCAAAGTTCTATGCTTCATAGATCCATAGAAACAGTGATTCATAGATCCATTCAAGTTCTATGAACTGAAGAAAATAGAACCATAGATTAATACTTTTAACAAAATCTTCTACATCACTATCCATAGATTCAACTGTCCATGCTTTATAGAATCATAGAAACAGCATATATTTGATCATAGAATCATAGAAGTTCTATGATTCATAGAACCATAGAATTTCATAGAACCTACCCTAGACATGCCTTTATTCCGTTGCGTAGATTTGCAAGTATTCCAGATGAACAGTTTGACCGCCAGGATCAATGACAGTACCAGTATCATAGAAAATATGATCTACAAGTTCTATGCTCATAGATCTATGGATCTATGCTGCCTACCGTTTTATACATAGTCCAATACGCATAGAAACAAGTGTTAACCGAGCAACCAAACGTATAACAGTCGATTTCTATATTCATACTGTAGTTGCATATAAAGTACAGTACGAAATTTTCGGAAAATCCGAAGCACAAGGCGAACAGTAGGGCGATTACGGTAGGGATATACTCTCGATGGGTACGGTAGTAAATAGGTAGGTATGCTGCCTGAAGTACGGTATCTATAGATGGGGTACTGTAGGTCACTTACCGTAACCCGTTCTAGACCAATAGCTAACGAGATGATTGATCGAGCAGCATTGAAATTGGAGTACGGTAGTGCCGAGTACAGTAGTAGGTATCTTACTGTAGATAGATCGAAGGTGGAGTAGAGGATTAGGAAGGTGAGATGGATGGTTACTGTAATCTATGACCATAGAATTTCATAGAACTGCCATAGAACCTACAGCAGGAGCCGAAACATACATCCAATGAAAATCGATAGTAGAATAGAGTCAAGTCAGTTTTTCGAGTCTTCTTCCTGTGAGCTTCTATGAAATTCTATGGCCATAGAATTTTGACTTACAGTAGGAAGGACCATAGAAGATATAGATTTAGGATGATTGTTGTTATTGAGCAGCATAGAGCTAATGAGCAGACGCTGATATACCAGGTGATATTCATAGAATTTTGAATCTATGAAAAACGTGATAGACTGAAAAAAAAGGAAATCTATGTAAAAAGAAAGCTGGTGGAGCGTGAGAAGAAAAATGTTGATCTTAGAGACTAGAATATGTATGACTATGTATGTACTCTCATAGATTCTATGATTGGGAAAGCATAGAACTTCCGGGATCTATGGTTCCGGGTTCGTAGAATTTTTAGGTTCTATGACTTGGATATTACTGTTTCTATGTTTCTATGATATGGGTTTATCATTGTTATTGAACTTCTTGACTTGAGGCTACTTCAAAGTTCTATGACCATAGATCCCTCTCCAGTTGGAAGTTCTATGCACTGCTATACATAGAACCTGACAATTCTATGAAAAAATACAGTTTCTATGGAAGTTTTAAAGTTCTATGCCCATAGATATTCCTCAATTGCTCGATCGATCTGAATTCAGAGTATTGCATAGAACTTCATATTCATAGAGCTGCTAATATGACACTAGATACTATGCATCAACATAGATTTAAAAATTTTGAAAAGTTTATGGCCATAGATCCTGTGAATTGAAAAATTATATGCAGAATCATTTCATAGATCCGAATAATTCTATGAAAAAATACAGTTTCTATGGAGTTGGAAAGTTTTATGGTCATAGATTTTTTCAATTGTTACATCTCAAATTTGAAATAATTCATAGAACTTCAGATCCATAGAACTGCCAAAACGACACAAGATTCTATGATTTTGAAATTATATGCGTCAACTTTCATAGATTCGAAAAATTTCAGATTCTAGGAGCATATATCCTGCCAACTGGAAGGATCTATGACTCTGATATCCATAGATCTCAACAGTTCTATAAAAAAATCTCGGTTTCTATGCAATTTCAAAGTTTTATGGCCATAGATCTTTTCAATAACATGTATTCATCCGGTGAATTCATAGAATTTCGGGTTCATAGAACTGAAAAGTTCTATGACCTGAAATTTTCTATTTCTATGGTTCGATGATTTTGCTCATTATAACGTGGTTTTTTTAGTATCGCATTTCTACGACATCTTTTCAAGAAGTTCTATAGCCGTAGACACTAAATAGTTCTATTCATAGAACTTTCTGGATCAATGACTTGGTGATTACTGTTTCTATGGTTCTATGATCTACGTTTGTCGTTGTGCATGGAATTTTAGGTGCTTCAAGTTCAAGCTTTGAAATTCTATGATCATAGATCCCTAAAAAGGTTCTATGCTTACTCCTTTCATAGATCCCAACAATCCCATCAAGAAACCCAGTTTCTGAAGTGTTCAAAAATTCTATGGTCATAGAAACTTCTCAATACGCCAGTATCAAAATGGGATGGTGCATAGAACTTTAGATTCTTAGAACTAAAAGATTCTATGAACGTAGATTCAACACAAATTCAGATTCTATGACCATAGATGCTGACAATCGTCAGGTTCTATGTTCCACCCATTCATAGATCCCGAAAATTCTATGAAATATCTCTGTTTCTATGGAAACTGAAAGTTCTATGACCATAGAAATTTTTCAATAAGAGGTAGCCATTGCATCAACGATCCATAGAACTTCCTGAATCTATGACTAATAGTTTACTGTTTCTATGGTTCTATGAATCTACGGTTCTATGACTTATTATTATTCGAATGGCTATGTTCATAGATCCTATCAAAAAAAAATTCTATGCTCCATAGATCCATTTTCTCAAGGTTCTATGCCTTTCCAACCCCCCCCCCCCCCCTCATCAATCCAGTTTCTAAAGTGCCCGACCATAGATCACCTCAATTAGTCGATCACAAATCCCAAAATTCTATGGCGACCATTTTCCATAGAATCCCCCAAAACCACCCATAGAATTCCAAATGGCCACCATAACAACACCCTCCATTTTCTATCTACACCTTCCATCTCCCGTCTCCACCCTCTTCATTTCCCATACTCTCTCCTCGTTTTTATCTCTAATTCCTCTTCGTTTCTCACCACACACCCGTCCTAATATTCCCGTCCAATTGACCAGGCCAGTATTCAATATACATACAAACAACCACTCTCTCCTTCCCTCACTCCTTCCTCTCACCTACCCACTGCATAGAAATCATTAGTTCAACTTTTGAACTTTTTGTCCAATATGAATAACTGGGAAACACCCAGTTATCAATCAGTGGATCAATGGAACGATTATACTAGTGGTACATCATACTATAATAGAACATATGAGGATAAGGTGGATAAGGTAGGTGGACATAGATTCATAGATTCATAGATTCATAGATTCATAGATTCATAGATTCATAGATTCATAGATTCATAGATTCATAGATTCATAGATTCATAGATTCATAGATTCATAGATTCATAGATTCATAGATTCATAGATTCATAGATTCATAGATTCATAGATTCATAGATTCATAGATTCATAGATTCATAGATTCATAGATTCATAGATTCATAGATTCATAGATTCATAGATTCATAGATTCATAGATTCATAGATTCATAGATTCATAGATTCATAGATTCATAGATTCATAGATTCATAGATTCATAGATTCATAGATTCATAGATTCATAGATTCATAGATTCATAGATTCATAGATTCATAGATTCATAGATTCATAGATTCATAGATTCATAGATTCATAGATTCATAGATTCATAGATTCATAGATTCATAGTCAACTCATCGAGTAACTTTTTAAATCATAGGACCACGCATAGAACCATATATAGAAACAGTTTTATTCATCAATTCTATGATCTATGCCAGGTTCTATGCCCATAGATTCATAGATCCATAATTCCAGCAACCACCAGTCCCCACCGAGTCCCCCAAGTGTGTCGGTTGTGGGTCCCCAACAACCATCCGTATCCACTATGGTGCCCATTCCTGCCACGGCTGTAAGGCGTTCTTCCGTCGTTCCGTTTTCGAGTCAAGAGTGTACAAGTGTAGTGGCAGTAATCAATGTAGTGTGGAGAATTGTGAGTTTTCTTTTCTTACTGTACCTACAGTAGGCACTACTGTAGTACACCAAAAACGCAACAAAACGGGGGAGGCCATATTTGGTGTTGAACAAATACAACTCGATTCTATTTCACCACAGAGTCTAGTGCAAACAACATACACACATACCCTCTCACTACTACTATATTGTTCATCAAAGGGATGGAGAAAGGACGTTTCATTTCTGTTGTTTCGATATTGGGAGACTAATGGAAGATGGAACTAAACCTAAGGAAATGAAACTTGAAAAAGAGAAGGTAAAATACGGTTTCAAAGTAGTCCTATCAGATTCTTAGATAGCTTAATAGAATAGTATTCCAATTTTTTCTCTTTCAAGTTTTACCATTTTTAAATTTTTTTTCAAAATAGGAATCGACTAGGTTAGGTTAAGCTCCATACAAAAGCTACATAACGAAACATGGAACGAAACCTATGGAGTTGAAGTGAAATTTGAAAAAATTGGAAATTACCGTTTCAAGATAGCCCTATCAAGCTAGATAGATGGCTGCAATGCTAGTTGTCAATTTTTGATTCTGTTCAAAAAGTCATACTGTTCAAAAATTTTCCAAAGAAGGATTCGACTAGGTTAGGTTTAGCTCCATACAAAAGCTCCATAACGAAACATGGAACGAAACCTAAGGAGCGCAGTTGAAAATTGAAAAAAAAATAGAAAAAGTTACCGCTTCAAGATAGTCATATTAGATGCTTAGTTGGCTTCATAAGGTAGTATCACCGTCATGGCTTCTCGAAAATTCAAATTTCCCCATTTTAAAAAAATCTCCAGTGAACGAATCGACTAGGTTAGGTTTAGCTCCATTCCAAAAATTTCATTAAAAAGGTCTGAAGTTGCTTTAAATTCTATTCGGTTTTTTTGGCTCCAAAGCTCTCATTTATCATTTGAAATGTAAGATACTAATCTCATAGGAAAAATATTCACTATCTGTATAAAGTTACTATCTGAAAATCTGGAGCTAAACTTTAATCGAGATCGGAGTAAAAATTTTGTATTTACCATCAGAAACAATAAAAACTCGCCGTTTCAAAGTAGTCCTATTAGAGGTTTAGAATACTTCATGAGGTTGACGTAATTGCTCTAAATTCTTTATCACTTAGATTAGGTAAATCTCCAGTAATTTGCTTCAACAACATCAAAAAATCTTCAAGACCGAATTCTTTGAGGCTTCATTATCATTTGAATCGTAAGATCCAAATCTAATCTCATACAAAATATGCGTTTTGATTCATCCTGTAAATCTCTCAAACAAACTCCAAACCACACTTGATATCGAAATATATCCTAATCTTTTATCAAAGTTCACAAATATTGCAATAATCCTTACTTTTTGGATTCCAGCTGAAGTCCTTTTTTCGATCAAAAGTTCATTTTAAATTGGAATTTTTCAATGAACAAATACCGTCCGAAAAGTTGGAGCTAAACCTAAAAACTAAATTGAAATGGTGAAAAATTTTGTTCGAGATAAAAACTTGCTGTTTCAGGATATTCTTATTGGGCGATCAGGAAGTTTGGTGCTCATTCACAGAGTATTATCCGAAATAAATTAAAAAAATTTCACCTTCATGAATTTTCTGACTTTTGAACATGCCAAACTTTCGCAGCTGACTAACTTGCAACTCACAAATCAAGTGGTCTAGAACATTATGCTGAAAATTTTTGAGCTGAAATTCGATTAACACTTATTTTATTAGGGAGCTAGAATCAATTCTTCTATCAATGTTTATGAAATTTTGCAACAATCCAGTTTGTTTTCGATTATAGGAGAGCTATACGTTTTTCTGCACAGTAGCCCTATTTCATATGTGATTATTTCAATTATCCATACTGGAGATTTACTGTTCAAAAATTGAAAGCTAGACCTAAAGTGTCAGAATTGAAATAATAAAATTATTGAGTGAAAACGAAAAACTTGCTGTTTCAAGATATTCCTATTAGACTTTTCAAGAGGTTGTTTCGCTTTTTTCGACGTTTCCTTAGGTCCTAGTTTTTTCTTTTGAAAATGATGAAAATTTTTCAGCCCCCCTGACTATCTACTTACCAATTTTGTGTTCTTGAACCCTACTAAAAATAATTTTGAGCTGGAATCTGATTCACCCTAAGTGTAACTACCAGCAAAGCAAAATTCATGATTCTGAAGTCGTTCTTACTACCGATAGAACTGAAAAAAGATTTTTAAACAATATCATGAAACGTTACTAACCAAAACATTAAAGCTAAACGCAAGTATCCAAATTGAAATAGTAAAATTTTTGAGACAAGACAAAAAACTTGCTATTTCAAGATAGTCCTATTATGCCTTTCAACAGTTTTTTTCGTTTTGTTCTTTCGAAGTTTTCTTTGAGCCTAATTTTTTTCATTTGAAACTTTTCAGAATTATTCGGCTGGTATTGAAAATTTTTCTGAAAATTTTCTGACTGAAATTCAACTTACCCTGACTTATAGCAAGGCAAAACTCATGATTCAATTTCTGAAATCTCTTTTTTGTACCGATCAATAATAGTTCAATAGAAATTTTTTTTGGGAGAATAATGACAACTGACTGTTCGAAGAGTTGGAGCTAAACCTAAGCAGCTGAAGTGAAATAGCGATATTTTTGAGCCAAGAAAATAATTTACCATTCCAAGATATTCCTATTAGGCGTTTCAACCGTTTGTTTCGTTTTTTCCATGCTCTATCAATTCGAAGTATTTTTCCTAGATTTCAAACTTGTCGAAGTTTTTCAGCTGTCTGATTAGCATAACACAAAATCGAATGTCTGGAACGTTTTGCTGAAATTTTTGAGCTGAAATTCGATTTATACCTAACTATGACAGAGCTTAAACTATGGCTTTTTGATATTTTATGTTTCAAATTTATTTGATTTTCATCACTCCACAAAATTCACCAGTTTGTTTCTGCAATGAGCATTACCTCAACTTTAACTAGTCTTACTGACTCATAATTCTACACAGAAGGTCTCGAGTGGAAAAAATGACACCCTCTGGGATCAACTGGTAATAGCCACCATGATCCTTCAAAACTTCCTGGTTCCTGATTTCTTGATCTCCCATCCCTTTAGTCTCTTGATCCTTTCAAAGTTCAACACCACCTATTTTTCTCACTGACGTCACTCTCTATATACCTTGGAAATCTATCGTGTCGTTTTTTCCGATTCAAATCTCAAATCGTATCTTATTTTTTGATCTGTATCTAGTAGATATGGTGTGTTTTTGGAATAATAGTGATACCAGGGGGATATCAAGGGGCATATCGTATCATTATGCAACTGATCATGGTGCATCGTGTCAATGATATGATTACAGTATCCCGAAACCGGTGTCGAGCATGTCGATTCAAAAACTGTGTATCCGGTGGTATGAATCCCAAGCTGGTTCGAGAGGAGAGGTGTAAACGACTATCCATGGAGGACTCGGGGTCCGACAATGAGAAGGAGAGCCCGCCACCGATAGTGGTGCCCTCGCCGGCTCCGGTGGTGCGTGAGCTCATTCCGGAGCATCCGATGACACGGCAGATGTGTGATTTGGAGAAACAGACGGATCTACTGACGGATGATGATGTGGAGCACAATTATAACATTGGAGCATGGAGGAGAGATGTGACACTGACGTTTGGATTGCAGAATCCGGATATGGTTGTGAAACGATCACCGGTGAGAGTTTATATGCATAGAATCATAGAATCATAAAATCATAGAATCATAGAATCATAGAATCATAGAATCATAGAATCATAGAATCATAGAATCATAGAATCATAGAATCATAGAATCATAGAATCATAGAATCATAGAATCATAGAATCATAGAATCATAGAATCATAGAATCATAGAATCATAGAATCATAGAATCATAGAATCATAGAATCATAGAATCATAGAATCATAGAATCATAGAATCATAGAATCATAGAATCATAGAATCATAGAATCATAGAATCATAGAATCATAGAATCATAGAATCATAGAATCATAGAATCATAGAATCATAGAATCATAGAATCATAGAATCATAGAATCATAGAATCATAGAATCATAGAATCATAGAATCATAGAATCATAGAATCATAGAATCATAGAATCATAGAATCATAGAGTTACCTAGAACCCCATAAAACTTTCATAGAACCTTTTAGAATCTGAAGACTTTCATAAAGCTCCATGGATCCTCATAGAACCTGAAATGTTGCATGAATATTTATAGAATCTTAGAAGCTTCATAGAATATCATAGAACTCATAGAACTTCCATAGAACTTTCATAGAACCTCATAAAGTTCCGTAGATCCTCCTTGAACCTCCGAAGTTAAGTAGAAATTCATAGAACCAGAAAAACTACACGAAGCTCCAGAGAACCGCATAGAACTTTATAGAACTTTCATAGAACCTTCATGGAATTTTCATAGAACTCTCACAGAGAGTCATAGAATTTCAAAGAATCTCATAGAACCTTAAAAACTTCATGACAGAACTTCATAGAATTTCATAGAAAATCAAAAGCTTTCTGAAACTTTGCAGATATTTGAAGAGATTCATAGAACCTCATAGCTATTTATGAAGCTCCATAGAATCAGATAGAACTTCATATTACTTACATAGAACATCATAGAATCTCATGAAATCCCATAGAATTCCATAGCACTTTGAAAGCCTTGTGAAGCTTCATAGAACCTCATAGAATTCCATAGAACGCAAAAATTCCAGCTCGTCTACACCTGCGACCGTATCATGGAAGCGTCCGATCTCTATCTCAGCTGGTATCGAAGTTTCGTGTTTTGTGCCGATTGGGCAATGGGTATTCCCGGATTTCGGGGACTTCCTGTGAATGATCAGGTATTTTTTTCAAAAATTTTTTTTTGGTAGAATCTGAAATTCCAGACAACCCTATTCAAGCAAAATTTCATGTCATTTGGCTGGATAACTTTCGCGTTCAAATGTTTCAAGGGAAAATTCGAAAAAACCGGTATACCATTGGGAAATGGTGCATTTATACCGTATGATGATAAACTGCAGGAACATCTTCCAGACAGGTAGATCGGGTTACTGTAGTTTTTGATCTACCTACCGTATGACTTTCAGATGGGCGGCCACTTATGGAATAGTTTGTAAGAAACTCATCGATTTGATTGTCTCGACAATGATCGAGTTGAAGATGACGGATGAGGAATATGTGTTGATCAAGACTATATCACTATTTCAGCAAGGTAAATTTATGAATCTATGGAATCTATGAATCATATATTCATAGAACCATAGAAACAGGCAACTACAAGTCATAGATTCAGAAAGTTCTATGGATCAATGATGCAATCAGGGGGTTTTTTGAAAACTATCTATGGTCATAGAACTTTTAGTTTCCATAGAAACTGAGATATTTCATAGAATTGTTTAAATCTATGAAAAGCTGAAACATAGAACTTTTCCATCAGCAAGATCTATGGTCATAGAAACTATGAATTCTGGAGCATAGATACGCATTATTGAGTGAGATATATATTCATAGAACTATCAAATTTCATAGAAACTGAGGCTCTTCATAGATACGCTGAGATCTATGCAAATGAAAAGAATCTATGAATCTATGAATCTATGAATCTATGAATCTATGAATCTATGAATCTATGAATCTATGAATCTATGAATCTATGAATCTATGAATCTATGAATCTATGAATCTATGAATCTATGAATCTATGAATCTATGAATCTATGAATCTATGAATCTATGAATCTATGAATCTATGAATCTATGAATCTATGAATCTATGAATCTATGAATCTATGAATCTATGAATCTATGAATCTATGAATCTATGAATCTATGAATCTATGAATCTATGAATCTATGAATCTATGAATCTATGAATCTATGAATCTATGAATCTATGAATCTATGAATCTATGATTTTTTCCAGACTGCCTACTATCGGAGCAAGGTGCTAAACAGTGCTCAGAGCTCCGCGATGAGCTCCTCAACGCCTTAGCTGCTCATATAGAGCGGAGTTTCCCGGATAACTCAAAAACACATATCACGAAGAGAGCTTTAAAAATTTCACTTTTGTTGCCTAGTTTCACGGTGAGCTCAGATATTAGGTTTAGCTGGAATTTCAGCATATCAAATTTTCAGCATATTGGTCATGTTGAATCGTCACTAATTCAAAATTTGACCGCAGCGGATTTACATCAGTTGAGCGGTGTGCCGATGGAGATTTGTTCATATCATCAGAATAATGTGTAGATAGATAGTTGAATAAATGAATGCTTATTTCGACTATATTGCCTTTTATTAATCGAAGACCAAATTGATCTTATGAAAATATGGGAAGTTTGAAACTGGAATTTTCAACCAAAAAGAGTGAGCGGAAGTTAAACCTAAGCCTAGTCGTGGAACTAAACCTAAACTATTGGCAACCAAAAAATAGATGAGGTCGAATTAATGAAAGATTCTTTTGCATTAAGCGTCTTTTTTATATATCAAATAATGAATATTTCTTTTGAAAATATGGAAAATTTGAACCTGCGAAATTTTCAACTGTCAAGAAAAAGTTGAAGGGAGTTAAGCCTAAGCCGGAAGCTGGAGCTAAACCTAATAATAATTTGGTGTAGATTTCTGCAACATATAGAAGAGTTCGAATGGATGGATGATTTTTTGTTAACATACCCTCAGGATTTACCGAAAACTGGGTAGATTTTACGAAAATACGAAGAGTTTGAAACTGATTTTTTTCAATTTTCAAGAAAGAGTTGAGATAAGCTAAACCTAAGCCTAGATCTGGATCTAAACCTAAACTAATAGCACAATTTTCAGCAACCTGCATATAGATAAGATTGAATTAATTAATGTTGTTTTTGAAAGTACCGATATGACTCTCATTATTAACCAAAAAATTTATAGATCTAATAAAAATAAGGAAAATTTGAAACTAAAAATTTTTCATTGTCAGTTCGTTTCTACCGTAAAGTGGAACAAATCTAACTTTAACTTAATCCAAAACCTTGACCTAAACCTATTTGTTGCTAAACCTAAACTACCCGCGAACCTGATCAGGACCTATATTTTGTCTATAGAGAAATTCCAACAAAAAATTTAAGAAAAAAATCATACTGACACTAAGCCTATTCTTCCTCATTCAAGAATAATCGGCAAAAAGTTCAACAACAACAACATTTCAGGGATAGACAAAAAAACCAACAGTAGAAGCTCAAGCTAAACCTATGTCTTTAAGAAACTTTCAAAACAGTGAAAATAATTCTGGACGTTTTACAACTTTATCCTGCAACAAATTGTTCGTTCTTTGTTTTATAACACCCATATCATAAAATTTCAAAGGTTCATTCATCCTCAATTCCTTCTTTTTGTCATTGTCTCCTTCTCCTATCCTTCCTCATCTAACACTTCCTTCCTTTCTTCTTCTCATCCATCCTACCATATCCTGCCTATCCACCTCAAATGTAGTCACTCCAGTGACTACAGCGGAGCCAACACCTGAGCCAACAATACCATGTCAGCCAACTGACATTTCTTTCATCCAAGGTGATGATATGACACCGGAAGTGCAAATTGACACGAGTTGCAGTGGGTGGGTCCAGCCAAGGCTCAAACAATGTTAAGGGACCAATCTTCAGGTACACCCTGACCGACACCATCGCCACCATGACAGTCACCTGCACCGCCATCACAGGATATGGTGCAATTATGCAGTTCAATGGTGACTATCCACCAGTAGAGTCTGAGTTCCGTCCCACCACTTTGAATGTTGAATTGGCTTGTGATATAACTACTGGTGATTAGTGTTCCGAGTCGACTTTCATTAGAGTCGACTTTTCGACTTTGACTTTAAAAGTCGTGTCAAGTCGACACGACTTGAGTCGAGTCGACTCGAGTCGACTTGTTGATAAGTCGACTCGGAGTCGCGTCGACTTAAAGTCGTGTCGAGTCGAGTCGACTTTCATTCAAGTCGACACGACACGACTTCGACTCGACTCGTTGCAAAAGTCGACTTGTCGGCCGACTTTGATTTCATAATTCAAGAGAATAATTTATCTTCATTTTTCTTCAAAAACATGCAATTTCAAAACAAGAGATTCATAGTGGGGGAGTGCCTTTTGAGATTTTCTTTAGATTTTTGGTGAAAATTTGGAAAAATCAAAAAATACTAGATTCAAAGAAGTAAAATTTTTAAAGTTCTGTTATCAATTTGTTAGGGAATCAAAAATGCGTATGCAGTGTAAGTTTATGTCAAATCGGCACATGTGTTGTGGAGAAAAATCAGTTTCTAACAAAAATTCGCTGTAAAAATAGAATCTATAGCTCGTTTTTCTTCATAATCGATGGGCATTTTGTATATTTTTTGATTCTCTATGAAAAAGCTAAAGAAAATCTCAAAAGTCCCTCCCCCACTTTGAATGTCTTGTTTTGAAAGTCCATGTTTTTGAAGAAGACTGAAGATAAATTATTCTCTTGAATTATGAAATCAAAGTCGGCCGACAAGTCGACTTTTGCAACGAGTCGAGTCGAAGTCGTGTCGTGTCGACTTGAATGAAAGTCGACTCGACTCGACACGACTTTAAGTCGACGCGACTCCGAGTCGACTTATCAACAAGTCGACTCGAGTCGACTCGACTCAAGTCGACTTGAGTCGTTGTAAGTCGAGTCGACAAATCGTCGATTTTCGTGTCGACTCGGAACACTACTGGTGATTGGCTATATACGACACCAAATGGCGAGACAATTAGTACACCGGCTACCTCGGTGGATTGTAGGCAGATACCGAAGTTGTTAATAAAGTTGTTAACCTATATTGTATATTGTTGTTTTGGTAGATCACAAGTACCAAATCTATTGAAACTACAGGACTCCATAAACCCACAGAGTTGTTGAGTTCTTGAAACTGTGAAATTTATCTAAATTCTCATACCTAATTTTGGATAGACCTAATCCTCAGAAGTCGCCCAAACCTAAAGAGAAGCAGGAACCTAAGCCTAAATATAAGATAGAAGCGAAAAATAAGAAGGAGCTTAAACCTAGGGATGAGAAGAAACCTAATCCTAAACCTAAGATAGGGCGTTAACCGGTCGACGATCTTAAACCTAAGAAGGAGCTAAACCTAAATTGAACAAAGTTTTCATGTATACCATCGTCAATACTTATCATCATTACCAGCAGTAAAAATTGTTTGATAAATATTTTGAAAAGTGCAGCACTATTTATGTAGTTTTTCAAAAATCAAGAGTTCGAAGAGTTCAAAAATCAAACTTTATTAAATTATTATTCGAAGCCTTCAAAAATTCCTACAATTGATAGCACAGCAAACTTTGCACAGGTGTACCATTCCCATAAGTCCACTGATTATCAGCCAAGTTGCAATTCAATGTGGTAGTCACAGTTGGTGCCTCTTGCGGGTCCGTAAATTGTCCATCATTGATATCCAAACTACTGTTGAGTCCATCAGTGGTTGCAGTACACGTGATCGTCATTGTTGCAGTTGTTCCATCTTCCGAGTATACCGGTCTGCAGGATCCTTCTTTATTTTTAGGTTTAGGTCCATCTAAACTTACTCCCCATGCATGACAGTCGTCAAATTCTCACCATCCGCCTGCCCATAAGTAATCTGATTCGCTAGACATCTGGTCGGTGGTACAGCTGTAGTAGTACTTGAACTAGTGCTCATAGCGGTTGTAGTACTGGGCTCCGTGGTGGTCACTACAGTAGTGACCACCACAGTAGTACTACTCATACCTGTTGTTGGCACTGCTGTTGTTGGCACTGCTGTGGTGACGGGTGTACCCGGATTCTGAGTCGCCGCACATCCATCGGATTCTTTAATGATCAGGGCTAATGTGAACAGCAGGAATAGCATGGTTAGGAATGGACAAAGATAAGGATCACCTAAACAAATCGAGAGGTGGAGCGTGCTACGCAGTTTTTCTCCCGCAAACCAGCTTTCTCGAGTGATTTTTGATACCTTCTCTCCCTATTGTTCTGTTGATCTGGTATGTTTCCAAAAGAATAGATCAAATCCACAAAAAAGTTTATTATCCGTATTATTAGCAAGTTCTTGTCCTCCACTAATTAGGCGCTTGTATACAATCGACCATTGTGACGGTTCTCGTTATCACCTCCCCAGTATCGGGTGCTGTTGCGGTGTATGACCAGGTACCAGTTTCAAGGTTGCAGTCCAATTTGGCGTCGACTGTTTGTGGTCTTGGTGTGGAGGATAGTGGTGGGAACGAGTCGTTGAATTCCATGAAGGCGGCGAAACCGGCTTGTGCCGAGCAGGAGACTGTCATGGTTGCCATGTTGCCGGTTACGGTGTAGCTGAAAAGTTAGGTTTAGTTCCTTCCTAGGCTTAGATTTTTCCTTCCTAGATTTAGGTTTAGTTCCTACCTAGGTTACATTTTCCTTCCCAGATTTAGGTTTAGTTCCTTCCGAAATATAGGTTTAGCTCCTTCCTAAGTTTAGGTTTAGCTCCTTCCTTAGGTTTAGGTTTAGTTCCTTCCTAGGTTTAGGTGTAGTTCCTACTGTAGCTTTAGGTTTAGTTTCTTCCTAGGTTTAGGTTCAGTTTTTTTCAAAAAATTAAATTTAGGTTTAGTTCCTTCCTATTTTTAGGTTTAGTTCCTTCCTTAGGTTTAGACATAGATCCCCTCTTAGGTTTAGCTTCTTAGGTTTAGATCCACCCATAATGAAAAATATCTCGAAAACGTGACTCACCCACTGAAAGTAGTATCAATCTGCTGCTGTGGATTATTATTATCACCCTGCACAAAAGTGATATCAGTCGCCTGACACGTAGTTGGTGCAACTGTTGGTGCAACTGTTGGTGTCGTCGGATTTGACGTCGCCATGCACGAAGCGGCCGGCTTGATCAAAAAAAGGATTAGAAGAAAGGGAGAGTGTTGCATTTGGAGATGGGATAGGGGAGAAGAAGTGAAATGGATATGTGGGAATGATAGTTGGTTGAGATAGGTGGGAGGAGAAAGGTGGACTTCCGTATTGAAAGTGAGATGACGTAGGAGAGAAAAAGTGATTTGACGATCTTTGGAAAGGTATGTAGCTTAAGCTTATGTACCCTGTTAAGATCAAGATCTCAGGGTTAACTTCTTGCATTAGGTTTAGATCACTGTATGGTTCAGATTGAGCCCCCTCTTAGACTCAGATAATCTGATAATATTTGGAAAAATCATGTCCTATGATCTTCTGATATTGGTCTAAAATGAAACTGATCTTTTCACTTGCAATCTGCACAAGCCAACTGACTTTTGATTAAAGTATATTAGAATTTGGTGAACGTTCAAACATTTGCAAGAACACATAAATAGAGGTGTGTGTAGTTCAGTTTTTCATGCAAATACCATGTTCAAACTATACTTGCTGTTCACTGTGGTTGCCCTCATTTTGGCATGTGATGAAGTGTCGGACTCTACACCAGAAGTTGGGACCACTTCTGGGACTACACCGACAATCGAGGACACTACTACCGTGACTCCATGCTTGGCCAATCTGATCACCTATGGCAAAGCTGATGGCGAATTTGAAACCGATGTTGTTCATTCCGAGTAAGTCATCGAAGTTGCTCATTTTCAGCTTGTTAGAGCCATAGAGCCATAGAGCCATAGAGCCATAGAACCATAGAACCATAGAATCATAGAATCATAGAATCATAGAATCATAGAATCATAGAATCATAGAACCATAGAACCATAGAATCATAGAATCATAGAATCATAGAATCATAGAATCATAGAATCATAGAATCATAGAATCATAGAAGCCTATTTTCAGCCCCGAAGTCTCTGGCCAAACATCTACCATGCTCATCACATGCACTGCCACAAAACCAGACATCATGAGCTCATTAGGTATAAATGGCCAATTCACCGATTCACAACTCGCTCCAACTGTTGGTGTCACTTTGACATGTCAAAATAGTGATAATAATTGGGTATATAGTCGTGATGGTCATTCTGTGGCTGTCACGTCTTTGAAATGTACTCAATTGGGATAAGTGATAATAAATCGTTTTATACATTTAACAATCCAACATATGATCCATCTCAACTATTTTCTTGTCTTCCGTCCATTCAGCCGGCTCGGTGGTGAACACGAATAGTGATATGATATTGGCCTAAAACTCCTTATCAGTGATACCTTATCAGTGATAAGAGCCTACCAGGAACATTGCAACACCAAGTGTCATAAAAACAGGGATCCACTGGACCCGGTCCATCTCATCTGTCACAAAGAATGCTACAAGAGCCGGTGCCACAAATAGGGCGAGGCATTTGGTGAATTGGATGGCGGCTATCACCACATGGGAGAATTGTCTGAAGCATAGAAGCATAGAATTGGAGCATAGAACCATAGAACCATACTGCCATAGAACTGCATAGAACCTAATATCCTAGGTATATTCTAAGATCAGTGCATAGAACTACATAAGAATGTATAGAAACTGCAATCTATGCAAACTACAGTGATCAATAGCAGTTTATTTTTCTGGGTTCTATGATCTGCGGTTCTATGATTTGTCATGGATCTTTGGAATTCTATGGTTTGTAGGTTGAAGATTCTGTGAAAGTTCTACAGACTAGATACTGGACCATGATCATAGATCTTCTTTTGATATTGCCATAGAATTGCATAGAGCGTAGAGAGTATTATAAATTCTATGGCGAATGCATAGAGCTAAATAAGGACTTATAGAAACTGCAATCTATAAACTACAATAGTCCATAGAACATGCATTTTTAGTATTCTATGGATCGTAGATCTGTGAAAATCTCTATGCCAGCTATGAAATTCTATCTATTCAATGGGTCATACATGTATCTACTCTGTTTCTCTAAACTGATTTGAAGTTCTATGGAAGATTTTATATCCATTATTTTGATTCTATGACTAGATCTATGAAATTTCCTGTTTCTATGAATCCTCTTCAAAGTAATCCATAGTTCTATGAAGTTCATTATCCATTTCTTCAATCTGCGCTCTATGTGTAGTTTTATGCAGTTCTATGCCCATAGAACCATAGAATTACCTTGCATGAAGTACAGCACTCTTATAAAATCCACCACAATTGACTGATGTGCACATCATGCATGTCAATGTCACAATGAAGCATATTTCCCTATGTTCCTTCTCGAAAAACCCGATCGCTGATAATAACAATCCTGATATCCCAACTGATATGGTGTTAAAGAATCGTATCTTCCAAATTTCCGGCACACTCCTACAAGTTAGGTTTAGCTCCTTCCTTATCATAAGGCTTACGTTATCATATCACTACACCTTGCACCAACAATCCTCAATGGTATATTGACACCCAACACCAAGCCAACATAGAAGCCAGTTTTGGTGACACCAAAGCCTAATACTTGGTGGAAATATATTGGCATATAGGTGGCGAACATGATGATTGCTGACATTTCGAAGAAGGCGTTGAGCCAGACCACCAGGATGACCGGGCTGGTTGCAAGTTTCTGAAAATGGTTCGATATATGGTCCTACAGTATCCTACAGTATGCCTAAAGGTCCTACAGTAAGGTCCTACAGTAAGGTCCTACAGTAAGGTCCTACAGTATGTCTTAAAGATCCCACAGTAAGGTCCTACAGTATTTCTGAAGGTCCTACAGTAAGGTTCTACATTATGTCCCCAGGTCCTACAGTAAGGTCCTACAGTATGTCTTCCGGTCTTACAAAAAGGTTCTACAATAAGGTCCTACAGTAAGCTCCGACAGTAGGACTTACCAAGTACGGTATCTCGGGGTTCTTCTCCAAATGAGCACTCGACTTGTTTCTCTGAATAGTGGTCCGTTCCTTGTCACTCAATTTCCCAGTTGTCGCCGGATTATTGTCGTAGGTTAAGAACCAGAGAAAAAATAAACCTAAACCGACGATGGAGTGAATGTAATAGGCGTGTTTCCAGCCATAGGATTGACAAATGAGCCCGGTTGCCGAGTTGGTGATCATTGAGGATGCACCGGTGAAACAGGTGAGCACTGCGATGAAAGTGGCGGTGTCCTGAAGAGGAGCCCATCGGACGGTGATGATACCGATGGCGGCGAAGTCGGTGGAGTAGGCGAGGCCCTGTAAAATGACAGTAGTGGAAAGATAGCGCGTTTGGCGTGATAATATTTTTTCGGAAACAGAGAAAAAAGTTGGCTGGCGTATTTTGAGTTGTTTTCAGAAGTCATCAGCATGCACACAAAAAGCGTCAGCAGCTTCTCCCAAGGTTGCTGGCGCATTTGGCGTGATGCCTTCGCGATAATCACTGAAAAATCGCCAGCTTCTTACAAAAGAGCCTGACGCGTTTCTTTTGGTTCCAGAATCGCATGTAATAATTTGCACGCAAAATGCGTCAGCAACCATTTCAGAAATACTGACGCATTTCGGGTGACACTTTTTGCGGGTTTCATTCGAAAAGCGTCAGTATTTTCGGTGTAATCTTGGCGCATTTGAAGAGATTTTTGAAAGTGTCTCAAATAAAAATGCACGCAAAACGCGCCAGCAACTTCACCAGAGCTACTGGCGCGTTTGGCGAAATAGCGTCAGCTTGAAAAACTTTGTGTCTGTTTTTTGCTGGCGCATTTGGCGTGCTTCACAAATTTCAATTTCACATTCAAGCAATGTTGTTTTGAGGCCGGTGTAAAATTTACCAAAACCTCAAAACAGGCAATTAAAAAAAGTTAAACCTCACCTGCAAAAACCTCAACCCCAGCAATACATCAAATCGATAGGCCGCGGCGATTGGTATCAACATCGTCGATACAGCTGACAATATTCCAGCAATCAAGAAAGGCCATTTGGCGCCAAATCTAACCACCAAGTAGTTAGTTGGTACTGTGCCAATTATGGTGCCTGCAGCCACAAACCACATAATCCACTTCTTCTCATTTGCCGTGTAGTCATAGATTCCACGGGTAACCTGGATTCATAGATTCATAGATTCATAGATTCATAGATTCATAGATTCATAGATTCATAGATTCATAGATTCATAGATTCATAGATTCATAGATTCATAGATTCATAGATTCATAGATTCATAGATTCATAAATCACTTACATTATCAACTATCCTTGTTTCCGTCGTATCCTCCTTCATACATATGAATGTGAAGTTGATGATGATATAGTTGGAACATACTGATGCCAGGCATAGAAATCCGATTGTTAGGATTATATATCTAAAGGATCTATGATTTGATAAAAAAGTGATAACACAAAATATCTTACCGATAATTATCACCATAGAACGCCATGATATGATAGCAAAAATGATTGATCTGATCAGAAGGGAGGAGTGATAAAGTGATGATAATGAGAGAGATCAGTGATCTATGTATTTTGACTTCAGTTTCAAATAACAGTTCTATGTCCAAAAAATCATAGAATCATAGATTTCGTGAGTCAGGTGCGCTGATAAGAATGTTGAAAAATGTTAGGAAGCTTATCAGTTAAGGTGTTGCGAAATTCTATGAGGCGTAGAACTTTTGATATTGGCATAGAATCAACGAATAGATTACGAATTCTATGACGAATGCATAGAACTAGATAAGGATTCATAGAAACTGCAATCTATGGACTACAGTAGTCCATAGAATCTTCATTACAGGGTTCCATGACTTCTCATGGATCTATGTTAGATCTATGACTTATAGAAGCATGATTCTATGCCAGTTCAATGGACTAATATATATCTTTTCTGTTTCTTTGGATCGACTTCAGGTTCTATGTGTGGTCCGTAGTTGATAATGACGCAATTCACAGATCTATGACAATTCTATGACCAGATCTATGGAAAAATCCTGTTTCAATGAATTCTCTTAGTCCGTAGTTCTATGAAATTTCATTAGGTATCCAATCTGAGTTCCAATAGTTCTATGAAATTCTATGCCCCTTCATCCCCCTATAATTCAATCTATGACCTATCCTAATATTTCCCAAATCGAATCATCCCCTCCATTCCCTATATATACCCCCTTCCATCCCTATCACTATCACCAATATGATATTTACTAATTGACTGATTTGAGGTTCTATGGATGTTATGTAGCTGTTAATGGGTGAATAACAAATCATAGTTCTACGCCAATTCTATGACCAGATCTATGAAAAAATCCTGTTTCTGTGGAT
Source organism: Caenorhabditis uteleia (assembly GCA_963573275.1). NCBI lineage: Eukaryota > Metazoa > Nematoda > Chromadorea > Rhabditida > Rhabditidae > Caenorhabditis > Caenorhabditis uteleia. The sequence continues at coordinate 1,327,999 of OY752134.1, forward strand.
CCTCATAATCCATAGTTCTATGAAATATCAGTGGACAAGTATCGCCTTTGATAGTTCTATGAAATTCTATGCCCCTTCTATAATTCAATCTATGACCTATCCCTCAATTTCCCAAATCGAATCAACCCCTCCATTCCCTATATATACCCCCTTCCACCCCTATCACTATCATCAATATGCATCTCCATCTCCTCCTCCTTCCAATTCTATGCCTCCTCCTTTCTCCAATCTATCCCCAATCCACCATCAGTACTACAAAAGGAGTAAGTCACCTACAGTACCCCCATCCTACAGTACTCCTCCCTCTTTTGTAGATGTATCATGCCAATCTATGCTACTGGACCGAATGCAATCAATACCGTCAAATGCCGGCTCCGTGTAGTTCGACACATGTTCCAGTCGCCCAAAATCAATGTCCGAGGAGTAGAAGTCCATCGACGAAATGTTGCAAGAGAAAATAAAAAAGTGGATAATTGGAGACACTTTTGAAATTTCTGATAAATTGTTCATTGACAATTAGTTCTGGCTGAAGTTGGTATTCCATAGATCTATGAAATGCTTCCATAGATCTGCATAGAATCGTTGCTACGAAGAGTTGATTGAAGTAATACATGCATAGAACTAGATAACCATCCATAGAAACGGCTACTTTCAGATCTACAGTAATCCATAGAACCTTTCCTTTTGGGAATTCATGACATCTTTGGTTCTATGTTTGTTAATTCTATGCGATATAGATCTATGATAGTACTATATTACACAAAAAATGAGGTTCTATGCCAATTCTATGGAATATTGATAGATGCATAGAAATAGAAACACAATTCTATGAAGTTTCATAGATCTATGGAAATTCTATGCTACGAAAAAGTAAGGTTCTATGCCAGTTCTAAGAAATATTATACTGCAGAAACATATAATTTCGAAACTACAGTAGTCCATAGATCCTTTTAGGCAATCTATGGCGTTTATGATTTCTCAAGGTTCTATGGAAGTTCTATGGATCATAGAATCAAGGCTCTATGCCAGTTCTATGAATCCTTTTCCTGCTTCTATAGAACTTTTTTCCTCTACGAATCTATTATCTATGATCAAATCTATGAAATTCCCATGGCGTGGTTCTATGCCTCCCCCGGAAGTCAATATCAATATTTCCCAAATCGCGTCATCCCCTCCCTTCCCTATATATACCCCCTTCCATTTCTATCACTATCACCAATATGCATATCCATCTCCTCCTCCTTCCAATTCTATGCCTCCTTCTTCCAACAATCTATGGACAACCGTCATCCACCCAGAAAACTCCTTTTGGAGTAAGTACCTACAGTAACCCTTCCTACAGTACTCCATTTTTTAGGAAACGTTCGAGCTCTACGAATGCATCTGGTCCGATTGCGATAGAGCGGATGCCATGCCCGACCCACGCCCAGACGCCAAATATATTGAATACAAAAGATGCCGTAACGATCAGAATTTTTTTGTTTCAATTTCAGTTTTTTTCAGCACCTTCAAGTCGGAACGGAAATTCGTTCAAATATTGCATGAGAAAGTTGATTCATTCTATACGTCAAGGATAATTTCTGACATTTTTTTGATAAACGATTCATTGGCAGTTTGTTTTTTTAGTCATGTTTTTCAAGCGACTTGGATTTGGATACACTTTTGAATTTTCTGATAAATTATTCATTGGCAAAAGTTTTTGGGCGGAAGTTTGAAATTTCATAGATATATGGATTGAGTCCATAGATCTGCATAGAATCAGTTGGGTAGATCAAAGAGCTATACGCATAGAACTAGATAAAAATTGACAGAAACAGCAATTTTTAGATCTACAGTATTTGGAAACACTTTTGAAATTCCTGATAAACTATCATTGACAGTTGATTTTGAGCTGATAATTGATTTCGTAGATCTATAAATTGACTTCATAGATTTGCATAGAATAAGTATTTGTATGTACGATCAAAGTGATAAATCCATAGAACTAGATAACTCTCCATAGAAACCGCAGTTTTAAAACCTACAGTATTCCATAGAACCATTACTTCTGCGAATCTATGACACCTTTGGTTCTATGATTGTTAATTCTATGCATCATAGATCTATGATAGTATTATGTTACGAAAAAGTGAAGTTCTATGCCAGTTCTATGAAATAACAGAAGCATAGAATCTTGAAACATTTGTTTTCATGATCTACAATTCTATGATTTTCTCATAGATTTATGCTACGAAAAAGTGAGGTTCTATGCCAATTCTTCTGAAAAAAAAATGGAATTCCTAAACTACAGTAGTTCATAGATCCTTTTAGGCAATCTATGGCGTTTATGATTTGTCGTGGTTCTATGCCAGTTCTATGGACTCTAACTTCTATTTTTCTGTTTCTGTAGGTCTTGTTGAAGTTCTATGCCTTGTATATAGTTGATATTTTCCTTTTCTGTAATCTATGATGATATCTATGAAATTCTCATGGTTCTATGCCTCCCCCGGAAGTCAATATCAATATTTCCCAAATCGCGTCATCCCCTCCCTTCCCTATATATACCCCCTTCCATTCCTATCACTATCACCAATATGCATCTCCATCTCCTCCTCCTTCCAATTCTATGCCTCCTTCTTCCAACAATCTATGCTCAATCCACTATCAAAACTCCTCAGGGAGTAAGTATCGACAGTAACCCAACCTACAGTACCCCATTTTTTGTAGGAAACTTTCGAGATCGGCCCTTGCCACTGGACCGACTGCAAGAAAAACGGTCGGATGCCCAAACCATGCTCAAAAGAAGAAAGGGAGATTGACATCGAAAACTGCGGTAACGATCAGAATTCTGGAATTTTTTCCGTTTTTGAATTTCAGTTTCTTTCAGAAGATAGAAACGGATACAAATATACCAAGTTCTATTGTTGCAAGCAGAAGAAAATTGCATAATTTCTGACATTTTGAATTTCCTGATAAACGATTCATTTGCATTCGGGTGTTGTGTAAAATCTGAAAGTCATTTATTTCAAAATCCTGCAAATCGGCTGAAAATTGATTTTTTTCAGATATCTGAAATGATTCCGAATCCTTGATTTTCCATCTACAAAATTCACAAACGGTTCCCGAGTATCTGAAAAATTGACTGCGTAGCGACTGGCTGATACGCAGTCAAGCTTTGAGATTATGTAACTTGGCTGAAAATAGATATTTTTAAGAATTCCGAAGCGACTTGGATTCCGGGTTATCAACTTTTTTTAAAGATGGGATACTGTTTGGCATAGAAACCTTCATAGATCTGCATATAATCATAGAGCTTGGTGCAAATAGTTGAAAATTGAAATCCCCGCATAGAATTCTATAACTGTTCCTAGAAACAGTACATAGCTTCATAGATCCATATTTTTCCAAGTCTTGATTTGAGGAAAGAATACAGTTTCCCACTTCTCAGAAATATCAGCATTATTTTCTTAGTTGATTAAGCGAACCTTCTCAAATTTTTTTCAAAATTGTTTTCTTTCGCCACATCAGATAAGTCAGAAAGTAGCACCCTATATTGTGCGCCAAACTTGCAGCATTTTTAGCCAATTGATACTCCAACTATTAGATGGACACATATATTGGTACATAAAAATAGATGAGTCATATTGGACATGACAAAAGAAGAAGGAACCAATTTTGTGTGGACAACCTTATACTTCAATGTAATAACATGATATGACAAATATAACATATATTGTGTATACTCATATCAAATACATTCTCCATTTTTTGGTTCCTCTTCTGATTTTCTCATTGCTCTTCCATAATGTTATCATGATATTATCTGCAATTTTGAATCATTTTCAGGGATAATATTGACACCAATATGGTGTCTAGACTAATTATCAGTTATGATGAAGATAATATTGATATGAGAGGGATGATGGGGTAGAAGTTAGTGTTGGAAGAGCACAGAGCCAGAGAGAAACAACAATGACTGAGGAACTCATAGTCTGGAGCGAATAAATTTTGTGATAACCGAGATTGATTCAAAATAATGACAGTCTTGGATTTCGATTGAAAGTGAGTTGAGTTTTTGAAAAATTTTTCATAGGGCAGTTTAGTTACAGAATGGACTTTGACGATCAGAACATCAATTGTGGCGAACGGAGGGTTCAAGTCGATCGTATGACAGAAAATATGTGAGGAAAATAGATAATTTTGTATAAAGTGTATAGAATTTGTGGTAGAATGCTTCTTTATGGCCATTCAGACAACATTTCCGGTTAATGATCATTACAGAACACAAGTCTATAGAGAATTCCAATTTATTTCGCCTCGGAAAGTGGGAAAAGCATTCTTTCCTAAGAAAGTGCAATAAAAACCCACTTTCGTCGGTACCCAAAGATAAAATATAAAGAAATACGCCTCATTGCTCATCATCTTAGCCTCAAACCTCATAAGATCCACGGAATAAAATTCCTTGGCGCTTATGACGGTTATTTTAGGCCTCCGAGCTCATAATAATTTAATAACTGTTAGGCAAGACGAAATAACAAGTAAAACTCATTATTCCACTAGAATAACAGTTATAATAATTATATATAAGCCTCAGACGATAATGTAACTCGAGAAACCGATAAAACACACTTATAAGGAAGCAAAACGAAGAAGTGACTGCAGCAAAACGGCAAGAAGTGCAACACTGACGATGTGGACGACACGCAACACACGTCGAAAAGGGCAGCCACGAAATCATACATCCGCAAAACACGCTTCGCAAATCATACACCTCTGAAACCGTACCCCATGTCTCTGCATTCCACACACTATTTCGCATGTTTACGGATAAACATGCTAGAAACAGGTTGAAAGTAGAAAACAAAAGGCAGAAAATGGGGTAAACGAACAAATATGAATATTGAACGTTTTGCATTGTATATTTGTATGTATTTTAAGGAAATCGGACGTCGCCCGCCGCGACATCAATACAACCAAAGCCTCCAACCACGCCGACACCCATCACTGGACCTTCAGAAATCTCTCGGTTGTTAAGAACGGTAAGAGTCTCTCAATCTTCAAGCAAAGATTCAAAACTTATCAATTTTGGATGGTCTCTCTTATTCAAGCAGCCTATCTGCACAAGTTCCTGTTCAACAAGCCTAGACCGGAAATTGAGAAAAAATTGTTCATCAAAGTTGACAAAGCGGATAAATACAATTTTGGTGAGTCCTCAAACTTATGGATTTGGTTATGATATTATCTGATTACAGGAGCATAATTGACTTGGAAGAAGAAAACTGAAGGAATTGGAAAAAAATGGGAACCGCATTCTTGTCAATGCATTCTTGTCTTTGGCATGTGTCATTGATAATGCAAATTGTCTATGTACTATTATCTAAATAAATTTTTTATTTAATTATTTGTTTTCGAATAATTGCAGAAACGCTACAACTCGACTGAACTACGAGGTTTTTGAAATTTCTAGAGCTCTGACTTCTGGTTCTTTGAAAATGAACTGTTTTGTATCAGCATAGAACTGAATAAAAATAAACGCCAAATCAACATCTAGGTCAGAACATAACTTTATAACTTTTCTTAGAATCAGTTAACTTTTGCGTCGAAATGAGAGTTTGTGATAAAAATACTGTTACCCATTCACTTTAAAACCCCAGTATTTTGAAAATTTTTCACTAGTTGCCACAAAATTTACCCAAAAGATTCTAAAAGTATCCCTCAAGAAATGCTAATTTTTCTCCGTATCAACACTCCGATCAAGCTTTTCCGATTAGAGGCCTTTCGTTCGTATTGATACTTTGACACAGGCATTCATACCGGTACATATGAATAGATGACTCATCCACAAAATGACAAAAGAAGAAGGAACCAATATTGGGTTGACAACCTTATACTTCAATATAATAACATGATATGACAAATATAACATACATTGTGTATATTCATATCAAATGCATTCGCCATTTATTGATTCGTCTCCTGATTTTTCTGTTTTTACTCAATTAACATGATATTTACTGCAATTTTGAGCCATTTTCAGGGATAATATTGACACCAATTTGGTGTCTAAGCTAATTATCAGTTATGATGAAGATAATGTGATATGAGATGGATAATGGGGTCGGCGTCAGTGAAGTATGTGCACAGAGCCAGAGCAAAACAACAACTACTGATAGAACTCTCCGATTCAATCAAATTTTGTTAAAAACCGTGATTGGTGAGAATGTTGATAGCAATCGTGAGTTGCATTTCTGAAAAATTATCAATGTAAGTAATTACAGATGGGATTAGAAGGATTCATTCGTCGGCGCCCCTCGTCGTTAGTTTTGATGAAACGCAACACATTCACCACAGCCGAATAGTAAGTCATATTAATTTGTAAACACAAATGACCAAGAACCGTAAGAACAATTTAAAATTTGAACCTGGGTTCTAGAATTATATATTCCAGACGCCATCCCCATGTTGATTGGAAAAGTTGATTTAGAAGACCACGAAGACGAGATAGAGACAAAATATGGGTGATATAGTTTTCATAATGGATCGTTCAGGAAAGGTTTTATCTCTACTTGAAGAATAAAGCGACTTGTGAGTTTATGAACTTGTCATACTCCGCAGAACAATCTATTTTCAGATTCACACTTGGTACGACGACTGAAACGACTAGAAGAATTGATGGTATTCTATTGCCGGGAACATTTGCTCAAAAATTTATGGAAAATTGTGAGTTTTTTGCCAAATTTCCCTTTCTCAAGACTTCTAGGAAGATCAAAACCATCTTTTTTTAAAATTTATAGAAGTATGTATTTTCAGATCAAAAAAGTTAAAAATGACACCGATAGAGCCCACCACCGTCATTGACAACTTCTAGTCATTTCAATAAATTTTATTTTTTGTCAATAAATATTTGTAAAAGTTTTTAGAAATCTCGGCTGAAAATTTCAGATTCCTCGAAAGACTGAGAATCCTGGTTTTCAGTTTTTTTCAGATGAAATGCAAGATATCATAGAACCTTCCATAGAACTTGGCCCAAAATATTGCAATCAATATCGTTTGAATTCCAGCAGAGAAACTCACAACTTCTCATAGAAACAGAAAAGTATATCATTGATCTGCAACTTTTCAAGTCCGAGAGAAAGTTGGAAAATACCGTTTCCCACTTACTATAAAAAAACTAAAATCATGTATTCCGTTGATTCGTGACATCTCAATCTTTTTGAATACCCCTATCCTTCGTCACATGGGATTCCAAAAATATTTTTTTCTTGTTTCCGAGTCTTGATGCTCTGATTCAGTCTTTATTGATACTTATAATATTAGGATGGACATTCATAGTGGTCCATATGAATATATGACTCATACCCACCATGACAAAAGAAGAAGGAATCAATATTGGGTTGACAACCTTATACTTGAATATAATAACATGATATGACCAATATAACATACATTGTGTATATACTCATATCAAATACATTCTTCATTTTTTGATTCATCTTCTGATTGTCCTATTTGTCTCTTACACTGTTATCATGATATTTTCTGCAATTTTGAACCATTTTCAGGGATAATATTGTCACCAATTTGGTGTCTAGACTAATTATCAGTTATGATGAAGATACATAGATATAAGAGGGATAATGGGGTCGGCATTAGTGTTGGATGAGCACAATGGCAGAGGGAATCTACCACATCAGAAGGTCCTTACACCGGAATGATCGTGTTTTGCGATAGCCGTGATTGATAGAAATCGAGAGGACAGCTGCTAGAAAAGTTTTGGAAACAATGCGAACTCAAAAAAACAGGCAACATCTTGGATTAGTTTAAATTGTTGTTTTCAGCTGATCGCCAAATATCGTGTTCGAGGATACACTTATCCCCGTGAGCTTGAGTTTGTTATTTTCACATATCAATGTATGTTGCAGGTGAATCCAGCGTTTGCGGAAAAGGTTCTCGGAAATGTCATGACAAATTTAAAAATATGGATGGTAAATATAGCCGCAATCACAGCATGCTGCAAATTTGGTCAATCTTTTCATATCGTTTAAAGATTATGGCGTAAGTTGTAGCTTAACCTATTGACTTGAAAGTAGACTTCGGCCTATTTTCGAAAATTTCTAACTGAGTTGACTCAGAAGATTTCAATTAGCTACAAAATCCCAGTTAGAATCTTCTTTCAAAATAACCTTATCGTATCTTATGTTACTTTTAGGATCAGTGAAGAGCGAAAGAATGTGGAGCATCAGCTAGTTGATTTGAACAACCCTATAGAGATGAAGAAGAAACAAAAGGAAAGAAGTGACCAAGAATTTGGGATATTTGCAGAACCATCTACAGTAAGGCAGTTCTAACTACCATAGACCTAATGTGAATTTTCAGACCAGTTTACTAGTCACATGCCAAAAAATTTCAAGTTTATATAAATTGAATAAACCCGAAGCTAACTAGTAATAACTATCATACTTTCAAGTTGTGAAAAAAAATTTCAGCAACTTTCGATCATTTTGATTCTCAGCATATGAACGCCAAAAGGAAAACGATACCTGTTTGAGATACCGTAAGACTCCGCTGATTATCCTATATTTATCATGTATATCTTATTTCAGATCAGATCGAAATTTGCGACGCTCGGATCGATGGAAGTTTTTTATTCACAATTTGTAGCAACATTTTTCCAAGGTCATTCATTTTCCTTGGTTAATAAAATAATTGTTTTTCAATGTTTTGATATGTTATGATTATGTTATGATATGTATCAACCTACAAAAAGCTGAAAATTTGCTGAAACTAGCGAGCTTTCATATTGCTTACATGAATTTGAAATATCTGAAATATAAAATCACTTTTAAAATGACTAGCAAAAATTGAGACGCTGAAACTTGGCTGAAATTCCTGACTTTTCCAATTTCCGAAATGATTCTAAATCTTTGTTTTTCAATCTACAAAATCAACAAAGGATAGTGAAATAACTGAAAATTTTTTGCATGGCGGTCCCTAAAGTTGTTCCTTCTTCTCCCCATTGATACAAAACCATTCATAGTGCCTCATATGAATAAATGACTCATATCCAACATGACAAAAGAAGAAGGAACCAATATTGGGTTGACAACCTTATACTTCAATGTAATAACATGATATGACAAATATAACATACATTGTGTATACTCATATAAAATACATTCGCCATTTTTTGATTCCTCTTCTGATTTTCCTATTTGTCTCTTACACTGTCAGCATGATACTTTCTGTAATTTTGAACCAATTTCAGGGATAATATTGACACCAATTTGGTGTCTAGACTAATTATCAGTTATGATGAAGATACATGGATTTGAGATGGATGATGGGGTCTGAATTAGTGTTGGGAGGATCAACAAAAAAACTGACCAAAAACAGTATATTCCTGAAATCCAATTCGCAATTGCCAACTACCTTCCACTGGTGAACAATGTGACAGATGATACAAATGATCAGGACACCTGAATTAAACACATTCATTGACTGAGTTTGAGGTATGTTGGAACTAAACCTAAACTTCATAGCAAGTCTTTAGCCAAAGTTCAAATTTTCAGAATGAGGTATCAGATACGACCGAGACTATGCAGCGACAAGATGAAGGAACCGTAGTGAAGATCAGGCTCTTCTCCTGGATTACTTGTTATGGGAAGAAAGATGTTTGAAAGACCAAGGACAGTGGCCAACCCTATTCTGCAAATCAACGGCAGTAAGACCAACCTAACTACCATTATCATAGCTTAAATTTTCAGATCAAGATGGTTATGACAACAACCAGCAAACTACATGTATGTGTGTAAGAGAAATAATGAAAAACTGAAAACTAAGACGCAGCCAAGTTTCAATTTGGAAAAAAACCTGCCAATTCCGGGACAGAACTATGCACGATGGATCATATACGTAACATTTCCCATTCATGAAACTATCTGATTTCAGAACATTGAATGTTACGATGCAGTGCTATGGGAAGTTTTGTATATTTCAGATAATAATAATTATATCTTTTCTATATCTCTTTTCTACGGTTTAATAAAATTTTTCTTGAACTGAACTGGTTTTCTCTATAAGTATTCTTCCCATCAAAATCATCTCATCTTCAAATGGTTATAAATTGGCTACAAATAGAAATTTTTGCAACTTTCAAAATATTTTGGAATTCTCGTTTCTCAGTCTACGCAGCCATCTTATTTACACTTTACTGATTCAATTCGAAATCATATAGATCAATGAGATAGCGTATTTGATAAACGATCTCATCTCCATTCTAGAATTCTGAAAAATGCCTTTTCATCCGAGTTACACCATCTCAAAAGGTCACTGCGTATCAATCAGTTGCTGAGCAGCCACAATTTTTCAGATATTTAAAAATATTGCCTTTATCTGATAGAACAGAATACGAAAACACTAAATCACTGCGTTGATCTGAAAAATGTCAATTTTCAGCCAAGTTACAGCGTTTCAAAATCTGCGTATCAACTAGTCGCTACGCAGCCAATTTTCAGATATCAAAAAAGTTTCCACAAATGTTAGTGTGAGTGAAAAGTAAGAATTTAAGGAAATTTTGGAAAATCTGAGAATCAGTAGTACTCAGAAAATTTACTTCCTTTCGAAAAATCTCAATTTTCCCAACGTTCTATCAATTCGATATATGAAAAATTCTAAAATTCCCGAAATCGAATTATTCGGAAAGTATATATAGCGTTGTCATATCAGTATCAGTATCACAAGATGCGATTCCTTCTTATATTCCTTCTCCTCACCCAAATGGTTATGGCGAAGCCACCCCGTCCGACACCAACACCTCATATTGGTGTAAGTTAGAACCATAGAACCATAGAACCATAGAACCATAGAACCATAGAACCATAAAACCTTATCACTTTATCAGCAAGCTGATCTAAACGACTGCTACTGGTCGACATGCGATAAATCGGTGAACCCGTGGAATTGGAACCGATACTGCTCGAGGAACAACATGGGAGTAGCACAAAGACATTGTATGATGGGTGGCAAACAAGTGAAATGTTGTAAAGTGATAAGATAACTGATATAATAATAAATGAGTTTATCTGCTGATTTTTGTGTTATTTGGAGATCTATGGAGAAGATTACTGTTTCTATGGAAAGATATGAGGCTCTATGCTGATGCTTCGATGATACTGGCGGCAAAAACGGTTCTATACTGGTCAATGGCACTTGGTCGGCATCCGACTCTGCGGAAATTGTAAATTCAAAATCATTTCGGATATCTGAAAAATCTCAATTTTCTGTCAAGGTACAGCGCCTGAAAGAGTCGCTACCCAGCCAAGTTTTCAGTTGTATTGAAATCCTTCTGAAAAGGGCGCAGAATTTCATAGAATAATAGAATATATTAGAAATATAACCTGAAAATTTATACAACTGTGAACTAGATGCATAGAAACAGATTTTTTTCATAGAACCTTCAAAATGATGATTCTATGGATTACTGTAGTTTAAATTATGCCGGTTTCTATGGAAAATTATCTAGTTCTATGCTCTTATCACTTCGATAGTGTTGGTGTACTTCATCCTATCACTGGTTCTATGCAGATCTATGACTTTACCTCATAGATCTGCAAAATCACAATATTCAGTGTCGGCCAAGATCCACCGCTTCAAAGATTAACTGCGTATCAACAGTCGCTACTCAGTCAATTTTTCAGGTAACACTAAATCGTCTGTAGGTTTCGTAGACTGAAAATCACGGATTCTGAATCATTTGAGAGATCCATAAAATCTCATATTTCGTGGAAGTCAAGCATTCTGAAATGCATGACTTTCAAATTTTACACAACTCCAAATGCCAATGAATAGGTTTATCAGAAAATTCAAAATATAAGAAATTAGTTTAATTCCTTCCACTTGCAACAATTGAACTTGTGTTGACCGTTACCGCAGTTTTGGGAATCGTGGGTCGCTTCAGCGTTTGGGCAATTGGTGGCCATGAATGCTTTATGCTTGCATTCGGTCCAGTGGCATTGGTAGAACTCGTAAGTTTTCTTTTATTTTTGAAATTGGGTACTGTAGGATGGGGAGTACTGTAGATACTTACGTCTCCAATAGTTTGGAAGATGGATTCGGCATAGATTTGTGGAAGGAGGAGGCATAGAATTGGAAGGAGGAGGAGATGGAGATGCATGTTGGCGATAGTGATAGGAATGGAAGGGGGTATATATAGCGAATAGAGGGATGACGTGATTTGGAAAATATTGATATTGACTTGCGGGGGAGGCATAGAGCCATGGGAATTTCATTGATTTGATCATAGATCATATACATTTGAAGATCGACTATTACATGAACAAGGCATAGAACTTCATGTCGATCCGTAGGATCAGAAAAATAACAGTTATAGTCAATAGAATTGGCATAGAACCTTGATTCTATGTGCCATAGAACTTCTATATATCGATGTATTAAAAACCATAGAACTAAAAATGCCATAGAACCGACGAAATTAACGGGTCTATGATTCTATGAATATTTCATGTCATAGAATCTAATTTTTTGTAATCATAGAATTTTCATAGATTCATAACAATTCAAGGCACCATAGATTTTCCAAAAAATGATCTATGGGCTACTGCAGTTTCCATGGATACTTCAAAATAGATTCATAGAACCCCCATAGAAATTTCATAGATCTATGCTACATAGAATTAACAAGCATAGAACTAAAGGTGTCATAGATTCCCAAAAGTAAAAGTTCTATGGATTACTGTATGTCTGAAAATTGCAGTTTCTATGGATAGTTATCTAGTTCTATGCATTTATCACATCAATCGTAGTATGCGAATACTTCCGATTCTATGCAGATCTATGGAGTCACTTCAGAGATCTATGAAATCTCAATTTTCAGCCAAGTTATCTCGCCTCAAAACTTGCGTGTGTATCAACAGTCGCTACTCAGTTAATTTTTCAGATAACTTGAAATCGTCTGTAGGTTTTGTAGACTGAAAAACCAAAAAATTTGAAAAAATTGAGAAATCGTAAAAATCTCAATTTTCAGCCAAGTTACAGCAATTTGAAATTTATGACTTTCAAATTTTAAATGAAACCATCTGCAAATAGATCGTTTATCAGGAAATACAAAATATCAGGAATTAGTTCAATTCCTTCCACTTGCAACAATGGAACTTTTCATATGTGTCCCCCGCTCTTTTTTCTAAAACAAAACTGAAATTGAAAAATTCCAGATTTCTAATGGTTACCACAATGTTCGGAATCAAGGATCATTTCAGCGTTTGGGCAGTTAACGGATATCCATGATGTGTGTTTGCATTCGGTCCAATGGCATTGGGAGAGCTCGTAAGTTTTCTTCTAAAGAAAATGGGGTACTGTAGGATAAAGAGTACTGTAGATACTTACATCTCCAAAAGTTTTGAAGATGGATTCGGCATAGATTGGAGGAGGGAGGAGGCATAGAATTGGAAGGAGGAGGAGATGGAGATGCATATTGGTGGTAGTGATAGGAATGGAAGGGGGTATATATAGGGAAGGGAGGGGATGACGCGATATGGGAAATGTTGATATTCACTTGCGAGGGAGGTAGAGAACTATGGGAACCTCATAGATTTGATCACAGATCATAGTCTTCCAAAGATCAACTATATACAAGTCATAGAACTTCAAATAGGTCCATAGAAACAGAGGGCAGAAGATAGTTTTATAGAACTGACATAGAATCTTGATTCTTTGAGTCATAGAACTTCCATATATCGATGTATAAAAAACCATAGAACTAAAAGCGTCTATCGACTACAGTTCTAAAATTCTATCCTTCTATGATTATTTCATGGCATAGAATCTCACTTTTTGAAGCATAGAGTTTTCATAGATTCATGGTTAACCATAGAATGCAATCTATGGACTACTGTAGTTTAGTTTCTATGAATATTTCAAAATCAATCCATAGAAACCCCATAGAACTATCATAGTACTGTGGTGCATAGAATGAAAACGCATAGAACCAAAAGTGTCATCGATTCCCGGAAGTATGGTTCTACGGATTACTGTAGGTTTGAAAATGGCGGTTTCTATGAATGGTTATCTAGTTCTATGCATATATCATTTCGATCGTCAGAGACCTAGTCCTGATTCTATGAAGATCTATGGAGGTATTCCATTGATCTATGAAATATCAACTTCAGCCGAAAATCAACTGCCAATGAATAATTTATCCCGATTTTCAAAAGTGTATCCAATTATCCACTATCCTTTCTCTTGCAACATTTCGTCGATGGACTTCTACTCCTCGGACATTGATTCTGAGCCACTGGAACATGTGTCAAACTACACGGAGCCGGCATTTGACGGTATTGATTGCATTCGGTCCAGTAGCATAGATTGGCATGATACATCTACAATAGAGGGGAGTACTGTAGGATGGGGTACTGTAGATGACTTACTCCTTTTGTAGTACTGATGGTGGATTGGGCATAGATTGGAGGAAGGAGGAGGCATAGAATTGGAAGGAGGAACAGATGGAGATGCATGTTGGTGATATAGATAGGAATGGAAGGGGGTATATATATATATATATATATATATATATATATATATAGTGATGATTCGATTTGGGAAATATTGGGATAGGTCATAGATTGAATTATAGGGGCATAGAATTTCATAGAGCTATCAAAACCCAGATTGGATACTTAATAAAATTTCATAAAAAATAGAGGATTAAGTGGATCCATAGAAACAGGATTTTTCATAGATCTGACCATAGAATTGTCAAAGAATTCAGATTACTATGGATCCATTATCAACAGGTAGACATCTTCCATAGAATTTCAAATCAGTTCATAGAAACAGAAAAGATACAACTTATAGTCCATAGAACTTCATATCTGGCATAGAAACTTCCACAGATCTATGCTCCATAGAATTGTAATTCATGGAGCCAAAAGCGCTCTAGAATACCAAAAATGCAAGTTCTATGGACAACTGTAGTCCATAGATTGTCGTTTCTATGACATATCATCTAGTGCTATGCATGCGTCATAGAATTCGTCAGCATTTAGGGGTGCACCATAGATTGAATTTTTACAAGGATGGAGAGGCATATAATTTCGTAGAACTATAAAGCGTAGAAACCGACGACTGAAATTTCATAGAACTATGGACTAAGTAAATCCATAGAAACAGAATTTTTCATAGATCTGATCATAGAACTTTTACAGATCTATGACTTGACTTATGAAATAATGAAGGATTGCATCAATACTGCATAGAACTCATAGATATATGTGAAGGGTCATAGAAACCGGGAAATTCACTTATTGGATGATCTATGACTTTTCTTTTTGATCAGTCTATAAAGCTCTTAACTAATCAAGCGATCATAAAATTTTTGGTTTTCAAAATTCATAGAAACTGAAAAGTTAGCAGTTTCTTCATAGATCTAAGCATAGAACTTCAAACTGACCTACAATAGAATAATAGTATTCATACAACGAACACCAACCAAAACAGTGCATATTACACAAAGATACGACCTACACGTGCGTTTTGGCGCCTATTGTTTTTTCTACATAAATGTGTCAAAAATCATTCTCCAATATTTTTATGACCTGTGCCTGTCGAACTAGTTTTCCTGATGATTTTTATGATTCTTTCATTCCCTCAATTTTAATTTTCCTCTCCCGCCGCATTATGCCATATTGATTAGCTCAAATTTCGTCATTTTACACACCCGGTGGTCAGCTTTCTGTCCTTTTTGTAGAATAGATATTGGACACTTCAATTCATATTTCTTCGATTTCCTTTTTTTTCAATCTAGGCGACTTTCAAAGCAACTGTATCAAAAATTCATACTTTCTAGAATCAAAAGATCTTTTCCTGAAACTGTTATTAAAACTATCACGAGTTCTATGGTTCTCATTTCATAGAATCATTCATAGATCCGTAGTTCATTTTTATTTTTTCAGAAAAATCAATTAATCAGGTAGTAAAAATAACAATTAGAAGAGCTTTCAGAATAATCATAGAATCGGTAAAAAATGAGTTTTGTGTTTATAGATCTTTCATAGATCCTTGGAAGTATTTATAGAACTTGACCAGCCTCGGAAGTTATGCATAGAAATAGGAGAACCTTCATAGAAACTGCAAAAAATGAGGTTTTTCTTGACTAACTATTTCATAGAAATATCATTCATAGAATCCATAGAACCTTGAAAAAATTGGAGATGATTTGTAGTATAATTGATTACTGTTTCTATGACTTACTTCTCAATTCAAAATAGATACAGTGCTGGCCATAATTATATATAATTTAGTGTTTTTCAGTGTATTTTGCCTAGATTCAGGCCCTGTGTGCCGGAATCCGAGAACTACATGAACCAAACTGATATGAAAAGTCTAAAATACTTGCGTCCACTTACTCAAAAAAAATAATCACATTGATTTTTCAACCATCCGAATTTGATCTACGCGTGGTTTATTGAAGTCCCATTTTCCGACATTTGACCAAAAATGAAAAATTTTCAAAAATTTGAGACTACGGAAAAACTAATTTGGCATAATTTTGGGCAGATATTTTTGCATATTGTACAAAAATTTCAGCCCTAACCGTACATTTTGAGAAAAGATATGTGGTAAAACAAAAAACATGTAAAAGTACCGTCCAATAAACCACGTGTAGATCAAATTCGGATGGTTGAAAAATCAAAGTGATTTGTTTTTCGAGTAAGTGGACACAAGTACTTTAGACTATTCATATCAGTTTGGTTCATGTAGTTCTCGGATTCCGGCACACAGGGCCTGAATCTAGGCAAAATACACTGAAAAACACTAAATTATATATAATTATGGCCAGCACTGTAATCTATCAGTTTCATCGGAATCTATCGATAATTTCACCCAGTCTTCGATCAAAGTATATCATTTCATAGAAATTGAAGAAGAAACAGTAAAATTGTCGAACAGTTCCGTAGAACTTCTATGCCATAGAATTACGATACTATGAATTCTGTTTGTTTCAGATCTATGAGCGTACTTATTTGATATGTTAATACCATCAACCATCTACCATCAATCGAAAAACATTGATTCAACTTTGTAAAATATCATAGAAACCGGAAAAAATTGATCGAATTGTCAATCATAGAACCAAAGGTGACATAGTACCTTGAAGCTGGAAGGTTCTATAAATTACTGTAGTTGAGAAGATTACTGCTTCTATAACTACTTATCTAGTTCTATGCAACAATGAAATTGATCTTTACCACATTTTTTGCAGTTTTATGACAGGTTCTTTTATGCTTTTCCCATCAGTTCTATGCTCACAACTTCTCTGAAACTCCATAGTTTTTGTACTAAACCCATAGAATTCTTTTCTCTTCAATTTTTTGAAACCAAAGAAAATCATAGAATTATTTTTCATAGAACCGATGATTTCATAGAACCTTGAAGCTGGAAGGTTCTATGAATTACTGTAGCAACAAAGATTACTGTTTCTATGACTTGTTATCTGGTTCTATACAGCTATGAGATTGATCTTTGCCATATTCGTGGAGCTCTATGATAATTTCTATAGTAAGTTCTATGCTCACTATTTTTCTAAAGCTTCATATATTTTTGTACAGCAGCCTCATTTGAATACAAAAAAATCATCGATTAGTCTATCATCGATCCAAAGTGCCATAGAACCTTGAAGCCGAGAGGTTCTATGGATTACTGTAGTTGGAAAGATTACTGTATCTATGACTTGATAACAAGTTCTATGCAGCAAAGACATTAATTTTCGTCGTATTCATACACTTCTATGACAGATTCTATGCTATTTCTAACAGTTCTATGCTCATTTTTTTGCCTGAAAAAAAGATCTATGGATTACTGTAGTTGATAAGATTACTGTTTCTATGACTTGTTAACAAATTCTATGCAGGTAAAACATTGTTAAGCGTGACAAATGTATTTCTATGACAAGTTCTATGCTCTCCCCATCAGTTCTATGCAAAACATCACTGTCCAAAAAAAAATAATTCAATTCTTGTTCCACTGGCTTCAAAATGATATCATAGAAGTGTGTCCATAGACACAAGAAAACAAGGTATCTTTTGGATGAAGCAAGCCTTCCTCCAATATTGCATAAGAACAGGTTCTATGTGTGGTCAGGTAGGAATGATGATGGAAAGCGAAAGATAAGAAGGAAGGATGTCCTTTTGCCATTATATTTCATGTTTCCTCCCCCCTTTTTATCCCTTTTCCATGCCAAAATGCGACTTGTTTTGTTGATTTCTTCCTAGAGCCTCTGAAAATGTTAAAAATTCCAATTTTCAGCCAATTTTTAGCCGAAAATTGGGCCATTGAAACAAAAAAAAACGTTTTTTTGGTGTTTGATGTTTGTCGGAGATAGGCGCACCTAAGCAAATTGTTACACCTTTTTCCATGGATTTGCATGGCTTTTTGAGGCATTTTTCCATGGATTTATTGATTTTATTAGGATTTTTGATGAAAATTTTTTTTGGTCGGATGCACCATGTTGAGGTTTTTGTTGATTTTTTTTTGGTATTTTGCGTTTTTGTGCCAATTTTCATTCATTTTTCAATTTTCTTATGGAAGTTGGATAAATGAGGAAATGAGGAAAAAACTTCACGGTTTCAAAGTTGTTTGAAAATTTTTTTCATATTTTTCGATGCTAATTTATGGTACAGGTTATTCCTAATTTTGAAAAAAAATTGATATTTCGAAATGCAACCACAAAAAAATTAAAACACATCTGGTCGTGATGCACCATGATGGCGTTTTGGTAGTTTTTCTTGGTGTTTTCCGGTTTTTGAGTCATTTTTGCGTTTTCTGTATGTTTCAAAGAACTTTTATTCATTTTTTCCTAAAACATCGCAATTTTTCAAGTAGAAAACAAAAAATTAGTTCACGGAAGTCACAAAATTTTTACGGTTTCAAAGTTTTTTGAAAAAATTGTTTATTTTTTGAGTCAATGATGTTGAGGAAGATTGATCTTTCATATATTGCATGAAAAAAAAATAATGAAAAAATAACTGGTAGTGATGCCCCATGTTGTGAAATATCAACGATTTGCCTCCATTTTCGAAATTCTTGAAATTACTTGCTATTCAATTGAAAGTACAAATTATAACGAATTTGAACCATCCAGATGTTGAACATTTTCTTTGTGAAAATTTGCGTTTCAACTTTTCGTTGATTCACTTTAACTGAACACATCTGTAATCAACGTCTTAACTTTTTTTCGAATCAAACCGTTGTCATGTTCCGATTTCCCAGCTTCATTTTCCTACTTAAACGTTTCTGTTTCAGAAATCAGATTAACTTTGAAAATTTTGAGTTCCACACTCATTCGTCCGTAAAATCATGTGAAAATTTCATTTAAAAATTTAGGAACATTCTTAATACATAGTGCATTCAGAACACTTCTAATTTCGTCAATTTCAGTATCTTTTCAATTTGCAATTTGTGTTTCATAATTAGCCAAAAAACCTGATTGGTATGAATATCTTTAGTTGCTGATGTTAATGTTGACGAGAACTCAACTTCATGAAAAATGTGTTTAACCCGATTTCTAGTACCACAAGTTCTCGAAATGGTCTTTTTATCGTCAACGAACACACTTTTCAAATATTAAACAGCTCCTCACAGTCAGTTTATAAAATTGATAAAAATTGTTGGTTAACTGTTTCATCACTTTGTAAAAGGACATTCAGCATTCAAACATTATTGATGCTGGTTGTCGTCGTCCATTCATTTACTCAATGTTTACCATAAATGAGAGAATAATCAGTGTTATAACCACCTTGACTATCGGCGGTTTTCGATATTTTCATCGTCAAGTTTCAATATTCGAAAAAATCACAAACTTACAGTTTCAATTATATAAAATTAGCCTCTTCACTACTGAAACTTCATTATTGATTTTGCAAGCGTGCAACCAAAAAATTAATGAAGCTAAGTCATACTTTTTGGCGGCGTAGAATTGCTCAGAATATAATCAAATTTGCCGTTTTTTGCTATCATGGTACATCCCGATCAAAAATTCTGTCACTGATTAAAACCAGTTTTTTTGCGTTTCAATTATTCTAAATATACGTTATTTTCAAACATTCAACAGTCTTTGCATTTCCAATATCGCGACATTCCAAATTTTCATCAACATGGTGCATCCTTTCCAATTTTATGTTTCCTGTGTTTTTCATCATTTTTGAGCCCTTTTTCCTCTCAAAAATCAACCGAAAGTGCGATTTTCATCATTTTCCCAACTTCGAAGCCCTCAAAAATAACTAAACCTAAACCTAAGTCTATCCTCATCTCCCTCCATTTCATTTCCAAAAACGCATGAAAATGTTTCCAGTTCATTTATCCAATCAAAATATCACAAAATCTATCGCCAATCAATTCACATCTCTATCCACTTGTCCATATCAACCTAAACCTATCCTCTCTCCATCCATTTCATATCCACCTGTCATCCCATCTATCAATCTACATACAGCTTCGTACACAACCATATTTTTACGATATTACGTAACACCAAAATATACACAATCCAAAGGTTTTTTCTTGTTTTTTTGATGATTACACCCGGTTTCCAAAGTGTTATCAATATCACTTTTGACTCCGCCCACTTTTTCTTTTGGGTGCTTTTATCATTACGATCATTCATAGATCAGAGAATTGTAGGTAGATACATGTGGTTCTATGCATAGAATCTATTTAAGTTGTGGCATAGAATCATAGATAGTTAAGTCTAGGAAACGTTCGGTATTGTGGATCCATAGATCTATGAGAATCGGGTCATAGAATTATAGATCTAAGCATAGAATTAATAAATACCATCATAGAATTCCTGTATCTATACCAAGACCATATATTTCGCTGTTTCATAGATCTCTAAAATATTTCATAGAATTTCTTGTTGTCAGTTTTGTTGAACAGAACTTTTCTCAATTCTATGCATAGAATCGTGTCCTTGTTCATAGATCTCTATTTCCTCACTTCAAAAAAATCCATTAAATGAAAAACACAACCATAGAATTCCAGGATCTATGCATAGAATCAGTTATCATAATTTTCACTGTTTCATAGATCTATCAAATATTTCATAGAATCTTATGTAGTCAGTCTTGGTTTTGAAAACTTCGGTTATCAATTCTATGCATAGAATCAACCTTTCTTACCATAGATCCTGCCTTATTTGTCAATTTAGAATCATAGATTCTATGAATACTTCTATAAAAATCTAGGATCTATGCATAGAATCATTTCTAAGAATCTTAAATAAACTGTTTCATAGATCTTTCAAATATATATCATAGAACTGATAAAACTCAGTAAGTAAATAGGTTTATCTCGGAGCCTATTCTATGCATGGAACCATCTTTTTTATCTGTATAAACCACATAGAATCATAGATCCTATGAATACCTCCATAGAATCTCAAGATCTATGCATAGAATCAATTCTTTCATTTTCATATAAAAATATCACTGTTTCATAGATCTATGTAATATTTCATAGAATTTCTTAAAATCAGTGGGTGTGGTAGCTAGCCGCGTTCTCATCAATTCTATGCATAGAACCTTTCATTCTCTTCCATAGAGTTCCATAGGAATCCAGGGTCTATGCATAGAATCAGTTCTCTGAATTTCATATAATTGATTTCACTGGTTCATAGATAAATGTAATATCTCATAGAATCTCTTGCAGGTGATTTTTGACGAAAAAGTCTAACACTGAATTCTATGCATAGAATCATCCATTTCCTTCCATAGATCTCCAATTCCCACAATCCAAAAGAATCCATAGAATCAATAAAAATTACCATAGAATTCGCGGATCTATGGATAGAATTAGTTCTATGAATGGTTCTATGACTTCACTGTTTCATAGATCTATGAAATATTTCATAGAATTTCTTAAGTCAGTGCGTGTCGGCCAAGTTTGTCATCAATTCTATGCATGGAACCATTTCTTCCCTTCCATAGAATTCCATAGAAAGCCAGGATCTATGCATATAATCAGTTCTCTGGATTTCATATAATTGATCTCACTGTTTCACAGATCTATATAATATCTTATAGAATCTTTTGCAGGTGATTTTTGACGAAAAAGTCTAAGACACTGAATTCTATGCATAACACCATAATTATCTGCCATAGATCCCCATAGAATTGCATAGAATCAATACTATCCTATAGTCCAGTTCAATTCAAATCAAACATACATATATGATCATTTTAATTGACCATATCCAGTGTATGGCGTATCGAAACTTGAAAATCTCTGCGACATTTTCCGCCAATGAAAAGGGATATTGCATCTTCGAAGATTAGTCAAGTGCGAATCGACGGACTTCATTTTTGCCATTTTTGATCTTTTTTGATATTGTCATGACCTGGAAATGTCATTTTGAATGGTTTTTCACTTTTTGAGGTGTTTTTTTGGCCTGAAACATGTTTTTTATGCGCTATCGGTCTGAAAAACGCTGAAAATGCGATTTTCAGCTCGAAAAGCGCAAATTTCGACATTTTTTGCGTTTGGTGGCCTAGAAAACTCCTCTTCCACCGCCATCATTCCATTTTAGCCTTTTCTAGTCCATTTTCAGGCTTCTTTCGAACTTTGTCACGCAAAAACCAGAAGAACTTCTTTTTTCAAACATGAATGCGCTAAAATCCGGCATTTCAAGCCGAAAACCCGCAAAACTTGCAAATGTTGAAATCTAAAGCCTAGAAAATTTCTGTTCCACGGCCACCATTAATTTTTTAAAGTTCTTTTTAAATTAATTCCAGCATTTCTCGGACGATTCGAGCTCAAATGATTCTGAAAAAAAAAACAAAACATTCATTCAGAAAGTTTGAAAACCGTCATTTTCTTACCGAAAACTGTATTTTTGCAATGTTTGATGCTCATGGCCTAGAAAACACCTCTTCCACGGCCATCAACCCATTTTTCTTCATTTTTCGACAATTTTGATCTCAAAGGTCATGAAAATGCGTTTTTCAGCACCAAAATGTCGAAAAACACCGATTTTCATTCAAAAAATTTCAAGTTTTCGCACTTTTATGGACTTCATGGCCGAGAAACTCCTCTTCCACGGCCATAAACTAATTTTTTCATTATTTGCACGCCAAATTATTCGTTTTAAACGTTTTTTGATCTAAAAATCACATTTTTCCGCTCTCAAATGTCCAAAAACCTACGATTTCAACAGTTCTGTTCTCTGTGGCCTAGGAAACACCTCTTCCACGGCCACCAACCCACTTTTTTGTTATTTTCAGCTCAAAATCTTCACTTGTCACAATGTCGGAGGTTTAAAATCATGAAAAAACGCCTCAAAACTGCATTTTACTGTCATTTGCCACCCCAAAACCCGCCCTGATCATCAAAACTTCCTTCGACTTTCACCTTGTTACAAAATCCTCGATTTTCTCACACTTTCTATCTTTTCTCTCAACTTTCATTTTCTCATAAAACACCAATAATCCTACAAAATACACATATTTGCAGTCATGAACAATGACGAAAAGTCGGTAATATCCCTCCAAATCCCGTGTGGTACACTACCAAATGAGTATCGACTACCAGCTGCCAGGACGGCAACCAAAAAATGCTATTTCCTGATTCCGGTGCTCATTTGTGCAATGCTTTTGTGGTTAGCGTATAGTCAGTGGTTTTACCCGGCGGAGGTGGCTCCGCAACCCGCTAGGGAACCAGGTATGTCGATGAACCATAGATACATGTTATCAAATATCACAAGTACGAGTTTGTGATCATTCGTAGTTTCTTTGGGTTTATTTTGAAATTCTATGTTGAAATGATAATGATATGGTTGATATCATAATATTATGAGGAAGCAGACTATATCTATGACCATAGATCCATAGAACTTGCGGTTTCTATGGTTGGTGATAACATAGATACTTATAATCAAGCAGTGATCGACAAAGTCCGCGAGTATAAATCTACGAGCAATTGACATTGTTACATTTATCAACGACTAAATCTATGAATCTATGAATCTATGAATCTATGAATCTATGAATCTATGAATCTATGAATCTATGAATCTATGAATCTATGAATCTATGAATCTATGAATCTATGAATCTATGAATCTATGAATCTATGAATCTATGAATCTATGAATCTATGAATCTATGAATCTATAAATCTATGAATCTATGAATCTATGAATCTATGAATCTATGAATCTATGAATCTATGAATCTATGAATCTATGAATCTATGAATCTATTAATCTAGACATACCTGGTTCCCTAGAGAGTCATAGATTTAAATATTAGTAGATTCATAGATTCACCAAACATTGTCTCTACCACACTGCCCTAGCATGGATATCTTTGCTATCATGATCCATAGAAACCGAAATCTATGAATCTATGAACCATAGAATCATAGATATAGTCTGCTTCCTCATAATATTATGATATCAACCATATCATTATCATTTCAACATAGAAGTTTCAAAATAAACCCAAAGAAACTACAAATGATCACAAACTTGTACTTGTGATATTTGATAACATTTGTATCTATGGCCATAGATAAAAATTATGGTCTCCAATCTACTTCCCCTTTATAAGTTACTGATATGATTCTTTTCAGAGAAAAAACGGATATGGTGGATGCCAGACCTCCTAAAAACGCTACCACCGTTTGCAGACGGTTATCGGATAGAAAAACACATATCCAAGTATAATCTAACATCCTGCTTTATAAATGGCAATTTTCCCGGTGTAAACAACGCCATTTTCTGCTACCTCTTCGATTCCGAAAACTACAAGTCGCAAAATATTTCAACCGATCTGGTTGAGCCCGGAAAATGCGGCTCCAGTGCTCCATTGACACTAACCCACTATGAAGAGTGGAAAAGTGCGTTTAAGAATCCGGCGAGGCGAATCGCCATTGTTCAAAATCCGTTGGAGAGGTTTGCCAGGCAATATAGAAAGATTTGTGAAGTGTAAGCCTAAAAATCTTGATAAATCCCTATATATAGGTTTAGAGACAAGAAATGTATGGATTGTGGGTCAAAAATCGCCTGTTTTATGCGAAAAATCTACAAAGAGCATCAAAAACTTGCCGAAGGTCTTGCGGGACATGTCAGAACCTACTTATCTAACCATTTTAGCCCTCAAACATGGTTAGTTTCTCTGCGTCTCCACAAACCGCGCGCTCTCTCGCCGGCGGCCACACACAAAGTATAGTGTGTTGCGAAACCCGCGAGGTGTCGGCTGCACGATTACATGACGTCTCGGCGCGCAATAGCCATGATTACGCTTGGTGATGCTAAAAAAAGGACAGGTTTCGCTAAAAAATTTCGGCGGAATGATAATATGTCGAGATACCTTGGCTGTCTGAGAGCGTATCAGAAAATTTTTGATATACCATATATATGGAATATTTCTGATCTACCATATATATGGAATATTTTTGATATACTATATATATGGAATATTTTTGATACACCATATATATATATGGAACATTTTTGATCTACCATATATATGGAATATTTCTGATCTACCATATATATGGAATATTTTTGATATACCATATATATATGGTATATTTTTGATATACCATATATATTTAATATTTTTGATCTACCATATATATGGAATATTTTTGATCTACCATATATATGGAATATTTTTGATCTACCATATATATATGGAATATTTTTGTAGGAATTGCCATTTCCATCGGGAATTTCATAATGTCAGAATTTTGAAATTGGGCGGCACCAAGAATGAGAAGCTGGCATTTTTGACGGATTTCAACCAAATATTGGAACAACAAGGTGTATCGAAAGTTGAGAGGGATACTGTAGCTAGAGAATTGATGAGTAGGGATACTGTACTACCGTAATCATCTACAGTAGTGTTTTAGAAATACCGATGAGCTTGTCGAAGGAGGAGAAACGGATAATGACGGAAATCAAGAAGGATGAGGATCTATGGAGGCTGTTTCGATATTTATATGAACATGATTATACAGTTTTTGGCTATACTTTATAGTATCTAGGCACTTTTTCTCATTTTTTACGGGTTTTTACCAAAAAATTTAGGTTTTTATCATCGAATGGTGCTTTTTTCTGTTGTTTTATGTCATATAAAGATGCTTAACTGATAAAAATTGAAAAAAGTACATTACTACAGTATACCCATAACAATTTTGAGCAAAAAAGAGGGGAAAATAATCAAAAAGTGTAGTGAAAATGTAGCCTTATCAGTCATTTTTGATTCAAATATATTGATAAATAAATAAATAGCCAATTTCTTGGCTCCGCAATTTGATGTTTCATTATTTTTGAAAAAACTAGACTACTAAATATAAGTATATATAGTTCATAGATTCATAGATTCATAGATTCATAGATTCATAGATTCATAGATTCATAGATTCATAGATTCATAGATTCATAGATTCATAGATTCATAGATTCATAGATTCATAGATTCATAGATTCATAGATTCATAGATTCATAGATTCATAGATTCATAGATTCATAGATTCATAGATTCATAGATTCATAGATTCATAGATTCATAGATTCATAGATTCATAGATTCATAGATTCATAGATTCATAGATTCATAGATTCATAGATTCATAGATTCATAGATTCATAGATTCATAGATTCATAGATTCATAGATTCATAGATTCATAGATTCATAGATTCATAGATTCATAGATTCATAGATTCATAGATTCATAGATTCATAGATTCATAGATTCATAGATTCATAGATTCATAGATTCATAGATTCATAGATTCATAGATTCATAGATTCATAGATTCATAGATTCATAGATTCATAGATTCATAGATTCATAGATTCATAGATTCATAGATTCATGGATTCATAGATTCATAGATCCTCGAGTTCTATGATTCATAGATCCTATGATTCATAGAATCATCAGGTTCTATGCATAGAACTTCAAGTGTTTTCATATTCGGCCATACTGTTTTTTTGCGGTGAAGTGGTGTTCAAGTTTTTTTGAACATTAATTTTTTTACAAATTTTTTTTGTTGCAGAAAATGGGTGTCTCAGTGTACATTTTATCAATTATTTTAATCTACGTCCTTTTCAATTTGTCCAAAATTCTGAAATTCGTCAAAAAACGAATGAGACTGTATGAAATTATGTCAAAAATTGATGGTCCGTTGAGTTTGCCAATTATTGGTACGACATTTCAGTTTAAGTTGGATGCTATTGGTGAGTGATTTTTTGTGAGAAAATACTGAAAATTCCAGCTTCCGAAAAGAAAGGATTTTTCTATTCCTAAGTAGTCTTTTATTGTGAAACGATGATTCAGATTCGTTTTTTTTTGTTGCATTTTGCCAGAAAGGCCTATGAGCCAAGAATCGTCCATCTGAAAGTTGAGTACTTTTCGACTTTAAATCTGATTTTTTGGTGATCATCGAGTTTTCTGACCGAATAATCCGTAGAATACAACATATGTAGCGTCGAGCTTCATTTTCGTTCTATGCGAGTGGAAAAATGTGTGAAATGAACAAAGTTATGACGATTCGAAGTTTTTGGAAAGTAAAAAAAGAAGTATATATTCCGATTTTTCTCTATTAGATAGTAAACGATACGAAACTTATATCATAGAAATATCAAAGTTATCTGAAACGTCAAATTTTTTTTAGCAAATGCGTTTTTTTTCTTTCCAGGTTTCTCCTTACAACTATACAACTGGGGAATGGAATATGCGGCGAAAGGCAGCAGCTTCGCAAGATTCTGGATCGGACCACATCCATTGATTGTGGCGTTGACGCCGGAGGCGAATAAGGTATGTTAGGGGGAGTAGATCGTGAAATGTTTTCGAAATTTTGTAAAAATAATCCTCGACGTTGAGCAAATGGATCGATAATTAATATATAGAATATCTTCACAACATTCAATATTTTTTGAAACTGGAAATTTTGAATTAATAGTTCAGAAAATGAACAACTAGTGGAGCAAAAAATTGAGTTCATTTTATGAAACTTCTCTTCAAAAATTCTGGATCAGGTTGATCTCCAATATCATGAATACTGTGCAACTTTTGAGACGAATAATTTGGGGCAGTGAATGACCATATTCTGCATTTTTCAGCCCGAAAATCTGAAAAAAAAATGTCACGATAGAACTAATAAAGCAAAGCAAACGAAATAAGGATGATGATTGGTAGTTTACAAATTTTGAAAATTTTCTGAATTTGTTTTCAGCTTTTTTTGTTGAAAAAAAAACATTTCCAGAGTCTTGAAACTTGTTGGCAAAAATGACTGCATTCTCTTTTTTTAGCCTGAATATCTGGAAATTTCAGTTTTTCTGAATTGGGAAGGCTGAAACTTTCAGATATTTTTTCCCTACTGCAAATCTGAAAAATTCTTTTTTTTTCATGAGAAAAAATTCACAATAAACGAAAAGACTAGAAAATATGACGATTGACAGTTTTGTGCTTCTGAAGTTTTTCTGTCATTTCTGAAACTGTAACAAACTTTTCAGCCTTCTTTTCCAGCCCTTTTCCAGCCAAAAACCCTCAAATATTTTCAGCAAATCCTCGAGAGCAACGCTCTAATCGACAAAGCCAATGAGTACGACGTATTCCTCCCCTGGTTAGGTACCGGCTTACTACTCGCCGGTGGTGACAAATGGCGACAACGACGGAAAATGTTGACACCATCGTTCCATTTCAATGTGTTGAACGATTTTCAGCCGGTGTTTGATTTTCAGTCAAAGGTGGGCGTTATATTTTTTTCAGAATTTTTTTATGAGAGAGTGTACATCCTTGACGCAAAGATTGAATTGTGAACGTTTCATATCTTAAAAAAAGAATTAGAATCTGTAAAAATATTGGAAAACTGAAAACTTGAGAATTTTTCAATCTCATGAAAAATCAAGTATACTGTTGTCCAAAAATTGTGATCTACCGGACGAATCTAGGACTACAGTAGTTTCCAGATATTTCCCAAAAGCCGAATGAGTTTTCAGTTTCAAGAAATTCTCAAAAATTTCAAAATTCAAAATGTTATGCTTGTCTCATAGTATGGTATCTAACCTCATTTCCACACCATTTTTAGTACTGTAGCTCCTAGTTTTGATCTACCAAAATAGCCGCTATTTGACTGCGTACTTGGCTGAGTATTATATGAAGCAGCAGCATTGCTCTCACAAAGTTTGCCGTTTCAAAAAGCGCTCAAAAAACTTTTCATGCGAAATTTTCTGTTCGTAGCATGTTAAATTCTGGGACCTTGTTTTTGTAACTTTTTAGTACTGTAGCTTATAGTTTTGATCTACCAACATTGTCTTTATTTGACTGCGTACTTGCCTGAGTATCATATGAAAAATCAACAGTGCCCTCAAAAATGTTTTCAGTTTCACAAGACTTCAATAAAAGCATTCTTGCTCTCCATATTTGGCTGCGTACTTCTCTGAGTATCATATGCCCAAACTTCCATCAGTACTTTTCAAAAAAATTTCAGTTTCAAAACCCTCAAAAATCATTGGCCCTGTCTCCTTTGAGTACTCGATTCTTCATTATCGTTACAAAATAAAGTAGCTCACAAAATTTAGCTGCGAACCTGCCTGAGTATCAAACGTCATAATTATCATCTTCAGATCCTTCTGGAGCAACTAGAGCAAAACTCCAAGTCCGCAACAACTTCAACAATTGACGCTTTTCCATTCATCAAGCGTTGTGCGTTGGATATTATTTGTGGTGGGTTGATTGAAGCTAAACCTAACCTACTATCCTAAAAATATTTGATGTTATTTTTTAAGCCTAAAACTAAGTCTAAGTGCCGACAAAGCTGAACTGGAGCTAAACCTATCCTGGTTAGCTAAACCTAAGCCTAGCCTAAGCCTATCCTGAACCTAGGTACTCTCTCAAAATCGTTCAGTATCATCTCTTAAAGAGCTAAACCTATTTTTCCAGAAACCGCCATGGGTACCACAGTAAACGCCCAAATCAACCACAACCATCCATATGTAGTAGCAGTCACGGAAATGAACAAAATCGCATATGAATACCAACGAATGCCATGGTTATGGATCAAATCGATCAGTTATTTACTGGGATTTGAAGCGAGACATCAAAAGAATTTGGATATTGTATTGTCATTCACGAGGGAGGTGATTGAGAAGAAAACGAGGGAATTCGAGGTGACGGGAAAAGTGGATAGCGGGAAGAAGAAGGCGTTTTTGGATATGTTGATTGAGGTGAGGAAGGATTTGGATGAAAATGCTGGATGTAATTATTGAGCACTAAGCCGGCTTCGACGAGTTTTTCTTTGAACTGAAATTGGCAGAAGATTTCACTGTTTCAGCAAATCTTGTGATCCGTGTTCCGCACTGTCTCCAATTTCAGAAGAGTTGACCTTGCTGAAAATTAAAGAAAATAGCAGTTTTTTTGACACACAGTTGTCTGAAATTTTACTGTTCCAGAATTTTTTGGCGTCGAAAGTTTTTGGTATTCATGTGATAGGAGACAAACCGCGCTTTCTTTCATATCAGAAAAATTGACCTCACTGAAATTTGAACAATTTTGATCTGCACTAAACTACAGTACTCCATAAATGAGTATCATATTTCAATGTGATTCCGTAGCGACTTTTTACAGAATTGAGAATAGGGTATTGTAGTTCGTAATTTTCTTACTGTAGCTTTAATCGTAAATCATTACCCATGCGTGTCGTTTGAAAACTGAAAATTTACTGTTTCAGAAAGTTTTTTAAAAGGTGGATGTAAATATAAAGAACAATGGGTAAAAGGAATAGGAAACGTGTCACCACCGTATTTTCACAGAAGAAGTTCGAAACGAAGTTGAGTTGTGTCTTGAAATTCAGTTTCAGAATTTCTAGATGTATTTCTCATTATTTATGATTCTTCAATGCGATGATTCCTAACATCACATTTGAAAAATTAAACAAAAGTGGTGAGAAAATCCATTTGTCTTGCTACTCTCTGAAAATATCAGAAATTTTCCAATACGGTTTATTTTCTTAACTGTAGATTTGTTTTACCCGAAAAACACAGAATTTGAAGCTTTTTTTTGCTGTTTAACACGATCTGTAAGATTGCAAATAAAAACTTTTCATCAATCCTTGATGGACATTATTTCTTTTAAAACGGATCAGTATTTTTCAGAAAAAAACAGTTTCCAAAAATGTTTTTTAAAATTTGGCTCAATTTGTCATAGTCGATCTTTGATAGATACATTAATGATCTTGGAATATGTTTTATTTTAATCCAAACTTGACATCACAATTCTGGTTGAAACGATTTTCCAGAAAAATTTTGTGATCACAAGCTGAAATTATAGCTGCTGGAAACCATAAAATTTCAGACAGTTGACTGAGTATCAAATGCCCATTTTCACAGTTTCAGGAAATTTTGATGAATTTTGATATTTTGGAATGTTCAGTACTGCGTTCTGACTTTGAACAACAATTCTGATCCACACGGAACTACAGTACTCCAAAAAAAACACTGTTTTGTGAACTCTGGAAGTATCTAGTATCAGTTTTCATTTTTCTGGCATATTTCGACGCGGTATTTATTTCATATCGCCTGAAAGTACTGTAGTTTACTGTAGATCACTTGACCCAAACTTGGGTTTGAAACTTTTTTTGCTGTTGCAAACTATATGTAAAATCAAAAATTTGAAGTTCGGGTCAGTTCTTCTGCGTTCTCCGTGAAGTTTTACCTGAAACCAGAAAAAAGAAATACATGTAATCTTCAGAAAGTTACAGTTTCCCAGATTTTCTAAGAAAAGTTGTTTGGTTTTATACTCGATTCCTGTTGAATTGATTGATTTTCTCGGAATATTTTTTTGAAATCATAGTCTAATCTGAAATCACAATTTTTGTTGAGAGGATTTATCAAACATTTTTGCTCACAAGCTGGAAATTTAGATCCTCAGAACCACATTTTTTAGATAGTTGGCTGAGTATCAAACGTTATATTTCAAAGTTTCAAGAAATTTTTATGATCAGTGACATTTAATGATGTTCAGTGATCTTGTTCATCTTCCTTCCACAATATAGTTACTATATTGGCTGCGTATCCACTGTAATACGCAGTCAGGCTACATTTGATACTCAGTCAACAGAAAGTTTGATAGAAACGGAAATAGTGTGGGAACCACAGAACGAAATCGGCATCGCTCTTAAATATACAGTAGCGTGCAAAAGTTAGTGTACTTTTGGGTTTTTCAGTGCATTTTGGTCATGTTTGGCTTAATGTACTGAGTGTCTTAGTGGAGATATTGAAAAATCCTTTCACAGTACAACTCATTGATGCTAAATCTTTTAAAAAATACTCCCAAACGTACTTTCGAACTTCACCGATAAAAGTTGTGAAATTGAGGTATGTCTGAAACTAGGACAAAACTTGAAATTTCAAAAAGTGAGTCTATGATCAAAATTTCTTCCGCACATATTTTAAATCACTTTTCGATGTATATCATGTTCAGATCGTAGATCAAAAAGTGCATTTACAGTCCAGTTGTACTCAAAAAACCAAAAGTACACTAACTTTTGCACGCTACTGTAGCATTGAAAATCTATGCATTTTTTGAAACGGTATTTGATCTACCAACTACAGTATACCGTACAAACCAAGTACAGTAATCCTAAAAATCTGAAAATTTCAGATGAAAGAAGAAGGAGGTCTGGGCTACGAGGACATTCGTGAGGAAGTCGACACCTTCATGTTCGAAGGCCATGACACCACATCAGCCGGTATCGGGTGGGCACTGTGGTGTCTGGCACACCATCCGGAGTATCAGGAACTATGTCATAAAGAACTAGATGAGATATTTGGTATATAGGCATAGAACTTGGGATCTATGATTCTATGAATGTTTGTAGGTCATGGATCAACGAGAGACTGTACAGTGGAGGATATCAAGAAGATGAAGTACCTGGAAAAATGTGTGAAAGAGTCACTTAGGCTTAGACCGTCGGTGCCGCAGTTTGCGAGATATGTTGGCGAGGAGGTGGAGATTGGTAGGTTCTACGGCATAGAATTGTTGGATTCTATGATTCTATGAAATTCTATGGTTCGCAAAAACAACAATCAGTAGTTGAACTAGGTTCTATGATATATTTTAAAGTTCTATGAAACTGTAACCTTCATGATATTGATCTTGTTAAGATTCTATGGCATAGATTCATAGAATTCTGGGGATCTACGAAATTCTATGGCATAGAACTTGCGGTTTCATAGAAAATTCTTAGTTCTATGATTCTAGTAATTTACAATCATTTGCTTGCTGGACCAAATTCTATGCATAGAATAGTAATATTTTAAGGATTTTCAAATTTGTATTATGGATATTTGTAGGTTCTATGAGTTCAATACTATAGATCTATGCATGGATTCATAGAAATCTAGGAATCTATGACTTTTATAAGTTCTATGCCGTAGATCTTTCTTTTTTTGTCTCTTTTTTTTTCATAGTTTCATGCATAGAACCATATAACTGCAGGGTTCTATGGTTGGAATTTTGGTAGTTCTATGCAATTCTATGCATAGAATACTCTGTTTCATAGAATCTTAATAATTCTATGATCCTAGTTTCTATGATACACTAGGCATCTTTTTTTTTCATAGAACTATAGAATTCGAAAGATGAGTGTATCGACTCATAAATCTGTAAGAACATCACTATGTTCTATGCCAAACATACATAGACTTGCTAGATCTATTCATAGAATCGACAAAAAATCATAGAACTATCAAGGTTCTAAGATATAGATACGTGAAAGTTCTATGCATAGAATTCACAGTTTCATAGAATCTTGATATTTCTATGATTTTTATCTCTTCGATTATTTGTACGGCCCGGTTTCATAGAATCATAGAATTCAAAAGATCTATGGTATGAATTAGGCAGATCTCTAAATTCAATGGAATCATATATCTTTATAATCAGCAGGATCATCTGTGGTAAGAAATATCCAGCATAGAACCATAGAATTTGAGATCTATGAAATTCTATGATCCTCAATTTTTCCAGACGGCACAATCCTCCCACCCGACTGCTCCCTGCTCATCTCACCCGCCTTCATCCAAAACAACCCAAACACCTTTGGTGAGAATCACACCACATTCGATCCGGAGCGATTTTCGGAGGAGGCTATATCCAAGCGTCACGCCTATTCCTATATACCCTTCAGTGCCGGACCCCGTAATTGCATCGGTCAGAAATTCGCCATGCAGGAGGAGAAGACAGTCATTTCATGGGTTTTGAGGAAGTATAGGATTAGTGGGGAGATACCGATGCTGGATAATTTACCACTA
The DNA here is from genome assembly GCA_963573275.1 of Caenorhabditis uteleia. Taxonomy (NCBI): domain Eukaryota; kingdom Metazoa; phylum Nematoda; class Chromadorea; order Rhabditida; family Rhabditidae; genus Caenorhabditis; species Caenorhabditis uteleia. The sequence continues at coordinate 1,362,312 of OY752134.1, forward strand.
CCGGAGACCATTATGAGACCGTTGTTGGGTTTTCCGTTGAAGTTTGAGCCAAGGTTTTGAGCATTGTGTTTGTTAATAAAGATTTGACTTAATTGTGCATAGAATTGGCATAGAGCTGTCATAGAACTGCCATAGATCGATCGGCAGGAGTTGGAGCGGTCATAGAATCTTGTAGAGCTTGATCCTGCTATACCATAGATCTGCGTCATAGAATTTCAGACCTTTACAGTCATAGATTCTATCGAATCGACACAAAAGTCATAGAACTTCCATAGATATCATTGAATCGTTTTGAAGAACATAGAGCCATAGATCTTTCCACAGTTCCATAGATCCTTGTCATAGAATCTCATTATTCCCTAGATTGGGTTGTATCAAATGCATAGAACCTCATAGAACCTCAATATATCATACTTCAAAAGCATAGAACTCTCATAGATCATTTTCATAGTTTCATAGAATAGAATTTTGATTATCCATTGATTTCATAGAATAGATTTTGAGTGGCATAGAATTTTATAGAAGCTTGTCATAGAATCTATAGAACATGAACAGTCATAGAATTCATAGAATTGCTCCCAGAAACTTAGGACTACCATAGAACCTTGTCATAGAATCTCGAATTTTCATAGAATCCATAGATTCAGTTTTAACCAAAGTTACTTTTCATAGATACCATAGATTGGATATTCGAAACATAGAATCTTTTAGATTTGGATCAGACTTGCATAGAATATCATAGAACCTCTTTTTCAAGTATAAGATCGCATGGATACTTCCATAGATCCATAGATTCTTGTCATAGAACATCATAGATCCACATCTCTCCCAACATCCTTCCAGTCATAGTCCCTACCGTACTCCCCCGTCACTCCTCCCACTTCCGTTTTTTGATGTGAAGTGTATCAAGTGTGAAACTCAATACATAAAAAGTTGTCGTTTTTTGTCTATTTGTTACATCGTGATATTTGACCTAAACCCTATGCAAAAGAGGTTTTTTTCTTTTATAAATTACATATCACGGCTTTTGAGGGGGTTCAAATATTTGGATACTTGGGGTACTGTAGGTGGGATGGCGAGTGTAGTTTGGTGTGGAGGGAAGTGGAGGTGAAATCGATAGGATGGTTTGTGAGACGGTTGAAGGGCCTGAAAGGCCTATGACAGGCCTGACAAGCCTGAAAGTGAAACTGAAAAAGAGCTTAGGTCTACTAGTTGCGTCTTCGACAGGGCTGATATGCCTGAAACGCCTGAAACGCCTTTCAGGGCCTGAAACGTCTAGGTGGCAAATGGACCAGCCTGAAAATGAAAGACCTGAAAAGCCTAGACATGCCTGAAAAGCCTAGACAGACCAAACAAGCCCAAACAGGCCTAACAAAGCTAGACAAGATTCAGAAGCATAAAAGTTTAGCCAGGCTTTGATAAGCATGGCCATGCCTGACAAGCTTGAACAGGCCTGAACAGCCTTAACATGCCTGACAAGCCTAAACATGCCTGACAATTGTGAATAGGCCTATCACGAGTGATTAGGTCTGACAAGCCTATGACGAGCTTAACTAGGCTAGATAGGCCTGATGAGCCTAGAAAAGTTTGAAAAGCCTTTATGAAGTCTAGACATGCCTGATCCGCCTAAAAGGCTTGACAGGCCCAGACAGGCCTAACAAGAATAACAAGACTACTAGCAGCCTGATATTCCGAAATGAGGTGATTTTATCCAACATATTGCATATATTTTTCCACCAAAAATTTATCAGCAATCTTGGAAACAGTGTTTTTTTTCCGGTTCATACGCACACACTCAAAAAAGATTCCATAATCAATCACATTCACTCAGTTTTTCCCTACAACAAAAAGCTTCTCTGCAACAATGCTATCAAATTATCATATAATCACTGATATTGATCTCAATGACCTAACAACAAAAAAACTATATCGAGATGCAAAAACAAACAATAAAAGCATCTCGATGGCAAAGGAGGCGATATAAATAACACATTTCGTCTTCGGGTCGCCTATTTTTAGATACCCCCCTCACTTTGTGTTGGCGTGTTGGTTTCAAGTTACCACTAACTATTACTATTATTATATTATGAGGGCTTGGATAGTAGGAATGGTGGTACTGTAGGTGGAAGTTACTGTGGGACTGTAAGTATAGGCTCTAGTGGGTATGATGAGATGTAAGTTGAGTGTACTGTCCCGGGGTACTGTAGTGATGAAGTATGAAAAATATGAGGTTGTGTAAAGATGGAGTACTGTAGGTATGATGTACTGTAAGTATGATGTACTGTAGTTATGGGATACTGTAGGTATAGAGAGGATACTGTAGATATACCTGCAGCTCAAGAAAGAGTAGTGTAAGATACTGGCTCAGGCCAAATTATTGTAAGAATTGTATACTGTAGAAGGTTACTGTATGATAGTATACTCGGTAGGAATACGGTAGAAAGGATATATAAAGCAACAATAGAATGGTCTAAACATCAGTATAAACTTTAAATAGATATTATGTCACAGTAAAACTTGATGAAACATTTTAGCATACTGTACACGACTATGGTAGCAAAAGGTGTACTGTAGACGAGTACTGTAGTCATCCAACCACCCAACAACTATTTTATGGTTCAAAGCACAACACATTTATTTGATCTTTGGTATCCTTTTGTTATACACTTTTTTCTCATACATTTGCATATTTTGCAGAATGCGGAAGTATGTATATACATTTTTGTTCATAGGGGCCAAAAGATCAAGCTACAGTAATCCTATACTCTATCTACAAACTAATGAAATTGTTGGTTTGGAGTTTTCATGTAAATTATGGTTATGAAGCGGACTCAGCGATTTCCAGATGTCGACGTGGAAATAAAATTTTAGTCTGCTACAGTAATCTACATTAAGTCAGTTTTGATATACAGTAGTCAAGGCACCGTAGGCAGTAACTACAGTAATCATCAAGACTCGAGGAACCGATTAAAATTGATTCTTGAGTATCTTCATACAATTATACGATATTTTAGCTACAGTAATCTACCGTAGTACTAAGCTTCTATATTTTAACTACAGTAGTCTACAGTATTCCAAAGTTACAGTATACCGTATGAGACTGAATATTATCAGGACGGAATATCGTTTTAGTTGACGTCTATCGAAAATATATCTTTGTTTAGAAACAGTAATCCTACAGTAACCCTCGGCAACTTTCTATATCTACAGTACCTCAAGAACCAACTACAGTACTCCATAAACATTCTACAGTACTTTATAACTTTTCTACAGTATCCTAAAACAATCTACAGTACCCAGAAGCCTATCACCATGCTTTATGCTACAGTACCCTTTTACACTTTCCTACTACAGTAGGCTTCATCTACAGTACTCCAAAATAACTACCGTAATCCACCGTAATTATCCTTTCTCCCCCCATCAAAACAAACAAACAAATAGTTTGTTTGCAAAAAAAAAGAACACACAAAAGCAAACATATAGTATCACTTTGGGGTCTCGTTTTTTTTCTTCGTTTTTTTTGGTGGGGGGTTTCTATGTAAATATTTTCCTCCTCCATCTCTATCGAGTTTGATCGTTTTTTTTCCATTCCTTTTCGTGGTTCATCATAAATTGTGGGCGGAGCCTCGAGACTAGCCATCCACCACCTCCTCCGTCTTTGTCGTCATATCATACATAGTCAAATAGACCGAAACGAAGAAAACGTCTAGATCAACCAGTATTATGGATATTAACGCTGCGATTTGGAATTTGATTTGGAAAGGTTAGTTCTTTGGGTATATATGGTTCTATGCATATATACCATGTAAAGTGTGTAAGGTTCTATGCATAGATATTGCATAGAATCGTTGATAAATCTATGATTCTATGCATAGAAGCTTTGATGTGTGTGTGAAGTAGTTGAAAGGTTCTATGCCTAGATATACCGAAAAATGTGATTCTATGGTTCTATGCATAGATATTTTATGAAGTCTATGATGTGTGGTTCTATGCATAGAAACAGGCATAGAAATCGATTTTTTTGTGTTTGGTGAGTTGAATGTAAAGGTTGAGAAATTCTATGCATAGATTTTCATAGAACATAGAACTCTGATTCTATGATAGTAGATTCTATGCGTAGATATTTAGGTTCTATGATGAGTTTTTACTTCTATGTATGAATATGCTCCAGTACGATAGCAGACTGCAAGGTTCTATGCATAGAACGTTTTTTGTATCGGCGAAACAGTGATTTCTAGTTCTATGGTTCTATGCATAGAACTTTGGTAGAACAACAATGAAACATCTAGTTCTATGCTTAGATCCTCACGTCACTGATTCTATGCATAGACCTCCCAGGAATGTAGTCTATAACAATTCTATGGATTGTAGTTCTATGACGTCTACCAATTCTATGTGCATAGATTGTAGTTCTATGACGCCCTGACTACGGATAATTGTCTGTGAAACTCTCACAAATTACCTACAGTAGTCTAGTGGTTCTATGATGTCGAACTATGATTCTATGCGTGGTTTTTTATTCGTTTTTCCCAGGTTCTATGGCCGCCATTTTTTAACGATCCCGCCGTCGATATATGCACCATGTCGTTGTATTATTGTCAAATGCCACGTAGTGACATTTGAAAAAAAGGGAAGAAGGATTCTATGGATCTATGGATCTATGGTTCTATGGTTCTATGGTTTTATGGTTCTATGAAATTCTATGAAAGAAATTTCCCATGAAATTTTTCCGAAAAAAAGTCGATTCTCCCAAATCGAATCGATGGGAAACATGACATGTAATATTTCGAAATTGTTTTCGAAACACTTTCGGTGATATGAAATCTAGAAGGGGACTTTTTGATTCTATGCATAGAACCTAAGCATAGATCCTTTAAAATTCGATGACCTTCTATGGATCTATGAAATCTATGAGTAGGTTCTATGGTATATTCTATGACGTTCAAATGAAAAGTGAATATCTATGCTATATATCAAGGTTCTATGAAATGTTTTTGAAACAGTGAAAAATTCTATGCCCCATTCACAAGTTCTATGAAATTCTATGCTTTCTCTCTCCAAATCTATGAGGTTCTATTCACAACCACAAGTTCTATGGAACATTACTCATGTTTCTATGACTCCTCCAGATTTCTACGCTCATATCGATCTGAGTTCTATGGTAGTTCTATGCCAGTTCTATGCTAGATCTATGCCAGTTCTAATAAGTTCTATGCCTCAATTACAAGTTCTATGACTCATTTCATTTCCACACTCAAGTCAATTAGAGTTCTATGCCAGTTCTATGAAATTCTATGACCGACCCTTTTCAATTATCCTTCAGTTCTATGCCCCTTCCCCTCCCTGCTCTTTTGCTCTCAACTTCTATGCACCCAAATGTCCATTTCTATGTCCCCTCAATATTTCCACCTGCTATTCCCTTCAAATTAGGTCTAGACCCGCCGCTCCGTTTACCATATTTCTGCCAATTCCTTATCAGTTTTTCCCCGTTTTTTCATCTTTCCTCACGTGCCGTCTCCATTCTTCCAACACAATACATGTTCCGAAACAATCACCTTTTTGTATGTGTGTGTTTGTTTATTGCAACAAATATGTGTTTTTTATTCTGGTTGGGCCGCGTTTTTTTGCCTTTTTATAGCAGCGCCCATAGAATTTCATAGAATTGATGTTAGGAGATCATAGAACTGATAATAGGGGCATAGAACTTCATAGAACCTAAAATAGTGGCATAGAACTTGAGGAAGTTCCATAGAACCTAGGCTCGCGGCATAGAACTTGAAAAAAGCAAAAATAGTAGCATAGAACTTCATAGAACTTGAAATATACTTGTCGAATACCATAGAACTTTTGAAATTTCTATAGAACCTGAGATAGTGACATAGAATTTCATAGAACTAATAATGGTAGCATAGAACTGGAACAAACTCCATAGAACTTGAAATTGTTGCATACAACTTAAAAATTATCTCATAGAATTTGCAAATAACGCAAAATAGTAGCATAGAACTTCATAGAACTCAAAATTATCTAATAGAATTTTTTAAAAACTTTATAGGCTTCCATATAATCTAAGACATTTTTCATAGAACCTCAAAAATCCAAAACTATTCCATAGACCTCCATAGATTCATAGATTTCCATAGAACCAAAAATAGTATCACCAAACTCCATAGAACCAAACCAATATCACAAGGTTCTATGACACATTATTCTATGATCTTTTGATACCAGCCGAAATAAGTAAACAAAACACAAAGTTTGTGTTATTTTCGTTTTTCCTTGTTGTTGGCGGTGGCGAGTTCTATGAAATATAGTGTAGTTTGAAGTTCTATGCTCTCAAGTTCTATGCTCCATATAACCATAGAACTTGACAAAAAAACCCATAACATACATCTGATCAAAACCAGCCATCTCCTCTCCTCCCAAACTGCAGGAGGCAACAAACGACACTCTTCGGAGAGGGAGACAATTTTCCTTCTCTCCCTATCCCTTTTGATAAGTTCAGTTCACACACACACACACAGTTTCGCGTCTAGACCGACCACTTTTTCGTTCGATGTCTCCTGCCCCATCCACTCTCTTCATTCACAATTATCATTATATACACTACTTATTGATTCATTTACCCCTCTCTCGCTCCTTCCTGTCCGTTGTTTGTACTTGGTAGGAGGGCGATTGGGTTTTTTCAAATAATTCCGTGTCGAAACATTTTGTTACACTTTTTTGTTGATTTGTTTTGGTTTGAAGTACTTGAAGTTTTTGACCTACCCGATAATATTGATATACTGATATGATAATACTATTATAGCTATAATTATAGTAAAATAGTTTAAAGATCAAGCCTGAACTATACTAATATAGTATTATAGTAGTTCCATCTAGATTATTCTAGTCTAATCTATACTAATTAGTTCCTAGGCTAAAATAAACTACTATTATACTAATTTATACTATATTCAACTATTCTAATTCTAGTCTAATCTATATTCATTCATATCTACCCTAGTGTACACTAGATTGATCTATTATGTATCTAGTCTTACCTATATTCATCTAGAATTTCTCTAGCCTTCACTAGTTGAATCTAGTAGTCTTCTAGATTCGAGCTCTAATAACCTAGCATAACTCTAGTTTAACCTATATTATTACAGTAACTCCTCTAGTGTAGACTATATTAATCTAGTTTAAATCTAGTCTAACCTCTAATCCATCTAGTCTACAGTTGCGATTCTAGACTAGTATAGAGTTCTAGACCTACAGTAACCCAAAGCCATCTCACAACTACAGTAATTTTTTACTATCCTATTCTTGAATCTACAGTACCTATTTTCCAGCTACAATAATCTAATGCCATACTAATTCTAAATTAATGAAGTTAAACCTAAAGTAACCTAGTATCACACAACTCCCAACCATTTCGATATCATTCCAGTTTGACCTATCATTTACAGTACCTCAACCCATCTCTATAACAATCACAAAAACCCATTCCCCCCAATCTATCATCATCCTTCGTTCATCTTTCTTTTTCCTGCAACACAACCAGCCAGGCAGCAGAAAAAAAAACCTCCCGCCACCCAACCGTTGTCACATGATTTCTGAACCCCTTTTCGCTATGTGTCCTCATCGCCCATTTGCAATTCCTTCTTCTTCTTTCTCCTTTCACACAAGAAATGTTTACTACATCCCCAGTAGATACGTGCAACTTGGAAAGATGACGTGGCGGCGACGGAGCACCGACCACACGAGTCTGAATCCAGGACGTCGAGCCGGCAGCCACAGAGGAAATGAGATTTCTCACTCCTCACTTTTTTCGAGATCTCTAACCGCACTCCCCAATTTCCCCACTATTTCGTCGTCTCGCCACTCGCGCCCGTTTTCATTCGAAACTTTTTTTTTGCGCGTCGTTGCATAGGTTTAGCTCCATCAGTCTCTCTCTATCTCTCGGTGCGTCGGGAGAGAAAATTGAGTCTCATGAGGGATAGGACAACTTCATGTTCCGAAGTTCTATGCACCATAGATACTAATCATAGGTTCTATGGTTCTATGATTATAGGCTTGCATATGAGTTATGAATTGTTGGGTTTCACACGGCTTTTACTTCCGCCATTTCTATGTATATATGTTTTTTGTGTTTTATGCGTGCTAATCCTTATCTGGCTACATTTTAGTTGCTAATCCTTTTGTGACTCGGGATCTATGGTTCTATGTTTCTATAAATATCAATTTTTCTGATTCTATGAATTTCCATTTTGTATGATTTTATGATTCTACGAATCCTAGTGATCAATGATTCTATGATTCTATGCTTATCAATTTCTGTGATTCTATGATTCTATGTATATCAATATCTACGATTCTATGATACAATGATTCTATGATTATCTATGATTCTATGCACACCAAATTTTGTGATTCTATGATTCTACACATATCAACTTTTTTGATTCTATGATTCTGTGCTCATCAATTTCTGTGATTCTATGATTCTATTCATATCAACTTTTTGATTCTATGATTCTATGGATATCAATTTCTGAAATTCTATGATTCTATGCTTATCAACTTTTTGATTCTATGCATATCATTTTTTGTGGCTCTATTCAGAATTCTATGTTTCTATAAAACTAAAATTTTGTGATTCTATGATTCTATGGATATCATTTTCCGGAATTCTATGATTTCATGTATATCAATTTCAATGATTCTATGAATCTCAATTCCTATAAATCTATGTGATTCTATGATTCTATGATTCTACGCATATCAATTTCTGTGATTCTATGATCCTATGTGATCCTATGGATCTAAGTTTTTATGATTCTATGCTACAAACTATCTCAAGTTCTATGAATTTCAATTCCAATGATCTTTAATTCTATGCCACTCAATTCTATGCAACATTCCACAAGTCCTGCTTCTCCGCGCCGAAAACATCTCGATCACTTCTTCGCCATCCATAGAATCGAAAGATCATACCGTCTCCTCCCTCCTCCTCCTTCCTTCCCCTCCTCCCTCCTCCTCGACCAAACTAGACACGGAAGAACACAACGAACCTTTAGGACAGCATAGACACTCCTCCTTCTCCTTCTCCCGCCACAAATAGTGTCTCACCCATTTTCTCTCGTATATTTATATATTATGTTGTCGGCGGGCCCCGGGATGCGATGGAATGGAAGGGGGGAGAGGCGGCGCCGGCGACGAGACACATGGTCAAGGAGAGTTCAAATGGATAGGATGGAGTGGGGATGGAATGAGAGAGAATGGAAAAATGGGTGGAAATTGCGATTTTCACTTTTTTTGTGTTGTTTGTGTATGTGTGTCTCGAGACATGTGTAGTTCAGCCCCCCCCCCGTCTATGGGTGCCTATACTAATGTTTGGGTGGGTACTTATACTAATCAGCTATGTGGAGGCATATGCTAATCTTATGTGGGTATCTATTCTTCCCCTATCTGGGTGCATATACTAATCTCTATTTGGGTGCCTATGCTACCTCATATGTGGGTCCTATACCTCCACTATATGGGTGCCTATACTAATTAGCTATGTGGGTGCATATGCTAATCACTAGCTGGGTGCCTATACTACCTCCTCTGTGGGTGCCGATACTACCTTTATAGGGGTGCCTATACTAATTAGCTATGTGGGTGCTTATACTACCTCCTACGTGGGTGCCTATACTAATCACCACTTGGGTACCTATACTAATCACTACATGGGTGCCTATACTACCCTTGATCTTTTTTCCGATCAAATGTAGTAAACATCACACTCCCACAAATTGATAACGAAATATTTGTGTTATCAGTTTCGTTTTTTGATCTACTGTATCTACAGTACCCCTCGAGGGTTACTGTACCTTGTAAAACTTCAGATCTTTGTCGAGACACATAAAAGTAAAACTGAAGTGATAAGAAAATATGGTTCAAATAAATTTTGGTTTCTTGTTGAAAAAAAAACGAGAGAGACATCAACGAAATGTGATAAGAAAAGTTTTGGTTGTCTTATCAATTTGATAATTTTTTGACTATTAATTCACCTGCCTACTTTTTCGACATTCGGCTTTTTTTCGCATTACGATGCATTTTTTGTCACTGAAAGTACGTCAGCACTTCGAAAATGTCAACAAAACATGTTTTTGTTGGTTTTTTGTAGTATAATCTTTTTGTCCCTAAGGTTTGAAAGTTCGAATTCTGAAGTTTTTCGAAAACACCAAAAAAGCGCCAGCAATTAGGTGCTGGCGCTTTTGCGGTGCAGACTGACCGGAAATTTGATTGGCGTGTTTCCAGTGCATCGTGACTAGAAACTGGGAGAAGAAAATTTTCGAAAGCTGTGATCTCAAATAAACTTGCACCGGAAAAGCGTCAGAGAAGATTTTTTGTTGGCGCATTTACGGTGCATTCCCTAAAAACCCGCTAATTAAAAGTTTCTGAAGTTCATGGAAACATAAGATTTCCCTCACAATCCTACACCAAGAAAGCGTCAAGCTACACTGACGCAAACTTGGTGCTGCACCAGAAAAGCGTCAGTCACTATAGTGTTGGCTCGAAACGTGATGTTTCAACTCTGCGGCCCCAAAATGTACCAAAAACTGCCGGCCAGACTCATTTTTTGATCTTTTCTCTTTTCGTCTTTCCCGCCATCCCACTCACAAGTGCCTGTGGTTCTCCGAATATCTCATTACATATCCACCACCCCGTCTGACCATGGGCACAAAACAAAAAATTTCTCTTTTTTTCTCCATTTTTTTCACATGTTGTGTTTATTATGTATGACTGAGTGAGCGCCGTCATTTTTTTTGAACGAAATTTTTTTTGTGGTGAAAAAAAAAATTCACACTTTTTTTGCGCGCGGCGCAAAAAAATACGAAGCCATGGTATGTATGCTCAATTTGTGTTTTGTGTGCGTAGTTGGATATCAAAAAAATATATAAATATATTTTTTCAACTACAAACATTGAATATGTATTCCAAAACGGATGTGTGGATTATGCGGTATTTGCACGTATGCATAGAATCATAGAATCATAGAATCATAGATTCATAGAATCATAGATTCATAGAATCATAGAATCATAAATTCATAGAATCATAGATTCATAGATTCATAGATTCATAGATTCCTGATCAACTCATTATCCAAATTGTCAGCTTTCTGTCTATTTACGTCATTATTATTTTGCCAACACCTCTCAAAAAAATTTTCTTATCTCACCAAAAAAACACACACACGAAAAAAACATCTGTATCTTGTCCTAATCCCTTGTCTAATCCCTGCAAAATCCCACACTTCGTTTTGAGCTCCACCTCTCAAAGCTCCGCCCCCTCTAATTCCATGTCTGAAACTGCATCTGAAACAATATATTTTTTTGCAGCCGGTATGGCCGATGACGGCTCTCAGCCGTTTCCGCCGTTCAAAAATGAGACAAAAGAGCAGCGGATGTTGTCGTTTGAGGAGAGCCAAGCAATCACTGATAATGCTGATATGGCGCGGATCCAGAATATATCGAACATCACTTTTGGAAAATCAAATGGATATATGCCGCCGGTAAGTACTCAAAAAGCGTCAGTGAAGACATGGCGCGTTTGAGGTGCATGAGGTTTGCGCTAGAGGACGCACCGGAAAAGCGTCAGTGAAGTCATAATGTGTTTAGAGTGAGCGATGAGGAAGTTTTGAAATACCGATACTTTTTGATTAAAAACGGCACCGGAAAAGCGTCAATAAACCTATGACGTTTTTAGGTTTAAAATTATCCAATTTTTGTTTACACCAGAGAAGCACTAGATATGCGTCAACAATTTGCACCACCAAAGCGTCAGTTCCCATACTTCCTCAATCAAAAAATCACCATATATAGCTTGCTCATCATCACATGATATGCGTCAGCAAAATAGCACCTGAAAAGCGTCAAGGGAATACATAGGCCTGAAATATTTTAGGTGTGCTCATCACGAGCAATAACAATTCGAAAAGTCATTTCCCCCCAAATTTTTTTCGTCAGTATTTTTTTCGCTATGAAGGCGTTATTTTCACCTGGAATGTCTTAAACATCAGGCGGCTTTTTGGCGAGTGATTCATACGCGATTTCTGAGCATTTTTTGATTAGAGGCGAGCTGACGCGGTTCCAAAGCGTATTTTGAGTGTTGGCGCTTTCTAAGTGCGCGTACTGACGCATAATCAGTGCATCCCAAGATCCAAAAAATTTTCAGTCCGGCATTGCGGAGTGGCCACCAAAACCAGTTCAGTTAAACCCACAAATAACTGAGTTCCTCAAAAAGCAAGAAGCGGAAGTCTACAAAATGCAAAAACAACACGGCATTATGGTACCACAGCCGCGATTTGGCGTCCCGAACTTCAAGCTAGAAGGACCTAAGGTGAGTATTACGGCGTTGGCGCTTTCCAAGTGCATTATAGGCACTGACGCGTTTCTAGTGCGTTACAAAACCTCTTTTCTTGCAGAACGGCATCGCACAAGAACCCGTCACCGACGAAAAATTGGCTGAACTCTTCAAAAGAGGTGCGCATTCAGAAGTTTTCGAAATGCTCAAAAATAATATCGACCCCAACAATCCGCCACCAATGCCGCCATCCGGTTTTCCGACCAACTTCAACCATAGAGACCACCCAAGCACATCAGCCGGTGGGGTCACTATCAATAAGAACCGCCCGTCATGGCCACCAGCTGGAACGACACCGATGGACCAACTTCTTAGCCGGTCGGTGGCTCCACTGCCCTCCACCCAAGGGGTCATTAAGACGAGACGAGCCACCGATGAGGTCACTTTCAACAAGAACGCCCCATCATGGCCCCCAGTTGGAGCTACCCCGATGGACCAACTCTTGAACCGCACAGCTGCTCCACCAGCGATTCTACCAACCACCTCTGCACCAGGGGCCGTAGAGATGATCGACCTCACAGAAACTACCTGTGGGGCCACTTGGCCCCCAGCTGGTGCTACATCCATTGATCAACTCTTGAGTCGATCCTTGTCGGATCAACCGACCACCTCCACCTCCAGAGTCGCTATTAACAAGAAGCCTCCATCATGGCCACCCTTTGAGTTTAAACCACGAGTTTCATTTCACGACCATATGAAGGAGAAACCAGAGGATGAATGGAACCAAAGCGACAAATTATGGCGGAGTGTCCCGATCCAGAAAACATCCACTGGCGGGCTCATTGGCTTGAATATGACACCACTGGACCTCGTCAAGGAAATCAAAAATCCAACGAGGGATCATTACATGCAAATGAACGGCAAACTCAAATATATTCACTTTCTTGGGTAAGGATTTTGTTGCAAGAGTTGTCACGTTGTCTCCAGAAGACCAAAAATTGTTGTGTTGTGTAGACTTCCTTTTCGTCACATGAGTGTGTTGCAAAAAAATAGAGCGACATACACTCTCTCTCGTTTTCTTTTGCGTAGTACACTTAGGAGCTCAAAAGAGCAGCGGGCGGCCGGAGCAGACAAGTGAGGGGCGAAAGGTCGCCACGGAATGTGGGGAATTTTTTTTTTGAGAAGATAGAGGGGTCTGGGGTTCTATGGAATGGGGGTTTGGGGGTTCTATGCATAGAATTTTTGTAAAAAAAATATTTTTTGGTATGTAGATGTTTGATCTTTTGATTCTATGCATAGAAATTGAAAAGGGTTGGCTCATAGAGCTTTTAAATACGGGATTCTATGACATAAGGTTCTATGCATAGAACTTTTGTTTTGTAAGTTACTATTATTAAAAGTTATGCATAGAAACTGAAACTTGTAGATACACGATTCTATGGCATCATAGATTTCAAACACATCACAAGTTTTCTTGCATAGATATTTTTTTCATATGTTTTGATTCTATGCATAGAAACTGAAAATTGTGAGCCACAGAAATTTCGTTTCACATTCATAGAACCATAGTTCTATGGCACCATAGAACCATACATCACATGTTTCCTGCCATAGAACCAAAGTTCTAGGGTACAATTTTTATCAATTTTATCTTTTCATGATGTGGAACTTTTTTTTAGCGTCCTCACCCAAAAAAAGTTCCTGCTGTACGATTTCTTATCATATCATAGAACCATAGATGATAGAATCAACGATCACTACAATTCATAGAATCATAGAATCAAACATCCAGCCTCAATAAATCCGAAAATCTATCCCACCTGCCGTATATAACAACACCAAAGTACATAGTACACCCCTCCCTCCTCCTTCCTTGTTTACCCTCCGTCCATAGATACGAGAAGGAATGGAGTGCATAGATCCAACTATACTAATTCTATGCTTTTTTTTCAGGGAAATGTTCCCAGCGATTACAAAGGATGGTGAGACATATATACCCTATGAATTGCTCATTGATTTTATGAACAAGAAGGAAGAGTTCCGAATTGAAAGTTTCGAGAGGGAGATTGGTAGGACCATTTCGTGTCGGGACCCAGAAAGTTTGTTTTTTTTAGCAAGACGAGAAATCGAGCAACTGAAGCCGACACCGTCGGAAAAAACACAACTGTTGGAGACGAAGGAATTGAGGAAAAGAGGATTGAACCTGTTGCTCATCAGAAGATCGGATGCCGAGAGGGTACTGGGTGGAATGAGGGAAGAGAGCGCCATGTCTGTGGGCGAGACAGATACACCATGGTGAGTTCTATGAAATTCTATGGATCTATGTTTTTAAATTCTATGGAGCGTAGATCTTGTGGTAGAGCTGGATCAAGTTTCGATGAATTTAGTGTCGGGGTTTTGTAAGGTTCTATGGCTCTAACTTTTTTGTTTCTATGCCATGAAACGTTTTAATGAAAATTCTATAACTTCAAGTTCTATGCTAAGTCCAGTGGCAATTCTATGATTCTACGATTCTATGGATCTATGCTAATTGATTTTATGACGCTTAAACCCATTTTGTTGATTCTATGAATATATTTGTCTTGATTCTATGCCATAGAACTATGAGATTCTATGCCTCCATACTTTGAAATTCTATGATTCTATGTTAGTGGATTCTATGAACGTTAAGCATAGAACGGAGCCTATGTTCTATGACTCTACATTTTAAAGTATATGATTCTATTCTCTAAGTTCTGTGCTCTCTATCTTCACCAAAAACAAAAATCTATGACCTCACACTTCTACTCTACACTATAATCTCCTATAATCCATATAGCCACCCTCACCTCCACGAGATCTATGATTCTATGCCGCCTAAAACTACATTCTATGATTCTATGAATCTTACAGGATGGAATTCAACAAATTTGAGGTGGTCCATCTCAACAACATACCCGACGAAGCGTTAGAAAACGACGATTTGTTAGAAGACATATATGCCCTCGGTACCCGCGGCTGGTTCTACCCAACTCGCTGTAACATGCGATGCATCATATGCAAAGCATGTGGTGCCAAGTTCACACCATGCGACTTCACCCTCCACCATCACAATAAAAATAGTTTTAATAGTGGTGTCGTCCATGTTGGTGTCAATGGCAACAACTGGGCGAAACAGATCTTACCATTTCCTGGAGCATGCACCGAAGATCAGTTGAAGGTATGGAAGAAGTTTTGCGAAGTGGGTGAAAAAATGGCGGAGAGCTACATGGTGTCAAAGAGGAAACGCAAGTTGGAGCAAGAGTTTGAGGATATCAATGTGAATCGTAACTTGCGAGCTGACTTTGATGATATGGTGACTTTACATGCTGAGGAGATCCTTGAAAAGTTTTTGCTCGACCATCAGAAGGTGACTGAGGTTGAGGCGATGATGGATCAGCCGGATGAGCCGATGGATATAGAGATCAATAAAATGATCTATAACAAGGCTCCCGAGAATATGAAGCTGGTATTGAAGGAGATCGATTTGAAGTGTCGCGTTGAGGATAAGGAGGCAATGATGGCAAAGCTGCCGGTTCAGCTAGCCAGGAAGCCGATCTACTTTGATTCGACTAAGGGTGCATTCCAAAATATGATGCTTCACAACACGACGCCGGTGCATGTGATCTCGGAGATTCGCGATTTGCAACGTCAGCTTCGGGATATGGAGACTGATGAAATAATCGATATTGATGATACTGCGACGGGTAACAAGGATCAGTGGGCGAATGTTGTTCGGGAGCAACATTTGTTGCGGAAAGCGTCGATTGATGTGATCAATGCGCTTGATGGGAAGATTATTGTTACGCCGTTGCAGTTGCCGTTGCCGACACAGCCGAGGTTTTTGAAACCAGTTATGGTTAGTTGAGATTCTATGATTGTTTGGATTTGAGGATCTATGGATCTGAATATCTATGGATTTATGGATCTGTGGATCTGAGAATCTGAAGTTCTATGGATCTAAGGATCGAAGTATTTATGGATCTAAGGATCTATGGATCTAAGGATCTATGGCTCTGAAAATCTATAGATTTGAAAATCTATCAAGCGTCGGGATCTATGAATCTGAATATCTATGAATCTGATAGTCTTTGGATCTGAGGATCTATGGATTGGAGGATCTATAGATCGGAATATCTATGGACCTGAGGATCTATAAAACCTCAAGAACTATGAGACCCTAAGATCTATGAATCTATATTCTATCAACCTCAAAAATCTCAAATTTTTGCAGCCAATAAAATTCAACCCAATCTTCCAACAAATGCTCAAAAATCCCGCCCAACTCACAACATTTCAACAAGCTCTAGTCAATCTAATACGCCCCTCAACCACCGCCTAATCTCAATTTTTACTTTCTTTCTTCCCTTTATCATTTCTTATATCCTTGCCACAATCAGCCATGTACAAATCAAAACTACCAAAAAACTCCTCCTTCCTTTCTTGCCCCTAATCCTAAACCTATAAAAACTCATTTCATTTGTAAATATTTAATATAACACACTTCTAGGTACCTGTCCATACAAACGTGTCTGTCTGTAAATTATTGATTTTTTTCCTACTATCTCCTTTCATTAGACTTGTATACACATAGAAATTCGGTTAGTCACTTCGTCCCCGCGTATATCCCCGTTATAATATATCAATCATATATCTTATGAATCCCGGTTAGATTTTTTTTTATGTTTTTGTCTTTTTTTTCGATTTGAAATCAAAAAATGTACAAATCCACACACACCCCCTCAACAGAGCTTTTTATATGAATCATATTCAAAAAAATGGAAATAAACCATTTATTTCATTTTGTTGGTTTTTTTTTGCTGTAAATTGGCTGAAAATGGAGATATCGAAAAACTGACATGGAAAATCGGTAGATCACAATATCAGGATTACTGTAGTCGATTTTCAGCCAAAAATATCAAGTTTCAGGCGAGTTATGATAGTTATAGCTAAACCTTTTTTTAAACCTAAGCTTGAAAATACAAACATTGAAAATTGGCATGGCAATTGGTAGATCAAAATGTCAAGATTACTGTAGTCAGCTTTCAGATCAAAAATATTGACTTTCAGACGGCTTATGATAGTTACAGCTAAACCTAAATTGTGACCTAAACAATAGTGAAAGTATGGGGTCGGAGTGCTAGAAAATGGATGGAAATTGAAATATTCAAAAACTGACATGGAATTTGGTAGATCAAAACGTCAAGATTACTGTAGTCGATTTTCAGTCAAAAATATCAAGTTTCAGCTGAGTTATGAAACTTTTAGCTAAACCTGTTCCTTAACCTAACTCGAGAAAGACTAGCTCGAGTCGAGGTTGCAGAACTTCCCAGATCGGACGTTCGAATGTTATCGATATTTGAATTGCTGCAACTCCGCTGAAAATACATATATCGCAAAATCCTGAGCGCAGACTTAAAAGACAGTATGCCAAAATTACTGTAGTTGATTTTCAACCAAAAATTTCAAATATCACAAAAGTTATCGAAGTTGCAGCTAAACCTATTTCTTAACCCAACTCAAGAAGAACTAGCTCGAGTCAAGGTTGCATAACTTGCCAGATCAGACAGTTCTTATTCTATACATGCTTTATTTCCAAATACTACACACATTTTTCACACACAAAAAAAAACCGAAAAATAAATTAATCCTCATCATCATCCTCACTCATGCCCATCTTCAAATCGATATACTTTGATGGAATCGAGAACTCCACAATTTTCTGCTTTTCTGATTTGATGGCCAATTTGATGCGATAGTTACCCTGGAAGGAGTTCTATGGTTCTATGAAAGGTTCTATGGATCTATTCAAGGTTCTATGATTTTATCGAAGGTTTGATGGTTCAAAGGAAGATTCTGTGATTCTATGAAAGGTCAAATGGTTCAATGAAAGCTTCTATAGATCCGTAGAATGATCTACGGTGTCTTGAAAAATTCTATGACCCTATAGAAGGTTCTATGGTTTCTATGAATACCTTCAACACATCCAGTAGTGATATTCCAAGGAATGATGGAGATGCAGGAAGGAGGAGGGTGGAGTTGAAGGCGAGCTTTTCCTCGAGCTCTTTCAGCGTATGGACACCCTTCTTTTGGACAATTTTGCAAATTTCCGTTGGCACAAATGAGCACATTTCGAAGTTGCTAAAAAATAGGATCTATGGATTCTATGGCATAAAATCATACATACCAGAGTGAGTCGGGTACAATCAACATGTCCGACTTGCCATTTAGGCATAGGTGATCACCATCTAATGATACTGATACATCAACTGCGCCGGATTTGATGATATCAAAGTCTCGCGATACTTCGACTTGTCCTGAAAAAAGGATGGAGTTAAACCTGAGAAGGAAGGAGCTAAACCTAACCTGAAGTGATGACAAAGTAGCCGGGCATTACTACATTCACTTTTTTTTTGTAGCATGATGGTTTCATGTCGGTGTCGTAGACGAGGATTCGCACGTTTTTGATGGTGACTGGCAGGGATTCTGGAAAGAGTTCTATGGTTCTATGGCATAGAACTATGAATCTATGAATCTATGAATCTATGAATCTATGAATCTATGAATCTATGAATCTATGAATCTATGAATCTATGAATCTATGAATCTATGAATCTATGAATCTATGAATCTATGAATCTATGAATCTATGAATCTATGAATCTATGAATCTATGAATCTATGAATCTATGAATCTATGAATCTATGAATCTATGAATCTATGAATCTATGAATCTATGAATCTATGAATCTATGAATCTATGAATCTATGAATCTATGAATCCAATCTACTCACCATTTCCATATGAATCAACAGTTATCACATTATGAACACCATCCCGACAAATACTTGCATTACATAGAATTGAGCAAATAGCAATGATAATTATGGCAAGGATTCTCATCTGAAAATAGGAAAAGCTGAATATTGGTGTTCAAAAGTTGGCGGAAAATCAAAAATGTACATATTATATACGAAAAAGAACAAAAGGGGACGAACAAGGTAGATCAAATGACATTGAAAAGGGCGGGATGGTTGGTAGATCAAAAACGTTGTTGGTTTTTGGTATTTGGGTGTAAACCTATTGGTAAACCTAAACCTAACTATGAGGAAGTATCCACTTGTCCAAAAATGTTATGTGCAATATATGGAGTATTATTGCTTTTATATATTGGATTCTATGATTCTATGGCATATAATAAACATCACAAACATTTCTATGATACCAATTTTACGATGTTTGTTTAGCTGTAAGGTCATAGATTCATAGATTCATAGATTCATAGATTCATAGATTCATAGATTCATAGATTCATAGATTCATAGATTCATAGATCCATAGATCCATAGATCCATAGATCCATAGATCCATAGATCCATAGATCCATAGATCCATAGATCCATAGATCCATAGATCCATAGATTCATAGATTCATAGATTCATAGATTCATAGATTCATAGATTCATAGATTCATAGATTCATAGATTCATAGATTCATAGATTCATAGATTCATAGATCCATAGATCCATAGATCCATAGATCCATAGATCCATAGATCCATAGATCCATAGATCCATAGATCCATAGATCCATAGATTCATAGATTCATAGATTCATAGATTCATAGATTCATAGATTCATAGATTCATAGATTCATAGATTCATAGATTCATAGATTCATAGATTCATAGATTCATAGATTCATAGATTCATAGATTCATAGATTCATAGATTCATAGATTCATAGATTCATAGATTCATAGATTCATAGATTCATAGATTCATAGATTCATAGATTCATAGATTCATAGATTCATAGATTCATAGATTCATAGATTCATAGACTCATAGACTCATAAGTTCTGTGCTATACATACACTATATATGTTTCATTGCATAGAACTTCCTGAGTTCTGTGAAACAGCGATTCTATGCATAGAACCATAGATTCATAGATTCAGAAAAAGTGAGAAGACAAAAAAACATTCGATATGTGATGATATCTATCATCACATAGAATGACGTTTGTCTTGATACAATAGAAAATAGTTACTACAAGGTAAGGCAACACAGGTTGATAGATTCATAGATATGGCGTATGTAGTCTTCGTAGTCGTCACTTTTTTGTTGTTTCCCATGGGAAATGATGTTCGTATAGTTATTGCAACAAAAAACATGTTTTTTGTTATCCTTGGAAAAAAAAATGTTGAAAAATCTGAAACTTGCTCAAAAAGTGGAACTTGTTAGGTTAAGTGTATGCATCATTAAACATTGAACGTTGTTTGGTTCTATGCGGCATAGAACTGGAGTTCTATGGAATGGGAGGTTCTATGAATATCTATATAACTTCATAAAGATTCTATGCATAGATTCGAGAAGGAATCGACTTTTTGTTGAACCGCATGAAATTTCATAGAACTTTGAAACAGCGAGTTCATAGAACCTGAGATCTATGCATAGATCCTCTTAATTTTTCAATCTTTCAATACCATAGAACTTCATAGAATCAAATTAGATCATGACCTTTCAGAATCTATGCATAGAATTAGAGTTCTATAGATTGAACTGTTCTTTGAGGTTCTATGAAGATCTATGACGTTCGCCAGTGAGCCTACCAAATTCTATGCATAGATATTCTTGGCAGAAGAAATGGACTATTAAACTTGTGAAGCGCCTGGAACTTCATAGAACTTTGAAACTGAGAACCCATAGAACCTGAGTTCTATGCATAGATCCTCTCAATCCTTCAAATTTTCTATATCATTGAATTTCATAGAATCACATGAGGTCTCCTTTCAGGTTCTATGCATAGAATTTGCAACGATTATAGAAATGTTACTCCATAGAACTTCATAGATCTATGAAACAGTAGTTCTATGGTTCTATTCGAGGTTCTATGAAATTCTATGAATCTTACTGTGGTTCTATGGTGCTTCAGGAAATTCTATGAAACTCTATGAAAAAAGTCCGAGTTTCTACAAAATTCTATGAAGCATCATGAGATTCTATGAAGCTCAAAATAAAGTTTTCAAGTTCTATGAAGATCTGTGAGCTTCTATAAAGTTTTTAAGGGTTCTATGGATTGTCAATAAGCTTGCCAGGTTCTATGAGTTTTTATGAAGCTATATATAGTTTTATGAAATTCTACGAATCATCAAAATCAATTTATTCACAAAAAAATTCAACATAATTTAGATCTATAAAACGCATGGAAGCCCAATGGAATTCTCGCCTCTGGAATTGTAAACCTCGCCATTTCCTTCAAATCCACCGCGTTCAAAATCAACACAAATGGATTTTGACCATCGTTGAGTGTCATGACTGGAACTATGAGGATACCTGGAAAAATACAAGTTCGATGCCATAGAATCATAGATCTATGATCTACCATCATCCTCCTTGACTCCAGCTGGATTCGGCACAAAGATAGGCTCTCCACAGATTTGGTGTTGGTTTTCGAGACGCCATTTGAGATGCTTACCGGTGAGGAGGTCGGCTTTGACTACCTGGAATTCTATGGAATTTCTCGGTTCTATGAATTGTTGAAAATCTATGGATCTATGCTACATTTATTTTGCAAGTAGAAAGATTGGAAATTTCCAGATTCTATGGGATCTATGAAACAGAGAACAAATGCTTAAGGAGATTCTATGAATATATAATTCAAAATATTTGAAAAATCGAGATTGTATGGATCTATGGAAAACGATGCCATAGATCTTCTGACAAGATGGATCAACTTTTACGAAGCTTCTATACCGACGATTCTATGGACCATCTAGTAAGATTCTATGGGTTCTATGGCATAGATCTTGTGATAAGGGGATCTATGGAGCATAGAATATGGAAGTTATCAAACAAGATGATCTATGGGTTCTATGCTAGATAAGATTCTATGAACAATTATGTATCTATGGATCTATGAAGTCTCTGATATGAGTATCCGAAATTCCAACAATCTATGATAGGACTGAAATATCAGATTCTATGAGAATCAAAAAGATATATACCATAGATCTCTAGATAAGAGAGCTAAACCTCTATAAAGCCTGCCAACTATCTATGGATCTATGGATCATAGAATTTCAGTATCTATGATTCTAAGACCTACCCCAACCATCTCCTGTACACGATGTTCCCCCAACACACTCGATCCAAACACATATTGATATTCCTTCATATTGATCTTCTCCCAATGATATCTAGGGAACTCCATGGCTGCAAATCCTTATGATTGATCAACTGATATACTGATAACATACACATATCACAAGTTCGTTTTTCTGTCAATTTGATTGATCCATCCTCCTGCAGGACTGCTGTACATCCAGATGCCCAGGGCATATTGGATAGTAGGTTGTCACCGGATTTGGCGGATTTTGGAATGTTGAGTGGGATGATGAGGCGAGAGAGGAATGGGAGCATCTTCGGGTTCTGGAAATTCTATGGGTTCTATGATGTTCTGTGGAATAGTTTGACAGTTTCTATGATCCAAAAATAGCTCATTATCATAGATCTATGAAGCATCGACTTTCATAGATTTCTTGAAACTGGAGAATGCTTTTCAAGATCTACACTCCTGGTACTATTTTTTTGTATGAAGTTCTATGGATCTATAGGGTTCTATGCTATCATGAACTATCGATTCTGGCTTTCAAATTCTATGAATTTTATGCTCTAATGTGATCATAGATTCATTAAACACAGCTTTTCATAGAGCCTGTGAAACTGGAGTTCTATGATTTTCAAGTTCTATGGTCATAGAATTTCGGTTTTCTGAATTTATAGAACTTTTGAAATTTTATGGATCTAGAAGCCGATTTCTCCAACCAAACGAAGATCTATGAACTCAAGCAATCCATAGATCCATAGAAACAAGGATTCTATGATTTTCAGGATCTATGACCATAGAACGGTTTTTTGGTTCTATTGAATTTTTCAAGTTTATACTTAGATTTTATGATGACCTACATATCCAATCGAAAATATATCTATGAGCTCAAGCAGTTCATAGATCCAGAAAAAAGTTGTCATCATATCCAGCATCTATGGTCACAGATTTGTATCTTTTTGGATCTATGAATCATCCAAACTTCTATGACCCTTGTGAGTTCTATGGTATTCTATAGATTTAAAATCACTGACTACGGTCTAACATAGATTAATGAGCTCAAAAAGTTCATAGATCCATAGAAACAGAAATCGTATGCTTTTCAAGATCTATGCTCATAGACGTTTGGCTTCATGGATCTATGAGGTTTTCGAAGCTCTATGACCCAGGGGGATTCTCTGGTATTCTATAAATCTGAAAAATGTTCCCTAGGCATGGATCTATGAGTTCACGCAGTTCATATAACCGAAGAAACAGAAACTGTGTGCTTTAAAAGATCCATGCTCGTAGAATTGTGGTTTTTTGGATCTATGGACTTTTAATAGTTCTACGGTCCTGGTATTTTGGTTCTATGATGTTCTATGGATCTATGAGCCTAGTTCTTCCGCTAAACATAAATCCATGACTCCACCCATTTCATTGATCCATAGAAACAGTGAATCTATGGTTCTATGCTCCCCAACTCACATTCTTGAAAGTTCCCGTCTTCATATTATCAATCAACAATGTATCAAAATTGCCGGCCTCCTCAATTCTACAGTAATCCACCACAATACATCCATCCTTCTCGAATGTATTTGCATGATGGAATGTGAAGAATGGATCGACAGTATATTTCACTTCGTGTTGTTTTCCAGTGTTTTTGTCCAATATGAGCACATTCACATTTTTGGTCTCATCCCAATAAAGGCATTCACGGTAGGTGGCTGGGATGACTTTTCTGAAACATGGTTCTATGATGATCTATGTTACTAGATTACTGTTTCTATGGTTTTTTATACTTCATGATTAGCTGATTCTGCGATTTGGGACGTTTTCAGCAGGCTAGATTCTATGGTTCTATGAAAGTTGAGTTCTATGATTTCCAGTTTCTATGATTCTATGATTGCATAGTTTTATGAATCTACAGTTTTGATGGAATCTGGGTAAGTAATTCTATGACCCCAACTATCTCAAGTTCTATGGCTTCACGAAATTCTATGAGGACTATATTATATGATTCTATGCTACACACTAACTTTTATCTGAGTTCTATGACTTCAAAAAATAAGTTCTATGATTCTTTGAAGCTTTATGCCCCTGTCCAAAAATACCGGTTTCCACGACTATTCAAATTCTATGCTACATAGATTCTATATTAAATGAGACCCAATGACATTGAACTCATAGATAATTCAGATTCTACGACTCTATCCATATCAAGTTCTATGGTTCTATGATTCTCAAGATTCTATGAATTGCAGTTTCTATGACTGTCCAAGTCCTATGCTTCCGAAATTCCGTGTTACGATGCTTATTCCATCATTTCAATATCTATGATTTACATCAGGTTCTATGGTTCTATGAACTTCTATGCTACTATCACAAATTCTATGAATTCCAGTTTCTATGACTTTTCAAGTTCTATGTTCCATAGATTCTATATTAAATTAGACGCAATGGCATAGAACTCATAGATAATCCAAATTATATGACTCCATCTTCAAATTCTATGGTTCTATGATTCTCAAGGTTCTATGAATTTCAGTTTCTATGATTCTTTAAGTTCTATATTCCAGAAGTTCTATGATTGATTCTTGTCCCGAGACTATCTGTGATCTAGAAAAGTTTATATGGTTCTATGAAGTTCTATGCTACTCCTGTCAAAAATCTATGCTTTTCTGTTTCTATGACTATTCGAATTCTATGGTTCTCAAGATTCTATGATATTACCATAACTGTGTCGACATACATCTCCAAGTTCTATGACCCGAACCATTTCAAGTTCTATGGTTCTATGATTCTCCAGGTTCTATGAATTTCAGTTTCTATGACTATTCAATTTCTATGCGCCATAGATTTTATATTAAATAAATGTCACTGGCATAGAACTTGTAGATAATCCAGATTTTATGATTTCAACTATTTCCATTTCTATGATTCTGTGATTCTCAAGTTTCCATGAATTGCAGTTTCTATCGCTATTCATATAAAAAATTATCTAATTCCTTCGATGCATCAAGTGCTTCGGATTCTATGCCACTCATTGTCAATTCTATGATTCTATGCATAGATCCCTCACCAACCTCATCAACATCTTCTTCAAACTAAGCCTAATCGGCGCTTCAAACATCACCAGATAATTCCTCGACATTCCAAATGAGTGCATATAAGTTGGCAGTAACGAGTCAGTTGTCTTAATCTCTCCTGAAACGTTACAGTACACCATCTACAGTACCCCTTTTGATCTACCAATCATCTCAGTATGCTCCCAACTGTGATCACTCTCCGACAATCCATTCTTAGGGTTCTTGGTCCTTGTGAAAACATAGTATGAGTCCTTGCCATATCTACCACCAATATTATAGACATCACCCGCCTCGTCATACAACTGATGGGCGGTACAGGTATGTAGACTGACCAATTGTCCCATATCCACATAATCCTTTGTATCTAGTGTATCCAGGTCCACACGATACATGTGAGGTGTCTCGGTACATGCATAGATTCCATCACCAACTGGGGTGAACGCGACATTGGCGTTGTCATGGATGTCGGTGTCGGGGGTGAAGGTGGAGAAGAATCTGGAATTCTATGCATAGAACTGCAGGAAGAGTGGGGTTTTCAAGGTTCTATGGATTCATAGAACTGAGGACTGAAGGATCTATGAATTCTATGGCCCAATCTGAAGCCCTGCCCTAATAAGTTAAGTAAATATCTAGTGATACATAGAATCGCAGAAACTGGAAACTTTTGGATCTATGCTCATAGAACTCGAGGTTCTATGCAACTTCTCCTGGATCTATGCATGAATGTTGCTCCTAGCTTTGGAGTTCTATGAAACTTTAGCTGAATCTATGCATAGAAATTGAGAAGTTCTATGGAATTTAGGCCTTTTTTAACAACCGACTAGTTCAGTTTTCGAAAATCTATTGATTCATAGAGCTTCAGAATCTGAGAATATTTGGAATCTATGGTCATAGAATCAAGCTTCTCAATCACTGTATATATAGAGTACATATAGTGTTGAAGTTCTATGGAATATCCGAAAAATCTATGAATGAAAATAGAAGTTCTATGAATTCTATGGTGCCTGCCCGATAATCATAATGAGTTTAATTTGAAGTTCTATGAATAAATAAAACCAGAGAAGCTGGAGTATTTGTATCTATGACTGGAGGTTCTATGAAGCATCCTCCAGTTGTATGCATAGATTCAGAGTTTCATAGTATATTTTTCAAAAAGCTCCGGGAAGTCGAAATTCTATGGATCTATGCATAGAACTTGTGTTCTATGAATTCTATGTGCCGTTTAACGAATAAGTTTTCCGAAGTTCTATGTACTCATACATTCGTAGAAACTGAAATTTCTAGATATATCGCCATAGAATTTGAAATTCTATGACCTCAAGTTCTATGATTCTATGATTCTATGGTTCTATGCTACTCACCTCTGGAAAATGGTCTTGCATGGGTCCGGGAACGCGACTGTACCAAAGCTTCCTCTCACAATTCGATTCTTTGCCATATTCTCCTTATAAGAGTCCGATTCCAGGAATCTAGCCGAGTAGTACATCTGAAAATCATAGATTCATAGATTCATAGATTCATAGATTCATAGATTCATAGATCCATAGATTCATAGGTCCATGGATTCATAGATCCATAATTCCATAGATCCATAGATTTAAAGATCCATAGAATCATAGAATCATAGAATTATAGATTCATAGATCTATAGATTCATAGATTCAAAGATCCATATATTCATAAATCCATAGATTCATAGATCCATAGGTCCATAGATCCATAGATTCATAGTTCCATAGATCCATCGATCCTACCTTTCCATCCTCAAAATGATATCTCTGCATATATCCCAATCCATCAAACCAATGATTATACTTGGTATCACCAATTTCAAACATCCCCGGTCCATTTCGAACCATTGTACCTTTCAACCATGATGGTACGGTACCTGAAGGTATACTGTAGTTTATAGTAGATGGATTACTGTACCTGTTACAGTACACTCCTTCGGTTCGATGACATTCTCGAAATTTTTGAACAGACGAGCGTAGCCGGTATTCTTCTCGGTGGTCATTTTTCTGAATTGAATATGTTTTTTGGCCTTGGAGGTGAAAAAGTGTTAGATAAGAAAAAGTTCGATCTATGGTTTTTTTTGGTTCTATGCCATAGAATTTCTGTTTCATAGATCTATGAGGTTCTATGAAGGGAAAAGTGTAATGATCGCAATATCGGCAGCTCTCTGCATAGAACTTGAAAAAAAGATTCATAGAATTTCGGTTCTATGAGATTCTATGGAGTGGAAGAGTTGAAGGATTGAGGAAATCTATGCATAGATCTAAGATTCTATGGATTTTCAGTTTCAAGATTCTATGAGGTTCTATGAAATACGATCTTTCCAGTTTGTACGTACAATCAAGTTCTATGCATAGAACCAAATAAAAATGATTCATAGAACGTCATAGATCTGAGGTTCTATGAAAGTCTATGAATTTTCAGTTTCAACATTCTATGAAGTTCTATGATATGAACATTCAGCATACATGAAAAATCAAAATATCTATGCATAGAACCAAAAAAAAAGCAAGTATAGAACTCATAGATATCAAGTTCTATGAAACGAAACACTTCGATGATGCAAGACTTATGAGAATCTATGCATAGAACTTGAAAAATGGATTCATAGAATCTCAGATTCTATGAATATACTTTTTCAAAGTTCTATGAAGATCTATGGCAACAAGTATCATAGATATGAATCAAATCGGCGGTTCATCAACAAAGTCAATGAAAAATCTATGTATATATACAGTTCTATGCCATAGATCTATGGAGTTCTATGAAATTCTATGGAAGAAAATTCACCAAAAAACTAAAGAGTAAACAAAAATGCCTACCCATCTGCTTCCATCTCCTTCTCCCTATATACTCCTCCATTTCGTCAACAACCCTACAATCTAGCGGGAAGAGAGGGGCATAGATACACAAAACTGGTCAGACAACTGGTCACAGAACATAGAATCGAGAGACATAGAAACTTATCTAATGTAGTTTGTGGTGTCGATAAGAGAGAGAAAGGCAGGTGTAGTTTCGAAATCGAGGAGGAAAAATTTTTGGTCTGTGCCAATTCTATGTTTTATGACATGTCGACACAAGTATCTATGATTAATTGTTTCATAGATTCATAGAACCCATACTATATGAAAGATGGATTCTATGATTTTGAGAAACATAGATTCACATAGTATCAAGAAGTTTCAGGCAAAAAGTGGGCGGAGTCATAGAGCAAGGCTGGAAATACCAATTTTTAAAAAATCTATGATTTTATGCCTGAAAAGATGGAGATCTATGAATGACCTACTGGTTGATTCCAGATTCTATGAGACTCGACTGAATAAATTCTTATCATCAATGGTAGATTCTACGCACCCCTAAAAGAGTTCTATGAAACTGAAAATTCAGAATTCTATTATTTACGCAATTTTCTTTGGAAAAGTTCTTGGTGGGATTGAGATCTATGAAAGTTCGATGGTTCAATTTCTAGATTCTATGATTCAACCGCACGAGGTAGTTATTGACAGTAGATTCTATTCTTCCATACATATTTTTTATGAAACTGAAAATTCCGAACTCTATGATTTATGTGGGGTCCAGTGAGCAAGTTCTACGAGGGCATCGAGGTTGTTATCTACGGTAGATTCTTTGTTTCCATACGTGTGGTCTATGAAACTGGAAAAGCCGAGTTCTATGATCTATGCAAGGTTCTATGGAAAAATTATATGGTTCTATTTTTAGATTCAACTTTATCGTTCATGTGATCAATGATTGATTCTACGCTTCTAAACATGTGTTCTATGAAACTGTAAACACTGGATTATATGATCGATGCAAGATTCTATGGATAAGTTCTGTGGCACTTTGTATCGGATCTATGAAATATGTATGGTACGATTTCTAGATTCTCAGCACAATGTTGAATTCTATGCTTCCATACAGAAGTCCCATGAAACTGAAAATTCCGAATTCTATTATCTATGAACGGTTCTATGGACAAGCTCGATGGCTTTAAAAATTTATGAGATTATTACGCACGCTACATGATTGTAAGATTTGTATCTGATCTATGAAAGTTCTATGGGCCAATTTTGGATTCCATCTTGGAAGAAGTAGTTATTGACGGTACATTCTATGTTTCCATATGTGGGCTCTATGAAACTGGATATTCTGAATTCTATGATCTATGTAAAGTTCTATGGATAGTTTCATGTTCTATGGAACAATTGAGATCTATGATTCTTTTCAAAATGTCATTCCAGGTCCTATGAAGTTCTATGGATACCGACTACGAGAGGTTCTATGGCAAGTTCCATGGCAGTCCAGATCTATGCTTTATTGTAGTTCATAATTCTATGACTATATCATCTGAAGTTCTATGCCATTTATAAGGAGATCTATGTCAGTTTCTATGGACACCTCTCCTACTCCTCCTCCTTCATCCACCATCTGTCCATCTATGCCATAATAGGTTCTATGCCTTCTCCCTCCTTCCTTCAGCATAGAACCCGTCACCAAGGGGACACCCTCCCTCTTGGTGCAACCCTGCTCCATCTGCCACCCTCCATTCATTCCTTCCTTATACATCTGCCACCCTCTCATATTTCCTGCTTTTCCCATTTTCCATGAACGAAATCGATCAACTAAATGAAATATTAACCGTAAGTCTTTTTGAATTCTATGCATAGAACCATAGATCTATGATTTCAGGTCGAGAGAGCATTGGTGATAAAGACACAGGAAAACTATAGGATTTTGAAAGAGAAGTATATCGATTTGGAGCAAGAATATGAAAAGTTGCAGCTCAAAACCGTGGATGATGGTGAAATAGTGAGAATTTTGAAGGAAACAGCGGTGGAGCGGGAGGTAAACCTATTTTAGTACGACACTCCGACTAGTATGCATGTTTAGAAGCTGGAGGAGGGAATTCATAGATTCATAGAATTTCATAGAACTGACGACTACGAGCATAGAATCATTAATCATAGAATCTTGGTTTCAAGATTCATAGAATCATAGAATCGGTAGATTCTATACCATAGAATTCATAGAATCACATCATCCCATCTACTAGATTCATAGAATTCCATAGAACTAGAAAACATTTGTTTCATAGAATCGGATCCTACAAAATCATAGATCCTTGAACGACTATGAGGTTCTATGCCTTGAGGTTCATAGAACTGCATAGAATCGACACCAGACAAGGAACATTACTGAATATGTGACGTTTGATTCATAGATCCTGAGAAACTGGATTCCATAGAACCATAGAATCTATGGTTCCATATTCATAGAAATCGTAGAACCCATGTTTTGAGTGTCATAGAATTCCCTAGATTCTATGCTTTGAAATTTTTAAAACTGCATAGAATTTATTTCTCCTCACTCTGTGATATAACTATCATAAAATCTATGGAACAGAATTCATAGATTTTGTGAAATGGGAATCATGGATGGTCAGAATCATAGAATCTTTGCTTTGTTATTCATAGAACCATTCATAGAAGCTTCAAAGATCATAGTAATAGAATACATGCAATCAAGAATTCTATGAAAAACTCATAGAAACATAGAATCAATATCAAATTTCATAGATCCCCCTTTCATAGATTCCATAGATTCATATTTTTAGAAGCGGGAAAAGGAAGCAAAAACCGAGGGAATCGTCGAGTTGCAGAAGGTTTTTCAAAAGGAACTGGCTGATCAGGCGACAGTGATAAGGAAGGTGCAATTGGATCGGGAGGAGCTGATAAGAGAGAATGATAATCTACTGGAGAAGATTGTCGAGTTGAATGATGTGGTGGATGGAATGAGGAGTAAGGAGAAGGCGAAGGAGATGGAAATGAGGAGGATTTTTGATGAGAAGATGAAGGAGTTGGTGGAGAGGGATGAGATGGTTGGGGAACCAAGGTGAGGAGTTTTTCTTTTGAAAACGTTGAGATATGTCCAATCATTGTCCGACCATTAGGGCAATCTCATGAGGTTACGTTTTCACAAAAGAGTGAAGCAGAAAGTTTTTTCCCTTGAAATGTGAGTGAAAAGCTCAACCCGACTGTAATTACACTGAAATAAACTGAAACTGATCCATCCAACCGTCTTGGAAAAAATTGAAGCTCCAGTTGCTCAAAATCTAGTCTTAAATTCGACAGAAACGTTTTCTGCCCTTTTTCGGCTGAAACTAAACTGTCCAAGAAAACTCGGCAACAGTTTCGTTTAGAAGTTACATGAAATTATTGAAACCGCATAAAAAAGAGGTTTAACTCCAAACACTGGCAAACTTTTGAAAATAGCAGTGAGCTTCAAAGAACACCGGAGAAGCGAAGAACCTTCAGTTTTTCAAGTTGTACGGAATCTGAACAATGTCTAATGCTAGATGAATACTAGAACACATAAATGTTCGAAAATTATCATAAATAATTTACACAGCAAAAAATGAGGTTCAGAAACTGATGATCCAGCTACTGAAAATTTCCAGGTTTTTGCGTTTTAAAAAAATTATTTTCAATGACGTATGTAGCAATGACGAATCATTTTACTTTTGTATAGGAAAGATTTTCAGAAAGTTCTGAAACTGACGAAAAATTCACTCTAATGCTTCTAACAATGAAAACTGTTTTCGATGACAAACTTTCTAATTGAGTCGTCGTTTCAGTTCTTGCGATTATTGCAATTAACAAAATAATCCACTTGTAAGAAAGTCGAAACACAAAAAAGGTGCCGGAGTTTGATTTGGCCAAATCGTCATTGAAAACGTCTGAAACGTTTCAAGAAAAAAGTTTAAGACCAAATTGAAACAGCAAAAAAAATAGAAATACACAGAACTTTGAAGTTCTGGATATTTTTCGAGTTTTTACATCTGAATTATCTGTCCATTTCGACTTGCGCTGGACGTCAATATGTGCCCCATTTAATACAGTAACCTGAAGTAAAACTGATGCCGGTATACTGTATTTAAAGGCGCATGTCTTTTTTTAACTTTCCACCTCGAGTGCACATGTTGAGATGTCGATGTCATCGGGAAACCGAAGCATTATCAGATTTAGCATGGTCAAAATTTTCGAACAGCTCTGAAACAGTAAAAAAAACTGATATCGCTATACTGTATCAAAGGCGCACGTCTCTAAAAAGTTTCTTGTTTCAAGGATACATGCTTTGATTTCAGTGATGTCAAAAACTGGAGCATTATCAGTTTTAACATGGTCAAGATTTTCAGAAAATTCTGAATCAGTAAAAAACATAGGAACAGATCTGCATTTCCTGTTTTGATAGTTTTAAGCGCCTTTATTACAGTAACCTGAAGTAGAAACTGTGAAAAAAAATGGTATACTGTATTAAAGGAGTGTGTCTCAAGAAAACTTCTCGCCTCAAGGACACTCGGTGAATTATTATATTCAGTATGGTCAGGATTTTCAGAAAAATCTGAAACTGAAAAAGTTTCAGACTTTGACACTGAAAAAATAACTTCAGTTAGTCAATTTCAGATATTTTTCCCGGTTTCTGAGATTCATGACTTTGGAAATAAAGTTTTATTTCTACTATCATTGCTTTTTTCAGACTGACACACTACGAAAAACTGGTCACCGAACTTCGAGCAACAATTGAGCATTTAGAGGTGGAGAAGCTGGAAAGAGCTCAAGCTGAAATAACAGCCATGGCTGAAAAAAATGCTGAAATTTCGAGGTGTAAAAACGAGAAAGAAGAGTGTTCGAGAAAATTGTTGGAAGTTGAGGTGGTTGTTGAAAGGTTGTTGGATTGTTGTTGAATTGTTGTTGATATGAGATGGTTTGTAGGTTGAAGGCTGATTTGGAGGAAGTTCGAGGGAAGGAGAAGGCTGCTGTGGAGAAGACGGTGGAGATGGAGAGGTGGGAATCTTGAAATAATATTGCTGATTCTATGGTTCTATGAATTTTAACATTGAACTTTCCGTTCAATGCTGCATATCCATCACTCGGTTTTATAAAATTTTATTAAAGATTTCGTAATTGAGTATATAGTTCTATGAATCCCAACGCATTGAATCTAGGATTTGGAAAGTTCTATGAGTCATTTTCCATAGATCTAATAGTCTTAGCTTGGAGGGAGCAAATATGCAGTTTTATAAATTTCGATGCATAGAATCTATGAAATTTTATGACTCTCGAAACATGGGTTCTATGATTTCAATGAATATGAAATCATAGCTTCTATGGTTCTATGGAATCCGGTTTCTCAGAAATTTGATATTGATTCTATGGTTCTATGAATTTTTCATAGAATTCTTGATTCAGCTTCATGTATTCGATTACTATGATCTTTGAAGCATAAAAACACCAAAAGTTCTATGAATCTTAAAGCATAGATTCTATGACCACAGGATCCATGAATTCTGTTCCATAGATCTAATGATAGTCTGAGTGAGGAAAAAAGATATTATGCAGCTCTATGAATCCCAAAACATAGAATCTATGAAACTCTATGGCACTCAAATTATCAGTTCTATGATTCTGACATTCTATGTTTCCCGTTTCACAGGATCTATGAATTCTGTTTCATAGAAATGGTTATGCTCGTACGATGGGTTCTATGGCTCTCAAAAATGAGTTCTATGAATATGGAATCATAAATTCTATGGTTCTATGAATCTCCGTATCTTAGATTCTATGAATCATATCCTTTCATCCTTTGAATCGGTATTTTTTCGATTGGTATTGATTCTATGCAGTTATATGAAAATCGAGGCATAGAATCTCATAGTTCTAATTTAAGGATCTATAAATTTCCAGGATCCGATTCTACGATTCTATCTAAGTTGTCTAGTTCTACGAAATTCTATGAGCCAGGTATCTAGGATTCTATGCTTCTATGAATTCTATGGCATAGATTTTATGGAGCACTTCTCATCAAGTTCTATGGATTCTATGCTACTCTGTATTTCATGTTATGATTTTACTGATTCTATGATTCTATGAATCTCGAAACCATGGCTCTAATATTAATGTGTGACTTATGGCGTATGTCATTCTGAGTTCTATGATTCTATGCTAGTAGTCGTCAGTTCCATGAAATTCTATGCCCCAAGTTTTCAGAAAAATCGCTCTCCTAACCCAAGAAAAGTTTGACGACCAGTTGCTCAAATTCCACGAGAAGCGTGAAAAGGACAAGAGTTTCGCTGAAATTGAGCTCATTTTCAGCTCAAAAATCGCAGATTTCGAGCAGATTTGTAGATCAAAAGATGCCAAAATTCAAGGTTTTAGTCCCATTTTTTTGGCTGAAAAAAGTCTGAAAATTTTCAGCGTTAACCGACGAGAACTCAAAAATGACGGATTTTCAGCAAAAACTGGCGGTTTCAGAGCGAAATTCGCGATTTGAGGCTGAAAAAAGGGCGGAGCTTGAGGCGGAAAATGAAGAGTTGGAACGGGTTATGCTGAAATTGAACGAAGATCATCGAAGCACGGAAAATGAGCTGAAAATGGAGAGGAATAAGTTGGAGCAGATGGTGGCTGGATTGAAGTGAGTAATTCATAGATCCATAGATCCACAGATCCATAGATCCATAGAATTATAGCAATTTAGATGATTTATAGAACCTTTGGTTTTTCAGTTCTATGAATATTTTATGAAGTTCTATGCATAGATTCTTCAAAGAACCATAGAATTTCAATTCTCTCAACTCAACTACAAAGCATCACTTTAATTTTTCCATAGAATTTCATAGAACCTTGGAACTGTGTTTTTCAGTTCTATGAATGACTCTATGCATATCATTTAAAATCATATTCATAGAACTCTCCCAAGTGAGACGGCATCATGAAATTTCAAGCAAGTCTTCCCATAGAATTTCATAGAATCTCAAAAATGTACATTTCATTTCTATGAAGTTCTATGCATAGATCATTTATAGATCTTTCTAATTTTTAGTGAATCAACACATCCAAAACCGCACTCTAACTCTACCATAGAACTTCATAGCACCTCGAAACAGTAATCTTCAGTTCTATGCATAGAACTTCATCAAATACACAGAATGATGAAAATTCACATCATAAGTGATCGTCATAGATCTTTCATAGAATTTCATAGAACCTTGAAACTGTTGATCTCAGTTCTATGAATATTTTATGAAGTTCTATGCATAGATCCCACATTTCATAGAACCTCCAACTTCTCATGGAATTTCATATATCCTTGGAACATTGATTTTCAGTTCTATGGTTGTTTTTTGCATAGATACTCCATAGAATTATAACTGCCTCATAGATCTTTCATAAAACTTCATAGAATATTTTTCAGTTCTATGAAATTATATGTATAGACTCAATTTCATATTTTCAGCCTGACAGAAATTTTTTTGCAGAAAACGACTTGAAACGACTCCTGAAATCGCTGAAAACGTCCAAAAACTGGAAAAGTTGGTGAAAGAACTGGAAAAAAAGCGAGAAACGGAGAAAGAAAAATATCAATTGGTGTTGAGTGAACTGACAAGGGCACTCAAATCGGTGGAGATGAAACAAAGGCAAACTCAAGAGAAGTTGAGGGCTTATTTGGTGGAGAGGATATGATAATTATTTTTTGTGATTTTCTTTTTGTGAAATGATTTTTGTATATTTTTTGTTGCTCAAAACTTGTAGTCTTTCGTGGTTTTTGAATTTTTGAAAAATATTGGAAATAAAGCGAGTTATGACATTTTTCCAAAACAACCGACTGTTTTTGGCTGCCAAGACGTTTGATACTCAGTAATGATATATTTTTATGATTCCTCATGTATAATATACTTGTTGTTCAAATTTTCTAGTCAATCAAGAAAAAATATTTTTTGTCAAGTTTCGTGTGCATATTTTTTGCTTATAACTTTTATTCCTAACTTTCGAAAATAGTGGAAATTAGGCGAATCATGGCTCACAAAATTTTCACTGTTTTCCTGATTATCAAATAGTTTTTTTTCAAACCGACTTTCGCAATGTATCACCGATTTAATGGCATATTTTTGATATAGAAGTTGTGAAAAGGTGAAAAAAATCAGTTGAGTATCAAATGGGTTTAGGAAAAAGACTTCAAAAGGGACTTCCCCTCGACCATAGATTCTGAAAAAAATCTGTTTAAAAAATTCATATAACTCGTCCTTTTAGTTTCAAAGTTCTATGCCACCTTACATAGAGGATTATAGTAAATTCTATGGAAATTTGGAACTCTGGAAAAAAAAGAAGATGTTTGTCGGTTTGGAGAGAGTTAAACAAGTTTTTAAACATTATTTTGTATTCGAATCCAAGGAGCAATTGTATAAAATTCGGAAAAGTTTTTTGGAAGGAAAATCAATCAATTCCCGTTACTATGAGTTTTAAAAAAACTTTTGACTCTGTTAATTTTACTGATTGGGATTCGTATTGCGTAGAAATTTTATTTTAGATCTATGAGGAATCTCAGAATTCGTAATAATACTTTTTGGTTCTCGGATTTCCGAAGACTGTTGAAATCAAAGCAATTCATGCAGCAAAGGCTTTTTCAACTATCAGAACGTTTGATACTCAGTTTAGACCTGTTTCATACTTATCTTATATATAAAATAGTGGTCATATTATCTGTTATGTCGTGGTTATTTATGGAAAATTCTGGAAAATTATGAAAACGACGCGTATTTTTTTCTGCTTGACTGAGTATCAAATGTTTTTATTTTCACTTTTCTGTAAATAAATGTTTTTAAAATGGTCCATTATCAATATAAAATCTTTGAAACACTGAAAAAAAGACTTTGGCTGAGTATTAAATGTGTAAGCAGTCAGCATGTTGGCGCTTATTTAATGCAATATATCGAAAAGCGTCAGTGTCATTACTGGCACTTTTCCGGTGTTCCAGATTTTCGAAAAATTCGATATGTGACTTTTATTTTTTTTACATGAATGGCAAGAATACAACGCATAAATATAATATATACAGTACCCCGCAGGAGCTACAGTACCCCAGGTAGATCAGTGGGAGTGGAGGCATAGATGTCGCTCTTCCTTCTGTTCAGCTTTGTACAATTCATAGTCTTCCTTGTATCTGAGCATAGAACTTCATAGAATTCCATAGAATTCCATAGAACCTTACTTTTTGTTGATAAGGGTGTTCACCCAAAGGGTCACACCATACGCCATGGCGACGAGGAATATGGTGGCTGAGAAGAGGATGAGGCATAGATATCCATCTGGAAGGAATCATAGATTCAAATATTCTATGGAGAGATACCATCTTGCTCGGAAAATTCCATGCGACTGTGAAGGTGTTGGAAGTAGATCTCGAAGTGGTCCATAGATCTGGAAGTCGTAGAATCATAGAATTTGATATTCATAGAATCATAGAATCTTGGAAAGATGCATTTTAAACACAAACTGTTCTATGATTCAACCATAGAACTTCATAGAACCTTGGAACAGGTATTTGCAGTTTTATGCATAGAATCTCAACTTCATAGAACCATAGAAATCAACTACGAGTATCACACGAAGTTCGCCCTAAAACACCATAGAATTTTGAAAATGTATATTTCAGTTCTATAAATATTTTATGGAGTTCTATGCATAGATTTTTCAATTTATAGAACTACATTTCAGCTTACCGTCAACTTCTCAAAAAGTTCGTCATAGAACTTTATAGATCCTTGGAACAGTGTTTTTTGGCTCTATGAATATTCCATGAAGTTCTATGCATAGATCCTCAATTTCGTAGAACCATTTTAGCGCTCACAGAACTGAACTATAGTTCTACTATAGGACTTCATAGAACTTTGAATCAGTATTTTTTTGGTTCTATGAGTATTCTATGTAGTTCTATGCATAGATACTCAGTTTCATTGAACACCTATCTCAACATCTTCTAACTTCACACAAACTTGGCCATAGAATTTCATAAAACCTTGGAACAGGGTTTTTCAGTTCTATGAAATTCTATGCATAGATCCGCAGCGTCATAGAATCACAGAACTTCGAAGTCCAACTACATTGAAACTAACTCATAGATCTACCATAGAACTTC
The DNA here is from genome assembly GCA_963573275.1 of Caenorhabditis uteleia. Taxonomy (NCBI): domain Eukaryota; kingdom Metazoa; phylum Nematoda; class Chromadorea; order Rhabditida; family Rhabditidae; genus Caenorhabditis; species Caenorhabditis uteleia. Next base: position 1,400,833 of record OY752134.1, read on the forward strand.
ATAGAACCTTGAAACAGTAATCTCCAGTTCTATGCATAGAACCTCATAAAAATATTCCAAGTCATTCAGAACCAAGTTCCCCAAAAACCATAGAACTCCATAGAATTGCAAAAAGTTTCATTAACAAAAAAAATTATAAAGCAGAAGAATTTTAGATCAAAAGAATATAGGGGGATGGATGGAAGGTACCAGAATAGGATTGGATAGGATTGGATAGGAGTTCCATCCATAGAACCTAGGTTCTATGGCATAGAACTTAGGTTCTATGGATGTTCAGCATAGATATGGGTGTAGTGGTGAGATCAATAGAAAAAAATAGTAAAACGAAAAATTCGACACATAATCGGGATATAAAACATGTTTTTTTTTTGGGAAAAAATATGGAATGTATATAGCATAGAACCTAATAATTTTGGAATAGAGATCATTGACTGACAAGCTCCGCCCACTTTTTGAGAAGTGCCTCTTTGATTTTTAGATCGAGCTTTTCATAGTAGGGATCTTTATGGAGTGTTCTGGAAAATGGATTACTGTAGGGGATACTGTAGGTATACTGTACTTACTTGAACTTGTCGAGGGATACGGTTGCCAGCAGGTTTTCGTGGATGAGCTCGAATTTGTGGAGGTTAGTGAGATAGAGGGAGTGGCAGATGGAGTGGGTGGAGAGCTGGAATGGAGGGATTATGGTTTTTATGAAATTCTATGCATAGAACTTGAAATAGTTGGATTATTGGGATCTATGGTCATAGAACCTGCAAAATTAAGGATCTATGGAATATTCCCTAGATCTATGCATGAAAAATGTGGAGGAGTTCTATGGTTCTATTGCATAGAATCTCACATAGTGTGGATCAGGTTCTATGCATAGAACTCAACATTTTTGAATCTATGATCGTAGAACCTGGGAAATTAAGGTTCTATGGATTGTTCCCTAGATCTATGCATGAAAAGTAAAGAGGTCTATATGAATTTTTTGTGATTTTGAATGAGGTAGTTCTATGGTTCTATGGCATAGAATCGGACGCAGGAAGTTGAACCCGATTCTATGCATAGATCTCAGTTTCTATCTATGAAGTTCTATGACATCATTTTTCGTATTATTATCAATGATTGATTCTATGCTTTCATAAATATGTTCTATGAAAACGAAAAAAATTTGAATCTATGATCTATGCAAGGTTCTATGAGTTCTATGGAACAATGAAAATCTATGAAGCAATTCTATGGTATTCTTCATATGTCATTGCAGGTTCTATGAAGTTCTTTGAATCATAATACTGTGACTTATGGTAGGTTCTATGACTTCAGCTACAGGTTCTATGGCAGGTTCTATGGTATACTATGATACCCGAGATCTACGATGCATAGGAATTCATAGTTCTATGGCTATATAATCTGGAGTTCTATGGCCTCCAGAGTTAGATCTATGACAGGTTCTATGAATCTATGAAATTCTATGAATCAATCACTCACCTTATTTTCAATAAAATCAACACAAATCGGCACAACAAATCCATGATCACCAGTTTTGGTGAACTTCATCACCGATGTCATCATATCATCGATATTATCCGGCGTCAATATCACTTTTTTGGTGTATATACCCAACAGATTTTCCACATCTATCTTGGTGCTGCCATTCGTCAATTTCCTTTCCCCACCAGAAGATGTCACGAAATTCGCCAAATGTGGCAACGCGGCGAATATCAGATTCGAGGACACCTGCAAGGATTACTGTAGGTATACTGTAGGTGTACGGTAGGTGACTTACAATGACTGGCACATCGTTTTCAGTTAGCATTTTCCATTCATCTTCTTGGCTGGTTGGATCGCTGAAAAAAAATTTTTTTTTGAAATTTTTTTTGATATGTCAACTTTGAGCCCATATAACTTGGCTCAAAATCAATATTTTCTCCCATTTCAAAAACCACTAGAATCCTCTAAACCTAAGCTATCCAACAACACCACTTACATTGATGTGCTAGACCTCCTAACCGGCTTCACGTCAACAATGGTGTCGATCGGCGGCGGTAGACATGGTGCATCGACAACAATTGGCGATTTGTTGGGTCTGTAGGGCCAAAAGGTTAAGCTTGCACCAATCACACTATATATACTACACTATATACAAAGAAAATGACTCACTTTATCCAATCGGAGCTACTGGTGGCTTCCATGATGTGCACACTGTCCTGTGAGCTCTCAAGCGGCTCGAACTCGTGTTTGGGGTCTTCAAATAGTGAGATATTCTCGGGAGAGGTGTGAAGTTGATGACTGAAGTTGGCCAGTGTCATCGCCTTCTTCTTCGATTTTGACGGCTTGACTGGCTTTTCCAGACGCATTTTGATGTAGGGCTCACAGAGTTGACGATGGCGGCGGAGGGTGTAGTCGGAGGTGCAGTTTCTGGAAATTTGAATGGTTTGTATGCATAGAATTTTATGATTCTATGGATCTAGAATTCATAGAACTTCAAACACTGTTTCATGATTCTATGAAGATCTATGATTCTATGCAGACGTGATTTGTCCTCTATACTGTCAAGATTCTATGATTTTTACCATAGAACTGCCTAGATTTTGTGATCTTTGATTACTAGGATTCATAGAACTTCGAATAATGTTTCAAGATTCTATGAAGTTCTATGGATCTATGATATGACAATATATTCGCGAAGCTATATGAGATCTATGCATAGAACTTCTCAGGATTTACATATTCTATGACTATGATACTATCTAGTTCTATGGATCTATGCTTCATTGTCTCTGCGGTGCATAGAATTATAACTACTGTTTCGAAATTCTATGAAGATCTATGATTCTATGATTTCACAATTTTATGAGGCTCAATATTGGATGATTCTATGCATACTAGTTCTATGGATATATGCTCCATAGAATTCGAAACCTATCAGACATAGAACTTACAAGCTGCTGAACCATAGAAATCAAACTATGGTTTCAAAATTCTATGAACATCTATGGATCTATGATGATATGGTTACTTGTTGAGACTATTTTTTCCTCAAATTCCACGATTCTATGCATAGAACCATAGATCAATATATCTCAAATTCTAGAAAAAACTCACAATTGACATCCAGTACATAGCGTATTCTTCTTCCTCTTCACCACCACTCCTTCAGTCACATTTGCCACTGCAGTCGTTGGTGGTGTTGGTGTCGGCTCCACCACTGCTGGTGTCACCATGGTTGGTGCCATCATACTTGGTGTCACCATACTTGGTGCCACCATACTTGGTGTCGCCAAAGTTGGGGCCACCATGGTTGGTGCTACCATAGTCGGCGTCACCATAGTTGGTGTCATAACCACAGCTGACGTCTCCACCACTTGTGGTGGCGGCACCTCCATCACTTTTGGCGCCACCATCTGTGACACCACCTCCACCTTCTCCTCCTTCATCTCAAACGGTTGCACACCATCCAAATCCATCTCCTTCTCCGCCAACTTGAATTCCGCCACAATCGCCGCCATGGCGTTCGCCTGCTCCTCCTTGGGTGACAATTTTCTTGGCGGGCTCCTCACTCGCTCTACAGTACTCTCCGGTATGGCTACGGTAGGTTTGTAGTTGTGATGGCTACTGTAGTTATAGAATGCCGGTGTCTCATGGTAGGTTACTGTAGCGCTCGAGTGGTTGAACGGGACTGTCGGCTCCTGGAGCCGCTGCAACAGTAGGGAGCCCTCCGGCTTGAACACTGGTCGTGATGCACCATGATCCAACGACATGGTCCGATGCATCTTGACCGGTGGACCGAATTCCTCATCTTTCAGATTCATCGTCAAATCATCTAGAAACTCTTTGGATATTCCTAAATCTTGCTCGCTGAGCCCGCCGGAGCTGCTCATGGCATTTTTTTCAGCTTCCTTCTCCCTCTGCAACTCCTCCACCACTTCAGTCACCGCTGAGATTTGCATCCGCACCATTGGTGGCCTTGGTGACGATGCCACCTTTTTCACCTTCTTCGTTGGTGGCACCACAAGGTTCTCGACAATTTCAGGCGTTCGTTTTCTGAGCGGCTGATTATTCTGATTGCATATCACCTCGCGGGGACGGAAATCAGCCGGTTGCTCGATATTATGCACACAAGAACGATGACGCTTGACATTCTTCCTGGAATGAAATCTTGATTGACCAATTGGTAAGATACATCACAAATCGATAGGTATACTTACAGTTTTAGACATTCGGGGCACTCGTGGAGAGCTTTTGGAGCTTGGTCGTAGGTTGAGGTGGAGGCGAATGGGCTGGTTGTTCGGATGGTTCTGCAACTATGAATCTATGAATCTATGAATCTATGAATCTATGAATCTATGAATCTATGAATCTATGAATCTATGAATCTATGCATCTATGCATCTATGAATCTATGAATCTATGAATCTATGAATCTATGAATGTATGAATCTATGAATCTATGAATCTATGAATCTATGAATCTATGCATCTATGCATCTATGCATCTATGCATCTATGCATCTATGCATCTATGCATCTATGCATCTATGCATCTATGCATCTATGCATCTATGCATCTATGCATCTATGCATCTATGCATCTATGCATCTATGCATCTATGCATCTATGAATCTATGAATCTATGAATCTATGAATCTATGAATCTATGAATCTATGAATCTATGAATCTATGAATCTATGAATCTATGAATCTATGAATCTATGAATCTATGAATCTATGAATCTATGAATCTATGAATCTATGAATCTATGAATCTATGAATCTATGAATCTATGAATCTATGAATCTATGAATCTATGAATCTATGAATCTATGAATCTATGAATCTATGAATCTATGAATCTATGAATCTATGAATCTATGAATCTATGAATCTATGAATCTATGAATCTATGAATCTATGAATCTATGAATCTATGAATCTATGAATCTATGAATCTATGAATCTATGAATCTATGAATCTATGAATCTATGAATCTATGAATCTATGAATCTATGAATCTATGAATCTATGAATCTATGAATCTATGAATCTATGAATCTATGAATCTATGAATCTATGAATCTATGAATCTATGAATCTATGAATCTATGAATCTATGAATCTATGAATCTATGAATCTATGAATCTATGAATCTATGAATCTATGAATCTATGAATCTATGAATCTATGAATCTATGAATCTATGAATCTATGAATCTATGAATCTATGAATCTATGAATCTATGAATCTATGAATCTATAAATCTATGAATCTATGAATCTATGAATCTATGAATCTATGAATCTATGAATCTATGAATCTATGAATCTAAAATTGTCGATTTCAGGGGAGCTATGATAGGTTTAAGTTTCAAATGTTTTTGATTCCGTGCATGTTTTGATTGGTTCTATGGTCTCATAACGATTCTATGATTCTATGGTCATAGATACAATAGTTAGGGTGTTGAAGTTAAATGCATTCTATGACCATAGATTTCAGAATCCTTTGGTTCAATGGTAGATCCATATCACACTTGACTATCAGAAGTTCTATGATCACTGTTTCTAGGTTCTATAATAACTATGACCAACGACTTCAATGACGCTCAAATACAATTGATACAGCTTGCGTAGTTCTATGAACATAGCATAATAGAATCCCAAATTCTATGAATCTATGTTTACGAAATCTGGCTTCTATGAACATAGATCATACTTCGACAATCAGAAATTCTATGATGACTGTTTCAAGAGTCTATGATGCTTACCTAATCTTCCTCATCTCCTCGTAGTCCATACCATCCAAGTCATCCTTAGCTTCCAGTTGGAAGGATGACCTCGGTGGTGGTGGTAGATCATAAACCGGCTTCCTGAACTTTTTCTCCGGTAGTGGCTCCGACACTATCCGCACACTTTCGGTACTTTTTTGCATGATAACGGTTCCTGGCTTCACTCCGGGGTACACAATCATTGGTGGCTTGGACAGCATGGTCTCCACCAATGGTGTCGACGTGACCGTCTTGTACGTGCTCGATTCCATCACCCGTTGTTGTTGGTGTTTTTTCAACGATTCACCGACGGTTAGATACTTCAGTGGATCCTTGAGATCGTTGACCTTACTGCTGATGGTGGATGGTGTATCGGGGAGCTTGGTGTAGGTTACGGTAGCTGTGGCGTTGTTGGACTTGCTGAAAAAAAAAATATATATAGTCATAGATTTGTAGGTTGTGAGATGGGTGGACATAGATACGTGAAAAGTGTGAAACATAGATTCATAGATCCTCAAGTTTTATATATCATAGACCCTCAAGTTCTATGATCCATAGATCCGAGATCTTTCAGTTCTATGATCCATAGATTCTCGAATTCTATGATTCATAGCTCCTCAAGTTCCATGATTCATAGATCTTCAAGTTCTATGCACCATAGATCCTCAAGTTCTATGCTCCATAGATCCATAGATTCGTGAGACACAACACACATACATACCGATCTAACGCCTGTTTACAAGTGTTCAAGTGACGTCGCAGATTGCTCAACGAGCACAACTGTCGATTACAGTCGCCGCATACCGCATTAGTCTTCCTGAGATATACCGTATATATCTAAGTAGATCAAAAGTGGTGGATACAGTACACTCCTACAGTACACAATGACACTACACTCTTACCCCGCTTCATGCTCGCTTCCAACACATTCACAATTCGGGTTGGTCGTTTTGTCATCTTCTGGCTCCTCGGGCTCCGCCTCCTTGGCTTTCCTTGACTTGCGGGGCTCCCGTGTGGACCTGCGGGGCTCCTCGACGGGGCTCATGACCACCGGGGTCACTCGCACCGCAACGGGCATTGGCGGCGTTCTGAAAGATCACAACCACACATAGATACAGATACGACACAATATATACAGATATACTCGAACTGATATTGACTTACAATTTGGGGAGAATATCCTCACGATACACCTTACAGTTATTATGGTGCCGACGGAGGCTGCGTTGATTCGCCATGGTTTTCTTGCAGCCGATGCATAGTAGTCGGGTGGTTGGGACCAGTGGGGCTGAGGAGGTCGGGACCACTAGTGGCTCGTCGAGGATTGGGTCCATCATTTGTTCGGGATCTATGCCACCGATTGGCTCGGATCTGGAAAATTTAGGTTTCAGGGGATCTATGATAGATTGATAGATTTTGAGAGGTTTTGATTTTAGGTGTATCTAGATTGCTTCTATGATCTGATCAAGATTCTATGGTTCTATGGTCGTATTCGAGTATTCAGAAGTTTGGGGAATTCTATGACCATAGATCTTAGATTCAATCTGTTGTATGATAGATACATATCACACCTGCCTATCAGAAGTTCTATGCTCACTGTTTCAAGGTTCTATGATATATATGACCATATATTTCAATGACGCTTGTCGAATAAGAATCAAAATTCTATGCTTCTATGATCCACAAGTTTCATGTTTCACGATTCTATGAAATATACGATCATAGATCTCAAATACAATTTGATACAAATTGCGTAGTTCTACTATCATAGATTCCATGTTTTCACGGCTTCATAGAATCCAAAGTTCTATGGATCTATGTTAACAAAATCTGAATTCTATGATCGTCTTACTTCGACGATCGGAAATTCTATGTTAACTGTTTCAGGATTTTATGATATCTATGACCATAGATCTCAAGTACAGACGTGGTATTTGCCAAATTCTATGAGTATAGAAACAAGATTCTTTGGATTTTATGATCATAGATCCTATGTATATGACTATTCGAAATTATCCGTTTACTGCTTCAAGATTCTATGATATCTATGATCATAGATCTCAACAATAATTTGCTGATCATTTTTTGCATGGATTTTATGAGCATAGAGCTGTGATTCTACGGTTGGTTGAAATTCTAGTTCTATGGTCATAGATCTCAACTACAGTCGGCTAACGGAAGGATCTTCCAGTTCAGTGAATTCTATGACCATAGATCTATGATTCGATGGATCTATCGTCATAGATCCTCAAAACTCTCGAGTATCCAAAATTCTATGCTCACTGTTTCAAGATTCTATGATATCTATGACCATAGATTCCAACAACACTTTTGAAGGGTTACATGGAACATAGAATCATTCCTATCACAAGTTCTATGCCCCACAAATCTCAAAAAAACTATCACTCACGGATTCGGATCCAGCGTCATCACATCCTCGATCTGCATGGGTTGAAGTGTCGAATACTGATTGTTACTACTCCAATCCGGATAATCATCAACCGCCGCGTTCAACAAATCAAACTCCGTCCCCGCGCCAAAACTAGTCGTCGTAGTAGTTGGTGTCGTCGAAAAACCATTACTCTCACCATACGAATATGGTGGTGGTGTCAGGTTGGTCATCTGTGGTGCCGCCAACATTGGTGATGGTGATGTCACCCCCACCTGGCTTACTGTAGGTACCGTAACCTTGATGGGTGTCGTCGCACGCGGACAACTCAGTTTGTGGCGTTGAACGCTTCGTTGAGATGCTAGCACCTTGTTGCAGAAGTCGCATGGGAACTCCTGCTTGGGTGTAGTCGCCACCATTGGTGTCACCACCACTGGTTGTGGTGGTGGTGGTGGTGGTTGGATTGGTGGCGTTGGTGCCTCCAAAACTTCAGATGGATGTTTCTCGAAGATCATCTTAACCGTCTTGCCAACTTCGTCATCAACCACGGCTGTTGGTGGTGCAGGTGGTGCGGGTGTTGGTGTATTACTGTAGCCGTTGGATGTTGGTAGCATTAGGTGTTGGTACGGGGAGACGTATTCGTTGAGTTGGACACCTGGTTGCAGGTAGTAGCCGTTCATTTCGTGGGTGTTGAGCTGAAATTAGGAAAGGTTATGGCGGAGTACGGTAGGAGATACAGTGTGATCTACAGTGGGATCTATGGTAGTAGATACAGTAATATCTATGGTAGAAATTAGAAGAAGCTCTATGATAGTAGTTACAGTAGGATCTACGGTGAGAGCTACAGTAGGATCTATGTTAAGAGGTACAGTAAGATCTACGACATTTAGTAGCTACAGTAAGTTCTATAGTAGATACTAGAAGATCTATGATAATAGCTACAGTAGGATCTATGGTATGAACTAGAATATCTATGATAGTAGCTAGAGTAAGATCTATGATAGTAGCTACAATAGGATCTATGGAAGAAGCTACAGTAGGATCTATAGTAGGAGATACAGTTTGATCTATGGTAGGAGCTACAGTCAGACGTATGGCACAAATTACAGTACGATTTATGATAAAAGGTATAGTAGGACCAGTGATAGTAGCTACAGTAATTTCTATGAAAGTAGCTACGGTAGTATTCATGGTAGAAGCTACAGTAAGATCTATAGAAGAGAAGGATCTATGGTTGTATCCACAGTAGGATCTATGATACTCACTAGAGCAAGATCTATGGTAGGAACTATAAGAGTATATATGATCTACCATACAACTACAGTACTACCTACAGTACCACCTATGATCTACCATATATCTACAATATGACTTACATTATTGCCAAACGTCGTTGGTGCTGTATGCTGCTCCTCGTGCTCTGACTCGTATCTGAAAATATCAAACATTTATAGAAATGTACTTTAAGCACCCCATATGGGTGCCTCAACTACTACGTCACTTGAGAATATACACTTCACAAAGTAGTCTCGTTTTCCATATAAACCACTTGAGAAATGCAGATTCTTTTTGGATACAAAATGTGTAGGGAAGTTATATGGTTCTATGAATTTCAACTTCTGTGATTCTATGAATTTCAAGTTCTATGGATCAAATGTTCAATATCTATGAACAAAGGGTTCAATGATTATAAAGTTCTATGGAAGGTGAATCTATGGTTTTATGTACCTGAAAAATCACGATTCTATGCTAGATATAATTCTATGAACTCAAATATCGACGATTCTTACAAATCCCAGTTTTTATGGTTCTATGAATGTTGATAGTCTTGATTCTATGAATTTTACGATTTGTGGTAGGGAAGTTCTATGGTTATATGATTCTATGAAGATTTGGTTCTATGGATCTATGGAAGTCGTGATCTATGGTTCTATGGGTTGCTTATATGATTCTATGAAACTTCAGTTTGGTGGCTGTCGAGTTCTATAGTTCTATGAATTCCGAATTTTATGATTCTATGATTCTCAAAATCTATGATTCTACAAATCCCAAGTTCTATGGTTCTATGACTGAAAGTTCTATGATACCCCAATTCAAGACTTTCACGTTTTATAAATTCTATGAATCTCAAGTCCGAATATTCTATGATATCAAAATGCATAGTTCTACGAATCTCAGTTTCTATGATTCTATGTGATATGGTTCTATGATATTTTGTTTTCTGAGATTCTATGATATTTCAAAATTCTATGATTCGGTTTATCTTCAATTCTATGGTTCTATGAATTTTTGGCTTTGATCTCCAGTCCGAATATACCAGGATATCAAAATCTATGATTCTATGGATCTCAGTTTCTATGCTTCTATGAATTTCTAATTCTATGATTCTATGACATTTCAAAGTTCTATGCTAAAAAAAACTCACTCCTCCCCCTCATCATCACCAGTGCCCAATGGTGCCAATATCGTGCCAAGACCCTCATTGGAGCTGGAAAATCGATATTTTAGGATTAAAACTTTTAGATTTTTCAGAACTTACTAATTCGAAAAATCATAATTATTCACTGATGACGAGGACGCCGATGACGATGATCTACAACATTTTTCTTTCAAATTGTCATAACTTTCGTCATTTTCATCATTTTTGGTAGATCAAAAAACCAAAATGACGGATTTTTCATCGTCTATCGAATGACGCTAACCGTTTTGGTTGAAAAAAACTCACGATGATGCAGTAGCTGTTGGCGGCGGATACGCATATGTGTTGACATTTTGAATCGAGTAAAAATCCGTACTCGACTCCAGTTTGATAGTGGGGGTTGGTGTTTTTTTGGGGAAATAACTACTTTTGGTTGCTGGAAATATTGGAAATTTAAAAAATGGAAAAAAAATACGAAAAAATCGAAGGAAATACGGTAGATCTATGGATCTATGAGAGCTAGTAGAGATCATTCTATGGATAGAGGGGATCTATGATTGATAGAATCTATGAATCTATGATAGACAGGAATCAAAGTTCTATGAAATTTGGTTTCTATGAAATCGAGGATCTAAGATTGACAAGATCTATGAACCTTCAAAAAGTGGGATCTATGGTTCTATGATAGTCAGGTGCCCATGTTCTATGAAATTTGGATTCTATGACAAGACAGTTTATATGCTCGTTAGGATGAGTTCGGAGGATCTATGAATATTAGTTGATAAGGTTCTATGATACCTATGAAACACAAATTCTATGGTCCGCAAAATCTATGGAAGCTGGATTCTATGAAAGTTAAAATAGTTGATTCTTGGAATCTATGATAATCATAGATCCATGAATTTTAGGTTCTATGGATAGTTGAAATCAAGATCTATGACTTTTCGGTTGGCAAGATTTATGGATCTATGGATATGAAAACAGAAGATTCTGTGAAAGTTCGGGTTCTATGATAGATAGTGGAGTGAATCTATGATATCAAGACCTCTGAAAAACAGGCTCTACGAAAATCAGAATCTATGAAAATCATTATCTATGTATGAAAATCAAGATTTATGAAAATCAGTATCTATATTTTTACGATAGTGCAATATACATATCTCACAATTCGATGATATCTATGGTTCTCTATCTATGGATCTATGAATCTATGCACCAACAAAACATGGTATCTATGATTCTATGCCTCCTTCCACTCCCTCAAAACAACAAATTCAATGCATTTTTCCAAGCTCCTACTCCAAATTCCAAAAACTATGATACGATAACAAAATCTATGAATAGAATTACTTTTGGATGATATCTTATCACTAGATTGGTTTATTATGTTCAATTGTATACATCCATCCCTCCTTCTCCATCCCTTTTATTTGGACAATCGACACAATAAAAAACGGGGAGAGAGAGGGGGGAGGTGCAAACAAGGATATGTTTGTTATTACGTTATTATGGATTTTTATTGGATTCTATGAGAGATGGAGAGGGGAGGGATATTATTAGTTCTATGGATGGAGGATGTTGGGATCTATGGTAGGTGGGATATAAGGTTCTATGGAAGTTAGGTTCTATGAAAAATATGATTCTATGGAAGCGATTATACATGGTTCTATGGTATCGAAATTCTATGAATCTATGGAAGTTGGGTTCTATGAATTGAAGATTCTATGATTCTATAGAATTCATTTCATATAATTGTAGGATATTGAAGTTCTATGAAAACAAGGTTCTATGAAACTGAGATTCTATGTTTCTACAAAATCTATGCTTCAATTTTATGACAGTCATGTTCTTTGGTCCTATGGAAACGAGGATCTATGGTTCTATGAAAAAATATTCTACGCTTTTATGTAATTCAGGTCCTATGAAATCAAAGTTCTATGAAAACGAGATTCTATGAAAAATAGTTTCTATGAGAGCAACTTTCTATGAAATTCGAATTCTATGGTAGCGAAGATCTATGGTTCTATGAAAATAATTATTCTATGAATGCTAATTTCGGTAGTTCTATGCATAGAATTTATGGCTGTTTCATGGTTCTATGAAATTCTATGGACGAGTTGTTGAGACATTTATTGGAGGCTACTAAAAACGAATATCTATGAATTATGAAAGCGAAATTCTATGGTTCTATGATAACGATATTCTAGGAATCTATGAAATTAAAGTTCTATGAAAATAAGGTTCTATGAAAACGAATATGTATGATTCTATGAAAACAATTAATCTACGAATTCTGACTTTGGTGGTTCTATGCATAGAATTAACACTGTTTCTAGGTTCTATGAAATTCTATGGTTGAGTTATAGTGTAGTTTTAATCAATGGCGGATTAAAAGTAAAGATCTATGATTCTATGGAAGCGAAGTTCTATGGTTCTATGATAACAATTTTCTATGAATCTATGAAATTAAAGTTCTATGAAAACAAGATTCTATGGTTCTATGAAAATAAGGTTCTATGATTCTATGCAAACAAAATTCTATGCCTATAAAACATTCTATGCCACCAATTTCATAAAACATCCCCAATTCATAATATAAACAAAATCAATGTGCATAGAATTTCGCCATAGAACACCATAGAAAAGTGTAGTATAAACACAGAAAATCGAGGAAAAAATGCGAAGTGAGACAGAGAAAAAAAAAGTGACGTCTATTCTTTATTCTTGGTTGGAATCAAGAGAAGCGGGGGTATATAAAAGGCGAAATAGTGTGTGAAATGGAGAGGGCGCAGACGGCGGATGGGGTAGAGAGGAAAAGGAAAGTGCATCAATTTCAATGTTGTTTTTTTTGTGTGTTTGGTCAAATATAGCAAAGGGTTTCATTTTATATTGATTGAGAATTGGGAAATGGGACAGATGTGCACTAGGAGACAGATGGTAATGGATGGAGTGGGGGGATGGAGGATGGAGAAGATGGAGGAGGGGGATTAAGGGTGTGATAGGTAATTAGATGGATGACATGGTTTTGGGATGTGCCCTAGGGGAAAGTTGTATGAATTTTTTTTTGATTGGTTCTATGGATGGTTCTATGGATCTATGGTGAAGAGGTTCTAGGAAGTTTTGAGGTTCTATGATAGCGCTATAAAGTATTGATAGGTTCTATGGAGGGTTCTATGGCTCCATGAGGGTTTGTAAAAGGTTCTATGGATTTCTATGAAGTTATATGAAAGATCTATGTTTCTATGATCTTTTAAACAGAGTTTCATGATTCTATTGATAATGGTTTCAAGTTCCCCTGACCTGATTAGGTTCTATGAATGATTATATGATTCTATGGAAGGTTCTATGGGATCAACACTACTCCAGTCGAGTTCTAGGTCGAAATTCTATGATATGTATATCAAGTTCTATGATTCTATGACAAGTTCTATGCTATCAGTATCACTCTAGGCAAGTTCTATGCCTAGATTCTATGAAAACCCTATTAAGTTCTATGGAAGGCTCTATGCAACGTTCTATGATTCTATGGAAGGCTCTATGATGAGTTCTATGATTCTAGGCAAGGTTCAATGTATCTATTGAAAGTTCTATGAAAGATTCTATGATTCTATGGAATGTTCTATGATATCAACACTACTTCAGTCAAGTTCTATGCTGTAATTCTATGAATAGTTCTATGATATGCATATTAGGTTCTATGGAAAGTTCTATGTTTCTATGAAAGATTCTATGGATGATTCTATGATTCTTTGCCAAGTTCTATGCTATCAGTATCACTCTCGGCAAGTTCTATGCCTAGATTCTATGAAAACTTCATGAAACTCTGTTCAAGTTCTATGGAAGGTTCTATGATTCTATGAAAACTTCTATGAAGGTTCTATTCTACTTCTCTCCATTCTATGAATCCTATCAAGTTCTATGCCATTTCTAAAGGTTTTATGAATCTAAAAACCTAGTACCTACAAATTCTACAAAAACCATATATATGTATAATAAATATCCAGGCAAAATAATAGGCCGAAAGTGGAAAAGAAGGGAAAATGGAGAAGGAAGAAGAGGGAAAAGAGCACATAGAGCCAAGTGGAGAAGGAGGGAAATTGTATATAATTATTCCCATCGTCTTTTTTTCCATCTCTCCTTCCTCTCTCCATCCACTTCTCCATTCCATTCTCCACTTTTTTCCTTCTTCTTTTTTGCCTATTGTTGTTGTTCGAATGGAATGGAATGCAGTAGAAAAAAAAGATGGATGATGATGAAAAAAAGTGAATGGACAGAAAATTGTGGATGGACAATATCGGTCGGATTACGCGGGTAATGAGGGATATGGATATATGAATCTATGAAGGGATGGATATTTGAGATTTTAGGATAAGGGGATGGAAGGTTCTAGGTGTCTATGAAGCTATGGGGGATGGATTTATGGGATGTTAGGGTTCTATGGTAGTTGGAAAGAGGGGATCTATGGATACTGAGTTCCATGAATTTAAGGATCTATGATTCTATGGGAGTAGTGCTTTATGGCTCTAAGAAACTCAGGATCTATGATTCTATAAAAGTCAGGATCTATGATTCTGTGAATATCAAGTTCTATGATTTTATGGACTTCAGGATCTATGCAAGCAAGAGTTCTATGATTCTATGAGTATCAATTCCTATGATTCTATACATATCAAGTTCTATGTTTTTTTTTTGAAAAGAGGATCTATGATTCTATGGAAGAAAAAGTTCTACAACGATATGAAAACAAAATGTATGATTATATAAATATCAACTTTTATAGTTCTATGGCTACCGGGATCTTTAGTTCTATGGAACTCAGGATCTATGATTCTATGAATATCAAGTTCTATGATTCCATGAATATCAACTTCTATGATTCTACAAGACTCAGGATCTATGCAAGCAAGTGTTCTATGATTCTATGAATAACAAGTTCTATGATTCCATGAATATCAATTCTATGATTCTTCAAAAAAGAGTATCTATGATTCTATGGATATCAGGATCTATTAATCTATGAATATCAAGTTCTTTGATTCTATGAATATCAAGTTTTATGATTCTATGAATATCAAGTTCTATGATTCTATGAAAGTCAGGATCTATGATTCTGTGAAACTAAAAATCTATGATTATATGGTTATTGATTCTATAATTCTATGAAAGTCAGGATCTATGATTCTGTGAAACTAAAAATCTATGATTCTATGGTTATTGATTCTATGATTCTATGGATATCTCATTCTACAAATCTATGAAACTCAGAATCTACGCTAGATATAAACCTATGATTCTCTATTCTATGGATATATAATCAACAAGCAATACGCTTTTGGGCATACACACATAAAACGGAAATACCCATTCTATCATTAATCCATCTAAAACCCACTATTAGTCCAAAATGAGATATATATATATATATTCGCTCTCTATCCACACACACACATAAGCCCCGCCCACTTTCAATGTGCTCCCGGCTCAAAGCTTATGTTTGGCCGGCTCATGTAACCATAGTAATGAGCGACGGCCATTTGTACTATTAATGATGTCTAGCCTCCATCGAAAATTGGGTATATAGGATGTTTTGAGCTAAAGAATTGAGAGTGAGTGTCTTTCGAAAATCGAGGCAAGGCAATAAAACAAGGAGGAGGTTTTATGATGCTTTTTAGCAGCCGAATGAAGATAATGTGCAAAAAATTGTGGATCATGAAAATGGGTGAAGGGGAGATTGTTTGGCTGGAAATGTGATGGTGGCCTAGAAAACCTTATGAGGGGAAAGTTAGGCCATGAAAGTTTTCTAGGCAAAATTGACGAGAATGAGCGAAAATTTTGCTTTTAGAGGAAATATCACTGTTTTTGAACTAAAATATCATAGTGAATTGATGAAAATGAGCAATTTTGTTATCAGTGGTGATGCCATAGAACCCAGAGATTCATAGATCCATAGAACCTTATAACCGAAGGTTCATAGAATCATAGAACTAAAAATTCAAGACAAGCAGGTTCTATGAATCTATGCATAGAACTTCAAGAGGATTTGAGTAAGCTAATGAGATATATGCATAGAAATATACAATCTGAAAGATTCATAGATTCATAGATTCATAGATTCATAGATTCATAGATTCATAGATACATAGATTTATAGATTCATAGATTCATAGATTCATAGATTCATAGATTCATAGATTCATAGATTCATAGATTCATAGATTCATAGATTCATAGATTCATAGATTCATAGATTCATAGATTCATAGATTCATAGATTCATAGATTCATAGATTCATAGATTCATAGATTCATAGATTCATAGATTCATAGATTCATAGATTCATAGATTCATAGATTCATAGATTCATAGATTCATAAAACGTCAAAAAAAAACGTGACCCCCCATATCACCCTCCTTATCACCTCATATCAAAATATCATTGCTTGGAATAAACCTCTTCAAAATCAAGAAGAAATTGGGACAATTTAATAAAAAAAAAGAAAACTTGCAAGTTTCGAAGGAAAAAAGAAAAGAAGAGAAAAGATGTTGTATCTGGATTTCATCTCAATCGTTGGCACCCTACTACCCGTCATTCTTGTCGCCACGTTTTGCGTCAAAAAAGCGAAGCCGGTGACCGTCGGCGGTATCGGCGGAAGTGGAAAGGAGGAAAAGAAGGTCGACAAGCCGGTAAGTCATCACTAAACCTAATTTTTGGGAAAAAATCCGGAAAATTTGCGTCTTTTCCCGACAAAAATCGTGTTTTTCTGATCAAAAAACATGTTTTTTTGACAAAAATGGTATCGATCGAAAAAAAAAACGTTTTTTTAGAAAAAAACGTTTTTTCGAAACCCATCGGCGTAAACCTAAGAATAGAATTTCAGTTTTGGTATCCATAGAACCTCCATATTGTCGTTCTATGATTCATAGATCCATAGAACTTGAAGTTTTATGATCCATAGAACCATAGAATTCAAATATTTATGATCCATAGAATCCTAAAATCATAAAATTTGACTCGTAAAAAACATAGAATTTACTTTTTCGTTATCCATAGAATCTCCAAAAATCTTCTTTCTATGATTCATAGAACCATAGAAACAACAATGGTATGATTCATAGAACCATAGAATATCGAAATTTTGAACCATAGAGCATAGAAACTTGTAATCGAAAAACTAATTTTTGGGAAAAATCGTTTTTATCCGGAAAATTTGCGTCTTTTCCCGACAAAAATCGTGTTTTTCTGACCAAAAACATGTTTTTTTCGACAAAAATGGTATCGATCGAAAAAACGTTTTTTTTTTCAGCAAAAAAACGTTTTTTCGAAACCCATCTGCATCGGCGTAAACCTAAACCTAAGCCTAAAACGAGTGTGTGTGCTCATCGATTCCGGGTACGAGTGTTCGCAATGGAGCGCGTTTGCTCATGATGGTCCCGTAAATGGAGTGGGATCGAAATTTTAGTGTCTGCGTCTCGATAGTTGGATGATCTCTAATTTTTGTAAAAATTGAGATTCTATGATTCTATGATTCATAGAATCATAGATTTTGACATTCATAGAAACATAGAATCCCTAAATTTTGAGTCATAGAACTATCAAAATCATAGAATTCACACTTTTTTAATCCATAGAACCTACATAAATCATATTTTCATGATCCATAGAACCATAGAACTAGCAATACTATGATTCATAGACCCATAGATCCATAGAATTTCAGCCATAGAACTATCGAAATCATAGAACCTTAGGTCCTAAAAATCATAGAATTCAAAATTTTGGTATCCATAGAACCTCTATATTGTCGATCTATGATTCATAGAACCATAGAACTTGAAACTTCATGATCCATAGAATCATAGAATTCAAATATTTATGATCAGTAAAACCATAAAAATCATATAATTTGAGTAGTAAAAACATAGAATTCAATTTTTCGTTATCCATAGAATCACAAAAAATCGTTGTTCTATGACTCATAGAATCATAGAATCCACAATGCTGTGATTCATAGAATCATAGAAAATCAAAACTTTGAATCATAGAATCATCAAAAACACGGAAACTAGATACCTAAAATTCATAGAATCTACATATTCATAATCCATAGAACCATAGAACTCCCATAGAATATTACAATTCTATGATTCATAGAACCTACATCTCCATGAATCATAGAACCCCAAGTTCTATGACCATTCACCGTTCAATGATTCATAGATCTATGGGCAAACAAGGAATTCTATGCCAAAATCGATGTTAGATAAGTTCTTTTTTTCTCAAATGTGTCTCATAAAAGTCGACCAAAAAGAAAAAATATCAGCCAAAAAAACCGGTTTTCAGAAGTCGAAAACCTCTTTTTTTTCGAAAAAAAATAGTATAAACTGAAGAAATTTTCCACTAGTCATTCTGTTCCTGGAATACACGTAACTGATAAAAAGTGTGTATATACTGATAACGAAATGTTGAAAAAATCTATGATAAAAATATTTCGTACCAATTTGTCGAAAAAGTTTCGACGTGAAAAATAAGATCAAAATTGATGAAATCGTGAAAAAACGACTGCGGATTGGTGTGCGAGAGGGTGCAGACGACGAGAGGGTGGCGGGTTGAGTGTGTGGACACGGTGACGCACAAGTGCACACAATGTACCACCAAACTTGCAGATTGGTGCACCAGATGTGGCGGCTCCGAAGCCGGTGTTGCCGGCTGGAACACCGAAATCGACGTCGAAGGTATGGACATAGATTCATGGATTCATAGATTCATAGATTCATAGATTCATAGATTCATAGATTCATAGATTCATAGATTCATAGATTCATAGATTTATAGATTTATAGATTCATAGATTCACTAGATTCATAGATTCATAGATTCATAGATTCATAGATTCATAGATTCATAGATTCATAGATTCATAGATTCATAGAGTCATAGATTTATAGATTCATAGATTCATAGATTCATAGATTCATAGATTCATAGATTCACTAGATTCATAGATTCATAGATTCATAGATTCACTAGATTCATAGATTCATAGATTCATAGATTCACTAGATTCATAGATTCATAGATTCATAGATTCATAGATTCATAGATTCATAGATTCATAGATTCATAGATTCATAGATTCATAGATTCATAGATTCATAGATTCATAGATTCATAGAATTACGATTAACATATCAAAAGTACAATATATCTATGCATAGAACTAAGCATCTGATTACCATAGATCCGAAAATCTATAGATTTCATACTCATACATACCGAATTCTATGATTCTATGAAACAAAGATTCATAGAAATTGAGATTAACATATCAAAAATGCAATGGATCTATGCATAGAACTGAGTAACTGAACACCATAGATCCTCAAATCCATTGATCTATGAAATCTATGATTCTATGAATCATAGATCCATAGAATCATCACATTTTCCAGGAGCCAATGGGATCAACAAAAAACCCAAAAAAGAGTGTGATGAAGGAGCCGGACGACGATGATGATGGTGGTGACATGTTCGCCGAGTTGAAAAAGAAGTTAGCCGGCAAAAAAGCGGACGAGAACAAGGAGGATGATTCGCTGAAATGCGACGACGATGATAACCCAATCGCCGGCTGCAAAATGGTGGAAAATAATCGCCCGAAAAAGGAGAACGTCGATAATAAGAAGGATGGTGTGACGGCACCACCAACCACCAAAACCGCCAAACCCGAGACGAGTGGTGATGTCGCCAAGAAGGCGCCACCAAGTGGTGCACCAACCGGTGGTGGTGGTGGCACAAAACGTGGCGGTCGTGGTGATCGATCGATCATGATGACGCAGTCGGAGAAGGATAAGAGTGTCAAGAATAAGAGATCGGAGGATACGCAAGCAGATGAGGCGCAGGCCCAGATTAGCAAGTTGAAGGAGCCGGCGAAGGCGTCGATGATGATCATGAACGTTTGAGAGCTTATTATTATTATTTTATGAAGAAAAAATGAAGATAATTAAAAACAAAAAGAAATTAACAATTGAAAGCACATGATAAACTTGATTTTCTACACAACTAAACACTGGGAAAGGGGAGTGGGTTTGGGGTTACGGTAGATTGGAGTTTGTGCAAACACCGCGTCGGGTTACTGTAGCTAGACATTGACATTACAGAAATTTTCAACTAGTCTCTGCACACTTGGTCAAAAATACTGAGCTACTGTACCAGACTACTGTAGCTATAGCTTAAAAATGCGAAAATTCTTTTATTTTTGAACTACAGTACCTCGAGAAGTAGTGGATTACGGTAGCTACATACTACAGTAGTCAGAAAGTGTGAAAATTTAGTGACAGAAATTTCAGTTGGTTTCTGCTTAAAAAATGCGCAAATTTGTCAAATTTTTATTCTACAGTAGCCTGGAAATTTGTGGATTACGGTAGCTGAGAACTACTGTAGCTAGATACTGTGAGCCAAGTTTCTGCAAACACTTGCTCAAAAATTCACAACTACGGTACCAGACTACTGTAGCTATAGCTCAAAATTTTGCAAATTTTTCAATTTTTCTACTACAGTATCCCGAAAACTTATGAGTTACGGTATATTGCACAAACTACAGTATACCAAATCCCATATCACAACCCTTTACATAAAACTAAAAAAAACCTAAGAATGATATTGTCGATCAAACTCCTTCCTCTCCTCCTTCATCTCCTTCATCACATGCTCCTCATCCTGTATCGCCTTGATTTTCGCCAACGATTTCGCGCCTTCCCGATCCGACGCCGTGATCGATCGATTCACGATTCGGAAGACATTGCCATTCGCATCGACATGCACATCCAGCGCTCCTTCCTTTGTGATTATCTTTTGCTCTTTTTTGGTGATAAACGATGGGAAATATGACCAAAAGTTGGATTCTAGGGTGGAGAGACGCCATAGAACAACGACAACATCCTCGTTTTCGTAGACGCATGAGCCGATCCACTGAAAGAAAAATATATGAATCTATAAATCTATGAATCTATGAATCTATGAATCTATAAATCTATGAATCTATAAATATATGTATCTATGAATCTATGAATCTATGAATCTATGAATCTATGAATCTCTGAATCGAATCTATGGATTCCTGGTTCTGATCTATGGATGGAAGAACCATAGGTCTATGATTTTTCGAACTCCTTCATTGCATTTCTTTTTTAGTTCTATGCACACATCTCATTAGTTTTTTTTTCAAATCTCCTTAAAGTTTCATGCATAGATGCATAGAATCTGCTGGTTCGGATTTGTGGATTCTATGGATCTTTAAATTCTATCACGTCTTAACTATAACAGAATTGCATATTTTTGCCCAATAATATTTCATTCCAAAAACAGTGATTATTTCCCTAAAAACGATATTTTCTAGAGGTTTCCACGACTTTCAGCCAATTCTCAGCTTTTTTTCGGAAAAATTTATGACTTTATGAAATTCGGAAAAAGTACCTACCTCGACTTTATTAAACGGACTCAAATATCGATAGTACATTCGAACTTTTGCAATGTGCGACAGGAGGCCGGCACGTGATGTTAGGTTGTATTTGAAGAGGCGATCCTCGAATTGAACGTCTTCTTTGCAAATGTCGATGAAGTTTCGAATGTTGGATTTGAGCACTAGTGGCGTCTGAAAAATGTCATTTTATTGAGAAAACGAGCGTTTCAAGATGTTACAACAATAGAAATCGTTGATTTTTGAGAAATAAAACTATTGTCTACTTTAGAAGCTTTCTGCTCTGAAATTGGGGAATATGCTAAACTTTCCATACATTTTGTACCATTTTTGGACGTTTCACGAGCAGAAACGAAAAAATAGATCAATTTTTAAATTTTAAAGCTATTTGGCAACGTTGTATTCACACAATGCTCTATTTTGATACATTTGGATTATTTTTTGAGCATCCGACGAACCATTAGAAAATTCGCAAACCCGAATAAAATAAGTTCTTTTTGAAACGTAAGACTTCCGGGTTTCAAGAGGTTTTGTGTAATTAAATGAGTTTTTCGAATTTTTGGACTCTCTTTATGACAAATTCTTTTCTTTTGAGTTTTTTTAAAAATTGCATCATAATAATTCATAGATTGTTGAAAACACGATTTGATGGTTCATGTTGCTCTATTTAAACAAAAGTATATAATTTTTTGAGAAACATACAATCAATAACAAAATTTTGACATACATCGAAATACATCCACTGTTTGAAACGTACAATTCACAATTCAATAGCAAAAACACGGATTTTCCATGGAATTTTTGTATTACAAAATTCAATTAGAAATAAATGCATAGATTTTGCTTATGTTCAACATTATGGGTAAGTAGAACTTCGAAAACATATAAGATTACTACTTTCCTTTTTTTGAAGCATTAATTTCGATTTTAGAAAAAAAAATTTCTAGCCAAAGTGTTTTTCGAACTTTTTTCAATGGAAAATGTTATTTTAACTCAGTTTGAACTTAATAAAAGCATTTTACGGTTTTATAAGAGCAAATTTATACATCGATTTGTTGGTAAGAGCCTCGTAACCTTCAAATGTGAAAGACCTCTGTTTTTCACCTTTCTTACACCGAAAAAAGCCTATTTTCCTTTAATTTCAACTCGAAAGGCGCATTTTCAACAGGTGTATGTATAGAAGGAGCATTCTTCATGTCTTAATCACCGATTTGAATTGGAAATTACGCGTTTTGTTCGAAACAGTTTTTTAAAACGTTGAAGAAAGTGTTTTTCACATTTTTTACACCGAAAAAGTCAACTTTCTAACAATTTTGACTAAAAACGAGCATTTTTAACAGTTTTATATAAAAGAGCAACACTTTTTATCTTTTAAAAATCGATTTGTTCCGAACAACTCCTCGGAAACTAGAAATTTAGCATTTTGTATCTTTCTAACATCGAAAATGTTAATTGTTATGCAATTTCTACTCCAATCTAGCATTTTTAATGGTTTTATGCATTAGAGCATCTTTTTTTAAATTTTAATTGTTAAAAACTCACCAATCCCTTCAAAACCCAATCAATTTTCAACAAAGTCCCCGTCGTTGGTGCCGCCGTCGCCGATGGTGCTTCTACAACTGTTTCAGCACTCGCCAAACCTCGAAATGCTCCAATATTCTTCAAATTCACTGCAAAAACTTGCTCATTCCTCTATTTTCCGCCTCAAAAACGCCTACATATTCTCCCTTTCGTTTGCCATGACCCAAACCGCGTCAAATTTTGCATTTCGCTGGAAAATTCCTTCGTTTCACCCATTTCCAGCCATTTTTCAAGTATAAAACCATGATTTTACAGCAAAAAAGCGCTCAAAAACCGCGAAAAATTTGAGAATATTTATTTACAAAGCAAGAAGACGAGAAAAAAATGCAACAACAGTCAGTCAATGGAGGGGCAAGTATATTTAAATATGCTGAAAAGGGTGGTAAAGAGTAGATAGAGTAGATCAAATCACAGACAAAGAGACAAAATCTAGGATAGAATTAGAGAAAAGTGATGGAGAAGTGGTAATATACAGGGAAAATCTCACATTTTTTGGGGGAAAGTTATATACAATAAATATATACTCAAATATCATCAATTATTCATCGAAATCGCATTTTTTCTTGTTTGGTGTGCTATGATTCGAGACGGCTGCTTCGCCAATGTTCAGATATTGGCAAATGTGAGCGGGAAGCTTGTTTTGGCTGGCGGAGAGTTGATGGAAGATTGCCTCGGCGGCGGTTAGGATTTCTTCGACGTTTAGATGCATTGAGAGATCGTTGACGTGCTGAAATGATGGTTTTATGATTTTCTGAGGTTCTATGATTTTATGAATCTCAAGTTTTGTGATTTTCTAGTTTTCAAAATTTGTGGATCTATGAATTTCGAATTGTTTAATTGTGTGTAATTTCAGATTCTATGGTTCTATGAATTTCAAATTTTACCGTTCTATGCCTTTTATGTTTTAAGATTCTATGATTTTCTATGATTCTATGATGTTAAAGTTATATAATTTCAAGCCGTCTATGATTCTATGCATTCTATGTTGTACGGTTTTCAAGTTCTACGAATTTCAAAATCTTCCGTTCTATGATTCTATGAATTTCAAATTTTTTGATTTTATGCATGCTGTTATGGACAATTCTATGCATAGAACCTGTCTGGAGCTCCATAGATCTTAGGGATTCTATGACTAACTTATTAGAAATTCTATGCATAGAATTCGCCGTGAGCTCCATATATCTTTAAGGTTTTATGACTACCATGCTGGAAGTTCTATGCATAGAACTTGTCAGGAACTCCATAGATCTTCCAGGTTCTATGACTACCCTACTAGCCTTTCTATGCATAGATTTTTCCACTTTTTCGCAAAACTCAATATTCAAACCACAACATACCTTCAATATCTCCGTCAATCCAAATTGATTATCAATAATCACATTCGTTTGCGAGTCGAGTATCGCCACACAAATCAACAACAAGAATCTCGGACATGGTTGTCCGCTCCACAATACTTCCCACAATTTGCAAGTGTCCATGAATGAGAACTCTCGTTTGAACCACACCAACACCCATCGGAAACAGAAGTACATATCGTCTGATTGGTGGCTTTCTGCAATTTTAATGGTTGATTAGGGCTGAAAATGAGCAAAAATTACCTAGATAATTGGCCAATCTTGGGTTGACAATCATTACCAAATCTCTCAATTGATTCATTTGGAGCTTGATGAATGCCTGATCCTTTTCAAAGTTTTTGTGCTGAAAATCCGAATATCAAGCTCCAAATCAGCGAAAATCGACTTACCGTAATATTCATAAGACCGACGAAACACCAGAATGTGTCGACTTCATCTTGCATGACGAAAAGCAATGGAGACGCGAAATCGCTCATTCCTTGAACGTAGCCCAAATCGAAATTGTACATGACGTAGGTCATGAGGACGTTGTGGAGCAGGGTTAGGTTTGTGTTGTCGTCGCCTTGGAAGAATGGAACGGTACGGTCGGTGCGGGCGACGTCTTTTTCTGAAAATTGATTTTATGAATCTATGTATCTGTATTTATGAATCTATGAATCTATGAATCTATGAATCTATGAATCTATGAATCTTTGAATCTATGAATCTATGAATCTATAAATTTATGAATCTATGAATCTATGAATCTATGAATTCATGAATCTATAAATTTATGAATCTATGAATCTATGAATTCATGAATTTATGAATCTATGAATCATAGAATTCAAAAATTTATAATTCTATGAATCCATAAATAGAATACCGTGGAGCTTTTCCGTCCACGGGTCCCATTGTTTCAGATTTTAGAGTAATTTTGGGCCGAGTCATGGGTCCCGCATTTCTCAAACATTGTAACTTTACCTTCTCTTTATCAAAAGAGAGCATTTTTTCACAATATACACATTTTTGTCGAATACTGGTTCCACCTTATCAACATTTTTCTGAAAACCACGGGTCCCGCTTTTTTTTGTAAAAAAAAGTATTCTGCCTTCGTGTGAATCTATGAGCTTCAATATCCGTAGTTCTATGAATCTATGGTCTCAAAAATAATCGATTTGCTTAAAATCGTCAAAATTTCTCACTTTTTGCTGTTTCACACGAAAAAGAAACATTTCGCTTTAAAAACAAAGCAAGTTTTTTGCTCATTGAACGTTTTTTGTGTAAAAATTTTATTTTCCGGTTCAAAATGTGCTCCCTAGGTACAATTTTCAATTTTTAGCAGTTTTTCAGACATCATTGTTCAAATCAACTCACCAACAAGACTCTTTCTCTTAGCAAACTTGGCAAATCTCCTTTCCTGATCCTCCGTTATCGATCCCCATTGCTTCTTCATATTCTCATATTCCGCCGCCAATTTGACTCGCTTCGCAGCAAAATCCGCATCACTATCCTCCCATCCTCGATATCCCAACAAG
Source organism: Caenorhabditis uteleia (assembly GCA_963573275.1). Classification (NCBI taxonomy): domain Eukaryota; kingdom Metazoa; phylum Nematoda; class Chromadorea; order Rhabditida; family Rhabditidae; genus Caenorhabditis; species Caenorhabditis uteleia. Next base: position 1,427,321 of record OY752134.1, read on the forward strand.
CATTTCCACGCTTCCTTCCTCAGCTCCGCATTGACACCACCACGGAAGATATTCATCTTCAAATGATGCAATTTCGCCGGATCAATCGATCCATCCGACAATTTGAACGAATCATAATTCGCCTTTGTCACCGGCTTCTCACGATAGATATCCGGTCGAGGTGGTAATTCCAGTTGGGTGACAACCTCGAATTCACCACCAGCATCCGAGTGGATTCTTAAATTTCTGACAAACTTTAAATCGAAGCTCCGGGAGCAATATACCTCATCGAATCCTCGAATTGTTCCGACGCATTTCTCAACTCTCGCATCATTCGAATCTTCTCCTCCTGACCAACAGCGTCCGAATCGAGAATCGATGGAATCACTTGATCTTGGACATATGAGGTGATTTTACTGAATGATGTCATCGCTGTCATGTATGGGCTTTGCATGAATCGCTGGAAATAGATTCGTAGATTCATAGATTCCTAGATACACTTACGGATAAAACATCACTATTCTGATCCAACATGCTCACACTTTTCGCCAATGCTTCCGCTTGTTGATCTACAACCATGACGAGATTTGGCTCACGAGCTGAGCGGCGGAGTGTTATATATCTGGAAATTGGGCATTTCAATTGTTGAAAATATGTACTTTGACTTGTTTTTGAGGAAGGAAAAGGGCAAAATGATGTTATTTGTGGAAATTGATGATTTTTTGGCAAGAAGGGGATGAAAATAGCGTTGGAGACGATTTAGATCGGAAAATTCACGTCGCTAGTGAAAATTTATGAAAGAAATTGCATTTTTCGCTTTTCGGTCAGTATAATCAAGATTTTTTGTGATTTTTTGAGCAAAACAAGATAATTTGAATCGATTTCAGCATAGAAAAAAAGCGAAAAGGCAAGTTTTTCAGCTTAAAAAATGCAAAATGTCGAGGAAAATTGCATGTTTTGGAGAAAAAAGGCAAATTACTGGGTTTGAGTTGCTTGGAAACCTAAAACATGACATTTCTTGTGAGTTTGCATGATTTTGCATAATTTTGTGATCAGGAAGTTGTGAAACTAGTAATTTTCTTAGCCAAAACACTGGATATGATTTTACATAGAATCGAGGGACTCGACGACAAAATTAAGCTATTTGATAGATAAAAAATCAAGAAAGCACCACTTTTTAGCTCAAAAAAGTACGTTCTCACCCAAAAAATGGAAAAGATCACATTTTTCATATAACTTTTTTAAAGTTTAATCAATAACTTTTAGAATTAGCCGGTTTTGGTTAAAATTCAGGTGTTCGAATTGCCTGGAGATCGAAAACAAGCCATTTTCTCTGATTTTTCATAATTTTTTGGTCAAGAAATCGTGAAACGACTAATTTTTAATAGTTGAAACACAAGAAATCGAGGTTCTTCGTTATTTTTTTAACCAAAGACAAAATCGGGCCGTTTCCGGTTTTTTTTTGGTGCAAAAAAGTAGAAAAACCTTAATTTTCAGCTGAAGAAGGCAGCTTCTTGCCTAAAAATCAAAAACATTACATTTTTCCTCAAATTGTTTGCATTTTTGGCCGATTAATATAGAGAGTTAGTCGGTTTTAGCTAAAATTGCGAAATTTCAGGCGTTTCAACGCATTCAAAAAACATTTTTACCCGACTTTCGTTGAAAAATAGCGAAAAATCGAAATTTTTAGCTAGAAAAGCATGTTTTTCGAGGAAAATTAGACAATACCTCTGCAAAACATCGATAAATGGGCCAGTTGAGCATTTTCGGAACTCGACAGCTGGGTGATTTGTTCCGTCTTTCAATATGAATCGAATTGTTGGGAATCCTTTTCCTGCAATTTCTTCTTTCCTTTATTTTTAAAGAAAATTACGAAACACTCACCTTTCTTCGGCTCAATATTCAAGAAGCTGTTCATATCATTGATATCAAACGAGAACGCCATTTTCAAGTATGCTTCTGGTGGTGTTGATGGTGAATCGGTGGCGGGTGGTGTATTCCTCAAAAGTGTTTCCGAGCCATTTTCAGTCGTCATCACCCATGCACAATCGGTGTCTTCACATGGTGTCCATTCGATGAAAACGCCGATCGGCTTTTCGATGACGAGAAGAGCACCGAATAGATAGTCGGCACTGACGCCGGCTTCAGTCGTGACTCCTGGGATTTTGCAGACAATCTGGAATAATGAATTTATTAATCTTTGGGTTCAAAAATTGCGTTTATTAACTATTTCTATGCATATATCTTATTAACTTCCTCAAATCCGCCCAAAGTTTTATACATAGATCCACAGAACTGTTGATCGTTGAAAATTTAGTTCTATGATTCTATGGGCCTTTGGTTCTTTGGATCTATGAAATTTCGAACTCTACGGATCAGTTGAATGCCGAATTGCTTTTTTCTTCACAACTCAATAAAATTTAAATCGGAAAACAGTGATTTTTTCCACTAAAAACCTAATTTTTGCACTTTTTGGGTAATTTTCCGCATTTTTAGTGCTGATGATGTAATTTTGCATCCAAATTTGAATGCTTTTTCCAAAAAGCATTCAAAAAATCACAAAAAACTTCTGTAAATCTCATAATTTTGAGCAAAACTGACTCCGTCCAGAGCTTATAGGAATCAACACATTCACACCTAGTCATACAGTATTGAAGGCGATATGGTGACTAAGTCTCCACGGAAACCACAATAACGATGATGTCTGATGATAAACCGCCATCTTCTAAGCTACAGAGCGGGGACGTCACGTATGAATGAGCTTAACATACGAGGCCGTGAACCCAAACACGGCATGGTCGAGACTCGAACTCGAACCCTTAACTGTACGTATCTGTCGCTTATTAGACGGGCGTTTATACCACTCGGCCATCCTGCACATGTGCGCGAACGATCTTTTTGTGGGTGACAACAGCGAGTGGTGCGGGTGAGAAGGGCGAGTGGTCCCACACTCACTATTTTATGAGGATTTCTTGCGAGTAATCAATGAATCTCTACTTTTTTCACGGTTATTCGAAGGTTCTATGCATAGAATTCAATATTTCAATGCTAGTTCTATGTATAGATTATTTTTCAGCATAGATTTTCTGATTAATTCGATGGAATCAACTTCTGTGCATAGATTTTCATAGAATCAAGATTTTTAATCTCATTTTCGCTACTTTTCTTCAATTTTATAAAATTAAATTCTATGCATAGATTTTTATAGAGATTTGTGATTCTAGGGCCGAGCTTTCATACTTTTAGGAAGTTCTATGGCATTTCAAAATTTATTTCTAATGATTTTCACAAATCTATGCATAACAAACGTTTTAAAATAACAATTCTATGTTTCTATTCATAATTTTGTCAATAACATCATAATTTTCAATAAAAATCAACAAAAAAAACCACAAACCTTGTCTGGCACAATACTTCTGGTCAAATTGACCATCGAATCCAGCGATTCGCTCATTTCGTGCTTGTTTTGATCGCGTTTATTCTTCACGTACCGATATGCAAGATATGGCAGCATTCAACGCATAAACTGCAAATTCATGAGGTTTATACGTCATTAATATCACAAATTTCGCAATGTTTACACTCGTTTTTGACTAAAATGACATAAAAATCGAATTTCAATGATGAAACACCTGGAAAACGCATTTTTCATGAAATTTTACATTTTCCAGGTGTAAAAGAATTTTAAATTAGTGTTAAAATATAGGGAAAATGAGAAAAGTCGAGAAAAAACACAAAAAACACTGGAAATTGCGTGAGGAATGTTTACGAGAAAGGAGGCGGGGCTAGTCAGCTGATGGGCGTGGCCTGTTGCAATGTGACGGCACGCGATATTGTTTACATCGTTGCGCTGGCAATCGCTGGTTTTTTGAGTCATTGAGGAATATTGTGGAATGGAAAACGTATGGAATGATAAAGAAAGTAATAAGGAGCATTATTTTTTAAAAAAATTTCAAGTTTTGAAGCGCAGAAAAGTGGTGAAAATGAGCAAAATAGAGGTTGTTGTCATCGAAGGTGTTTTATCGGTTGCGCAACAGATTTATTGACCCCAACCTGCTTGTTCACAGGCATATTCACGTTGCTTTAACCTAATGGAAACTGCATCTGAAGTTATTCGGAGAAGATTTATGTTTTAAACGAAACGTTTTCATAACAACACTCGGCATGTTGTTATTGAGCTCTGAGAAGCTGAGCAATGGAAATCCAGAGCGTGTCGAGTGAATAATAGAAGAAGAGAAAATCAAGTTGATAAAATAGTTCAAGCTTCAAAACTCCTAGGCTAACAAAACGATGACTGGAATAATTTTTTTTGGGAAGATGTATCAGTTCGAGTTTCTTCGAGTTGGTATTCCGGTATTTCATCTTCTTTTTTGTTCAAATAAGTTCAAGCAAAAATGAAAAGCAATATTAAATATGTGCTTGTAACAAAATCCACAGAGAGCATCGTAAGTATAAGAATGACATAACAACGGTGTTTTGGAATCGGAAGGGTTGATTGTTCTTGTAGAACTTATACCGATGTGAAAAGACTTTAATATGCAGAACCCTTGATTCTGAAGTTTTTATTGAATAGTTATTGTATTAGGATAGTTTTTCAGAAAGTGAGAAGTTTCTCTATTTTTTTTCAAATATTGTTTTTTTGAACGTATTGTTCCCACACAAAACCAAAATATCAAGCTGTTTATGATATGCTCATTTAAGACAGTCTGACAGTTTTATATGATTTTTGGCAACGGTTTGAAGATACATAGTGGACAATGGTTTTGTAAATCTACAAGGTTTGCTTGATTCGTGTGAAACTGCTACAGCTGACTAAAAATGTGTTTCCATAGATTTGTCATAGTCGACCAAAAAAAGTGTCCAACTAGTCATTTTTCACATGGATCAGAAGAAACATGCCTATATATTCAACAAAGATTGGTATGATCAAGAAGACCAAAATGCACCAAGAGCCAGATTTTTTATCTTGAAAAAAAACTTCTGGGCAGAATCAAGAGATTCCCAAACTGGACTCTATTTTAGAATTGTTTTCAAAAACAAATAAAACTTTCCTCTCCCGGAACACCTCTCATCTTCCTCATAATTTAAACAATTGTATAATGCAAACATTAAGTAAACAAACACATCTATATTCGTACCATAATTCGCCGACTCACCGTTTGTCCACCTGGTGGTTGAGCCGGCCCTGGAGCCCATCATGACCGATATTGCACATTTGTCCATAACAATGGCTATTCGACTAGTACTATTATTGCTACTATTCCATTTTGTGAATTCTAGAATTCTACATAGAGTAAGTTTCATAGATTCATAGATTCATAGATTCATAGATTCATAGATTCATAGATTCATAGATTCATAGATTCATAGATTCATAGATTCATAGATTCATAGATTCATAGATTCATAGATTCATAGATTCATAGATTCATAGATTCATAGATTCATAGATTCATAGATTCATAGATTCATAGATTCATAGATTCATAGATTCATAGATTCATAGATTCATAGATTCATAGATTCATAGATTCATAGATCCTCGAGTTCTATGCTTCACATATTCATAGATCCTCGAGTTCTATGCTTCATATATTCAAGGAATTTTATTTACAAAACTGCTATGAATCTATGCATATATCCGAGTAACTGAGAACTATAGATCCTCAAATTCATAGATCTCATACACCGAATTCTATGAATCATACATGCATAAATTCATAGATTCATAGATTTTTGTAGCCCCGAGATTTCCGATGTGGTCGGATGATCGTGTTTGGTGATAGCTTATCAGACGATGGTGTCGAGGCGGAAGGTGAAAGTCACGGATTTTTGCGGAACTCGAATGGCAAAGTTTGGCCGGAATACGTGGCGAATATGTTGGAGTGTGAAAGGGCAAGTTGGGTCTTGATTTGGAGGGAATTTCAAGGGCTTTCAGGATTTGAAAAAATTTTTGGAAAAAATTTGGATAGAGATGAGATATGTAGCGTCAGAGATGCTGGATACGTTTTTCGGAGAAAGTGTTTTGTTTCAAATCGAGGCTACTTTGCCACAAAACTGGTTTTTCATGAGAATCAGTTTTCTGAATAACATCTAAAAATAGAATCAATATTCTATATATAGTATATATACCCATTTTTCTTCCAGTACGTCAACTACGCCTACAGTGGCGCCAAATCAGGAATCGGCAATTTTTACTTCGACTCGTTTTCCGGGATACAATGGCAAGTGAATCAGTTTTTGAATAATAACAAGTTTCTATCGGATGGTATGTCGATTCACAATTCAGAATACATCTAGATACTTCAGATCCATTGGTGATCCTCCAAACCGGTGGCACTATCGACTTCTTCTCCGGTGACACCAATTCCACCACTGTTGTTGAGCATATCCAGCAAACGATACAAAATGTTACGCAGACTATGACATCGGGGACTTTAGTGATTCTGAGTCTCTTGGATGTATCTTCGAGTCCTGGGGTTCAAGCTGCGGAAGATTCTGAAGCTCTACAGGAAAGGTTGGGAACCTTGATAGCTGATACCAATAGAGTGAGGTTCCTGATATTTTTTGTATCAAGATATCTGTTCAGCAACTTCACCACATAGTGCTGGATAGTGACCTAGGCACTCGCCGACTTAACCCATTCCTTCGTGTCAAGCTGATTGATATCAACACTATTGCATTGGCAGCCATGCAGTCGATGAATACAACTGAACCTTTTACTCATCATAATCCGGATTTGATGTGAGATATCTAGGCTTATCTATATATCTAAAAAAAGTTTCAGCCCACAAGCAATCTACCGCTATGCATTCCACGATCTATGGAATCCGTCGACAATTGTTCACTATCACATTGCAAAGGAGATTGTTCGGAATTTACAGCAATTCTAATTTTCCTACTTATTCTATTTTTTGTATATGAGTTGATAAATTATTAAAAGAATGCATTTGAACATGAGCACCAGATTTTCAATAGGGCGCATTTATTATCATTCCCATACGAGTCAAGCCCTATGGCCTAGAAAACCCCAAAAATATCTCAAAGCAAAGATAGTATTTGAGATGTGTGCCTTTAAACATTACAGTATACTTAGTTACGTTTCAGGACTACGGTTTAAAGGCGCACAAAGAATCAATGAAGACCCGATGAGTATATATTGATTACTGTAGACCCTGTACAAAATCTTTGTTGGTTGAAAAAAATGTTTTCGATTCCCAGATGGTGTTGTTCTTTTGCGAATCTGTATTAGTAAAAGAGCGCAAAAAATCAATACATGTCCCCCGTTCTTCATCGCGCTCACCCGCACGTATTGTTCTCAGTTTGTTTACGCAGAAACATGAATATCTTCATGTATATACCTGCATTCAATAATAATCTTCTTTGGAACACAAAACTTTTACATTGCCAAACTCCTCGAGCAGTGCTCATTGAGCAACTAAACAGTGGAAATACAGATGTCGTACGTTGGGTTGTCGAAAACAACTCTTTCCAAATTGTGGACAAAGAACGACTAGTTAGAATTTATGAGACTCGTACGTTGAGAACAGGTATGGCGTCTGGCGAACTATTTAATTTGGGTATTAACGGATCTATTATTCCGGTGAGTTACCGTGTTTCCTCGAATAGAACGGCACTGCAAACACTGTAGTAGAATGATCATATCTAGAATTCTACGACAATTATCAAAAAGTTGTCAACAGCAAACTTGTAGAGAAAGTTATGATCTACAATTTTGCAATTGATAACTTTTTGATAGCTCTTCTAGATTACGAGATATTATCATTCTTCGGTGGGGTTTGTTCTATTTGAGAAAATAGGGTATGTACTTTCAGAATATTTGTGGATTTAACTTTCTGTTCAGATTGAAGGTGATGAAACAAATTCAATGTTCAGGATGTTGACTCTATCAACTGAACGGCGTCTCTATGTGAATGATCTGAAGACAGGGCCGGTTCACGAATGGATCGTCAAGTTTCTACTGGAACAGACAAGAACGGACTGGGTTTAATGGATAGATAAAGATAATTTGATCTTTCAAATTTTAAATTGTGCCATGTTTGGAGAAGTTTATGCTGAGATAAATGGATTTGAAAAAACAATAGGCTCGACGCTTGTCAAATTATCGCTAGCTGGTTATTGCCTCACCTCAGTGTTGACAAAAGTAAGGTATGATTTAGGTTAACAAAAATCCGTTTTTTAAAATTCAGATAAAAAACCAAGCATATGTCTATCGATTCAACGCAACATGGTTCAATCAAGAAGTTAATAAATCAGCAAGTGGGATTGAAATGTTTGTGAGTCCGGACGAATTGATCGCAATGAGTCGAATTCGTTTTCCGACATTGACAAAATAAACATTTTTCTGATTTTATTATATGAGTTGATGAATTATTGAAAGAACGCATTTTGAACTATATATGTGATTTTAACTTTTGAAACCATTTATTCGGGAAAAATGCCTCATCGATATTAGCAATAGAGCGCATTTACATCATATATATATGAAAGATCGATAACTGTCGAACGTGACATAACTAGGGTACTGCGTTCAAATTGTATACGAATTCATATCGCTGCACCTGTGCTTTTCTCAATTGTGTTCTTTAAAAAAAATGGATATTATACTGCATTTAAACAGATGGAACATTGATAGACATCTGAACACTAAACTCCGTCACTACCATACCGCTCGTGCAGTGTTGATAGAACTACTCAACGACGGAAAATCAGACGCCGTTCGATGGGTTATTGAAGGCTACAACTTCAAGATTGTTGATAAGGCTAAACTTCATAAATTTTATGCTGCTCGTGCATTAAGTTCTGATTACGCAGCTGACGATATATACGATATGGATATCAATGGATCTATCATTCCGGTTAGTTACCTTCCAAGTTATATATAGCCTCTGTTCTATTCCAGATTGAGGAGGACAACAAAAAGTCGATATTCACGCTTATAACTATGGCAGAAGAACAGCGACCATATGTTAATGACCTGTGTACGGGCCCGGTCTTTGAATGGATCATCAAATTCCTCCTTGAACAAACTAGGACAGACTGGGTACAGTGGTTGAACAAAGAAAACTTAGAGTTCCGAGTAGCCAACTTGGAAGAGTTTGGACGCATGTATGCTCACATACATAACTTTCCGCAAACGGCTGGATCGACAATTGTTAAACTGTCGCTATCTAGTTATTGCCTCACATCAGTTTTGAGAAAAGTAAGATATTAGTCAAACTTCAAAAAAACGAATCGTTTCTTCATCAGAACAAAAATCAAGCAAACGTCTACCAATTCAACGCAGAGTGGTTCAATCGAGAAGTTAATAAGCCGGCGACCAAAGTCGAAATATATCGGAGCCAGAACGCGTTGATCGAAATGAGTCGAGCCCGTTTTCCGACACTCACAATATAATTTTTTTCTCTGAATTTGATTCCAATAACTTTTTGAAAACAAAACAGGTGACACTTGTTTTATTCGAAGAAGCATGTATTTTTGAAACAATTATCTGATCATGAAACTTTTTTATTTTCTGCTAACAATATCTACTTTCCCCAAAAAGGAAATGACAATATTGTTTTTGTGCTTTGTAAATCATATCTGTCAAGTCCCCGACCACACCACAACATTACATTATAAGACAATGAATTATGAAAATGGATCCTCACTGTTCCCTCCTCCGTCACCTTGTTGGAGGTCTGGTCATTTGTTACGTCATTAAATCGATAGGCCTATTCGCATCTTTATAATTTACACAACTGTACCACCTGCTCTATACTGCCTCGAAACCCTCTATATAGTGACTCTTGCGTTCTTGTTCAACTATGGATGTGATTTCAATTGCTGGCCATGAACCTCGGTATATCGGCACCAAGCTTCTTCATTATCACACTCCACGCGCTGTACTGATTCGACAATTAAACAACACAGCACAAAACGTTGTTAAATGGCTCGACGATGACAGTTTTGAGATATTGGACCCATCAAAGCTGAGTAGAGCATATTCTAATCATGGACTACGTGGAAGATGTGGACAATGGCAGATATTTGATTCGGATATTCGAGGGTCGATCGTTCCAGTTAGTCTTCTCAGTACTTGTTTATGAACGTGATGTATTTCAGCTCGATGGTGATTTTTTTCAATCAGAGTTCAAGCTCTTGACATTATCAACGGAACGACGAGTATATGTGAATGATCTGGTTCCTGGTCCAGTCCACGAATGGATCATCAAATTCCTTTTGGAGCAAACTAGAACCGACTGGGTGCAATGGACAAACAAGAAAAGATTGACGTTTCAAATCACCAACATTGATTCGTTTGGAAAGATGTATGCTCGTATCCACGGTTTGAAAGAATCTACGGGACCCACAATTATCAAGTTAGCTTTGACTGGCTACTGTCTTACGTCAGTCTTGCAGAAAGTTAGTTTTTCTCACGCTTATAACGTATCCGAACATTTTTTCAGAAAAAGAACGGACAAAACGTGTACAAGTTCAATACCAAATGGTACAGGCGAGAAGTTGAGAAAGCAGCCAAGGGTGGTGTGGAGAGAATTGAGTGCTCAAATGCTATGATTGAAAATAGTCGGCTCCGCTTTCCGGAACTGACATTGTAAACATTGTTTTGAATATAAAAATACATTTTTTGTTGGAATAAATTTTGTGTTGTGTTTAAAAACTCTTTTTTGTTTTTTCCCCGTAAATCATAACTTCCAAACAACCCGCCGACCCCAGGAGAGCGCACAAGGCAATGTACACCTTGTTAGAAAAATCGATTCTTACTGTTCCATCCTCCGTCATGCAAAGAGAGGTCTACTCATTTGTTACGTTGCCAGATCAATAAACCTATTCCCATTTTCATTCCGTTTAAATCATGAAAGTATGCGTTCAAACCAGCCGCTCAACTTATTTTCTCTACAACAAACTTTTACATTATAATACTCCACGTGCTGTTCTCATCGAGGTGCTCGACCATGAAAGTACAGATGTGGCAGAGTGGATTGTGAGAAATGAAACTTTTCGAATCAATAATTTCAATAAACTTCGAAATATTTGGGCTCAACGCACAATGAGTCGGATTGTTGAAGTCAAGGAAATGTTTGATATTGGGTTTTTTGGAGCGATTGTCAAGGTAAATGTTTTTCTCATAAAACTATAAAATTATTTTTAACAGCTTGAGGAAGAATCTACATATCGACTAATTACATTGGCATCAGAGAGGCGTCCTTATGTGAATGACTTAGTGGTTGGCCCAGTTCATGAATGGATCATCAAGTTCCTACTGGAACAAACTAGAACAGATTGGGTGCAATGGACCGACAAGGACAACTTAGAATTCCAAGTTTCAAACCTTGACAGTTTTGGTGGATTGTATGCTACTATACATGGATTCCATGAAAACACGGGCCATGCGACTATCAATCTATCGTTGGCTGGTTATTGTAGCACACAAATTATGACTAAGGTAAGTTTTCCACAAGATTATATAACAGAATTGATTGTTTCAGATTGATGCTCATAAATATCGTTTCAATGCGGACTGGTATAACAGAGAAATCAACAAGGCGCCTAAAGATGGAGTGGAGTATCATGAGGGAGTGGATAGGGTGCATGACTTGAGTAGGACGAAATTTCCAACTTTGACATTACCTGCTGAGTGATAATAAAATGATTCTTTGAACAAATTCAGTGTTTATAATGTTGATTCACAATATTTTTACGCATTCGGAGCTTAAGTATAGTCAAAAAGCGTTAAAATTTTGCAAGTTTCTACTGATGAGACTCTGTCCTTCATGTCGTCTAGATATTTGAGTCGCATCGACTGCGCATAACCTTCAATTTCTCTCCGATTTTTATTCATTATATATTCTACATTCTAAATTTTTCGTTCTATTATGGTCATTAAATTGAGATAGTGCAGTTGTGATGTAAGCTCCAATGGTCCATTTGACTGCTTTAGCTGGACAAGCACTCTTTGGACCTGTTCCGGACCCAATCAAGGTCTCACTACCAAACAATTAATCCTAGCAATTAGATGCCTACGTCAGCTCACCGTTAGTAGAGCGCATTTGCATATATACGAAAAGAGACCTCCCCGCTCAAGATTGCGCAAGTATTGATTCTCCATCGTCTTTCTTTGTATTATTCACAATCATGGACTTTGGAAACATAGACATTTTTGATTTGATTTTTCGTGATAGAATTGAACCAATCAGAATTGCTACAAACGTCAAAATCCGACATTACAATACCCCTCGCGCTTTATTGATTCGACTTTTGAACAACGGAAAAACGGATGTTGTTGAATGGATCACTCATGGAGACAGTTTTTTGATTAAAGACAAAGTAAAAATGGCCAACATTTGGTCGTCTCAAACATTGGAAATGCCCGTCAGTTTTGGTCCGTTTTCTGAAAACGAATTCGATCTTGAGCTTGGAGGATCGATCGTTCATGTGAGTATTTAAAAGAAAGCAAATTTCTTATCTAAGTTTGTAATTCAGATAGAATATAATACATTCAAGTTATTAACCTTGTCAACTGAACTGCGTCCATATGTGAACGACTTAGTCAAAGGACCGGTCCATGAGTGGATCATCAAGTTTCTTCTGGAACAAACCCGAACTGATTGGGTACAATGGACCGACAAAGAAGCCTTGGAGTTCACAGTTCTAAACTTTGAGAAATTCGGAGAAATGTTTGCTCGTATCCATAACTTGGATGACACCATTGGATCAGCATTTATCAAGCATACCTTGGCTGGATACTGTTTGACAAAAGTGATGACCAAAGTTAGTTTGATTTTTTGAGAAAATGACAAAATTGAACGTTCAGATCAACAACGAAACATTCAAGTTCAATGCTGATTGGTATAAACGGGAAGTTATAAAAACACCAAGTGACTATCCGCCTAAACGCAGTTATGACAAATGGCGCGATTTGCAATTGGAGACTCAAGAAGCGATGATTGCAATAAGTCGCACCAATTTTCCGGATTTAACTTTATGATTAACTTTTGCATACGATGATGATAAATATTTGATTTTCTGATTTTGCGGTGTTCGGAAATAACTACAGTATCTTTTAGCAATCAAACGTGTTTGTAGTATTATTGGGCGGGTTGTGTCCTCCCAGTTTTGAATGAGACATGTGAGTCGGGTTAGGACGTGCCTCCCTATGAAAAATCAATGAATAAACAGATTCTAACTGCTGCGCTGGTCACTCATCTCAATCTTTTTTTCAGGTCCATAAATTTCTCCTCACAATGATATTGGAAATGTTCTTTCCTGATTGGAGTGAATTGCCATCCAATGAAAGGCTTTTACATTATTACACTCCGCGTGTAGTCCTTATGGAACATCTCAACAACACAACTTTTGTTGACTATGAACCAGATTCGCGAATATTCCAATACAAAAATTGGTATGAACTCACCGGTATTTGGGCGCGACGAACTCTAAGGCATATACATATAAATAAAGGAATCCTTTTTATAGTGGACTTGAATGGATCCATCGTGCCAGTAAGTTACCGTGATTTTGAAACAGTTTTTTAGCTGACTTTTAGATCACTGTGATTGAGGATGGGAAAACAATAACAAAATTCAAACTGTTAACATTGTCAACCGAACGACGCCGCTATGTGAATGACTTAGTCGTTGGTCCAGTCCATGAATGGATCATCAAGTTTCTTCTGGAACAAACTAGAACCGACTGGGTGCAATGGACAGACAAGGATCAATTGGAGTTTCATGTTATCAACTTTGACGACTTCGGAAAGATGTACGCTCGTATTCATGGCTTGAAACCTACCTCAGGACCCACAGTTGTCAAACTTTCTTTAAGTGGATATTGCCTAACATCAGTCATGAGTAAAGTGAGTTCCCATTACAGCTGCAAAAAAATTCAAAATTTTTAGGTTGGCAATGGCTACAAATTTGATTCAAAATGGTACAATCGGGAAATCAACAAAGCAGCGAAAACTGGTGTTGAGGTGGTGAAACCTGCCGCTGTCAGCACTGCATTCAGTCGCGCCATGTTTCCAGATTTAACTATATAATTTCTTCACGTTGATTGTTTGATAAAGATTTTTCGAATCAAAAATGTTTACCGTACTCCGAGCGCATTTTGCCTCTCCAGCTAAGAAAATTGATGAGGCACCTGTTTGAGCATCAGTGATAGTGACTCATGTTTCCGGATTTAACTTACTTATTTATTCTCACAGGTGGTTCAATAAAATTTTTTCAAATCAAGAATGTTACAACAATTGTCAGTGGAGCGTATTTACTTCTTTGCGCGGGAAAACAATCGATGAGACGTCAGAGTGAAAACCTGCGCAGTAATTCATACTCACGCGCGCATCCTTTCTCTGAGAAACATTAGCTCGTCCAAAAAATGAATATACCCGTAGAGTTGAATAGAGTGCTGCAAATAATTTTGTCATATTTTATCCCACCTTCAAATCAACCCGTTCCCAAACGTTCACACTATAATACTCCTCGAGCAGTGCTCATTGAGCATCTAAACAACAATGATTTGGTCCGATATGACTCGGAATCCCGCACATTCAAGTTCAAGGACAATGGTCAGCTGAGCTTGATTTGGTCAGGTCGTACGATAGAACCACATCAACGTGGATACTTATATTTTAGAGATGATTTGGAGGGGTCTATAATTCCAGTAAGTTATAACTTTTGCCTACCAAACTTATTCGCATTTTCGGTTGGTGATGACGGATCCTTCAAACTTGTAACATTGTCAACCGAACAACGAACGCATGTAAATGATATGGTCACTGGACCAGTTCACGAATGGATCATCAGATTTTTACTAGAACAAATAAGGACGGACTGGGTACAATGGACAGACAAAGATACGTTAGCATTTAAATTTAGTAATGTTCAAGAGTTCGGGAAAATGTATGCTCATGTTCATGGTTTGAAAGAATCAACAGGGTCCACAGTAATCAAAATCTCGTTGGCTGGTTATTGTTTGACGAAAGTAATGGAGAAAGTGAGTTTTCGACAAATTTCGTTCATTAAATTCACTACCACAACGTTCAATACTGAGTCGAAACAATACGTCCCTTGTAAATTGTTTGTTTGCGTTCCAGCTAGAAATGAGTATACACCGTATTTTAAACATGTTTTTGCACAACTTTCGTTGAAACGCCAGTCTTTCATGTTCCTGTATGTGCCTTTACTACAGTATGCCCACCCGCATACTGTTTTGAAGGCGCATATCTGCAATGCTTTGAAACTTGCGGCACATTCAACAAATCTACTCATTTTCCAGGTCAACGGCCATTCCAATACCTACAAAATCCGACCAGAATGGTATTTCCGAGAAATAAACAAAAAAGGGAAAGACTTTTATCTAATGGAGTCTCAAGATTCAATGATTGCCAACAGTCGCGCTCGTTTTCCAGAGATGACATTATAACTTTGAAAAAATGTTTTTTGGTATACTGTATTCAAGGCACATGCCTCTGTTTGATATTCAAAAAAAAAGATTTTATATGGAAATACCATAACCAGATTAAAAAAGTACGATAATTATTATGACTCCTTCTTTTCCGATGCTTCAGAATTCATGTTCAATCATGTGTTATTTCCTTCAGGATTCACCCACAATTCAATTTTGATTCACAAGTTTGCAACAATACTATCGCTTTTCTAGTTTTATCAAATGACCACTGCGTAGATCATCATAATATGCAGCCCGCATATTCATCTGGACTTTTTTACACAGTATATCGATTCTAGAATTCAACCTCGTGGAACAACTAGAAGAATGAATTGAATACTGATAAAATAAATTAACTCCATAAAACTGTAATTTTTCACCGTTTCAAATACTATATAGTACTTGTTTTATTTTTGAAACAACAGTTTTTGACTCTCATATTGCGGAAAATTAGATACTAAAAACATCTATCCAATTGGATTCTCACAACATAACTTCATCAAAAATGTTTGGTCTAAAACTGTATTTTGATAGAATATTTCTACTGATGCATATAGTTTTAAACTTCAAATGCATAAAATATGGCTTTCCATACTCGAAAAGTGTTTATATTCAAAAAAACATAACCAGATAAAAAAGTTCTAAAATTATTCTGACTCCTTCTTTTCCGATGCTTCAGATTTTTTCACCTCAGTAATCACAGTAGTCTTCCCAATATCTGAAATTCCTTCTGAAACTGAATCACCAGCTGATTCAGATCCATCTGCTCCAGGATCCTCCATCTCCTTCACTTCCGTCATTTTCATAATCCACACATCTCCATCTGCTCCAGGATCCTTCTGAGCCTCGAGCTCTTCGGGCTCCGTTGCTCCAAGTGTCGCCTCTTCCAACAACTCCTCCACCGCCGCAATATTTCTATAAATCTGCAAAACCAGCACCATTCAATTCAAAACCATGCACATTTTCAATTTTATATATCTGTATAGAAATAAAAAAAAGGTCTGGTTTTTTGACAAATAAAATAGGATAAGGGGGGATGGGATGGGGGGATGGAATACTATGGCTCCAATTCGCGATTCGAATATGCTCACCAGAATCTTTTAAAACTATCCATTAAGAAATTATCAAGAGAGAAAAACTATCGCTTTTTGCAAAAAGAGGTGGGCTAAAAAACAACACAAAGTTCAATCAGGTTTTGGTTAGAATGATAGACGGGGGAGAACGAATATATATATGGTAGGTCAAGAAACACACACATACAGGAAAAGAGCCGCCAAATGATGAATAGATGGATGGGGAATGTTCATGACAATCGAATAGATACGGGGAAAATTGATCTACTGATATATCAATATCAATATCAGTATATCATCACAACTTGGAGAGAGATAGAGAGAAAAAGATAGACAAACGACTTAGCATTGGGGTGGATTTTTGTGTGGGGATGGGGAGAAGGACAGAAATATGGGAAAAAACGAGAAACAAGGTGTATATGTAAAATTGCTATATAAAACAATGACAATCATCATGCCACTGGTGGTGGTGGTGGTGGTTGATCGTCCCTTTTGTCGTCGCTATCGCACATTTTCAATTTATTCATCAGCTCACAATTTGTCTTGTCCTAAAAGCACATAGGTTTGGATACACGGACAAGAAGCATGGGGAAAAAGTTTGGAAAAAATATTCGAAAACTAACCTCTTCTTCACGAACAAACTTTCCAAACTCCTTCATCATGTCATTGATGTCTGGCTCGTCGTCGCCTGCAAGTGCTTTGAACAAATTAGTCGGGGTTTTCGAAAAAAAGTATTTGGGGGGGGGGTTCTATGAGATTGTGGGATCTATGAAATTCACAAAGTTGGAGATCTATGAAATTTATGAAACTTTAATTCTATGGAATCGTGGGATCATTGAATTCAAAACTCTATACAAGCAAAGTTATATGAAATCTATGAATCCACAACTCTATATCTATGATATGAAAATTCCATGGATATATGATTCCATTTCTATGAAACCTACGATGCTACAATTCTATGGATCTATGATAGCAAAGTTTGATAGATCTATGGAATCAAAGATCTATGAAATCTATGATTCTACAATTTCAAGGCTTTATGAAAGCAAAGTTCTATATAAATTCTGAAATCAGAATTCTATGCGATCTATGATGCTACAATTACATAGATCTATGAAATCAAAGATCTGTGGGATCTATGAAGTTAGAATTCTATGAAACCCATAAAACTATATTTCCATGATATCTATGAAAACACAATTCTATGAATTTTTGAAGAAAAATTCTATGGAATTTTTGAAACTCCAGTTCTATGAAATCTATGATGCAACAATTCTATAGATCTATGAAATCAAAGATCTATGGGATCTATGAAAGTAAAGTTGTATGTAATCTATGATCAAAAATCTAGGAACTATCGATTCTCTGGGATCTATGAATCAAAAAAAAACTCACCAGCTTTCAACTCCATCGCATCAATATGTCTCTCCATAAACTGTCTCTCCTCCTCCGTCAAATCCGCATCAATATCATCCGATGCTCTCGTCAGACCGCCACCATTCAACGAGTGCGCTTCCGAATGCGCCGGCAAACGATCCCAACCTCGCTGACGGCATTCAATCAACGCGTGAATCTGCGCTTTGATCGTCTCCGACAATTGTGGTGATCCATTCGCATATCCGCCCATCTTCGTCAAAATCTCATCCATTCGACCTCTCAATTGCGAATCATCGTCCAACTCAGCGCCCGACACCTTCAACACTCTCATCATCGCCTTCATATAATCATCAGTTGGTGTGAATCGAAGAATATCCTCCAATTGTTCGCACAACGCCACACCAAGACGATCGAATCGTTTGCCGCTGCCCATGACGAGCCGAACGAATAGTTCAGCGTAGAAGATCGCCAAATACACTCGCATATCATTCTCCATCGATTTTCGATCGTTATGGAATTGCATCATCACGGGAACGATGACTTCGCGGAAGAAGTTTGGCAATTCCAACACCAACGTCTCCAACAATTTCGAGTACATGTATTGCGGATCGGATCGACGGAATTGGTCACCCGGTGTCATTGAGTACGCCTGAAATTAGATACATTGAAGCTATCAAGGTAAAAATGAGGCTTACCATCTCAAAAATCAATCGAACAGCGACATTCTTCGATTCCAAATCCATGATCGGATCCTCGAAACGTTGTCGGATCGCCGCGTTCCACGATGAGTCATCCTCGCCGCCTTCCGACAATAGTTGCTCACACCCGATTTGTATCTGTAATTAGTTTCATTATTTACAATGCTTGACGCTACTTTTTGAAGAGGGAAGGCGCTTTTTTAGAACAAAATTGTGTTTTTTTGCAGTTTTCAACTTGAAAAATAGAAAAGTTTGTGAATTTAACTATTCCACATGGAAAAATGAGAGAAAAAGGAACTTTGCACTTTTGGAATCGAAAAAAACGATTTGTAAGTCGAAAAAGAAGCAATTTGTCATTTCCAGCTGTGAAAACAAGTTTTTTTGCGAATTATGAGTGAAATAATTGAAATATGTTCTATTTTCAATGAGAATTTTCAAAATTTGAGCTAAAATCGATAATATTGGTGCTAGAATACTAGATTTGCTTCAAAAAAGGATATATTTTCCAAAAAATAACGATTTCTAATAAATCTCGAGTGAGTTGAGGGTAATTTGTGTATTTTACACAACAAAATCCTCTTTTCGGACAAAAATGCACGGAAGTAGATATTTTTCATATATTTTCTTTTCAAAAGCACTCAAATTACAACAAAAACGTTCCTTTTTCTCTCCGAAAAATGAAAACTGTGGAAAAACCAACTGTTGGGTGCAAAAAACTAATAAAACTGTTCGAATATGTGCAAAATAGTACATTTTTGCAGTTTTCTTCTCATAAAAACTCATTTTCTTTCAATTTTGAGCGAAATGGAGACAATTCGTGGCTCTCAGACAACAAAATTCACTTTTTTCGTTCAAAAATGCATACAATTCCCCGTTTTCCGTTTAAAAGACAACAAAAACGCTTTTTCTTCATTGAAAAGCGCTTCTCGAGCCAATATCCAATAAAACGAGCCCAACAACAAAAAAACACACCTCAGCCAACAAAGACGACGCTTTACAATCAATCATCGCGTCATACAACTCTTTCGATGGCATGTATTGTTGCGATTGTTGTCCAAATTGGGCGAATGCATCAATGCCATTCTAAAAAATCACATTGATCCTGGATATAGGCTACAGTATATACCTGATCATCTGGATACTGTTGATACATCATCTGATAATTCGATTGGTGCCCGCCGTATGAGTGCTGCTGCAACATTTTTTGCTGATTTTTTTCAAGACTGAAGGTGGCTGGGAAGATAATGGGCGGGGGAAAAACGACAGAAGAAAACAACTTATGATGTTTGGGCAGAAAAAAAACAAAACCACATGGTCAGGCGAGTGACTGGGAGAGGAGTAGGTGAATCAAAAAACTTCCTGCCCTATTTCTATGTGAATGAACAACAGGCACAGCATTAGCAGCGGGAAAAGTTCCACGAGACACGAAAAAGAGAGAAAAAGAGAGAGGGATGCGGCTTTTGCCGCGACGAGAACACTTTTTATCGATTGATCATCATCGCCCTCCTCTCTTGTTTTTCCCGACTTTTCCCTATCTATTGATAACAAAAAAAAAGAAGTGATAACACAAGATTTTACTATGTTTTTTGTTGAAATTAAACCCAAAAATAGCGTCCTTGACGACCCTAATTGGAGGAAAAATGCTGTGGAACGAAACATGTTTTGTGTTTCGAGACCACCCGAAGACGAAATTCGACACTCTTTTTCGTGTTTTACAACAAAATAGAACGACAAGTGGTCAATATGCATTGCTCACTTTTGAAAATCAAAACGTGGCAAACTGTCAAAAATTTCACGTTTATTGTTGATTTTTTGATGAGGAAAAATAAGGCTGAGCAACACATTTTTATCGCGATGGAAAAAAATTGTTTTTTGTTGAAAATTGCTTTTTTTGTGGACGATTTGAGACCCAGCGGGGTTGAAATTGTTATTGTATCGAAAATTCTATGCATATAATTCGATCTCATAAAAAAATATGAAAGCTGTGCCTTAGACTTTCAAGATTTTTTGGAAATCTATGCCTAGAATTGCTGAAAAGTGTGAAAGCTGAAGCATATAATTACTAGATTCTATGGGAATATGCATAGAATTCGAAGTCGGAGAATCGCGAAATTTGCGGAAACTGAGTCATGAATATATCTCGGTTCTATGAAAATCTTTGCATAGAATTCGATTTCATAAAATTGCTGGAAAATATGGAAGCTGTGCCATAGAATTTCAAGATTTTTTATAAATCTACGCATAGAATTTAAAGCAGAACTATAGAATAGCTAGGTTCTATGGAAATCTATGCATAGAATTGCACGAAAGTATGTATGTTGAGCCATAAATTTTCTAGATTTTGTAGAAATCTATGCATAGAATTGATAACAGGATCATAGATTTACTAGGTTCTATGGAAATTTATCTATAGAATTTCATACCATAGAATTGCTCGAAAATATGCATGCTGGGCTACAAAATTTTTAGATTTTATGGAAATCTATGCATAGGGCCATAGAATTTCTAAATTCTATGGAAATCTATGCATAGAATTTTATATCATAAAATTTCTCGAAAGTATGCATGCTGGTTTGCAGGAATTCTAGATTCTATGAAACTCTATGCATAGAATTGCTCAAAGGTATGGTCATAGAATTACTAGGTTCTATGGAACTTCATACATAGAATTGCTCGAAAGTATGCATGCTGGTCCATAGAATTTCTAGATTCTATGGAAATACATTCATAGAATTTTACACCATAGAATTGCTGCAAAGTATACATGCTGGGCCACAAAATTACTAGATTCTATGGAAATCTATGCATAGAATCACTCGAAAGTGTGTATCCAGAGGAATAGACTTTCTAAATTCTATGGAAATCTATGCGTAGAATAAACATACAAATATTGAGTTCTATGCATAGAATTGCTGAAAGGATGGACGCTGGACCATAGAATTACAAGGTCTATGAAAATCTATGAATAGAATTTCAGTACAATTGTGGAAAATACCACAGATTCATCGATCTAGACCAAACCTCAACAATACAAAAATGTTCGTTCATCAAAATTTTGCGAACAAATACCAGGCAAAAGCCTCTCTCTCTCTCCTACAGTGTGGGTCGGAAAAGAAGAAGTGTGACTTAATAAAAACTGTGTCTATACATTCACTGACGAAAGGAGCATCGATTGTGCAAATAAAATACATATTTGCTGTAGGTAGCGAAAATAGTAGCCTGTCCGAGGGAGTTTTTATGCAAATCGCTATGTACCGCCCGCATTTTTGCATAAAAAACCACTTACATAACTATCCTGCGCCCAATAGTTTTGCTGTTGCTGTTGCTGATGATGTTGTTGTTGTGATTGTTGATAATCACAACTCCGCCCGTATCCTTGTCTACCGCCACCCATCACCATTTGCGACGATTGTTGTCGAGGGACGAACACGCTCGCCTGCGGATTGAACGAGAACGATGGACCCCGATGTTGCTGGTGTTGTTGGTATTGTTGGTGCAGATGGAGGTTCGGGACTGCAAAACAGCTCTTTTTATCGATTTTTGATAGAAAAACACTCACTATGATTCATAATATGCTGTTGTTGGCTTTGTTGTTGATGCCCGTACGGCTGCTGGTTATGAAGTTGCCGGCTCATCGCTGATTGTTGAGCGTTTGACATTTGGTTCGGCCGGTAACCGCCAACTGGAGCGTTTTGCAAGCCATAGTAAGCTGAAATATTGATTTTTGAAAGGTTTTGAACATTTTAAAAGTATTTTAGCAGAGGAAATGTGATTTTTTGAGGTTTTTAGACATAATTTCTAGCTTTTCAGCTAAAATTTTGGTTAGAATCGAGGAAATTTTAGTTTTTAAGCAAGTTTTTCGAATTTTTTCATCAAATTTAGTCTTTTCCTAGAAGAAATACGTTTCTAAAAACTCATTTTTGTTTAAAAGTGTCAAATTTTTTAATGAGTCGCGTTCTTCGCCATCTTTACTATTACTAATGGAAAACTTCTGTCAGTCTGTCACTCTGTCCGCGGCGATTTCTCGGCCAGTTTCTATCCGATTTCGCCCAAATTTGACAAGGGGCTCAGAAATGGTGGCGCGAAGGTGCACGAGAAATATCTAAGCGATCGATGGATTCATTCTCCTTCCAGAACCGATTTTCAGATTTAAACCTTACATTTTCATGTTTTCATTTTCAAAAATTAAATGTCACGGCCTATTTCGAAATGATTTTGTTCTTT
The DNA here is from genome assembly GCA_963573275.1 of Caenorhabditis uteleia. Classification (NCBI taxonomy): domain Eukaryota; kingdom Metazoa; phylum Nematoda; class Chromadorea; order Rhabditida; family Rhabditidae; genus Caenorhabditis; species Caenorhabditis uteleia. Next base: position 1,450,140 of record OY752134.1, read on the forward strand.
TTTTGACATTCATTTTTAGAAATGAATATATGTTAGACCAATATTCAAAAATGACTATTCATATGCAATAAGTGGTTATGGTCCTCAGTATGCAACATGACGCCGAATTTTCTCGAACATGTTACCATAGGTTATGCCCTAGGTGTTGGCAAGTGATAGGAGTGGTTCGCGGTTCGAGTTCTTGATGACCAAACCACAGCTTTTTTGACGGAACGGCCTCGAAGAGGCCGCCCCACTATGTCGTTCCTCATCTTTAGTATATTTACTAGCCGATGTAGCCAAACTCCATCTTTACCCGGCCTCGGAGGGGCCTCGCAGAGGCCCCGGAGAGGCCACCCCACAAACTGGAAAAGTGTATTTATTTAGTTAGAAGGTATTAGGCGTGGCCGGGCCTCTCCGAGGTCCGGGAAAGGGACTGAAATCGAATGGAATAGTTGAAGCCAGGGTCTTCGATAGGGAAAGATTTAGGTATTTTGAACAAATAAATTGAGTTGTTATTAAGTTTATGTTGACTTTATTGTGTTGCTTTTTTAAAATTCTCATTTAAACCAAACCCAATACCCAACTAAACCAGAAGGAAGTGACGGCGAAGCCGGCACGCACCTTCTGGTATTTTCTGAAGAAAAAACTATTTGCAAGCAAAAATATATGAAAATTTGAGTTTTTCGGGTGGAATTGTCTTCTTTTCTGATTTTTTTGAACTGAAAGCTGGATTTCAGACAGTTTTATGCGTCGAAGCACTTTTTATAGCTGAATTAGGCAAAAAAATAGATTTTCTTGGTTTTTTGGGGATGAAACTGCAAAATGTCTGTTGTTTTCAGTGTTTAATTCGAAAAATTATTCAATTTTTCGAATTGATGTCTATTTTTACTCACAATTTTTACGAAAAAGGCAATTTTTCGCTAAAATTGCGTTCCTTTTGTAGTTTTAGGCATTTAAATTTTATTTCGATGCGGAAATTCATAGATTCTTCTATTTTTCTGATTTTCCATGTGAAACAAACATAAAAGGAAGGAACTTTGACCTTTTCATCGAAAACTAACTCAAAAGCTTCATATTTTCAGAAAAATTGAGCGAAAAAATCCGGGATTTGAATATTATGACGTATTTTCTCGTTTTATGGCTTAAGAAGTGATAGGATTTGTTGTATTCGCAATGTTTTCTCACAATTCCTTGAAAAACATGAAAAAGTACAGCTTTTCCTTTCGAAAATGCATTTTTTGGGTGTTTTTGTGGAAGGAAAGACCTCGATTTTCGTGATTTTTTATCGATTTGAAGGAAAAACTCTATTTTTAAAAATTGAAGCTGTTCGTCCGTTTTATAGCTTCAAAATACATTTTTGCTGACCGGGATTTGTTGCCATAGTGAGATTTTATAGCAAAAAACGTAAAATCTACGTTTTTCAGCGATTCTGGCCGCTTTTATTGGTTTTTTATATGAAAATTGATACAAAACAGCATTTTCTTCATTTGGAGGGGCAAATGATACTTTTTGAGTCAAATTTTCACAAAATTATGCAAAATTTCATCACAAACCTTGTTGCTGCTGTTGATTGGAGTTCGGGATTCCCGGTTGTCCATTCTGATAGTTATCCCAATTATTTGACATCTGAAAAACCATTGAAAGTTGCAATTGAAGAAGAAACGGGCAATTTTATAGGCAACGAGCGAGAAAAACGGGCGAACGATAGGGTCAGAATTGATATTTTTTGGGAGATAAGGTCACGCGTTCCCTGTTACAACCACTGATTACAACCAATTATTGAAAAAGGAGAACGAAATGGAGAGGAGGACGATGGGAAACCCGCGAAGATTCGGCCGCCCGCCATACAAAGCCTTATATATCTATCTCACATGACATATTTCTTTCTTTTCAATAGATAATTATATGCTCTAACTCTTCTCAATAAGCCAGAGAAGCGAGAGTTTCTTTGCTCGGAAAATATTCTTCTTCTAGCCGCCGAAAATCGAATTTTAAATTCACGTGCGCCGATTTGTGTGCATTTTTGCGTGGTAGCGCTCTGTGTATCGGCATTTTATTTTACGACATTTTCTCGGCGTCTCTTTTTTTACACACTCTCTCGTCATATTAATAAATTGTTTTTTATTAAAATTGGAAGAAAAATGAAAATTAAAAGGAAAAATCTAACGAAAATGAAAATTCCTGATACAAATAAAAATTGTGGAGTGAAAAACAACAAAAATAAGAGTTTTCCCGCTCAAAAACAAAGAAAAGGTCAAAAATCAAGGAAACAAGTCTGAAAAAGCTTCAATGACCTTGAAGTTCGAATAAAAAAGAGTATCTTCCCCATATCTTATGTCACATGTGCCCATGGGTTGAGGGCCGAATTATTTGTTTACTTCAAACTGAGGCAAAAAAACAGAGAAAAGAGAGAGAGAGCGACATGTTTTCGTTTTCCCCTCCATTCCTCTATTTTCATCGTTCTCTGCACCGACTGCCGTGCTATTTTAGGTATATAGACTACAATAATTAAGATTTTCGATCAAAAAACAGAGAAAATGTTGACAAATAATGTTTTTTGTTGTTGTTGCATTTTTTTCCGCATGAGCTACCTCGTGCTCCTTCCTGAAAGAAAAAGTTGTTTGTAAATAGAATTTGATTTTTTGACCCTTCTTTTTTCTCTTTTATCTTATCATTGATACCACTTTTTTTATCAATCACTTTAGTATTTTCGACAACTTTTTGTCGTTTCAGTTTACCGAAAAAAAACTTCATCCATTTTTTGAATTCTATGACAATTAAAAAAGATTCTATGGTATCAGAGTTCTATGAAAACCGATATCTATGGTTCTATGCTTCTCAGTTTCTATGATTCTATGAATTAGTCTTGTTTCGAGAAGTTTTGCTGATTTTGATCTTCATTGTTTTAAAATTCTATGACCATTCCAGGCGCCAGACCATTTGAATCTATGAATCTATAATTCTATGATTCTATGAATCTCAATTCCTAAAATCCTATGGTTCTATGTTTTTTTCTGTTTCTATGATTCTATGAATCTTGATATTCATGTTTTCACTAATTGACGACTTGTTTTTCCCTTTTATTCGAATTATATGACATAGAATCACTGTTTCTCAAATTCTATGCATAGAATTTTCCAATTTCATAGCTGATACCATCGAAACATACAAAGGTCAATGAATCTATGCATAGAATTTGTCATAGATACGTTTCTTAGCAGACATAATTTCATATAATCGAACATCTGACTTCAGGATTCTATGAGATCTATGATATCAAAATTTTAAGATTACTGTTTCTATGAATAGTTTTTCTTGATTCTATGTTTATGAATACGATTGCTTTTTGAATCTTGCCAATCTATGATTCTATGGATCTCAATTTTCAGGATTCTATGATACTATGTTTTTTTCCGTTTCTATGATTCTATGAATCTTGATAATTATGGTTTCCCTAATTTTTGTCTGGCATGCCTCGAATTCTATGACATAGAATTACTGTTTCTCAAGTTCTATGCATAGACTTCTCAAAATTCACAACTGATACTATCGGGAAATGTTTGTGTCTATGAATCTATGCATAGAACTAGTCATAGATAAGATTCCTAGAAGGCATATTCTCATAGATTCAGATTTCAGAGTTCTATGCATAGATCTCAAATCTATGTGTGTAAGCTTGAATATTCATAGAACTGGACAGATATCCATAGAATCGTTCCTCCGATTTCAGGATTCTATGGGATCTATGATATCAAAATTTGAAGATTACAGTTTCTATGGATAGTTATTCTTGGTTCTATGCATATAAATATGCTTATCATTAGTTTCTATGGTTCTATGCATCTATGATTCTATTTATGATTCTATGATTCTATGCCCCTCATATTCCAATACCAAACCAGTCCACCTACACATGACTATTTCCCCTGACCTTTCCCAAGCTAGACTGCCTTGTTTTCAACACGTTCCTTCTCGTTTTGCACTATATTGTTGACAGACAGACACACAAAAGTGTTTTTCATTCAGACACAACACAAAATGTTCAACAGTATTCTAGAAACTGTGAAAACAGCTGCCACAGCTGCTAGCAGCCATCACGAGAATCGTAAGTGACGTAATCTATATTTGGATGAATTTAAACCTAACTGGACCTGAATCTAGCTGGACCTAAACCTATCTTAATCCAACTTTAGCGTAAGCTGGAACTAAGCCTAATTTGGCCTAAACTTAACTAAGCCTAAACCTATCTAAACCTAAACCTATTTAGAGCTAAACCTAACTGAACATTAGCCTAACTGGACCTAAACCTATGTAAAGATAAACCTAGCTAAACCTAAGGCTAAATTTACCAAAAACTGTCAAAAACTAATCCTTATTTTCCCGAAAACAAACTGAACCTAAACCTAACTTGGCCTAAACCTATCTGAACGTAAACCTAACAAAACCTATCTTGACACAATTTTAAAGCAAGCTGGAACTAATCCTAACTTGGCCTAAACCTAAACCTATCTGAATCCAAGTCTAGCTAAACCTAATTTAAGCTAAACCTAAACCTATATAAATTCAAGGCTAGCTGGACCTAAACCTATTCCAGAAAACGTCGAAGAACCCATCGGCAAGCTCGACTCCCAAGGCGGAAAAGTTCAAGTCACCACCGTTCAGGATGAGAAAAAAGTTGGTAAGCCTATCCTCACTCGTATCAGTTTTGAACCTCGAATTTTCCAGACAAGTCCTCCGAAATCCTATCCGGCTTGATGAACGTGGCGCAAGCCGTCGGTAAAAGTATGGAGGAGCACAAAATGCAGGCTCCAAAAGAGGATATCGAGGAGCAGATTGGAAAAGTCGATGCTCAAGGTGGAAAAGTGCAAGTGGGCACCGTTCAGGATGAGCCAAAAGCTGAGCCAGAAGCACCAAAAGCCAACGATTTCCTCTCGAATCTAGTGCATTTCGGTCAAGACATTGGCAATGCGGTTGGCAAGGGGCTCGCCGAGCAGAAGCAACATACCTTACCAACACCGGCTCCAGATGCTCCAAAGGCTAATGACTTCATGTCAAGCTTGTCTGGTTTGAGCTCGATTGCCCAGGATTTGGGAAAAGCTTTCCAGAAAGAGCCCGAGCCAAAGATAGAGGCGGTCAAAAAACCGGATCCATCGAAAATGACTGACGCGGATTTGAAGGTGTTGGGCGAGAATATCGGCAGTATTGGTAGGTCAAATATTACTGTAGGTAGATCAAAAGTACGGTATTTACAGTTGGTGGAATTTTCAAGAAGGAAGAGCCAAAAATTGCCACTACCGCATTCAAATCCGAAGCAATTATTGATGATGTTGAGGGGGAGATAGGGAAGGTCACCACTTCTGGATATACATCACATGTACAAAAACAACTTTAACTTTTTTTTCGAATTTATCGTATGTTTTTCAATAAAAAAATCAACACATATGACAAGTCTTGGCACAGAATTTCTTCTTGTCTTGATCGGAGTAGAATGGTGATTTGCAATAGCCGTTGGCGGCCCAGTTCTTGCAGCTGGAATGAGGGATCTATCGATCTATGAACTTGAGGATCTATGGATCATAGAATCATAGAATCAATGTTTCATGAGCTGTTTTTAAAGATTCTATGAAGTTCTATGGTTGATGTACTTGTAACATAAAAATTCTATGCTTTGTTTCTTCTAAGATATCTATGCATAGATTCCCGCCACCTTCGAGGTTCTATGGCGTATCGCTCAAGAACCATAGAATCATAGAAAACTTTTTCCTAAGTTCTATGCATAGATCTCGAATCTATGAGTGTTAGCTTGTCAAGCCATAGAACCTGATATAGATTCATAGAATTTTCTATTTGATATTGAGGATTCTATGATATCTATGATATCAAAATTGGAAAACTACTGTTTCTATGGATTCCTATTTTTGGTTCTATGTTTATGAAAATGATATAATTCACAGTGTTGACACTGTAATTCTATGATCTCAAGTTCTATGAATCTATGAACCATAGAACTTGAGGATCTATGAATCAATATTATAAAAGTCTATAATCTCTATCATCTCATTTTCCAACTCATTTGAATCTATGAATGGATCTATGAATACTGAGCCAAAGTCTATGAATCTGCTAGTTCTGAAATAGTGATTCTACGATATCAGAGTTCTATGAAACCTGGTATCTATGATTCTATGATTTGCAGTTTCTATGATTTTATGAAATATCCTGACCTCATTAACTGTTGCTATTCGCATTCTTATCTTCAAGAATTCTATGATCTACCCAAGACCAATTGGATCTATGGATGAATCTATGGTATCAGAGTTCTATGGAAGCTAGTATCTATGATTCTACGGTTCTATGTTTCTCAGTTTCTATGATTCTATGAATCTTGATAAACATAGTTTCTTATAATATATACACCGAAGATCCCAGTTCTATGCATCACTACGGAATCTATGAATCTATGATACCCATTTCTATGGTTCTATGGAATCTATGAATCCTACTTGGTTCCAAAATCCACACATGGTGCAGCGGTGGTGAGGGTGGTGGCTCCCGGACAGAGATTACATGTTACCGGACAGAACTTCGAAAGAAGTGGAATGAAGTTTGGATCGGAGCATGATGATTTGAGCTGGGCGCAGTTTGATGTTGGGTCATCGATGCAAGGTGCTGAAAAAATTTTTTGATAAAGACAATTTTCGAGTCAAAAAAAATTGTAAGCTGCTGAAATTTTTTTTAGCTGATAGTAAAAAAAATAGTAAGCTGCTTAACGTCTCGATTCAAATTTTTTGTGTAATCTCATTATCGTACAAACTATGGAAAAAAATCAGTTGATTTTCTGATATGGTTCAAATATCAAATGATATCATTGTCATCGTTTCCGATGACAATTTTCAAATTTTCTGTTGATCATCTGATACAGTTTTTGATAAGGATTCTGATTTCCATGTCATATCAAAACTGATAAACGCTATCAATCCAATATGACTTGTTGGTGGATATTGAACCTTCTAGGAACTTTGAGAAAACTTGAAAAAATGAACTTCAGTTCAGAAACAGATCAGGATCATCAGACAACGTTACAAATATTCGACTATATACGTTTTTTTTCTGTTTTATAACTACTTTATTTCTCATTGTATCTGAATTCGAACAATGCTCTGCTCGAACAATCACTAAAAATGAAACATTTGTGCTCCAGGGTTCCGATACGTTTTTTTTGCAGCTCGGGTACTGTATCTATGTTGAAAGCTAACTTTCACAGCGCAAAAAACGAGTTGAGATCCACTGGCTTTATTTCTAGCAGGTGTTTTGACACTAACCGTATTTCCTCATATAAAGTGGCACTGCAAACACTCCCGGAGAATCACAATATCTCGAAATCTAGAAGAAGTTGTCAACTGCAAAATTGTAGATCATAACTACCAAGTTCCGAGATATCATCATTCTCCGATAGAGTTTGAAATGCCGTTTTATTCGAAGAAATACGGGATATTTTTTTCCGTTTTGTTACTACTATGTGTGTCAAGGTATCTGAATCTAAACAATGCTTTTCACCTACATACGTCATTTTGAAATATCTGAGAAAAATTTCAGTCAAAAAGTCATAAATATCACATTATAATCGACCGATACCATAATGAACCATACCTAGACACGACTATTTTTGAAATTTCCGATTTTTCATAAAATTTTCAATTGAAACTGTGATTCCTATCAATACTCTTAGATACGTTAATTTCCCTTTTTAAGCTCTTGAAGCCATATTCTGGCTCCAAAACCAAAAATAGTTGTGTCGGAGCACTTGATAAGTTCCATTTGAGCTCCCGCGGCTCCATTTTGAGCTCCAAACTTTCACTTTAGGCTCCAAGACCAACTTACTAGTAGTAGTAGCAGGAGTTGTAGCAATAGTAGTGTTCACCGCCGGATCCACACTATATCCTAAAAATAAACTTTTCAAAACTTCGAAAAACTACAAAACACTCACCAATCGCAACAAAACTCAACAGCACAATCACTTGTCTTATCATTGTGTTAACTCAACTGATAAATTATCATCCTAATACCATTGCTTATATTCTCCCATTTGTGGGTGTGGTGGGTGGATTATGATAAGACACCCACCCACACAAAAAATCGTAATGCTCGAAAAAAGAGACACTTCGCCCTTACACTTTCAATCAAATCTATGAATCTATGAATCTATGAATCTATGAATCTATAAATCTATGAATCTATGAATCTATGAATCTATGAATCTATGAATCTATGAATCTATGAATCTATGAATCTATGAATCTATGAATCTATGAATCTATGAATCTATGAATCTATGAATCTATGAATCTATGAATCTATGAATCTATGAATCTATGAATCTATGAATCTATGAATCTATGAATCTATGAATCTATGAATCTATGAATCTATGAATCTATGAATCTATGAATCTATGAATCTATGAATCTATGAATCTATGAATCTATGAATCTATGAATCTATGAATCTATGAATCTATGAATCTATGAATCTATGAATCTATGAATCTATGAATCTATGAATCTATGAATCTATGAATCTATGAATCTATGAATCTATGAATCTATGAATCTATGAATCTATGAATCTATGAATCTATGAATCTATGAATCTATGAATCTATGAATCTATGAATCTATGAATCTATGAATCTATGAATCTATGAATCTATGAATCTATGAATCTATGAAATTTTTTTTCGTAATGCTCGAAAAAACGACACTTTTGCCCTTACACTTTCAATTAATTCCATACGAAGGAGAGAATGTCGTTTCATATCCGCAAGTCGACTTAATTACAACATGTTTCGTCCATTCCAGAGGTTAATCGGTGTAACCCGGTTTCAAAAATGGCTACTATGGGAGGGGGATTAAATGGAGGATTAGGTTGGAGATCATGTTTCGATATTCGGTGGTTCTATGCATAGAATCATTTTTTGTAGATATTCAGTTCAGATCTACAATAGCGTATTGTTTTTTTTTTGCATAGAACTTCATACAACTTGAGAAACAGTAATTCTATGATCTATGAATGTCTTGAGTTCTATGATAGTTGTATAAAATACCATTCTATGATTCTATGCATAGAATCATCTTTCTTTTTTCCAAAATATTTTTTGTGATCTATGTTTCTATGGTCTGAGAACGAAGGCGGTATCAACAATTCTACTTGACATCAAACTTCATAGAACTTGAGAAATAGTAAAAAAAGGTGCATAGATCTTGTTTAATGGTAGTTCTATGATTCTATGATTCTATGCATAGAAACATTGTTTTTGTAGATATTTTTGTGGAGATCTATGCTGCATAGAGAGTTCAGTATCATTACTACATTGCATAGAAATATGTAGAACTTGAGGGACAGTAATACTATGATCTATGCCACATAGATCCTATCCAATGATAGTTCTATGAACTACTATTCTCTGGTTCTATGCATAGAATTATCTTTTTTGTTGGTGAGATCTACGATTGAGTGTATTGTTATTTTTGCATAGAACTTCATAGAACTTGAGGAACAGTAATTCTAGGATCTATGCTTGAGATCTATGACAGTTCACAGAACTTGTTTAATGATAGTTCTATGAAATGCATAGAATCCTTGCTTTTCCGATTATTTTTGTTGAGATCTATGCTTCTATGGCTTCAGTATATAGGAAATATTTCGCTTCTATATAATGACATTCTCCTATCGCCTAGAATTTCATAGAATTTCAGAAACAGTGAAACTATGATCTATGATATTCTTCGTAGAGTCTGGAGTTGATATTCCGCAGATCTAATGATAGTTCTATGAAATATAGTTCTGTGCATAAAATCATCATTTTTTTTTCAAAAAAATGTTTTTGTGGAGGTCTATGCATATATCCTGTGAAGTCACAGACGGTTGAAAGGATTGCTTTATATTTAAATTTAGACAACTCACAACACAATTATTATCGATCTTTTATGGCAGAGAACTTCATAGATCTTGAGAAACAGTAAATCCATTATCTATGCTTGAGATCTATGAAAGTTGATAGGACTTCTTTGAATGATAGTTCTATGAACCACCATTCTATGCATAGAATCATAATTTTTTGTGGATATTTTGTCAAGAACTGTAATTCTATGCTTCTGTGAAAATCTATGCATAGAACCTCTGATGTTGCAGACTGTAGAATTGACGAACTGTTTGATTCATTAACTTCATAGCTATAACCATAGAATTTCATAGAAATTGAGAAACAGTAAATCTATGATCTATTCGTAGTACTTGTTGAATGATAGTTCTATGAAATATCATTCTATGGTTCTATGCATAGAACTATAAGGGCAGATGTTGAACAAATTGTTTTCATAAAATTTCACACATTCATCATTACGCTTCCTATGTTGCATATAACTTCATAGAACCTGAGAAGCAGTGATTCTATGATTAACAATTCTATGCATAGAACTCTCTAAGAACTCCATATCAAGACCTATGCCTCTTTCCTCCTTTCTATATACCCATGAAAAGGAAAATCTATGTTATTTCTTTCATAGATCCGCGAAAAGCATAGATCTTCATAGAACCCTAAGTATCTATGCATAGATCTATCCCTAGCCCACCCACGAAATCGAAAATCTATGCATCCTCCCCATCAAGCTTCCTGATATCAATACCCTACATATATCCATTTGTTGCCGATATGATGACATTGAACACACTGTCTCCCTCCGCAAAAGGCGCATCTGTTGTGTCCCGCCTGGATAGAGAGGGGAGGGTGAACAACAATTGAAGAAGCCAAGCCGGTTTTTGTGACAATTCCTTACCCATTTATCCTCGTTGTCGTTTGGGGAATATTTTCTCGGCAAGCTTATTATTCGATACTTTTCCCCTCTCAAATGTGGCTAACCGCCCCCTCCCGTCCCGTCCACTTTTTGTCTCGGTTTTGCTGCTAATATCCAAATACTTTTTTGCTACATTTTGCCGTTTGATATGTATGTCGTAATCAGTTGATTCTATGGATCATAGAATCACGGTTTCTCAAATTCTATGCATAGATTTTTCGAAATGGAACACTGATATTGTACGTGAGATTTGGATCTATGAAGTATGCATAAAACTAAGGTCTGTCTTGATATGTATGTCATCATAGAATCATAGAATCACTGTTTCTAACACTGTTTTTGAAGGTTCTATGAAGTTCTATGGTTGATAGATTCCTGACATGCGCGTTTCTACGGGCAAAGTAAAAATTCTATGCTTCGTCGTTTTCAAAATAGAAGATCTATGCATAGACTCATAGAACCTTCAAAATTCTATGACATAAAACTCTAAGAACCTAGAGTCATAGAATCACTGTTTCTTGGACTATTTTTTACAGTTCTATGAAGTTCTATGGTTGATATGAGAAACTCAATCCTTGTTTTCATTATTGATAGAATAGAAGATCTATGCATAGATTCACGACACCTTCAAAATTATATGACTGTTGAATCATAGAATTACTGTTTCTTAAACTATTTTAAAGGATTCTATGAAGTTCTATGGTTGATGTATTGTCGGTCACCTTTGAAATTCTATGCCATAGAACTCAAGTACCATAGAGTCATAGAACACTACTTTCTGAGTTCTCTGCATAGATATCAAATCTACGAATGTAAACTTGTCTATACATAGAACCTGGAGTAGCTTCATAGAATCGTTCTTCTGATTTTCGAGATTCTATGGGATCTACGATGTCAAAGTTGGAAAATTACTGCTTCTATGGATGCTTATTTTTGGTTCTATGTTTGTGAATGACGACGTTGATCCTGAATGATGCATTTATGAATCTATGATTCTATGTTTCTATGGATCTCAAGTTCTATGAATCCTGCTTCCTTCTGTTTACTTCCTGAAAGGTTCTATGCATAGAATTTCACTGTTTCAACAATATTTGATACAGTTCTATGCATCTCAATTGTCCAGCATCATTTATACTGATTCTATGCATAGAACCTCTTCAGTTTTCATTACCATGGTTCTATGATTCTATGGATCATAGAAACTGGTCATCTGCAAAGTTGCATAGAACTTTCCCTGTTTCGACAATAGTTGATACAATTCTATGCATAGAACCTCTCAATATTCCGTCCGCAAAATCAACGATTCTATGCATAGAACCTCTCCAGTATTCGTATCTACGAATCTATGCATCTCATTACCTCCAATTCTATGCATAGAACCATAGAACCTTTCACTTCCAAGACAAAAAAAATCGAAAGTCTCAATTCTCAAGTGAGACCGCTCCATTATCCGCACCTCATAAATCCCCCAAATGTTACAATCCTTCTCTCTTCCTGATTACAATCTATTCCGTTTTCCCTTCCTCACACAAATTGATCTTCCCCTGAACTTCTCCCCCACCAAAAACCAGCTTCTTCCTCCATATATATACCCCTCCATTTCCCTATCTTCCCAATTTCAGACCAAATGCTACCTATCCTCATCCTCCTCCTCCCTATATACACCACCGCCCAATTCACATCCCAAACCTATCCGGACCCCCGTCTGGACCCCCTATCCTGTCGGCTCGCATTACCATCACAAGTATGTGATCCATCGGCGATTGTGACGGATGAAGAGAGGACCCGGTTGGTCCAGCGTGTCGGACAATTGCATCAAGTGACGTCGGGGATACGGAACACATCGCCGGCGTGTGCATTGATGCCGGATCGGAATTTGGAGGTTTGTGATTTGAGGTTGAAACTGGATAGGGAGGGAAACTGAAAATCCATAGATCTTGAAAAGATAGGAGGTTATACAGTTTTGTATCCGAAAATGTGACTAGATTTGGTTGGAAAATTTTGCTGAAAATCGATACGGAAAAAGTGATCTACCGAAAATTTTTGCACGAAAAATCTGGATTTCATCTTCATTTTTTTGTCTCAAATTATCTGAAAATTCAAAAAAAATATTTATATAGAAAGACACGGCGAAAATACAACAGTAGAGAGTTAGCAAGCGCGCTCTACTGTGAAGGAGTACTGTAGGTGTATACTGTACTTATTGAAATCCCTGGATGTTACTAGACACTGTTACAATAGTGAGAAAGTTTTTTCAGTTTCAAAAATCAAAGAATTTTCAAAACGGTGAAACTTTTTCAATTTTTCTAAAAGCGGTACTACTGCCTTTTTATGTTCCTTTAATACAGTGGACTAAAATATAACATCGTGTAAAATCTGATTTTGTAGGTATATACTGTACCTTTTGCATGGGGTTTTACCTTAGTGAAGAATTTTTGCTGTTTCAGAATTAAAATATTTTTCAAAACGGTAAAATATTCTCAATATTCCTTTTGTTGCTTTTGCGCTTTTTTATGACAATTCAGTATGATGAAAATATAGCTGAATCGGTATACTGTATTAAAATGAGTACGGTAGGTGTATACTGTACCGTGGGATTTAGATATTTTTCACCAGCGAAACTTCATAAGTGAAATTATTTTTGCAGTTTCACGATGAAAAGAATTGTAAAAACTGTAAAATATATACACTTCCTGAGTACCCTGGTATGCTCTTCTATGCCCCTTTAATACAGTGGGTTGAAAGAATAGCTGATAATGAGTTATACTGTATTAAAGGAGCATGTCTCGAAGGGTGTCTTGGTTTGAGGGAATTTCTAGATTACAGCGCAACTAGAACGATTCATGCAAGTAGGCTCTATTACGAAGTAGTACCGTAGATGTATACTGTACTTATGAATTGTATCGATAACTTTTGTAGATAAAAGTAAATCATCACTAGTAAGGAATTATGAGATTTTCCAAATAAGAGAAATTGTCGAAACGGTAAAATCGCTAGAGGTCATGAAAGACGCGTTTTACTGTGAAGGGGTACGGTAGAGGTGTACGGTAGGTGTATACGGTGCTTATTGCACTAGTCTACCGTACTAGCTGACTACCGTATAATGCAACTATTCTCCAAATTAGTGCAGTTTCAAAGTTCCACGAAAAACTGTCAAAACAAAAAAAGTACTCTTCCTAATGGTTTCCTTGGAATCTTTCAAAAATATTTTCAGCCCCTATTTTCTGAAACTCACAATATCCATTCCAGATCATCGTAACAATAATCGACAAAATCGGCAGCGTCCCCGGTGCTCCAGTCGATATCGAAAAATTCGCCAACAATCTCAAGCGTCGTTATCAAAATTTCCAAGATGTTGGCATGTGTGATACCACTGTTCTTATCGTCAATTCCCGACAGGATCGTCAGGTATATACAATCGGTATATACCGATCCTTCTCAAGGATTAGGTTTAGGTCTTCACCGTCGCCGGTCGCGATGCCAAAATCTCAAAGGAAACGTTGAAATCCGCGTTTGAACGCAATATCGGTCATTTCAAAACTGGTAGATATGCTTTGGGACTCGAAGGAATGATTGAAGTGATAGTTGCTGCATACTCAAATGCTCATATTGTTCAAGTTCCAACTCCGGATATTTTCAGACCAACTGAGTAAGTCTCTATGAATCTATGAACCTATGAATCTATGAACCTATGAATCTATGAATCTATGAATTTATGAATCTATGAATCTATGAATCTATGAATCTATGAATCTATGAATTTATGAATCTATGAATCTATGAATCTATGAATCTATGAACCTATGAATCTATGAATCTATGAATTTATGAATCTATGAATCTATGAATCTATGAATCTATGAACCTATGAATCTATGAACCTATGAATCTATGAATCTATGAATTTATGAATCTATGAATCTATGAATCTAGGAATCTATGAATCTATGAATCTATGAATCTATGAATCTATGAATCTATGAATCTATGAATCTAGTGAATCTATGAATCTATGAATCTATGAATCTATGAATCTATGAATCTATGAATCTATGAATCTATGAATCTATGAATCTAGTGAATCTATGAATCTATGAATCTATGAATCTATGAATCTATGAATCTATGAATCTATGAATCTATGAATCTATGAATCTATGAATCTATGAATCTATGAATCTATGAATCTATGAATCTATGAATCTATGAATCTATGAATCTATGAATCTATGAATCTATGAATCTATGAATCTATGAATCTATGAATCTATGAATCTATGAATCTATGAATCTATGAATCTATGAATCTATGAATCTATGAATCTATGAATCTATGAATCTATGAATCTATGAATCTATGAATCTATGAATCTATGAATCTATGAATCTATGAATCTATGAATCTATGAATCTATGAATCTATGAATCTATGAATCTATGAATCTATGAATCTATGAATCTATGAATCTTCAGCTTCATGCCATCCCCAGCTGAAAATCAAGGCTTCCGCGCCGCAGGCATCCCAAACAGTGTCCAGCCATCGAAGAAACCGTTTGTGCCATTACACACCACTGAGGTGGTTGATGAGGAGGATAAGGTATATCAGAGGGATATCAGACCCATATCAGCATGATCATTGACAGATTTGGGTGTCGATTCTCCAACAGGCCTTGTCTCGATGTGGACAGAGTGAATCAGATCTGCCGAAACATGTGAGAGCAGTTGTTGAAGAGGCGATGAACATCTCGTTGAAATTGATATCGGATAGTAGATATAATAAGATTGAGGAGGAGACCGAAACGAATAAGGATATTCTTGGAAGCCGACAGAAGTGAGTTCAGCTCTTGGAGCTCGAGAAGAGCTTTCTGGACAGTTCAGGAGCCCGTGAGCCCTGACTTGCTCTGAACAAGCTGCGTGAGCCAAAATGGATCCACTCATAAGCTCCCTAGAGTAATTTTTTAAAATTCTTTACGACGTAGAGCATTATCGCCAATACACTTCAATCTAGGAATAATTTCTTATGAGAAGATCGAAACAGTAAAATTTTTTTTCGAGCACTAGTCGAGCTCTGAGCAAGATTCCGAGCACAACAAATATGCTCATGAAAATTTCGAGCTCATATTTTTTGACATAGCTTCGGAGCCCTGATAAGGTCTGATTCAGAGTCCGGAACCCTAAAAAATTCTGAGCTCACAAATTTGAGCTCATGCGCAGCACACCGACATTCTCGGAGCAGTTTATGAGCTCACGGGCCACAACTTCGAACTCTGAAAATCGTCATCCTCAAAAAGCTCAAGCGTGTTAAACCTAAACCTATGCTAAACCTAAACCTAAAAACTAATGAGTCACAGCTTCAGCAACTTCCACCTTTCGACGTTTTCAATGTGTTAAACCTAAATCTAAGCCTATAGTGACAATCTGAAATTTCCTGAAATCATTTGGTCTAAACCTAAACCTAAGCTTAAAAGTGAAGTCACATCTTTTGAACCTAAACCTAAGCATATCATTCAAAGTTTTCAAGTTTCCTCAAATCAAAATAATTGAAGCTAAACCTAAACCTATGCTTACACTAAACCTACACTTATTGTTTCCCTATGGCGACAAGAATAAGCTGGACCTAAACCTAAAAAAATTTATCAATCAAAATTTTTCAATTATCAAACAATATATTGATAGTGCAAATATTCATGACTCATGTGGAATTTCAACACCCCTTCTCCTCCAAAAAAAATGAAGAAAAAAATTTTCAGAGCCTGGGACACCGCAACCGCCGACTTCATCCGTCCACTGTTCACCAAATACCGTCAAACCGTGTTGTCCGGCGCCAGTCAGACATGTCCAGCCACCACATCACCACTTGCTCGCCACCGGAAACATCATTAATCATATTCAATATATATGCACCATATCAATATTTTTCGTTTTGATACGGGTTTTTCCATTCATTTTTTTGTGTTGATACTAAAAAAAATAAACGTGAGGCGTGAAATATTTTTTGATTTGTATCAACAAGTCGATTGGTCATTCATTTCTGTGTTTGTTTGCTTTATTATTCTTATGCCAAGAGGAGTGGAGGTTAGTGATATGATAATTGGGGGAGGGGTGATATGGTATCACTTATCAATAATGATGTTGAAAGAAGTTTTGATTAGTCATGATTTTTTTTGGGGAAATTGATTGTTTGGCAGCGTTTTTTGAGGTGTTTTATAGTGGGAAATGATGTTTTTGGTGAGAAAAATGTGCGGATAGCGAATTTTGGAGTGATTTTTGGCTGAAAATTAGCTGAAAAAAACATGAAAAGCATTAGATACTGTTTCTCAAAAGTTTTTTCAAGATTTCGATTTGCACCATTTTTAATAGTATTGAGCGGCCGTCTTGCAAAATTCTTCGAATTTTGAAAAGATTTTCGAGAAATTGAGAATGTGAGAAGCTGAAAAAAAGGGCTGTTCCACTGTTAAAATTTTCTAAAAGTTCGATTTCCGACGTTTATCGAATGACTGAAAAAAGTAGTTGAAGAAATAATGCAGACAGTTTGAAACGGTATCCGTACGAATTTTTCGAGGAACAAAACTGACACTTGGTTTGCTGGTCAACGCCTAATGAAAAAATTGAAGAATCGACGATTTTTTGAGAAAGATTTACTGCAAGTTTGGCTGAAAATCACAAAAAATAAGACATAGGCAAAAAGTTTTCTAATTTCATAAATTGAAATCGAAAAAATTCATCCCAACTGCGAAAATCAGAATAAATATAAAAATCTAATTTTTCGAAATGACTTCCATCCCAGATCAATAAAAAAACCTAGATGAATATTATATAAAATAGTGTAGCAACTGCAAATATTGACTCAAAAATTTTCGCTCGATAAATCTTGTCAAGAACCATTTCCCAACATTTTTGTCAAAATTTCAGAGAATGGTAAATTTCGATGAGAAAGGCTACGGACAGAAATCGGAATAACTCAAAAGTAGTTGAAAAAAATAAAAATAAAACCTTTTCGAAACAGTTAATCTAGTGAATCAGTCCAAACGAATGAAAAAGCTGCTTGAAACTGTAAAAAGTTATAATTATCATGACTTTTTCTAAAAAATGAAGCTGCTCAAAAATTTTTTGAAAAATTTGGAAAGTTTTGATGATAATCCGTGTTTGATAATTTCTAGTTGGTTTTTCGACTGGCAAAAGTAATCAAATCATGAATTTCGATTCCACAATTTTTCAACTATCAAAATGTTCAGAAACCGTGAATTTTTGCATATGTTGGCTCAAAAATCGTTTTTTTTTTCCGTTTCAAACAACTGTTTTTGCCTCAAAAAAAGTCAAAAATGTAATTTTATGAGCTTCTCACGAAGAAATATATAGAAAAATGATCCAACGTTTTACAATATGAAATTTTTCAAAAACCGTAAACTTTTGATATGTTGGCTCAAAAATGCCTGATTTTTCCGTTTCAAAGAGCTATTTTCGCCTCAAAAATAGTTAAAATTGTACTTTCACTTGGTTTTTACATAAAAAAATATACAGAAAAATGAGCCCCAAAACCATACAATTTTTTCCAGAATGCCGATCACCTCGAACCCCAACCAGGCTGTTGGGACGTCATGGTGGCGTACCTAAAAGCCTGCGGTCTACTCTGTTACATCGCCTGTCCACCCGTTCCCTCATACATCACCCGCAAATTGGCGTTCCATCCACCGGAGAAGGGTGTCACCTATCGGCTCGAGAAGAAGTCGGCTCCGGGTGTATCGGTCCGAAGTGCAGCCGATCTCCATGGGGACCATGACGACATCAACCTGATCCTTCGAAATGTGTCGAATGGAATGGATTGTGAGCTGCCGGCGGATACGACGGAAGTGTTTACGGTGAAAACGTCGACGAAGAATACGCTGGTCGGTGTGAGATGTATGCCGTTTGAACCGTCGTCGAACGCGATATTGGAGAAGCAAGTCATATTGTTTTGTCAGCCGAATTCGTCGGATTTGGGCGGGTTTTTGCAGCCGCAGATTATGAATTTGCATCATTATGCTGATATTTTTTGTGTGGATGTTTATGCATTTGATTACTCGGGGTGAGTTGTTTTATGATTCTATGATTTGCTGTTTCTATGATTCTTGGAAACTATGATATCAGAGTCTTATGAAATCTGGTATTTATGGTTGTTTTGGTTTCTATAGGTCTATGATTTACTGTTTCTATGATTCTGTGAAATTATATAGTCTTAAAAATGTTGGTTACTCGTTCGTATGACTTTTTATTTATTACCATCACCTCCTTGAAAGGTTCTATGATATCAGATTTTTATGAAACGTGGTATCTATGGTTTTATGATTCTCAGTTTCTATGATTATATGGAATATCTTATCTTGGTAACTGATGTTCATATATTCCAAAATTCTATGACTCCTAAAATAATAATTCTATGGTACCAGAGTTCTATGAACTCTATGAACTCTGGTATCTATGGATTTATGACTATTCATTTTCAATTTCTAGGAATATCAGTTTCTATGATTGTATGAAACATCCTAACTTCATGAAATTTTACTTTCATTGCTTTTTGTGGAGTCTATGCGCTAGATTTTCTCATATTCTAGGTTATGTGGTTCTATAAATAAATTCATGGATACTATGCCTTGATAGCCGAAATATATAATTCTGCAAGTTCTGAAATAGTGATTCTATAATATTATATGATTTTTTGAACATATAATTTACGGATCTATGATTCTATGCATATCTATTTCTATGGATCTATGGTTCACAGTTTCTATGGTTCTATGAAATATTCCCCCAAATTGATTGAATGCTGCTTTCATTCTCTTCTTCCAAGAATTTGATGACCTATCCCAGATCATTTGTATGATTCTATGATATCAGAGTTCTATAAAATCTTGTATCTACGATTCTATGCCTCTATTTTTCTGTTTCTATGATTCTAGGAACATAGATAATCATTGTCATTTTACTATTGGATGTATTTCCTTTCGATTTTAATCTTCTCTGTTTTATGCATTACTACTAATTGAAAACCTACAAAACTTGATATCTATGATAGCCTATTTCTATGATTATATGATTCTATGATCCATTTTTCCATTTTTTTGAATCTACAGTTCTATGCATAGATTTTCTTACATCCAATATAATAACCGTTTCGATGTTTCTACAATTTGCGGTACAGGTCTATGCATAGATTTTGAAGTTTCCGCTGTTGTGATCAACATAAGAATGATAGATTCTATGCATAGAACCATGGAATATTGCAATTTTCAGATCCTATGAGTCATAGATCTAGGTAATTTTGATTCCAGTTTCTATGATTCTATGAAATATCTACGACTCATCAAACTTTGCTGCTCCGATTCTTCAAATCACTTCAATCTATGACTTCTATGATTCTATGATCCATCCCTCCGTCCAGCTCTTGAATCTATGAATCTAATACAATTCTATGCATAGATTTTTCTAGTATCCAATATAATAACCGTTTCTATGTTTCTACAATTTTTGGTACAGGTCTATGCATAGATTTTGTTGGGGCTCTAGTTATTATGATGAACGTAAAAAGACCGGATTCCTTGCATAGACCTATAGAATATTTGCACGTTTTAGTTTCTATGAGTCATAGATCTATGTAATTTTTATTCCAGTTTCTATGATTCTATGAAATATCTACGAGTCATAGAACTCAGCTTAACCACTCTTAATATTTCAACTTTTTATGATTCTATGATCCTTCTCACTTGAATCTATGGATCTATGATTCTATGAATCTATGACATTTCAGCTATGGCTACTCTTCCGGCACCCAAGGTGAAAAAAACGTGTACGCCGACGTTCGAGCCGTCTATCAGCACATTCGTGATACTCGACCAGACAAATATGTATGTCCATAGAATTTCATAGAACCCATAGATCCCTACTTTCAGATCGTCCTAATGGGTTACAGCATCGGCACCACAGCCGTCATCGATCTCGCCTCCACCAATCCACCAAATCTCAGTGGTGTCGTCCTAATCGCACCATTCACCTCGAGCCTTCGATTGGTGTCACAGACACCCAACAAGCCGAACACCTGTTGGGCGGACTCGTTCAAGAGCTATGATAAGGTGGAGCATATTAATACGAAGGTGTTGGTGTGTCATGGTGATGTTGATGAGGTGATACCACTATCACACGGATTGGCATTGTATGAGAAGTTGAAGAATCCGGCGCCACCCGCCATCGTCCATGGCGCCAATCATTTGACGATTTTGAGTGGACGACATTCGAATGTGTTTGGCAGGATTCATAGGTTAGGATTAGGTTTAGGTTTAGTGGATGGATATTGAGTTTGCAGATTTTTGAAGCAGGAGACGGTGATGAATCGGACAAGTGATATTGAGGAAGGAATGGATTAGAATATTTGTGGATTTTTATGATTTGAATAAAACCATTTTTTAGTGTCATAGAATTTGAGATCTATGCATAGATTTTTTTGGAAATTCATATTCGGAACAAAATGCACATCAACCAGTATATTATGTCAAAAAAAAAAGAAATTTTCATAGAATTAGGAAACTGAAAAGTCATAGAACTCCATAGAACTTCGATTATATGCATAGAACTGGATAGGTGTCAGTCATCGATATATCATACATATCAACATTATGATGAAAAAAGAGACTTTGATAGAACTTTGAAACTGGAGAATATCATAGAACTTCTTGATTCTATGCATAGAACTGGATATATCTTCAAAAACCTCACATAGCAACATTATGGCGAAAAATGAGATTTTCATAGAACTTTGAAACTGAAAAGTATCATAGAACTCCATAGAATCTGGATTCTATGCATAGAACTCCGTAGAACCTGATATCTAAAGTGAAAGTTCCAATTCTATGCATAGAACTGTATATGCCATGGCGATATTTCTCTTAGCACTATCGTGAAAAAATATAAGATTTTCATAGAACTTTGAAAATGGAAAAAATTTCATAGAACTCCATAGAACTTGATCTCGAAAGTGCTAATTTCAATTTTATGCATAGAACTTGATAGGTCTCAATAATAGATACCTCTTACATATCAGCATTATGACAAAGAAGGAGATTTTCATGGAACAGTGAAACTGCAAATTTTCATAGAACTTCCATAGAACCTTGATTCTATGCATAGAACTTCAATAGTTACTGTTACAAAATTGGGTCTTAAATTCATAGATACCAAATTTTTCTAATGGTCAATAACTACCGAAATGTTTTATCCATAGAATCTCATAGAAATTTCTGCTATCACCATAGAACTCTGGATGGAAGACAATAGTTTCAACCGAGCGATTTGAAAAAAATATTATTGTCTTATCATGGAACAATGTAACTGAAAAAATATCATAGAACCTCAGAAAACTAGGCATAGAACTTTAGCTATGCATTGCCTAATAAATTTACAGTTTCAAATCTATGCATAGTATGCAAAATAGGTGATTTTTTGCACATATGTAGCAGGGAGTAATAGGCGCCAACACCATCTGCCAGTTTTATTCCGATTCATCTACCAAGATTGAGTTTTTCATAGAACTTTAAAACTGGAAAACATCATAGAACTCCATAGAACCTTGATTCTATGAATAGAATTTGTTTTTCAATTGTTACTGTTACAAACATTTGCTGAAAACACATAGATATCAAACTGTTTTGATAGTTGTTGACGGTGCGGAAGAATCATCCATAGAATTTCATAAATTGGTTTTCATTACCATAGAACTCTAATAGTAAATGGAAAAAAATATCACTGGCTATAAAACATCAAAATAATAAAAATATGTCTTATCATATGACTTTGTAACTGAAAAAATCCTACAATCTCATAAAATCAATTATTAATTTCATAGAAATATGCAACTTACAGTTTCAAATCGATGCGAACCACCAGATTGTTGATATTTTTGATATGTGGAGGATGCAATGGAGGTGGAGCAAAACGTTTTACAGAAGTACTTCGTTGTCGTAGAACTGCCATCAAACCTGGAATCTATGCATAGAACTAGTATGCAAAATAGGTGACTTTTTACACATACGTAGCAGGGAGTAATAGGCGCCAACACCACCTGCTAGTTTTATTTCGATCCATCTGCCTAGATTCAATTTTACAATCATTCATAACCTTTCTTCAATATTTGCGCTTTAATCGTACTGTTCTAGACTGTTTGACCAATGTATCAATGCCTCTAATTTTATAGTTACATATCATGCCAATCTTACATATAATTTTTAGACAAAAAGGCATAGATCAAAGTTTTGAGACAGTGCTGAAAGTTTTCATTGACCATTGAAACTGCAAAATACCATAAAGTTCCATAGAATTTTAAATCTATGCATAGAATTTATTGAGAATGAGATATCTTGATTATTTCAGAAGTTTTTTCATCCATAGAATTTCATAGAATCTGTTGCAAGCGTATCTTAGGTTTCTAGTAATTATACAATTTTTAAAAAACCCAATATTCATTCAAGTGAGCAAAGTTGTAGGACAATACTTCATATTTCATAGAACTTTGAAACTGTAAATGCCATAGAACACCATTGAACCTCGATTCTATGCATAGAACTTCATAGAACTCCTCCAAAATAAATAGTGTTTCGAAATCTATGAATAGAACTTGATGATAGCAGTTTTCTTAAATTTTTTTAAAAATTCATTTTGACAAAAATATATTCATCCATAGAACTTGAAAATATCATTTCATAGATTTTAAGAACGTTCGAATTTGCGAATCGTGTGAGTTCTTCAACTATTTCCCCATAGAACCTTTGATTCTATGCATAGAATTTCATAAAACTTCTCCAGAAGAGTTGCTGTTTCAAATCTATGCATAGAACTTGTCGATTTCAAGTTACACCAATTATTGTATATTTCCCATCTCCATAGAATCGACCATAGAACTAAAAATCGTCAGAGCATAGATTCCAATAAAGTTCATAGAACTTGAAAATTGTGAAAGTTCTTTGATGTTTTTTCCCATAGAACCTTGAATCTATGCATAGAACTAGTTTTGCACCATACCAGCTACATTATTGCTATCGATATTCCGAGAAAAATTTTTCATAGAACCTTGAAACCGAATAACACCATATCTCCAATTCTATGCATAGAACCCACTATAATCCAGTTGCTAGTCGGCAGAACGCTCATAGAACTTGCAAAATGTAAGAGTTCTATGAAGTCTTTTCCATAGAACCTCGTTTCTATGCATAGAATTTGTCGACAGCATGTTATCAATATCAATATTCAAGAAATTTTTTTCATAGAACCTCGAAACCGGAATAACATCATATCTCCAATTCTATGCATAGAACCCAATAATCCAGCTGCTAGCCGCCAGCTGAAAAGCTACAAAAAATTCTCCAAACAAAAAGTTCCATCTGCCGCTTTTGCTAAACATCCATAAATCATATCAAATATAGTCCTAGTACATATATATGTAATAGTTCCCTTGACGAATCTATGTATATACCCTCCCAACTCAAATCAACAATAAAAAGTTCCCACCACCACAAGTGTGGGTACACACCATGTTATCGCTTTTTGATGACTCCATCCCAATGCCCCATCCCACACATTTACATATGTTTCTATTCAATTCCATCCCCCTCCTTCCAT
Organism: Caenorhabditis uteleia; assembly: GCA_963573275.1. NCBI lineage: Eukaryota > Metazoa > Nematoda > Chromadorea > Rhabditida > Rhabditidae > Caenorhabditis > Caenorhabditis uteleia. Next base: position 1,474,616 of record OY752134.1, read on the forward strand.
TCCTTCCATTCCTTCCAATCCACCCAATCCAAGTTCTATGAATCATTTCTTCCATAAATTTTTGATATCCACCCATTTACCCATGGGACGTCAATCCTCATGTTATTGTTTTTTTCCGAACCACCCAGTATCATCATAGTCCTTTTTAGCTCTTCTCCAACAAAAAAAGTTGAGCAAGATATATATCTTCCGTTTTTTTGAGGGGGAGGAGGAGGTCGGAGTTCGCCGAGGTTTTTGGTGTAAAGTACGCAAGTTTGCGTCAGTTCTGATGCATTTTTTGATACTTTTGCTGTTTCTGTCGTAAGACATGTTGTCTAGTACGTAAAAATTTTGTTAGTTTTTGTATGCTATGCTCTTAAAATAAGGTAGATTCTGATATGTGCGTCAAATATAGTGCATTATCTGCATTTATCAAAACCGCCCGTTTCTGTATAAAGAATGTATTATTGCGTCACTTCTGATGCATTATCTGCATTATTAGACAGTTTTGCTGTTACTGGCGTCAGATATGTTGTCTAATACGCAAACACTTTGCCTGTATTTGCATAATCATACTATGCGCGTCAAATAAGATGTAAAGTACGCAATTTAGATATTTGCATCAGTTTTGATGTACTATCAGCATTTTTTGGATAATTTCACTGTTTCTGTCGTCAGATATGATGTTTTGAACGCAAAAATTTTGCTCCCACATGCATAATCCTGCTATGCGCGTCAAATAAGGTGTAAAGTACGCAATTTAGATATGTGCGTCAGTTTTGATGCATTTTCTGCATTTTATAGTAAATTTTCTGTTTCTGTCGTGAGATATCTTGTCTAGCACGCAACGACTTTCCTCTAAGTCGAATGGTACATTTTTGCTCGTCAAATAAGATGTAAAGTACGCTATTGATATTTTGCTCGTCAAATCTTGCACATTGTCTGCATTTCTCAAAACCGGCCATTCTAGGGTGAAGTACGCAAGTTTTCGTCAGTTTTGATGTACTATCTGCATTTTGTGATAATTTCACTGTTTCTGTCGTCAGATATGTTGTGTATTACGCAAAAATTTCGCTTATGTTCTCATACTCACTGATCCTATAGTGGTCGTCAAATAAAGTGTAAAGAACGCAACTCCAATATCTTGCACGTCAAATCTAGTGCATCGTCTGCATTTCTCAAAGTTTTCCGTTTCGTTTTTCTGATATTTTAAAAACCACCCAGTTATATCGTTTCATCATCTTCTTACTCCCTAAAAATACATTGCGCGTCAGATAAGTTGCATAGTCCGTAATCACATCTGAACGCCAAACAGTGCGTACATTACGCAATATTGCGTCAATTTTGTTCCATTATTTTTTGATAACATTCCGGTTTCGCTCGTCAGATATGTTGTGAAAATCTCAACTTTCTTGATAACTCGTCGCCTTTAAATTTTAACGTAATACTCGTGAAATATGATGCATAGTAAGCAATCACTATAGTTTATCAGGTTCTGCGCGTTAGGTATGTTGTATAGTGTGTAAATTTCCAAAAATCTCTGTATAAAGTTTTGCTGGAAACCTAAAAGACATACTGACATCGTTTTCCTTTTTTTGACATCTTCAAAATATTTTTCGCGTGAGATATGTTGAATAGTACGTAATCACAGTCTCCGCTCAATTTGTTGTGTGAAGTACGCAATATTGCGTCAATTCTAATGCATCGATTGCTCTTTTGGATAATTTTGCTGTTTCTATCGTCAAATATGTTGTAAAGTACGCAATAACTACGCTTGTAGAATAGAGTCGATCAATAGGCTAACTTTAAGTACGCAATATTCCGTCACTCATTATGCATCGTCTGCATTTTTGTACAATTTTACCGTTTCTGGTGTCAGATATGTGGTAAAACCCGGAATATCACTCGGTATCATTATAGTGTGGACTTCGTGCGCGTCAAATATGATGCATTGTCTGCATTAATCCTTCATAAACTCTGCGCGTCAACTCTGCTGTAAGATACGCAAGTTTTTCCTGTTTTGCGCGTCATATAAGTTGTCTAGTCCGCAATCTCATCACTCTCATGGTAAACAATAGGTGAAATCTGCAATTTCGCGTCAATCCTAATAACTTCACTGTTTCTGTCGTCAGATATGTTGTCAAGTTCGCAAACACATCACTCAATTTGACAAACTTTTTTTTCAAACTCACCAATTTCGGGTTCCATGAATATCTATGAACCTATCTGTTGATTCTATGCGTATCCTCTAGATTCTATGCTCTCTTTTTCAGAAACGTCAGTTCTATGGCTTTCATATAAGATTCTATGTACCAACCAATTATAGCCAGTAGTGCACATGTTGTTCGACCTCTCCAAATGCCCAAAAACAATGCCTTCTCCATTTCCATACACATATATTTCCTCGTCAATTCACCCGTCAAAAATGGATCAATTTTATGCGTTTTCCCTTATTCTTGGGACTCCACTTTTTTTTGTTGAGGAACTCAAAGACATGTTCACTTGAGAGATTGACACTTTTCAATTCTATGATATTCTATGAAGTTTGGCTCTTTTTTTTGTATATAGTAGGAATTTGGAGTTCTATGTTTTGATCTTTAGATAGTAAGTTTCTATGCTAGATTCTATGCAGTTCTATGGACCCAACTACTCAGGTTCTATGAAATTCTATGCACCTATCTGTTGGTTCTATGATTCTATGACACATCTTCTTTAGATTCTATGCTCCTTGTTCCGGAATGTTGAGTTCTATGATGTTTCTTTTAGATTCTATGAAATTCTATGCCCTCAACTTTCAATTCTATGTTGTATGAAAATCTATAGTCACTGGTTTTCTGATTCTATGGGTTTAGTTCTAAAGTTACTGATTCTATGATTCTATGCAACATTTTTTGATTCTATGTTTTTAGTTTCAAAAATCTCACTTCTGCTTTCAGATTCTATGAAGTTCTATGATCCCATCCGTTGATTCTATGATTCTATGCCCCTCTTCTCCAGATTCTATGCTCTCTCTTTTATGAATTTTAGTTCTATGGCATACATATAAGAATCTATGAACCTCGAACTTATGATTCTATGTATTCAGTTTCAGATCTATGATACTCCTTTTAGATTCTATGAAGTTCTATGATATTGTTCACCCATTTTTTTCAGTTTCTATGATTCTATGAATCCAATTCTAGAATCTATGACACCAATATTCCCGACAATTGCAATTTCTATGCCTCCACAACAATATCTATGCCATACTTCCAGGTTCTATGCGTCCATCCCTCCTCTCCATCCTTCTCCTTCTCCATCTCATCCACCTATCCCAATCCGTCCGTGCCGCCCTTCGTCTCAAGAAAAAGCTCAACTCCGCCGACGATTCCGATGACGAGGATTACCAGGAAGAGTTGAATAATGCATATTACGATAAGGCCGCGATATTTGAACAAGGGTATATTTAGGTTTAGCTCCATTCATAGATTTACCTCCTTCCAGTGAGACCCATGACTTCCTGCAGTTCTTGAGGAATATCAAGTATGATCATAGACAAGTCCCCGATGATGGATATGATGGTAAGGAAGGATTCTATGCATAGAACTTCATAGAACTTTGCAGGACCGGTTCAAGTGAATGTCTCCATTGTCATCAGCAATATACGATCAGTATCGGAAGTTACTATGGTACGGTATGCGCCTTTAAAGTAGATACATCGAAAGTTTTATAGGACTACTCGGTTGAGATGTTCTACCGCGAATCGTGGCGAGACCCACGACTACAGTATAGCAGTGAGAAGTTCAAAAATAAGACGGAGATATCGTTGCATGAGAGCTACTCGAATTTCTTGTGGCATCCGGATACTTTTGTGCCGAACGCGATTTCGTCGAAAAATCCGAGACGGCAGAGTATTACGCATAGATCGTTGTTGAGGTGGGTCATAGAGTTTCATAGAACTTGGCATAGAAGCCATAGAACTTGATATTGCTCCATAGAACTCGATTATAAATTATAGAATTGTAAGATACTTCATATAACCGTGTAGGGCTTCATAGAACTTATTGGTTCTCCATAGAATCTTCCATAGAATCCATAGAACTAGAAAATGCTTCATAGAACTAAATGATGCTTCTTAGAGCTCTATGATACTGCATAGAACTTGATGAAGCTTCATAGAACTGTATGATGCCCCATAGAACTTTTTGATGTTACATGGAAATTGACAAAACTTCATAGAACTTGACTAGGCTCCATAGAACTTGACGGAGCTTCATAGAACTAGAGAAAGTTTCATAGAACTCACTGGTTCTCCATAGAACTGTATGTTGCGTCATAGAACTCTCGAAGTCTTCATTTCGAACTTTACGATGCTCCATAGATCCTACCATAGAGTCCATAGAACTTGAAGACAACTATCATAGAACTCTACAACTCCCCATAGAACTAGAACCTCAAGCTTCCATAGAATCAAAATTCTATGCATAGAACCTATCATCTTCCAGGCTCCGCAACAACGGCTCCATCCTCTACTCCCGTCGGCTGTCGCTAATCCTAACCTGTGGAATGGACCTAACCCTATTCCCATTCGACTCGCAATTGTGTAAAATGGGATTTGAGAGCTGTAAGTAGATCATTAAAAACTACAGTACCCCCGTGATTCCAGACGGGTACACGGCTGAAAGTGTCAAATATTTCTGGTCAACTGGAGCTATACAAGCACTCAAATTGCACAAAATAAGACTACCCGATTTTCAAGTGAAGGAGGCGTTTGTGACGAGTCGGGTGGAAAGCTATGCAACAGGTACGGTAAGTTCTATGGTCATAGAACCATAGAATTGCGAAGTTCTATGAATTTTTGTAACGGATAGGAAAAAACTAGTGGTGTCAGAAAGATTCGCTATTATTCATAGATCCTTAGAAACCGTTAGAATATATGAAATGATCTATGGAAGTTTTTGAAAGATTCTATGGATTTTCTAGAAGTTCTATGGTGGCTCTATGAAGAAGAGACTACAAAGCTCAAAATGCATAGAACAAACATTCATAGATCCATAGAATCAGTTGTTTTTCGGGAGTTCTCTGGTAAAATTTGATTACGTCCTTGTGCTTTAATTACAATACCATAGAACTTCATAGAACCATCTCATTTCTATGGAAGAATCTATGATAGTTGTGAGATGTTTTATGAATTTTTATCTAATTTTATGGTGGTTCTATGAAGAATCTTCTGATCTATGAAAAAAATCGTGTTTGGAGTTCATAGAACCATAGAATTTTCAACATTTGTGCAAGTTCTATAAAAATTCTATGCTATTTTCCGAGACGCCCGCTCAAAGTGGTTCCATAGAACTTTCTGATCATTCATAGGTCCATAGAATCAGTACATTTCTTTAGTTCTATGATTTTCATTTCAGGAGTTGTCAAAACAATTCTATGAAAAATTTCGAAATTCATAGAACCATAGAATCTGCAATATCTATCTCCTATTTCTATGGAAGTTCTCTGCTATTTAGCAAAAGTCGCGCACTCATTAGCTCCATAGAACATTCTGATCATTCATAGATCCATAGAACCGTAAATTTCTTTGGTTCTATGATTTTTATGTCTGGAGTAGTCAAAACAAATCTATGAACATTTTTGAAACTCATAGAATCATAGAATCTGCAATATCTATGAAAGGTTCTATGAAATTCTATGCAGGCGACTACTCCCGTCTCTACGTCTGCTTTGTCTTCAACCGTGCCGCCGGTTTCTGCTTCCTTCAACTCATCATCCCCTCAACCGCCGTTGTCATAACTTCCTGGGTGTCCCTCTGGATGGAGAATGAGACATCCTTCCAGGTACCGTACTCCTTCTCAGCTACCGTAACCCAACTGATTACAGGATATGATATCAATCATCCTAACTATCACTTTCCTACTATTTTCCTACAATGAGGTAATGCCACGTGTCAGCTATATCAAGGCGATGGATGTGTATCTAGGTATGCTAAACCTAAACCTATCCTGAAGATGGAACTAAACCTAATTTCCAGGCGTCTGCTTTTGCATCGTATTCTTATCACTGATAAAGTTGGCTGTTGTCAAGTACATGAGACAAAGGTTGCTGATAACCAGGTATATATACGATATAGTGATAAGCTTGTGGTAGATCAAACTGATGATACGGTACCGGTTCCAGCACATCGAGTATATACAAGTTATCGGGTGTTGGTGAGACATGTACACTCACCAAACTCGATCCGACTCAGTTGTCTGTCAGTCAGTTGGTGAAGGAGGAGAAGGAGGAGGAGAAGGAGTGAGGATTGTCCAGCACCTGGATATATCACTTGCACCTGTAGATTCATAGATCCATAGATCCATAGATCCAGGACCTAAACCTAGGTCTAGAGCTAGGTCAGAGTATGAACCTAAACTTTACGCACTCCACCGAATCTATGCACCATAGAATTCATAGAACCCATAGAACCATAGAATTTCAGAGACACCTCAATCGTGGCGGCTGGCGTCCTACCTATGCTGAAAATTGTCAACGGTATCACTTCACCATTATCAACCAGTCAATCGGATGCTTTTACATATGACGCGAATGTCAAAAAGTTAGTTCTATGGGGCCATAGAATCAAAGAATCTAGAGAATCATAGAAATAGAATAGTTGAAGGCTGGGAACATGAAGAGTTGTAAATTGCCACCGATACGGTATCATAGAATTTATGGAGCATAGAATTTGAATAATCATAGAAACTGCAAACATTTCCTGAAAGAAGATGCATAGATTTTTGTAGAACCATACCATCACATTTTTGAGATCGTAGAACCCGCCATCATAGAACTTTGAGTGCAGCGAATTTCATAGAACCTGTCAGCATAGAATTTCATAGAACCATAGATCTTCAGATGGCATGCAAAACACTGGCAAAACAAAACTGTAGATCCATAGAACTATACAAGAATCATAGAAACCGGGAATCATAGTTCTTGTTAACCTAATTTTTATATAGGACCATAGAACTGAAACTGGAATTGCATGTACTATCATAGAACTTGTAGAGCATAGAACTTGAACTGTCATAGAAACTGAAATTCATAGATTTTTTTTACTAGAAGAAGCATAGAACCATAATAGAATCCTTTAAAAAACCTGAACAGCATAGAACTTTAGCTGAATATAAATTAATAGAACCCAATAGCATAGAACTTCAGATGCATAGAACTTCATAGAACCTGAAAACATACAACTTTAAATGAATAAAATTTCATATAACCGACATCATATAATTTTGAGCGCATAGAATTTCATAGATCCCAACAGCATAGAATTTCATAGAACTATAGATCTTAAAATGGTTTGAGTCATAGAGTTTAAAAAGTCATTATCATAACAAAACTGTAGAATCATGGAGCTATACCCGAATCATAGAAACAGAAAACCATAGATCTTTAAAGTCATAGAACCATAGAACCATCTTCCAGGGTGTCACTCTCACCAATCGACGCTTTCACCCAAATCCCAATGAACGGCTCAACCACCGCAATATGCAAAAAAAACCGAGCAAAATCATCATTCTTCGAGTTCTCACCAACATTCATGCATAGATTCCATTGGATCACACAGGTTCGGTTCTATGAAATTCTATGGCCATAGAATCTAATTTCAGATGACTTTTTTCTTCGGTTTTGTGATCTTCTGCTTGTTCTACTTCCTGGTGTATCCGAATATTCATTCGCAGGTTTTTTTCAGATCAAAAAAATTTCAGTCAAATAATTTTTTTCAGCTGACCGATGAAGATTGTGATCGAGATATGGCTGAATGGTTTGCGGATATTCATTGATTCACATCATATATTTATTTTTCATATATAAATGTTTGAAGTTTGATAGTTCTATGCATAGATCTAACACTGGAAAGTGTTTCTATGCGATTCTATGCATAGATCCTGATAGGGTAGGTAGTAGTAGATTCTACGGTCACATGAAAGGAAGTTCTATGCATAGATCTAGCTGAATAAAATCTTCATGAGTTTCTATGCATAGATTCGATAGTGAAACGAGACTCTATGCATAGATTCTGACAAGAATGGCGGTCTCGTGGGATTCTATGCATAGATCCAACCCTCTTTCCAGTTTTTATGATAATTTGATATTCTGTAGTACCTATGATCTATGATATCTATGAAATATATATATGTCCAGTTCTATGCATAGATCCAATTACTGAAATAGTGTCTATGAAGTTCTATGCATAGATATGGTCAAATAGTATACTCTATAGATCTGATCTTCTATGGTATCCATGATCTATGGGATCTATGAAGTATAAAAATTCTATGCATAGATCCAACAAGTATTTCCGTTTCTATGATACTTTCCATGATACTTTATATGATCTATGCGAAATCTATGAAATTGATGAAATCAATCCTGGAATTCTATGCATAGATTCAACTGCTGGAGAATGTATCTATGAAGTTCTATGCATAGATCCTAGTATCATAGATATCCAGCAAGTATGGCCGTGGCCGAAATTCCGCAATCTAGAATCCTAGGCCATCTGAGAACCCAAAACAGCACGGCAAAAAAATTTATTCAATCTACAATACAATACAATAAAATGGTGGGACGAAGACTATTTTCAGATCTACAATTTGGTGTGTTGACTGGTTCATATCTAGTTGAGAGCGTTTGACATCAGATTCCGCCGTACGCGACGTTTTCAGTGTATTCAAAGTCGCGAATCTCCTGTAAAAAATATATTGGTTTTATGAAATTCTATGGAGTTCTATGGATTGGATCTATGAAATTCTATGCACCACTGTGGAATATAATCATAGATTCTTTGGCTGTCAGTGAGTAACGAAACTTTCATAGATATTTCCGTTTCTATGTTTTTGTAAAGTTTTGATATTCTGTAACCTATGATTTTTCTTGTATGTTTTTTTCATCAATTTTGCACAGAAACATCATAAAATCTATGGCATAGAACTTTTCATAGAACTACAAAAAAGCCATCAATCAGTTATTAGTATCTATGGATGTATGAAATTGAGAATTCATATATTTGCTGTTTCTATGCAATGATGTGAATTTCTATGAAAATATGTCATTTAATGTATGCCTCGAAGTCATAACATCACAAAATCTATGCTCATCATTTGGCAGGTTCTATGAAATTCTATGCCCCGAAAAATACTGTTTCTTGGAAGTTCTATGAAATTCTATGCTCTTCTGCCTCAATTATAGCGTTACCCAATGATGAACTCCATAGATTCTATGCCAAAAGCTGAATGGTTCTATGGTTCTATGATTGAATCTATGCTAACAACTATCAATACCATAGAATCTCACAAACATTGTATATGACTTCAGAAGTTCTATGATAATTATTTGATATTATCTATAAAATTCTATGCTTATGAAATTTAGCATAGAATCACTGTTTCTATGAAGTTCTATGAAATTCTATGCTTTCCTGCCACAATTATAGCGTTCCCCAATGGCAAACTCCATAGATTCTATGCCATCTGGTCCTGTGACTACCATAGAACCTCACAAAATGGCAACTTCACGAAGTTCTATGCCATGTTTCTATGGTTCTATGGTTCTACGAAACTCACATAAGGCGACGGCGAAATGCCAATACAAGTGGCAACATCATGACTCGGCCCACCACAGGCATCATGAAAGTCCGAGTACGCCGACAACTTTTTCAACTCTCTCAAATCCGCCAGACTCTCCGGCGAGATGTCTCTCATTTGGAGCAAGTTGGTCGCCTCCACCATCGCATCCTTCCGCTCAAACACCACATCCAACTTCTCCAGCTCGTACATCGACTCGGGTGACATCACCTTTTTGTTCATTGTTGCCGTTGGTGGAACTTCATAGAACTGCATAGATCCTTCCATAGATCCATGATCCTTGCCTCCAAATTCTACGCATAGATTCTCAATTTCTTTGCGAGACTCGCTCGAGTAGGCTCCCTTGTTGAGTGTCACATCATCCGGCGCGTGCACCTCAACTTGTGGACCCTCGGGTGCTGTAGTTTTCAAAAACGGGTTCGCCAGATTTTTGATATGATTGATGGTCAACATTTGCTCCTTCGAGTCGACCTGCTGGACCATATGACCGTAGTATTTGGATGGTGTTTGGAAATTGGGATGGTGGGCGTACGGATTGCCGTCCGAGTAGCTACTGTAGTTGGCGGTCTGGAAGTACTGTAGTTGGGGGGTACTGTAGGTTACAGTAGGCACTTACTGGATGGACAACATCTGGTATAACATAACGACTCTTGAAACTGTCGGCCGATGCGTGGGATAGGGAGTTTAGATTTGAGATATGGTTGATGGCATCGGTTGAATGGGATGTCTGCAAGATTCTATGGTATATATGGTATATATGGTATATATGGTATATATGGTATATATAGTATCTATGGTATATATAGTATCTATGGTATATATAGTATCTATGGTATATATAGTATCTATCGTATATATAGTATCTATCGTATATATAATATATGGTATATATAGTATCTGTGGTATATATAGTATCTATAGTTCTATGGTATCTATGGTATCTATGGTATCTATGAATCATAGTTCTATACTTCTGACATCAACTTTTGAAACTGATGTATGTAAAAGTGCTTCTAAACAGATGAATAATCAGATCAGAATAGATACGAAATCAAAGTCAGAAACGAGAGTCTAGTGTGCAAGTTTGTGTTTTTTATGAATCAGCGGTTATATATTGGAATCTATGGATCTATGGATATCTATGACGATTCTATAGATCTATAAATACCAATAGAGTTTAGTGATTCTATGAAACATGGATACTGAAATTCTATGAATCTATGTTTCATAGATCTTACAAATTCTATAAAAGTTTGATTCATAGGTTTTGACAAGGCATAGGGTTTAGAGATATTGAAATTGGATGATTCTATGAAGCATAGATCCTTCATATCTATGATCATATTTTCCATAGATCTCATAGTTCTATGATTTTACAAGCCTCACAACCTGAGATCTCAAAGATCTATGCTTCATAGATAGTTACATTCTATTAATCTATGTTTCATAGAATCGACAAGTCCGGCACATTCTATGTATCTATGGTTCGAATATTATTCCACTGATGGTTTTCATTGGTATCAAGATTTGTTGAGATTTGATTCTATGAAACATAGATCCTAAAATTCCATAGATCTATGTTTCATAGAATCGACAAATTCTATGGATCTATGATTCGCAGATATTTTCACGATATAGTCTTCATAGGTATCAAGTTGTGTTAATTTTATGAATCATAGATCCCAAAATACCATAGATCTATATTTCATAGAACCCACTGTTTTAGGCGAGATTTTTGCTAAATCTTCAACCCATAGATCCAAAAATTCTATGATTCTATGGAACATAGATCCTTCTATATTTCCTGGTTCTACATCTCAAAATTCTATGGATCTATGCTCATCTGGTTTTCTACCACCCATAGATTCCAGGGTTCTATGAATCTATGGGCCATAGATCCTTCTAAGCTTCTGGATCCTACAGTATTCAGTTCTACGATCCATCAGTTCTATGATTCTATGAGCCATAGAATTTAAGATCTCATAGATTTATACTCCATAGATCGCGCTATCAAAGGTACCCATAGATCCTTTTAGTACCTACAGTACCCCATTCTATGCCCATAGATTCCCAATATCTATGAATCTACGTTCCATAGATCCCCACAACTAACCTTCAACGCCTCCGCCTCCACAACAACCACAAACTCCTGCGATTCGCTTCTCTGCGCCGCCGTATACGGATTGAATGGATCCAGCTCCTCGCGACCGAACATCTTATTTTGTTCCATTTTCACAACTCTCCTTTTCTTGTTTATTTGTCAGGAATAATTTCCCATATATATTCTGATTTGTATCTAGGTCAACCCCCCTTTTAAATCTATGTCACGAAATTTTCCATTAAAACGTGAAACGCGTTTCCGAAATTTTGTTTTGCAACTTTTCCAAATCATTCTGCAGCATTACACTTTGCACCTTCCGTTTTTATGTCTGCGTCTCGCTGTCTGCCCCACTATCTCGCCACTTATTATTTCACATTGGTTTTGTCGCAATCATTCACACACAATAGATCAGGAATCGGATGGCGGTGGATGATATAATGATAAAAGCACGTGATATATTGTGTATCAAGGCATATATATCTTTGAAGATTATTGGTGGATGATTGATGGATATTGGAGAGGGTGACAGTTGTTAGGGAGGGTGCATTTAGGTGCATCTTAGTTTTTTTGGGTTCTATGGAGATGGATGTCTGGGTTCTATGGGTTCTATGACAAAATAGTTCTAGTTTCATGGAGATCTATGGGAGTTCTATGATAGTTCTATGATAGTTCTATGCTAGTTCTATGATAGTTCTATGATAGGTTCTATGATAGTTTTATGATAGTTCTATGACAGTTCTATGACAGTTCTATGATAGTTCTATGATAGTTCTATGATAGTTCTATGATAGTTCTATGATAGTTCTATGCTAGTTCTATGGTTTCTATGCTCTTTTTCATCAAATCTATGAATTTTTAACGTTTCATAGTATCTAGTTCTTTGCTGGCAAATAGATCTACGATACTGTCATGATAATTTGTGAGAATCTATGATTTTTTTGAGTAGTTCTATGAAATTTGTTATATCTATGAATCTATGAGGTTCTATGACACTTGATTCTATTCTGATATATAGTATCTAAAATAGTTTTATATTTCTATGGTTCTATGAAAAGTTCTACGCCAGATTCTATGAATCTATGGAGCGTCATAGAATCATCCCTAGATTCTATGATTTATAGATCTATGATTCTATGAAAATCTATGCCACTTTTCCAGAATTCTATGCCAGTTCTATGCCTCCTTCCTGAAATTCTATGATATCCCTTGATCCATTATACAAATATTCCAGTTCCATTCCACTTCCCGAAATTCTATGCACCATGAAACCGAAATCTATGCTTCCTCCATTTTGTTTATCGTCAATTCTATGTATTATCATATCAAAACCATAATCCACTCATAATCACTAACCGGATCAACTGGACCATAGAATTTGGTCTTCATGAAAGTCACGCATAGATTCCGTGGTTTGTAGCCGAGTACAAAGACTGTGTTGCTTCCTTGTCTGTTAGGTTTAGGTCCAGCATCCATTCCTTATATTTAGGTTTAGGTCCAGCCTTCCTTGTTCCTTAGGATTAGTTCCAGCATTCCTTTTCCCTTAGGTTTAGGTCCAGCTTTCCTTTCTTCTCCCTTAGGTTTAGGTCCAGCATCCATTCCTTCTCCTTAGGATTAGCTCCAACACTCCTTAGGTTTAGCTCCAACACTCCTTAGGTTTAGCTCCAACACTCCATCCCTTAGATTTAGGTTTAGCATTTTATAGCGATTTCGTGACGTCCAACTACAAAATGGGGCAATCTATGAACAGAAAAGAAATCATGAATCAGAATATGATCGTTGTTGTTAGATATGGCTATTTCCGGTTGGATGACTACTGAAATTCATCTGAAAAAAATTTTTTTTTCGATGAAGTTTGACCAGATTTTGCAGGCTGTTGTACTTTGGACATTTGAATGTGTGTTTTGTGGGCAGAGAGGTTTTTTTGCAGGAGATGGAATGATGGAGGAGGAAGTGAAAGTAATTGTAGGAGCATAGAATTGTATGTTTCAGAGAGGCATAGAACTGGGGAATCATAGATCCATAGAATTGCATATCAATCAAATTGGAAAAAGACGAGGCATAGATTCACGGAGCAGGGAATTTGAAGAATTATAGAGGCATAGCATTTCAGAACGAATCGCTCATAGAATCAAGGATAATCAAGGAATAGAGTTGGATCTTGCATAGAACCTGGAAATTTAGGTCCACAGTATTTTTAATTGCCATAGATTATAGGCACTTAGAACTTCTAGAATCATAGAACCGCCAATCATTCAATCATTTTGCCATTGCTTTTTCCATAGATACAGTTTACATGAAACCGTAGGTTTGTAGAATTCTAGAATCATGTCTTTCATAGATCCTGAAACTACAAATGAGTAAAATTTTCTGAATTCATAGAATTCAAGTTCATAGACCCCGTAGATATCACTTTCATAGACTTGAAAAAAACGTTGATGCATAGAACTCATTGAAACATAGAATCAAGATTTTAGAGGGCAAACAATCATTTGAATATCAATTTTGTCATAGATCCTTCCATAGATCTCGCTTTCATGAAACCGTAGATCTCATAGAATCGTAGAATTCCATGTTTCATAGATTCTGGCGCTCCAAAGGCATAGAACTTCACAATTTCATAGAAATCAAGTACATAGAATCCCATATATATCACTTTCATAGAATCACAAATTTATAGATCCTATAGAATGATGGAGGATCCAATAATAATATTGCATAGATCTTTGCATAGATATAGTTTTCATAAAACCGTAGATTCAGAAAACTTTGCATTCAGAGCCCCCATAGATTTCTCCTCCATAGATCCTCTGTCAGCATAGATCCCACTCCCATCAAACCAACAAAAACCAAAATACATAGAATCACAATTCCTCGAAGAAGCACCGTAATCATAAACAAAAACCTTTTCATAGAATCCATAGATATCACCAATCAGGCCACACATGAGATTATTTTAATTCCAATTAAGATTAGTATCATATATCATCATATTTTATAAACATTTTTCGAATATATATATTCCATGTTCCTAAATCCGTCGGATTAACATGCTATATGTATAACACATTAGATAAGTAGTTTGACATTTTGGAAAAAGAGGCCAAGAAATCAAATGGATGTGTTCCAGACAAGTTTCAGACGGAAAATTGGAGCAAGAGATGGCCAATGTGCACTTTCTAGGTTGAATGAGCACAAATGAGTGAAACCACATGATAAAAGTGCATAGTGTGCTTTGGTATATATAAGGAGAGGATCTATGGGGTGTCTAGGTTGGAGGTTGGGTGATTCTATGGTTCTATGATATTCTATGCTGACTATTTCGCGAGCCATTGGATCAAGTGGTTCTATGCACCATGTTACACTATCTAGAGATCTAAGTATAGAATCTATGATTCTATGCCTCCATTGAGGCTCTATGGCCCAATTCTATGCCAAATTTTTTAACAGTTTCTACTATGCTCGAAATATTTAAAGATCTATGCATAGATTCAATTAATTTTCACGTCTTCATTCATACAGCTGACAAATTCTATGATTCTATGCCGGTAGGTTCTATGATCCTGTCAGCTAGTTCTATGCATAGATATTTACACCGCGTTGATTCTATGGCTGTTTCAATAGATTCTATGCCTATTCTATGGATCTTCGAACCTAAAAATCAATATTCCTTGGTTCTATACACTTTTAATCTTTATCTGCAATTCTATGCATAGATCCTGCTGTTGAGGTTCTATGCTTATCACTTTGAGTTCTATGATATTCTATGATTCGATGCCCTTAAAAATTCCAGTTTCTATGATCCTTCAACCCACTTTTCAAGTTCTATGCTTACTTCGTCCTCAAGTGCCTCCAAAAAATCAGGTTCTATGCGATTCTATGGTTCTATGGCCCAAAAATGCCAGGTTCTATGCTTTTTCAAGTTCTATGCTTACTTCTTCCTCCAGTCCCTCCAAAAAAAAACCAAGTTCTATGAAATTCTATGACGCATATTTTTCAAAATTCTATGACATCCAATTTCATCATCCACCATAATTATAGCAATTTTCGGCGTAAATGACAATTCGTTCTGATTTGATGTTCTAGACATCTCCTCGATTTTTTGGTTTTTTGAAACTGATCTTCTGAAATCTTATTGTTTGTTGACTGGAAAGCAAAGTAGAAACATTGAGGAAGGAGGAAGTCAGTGGTTTGGAATGGATCTATGGAATCTATGGTTCAAAAGTTCAATATCTATGAATAAACAAATCTATGATAGTAGAGTTCTATGGAAGCTGGGGTCTATGATTCTATGGATCTGGAAAATTGCAGTTCTATGCTAGATGTGAATATATGAAGCCTTGTTTCTATGATTCTATGAATGGTAACAATCCTGGTTCTATGAATGCTTGCTTGATATGTGTAGCAAATCTATGATTCTATGACTCTTTTAGGATTTAAAATTCTATGAATCCCAGTTTCTATGATTCTATGAATGTTGATAGTCTTGTTTCTATGGATTTTAGAATTGCTAGTTGATGGTTCTATGAAATATACATGGTTCTATGCGCCTCAAGCGGACAAAATCTATGGATTATCGTTTCTATGACTAACAGTGTCTATGGTTCTATGAATCTCGATATCTATGATTCTATGGCTCTCAAGATTTCCATTTCTTAGAATCTATGAATCTCGGTTTCTATGATGTCACGTATATTGGCATCCATGATTATATGGTCAGTCGGATCGCGGTTGGTTTCTATGATTCTATGACTCTTCATTTCTATGGATCTATGAATCCCAGTTTCTATGATTCTATGAAATATCTATGCCTCATAGAATTTCACTTTACGCGTCGAATAAGTATGGAATATCTATGCTCCTTCTTCCTCAGTTTCTATGATTCTATGGCTTCCAGGAATATCTATGCATCATAGAGATTCTTTTTATTCGTCGTCTGTGTGTTGAATACCTATGATCCTTCTTCCTCAAGTTCTATGATTCTATGACTTCCAGCAATCATAATTCTATGATTCTATGCCTCATAGATTTCTGCTTTTCCACCCCCAAGTTCTTGAAATCTATGATTCTATGATCCGATGCCCATCATTAATTCTATGCTCCATCGCACCGTTCCACTTCATTTCCCATCAAATATTCATAGAATTCACTACAAATTTCACGCATCATGTGCTAAAATCGACACATCTACTACAAAATACAAACCCTTATCAGTTAGTGATAAAGATTATCAGTGATATGATAAAAGGTTGTAGTTTGTTATTGAGATATGAATATACGAAAATAGAAGTGAACTTTGATAAGAGAGGAGGGAATGACTCAAATTATAGGTATGGGAAAAGCGAAGGATGATGAAAAATAGAGTGACGTTTGGAAAGTCGATAGTCAGCGAATATACATAAAGTTTTGATACACAGCGAGTATCGTGGACCCATTAGAATATACCCAAAAGTGTATCTAGTCAGCAAATATAGATAAAACTATGATACGCAGTGAGTCGCTACTCAAGGAATATATAAATGTAGTGTTGATACGCAGCTAGTCTTCTACTGTTTCAAGTAAAGGATTTTGGAAAAATTGATGATAAAACTGTAATTTTGGACTCCTTGTGAACAAAATATGAGCTGGAGAATGTTTTTGAGATATTTTTCCAGTTTCAGCGAAAAAAACTTATCTGGAAGAAAAATAGAGGAGCAGTCACTCCTTGTATAGAAGGCGCCTAAACCTAAGCCTAAGTTGTTGAAAATTCTTGTGAAAAAAGCTTCATCGATTTTCAGGCAACAAATTTTTACAGTTTCAGCACCTTTTCTTCATCTGATCATTTTATAGTAATAGCAATGTACCGGATGGGTCGTTTTTTCAGGAATTTAATCTTATCACTATCACTATCACAAATTATCAATTCATCTACGAGACCACAGCGTAATTAACTTTGTGAAAACCTGAAAACTGAAATTTATTACGGGAAACAGTAAAATTTCCGGAACTTTTTGAGCATTCAGTTTGAGCTATCACAATTAGAGACCAATTATTATTTTTTTCCGGTTTCAGATTCACTTTTTCTGTCGAAGGCAATTTTTCGAAGCTGATAGACCTCCAAAAGTCGAAGAAAATCCAATTTTTTTATTACGTTTTTCGTCGCTCACGACTCATACGAAAGCTGTAACTACAGTAGTCCGTCCACTACAGTAGTCAAGCCTATATGAGATACCAAGGTTCACCACTTGATTTTTAATTTTCTCGGAAACTCGGCTGAAACTGCTGTATCCCGATTTTCAGCCTTTTTTTTTGCTGTTTCACAATGAGAATTTCAGAGCAAAACACTTCCGTAAGTTGATCACACTCTTCTCAACCTTTTGGAGAAAAAAAGTGCATTTGATACTCAGCCAACAGCCTAGAAGTTGGGTGACCTTTTCCCACAGTAACTACTTCCATGTCACACACATTTGATACTCAGGCAACCACAAAGTTGATTAACAAATTTCTTCTCCTCAAAATCCTATCAAGATTAGAGTATCGTCCATAATCCATTACTTTCTTAATTTTCTCAAAACTCTTTCCCCAAAACCCCATCGGATCAAATCGGTCAATCAATGTATCAGCATATCTTGCTCATAATCATTCCACCTAATCAGCTTTTATCACTATATCAATACAGTACCCTGTGAAAATCCCTCAAAAAAGCGAATTAATCTATGTTGCCAAATTTCCTGCGACGCGGCGCCGCACTTTTTGTGACGTCTCTTGGCTCCGCCCCCAAAATGAGCCGAGTCGCAACTTTTGGTCAAAAATGAGGAGAGAGATACGAAAAATATTATATGTGATTTTTTGAGGTGTTTGCAGAAAAAAGAGAAGGAGTAAATATTTGGGAAAAGGGAAATGGTTTGGATGGTATGAAGTGGGATAGGTGGATGGGATGGATGGATCAACAATGAGGATGGATATGGACTACAACGAGGATGGATAGACAACAATCTATAGATTGTTGGAGAACAACTTTCAGGTTGTTGTTCAGGAGGATATCAAGATTGTTGGTTGTCTAGGACACTCTACACAACGGATGGACAACTAATATGGATATCTATGGAAGATGGAGATGGAGGGATGGACCAACTTCCTACAGTAGATCAAATATTTCCAACAGCCTTCAAGGTTGTCCAACAATCTCAGGAGCCACAATATCAGGAGCAGCTCGGAGCTCTTGGGAAAAACTGAGATCATTCAGAGCTCTAAAAAGTTCAACAACATTCTGGACAACCTTCAGATTTTTGTTAATTTTTTATGATTGGAACGGCATCCTAACAACTTTAAATGGTCTAGATTATTGTTGAAAATTGCATGAAACAGGAAACTTTGGGAGCCAAAAACTTGAAGTGCCAAAAAATTTTGGTCGATATAGGTAGAAGATAGGTTGTCCCTAAAAAATACTGGACAACTTTCAGATTGTTGTCAACATCCTCAATAACAACAAAGAGACAATATCAAGTGATCAGAAATCTTCAACAATCTCACACCTAGTTTCTGGATATGAATCAACAATCTGGACAATATAGAGATTGTTTTCAACACTCTCGAGCTGGTTCTAACAATCTACATTAACAGTCGAACCGACCAGAACAACAAGAAGATTGATCATATCGACAACTAAAAGTTCTGACGAAACAGTATATAAACATCAAATTTCTATACGTCCATGAAATTTTTTCTGGGCCTAGTTTGTCCATAGGTTGTCCAACAATTTTTACTTATTCCGGGAGACAAAACAACAATTTCAGAATGATAGACAACATGGAAGCCTATATAGTCAGGAAATTTCTCCGTTTTGAGCAAACCACTATTTCCAACAACTTATGATGATTCTTGACAATCTCTAGAAACTGGAAAATTTGGAAGTTGCCATCAATCTTGTGTTTTCTCAATACATGGCTGTCCAACAATATTAACAATCCTCAGACCACCAACAAAGTTAAAATCCCTTTTTTTCACCAACTTTTTTCTGATAAAAAAGTTGAGTAGGATCTTTGTTTGCCAAAACTCTTAGACGCCGAACTTTCGTTCCATCAGTTCTTTTTCGCGAATTTTTTTGTTGACTTGTGGGAGGAAAATGTTGCGTTTTTGTTGATTTGGGAGGGAAAACTTGAGAATAAATAAACTTGAAAATGGAGAAATGGAGGAGAGAATTTCAAAGATGGAGATGGATTAGTGACTAGACATAAGAGTACAAATGGAAGGGGGGAATGTGTGTATATTAATTATAAGGTAGGGGAGAGATATAAGCTGGCTAGAGAGTAGTCTAGATTCATAGATTCGTAGATTCATAGATTCGTAGATTCATAGATTCGTAGATTCGTAGATTCATAGATTCGTAGATTCATAGATTCATAGATTCATAGATTTGTAGATTCATAGATTCATAGATTCATAGATTCATAGATTCATAGATTCATAGATTCATAGATTCATAGATTTATAGATTCATAGATTCATAGATTCATAGATTCATAGAGTCATAGAGTCATAGATTCATAGAGTCATAGAGTCATAGATTCATAGATTCATAGATTCATAGATTCATAGATTCATAGATTCATAGATTCATAGATTCATAGATTCATAGATTCATAGATTCATAGATTCATAGATTCATAGATTCATAGATTCATAGATTCATAGATTCATAGATTCATAGATTCATAGATTCATAGATTCATAGATTCATAGATTCATAGATTCATAGATTCATAGATTCATAGATTCATAGATTCATAGATTCATAGATTCATAGATTCATAGATTCATAGATTCATAGATTCATAGATTCATAGATTCATAGATTCATAGATTCATAGATTCATAGATTCATAGATTCATAGATTCATAGATTCATAGATTCATAGATTCATAGATTCATAGATTCATAGATTCATAGATTCATAGATTCACAGATTCATAGATTCATAGATTTATAGATTCATAGATTCATAGATTCATAGATTCATAGAGTCATAGAGTCATAGATTCATAGATTCATAGATTCATAGATTCATAGATTCACAGATTCATAGATTCATAGATTCATAGATTCATAGATTCATAGATTCATAGATTCATAGATTCATAGATTCATAGATTCATAGATTCATAGATTCATAGATTCATAGATTCATAGATTCATAGATTCATAGATTCATAGATTCACAGATTCATAGATTCATAGATTCACAGATTCATAGCTCTTGCCCCAGATGCACTAACAAAAAAAGATACCGTAGATTTTCATAGAACCTTGAAACACATATATTTGTATAGGTTCTATGCATAGAACTTTATGAGGTCCCCAATTTCCTTCCATAGAATCCCCTGACATCATCCCCATACTCATATTCCCCACAACTTTTGCCTCAAATAGCCGCCATCCTTCGTCATATCTAATGATTCAAAACATGTCATTTTGTCATCGTGAAAACTGAGAGTATATTCCCCAAATGGACTTTGTCTCACATTTGTGCTGTGTGCCAATTAATTGTATATAATATTCTAAATTTAACTTGTTTTTCCCCAACTCAACTTCGTATGACGAGGCTTCTGACACATCGTAAGATCCTTTTTTTTGCATGCGCAAAATCAAACATACAACTACGAGGCTGGATACATTTTGGAGACGGGCTACTGTGGGAAAGTTGATAACAATGGGCGTCATAGGTGATTCTATGTCATAGAATCATGTGATGGTGGGAATTGTGGATATCAGGAGGCATAGAATCATAGAAACTTGTAGTTCTATGGATCAGAAAGATCCATAGAATCTAAAAAGTCATAGAACCTGATGACATGGTGCATAGAACCAAAACACTACTGTTTCAGAAAAATCATAGAAATGTCTCAGGTTGTCAACTTTAGTCCACCGTTTTCATAGATTTGACTTCATAGAACCATAGAACCTTCAAATTTTCTTGCGCATTTATCCATAGAACTCTGAGTATCTATGGACAGGGAGAAGGGCATAGAACCATAGAATTTCACATTTTCAGTAAAATATAGAGCTATAGGCCATAGAATCTTTCATAGATCCATAGAATCTTTTCATATGGTGCATAGAACCAAACTACAACTTTTCATAGAACCATAGATCTACACATTTCCGGGGAACAAAGAACGATGACCCATAGAATCCATAGAACCTTCAAATGGTGCATAGAACCAAATTCCTTCGCTTCCTGAAATTTCATAGATTTGACTTCATAGAATCATAGAACTTCACATTCACTTCAAAAATTGATATTATGGGGCATAGAACCTTTCATAGATCCATAGAATCTATCTTCATAGAACCAAATTGAACTGCCGAAGTATCAAAGAAATGACTCATAGAACCATAGAACTCTAAACTTCCGGCCTCCATAGAATCAAA
Source organism: Caenorhabditis uteleia (assembly GCA_963573275.1). Taxonomy (NCBI): domain Eukaryota; kingdom Metazoa; phylum Nematoda; class Chromadorea; order Rhabditida; family Rhabditidae; genus Caenorhabditis; species Caenorhabditis uteleia. The sequence goes on from OY752134.1 coordinate 1,496,721, forward strand.
GTTCTATGGTCGCCATCCTCCCAAATCCAGGCGACTTATCTAACAGTACTAAACATCCCAAAAAAAAATAATTAATTTTTTTTTGCCAAACTGCGCACATACATTTGAAACTACGTGAAAGTAGGACGGATAATCTTTTGGAACATCGCTTCTATTTTCAATTTTATGGTCTTGATCTATAAGCTACAGTATACCAGAACACTATTATTATGTAACATCGCACTATGAGGCATAGTTCAAAACACACAACGATTTGCAGGGGGAAGACGTGAATATGCGTGAAATATGGAGGAAGGGGGAAGGTAATTGGATGGATGAATAATAGAGAGTTCAAGAGGTCGGAGATCTATGAATCTATGAATCTATGAATCTATGAATCTATGAATCTATGAATCTATGAATCTATGATTCTATGAATCTATGAATCTATGAATCTATGAATCTATGAATCTATGATTCTATGAATCTATGAATCTATGATTCTATGAATCTATGAATCTATGAATCTATGAATCTATGAATCTATGAATCTATGAATCTATGAATCTATGAATCTATGAATCTATGAATCTATGAATCTATGAATCTATGAATCTATGAATCTATGAATCTATGAATCTATGAATCTATGAATCTATGAATCTATGAATCTATGAATCTATGAATCTATGAATCTATGAATCTATGAATCTATGAATCTATGAATCTATGAATCTATGAATCTATGAATCTATGAATCTATGAATCTATGAATCTATGAATCTATGAATCTATGAATCTATGAATCTATGAATCTATGAATCTATGAATCTATGAATCTATGAATCTATGAATCTATGAATCTATGAATCTATGAATCTATGAATCTATGAATCTATGAATCTATGAATCTATGAATCTACGAATCTATGAATTGTGTGTTCTATGCTTCCAAATTCCATGAATCATATCTATGCCTAATGAATCTATGAATCCATTTCCTGGTTCATTCCCCAGATTGATGAGTCCTCATCAATCTTCCCTCTTCCAGTTTTAAAATTTTTTTTCCCCACTACTTGAGGCACCCTTGGGTGCCTCAACTACCCTATTCCTATTATAGTTCCAGACCCATCCTAGTGGGTCTAGACACAAATAGATAGCTTCAATTTCCTGTCTCAATGTGAAATGTCATGCCAATCACGTCAAAAAAAAATTGGATGCGTCGTTGTCGGGGATGGTCGTAAACCTAAATATAAGCCTAATCCCTATAGGTCAGAAAGGTTTCACTTTATTTCTGATGTTTCATGATATGATGAATAAATCAAAAAATGCAACATTTTTTGGTGGACCCTCGTCAGATATTCTGGGAATAAAAAATAGGTTTAGGCTAAAGTTTGTCAAAAAAATCACGAAAAGTGTTCACATACAATGTACCCTATCCTACGACACCCACTCACAATTATGAAAATTGAAAAATTTGTTATGAATAGACGGAGGAGCTCCAGCTCATTATTTTCTAATGAGCATAGCAAATCAGGCTGACCTTTGATCTCGAAATATGGCAGCCAGCAGCAGAAAATTCCGTGACATTTGACACCCCGAATGGAAAAAGCCAATTATTCCCAATACACCCCACACACAAAATACATTCCGCTAATCCTAAGTGGTCGAAGATGGGTCAAGTACGGTATTATGTCATAGAATGGCTTGATTGGTGGCCACTTAGGAAATGATGTCATACCTATCTAAGATTCTATGGTCCATAGAATTTCATAGAATATTCCATTTAATTGTGAAAAAAACATTTTTTATTTCCAAAAAAGTGTCGTGAGATGTAGTGTTTCGTACGCAAACACTTCATGAAACTTGGATGATGTCATTATTCTGAGTCATAAAATTTCATGGAATGGATTGCTAGGTGAAGTGTCGTCAGATGTGATGTATTGTCCGCAGAGGTATTTCCCGGAATTGTCGTGAGATCTGATGTTCTGTACGTGGAGATTTTTATTGAAACCAGACGTTCTTTGATAAACTGTCGTCAGATATGGTATAGTGTACGCAGAGCTGTTCTCTAAGAATCTAACTGAGGTCAGCTCAAGTGTATTGTACGCAAACACTCTATCTAGAAAAAATGTCGTCAGATGTGGTGTATTTTCCGCAAAAAACACTGCCAAAGAAATTTTTCCCGAAAAATACAAGTGTCGTCATATCTGCTGTATTGTACGCAAACACTTCATATCGAGAAAGTGTCGTCATATATGATGTATAGTACGCAATTTATTAACAAAGTTTTTATTAAGACACACAAAAAATTGTTAGACACAACAATATTTCGAGAGCTCCTGGAATGTGCATCCCGCTGAGCAGCAGCGACGAAGTGCGACTTCAGTGTCTTCTGGAAATTCTATGGTTCTATGGATCTATGATTCTATGAACCTACCAGTTGGAGCCATCCGTTGCTCCGCGATGCACCGAATGCGGCCATCACAAATCGCCAAAAATGAGCGGTACAACATCACTCCACATAGCTGGTGTTTATCCTCAATATCAGTTGTTGGAACTGATAAAGTGGTGCTGATAAGGGATATCAATATGATGATGAACATTATTATTATGATTGTTATTTTTTATTTTATCCGCCACTTTTATACCCGTATATGACATAACAACAAATATTATACTCATTTGGGAGAATACAATATTTTTTGTTGTTAAGGCGTGGCTCATATCCATCATATCTCATAGAACCTTCGAGTCCAAGAATTCAAGTTTTCTATTCTTTTGCAAAAATAACCTTTTTGGGTCTCACGACGAAAATAATTGGTGTCAGAAAAAGTGCAGCGGATCCGAATCAGAAGATGAAAAATCTGGAATTTTCAGCGTTTTTGGCTGGAAATGAGGTTTTTTGGACCGGAAACGCCTTAATCTAGGTTTTGGGTAACGAAAAGTGACAAAGTGTGATTTGAGGTATTTCCAGCCAAAAAAGTGCATTTTTCGAGCCGGAAATGCGTTATTTGGGTTGATAGGTCTCATCACGAAAAGTGACAAAAGCTGTGATTTAACTCTGAAAATGGGATATTTTCAGCCAAAAAAGTGCACTTTTCGAGCCGGAAAAGTGTATTTTAGACTAATGGGTCCCGCCACGAAAAGTGTCGATTATGTGATTTGAGCGGAAAATGGGGTATTTTGAGTCGATGGGTCTCACCACGAAAAATGCAAAATCTGGTATTGCGTGCAAAAATGGGATATTTTGAGCCAGAAACTCAATTTTTCGAGCCAAAAAATCCAGCTTTTGCGTTTGGGTTCCATCACAAAATGTGCAAATTTCAGACTTTCAAGCTGAAACGACATATTTTTAGCCAAAAACCGGTATTTCTGCAATTTTGGAGCATATCTGAGCTCAGAGCATCGAAATGTGCACTTTTCCTGAGCCACAATTTCTAATTTTCCCAAAACCGAGCCCTCCCAAATCCTCTCCTGATATTCGTGTGACTTTTCCGAAAAAATAGCCACCAAAAATGACCTCATCATCTTTGTTCATGAAACCTTTTGCTGAAACATTTAAAAATCTGGCTTCCAGATACACTTTTCCAGCTTCAAAAATCTCGCGTTATTTTCTGCCCACTGACTCACCCATCAATTAACCGGAGACGCGCCGTCGCCGCAAAGCCCAGCCAGGCTCCGCCCACTTTTGGAGCTTCTCCGCCCCGTCTGCACTATTGCGCTCCACCCATCTTCCACTAGGTGCCCTAGCCCAACAACAATCCGAGAGATATATAAAAGTTGGGATTTCACGGCACTGCTGAGCATTTTCTGATATACTCAAATTCTGATCATCATGCATATTCAAATCACCCTACTACTCATTGTACTCTCATGCGCTGATGCCTTCCTCTACGGCATCGAGAACGATCCGGACTATCAGGAGCTCGTCGAGATGGAGCAAAAGTTGCTCAATGAGCTCGCGGCTCGTCAACGCGGACGCCGTGAGCTACCGAGGGAGAAGTTGTGCGGCAGACGATTCTTCAGCGCGGTGATGGCGGAGTGCGAGAACGGATGTGACACCAAGACGCCGAAGTTTGTTCCACCAGGTGAGTCATAGATCCATAGATTCTTGATTGAACCTCCTGAATTCCAGGCGCTGGACTCGGCAGCTACTGTTGCAACCAATCCTGCACTCTCAAAGAGATCAAGGATCATTGTTGCCCAGAATAATCACCTCCTTCAACTCCATCACATACCTACCGTAACCTAGTCATGTACCGTACCCCATCTATAATCCATTCCGCTACGAATTTCCCCGTGATCTACAACCCCACCACATCCATTCCTCCAATTCATTAGGGTACCTATTTTTTTTGTATAGTTTTTTTCTCATCGTTGAACTCCATTGAGTGTGTTTACCCGCAAAATAATAAATTTGTTGTGATTCATCAACGCAAAACATGTAATTTGACGACGACGAAAGCGACGACTACAAATTTTCGACGATACGAAAAACGAAGGCAGACAGACACGTGAGAAATGGTGGACTTTGGTTTGGTGGGAAAAAAGTGATAAGTCATTAGAGATATTGCGTAGATTCGTGGGAAAGTGATATGCGTAGAATCTGGAAGGTTCTATGGATATATGCATAGATATTATCTTGCAAGTTTTTCGCATTGGAGCGCACTTGCATCAGGTGTATGATTGAATCTTTCAAAAAGTTCTTTCATAGGTTTCTTGCTTGTATCTATGAAGGTTCTATGCATAGAATCTGCATGGTTATATGGATGAATCGGAAGTTCTATGCATAGCTATTAGTGTTCCAGGGGATGTGTAGAGTTTCACCGAAAACGGTGTTTTTTGTTATCTCAGTATCAATTTCGATGCCACTCTGGGAAGTTCTATGCATAGAACTACAAATGGTTCTATGAATCTATGCATAGATATAAGCCTGAATATAGTGTTCCAGGCTTGCATGAAATTTAAAAAGATGATTATCTTTTTGCTATCTGACGTTTGTTTTTGATATTTTGCAGTTGAGCTCGTTTGCATCATACGCATGATTGAAAATATACAAATCAAAAGTTTTCATATATTTTGTATTCCAAAAAAATCTATGAATACAATTTGGATAGATTTTTTGGATCTATGCATAGATACAAACTTGAAAATAGTGTTTCAAGGTTTGATGAAGTTTCATCAGATGACTTTCTTGCTGCTAATTGGCAGATTTTTCAATTTTTCGCAGTAGAGCGCACTTGCATTATACACTGTTTTCGAGCTGAAAAACGGCTTTTTGACAGAGGTTTTCGAAAGGTTTTATGATTACAAAAGTAGAAAAAAAAATCAGTAGAAAAAAAAATCATTCAAAGCATGTTTTTTTAGGTCTCAAAAACGCTTATAATGCAAGTGCGCTCTAATGCGACTCATTTTTATTGGAATTTAAAAATTTTTTGCTCCAGTGTTTCCTGATACACATCTCCCAGCTTTTACGAGCATCAAATCACAATTTAATGTTCTTCATAAAATACACGTCGAAATTTTACTACTATGAGAATGTGAAAAGTTCCTTCCCCACTCTTTTTCAATCAAAATTCTTCCAGATGTGTGACTCATTTGTTTATTGAGCACCTGAATATTCAGACACAATTTCTCTCATTTGAGTAGTTTGTACTCGGCGAGCATGAATCAAAAAGTTATGTATAATCATTTTATGCTCCGTGAGCCGTGCATTTTGTCAAAAACCAACAAGGAGCAGGTGTCACAGTTCTTAAAATATGCCTTGTCTGAAACTAATAAATATCAAATTAGGATTGAAGCAGAATGGTTAAAATCAGGAGTTCTACGTGAAAAGTATCATAAATCAATTCTAAATCGAGAAAAAGTTATCAGTAATACACTGATAAGAAGTACTTATGGAAAAAATTTGACTCGAAAATATACTGTTCGATGACATGAGTTGGAAGGTGTTATCAGAGCAAAGTCCAAAAACTACAAATTCATAGATTCATAGATTCATAGATTCATAGATTCATAGATTCATAGATTCATAGATTCATAGATTCATAGATTCATAGATTCATAGATTCATAGATTCATAGATTCATAGATTCATAGATTCATAGATTCATAGATTCATAGATTCATAGATTCATAGATTCATAGATTCATAGATTCATAGATTCATAGATTCATAGATTCATAGATTCATAGATTCATAGATTCATAGATTCATAGATTCATAGATTCATAGATTCATAGATTCATAGATTCATAGATTCATAGATTCATAGATTCATAGATTCATAGATTCATAGATTCATAGATTCATAGATTCATAGATTCATAGATTCATAGATTCATAGATTCATAGATTCATAGATTCATAGATTCATAGATTCATAGATTCATAGATTCATAGATTCATAGATTCATAGATTCATAGATTCATAGATTCATAGATTCATAGATTCATAGATTCATAGATTCATAGATTCATAGATTCATAGATTCATAGATTCATAGATTCATAGATTCATAGATTCATAGATTCATAGATTCATAGATTCATAGATTCATAGATTCATAGATTCATAGATTCATAGATTCATAGATTCATAGATTCATAGATTCATAGATTCATAGATTCATAGATTCATAGATTCATAGATTCATAGATTCATAGATTCATAGATTCATAGATTCATAGATTCATAGATTCATAGATTCATAGATTCATAGATTCATAGATTCATAGATTCATAGATTCATAGATTCATAGATTCATAGATTCATAGATTCATAGATTCATAGATTCATAGATTCATAGATTCATAGATTCATAGATTCATAGATTCATAGATTCATAGATTCATAGATTCATAGATTCATAGATTCATAGATTCATAGATTCATAGATTCATAGATTCATAGATTCATAGATTCATAGATTCATAGATTCATAGATTCATAGATTCATAGATTCATAGATTCATAGATTCATAGATTCATAGATTCATAGATTCATAGATTCATAGATTCATAGATTCATAGATTCATAGATTCATAGATTCATAGATTCATAGATTCATAGATTCATAGATTCATAGATTCATAGATTCATAGATTCATAGATTCATAGATTCATAGATTCATAGATTCATAGATTCATAGATTCATAGATTCATAGATTCATAGATTCATAGATTCATAGATTCATAGATTCATAGATTCATAGATTCATAGATTCATAGATTCATAGATTCATAGATTCATAGATTCATAGATTCATAGATTCATAGATTCATAGATTCATAGATTCATAGATTCATAGATTCATAGATTCATAGATTCATAGATTCATAGATTCATAGATTCATAGATTCATAGATTCATAGATTCATAGATTCTCGAGTTCTACGGTTCATAGATTCTCTAATAGTTCAAACTTGTAGTTTGACGATCTTCCAACTATACACTCCTCCTTATCACTCCTTCTCCTCCTCCTATATAAAACTGCTCTCCGCAAGTGAGTACACAGTTCCACTTTTCACAAAATGAAACTTCTATTCCTCCTAACCCTCGTCTCCGTCTTCCTAATTTCCATCGCCAAGCCACACACCAAGCACTGCAAAATCCGTGTCTTCGAGCTTTTCGACGAAATCTGTGATAATCATCGGGTATATGGCAATATAGGTTTATCTCCTTCTCAGGTTCTTCCCTACTTTTTTATTTTCTCCAGATGAAATCTACCACAAGTGCTGTAAGTCATCATGCTCATACGACGAGGTGAAGGCGGTGCTCTGCCCCCAGTGATAGTTAATTCCTGTTGATTCATACATGAATAAACCTTTATCCTAATCTCTTATCAATTTTCTTATCATTATATACTCCGCCCATTCTGTAAACAAGCCACGCCCCTTTTGTTTATAAGCCGGTATTTCGAGGGATTAAGTGCGCAAGCTTCTGAAAAATGAAACTTGCTATCGTATTTATCTGCCTCTTCGGAGCCTTATTCGCCTTGGAGCAAGAGAATACCGACTTCGAGAAAATCCGCGATTCGTTTGTCGCCTATCCGTTACCGGATGGACTTAAAGCTCCATTCTTCGGAGCCAAAGGCCGCAAAATCATCTACGCGGTTGTTGCCGCCTGCGGAAACGACTTCGGCGATGTCGAGAGTGAGCTTCACCTATGAGGATAGGTCTAACTCCAGTTTTTCAGAATTCCCGGATGTCCTCAATCTCTGTGGGCAGGGACATTGCGCATTGTTCCAGATCAGGCAAATCATGTGCCCAAAAGCCCATCCATGATCATCGCTTCGACTCACAATCAACCACGAACCTCGAATGTTTGATCTACCTTAAATAATTTTATGTTCACCTGATTCTTTACCATCCTTCATGTGAAAATAAAATTAATGTTAACAATACTGTAATACAATCTCGAAAAAGCACAGCTAAACCTAACCCTAAGGAGTTCGAACTTTTTCCACCGCCTTCGCAACATTCGCGGCGTTCTCATTGTTTGTTTAGACAATGGTTTTTCAATGGCTCAAGTAGATTTGTCTACCGAACGACCTAACTGTTTAGTTTGTTGGGTGGCATTGTTTATCTAATGGGAAGTTGAGAGCATTCGAAGTTCAGTCTGATAATTTGGCTGAAAACGGTCTGGGGGATTGTGATTTTTGATCAAGGAAGCGTGATTTGTGACCAGGGAATCGTGATTTTTGGCAAGGGTTACTCGATTTTTGGCCGGAGCATTATGATTCTTTTTTAGAAAGAGGATTTCGACACCTTCCTGTTATGGCGAAACACCAGGAAAAGTTATGAAAGAGCCGGACCCCCTGGTCGTTTCCTGAGCTCCACCAAAAAAGATGCAACAATTTTCTGCCAAACGTGGTTCTCACAAATATTTGCTCAGTTCCTCTTGTCTAAGAGCCTAGGCGCATTCAACTTTTTGTCAACTTTGAGCTAGCCTAAAAAAAAGAGCTCAAAAAACCACCAAAAATGCTCCGCGGCTCCAGCTTGTAGATTTATGGCCAAATCCTCCATGGCGGTCATAATCACACAACAACTTAGTCATGTTTCTGATATGGCAAATCTAGATCATAAAGGTATACGGTAGATTTGACTCAGAAAAATGATGTGCACCACTTCCTACCCGCATTTCCGGTTGGAAAGTTCGTTCCATTCGCAACATTTCCGCATCATAGTACACTTTTTTCCCAGTCTGAAAAATGTATTAATATCTAGATGCAGAAAGTTGTCAATAAAAATATTAGTTGAAAAGGTTAGATGGAGATTATCCTATCTTGGAATTAGTCGAGGAGGACGTGGGCTTTTAGAAATTTTGTTGTTTTTGGAAGAGTGTACTTTGAAATAGTTCAGTGTTTCTTGATCAAAGTATAGAGCACTTTTTTGGCAAATAATTTTCCGCATGAAATTGCAGATTGAGATTCTTGAGAATTACTCGTTCTTTTTCGAGCTCTGATCCGTGACTGATGTGGGTGTCTGAAGCTTGTGGGTGATTATAATATACTGAGAAAAATTGAGCTGAAATTGGACCCCTGGAAGTTTTTGAAATTTTCGAACCTCAAAAATATTGGGTGCTCCAAGAAGTACCTCAAGTTTATGGGTGCCTATGTTTTGGAAAAAAAACTCCGAATTTATGGGTGCTCCAACTACCATGGGTACTTTAGCTCTAAATACTGATCCAAACTCTATGGCCTCTCTTTTCGAGTCCATGCTCCGAGAACTCGAACTTCCATGGGTGCTCCAACTTCCATGGGTGCTCCAACTTCCATGGGTGCCTCAACTCCACTGGGTGCTTATATTCCAAACACGCTGAAACCATGTGCACTGATAGCACAAAACACAAATTTCTACGACACAATCTTATCGCAAAATTTCTAGTTATAGTTGCGAATGTAGTTTGAGAGAGACGCATGTGAATTCCATATGTATGTAGTAATTGTAATTGTCTGTTACAAGTTGAGCTGTACTTTCCCAACAACGTCATCTGTTTTTTTGTACTTTTCTTCATATCATCCGTTCTAAATCGGAGAGCAACATTTCCGAGCTCCTAGCTCCGCCCCACTTCCAGCTGCTTCCCATATTAGGGCGGATCCGTGCGCCGCAATGCGCCGGCGCCGGACTCCTCCCAATTATGGCGACCGACTCCGCCCAGTTTCAGGAGTATTTAAAGGCATGGAACAGCAATTCAAATCATTCAACTCCGAATACAATCAACATGCTCTTCAAACTTACTATTGCTTGCTTGATCGTTGCTCTGGCTGCTGGAAAGCCCCACTCGAAAGGTAAGGATTTCTCAAAACTTTTTCAGTACTTTGATATATTCTCAAATTGTTTCAGGATCCGAAAACGTGAAGGAGGAAGCTCAGCACTTCATCAACACGGTATTGAAAAATCCAAACGGCGCTGTCGACTCCGACCTTGTGATCAAGGCGCTCGAAATCGCCCAGACCGTGGCTCAAAAGGACGCTCCAATCGCTGAGGAGGCTGTCGACGAGGAGAAGAACTTCCGCAGCGCCCATCCGGACGGATTAACAACAAACTACCTCGTGAGCGCGTCCGGAAGACGCTGGTTCGCAGCACTCGAAGTTGCATGCGGAACTGATCCTTCGATCAGAAACGGTAAGAGATATCAGAAGTCTCGAAAAATATTGATAACATATTTTTGCAGAGGACGAACAACAGAAGTTCCTGCACATCTGCAGATATAGTTGCACACTTGGGCAGATGAGACACTTCATCTGCCCAAGTGTTCAGATCCCAGTCTGATCACCTTCATTTCGATCAATATCATCATTCTTCATTTCAATCAATATCAATCCTAATTTATCCATTCTTCCATTTACTCATTATTGGACCTCATTGTCACAAAGTCCACCTCATTTTACCCGATCTCATGTATTCTAGTTTGCTTCCAATAAAAAGTTATTCAAAAAGCATTACACTTCGAAAAAAAAGAGACCGAGATCAGAAAGGAGCACATATCAATAACATAAAGTGTTGTCTGGTCAGAAAGAAGGAATTGCGCATAAAAAATTTATCATATCCGGATTAGTCGACAATTTTGGAGCAACATATGTAATCAGAATAAACTAATACTTGAGGAAAATCCCTCTGAGGGTGGGAGATTAGTTTTGTGGACTTGTTCCAAGGAATTAGGGATTACAGTAGGGCGTCCGGAGCTAAACCCAAACTATAGGCTCACGAAAAAACTAAGAAAGTGTTCTCTTGGTTTCTAAAATGTTTATTGCTTCAACTTGCACCGATAACAAACAGTGAGGACTCCGCCTACTTTCGGACGGCGGTTTCTTATCTAAACAGTTCTCCCCTCTAAAGGCGTCGACCACTTTTTTCGGGGCACTCGACTCCGCCCACTGTTTGTGGGAGTATAAAATGGAACTGTTTGGTAACTTGATTTCTATTCTACTACAGAATTACAATCAATGAAGTTGATATCGATTGCAATTTTTCTTTGTATTCTGGCGTTTGCCGTTGGACGCCATCACAAAAAGCGTCGTAAGTATTCTGATGAAATAACTCCGTAAATATCTGAAAATGTTTACAGACACGCATCATTCGAAGGATACGGAAATAGTCATGACCGAAAAAGAGATGGAGAATGAAGAGCGGAGCTTTATCAGCTTGCACCCAAGCAAGCGCGTCAAATATGGTGACCGTCGGACAGGAAGACGCTTCCTTGATGTTCTAATCGCAGCTTGCGGACCAACGTTTGATACGAGTGATGGTAAGTCTAAAAACTTCAACAATAATCGATTGTAAGTTTTTCAGAAGATTATAATGGACAGACTCGCGAAGTGTGCAATCATTTTTGTACTTTAGGAGAGGTGCGCCAGAAGTTGTGTCCAAAAGTATTGGACGACCATTCAAAGTAATTCGGTTGTTCTATTTATCCCACTACCTCATTCGATTAGCGAATCATGTTGAATTTATATTTGATTCTTCTTGTTCGATTTGTGTATCAATAAACTCTTATCATGCAACTGATAACGCCTCAGAAAAATTCACATAAAACTCAAGATCAGAAAGAAACGTATATCAACATTCCAAAAGCTTGTCTGACTGCGAACTCTGATACATCTAGAAGACACGAACTTGCGCAAAAAAGTATATCATATCCGGATTAGTGCACTATTTTGGAACATGTCAACAACATAAGCAGTATATACTAATACTTGATGACTATCTTTTGGATGAAGGAGAAACTTGGTTTTGTGGACTTTGGAAATTACAGTATGCCTGTGCCAGGTGGTGGTGCCAGGCTTTGACGACGCCTAAACCTACAGATCTTCAAGTTATCCACTTATGCCAATTGGCCTAAGTGGACTGTTTGAGCTCATTTGCTCCGACGACGTCTAAACCTAAATCCCATCCTTATCCACTTTACTGTGTAACATCGCCAAATCCTATAACTGTCTTATTTTGTGTTCCAACTTTGTATGATCATACTACTTCTATATTTTTCCTAATCTTCTTTTCTCTAATCTTCAGAAGGCGGAGTTATGTTCCGCTCGGATGAGAAAGGGCGGAGCTCAACCGGCTCGTTCGACTATGTAATCTGGAAGGTGGGGCCTATCTTCTCTTAACTGGGCGAAGTCAAAAATATTTTGCTGAAAAAGATCCAAAACTCCGCCCATTTTTTGCACATAAAAGAGCATGTTTCAGCGGATTAATTCATATTCTTTTCATTGAATTGAAATCTGAATATGTCTCCAATGACCATGGTATTGTTGTTTGCTTCGGCTCTTCTTGTCTATGGTGGTTCCCTCCATCCAAAAGGTAAAACATTGAAAATATCCTTTTAGATGAATTTAAAACAAATTCCAGTCATCACGCTCGACTCGAAGCTTTTCGAAACACACGGAAAGTCTGACGATACCTATGGAATGGCCGCCAAGCTGAAGAAGGAAGGTGTGTTGCATGCGAGCAGTGAGGAAGACGAATCTAAAGAATCGGGTGAGGAGCCAACCATTGAGACCGAAGGAATGGTTTCGAGACGCTTCGAAAGCGTCGATCCCAAAGGAACAATCTCCGATGAGACAACACAACGTACAGGACGGAGATTTTTGAAAGCACTCCAATCAGCATGCGGTAAATTGGACTCTTCCCCTGTAACCTGTAAGAAAAAAATTGAAAAATCAATATTATTGACTTTTTTGCAGACACAAATGCGAAAAATGCTTTGGAAGCGTGCAAGGACCACTGCTCACATGCCCTCATTCGTGCAATGGTTTGCCCAAATGTGAAGATTTGATGTTCCTCCAGATACACACCACCATACACTCCCTTCTCTGACCGGCACCGTTTCGCAACAAACCTCTTCTTATTACCTCGAAATACTAAAAAACCTCATTATTTTGTTGTTTTTCTGTTATTTATTGGTATTTTTCTGATACACATCAGAAAGTTAATAAAAAAAACTTGTTAATCTCAAAGTGTTATCAACATATCAAAAAGATAAGGATAAAGTATTTATAAACATGGAGGGGGATATGTAAACAAAAAAGCGTTGGGCAACTGGAGATAATCCTAATCTCCTTCTTTGGTCTTTGAGGGATTTGGAAGGAAGCAAAAAAGGAGGAGTCAGACTGAATGTGCCAGTTTTCTGATCCTTTATGTTGTTATCAGCTACTGAAAAGTGATGCGAACCGTGGTATAATCACAAGCTCAACTGTTCAACGGATTAGTGAACCGTGTGAAAGCTTAACTAATCTTTCGCCAACTGACTTCTGTGCTTCCAAAAGTCATCACAGTCCAACAAACCTGTTATTTAATTTGCACGAGTTCCAATTATCTGCATGACTGATTTTCAGATCAAACGTTGTTTGCTCAAACAACCCACACATTTTATCACTCATTGTTTAGTCTCCGCTCTGAGTATTCATGGTTCGATTACAGTATGCCAAGATTGAATGCCAGTGAAGTGCCTGGATAAAGCATGTCTCCGATCTGAGCTCATTTGCTCCAACGATGTCTAAACCTAAATCGCTTCTTTATCCACTTATACCAATTGGCCTGAGTGGACTGTTTGAGCTTATTTGCTCCGACGACGCCTAAAACTAAATCCCGTACCAATCCACTTTTCTGTGTAACATCGTTCTAAAATCTTCCCATATTCACGTTCCAACCTTGTCTGATCATACTATTTTCTTTTTTTTTGTCTTCATGGCTCATGCTAATCCTCAGAAGGAGGAGGCGGAGTTTTGCGCCAATCCGCCTGAATGCGTTCATAAGAAGGGGTGGAGCTGAAACGGCTTGCGCTAATCACATGGGTGGAGACTGTTCTCTAATCTTGACGGGGCTCAGCAGATAGGATCTTAGACTCCGCCCAATTTGCGCAATATAAAAGAGCATGTTTCAGCGGATTTGCTCATTCATTTCATTGAATTGGCCATGCCTCCCTTCTCAACCCTCCTCCTCGTATCCGCAACCGTTCTTTTGGCTTTCGGGCACTCTGACAGTGAGAGCTCCGAATCGAACGAGGTCTACAAAATCCTTCCGAAATCCGAGGAGGTGATGGAGGCGTACCAACTGCCATCCAAATTGCTCGAAAAGCACGAATCGAACAGCTCAAGCGAAAAAACGGGAGGCTTGAAATTTAAGAGAGAAATAACAACGGAAATCGCCGGATCCAAGTATGGTAAAAGATACCTCGCCGCTGTTGAAGCGGCATGCGGAGTCAACCAAGCCGTCAGAAATGGTAAGACAAAAAATAAGCAGGAAATGATGGATAATTGACAATTTTTTGCAGCTGATGGAATGATAAAGATGATGGAGAAATGCAAAACCGTCTGTCGTCTCAGCGAGATCCGCAACAACGTTTGCCCGAGTGTCGTAGTCTGATAGATGTCCACCACCACCACCGTCGTAATCTCTGTCTGGCTCCGTTTCCCTAACCTCTTCATGATACCTCAAAGATCATTGAGCAACCTCAACTATATTGTTGTTTATTCTTTGCGTTTTTGTTGGTCTTATCATCTGTTGAATAAAAAATATAATAATCCCAAAGTGTTATCAACATATCAAAAAGAAGGATAAAGTATTTATAAACATGGAAAGGGATACGTAAACAAAAAAGTTTTGAACGACAGGAGATAATCCTAATCTCCTTCTTTGGACTTTGAGGGATTTGGAAAGAAGCAAATAGGAGGAGTCAGACTAAACGTTTCAGTTTTCTGGATGGTGAATTTTTTCGGCCAGCTCAACGATAGTGTGATAACTGATAAGCATTGCCGAATCCTGATGCCCATGGTTGCCGATAAGTGATAGACAAAGACCTGACTAATCTTTTGTCAACTGACTTTTGTTCTCCTAAAAATCATCACAGTTCAAAGAATTTATCTTCTGTGCCCAACAATACGCATGACTTGTTTCCAGATCAAAAGTTGTTTGTTCCAACTACCCACACATATTTATTTCTCAGTTAGTCATCGTTTGGCTTACAGAAAATCAGAATTGATTTTCCTAATCCTCCTTTTGTTAATCACGAAAAGGCGGAGCTTTGCTCTCATTTGCTAGAACTTGGTGCTTCCGAATGTCAGACCAAAGAATCCATATTCAGATCCGCCCATTTCCAACAATCCGCATGACTTTTTTTGTTCTTTTGTTTCCTTAACCTGCCCCCACACCTTTATCTCCTAATGTTTAGAGCACCGCCCATATTGTTTTCTCATCCATCTCCCCTAATCTGAATCCCTAGTCCAAATCCCGCCCCTTATCGGCAAAGTATAAAAGACGCGGATCAGACTGATAAGTTATCACTTTGTTGATGAAATTCGAAATGATAAAAATTGCCCTCATTGCTCTTGCTCTCGGTGCCTTTTGTTACGCTGACCATCATCATCATGGTGTTGAAAGTAAGTATTTTTTTCATTTTCCAACTCTCGAAGGTATTGATCTACCTGACTTCTGTAACTATTTCAGAGCACCTTTCAACTGATCCAGCTGACAGCTTTGTGTCCATGTACCCGGCATACAAGGTTACCTCCGAACGCGTCCGCCGCTACGGTCGCGCCTTCTTGAAGGCCTTACTCGTGGCTTGTGGCCCCAATTGGAAGTACGATAACGGTGAGCTTATTGATCTTTATCAACACCACAAACTGATAGACAATTTGTAGATTCCGAGAGTGCCTTGCCGCATTGTCTCATCAGCTGCTCCCTGGAGGATATCCGCCAAATATCCTGTCCAACAGTTTTGGACCACTAACTGCAGCTTGTCAATCCTTTCAATCAACATGCATTCTGCAATTGTTTCTTCTATCTAAATAATCGTTTGATACATGTTTTTTGAATAAACGATTTTTGTTAAGTCTGTGTTTTGATCAATGCAAGCCTATCAAATTCCAGAGATGATAAGAGTACAACTGTAGGAATGGAGAAATTGGTAAACAAAAGTTTCATAATAACCAAAATGTTGTCGATTAGAAACTGGATTGGAATACAATAATATTTGTTCCAAAAGTCACTTACTTCCTTCTCTTTTGTAGTTGGCTGGCTCGGCGGGCGTCTCATGCAGAGACCAAGCTAGGCAGGAGTTGAAACTCCACTGATGGGCAAGGATCGAAAAAGTCTAGGGTTTCTATTGGACTCATTGTCAGAGTTGCTACAAAACAGGACTGATATGTGGGATCCGGACTCTACCGGAGTTGAGGGGCCTCTGTGGGTTAGCAAGGGGACGGTGATAGTATATGGGCTCTCAGCGATCCTTCACGAACTCTATGGCTCCTTCATTATCAGTGATAACATCTTCAGAGCACATAGATCATTTATTGATCTCTAAAGCAGAAATCAAAATGTTCTACGAAACATTGCCATCTGCACTAGACCAACATCACCTAACCATTTCACCTGGTACAAAAATGTTGAAACTTATAACAAAAAAAACAAGCGAAAAAACTGTTTTGTTGCATTAATATGGTATGACACGTTTTTGTAGTTTGAACCATATCATAGTCTTTTCTTATCAGTTCTCTATAAAACAGGATGACCCATCACTGTTAACATCATTTTTCCCACTTTTCTTCTTCTCACTGATTATTTTCCAGAAATGAAACTCTTGCTTTTCCTTCTTCTTACTGTCATCACGACAAAGGCTTCGATATTTGACAAGTCCGAGTGTAAGTGGGTTCTGTGATAGAAAAAAAAGTTTTTTCTAGCTGACGATGTCCGATGGGCAAAAATACGGTTCTTCAGAGCCGCCTACAATTTGCTAAAAATCGAAAAAGAGCGTAATCCAGATATGTGGGAAAAAACTGAAAAATATATGGCAGAAAGCGAAAACGGAGAACGTTTTAGCTATTTAGCAAGAAGGAACCTCCCATTCAAGGGACCCTGCTCTTCCACGGAATGGTTTAGCTCAGCAATACGAGCGGCATGCTACGGGCGGAAGGTGGACGTTGAAGGTGATTTTCAATTTTATAGTTGTTATAATTAACATTCTTGCAGATGTTGCATATATGGGGAATATGCAACGCACTTGCACATTGGAAGAAATACAAGACTTCTTGTGCCCGCAAGTTGAGTATTGAAATGGAACATATTGAAGCATTTTTTGATAACAACTTTCTACCTCAATTTCTGCCTCTTTATTTTGTTGACTGTTCTGTTTAGTTTTCGTAGACCTCCTTTTCTAGTGATTGTGATTCTGATTGAATTTTTGATTGTTTGATGTTTTTCTAGAGTTTGTAATTTTGTGATGGTATCATTCTATTATTGATTGATACTCCTGCTGTTTTTGTGTTCTGAATTTGAGAACCTTTGTTGAGCTCTCCATCATAGGTTTAACATTTGCTGCTCCAGTTGTCACTTCTTTCAATCGATTCTGATTGATATAGTTTTGTTGATTCTTTCTTGATTCTTGATCATCGATTGTGATTTGATAGTTTTGTTGTATTTGAATCTTGTTGAGCTCCTCTGATATTGCATCACATGTTGAATTTCATCTCATCTGTATCCATTAGCTCCACTTGCTATTTGTTCCAATATGGTATCACTTGATACTTGTTGTTGAGTCCCCACAGCTCCTAAATCTTCTGATTCTCCGTCTGATGTATCAAAATCAACATTCAATTGCTTTTCAAATCCTCTGAATCACCAACTCCGATAAATCCTTCTCAATAACCTTTCAGCAATCCAAATATACTTTTCTAACATCAATCCTTTTGAATAATAAATAATATATTTATCCATATACAAAACCTTCCAAATAGGATTAGTTCCATTGTTCCAACCTACAGTATACCAATCAATCTAATATCCATATTCAATCTTTTTCAAAAATAAACAATATGTTTATTCATGTACACAACCTTTCCAAATGGGATTAGCTCTATTGTTCCCACCTACAGTATACCAATCAACAAATCAAATGCAATCGGATTATGAATATTGCAAAAAATGTACAATCATCAACTGATAAGGATGTAAACAAGAAACCGCAAACTACTGATAAGCCTTTTACTATGCGATGCAAATATTGTTTTGCGGCGCCAGTGACGCAATGATCAGACAACAATTTCAGATATTTGTATGCTGATAATTGTTCATTTTTAGAGGGAGACTGATGATCAACAGAGTGAATACGAAAGTGAAGATTTGTATTTTATAGGAACATAAGTCAAGAAAATACAAAAAAAGTTAATTGCTTTTTGTTACGTATGAACGGACGTCTATGCACTACATTTTGGATTAATCGAATTATGACAATTTCTATACATAGCTATTTATGGCTATATACGTAGAATGGCAACATCAGATTACTGTGATTTGAGGGTTACGGTAGTGACTACAGTAAGATGTACCTATATATCCTATACTGTTTTCTGCAACTTACTGTAGATTAATTGTCGGTACAAAAGTTACCTACGGTACAAAAGTTCAACCAAAGCATCAAAGTATACAAATTTACATCATATCAACTTCAAACCAATAGGAATTCCTGATGATAAACAATTCGAGAAAAATGTTGCCAAATTTTATCAGTTGGAATAGTTATAGTTTTATCATGGTTGTGTATTTCATTTGAATTTCAACAGGCGGTGAACATGTTAGGAATTTTTCGGTCGCTTGATTTTCTATAACTCCAGCTAATGATTACTGGGACTGTGTTGGAAAAAAGTTAGGAGTCTCAAAAAAACCATTCAAAAAGAGCCAAGTCTTATTGGAGAAATGGAACAGTCTAGATTCGGGGCTCTTCGCGGTTCCGAGATGTGCCATGGAAAACTCATAACTTAGGGATGGGATGACTATGGTTTTCAACGTTTGCTCAAACTGATGATCTTATCAAATATTACAGTAAAGGTTAGAATCAAAGTTTTTTTGTAACATAATTTTTTTCAATCCAGACATGGATCTGACTCGTTTCAGGCGAAACTGACATTTTGTGGTGCAAATACTTTCATCGCGTTCAAGAGGCCAAAATTAAAAACTGTGGCGAATTTTTCGCTGACTTCAGCATTTAATCAGCGTTCTGATAATAACGCCATTCCAACGCGATGATTTTTTGCATGGTTTCTGTTTTTGGAAACTTGTACTTTTAATCTGAGTGGGATTGGAGAAGGTGGAAAGTGGATTCTGATGAGGTTTGGCTCAAAGGCCTATGAAACAGTTCAAGTATCAAAAACTTCAGATTGCTAAATGAAAAGCACTTCATATCACTTATCAACCCCTGGCTCAATGTGCCATTTCAATGGGTACTTGGTCCATGCTGTTAAAGCTGCCATATGTCCATCGGAGTTTTATAACTGCTGTCTATATCAGTTCCAATCGTGTTTTTGTTTCATTTATATTCAGTGTCATCAGGTTGGTTTATGAGCCGGTCACGGGAAGCTCACCAGTCTGGACTTTATTGGGCGCTACTTGTTCACATGAAACGAACTGATAAAATTAACGCAACATTTCAATTTGCTGACTTATGCAAATGACAAAATAGCGCTAGAATTTTAGAGGACCTATCATATCAGTTCTTATCAGCTCCCTTTATAAGTCTGGCACCGGGCTTCAGGAATCATTCAGTTACCATTTTTTTCAACTACAAACTTCTAATATTTACAGCAACATGAAACTCTTCACCATCCTATTGCTCGTCGTCTTGATCACGATGGTCGCCACACGACACATGCATCACCATGATCACCAGCCGACGAGGATGTGTGGTAAAAAACTTCTGAAGGTTGTTGTCGATATTTGCGGAGCAGAGGACAGTGAGGAAGATATGGATATGGAGGAGAGTAAGGCGAATGCGTTTTTTACAACTAAAAATAAAATTGTTCAGCCATATCGTCATTTTATCAAAAGTGTTGCGTTGGATTGGGTTGCTCCTACCATGATATAAAGAAGACCATTTGTCCTTGATTCATTTTGTTATTCTCTAATAAATAAACTGTTATGTGTTATCATTGTTGTTAATAGATACATGCTGAAAAATCCTATTTCTGAACATTTTCTTATCAGGTCCTTCTATGAGCCGGCGATATGGAGCTCCGAAATCTAAACCCCCTTGACTGCAACTCGTTCACATGAAACGAACTGATAAAAATACCGCAACATTTCAAAATGCTTACTTATGCGAAAAAGCAAATATCACTAAAATGTGAGAGAGCGCATTTAATCAGTTCTTATCAGTTCCCTTTATAAGTCAGCCATCGGGCTTCACGAATCATTCAGTTACCATTTTTTGAACTTCTAACTTTCCTTTTCCAGCACTATGAAAGTCTTCACTGTTTTGATTCTTATTGCTCTTCTGGGTCTTACTGTGCCCCGACCTCATCAACACGACCTCGTAAGAGGGAAATATTGTGGAAGGCGCGCAATCGATTACTTTGTGCACCTATGCGGGATCGAATCTTTTCTGAACTACGATGGTAAGAACAAAAAGCTCTTTTCATTACAATCATTCAATTTTTCAGGATCGCAAGCTTTAGGAACACTATGTTGTATTGACGGGTGTACCGCCCGTCAGGTACGCTCGTTCATGTGTCCGTTGTAATTGTGTTTATTTTTAATAAATATTTGTTGCAAGTAACTTTGTGATTATGTACAGTTTGAAAAATAGCGTTACTATCAACTTTTCATCATTCAGCATTATTATCTAGTTTGTTACCCGTTCACTTAAACTTTAAACACTGAAAAAAGTTGGCACCATTTTTTTGAAGAACGAAACACTTTGATGACATGCAATATTTGCGAGTCCATAACTAATGAATGAGGTTTACAGGTGTATATTTAGATGTTGAACTTTGAATCTCGTCTCAGAATGACATAAAAGTCCTGAAAAGAGGGACCAAGTGAGCTACGAGAAGTCGGATTCGAGAAGCTAAAACAGTTGTCTGAAATTCATCACTACCACAAATCAACACCTCATCAGTCACAAACTATCACTATGCCTTTTAATTTTCCACGAGACTATTGGGTCATTAGCTCAAAAAATCAATTTTCTAAACTCTAAGAGTCTTTATCACACGTGATAATCACCACTATGATAAACAATCTAGGATATCAAAATACCTTTGACACTCCTTGTATGATTCCACATTGTAGTATCCCATGATCCTTCAACAAGGTTATTTCAGAATCCTGATATTCTTTTGATATTCCTGATGTCATATTATGTTGTTGTATTCCTCGAATTGCCATATTAGAATAGATACTGATATGATATGATAACAGAGGGCGCACCTTGTTGTTTGTAGGTTGCTTGCATACAAACTTATTTTCATCTGGATAACAACAGGGAGGATCAAATTATTCAATAGGGGCTGAAAATTGTTTGACCTTATCTGAAAATTTTGAAATTCCACAAATTGTGTTTTGAAACACATAATCACTGATAAGAAAAACTGTTTGTCATTCCTATTGGTTTGCCAAAATTTTGATCATTTGGAATTTTCTAGACGAGGTTTCAGATGAGAATTTCAGATCAAATTTTTAACATACACAAGTTGATTTCAAGATAATTGATATGTTAACATGATAATTATTCACATTTTTGTGATTGTAGTGTTAGCGGTGATAAGGGAAGCGCAACCAATTTCGAGTAGACAATATTTTTCGATTTCGTTGCAATTTCCAATGATCATAATTTTTTTTGAACAGTAGTGTTAACAACAACAAATTCATTCCACCAAAAACTAGGAAAATTGAAGAATTTGTAGAATACCGGAATTTAATCTATCTTCTTTGGACAAACCGTAGCTCTGATGCGCATGAGTGAACAACCAAGTCTGCACGGCCCCGCTATATCGGAAACTTCTGAAAATTTAGAATAAGGGAAATTTTTGAAGTTCGATACTCACTTCCCTCGAGCAGTCTTTGCTCACAAGCTTTGTCGATTGCTGTCAAAATTTCCAATGATCCGTATGGTCGCACAATTTCATAATCTAATCTTTGAACTTCTCTTTCCATCTGCTCGAGTGTTGATCGCAATGTGTCAATGACACTTGTCTCCCAGTATTGTTCTCTCACAAGATTTACCAATCTTTTTGTTGAATCGAGAAGCTTCATTTCCAATTGGTCGATTGTTCCGTGAGAGTCCGAGTTTTCCGCCGACAAGTTTCTCTTGTGATGTGGCTTCGCCAACACCAATGCAAAAATGACGAACAAATAGAAAATACGAAACAACATTTTGTTGATACTTTTTCTATTTTCACATACTGTTTTAATAGTGACAGAAAATGGGCGGAGTCTTTTTATTTCAAACTACAGTTCGATGAGGCGTGGTTGTTCCTGATACGGGCATTAACGGACTTTAACAAGTTTTCACAGGCGGATCATGTCTGCAAAAGAATCTTAAAAACTTTTCAATCTTGTTTGTCTGAAACATCTGAAACTACACAATTTGTGATATGGAACACAATCACTGATAAGCGAAGTTGTTTGTCATCCCTATTGGTTATCAGTTTTTTTCTGCAAAAATTGAACTCTTGACATTCTTCAGGCAAAATTTTCAGATCGAAATTTTCAGCGACAGTAGATTCAAATCGGGCAGCAGACAAAAGTTGATTTTCAAATAGTTGAAATGATCTAATGATATTTTTTTTTCAAATTCTTGCCATAGTATTGTTATCAGTTTTGAGGTGCATTCATATATTGATCAGACGACACTTGATTCTTGGTGCAAGACTCGTTTTGTTGATTGTAAAAATAACAAATTGCAAACTAATTTTTATAGTAATCAACTGATAGAAAGTAGTAAATTTGCCGCCAGTCGTTAGGATCCAGCACCTCAATTGCAAATGCTGTTTTTGATTTGATTTGCTGTACAGCCTGCTTGGCACTTTGACGCCAATCTCTGTACTGCTGGAAACTTTTTCTTACACCTAGATAAATTTATATCAAATACCCTCCATCGCGATATCTTGATTGCCGCAGGCATTTGCAACCGCTTCAAGATATCTGCGTCCCACTAGCTTGATGCCTTGATCTTCCTGCATCTTGACCAATTGTTCCAATTGAACTTTCGGTTGAATTTGAAGTTCTGGAAATGAAGAAACTGAGTACAGTTTTTTCAGCAACAACATACCTCGTTTTTTGTGGTGGTGGTGGTGACTTCTTGCGGCGATCGAGACTGCAAGCATGAGAACAATAAGCAAAATAATTTTCTGCATTGTTGATGATACTTCTCTATCAGAACTCACAGTTTTTATACCAACAAATTAGGAGGAGGAGTCGGAAAAGCGAGTGTTCTCGACTACAGTTCAAGTATTTCGATGGAGCGCGTTTGCTCCAGAGAAACTGAGAAGAAATGGTTTTATTGGAATGTGCATGAGTACGGCTTTAATTTGGAGAAACTTTTCAGATGAGTATTTCCAGCAAAAAATCATTCAAAACTTCGAATGCTGATAAAAGTTTCAAGATTTTTTCTCGAATAGTTGCAATTGTAATTTTAATCAATGATAACAGACAACAACTTTTGATTCTTGGTGTAAGTATTTTTTCAATCATTAGGAAATTTTTTGTAACAATGGAAGCAAACAGTTCAGTCAACATATATTATTTATTCTAAAAACCACAGAAACTGATAGAGGTAGACGGTTGAAAAGCTGAGCATGACCGAAGTTGGGAGATTTATTTGCCAGGGCACATCACTAATTGTATGTCAATTATTGAGCAGCCAAATCGACACATCTCACTAACTTCTTCGAAACCTAGAGATAATATTTTCTATAATTGAATGTGTTCATCTGATTACCTCCGTCCATGATGTTTTCTGCTTTATCACATGCTTTTGCGATGGAGCTCGCCAATACTCTACCAAATCGTTTTCTTACCGAATTTTTCTCTATTATTTCTTCAATCTCCTCTTTTGCGGCTCCAAGTGCTTCTAACGATATTTCATCAATTGTAGTGGCTCTGACAGTTTTCATCAGCATACGTGTGGCCCTGCCGATGGCTGTTTCACCCTCCTTGTCAACTGTAAATAACAAAAACCATTGAGATAGGCTATAGTTTTGAAGTTACCTGATTGTTGATGATGATGATTCTTGGCCGCGATGGCCACGATGAGGACAAGAAGAACAATATGACTCTTCATAATGATCGGTGATGATACTTTTTGATTTGAAGCTACAGTTTTTATACCCAATAACTAGAGGAGGAGTCGAAAGAACGAATGTTCTTGACAACAGTTCAATTGTTGCGATGGAGCGCGTTTGCTCTAGCGAAAGTAATGGTAGTGGCTTTGATGAGAAAGAACTTGAGTAAAGTCATTTATATTTCATCAAATTCTGGATTTTGAGTGTTCCGTTTTGAGGAATTGGTCTCGATCAATGAGGTTTCATATTTTGAAATATCAAGATTGGATAACTGTGAAAAATGAAAACATTCTGATGTTGTAGTGGATCTCTTTTTGCAGCTATGCGGCTCCGCATCGATGGACCCGGGTCCGTTAAACTACACTCTCCTCATTCCTCGGCTAGACCCATCCTTTATCAAACTACAAACTCCACATTCCTAAACTCTTTGTTCAAAATTCAAATGATTGTTTGATGTCAACTTCTTTATTCACATGCTGATAACGTGGCCGTTTTCTCAACATGCTTCGCTCCTAAAGAGTCATCAACCAACTATTTCATGGTCAAAAAGTCAACTATATGTCGAAATTATCAGTTTTTTGCCCCTGCGGCGGTCTGACGGAGATTACAGCTTTTGATCTACCGATAATGAGAAATTGGTGTAGCAAGGGAAAGAAAAAGTGGCTGAAAAAACAGGGTCGGGAAATTTCTGAGAACGGGAAGTTTGTCAAGATTCGGGACCATATCCGATAAGGGCCCCACTATTATACCCACCTATAGGATTATCGACTATATTCGAATGAAGTTCTGATTTTCACATCTCAACCTTGTAACTTCAATTGTGATTCCTTATCACCAAAAATTGTGTAACATTCCAGTTGGGAGCAGCCGATAATTCATTACTTATATATATGTCATTATATTGATAGATTTTGAATATATCTCATATTCTTTTTGCCACCCCATCTTCTTTCATCGGTAGATCAAAAACTGTAACTTTTTCCAGTCCAAAAGAACAAAAAAAACTGATAATTTTGAAAAATTGTTGATCACACATTCCGTGACTTTTCGACCATGAATTAGTTGGTTGATGACTTTTCAAAAATGCATGTATGCTTTTTTATCAATAAGTGAAAAAGCACAGGTAATGAAATGAACAAAGAGACTAGGAAAAAAGAATGTTAAATGTGGAGTTCGGGGAAAAGTGAGAGCTCCTATGATTTGTGTTTCGAAGTTTAAAAGTTGCTTTTTAGCATGAAATCGGATAAGAGCACTAATTATTTAAAAAAAATAGAAAAGAAGATTTCAGGCAACCTTGTTCATTTGCTACTGGAGCTCTGAAATAATACTGTTCGCTTGTGACAAAACTAAATTTCCAGTTGGAAAATTTAGAATATTTGGTTTTTGCCGATAAGGATGGTATAATAATTCTTTCTTGAAAGTTTTTAGCTGTTGGAGGCTACTATAATTTTGCTTAGACTCAGATTCTCCTAGTTCTAACCCTGATCCTCTCTCATATCTCCATCACATCTTTCCCATAATTTTTCCTTCTAATCTGTCTCCTTGGTATACCGTTTCATCAAAAATTCATAACATATGCTAGTTGGATGAGTTGATGAGTTAGTTTTTGATGGTGGATAATATCTAAATAATCAATGTTTCCAACTGAGTTTTCTTTAAGAAGTCCTGAGAAAATTTTTAGAAAAGTTCCAAATTTTCCCTCCTGAGTAACTGCCGACTCATGCCCCATATTCTTCTCATATTCCTTCATTTCTCCCTCCAAACGTTCAAATTCCCAAGTCCATCTTCCCAAATCATAATTGCATCATCCCATTCCCTCCCATTTGTAGCCACCTTTCTCCAATTCCAAAATTTGCAAACTTGGCAAAAACCAATAGTCTTTTGTCATGTTCTATGGCTCCACCAGAAGCTTCTAATCTATGATTGTTATCAGTGAAAACCGTTTTCAACAAATATGTTGCGAAGAAATGTGTTTGTTTGTGATTATGAAAAAGTTCATTAGAATGGAAAAATGGGAAATTTCAGGTATTAGGGTTTATGTGGGTGAAGGTCGATTGTTGTGATGTGGACGTGGATCCGGGAGTGGAGAATTCTACGATTGGGAGTGGTGCGGTTCAGAAGTTCACGGAGCACGGATTCGGGTAGATGACGAAGGGAAATACAACGAGTAACTAAAGCTAAGGTTGAAACGTTTGAAGAAAATCTAACTTTTGCGCTGAAAACTGTATGAAATCGCGGTATGCTATCGGTATTGATAAATAAATTTCAAATTTCGTGGTTTTCGGTCATTTATCCAATCATAAAACGGTTTCTGTTGAAGTTTGCCACTTCTATACGGTTGATTGGAAAAATCTAGTCTACCCCATATTTGTGATTATGCTGAAACAGTCCATGGAAAAATATTATGAAGATATACAACTTTCCCGTTAATTGAAAATTTTGCTCATCATTAGTATTCTAAGGAGATTGAAACGGGGGATTATAAAAAGTTGAAAAGAAAATATCTCATGGATTTTTCACCTGTTCTATCAAATAATTATTGCATTCAAGAAGCTACCCAAAATTCATAGAATTTCCATATCCAAATTTCCGTACAAAAATCAATATTTCATCTTATCAGTGACATGTGTTTGAAACATTGATTTTGTGTTTTAGAACAATTTCATATTATTACCCATTATTCATACATATCACTTCAAAACATCAACAATCACCTTCCTGACTTTTTCCAA
The DNA here is from genome assembly GCA_963573275.1 of Caenorhabditis uteleia. Lineage (NCBI taxonomy): Eukaryota > Metazoa > Nematoda > Chromadorea > Rhabditida > Rhabditidae > Caenorhabditis > Caenorhabditis uteleia. The sequence goes on from OY752134.1 coordinate 1,523,994, forward strand.
CTAAACATTTTTCTAATCCTTTACATGACTAACATGTTCGATCCATCCGAACCAACCACACCCGCTAATCCTATACATCGAAAGGTTTCCTATTGTTCCTCCAAATATACCCATAGTTTGTGTATTTCTGAAATGATACTAATCCGTTAAGTGCTTAATCCGGGCAAAGGTTTTCATATTTTGCATACAAGATTAATATGATGTTGTTTTCAATAATCAACAAAAAAAGAAGTGATATGAGAAACAGGGAAGAAAGGGATCTTGAGGAAAAAAGATGAAATTTAGAAAATTATGGTTTCAACAGAAAACAATTCGACGCTGGTAAAACCAATGATAAGTAAAAAAGGAGACACATTTTTGAATCGATAATAGACGGTATTTTCAGTAGGGGTTTTTTGTAGTAGTATTCTTCGGGTATGAAATAATAATAAAAAAATTGACTGGTTTTATCGAGATTCCGATTTTGAGCTACAGTACATCTTGGATACTGCATTTTTTAAGTTATACCACATTTATTAACACGATAAACAATGATATTGAATATTTGATAATTTTCAAGTCTTCATGAATCTTTGAATTATAAAAGTTTACGGTATTTGATTGTTGCCCAGTGAACTTCAAAACTATCTACCGTAGTCTACAGTAGTAAGTCATTTATCTCATCATACCCATTACTCATACCTATCACATCAAAACATCAACAATCACTTTTATAACTTTTTACCAAATAAAGTCTACTAATCCTATATATGACTAACATGTTCCCGCCACCCAGACCAGCCACTCCCTAATCCCATTCATTGAAAGGTTTCTTATTGTTGCACCAAATATACCCATAGTTTGTGCATTTCTAAAATGATGACAATCCGTTAAGTGCTTAATCCGGGCAAAGGTTTTCATGTTTTGTATACAAGATTAATATGATGTTGTTATCAATAATCAACAAAAAACAAACCAAACCAACAAATCCTTATGTGGGCAGCTAATTAATTAGATTATCATTGTATATTTATTCCCCTAATCTTTTTGTTGACATGTTTCTTTGGACTTTTTACGACTTTTCGACTTTGTGCTATTTTCGAAAAGGATTAGTTCCATAGTTCCATAAAATGGCGTGATTTTAATGACTAATGTTCGGTTTCAAAATTCCGTGCTTTGTTTTATGGGCGGTTACAACCAGACAATCGATAATTGGCTTCGATATTGATAAGACGTTTGATCAGTGTTGCAGAATCGACAAACTGTTTAGTGTTGCATTTGAATTTGAAAAGAAAGGTTATAACTATCGATTGGAGAGTGATGTTCTTTTTTCTGCTCTTAGCTGGGGATACTGTAAACAAACTGTAGGCATACTGTAGGTAGATCAACTCAAAGATACAGTCTTCCTCTCCTGGGGTTCAGACAGATGAAGCTTCTCAACTAACAGAGGCTGTGAGCTAAGTATTGTATCAAGACAACATTTTCAAATGATGAAATTTTTCAAGGGTTGAAAAAAATATGGAAGTTTTCTCTAAATAGAGAGTACTTTTGAAATATGACATTGATCACAAACTGTTTACTGGATTATCGGCAACTTTGGGGCGTATTTTAATAAAATGAAAGTACATGCACACTTCTTATGGTCCATTCAATCTTCTTCATTTTTCAGAAGTTGTTGAATTCAAGGAAAACGCTTTGTTATATATACATACGCATTAAAAAAGGGGGTCTACATTACGAAATAGCATGTGAGCAACGTAGTCGGAGAGAAAATGGACACTACCAACCAGAGAATGGCGAATGGAAAAAAAGAGAGATGAATAGAGAAAACCTCTTGGTTAGGAGAAAACAGTCTATGCTGTAAAATGAAGTATGGAGTATGTCAATAATTCTTGTAATGAACTGTGGCTATATATCTGATATTACAATATGGGGCTTTAGAGGTATGGAGCCGATCAACGAAATAGCACGACAAAACAAGAGGCTCAGAGAAGAAATCATGAAAAGTTTTGGGGAAAATGCAGGAATATAGTTTCACGAATGGCTAAAAGATGCAATAAAACCAAAATATAATGCTTTTTTTGCCTTTGTACAGTATACGATGAACATATATTAGATATCCTGTAAACAAAAGGCAAAATTGAGTTTCTGTTTAGGGAATTTCAGGATGAAAACTTTGGAATTTTCTGGAAAATGTGTCAGAATTGTAAGACTGAAATGTTTGAGAAAAAAATATTTGAGCCTTCAGTGAAGGTTTGAAACCAGTTAATTTATCTAAAACATGATCTACAGGACGAATAAAATCTTTACAGATAGTCAAAATCACGTTTTTAAGCTTACTTTTGACTATATGTTAGGTCGAAAATAGCTTCAAACACACCTGTAGGAACATCTGACAAATCTTTTAGAAAAAAAAGGTCATGAAACCCCTTTTCATTTAGTAGGGAACCATTGGTGCAATGAAAATGAGGTGGGACTGATAACAGTATGAAGATAAGGCCCGTATCTCTAATTGGTACTATCTTGGTAACATGGTCAAGGTCATCTATCACCATTATGGTATCTACAAAATGATGTCATTGTGATGGGTACAAAATCAGCAGAACCAACATTAAACCATTTTTAAAATATAGTATCATACCACCCATATCAACCTTCCGAAGCTTGGCTCACGATCCTTCATTGAGTATATAATTGAAGCCCTACAAATATTTCAAAAGTTCATATCTCAAACTTCGGGCATTTTCTAATCCACAACTACAGTACCCCTCTCCATAACCTCCCACACAATTAATCACCCCATCCATTCTTAATACCCGATATTAGAATTATGCTATCAGACAGATTATCTATTCTTTTTGTCGAATATAGCACAAATCATGAAAAAGTCACAAAAAAGCCAAAGAAACATGTCAACAAAAAGATTAAAGTAATATGTTTTCAATGGTAATGATAATCTGATTAATTAAGCCCACACAAGTCGGATTTGCTGTGAAAAATGGTTATACTTGGATTAGGAATGTTTGGATAGAGTGATGTGATGGAAAATTGAGAAAAAACGGTTTCAGGAAATATATGAGATAGAAGGTACAGTCAAATTGAGGAATATATGTATGGCATGATTTGAGAACATATTTGTTAGAGTATTTTTTCTAAAAACGATAAATCAATGTTTCAGAAAATTGATAAAACATTGAATGCGCCAAACTGACTAATAGAGGCAAAGTGGTGTGTATAATATTCAGTTTAAAATAGAGCTAAGACATAGTATTGATGTGATAAGATACGCTACACCATTTGAGAAAAATGGTATCAAATGGTATCAATGGTGATAAAAAGGTCAATAGTTATCAAATGGTTGATATGATTAGATTTTATTATTGATTGATGGGACAATATGAAATGTTGCAACACACTATGGATGAATAAGGGATGAGACCAATCGGTGACAATATGTGTATATTATTGATACCTCTACTTATTTACATCAAATACAAACTAGAAATTCCCAGTTTGATATTTATAGACTTATAATCAATTTTTCTACTATGTAAGGGCAAGTATTGAAAATATTCTGATATGCGGCAAACATTTGATCAAATTTGGGTCAGGATTTTTAGGGTATCAAAATTATGATTCACTGATTCAAAATAGTGATAGATGGTGGATTGTATGGGGAATTTTCAGTGAATTCAATAGAATATTCTGGGAATAAGTACTTCAAGTGTCAGTTTTCTGTATTTAGGTTTGCTAGATGGTGATTATTGTGATTATTAACAAAAAACTGTTAAAAAATGATAAAGTAGGAGTAAAATATAGGATGAACAATAATTGTGTACTCCTCGTATTAAATATGCCCAAAATATACGATTGCATATCAATGTGAATTCCAATGCGACCTTCACAACAATACGGTCCACCTCCCAGACTGTTTCACTGTAAACAAAACTACCGTATCACAATTTGTTACGTGTAGCCCTCGTCGTTGACAAAATAGTGGGCACGCCATAACAATTAGATAAGGAGCCTGTCTACCCTTTCTCCACATCTTCTACATACACACTACAACTGATTAGGTTGTTATCGAAAAGAGGGGGACCCTGTACTATTTGCCTCCCATTTGTGCTCTTTGTTTTGTGTACATTTTGTGAAGGACACATTTTTCCTTTCGGGAAGCGTTCCTTTCGAATTTTGCGATCTGAATTGGAGCATTGAGCTGCTCCTTTTTCGAAAAAGTTGCCACTTCCATCAGCAACCGGACCATTGTTTCCTTATCAGTAAAACGGAATATTGATTTGGTCAATGTGGATCATGCTGTGTTCCATACAGTATATAAGATTTGAATTTGAGCCATATCAACCGAATTTGGATTTGGAAATAAATACAAATGACTTGAAACAGTATTTTGAACTTTTGAAAGATATATCCAGAAAAATTGAGTTATAGCCCACAAGTGAGAAAAGTTTTTTAGTCAGGAGTTCCATGTTATCCTCAGGTTTGAAAAAGTTCAGGTAGAAGATTTCTTCTGAAATTTGTGGTCGAGCCTGATATTCAAAGTCTGATGCCGATGTGAGTTTGAACCTGCCAATTTTTTTCATTTCAAGCTCTCCCTAATCGGAGCATTTGCCATTGATGATTATTCTCCTCGACAACAACGAGCAATACCAAAAGATTTTGATCAAACTTTTAAATACACCAAGAAACAGTATCAACAGTTTATCTCAATCAACCACAAGGTTTATCAGCAACATTCAAAGTTTAGGGCAGAGTTTATCCTTGATATTATCCAACGAGCAGTGCGAATTGCAGCACAATGGTGCCATTGATTCCGAGTCTATAATTTCAGCACTATGCCTTCATATGAAATTCTGAAGCTCACCACCAGCATGTACAGTACCACAGGCAACTAGAATGGCGTCGGTAAGACGTCGACCGCAGCGCTTGGTGACGAATGGGACAATGACACCTTCCGGATGGCGATTGACAACATTAGCCATTTCAGGGACTGAAAAAGTCTGAAATTTGGCTGAAGCCGGCTGGAACTCACCATCCATGGCTGGAATTGTAAAGACGAGGGGGAGAATGGAGAATATGACGAAGAGAAGATTCATGTTTTGCCATGAGAATTACTGTATTTTTTGAGCATTTTATAGTGGCTAAATTGGCCATGAGAAATGGCAACATTTCGGGGGAAGTGGCTCAAATTGCCAGAAATTTTGTGGGGTGAACAAACAAAACAGAACGATTATTATATCATGAGATGAACTTTGGTATAGTTTATTATGAATCTATGAATCTATGAATCAATGAATCTATGAATCAATGAATCTATGAATCTATGAATCTATGAATCTATGAATCAATGAATCTATGAATCTATGAATCTATGAATCTATGAATCTATGAATCTATGAATCTATGAATCTATGAATCTATGAATCAATGAATCAATGAATCTATGAATCTATGAATCTATGAATCTATGAATCTATGAATCAATGAATCTATGAATCTATGAATCTATTAATCTATGAATCTATGAATCAATGAATCTATGAATCTATGAATCTATGAATCTATGAATCTATGAATCTATGAATCTATGAATCTATGAATCTATGAATCTATGAATCTATGAATCTATGAATCTATGAATCTATGAATCTATGAATCTATGAATCTATGAATCTATGAATCTATGAATCTATGAATCTATGAATCTATGAATCTATGAATCTATGAATCTATGAATCTATGAATCTAGTGAATCTATGAATCTATGAATCTATGAATCTATGAATCTATGAATCTATGAATCTATGAATCTATGAATCTATGAATCTAGTGAATCTATGAATCTATGAATCTATGAATCTATGAATCTATGAATCTATGAATCTATGAATCTATGAATCTATGAATCTATGAATCTATGAATCTATGAATCTATGAATCTATGAATCTATGAATCTATGAATCTATGAATCTATGAATCTATGAATCTATGAATCTATGAATCTATGAATCTATGAATCTATGAATCTATGAATCAATGAATCAATGAATCTATGAATCTATGAATCTATGAATCTATGAATCTATGAATCTATGAATCTATGAATCTATGAATCTATGAATCTATGAATCTATGAATCTATGAATCTATGAATCTATGAATCTATGAATCTATGAATCTATGAATCTATTAATCAATGAATCTATGAATCTATGAATCTATGAATCTATGAATCTATGAATCTATGAATCTATGAATCTATGAATCTATGAATCTATGAATCTATGAATCTATGAATCTATGAATCTATGAATCTATGAATCTATGAATCTATGAATCTATGAATCTATGAATCTATGAATCTATGAATCTATGAATCTATGAATCTATGAATCTATGAACCTATGAATCTATGAATCTATGAATCTATGAATCTATGAATCTATGAATCTATGAATCTATGAATCTATGAATCTATGAATCTATGAATCTATGAATCTATGAATCTATGAATCTATGAATCTATGAATCTATGAATCTATGAATCTATGAATCTATGAATCAATGAATCTATGAATCTATGAATCAATGAGTCTATGAATCTATGAATCTATGAATCTATGAATCTATGAATCTATGAATCTATGAATCTATGAATCTATGAATCTATGAATCTATTAATCTATGAATCTATGAATCTATGAATCTATGAATCTATGAATCTATGAATCTATGAATCTATGAATCTATGAATCTATGAATCAATGAATCTATGAATCTATGAATCTATGAATCTATGAATCTATGAATCTATGAATCAATGAATCTATGAATCTATGAATCTATGAATCTATGAATCTATGAATCTATGAATCTATGAATCTATGAATCTATGAATCTATGAATCTATGAATCTATGAATCTATGAATCTATGAATCTATGAATCTATGAATCTATGAATCTATGAATCAATGAATCTATGAATCTATGAATCAATGAGTCTATGAATCTATGAATCTATGAATCTATGAATCTATGAATCTATGAATCTATGAATCTATGAATCTATGAATCTATGAATCTATGAATCTATGAATCCTTAATCTCCTCCTAATTCCTTGTTTGTTACCAATTATTATATCCGTGGGTGTTTATCACCCACATATATATTTGTATACAAATCCTTCTGTGTTAATCCATAACCTTTCCAAGAATACAACATCCTTTGGATGTTGTTATCATATCAGTGATAACACGCCTAATCAGTCCAATGTTCACTAACATGATGATAATCCAATTTACTGGATTATAAGGTTCATAAACTGTTCCAGTACTTGGAAACTGACTAAATGTATGTATTCTAATCTAATGAGATTATGAGAAATGTTGATTTGAGAAAAAAAACATCATATAATTCATCGAACTGGAACAATGCATAAATTGGAGCAACGAAGAGATGGAGTATCATCACAAGTTCCAAATGAGTTTCGTATTTATATATATATATAGTTAATATAGTAGGTTGAAACGGTGGTTGAAACGAAAACAAGTGATCTAACAGCTACAGTAACTAATTAGGAAATTTCAATAAACTTTCAAAGAAAATAAAAAATATTAAACAATATTTTTCTTGAGTTGGAGCAGTTCGCCTATCGTTGGAACGGAAAATTGTTCGGAAATGGAACAAAAGTATGCTTTATACAGGTTTTTGACTGAAAAAATTCATGTGAGAAACTAGCTGGATCACTAAAATTCAATTCATCAGAACAGGAAATACTGTGATGTTATTTTTGTGGATTTCATTCATATTTATGACGAGAGACGCGTTAAACGACCGTTGGCATTATTCGCACCATTAGTTTCATGCCTGAAACTGAAACATCGCGAGAAATCAATAGATATGCGTAATGTTTGGTACTTTTTTTCTGACGGCAGGGATTCCAGAAACTTGATGGACCGCATCAAATTTACGTAAATTTTCTCTTGATAATGATCATCAAACCATTCATATCAAAAATGATACATTTTGCGATGAATTGAATTAACTTTCTCTTCCAAAAGCTACCATAATACCTCTGAAACAGTGAACAATTGTAGGTAATACGTTTGGTGTACTGTAGTCCCTACTGAGGTCATATTGAACTATAAAATGCATTCGAATTTGAATATATTTTTTTCAATCCGAAAATTTATTCGATTCCTGATGAAACAGTATAAAAATTTTCTCGAATGTTGTGGGTTCATGCAAGTCATAAGCAGACACAAAAAACCTTTTTTTCCAGAAGACTTATTAATTTTTTCAAAGATGAAAGACGTGCGATTTGAATAACAAAGTTCCAAAATTATTAGAAATTAAGCGGTAGTTGAAACTGAAATGACAGTACATGCATAAAATTTCCAAATGAAACTCAGAAATGGATGGAAAAAATAAGATAATTTCCAAAAAAATTACCGTTTCCGATTTTCATCTAATAAAATGTGTTCTTGAAACTAATTAATACTCCTCCATTCGGGAAAAAAACAGTATTTTTAACGAAAACATGATGTTTCAAAGTTGTCTTATTTATTGGAAATTATAGGTTTTTTTGGTATTCATGTGGCAAAAAGATGACAAAAAGTTTTGGGTTCCTGATAAAAAAATTTATCAGAAAGTTCATTTTCAGAAAATGTGAAATACGTTGATTTTGACTAAATAAAACATGAGGATAGAGAAAAGGAAAGGTTGATAGAAATGAGTACAAAGTATAAATCGCTAGATTGATACACGTGTCAATGAGATTTTCTACTAGAAGAGAGATTTTGACACATATTTAAGTGAATAATAGGCGCCAAAACAGTGTAATGTATAATGTAGAAAGTATCGGACACTTATTTATATCTTGAGGTCTTGAAAATATGTTTTTTTTCGGTGGGTTTACTATAACAAAAAATTTGAATTAATGATTATTATTGCTTCGGGGTGAAACTGTAATTTTTTCAGACTGATAGTTCAGAAGTCCGTTTTTTTTACTTCATCATTTTCATAGTTTTTTTGAGAGATCTTCTCGTTAGTGTCAAATGTCAAAACCACAGAAGTTCACACAGTTATGGAAACAGTAAATATTCCTGTTTCCTCTACCTATCATTAAAACCTGCAAATTGAACTTATCTGATAACACCTAGATACTTCGAGAACCATAAAAGCCGTTCTATACCATATCAGTGACATCATTTCTGAATATGATATCGAGCACTCAACAAAAAAAATGGATAACTGTAAGTCCGTAAATTTGTTCAAAACATTGCGTCTTTTCAGCCATAATTTTATTTTTTTGATTTGATCCAGTTCACCAACATTTGAAATACAGGGACAAATTTAAACTTTAAACGAAGAAGGACGTTATCAACAAAAAGTCAACCTCTGAAAATCTTGAGGTATCAATGAAACAGGCAAAAAAATCTTGCAAACCATCACGTGTCTACTTTTGATCCTACTGTCAGTCAGTCGAGGTAGTTCATCCATGGATATTGCTCAGGAATTGAGCTGGCTCGTGAGCAAAACGTTCATCTGGAGCCATAATCAAGTTGAAAAAGCATGTAATGAAAATTGAGACATTTACCCAGTTCTCGAATAGTTTTCGAGTTGGAAATTTTCCATTCTTAACCAGGAGTTCATCATTCGATTCTCGAAGTTAGAAGCTATTCACTAACATCTGAAACTGCAAAAAGTGTGTTTTCCCAATATTCATTATTGGATACTTTCAGCTCCAATTCTATAAGTTTTTCTCAAACAATTATAGTTAAATCAAGGAGTCAATCAATACTTCAATCTGAAGAATATCTGAAACCGAGAAACTATTCATGCTTCAGTTATCATTCATAACTACAATCCATTTTTTTCGACGATATATGAAAACGATATGTTTGAATAATTAACCTGTTTTCCTTTAAAAAATATTGATCATCAGTATTTTATGCTTTCGAACTTCTCGATTTCTTGGAATATTGCAATTAGGCCCACAATGGAGTTAGCAATGATTATTTTCAAACTCCAGGTTTTGTGAGCTACCTGAAACGGAAAATATTCATGTTACAGTCATCTGTGATATCAAAATTTCTGTATTTTTTTCCGATAAGTTCGTTGCGTTTCATAGTATGTATTCATTTCTCTCTCGATCTTTTGTTTTAAGTACTATTTCGTGACTTGAATCCTTTTTTCATGTGGAATTTGGAGTGCTTACCCAAATCTGGACTATTATCAATTTCAAACCAATGGCCCCTTCGAAAAAAAACGTTTTTTTATTTTGCACTAACACTCTCGCTGCGTATCCGCGTTATGCATACGATTCGCGGCGGGTATCAAAAAACGTTTTTTTTTGCGAAGGGGCCATTGGTGTGAAGCCGATAATATCTAACATTCCAGTTTCCCGATACATTTCATATTTCGAAAAATTTCGATGTTTAACAAGGTCCATCAATGTTACCAACTATGCGACTTTGAACTATCACAGTTTCAAAGAACTCTGAAACTGAAATAATTGTTTTTGGAAGTGATCACTCCTTGATAACGCAAGAAAATCGAATTTCTATTACAATTAATTATATGTTGGTTGGAATATGGATTGTTGAACTCATAATTATCAAAGGAGTATTAGAAATTGAATAACAAGTACACGTCATATCATCAGATGATGCCGAACATTGGCTGAAAATAGAATATATAGTGGAAATGTCAAGGATAGGGCTCTGATTTGGAAAATGATGAAAAATAGTGGATAATCGGATGGTCAGAAAAAGCTGGAAATAGAATTTTCAGCATGAGAAATGACTCATAATGTTCAGAATTCGTCCAAGAAGTGGATTGAGATTTCTATAAAAAACATAGATTTGAAAATTCATTGAAACATGGAAAAAGTGTTCCATTAAAATCTACTTTCTAGATTGTCTTAAAACTAACTGCGAATCATTAATTATGTAAAGTTCTAGGTTTTCACATTTCAAGAGCACGCGAAACGGCGAAAAAATGTTACCAGCTCGACAAAAAGTCTGATATTTACTTTTGAGCACCCATTCCTAAAAATAGTAGACTTTTTTGTAGTTTTGAACTTTTCCATTTCTTGCAATGTCCGACCTACTCAAAAAGGAAGCAGCAAATATCCCATTCAAAACAACAGTTTTTGAAGAATATCTGAAACGTAAAAATATTCATGTAACAACAATTAGTTTCATCAAAATGTCTTAATTTTTTCCCGATATGTCAGCAAATAGAATACCAATTTTCTCCCACTATTTCATTGTTCATGCCCCTTCGTGAGTCGCATACTATTTCTCGTGTAGATTTTCAACTGATAAATCTAGCATGTTGACTTGAAAAAATGGAATATACAATTTTCAGGAACCCATACTATTTCAAACTTTTTTAAACGTTCTTTCCATGTTACGATCTATGAGACTTCGAACTATCACAGTTTCAACCATCTTTGAAACTGGAATCACTCATTTTCAAAGCGATCACACCTTGCTCAAGTTGAAAATCAAAATTATATGCTCTATCTTTCCCTTACTTTCAGTTCTATGATGGATGGAGATAAGAAGGATCATAGAACCTATAATTATCAAAGGATTATTGGAAATTGAATAACAAGTACAAATATTGTCATCAGATGATGCTGAAAACAGAATATCCACACTGATTAGTTGAAATGTCAAGGATAGGGTTCTGATTTGGAAAATGATGGAAAATAGATTGGGTGATGAGTTTCAGATGGTCAGAAAAATTTGGAAATAGTATTTTTAGCATGAGAAAAGGTTACGATCTTCGAAAAAAAAAACACCTAGACACAAAGACACTATTGAAAAATTTATCAAAATTCATAGATTTCAGAATGTATTGAAAGTGTAAAAATGTTTGATAGTCAGGCAATTGTGCAACTGGTGACATCGAATATTGAACGATTTTTTGGCTGGGTCTTTCAAAATTGCAACAAAAAAAAACAATACTGAGGAGTCCATGGGGCCCTCAACTGTATATATAGATAGTAGTTTGAGCACCCAAAGGTCCACTATATATTTCTCCAAACCGAGAACGTATCTCCATTATTGACTATCTAGAATTTGAACTATCTCAAAGCTGTGAAGCAGAAAAAAAATGTTGATATTTCTATTAGATAATATTTTGAAACTTAAAAATTACAAATTTTGGTCTATGTTAACATTGACATCGCTTACGAAAATTACATTCCGAAATTGCGACTTAACTATGAAATATAGTAGAAACAGCAAGAAAATTGTGTTTCAAAATTCCGAGTAAAATCTTATTGGAATTGTTTCCAGGTTGGTTGAACCATTGTCACCGGATATAAAAATATTGTCACTTCTGCAACTCCAGCAGATAATTTTAATTTCAAGTAGTAATACTATAAGCACCCATAAGCTTCTTCACCACGAAATATCATTACAATAGAATTAGCAGCAACAATCAAATAAGCGAACTATGAAACCGTTAACATACTGACATCCCTATGATATAATAGTAGTTCGCAACTATCTACTTAGCAAAAAAAAAATGAAGAAGCGTAACTTTTTATTGATACTTTGAAACCGACATTTTTATAGCAAAAACTTTGCAGGAATTAAAAAATAAGTTTTAAATCTGGTTAGGTTACTGTCAATCCCCAAAAACTTCAAAGTAATATAAGTTTTTGAAACGGGAGTATTTTATTTTGACGGGTTCTCTTCATAGGATCTGAAAATTTTGAAGAATTTTTCGATGCCTGAAATTTTCCAATCTGAATTCGACAAGCAAAGATATCAACAAAGATGGAGAGTTTCAGTAACTTTTGAAACCGATTTTTTGTGGATTATGTCAGTATAAATGAAAAAAGATAGAATATGTGGGCAATATGTGATTTGAGTGGACATTTTATCGATAATATTAGTTACTATCACAACTTTGAACACAGCTTGTATACGGTAGGGACACATATCGTTTGAAAAATTCCACAGTTTCAAAAATTTAGGAGGCATTGGCAGTACTCTAGGTTATCAGTGGGTTCTTCTCATCGTATGGATCTAAAGAATACAACTTTTTTTCATGCGTATAATATTATTTTCTTCTCAATGTTCTGAATGTCAAGAGAAGCAACAAATGAATGCCTAACTTCAAATGAACTACCACTATCAAAAGTCGATTGTAGGAAACATCACTAGTATCACATCTCTACTAACAATTATTCAAACTTTTGAGTTTATATGTTTAAGCTGGAACTGAATTTATATATTGCTGTTTCTGCTCAACACAAGCTATAGCCACAAAACTATCACTAGATTAGGGAAACATTGGAGAGAAACTTTTCAACAACAAAAAACTCATCAAGAGCTCCAAATATAGAGAAAATTATCACTCGATAAAAACAATAATTCTGAAAAAATGTTGAGATATTTTCAAGAAATCCAACAAAACAACAAAGGGCATATTAGTCTCACGATGTAACGTTGAAACGGTTGAAAATTTCACCAAAAAAATCATTCTAGCCGGCTGTAAGATAAAAAAAGAGTAATCATAAATTTCTACATATAACAATTTCACGATTTTCTGCCATCACTAATCGCTACAACTGATCGATAAAATAATAGTAAGTTGTGAAAACTTCACATGTTTTTTTGATGAATGAAACAGAAAAAACTAAGTTCTGGAAATATTGAAAATGATCATGTTTCAATCTTGCTTGGTATAATATAAAAATTGGTATTGTTCAATTTTGAGTATAGTTCTGCGGATTTTTTTTTGGGAAGTTTCAGAAAATTGGAGGTAGTTCATAGATCATGAACTTTCTATTCAGACGCCATATACACGGAAACACAATTAATCTGTTGAATATATTTAAAATCACATGCATCATCTGAAACAGTAAAACTGCAGAAAAAGACAAGCTGCTTTGAAAAATGAAATTGATAGCTGAGCGACCCATAAAGTGCTAATGGTCTTCATTAAACTACCAACACCATAGTCATATATTCTGTGAAATTTTGATACCGAATCCGAAAAAAACAAAAACTCTGATAGCGGTAAAAGGGAGAAAAAATATGAGAGAGAAAAGAAGACGACGAAAAAAAGAGAAAATCTGAATAAAATGAATACTGTGAATGAATGATATGTAGCATACATAGGAAGAATAGGAATAGGCGCCAAAAGTGACATAAATGTGTTAATAAATCAATTGTATGTGCTAGGAAAGGAGTGTCTATAAGATAATAAGAGAGTGCAGATAATTAGAAAATGATCTACAGCTGGGATAGGCTTTTAGGATAAGATCTATCGCTATTCTTATGGATGTATTGTGGATCCATTCATTTGCCAAGAGCGCCTATTTTTTAAACACTTTTATGACATTTCCCATATGTTTTCGTGGAATAAAACAGAAAAAAATTCAGTTTCAAAAATGCGACTTTCTTCTTGTATTCCGCCTACTTGTTACTTTATCCATGTATTTTGCCTGGAACTGTGACAAAAATTTTTTGGGGGATCAAAAAGTCTGAAATCCTCTGCCAAAAATGGTCGCCTATGTCAAAGTATACTTGAAACATTTCAAAACTTTCAAATAATCTTATGAAACTGTAAAATTTCCTGTTTCCGCTCAAGAAGAATAGGATTACCCAGTGAGCATATCTAATCTCTTTCACTTCTCTTTAGAACTTTCCTTGTGGCTCTTTCACAAGTAGTAAAGAAAAAAGTTGCAGTTTCAGCTCAAGAATATTATTTTGGAGACTTCAATTGATATCAGTCGACGTACTTCCTCACATTTCAATCTTCCGACTTTAAGGAACCCTTTGGTATCTATAATAGTAGATTAGGACTCTATTTTTTTCATATATAATATTTTAAAGCATTTTTCGATAATATCAAAATTTTTTGAAACTGAAAAACTTCCTGTTTTAGCTCAAGAAGAATAGGATTGCCGGATGAGTATATTCACTCTTTTCAAGACTCTTCCACAAGTACTACACAATTAAAAGTTACAATTTCAGCTGAAGGTTTCTATTTTGGAGATTTCAGTTAATACCAGTCGATTCAGATTATATATACTTTTTTTCTAATCTCTAGATTCAAAAAGTTTCATGGCTGTCTATAATAATTGTAGATCAACCACCCATAACCGTGCTTCTTTTGTTTCTTGGAAACTCGAATGCCAGGTTACCATTGTGATATATTCATTATCTCGAAATATCAAAATTTTTTGAAACTGTGAAAATTCTTAATACATCAAAATTCCAAAAAACCAATTCCCCCAATCCCGTTCACCTTTCCAACAAACATTCCAAAAAATCCAAACATTGCTCATCTCTGACTCTGACATTTACGGGATTAACATATACCACAAAAAGTCGGGTCACACCGGATTAGCAACATATGTTGTTGATCATAAATATTTTTGATGAAAATAACTGCAAAAAAGGTGTCATCGGAATGTCGTCAAGTATGAAAGGTTTCGATTTGGTGGTTGAGGTAGACGAAAGGGTGCCGAAAGTATAGTTGTGAGGTGTTGTGATGTTTGGAGCCATGGAGCACAGCAAATTGTTATGGAGCATTGACACTTTCAAAATTAGACAGTTAGTTAGTTGTTCTGAAATGAGCTAGTTCTGGAACTGCAATTTTTTGGCTGGAAATACTGGATACCTTGAAAGTCAAAGAATCTGAAAAATATCACTGTTTCAAAAAGAAAAAAAATACTTCTATAGTGCTCCGATTATTCAATGAGCTGGGCGCATACAATTCATTATTATTGAAAATGGTTGATACCACTTTTTTTTCGAAAATTTGAATGGCACTTTTCTAAATTGGAAGGTCAAGCTATACACCATCGAAATCTAGGTTACTAGACACTTTTTTCAGTGACTGCGTAGACTGGAAATTGTTTTTTTTCGTAAAATTTTCACCTTTTCAAAATGTGTTCAAAATTTCAAGTGTCATGTTGAGAACCATTCAGTCCATGTTTTCGGAATATTCACAAAATTTCAATAAGTCAAAATTCGGTCAGTTTCTCCTATCCAAGGAAAAAACGTTCCCACTATGATTCAACTACACGAATAGACTGTATAAAAAGTATCTTGTATTTTTCTTGAAGTTACAGTAGCGGAGAACTGAAATTTTACTTATCATGGAAGATTACCTTGACATTTTGAAACTGAATAAAATCCTTTTACCTACAAAACTTCAATTATGATGTTTTGTTTGGCCAATTGTCTTTAATTTTAGTAAAAAAAATTTTCAATCATTGAAACCTCACTGATTCGAAGGAGGATCGCTCCAATCGAATGATGTTGAAATTTCAGAAATTTCTGAAACCGCAAATAAAATATTGTTGACCGCTAATTGATAAATAATGCCAAAACATAGATACGCAGCTTGGAGCTTGCAAACTTCCAGCTCCATATCCAAAATTGAAAACGGTTCAATATACCAAAAAGATGAGAAGAAAAAACTGATGAAGCACTATCACCGAAAAAAATTTCGAAAGTTTGAATAACGTTTGAAACTGCAAAACACAAAGATTATATCGCATAAATGATATTCCCACTGAAATATTGATAGGCTTTCAAACTTTCAAACAACTCTGGAACTGGAAAAAAACATGATAATTTTTCGATTATTATTTCAGTTTCACAGATTGTTTTAGTTTGGTGGCATTATGAAATTTCATTAGTTCTATGAAAGCTCAACAATCAAATATCATTAATTCAAATGCATATCACTATAGTATCTACAGTATCCTTGCTAAACTGTCGTCAACTGTGGTGTGTTATGTGCGATCACCGTTTCACTGAAACTTCTTGATATCGATATTTTTGTCAAGTCCATTGTTTACATGATATCTTTTTTGATATTAATCACCATATAACTACAGTACTTCTCTCAAACTGTCGTCAAATCAAGTGCATTCCGTGAGAAACACCAAGTGCTATCATATTTTGTTTTTCTGTTCACATAAGACTACAGTATCCTTGATCTACAGCTACCATTTCAAATCTCCTTTTCCTAACTACAGTATCCCACTCTCGAACTGTCGTCATATCATGTGTATCGTCCGCAGTCCCCCCTCCTCCGCAACCACCACTTCCTCCTCCTCCTCCAAAACATGTCCTTTTACCAAAAAATCTGATCATCCAAAATATCACAAAATGATAACAAATTAGGCGAAGCCCACCAAAAAAAATGCTGCCTGTCCAAAACCAAATGTTTATGTTTTTTGGAATCTTATTTCCAATATCAAACTTCAATATTCAAGTGACGTATGGGTCCCGACTGGGCCCCCAAAAGGGGCCCCAAATCCATTGAAGTTAAGGCCCAGCACAAAAAAGCTCAAAAAACCAAGTGACGTGGCTCGCGCTGTCGTGTGAATTTGGTCTCTTGAGGTGTTTTGAGCGAGAAATTACTATGTGATTACCCGCGTCATGATTGCCATGTTTATCACTTATCACCTACTTCTCTCTTGAGGTGATAATGGCGGATGACGTGGCTTTAGTGATAGTGATATATGGATGATACATAGTGATAATGATAATTTGATAAAGCTGATATCAGATGATGAAAGAATGGTTGTGAAGTTTGATGCTTTTTGTGCAAAAATACCAATTGTCGTAAGATTTGGTGCATTGTGTGCATTTACTGGTTGTCAGAGCTACAGTAACTTATCCAACTGTCATATGATCTAGTGCATTCTGTGCAGTCAAAATGTTCTAAGAAAAGACCTACAGTACACCAGAAAAACTGTCGTCAAATCTAGTTTATCTTGTGCAATCATGATATTCTGCAAGTGTCGTAAGGTTTGATGCATACCGTGCAAACACCAAGGTTTCAGAATGTCGTCAATTCTGATGTCCTGTCTGCAACCACCAAACTTCAAACTCTCGGAATGCCGTGAAATCTGGTGTATCCGCATTCCCTTCTGTCGTAAGATGTGATGCATTCTGTGCAAACACTTTGACATCAAAATGCCGTCAATTGTGATGCATTCCGTGCAAACTTAGATATCGCTTTTCATCGTCAAATCTAGTGCATTTGAAGTGGATGATCATCAATAGCTACAGTACTCCCCAACTGTCGTCAGCTTCTGTGCATCATGTGCAAACACCGAACTCCTCAATTGTCGTGTGCTTCATTGTTTTCTGTGCAAACACCAACTTGTTCCCGATCAACGGAAGTATCAATCTTTTTGAAAAATTCAAAAAAATATTTTTTTGCTGAAACTGATATTTTTTCATATTTTCAGCCAAAATTTCAGCCTCCGACATTTCCAAGAAACATCTATTTTCGACATTTTTCTAGCTGATTCACCATCCACAAGACCTTAAAGGGGTGGTGTCCAAAAATCGCACGTAATCAGTGAGTGTGTCTCGACTACATTTTGTTGATTGTTTATGCCAATTTCCAAGTGATATATATTCATATATATATTCGAAATATCACATGATGACTCAAAAAATGTGGCTCCCATGGGGCGCTCCGGCTACGAGAAAAGACGGAAGTTGTGCATATTTGTGCGGATGCAGACGATTTGACGACAGGTGGAGATGAGTACTGTAGATGGAGGGTGTTTGCACAAGATACACTAGACTTGACGACAGTTAGAGAGAAGAGTACGGTAGTTTTATGATGTTTGCAGAAGATACACCATATTTGACGTCAGTTAGAAAAAGATACTGTAGTCAAAGGGTGTTTGCACAAGATACACTAGACTTGACGACAGTTGGAGAAGGGTACTGTAGTTGTATAGTGTTTGCACAAGATACACTATATCTGACGACAGTTAGAAAGGGATACTGTAGCTACAGGCTGTTTGCACAAGATACACCATATTTAACGAATGTTGGAGAGGGTACTGTAGTTACAGAGTGGTTGCACAAAATGCATCATATCCTACGACAGTTAAAAAGGGGTACTGTAGTTAGACGGTGTTTGCACAAGATACACTAGACTTGACGACAGTTGAGAATGATGTTTTTCCAACTTTTTTCGAAATCCAGAAAAAACGTGCCTCCTCCCGATATAGGTTTAGCTCCAGCCTACTTGAGAATACATCAAGCTTCAATGTTTCATAGTCCAGTATTTTCCCTCTTTTTCCAAGGAGAAAAGGGGATTTTCCCACTATTTTTGGTGTCGTGTTTTTGTTGTTTTGGAGAGGGGGAAACTTGTGATTTTTTGGAGTTTCTTGGAAAATTTTTTTTCAGTGTTTCAAAATAGGAAAATCATGAGATTTTGAGAATTTGTGAGGATATCATTGGGACATTCGCTTGTTGAAATGACAAAAACTTGGCAATTTCAAAATATTGGGAAATTTTGAAGAGCACAAGTTTGCGACTGATAAAGAGTTGCTTCTAGGAGATTCTTTACAGTTCCAGGATTCAGATATAGGTAAATAGACTTCAGAAATATCAATAAAGACAAGATTCATGTTTCACAAAAAACCAATTTTTCACCATTTCGAAAAGTTGATCAAAATTGCACAAAATATCATAAAGTGATTATCTTTTCGTATTTCGAATGTCGAAATATTTTTTGACTTCACGATTTTCAGCTTTTTCTTTTTTTGCACTTTAAAAATCATAACTTCAAATCTGAAAAAATAAATTCGGTTTCAAATTTTCCACAAAAATTATCAATAAACTGATGAGCTTCAATAGAAAACTTTGGGGCTCTTTGTGCAATTTTTCACGATTTGTAGAGACTTTCAGAAAGCCCGGATATTCAGATTGTTCCAGACCAACTGGTACAACTTATGACTCACTTCTTTTTCGTTTCAACTATTCCTGAAACGTATAAATCTGAAATTTTTTCCAGTATTTTAATGGGACCTTCTTTCGTGCGATTTTCAGATTTTCAGATTCTCATACTCCCAAAAATGTCTGAAAATCTATCTAAAACGTATCTAAAACGCTTGATATTCAGTTTTTCACAATTTGAGCTTCTCCTTCAGATTCCAAATACTAAGCACTTTCATCTTTTCCCCCAACTCCATCTCAATTCCAGCTATTTCAGTACCTTCATCGAATTCCCCCATCAAACCCCTCAATTATCACCAAATCATCATCCAACTTGACTCATTTCTCTGCGTCTCTCCCCTCTCCACACTCTCTCACCTCTCCATCTATAATTATCGCAAAAAAGTGCAAAAACACGAAGAATCGTTCATTTAGAATGATCAAAAAAGAAGGAAAAAAACACAGAAGAAAATGAATCACGAAGTTTTGTGGGGAGGCGTCTAGGGGGGAGATGATATGACTATATATGTATATAGTGATTATGATAGTAGTAGTCGGGGTGGGTATATTTATATCAGTATATCAGTAGCATATCATTATCATCTTCTCGCCATCTCGGGACAACAATACTCGGCCAATTCCGACATTTTGCAGCCTTTGATGTCGCAGCATTTTGTGCCAATGTCGACTGAAAAAATGTAGGTTTGATCTACTATGGTACAGTACTCCATGAGTTTTTTAATGATCTACCACACCTCATATGAGCTACAGTAATCCATCTAGGCTTCTGGGAAGCTAGTTTTCAATGGAAAAGCTACAGTATACTTTTGTGATCTACCATTTTCTACGAAAACCTGTGGGCGTTAGGTTTAGCTCCAGCTGTATTGGGAGTTTTGTGATCTACCAGTGAAAAACAACTTGTTTTGATCTACTTTTCGCAGATACTTGTGGGCGTTTAGGTTTAGCCTCAGATGAATTAAGAAAGGGATTCTCAAAACGTTCAACTAAAATGAATCTCAATAAAGAGGAAATTTCGATACAGTAATTTTTGATCTACCGAAAAAAAATTTCAGAAAATTTCATAAAATAATTTTTCATTTGTCTACTAAAGATTTAAAAAAACGTTTTTTATGAAAACTTTGAGATACAGTAGTTTTTTGGAGGCGAAAATTTTTGATCTACCAGGAGGAGATATTTGATCTACCATAATATCTCAGCTACCGTGTTCTGATCTACCGTAATATCTCAGCTAATGAGGTGTGATCTACTGACTACAGTAGCCTATGTGATCTACCGTAATCCTAGAGCTAATGGGATGTGATCTACTATCCTACTGTAGTTCACATTAATCTACCGTAACCCTCTAACTACTGACTTATGATCTACCACCTACAGTACCCCATTTTGATCTACCCGGATGTTTTCGAAAATCTAAATGTTTTCAGTTTCAAAATGTCGGTTTTTGTGATTTTTTAAGGTTATTTTTTCAATGACTAAATGGTATAGTGATCAAAAAATTTCAAAATTTCAGATTTTCAGACCAACTCACCACTCGGTGCATTATCATTATTGCATTCAGCCGTTCCGCAAACCGTCTTGATACCCTGCAGGATCTTCGGTCCACACAGTCGGACGCCACCGCTTCGCTGATGACGTCCGAAGAATGGTGACGAATAATAATGGTGATTGGCGTTGGCGACGATGGTGGAGCACAAGGCGACGAGCAGCAAGAGAGCCAACTTCATAGCGTTGTTTGTGTGGTGATATATATGATTTGTGTGAATGTGCTCCTCTGTTTTTATACCTCAGTTGGATGGGAGGAGAAAGTGGGCGGAGCCTGAGCCAAATGCGATAATTAGTGAGAGAGAGAGAAGGAGGGGCGAGAGAGAGAGGGAGGAGTGTCATGCGATTTTTTTTGGGTGGACGAGGGGAGGGTCTGGCGATGAATGACTCAAGGATATGTGCACTTCTTTTGGTTGGTTTTTTGGAGAATTGTGGGAACCTTTTTTTGGGGAGGGAAGAAATTTCAGATTGATGGATTTTTGGGGAGCTGGAAATCGAAAAATCTAGAAAATTCTAGGAGAAATTTTAGAAAGGAAGGATCTGGAATTTTCTAAAAAAAATTTTGAGTCATGGAATTTCTTGGAATCTCAAGTTTTTTTCTGATTATCAGAATAGTGCTCAGAGTGCTCAGATGCTCATAAGGTAGTTTTTGGCTCAATAGAGCTCCAAATCTGAGCGCTATTCTGATAATCAGAAAAAAACTTGAGATTCCTGGAAATCTCATGACTCAATTTTTTCTAGAAGTTTCCAGATCCTTCTTGTCTGAAATTCTTTCTAGAATTTACCAGATTTTTCGATTTTCAGCTCCCCAGAAAACCACCAATGCCAGAGTTTCAGACAAGTTTCAGCTAAACTCAATTTTTGGAGCTAGAACTCTTTGCTCAATTGAGCAAAATTTACTGAACAGTGACATTTAAATGCTCTTTATGTTGAAAAATTTGCAAAATTTCAACCAAAAAAATTGTTGAACGATAAAAATTTTAACATTTTTCAACGTAACTTGCCGCCTGGAATAATCCAAACTTTGCGTTTCAGTGTAAAAAAGAAGTGCTGCAACGGTAAAAAAGTATACCGATCGCTAAACATCTCAGAAAGTTTTTGAATTTTATACATTCATAATTTCGCTTTCAAATCATGATAAGAAAGAGTTTCGATCATATGAGGGTATACTGAAACTGCAAAAAAATGTGAAAATTCTTAGAAATGAATGAATGAAATAGGATACTTGTACGTCTTTTGATGGGATTTTTAGGTGGATTTTTGTTGCAAAAAAAAGAATATCAGATTTTTGCACTTTTCAGGTTAACTTTTCATAAAAACAATTTACTGTGCTCTGAACTTTGTTCAATTGATCAAAATTTTCAGAACAGTGACATTTGAATGCTCTTTATGTTGAAAATCTGCAAATTTTCAGCGAAAACGTTGATGGAAAACTAATTTTCTTTGAATTTTTCAAGACTCGGCATGGACCGAAAATCGTGGTAAAAATGAGTATAGGACAAAAAAAGGACTATTGAAACTGCAAAAAAAGCTAATCAATCGCTAAAAGTGGATGAATGACATAGGATATGCATCTACGTCTTTTGGCGAGATTTTGAAGTGGATTTTTTGTGCGAAAAAAATGATTTCAGATACTGGAAAACTTCAGGAAACTTTTGTTCGAAAATATTTTGTTTGGTTCTTCTGATCTTTATTCAATTGATCAAAATTTTCAGAACAGTGACATTTGAGTGCTCTTTATGTTGAAAATCTGCAAATTTTTGAACGAAAATATTTTTGTAGCTGAAATTTTTCACTATTTGAAAGCGATATCGTCCAAAATAATGTAACTTATCACTATCAGAAAAATGATATAATTCTGAAACTGTAAAAAAGTTGAAAAAGAAACTCAAGGAAAACGAGTGAACTGGCTCCTGGAATGATCAAAATCATGAGTTCCATATAAATGATACAATGTTGTAACTGCAGAAAAACTTGAATTTTGTTGAAAATAAAGCGTGAGAAAGGTTATGTGCCCTTCTTTTGGTAGGATTTGAAGTAGATTTTTGTCGCCAAAAAAATATTTCAGATTCTGGACAACTTCAGGAAAATTTTTGCACGAAAATAGTTTGATGGGCTCTGAACTTCTACAAATTTTGAAAACATCAAAATCAGTAGGGCTCGGTCTCTAAAGTGATACTTTATTTTTGAAGCAAAATCCAAAAATTTCAGAAAAAAATGTTTTCATAAGTTTACTTGTTAGTTACGAAAAAGAACGGCTCCTGGAATAGTCAACGCATGAGATTCCAGACAAATTACCAAATGTTGAAACTGCAAAAAAATATGAAAATTTGGTGAAAATACATGACTGACAAAGGATATGTGCACTTGTTTTGGTTGGAGTTTGGTGTGAGAAATTTTTTCTTGAAAGTGGGTTGGTAGATGTTTCGAATTCTAGAAAACTCCAAAAAGTAGAAAACACTGGTAATATCAGAAATTCTACGTGATTTGAGCAAAATGGCATGTGAAATGCTATTTGAAACACTGTTTTGCTGAAAATTTGCATATTTTCAGCAAAAAACATCATAATAAGCTGGAAGTTTTGAGAAAACAGCAATCGAATTCGAAACATCACACCTCCCAATTACAGACATATGCAAAAGTGGTGAAACTGAAAAAAAAATGTGCAGATCTGCACGACCATCAATTTTCTGAAAATCCAAAAAAAAACATCATCAGAAAATTAGCACAGTGGCATTTCGACTGCATTTGGAGCAATTATGACAGAAAGCGAATTTTCAGCGAAGTATTATTAGCAATTTTTTGAGCTTGCGTCTCGAAGATTATTAGAAACCGACGATGTAAAATACATGAAGTAATGCTGAAACTGAAAAAAAATTGAATTGATGAAATAGTCGTTTTGAAGCTTTTATTGAATTAAATATCAAGTGGTGAAGTGGTAACTTGCCTAAAATAAATTTGTTGAAAGTGTAGAAAAAATTATTGTGAAAAAATACTGAAGAATCAATACATTTCAAGCTTCTCCGAATAGACGAAAACCGTTGGCACGGATTAGCAAAGATATTTTTCGAAAAACAAATATCACAAGATTCACAAACAGTAAAAGTTTTTCAACTTGAAATTATATATTATAGCATCGTGCATTGCGACTCGAAATGAAAGTTTTTGAGATGTGCGCTACAGTACCCCGAATTCTACTGTAGATAATGAAAGACTGATCAGATCGAAAAAAATCTCATCGGGAAGTTGACATTTGATTTCGTAGAGTCACTTACCTTATGACCAAGTCTACAGTAAACCACAGTACCCCAAAGCCTACTGGCTACTGTAGGTGATCCGAGCATTACCTTGAAAAAATGCAGTTTCAAAAGCATCTGAAAATTGCCGCCATGTGTGTTGTTCCCTAATAATTGCGGACTAACTTTGCAATTTATTGGGGAACCATGAATTTTTTTTTGAAACTATGTAACTTTCAGCACAAAAAAAAGATTTATCAGCTGAAAAAAAATTTGACTAAAAAAATTCAAGAACTAATGCAGTTCATAATTAGGTTAGAATTGATATTTTATGAAACTGTGAATATTTTCGAGTAAAAAAATGTTCAAAATTTCAGATTTCCATTCAATTCTAGACTCCAGAAATCTGTCAAGACTTTCAGACAAATAATACTGTTTCAGACCACTTCCAAATATTTCTAGGCAATTTTTCCTGTACTGACCCGTACATCCCAGCGTTTTTATATTTCAAAACACAACAAATTCCATTCCATCGTTCGTTCCATTTTCGCCATTCAGGGCATTGAAATTCTCTACTCCTGGGAAAAAAGCAGACTCCAAAAAGGACGAGAAGGGCAACATTTTTGGGGTGGTGAGAACGTGACTAAGAATAGTGTGGTTGTACTTGTTTGTGTTGAGGCGGGTTTCGAGTGGCGGGGGAGATGGAAGAGGATGAAAGTGATTTTTGGATTTTTTTCGTCTTTTTCTGGAGAGAAATTATTTTAAGGATGATATTTTGGGGATTAGAAAACTTTTTGAAACTAAACTTTTCTACATAAGAATTGATGACGTCAATAAGCTACAGTAGCGTGCAAAAGTTAGTGTACTTTTGGGTTTTTCAGTGCATTTTTGCCATGTTTGGCTTAATGTACTGGTTGTCACGGTGGAGATATTGGAAAATCCTTTCACAGTACAACTCATTGATGCTAAATCTTCGAAAAAATACTTCCAAACGTATTTTCGAACTTCACCGATAAAAGTTGTGAAATTGAGGTATGACTGAAACTCGGAAAAAACTTGAAATTTCGAAAAGTGAGAGTATGATCAAAATTTCTTTCGCACATGTTTTAAATCAGTGTTCGATGTATATCATGTTCAAATCGTAGATCGAAAGGTTCATTTACAGTCCAGTTGTACTCAAAAACCAAAAGTACACTAACTTTTGCACGCTACTGTACTTACAACTGTTCTAGATATATTTACGAGCTCTGAAACAGCAAAAATCATGATTTCAGAAAAGTTTGAGTTTCAGAGCAGCTCACCAACCACGCAAAACAAATTAGGGATCTATCAAAGCTAGTATCAGTTATCAGGAAACTTTGAAACACTAAAAAATGATGATTCTTCGGCGATTTTTTGGAAAGGTTCAGACAATTTATGGGATACTCAGATAATCAGACTTGAGACGGATACAACCACACCACACTAGAAATTTGAAAGTCGGTGTAGTTTTGTAAAAGAGCTGATTCCAAATTTTTCAAGCGATTTTGCGGAATCGACCTGAGAGGCGAGTTACATCCATCTGAAAATAAGGTGTTTTGGGCTGCAAATCTGACCATAAGTATCTGGAATTGCGCTTTTCAACAACAAAATTCAAATAATATTGTAAAACAGCATTCGAGCTTCATTTTCTTTTTTTACGAGATGAAAGATGTGAAAAATAAACAAAGTTATGATCATTTGAAGTGAAGGGAATCAGATGGATGATTCGATCGTTTTGAGGTTGAAATTGACAGGTTTTAGAATTATTTGGAACTGTAAACTTTCGATTGAGAGCTGTGCATTACTATTCTTGAAATAGATATTCGAAATATCAAAAAGTTGTGGAACAGTAAAACATTTGATTTTCAGAGAGTTTTGGAATTTAGAGTTCTAACACGTGGTGCACTGACTCAATTTTTATTTTGAAATATTAGAAACATCTGAAACATTGAACGACTAGAATTTACAGTCGATTCCATTTATGCTTTTCTGGTAGGGATCCGACAATTTTTGGGGCTTACTGAAATTGATCAAAGACTGTTTAGAACTTGATATTTTTTAATTTTAAAGTTAACTGAAACTGTAACTCTTTAGTTATAGAGCTGGAGAATATCACTATTCTTGGAATCGTTTTTCAAAATATCAGAAAGCTGTAAAACAGTAAAAAATTTCGTTTCCGAGAAGTTTCGAGTTTCAGGCATCCATGTCAGAAAAGTCGCGGTCATCAGGGATATACTGAAATTTCGACATTCATTTTCAGATATTCGAATTTTCTGGAACATTGAAATACTAGAATTTAGAATTTATGTCTTCTATACCCACAATACCTGAGAAGCTGAGCTTTTTATGATTGGAAAATTTTCTTAGATAGAAGTCATTCAACGGAGCGGTACGCCTTATAACTAAAGTTCAAACCAAATTTTCAGATATTTTAACATTTTGAAACAGTGATTTCAGATAAGTTTGAGTTTCAGAGGCTGAACAAGAGGAAGAAACATACAGGATTCATCAAAATGCCAAATTTCATTGATTTTTAGTGATCCGAAGTTGACTTTACATCGTCAATTGTTTCGATGTTCATTTTTTGCAGACTTCGATCATTTCTAAAACTTCGAGGAAGGAAGAGAATGATGCTTCAATCAGTTCTCCAAATAACAGAAAATTCTGATACGGTAAAAAAGCCTTATTGTTACTTGATTTTGTATTTCTCAAACAGTTTCTTCTATTCAATCCATACAGACGATTCGAGATGTATCAAAGATCAGATTTGATAGGGGTGTTATCAGGAACTTTCGAAACATAAAAAAATTGGACTTGCAGTCAACTTTAGGAAAATTTTATGAAAATACTTCACAGTTTTGCATACTCCAGACAATAATTGTTTGCAAGATCCTATTTTCAGATATTGTATTTTTCTGAAAATGTTTTTTTTCAGTTTCAATCATTTAGGAAGTTCTATATCATCAGCAGACAAACAATTTTGGTAATAACCGCATTAGAGTTGATTGAACTTTTAAATCGGGCTGAAAAGCTAACCACAACACATTTTGATAGTCCTAATTTCCCATTTCCATTTTTTCGAAAACACTTCACAATTGATAGATAGTTCAAACAAAACAAATCATAACATCACTAAATTTTCCACCTGCATAGATCATCGATAGGTTCTATCTCAAAACACTGTCCTAGATTTACCTCATTTTCTGATTCTCTGCATCCTCTCCTATTCCTATACACACACCTATTTTTTTCACACATTTGATTTACGACTACATACCTAACATTTTGCGCGCCTATTTCTATCTTGCCAATCGGACCTATCATTCACACACAGTGCTCATTTCTCACCGATTTTTCTTCCTTTCTCTCATTTATTTTACTTTTAATACCTAATATTCTCTAGAAAATGATGAACTATCTGTTTATTTTGTTACTTTTCACTTGTTGTATCGGTGATTATAGAAGATCATTGAACGTGTCAATTGAAATTATAACTTCCATTTTCAACCATATCATTGTCCTGAAACATTGAAACATATGAATTTTCAGATATTTTCGAATTGCAGGTAGTCTTGCAACACTGATTTTTTGAATCCAGCACATCTCCACCAAAAATACGTGCTCATTTTAGACTACAAGTATTTTTCACACGACCTTTTTTGTTCCTGTTTCCAGAATAACTCAAAACATCGGAAAACATGGCATATGCAGTTTGTCGAATACCTGCCGGCGTCGAAAGTAGTTTAGTCTCTTTCTGGGATATGGAAACTCAATGGTATCATTTGATATACTTTCAATTGACTCAATATCAGCTCACCTTTTGTTCAAAAAGTTCTAATCATTGAATGGAAAAAGGCAAATTCTGAGCTACCATTCACATGCACTTCCATTCCAATTTACCGATAAAATGAAACACTGAAAAACTTTTATTGTGTTTTAGGCAAGTTCATCGAGCTTAGATCTCAACAAAACCACATGCAGTTCTTGAACCATGCACTTTTCTATCAAAAAATGTTTCTATTTTCAGATTTCGACTACTTTGTACCCCACTCCTTCTTCTATTTTCAGTGTTTTTCACACGAATTTTTTTGCAGTCACAAAAAAGTGTTGAAAATTTCAAAATACTTGAAAAATTCAATGCAGAACGGGTTCCAGAGGCTACGAAAACATTGAATGCGAATTTTATAGTTGAATCCCTTTGCAGTTTGAAAGCATATGCTCCCGTTATCAAATCAAATGTTTATCAAACTTCTCACTGTTTCAAAACAGTTTGAAACCGGCAAAAAATTTAGTTTTTCTCAATTCTTGGTCTTTTTGCGTTAAGTTCTCCTTGCAAAATGTGCAGGTGAGAAATTTTCAATGAAGAATTTCTGCTCCAATGCAATGTCAATTTCCTGGAGAATTGCCATTTTTCAACTTTGTTATACTACGAATTATTGATACATAACTTTCCCAGGCGTTTTCAAAAATAATCAACATTTCTTGGAAATCGCCCGAGTTCAATTTTTTTACAGTTGCAGTAAAAATGTATAAGAAAGTTCAATTTTATCTAGTAATAAACGCATGATTTCGATAATTTCTCACGCTGGAATTGTAGTTTGAAGATTCCTATTGTGTTTCATGGTTGTGGAAATTTTTGAAAGTAATGGGAATCATACTCATAACCGGTACTGTTTATCTGTAAATTGACACAAAAATATATTCTCCCGAAAACTTATACTGAAATTTCAGTTTATGAGTTCATGGCAAAGTCAAATCAAACTTGTTGTCTTGATATTCAGTTACAGTGTGACTTTGAAGCATCAAAAAATATGAAATATTGAATGTTTTATCTTTTGGTGCGATAATTTCAGTTTTAACTTTCATATTTCCTAAACTTTTGCGAAATTTCTAAAAAAAAATTAAAAGATTATTGAAAATTTTCGGTTGCAGGGAAAATATGAAAAATAATTGAAAAGATTTCAATGATGCTTCGAAGCAGTGAAATCATGATCACGTTTTCTTCTTTTCTTGATGGTTTTTTTTCGTCTTTGTACTCTTTGAAGTTTTTGATACAGTTGACAAATGTTGCTATGATTGAACTGGGCCCCGTCAATACAACATTTGAAGTTTCACGGTATTTTATTGATTTCTTCGACACAGTATACGAGTCAGAAAAAAATATTATTGAAAACTGGAAGCTGCAGTAAAAATATGACTTCAGTTTTTCAGTGTTCTGCCTAATTTCTCACATAATTATTTTTCTGTTCCTCACATTCTTCAAATCATTGATTCAAATTTTACATTCAATTTCAATAACAAATCTCAAGTATCGTTTGTCTCAAAGTCCTGATGGAAACTTTTTTTTCTAGAGACTGATTATGTGGTTTTTTAAAGAAACATGTCGATACGGACACTTTATCGCGCAAAAATTGAAATGAATCAAACATTTTCCAAGTATCAAGATTTAACAAATGCACTTCTGCAGTAAAATGTGAGAAAATAACATAATAAGACAGATTGATTACAAGTCGTTCGTTTTTTTCTGCACCACGTCCAGTTTTATATTAAATTTTGCCAGTTTCAGTGTGACTTTGAATGCCCTGCAAGATTTGAAAGTTTAATAACGGACGAGCTACGATTCCTGTTGAAATTTCTAGACAAAGTTTTGATGAATATGATAATCGGTCTGCTGTCACACTTGCTAAATACAGTGATTCTTGCCTAGACAAATGAAGGAATCGAATGTCAACTTGCACAAATTATGAATTGATGTGAAAGATCCCGCATCCAAGAATTACTCGAAAAGTGTAAAAGTGCAAATAATACATACAAACAATCAAAAAATCTTACTTCTATTGCATTTTGACGCTGTTTTAAAACAGTACTGTACTGAAAATATTACCGTTGCAGACTTAATGTAAGAGAAATATTGAGTAAACTCAGTGTTACTTGGTTTTGCTCGTATTTCAACTTTACGATAACTTTACGACTTTTCTTCAGTTTTTGAGAATTTTCATTGTTAAATGCAACCTACAAGTATCCGTTTAATTGTTATTCCTCGTGCTAATGCTCGCCACATGACAGTCATCCATATCGAAATATCGATTGATGTTACCCTTCTGAACTCTTATCAATCTATACCATCTATGGTGTTGATACCAACGCATTTTTACACGTCTGGCGTCTCTTCAGTTAATACACTGTCTCACCAGCCATTACCAGTCGATGACATCTCATCCGGCCGCTTCGTTTGACCGCTTCACATTCGTACGCGCCGATATCCTGACCACTCGGGGTTTAGGTTGAGGGTGCTCATTCTTCTTTTTGTCAACCTGACTGAGTGGTCGGTTCATTTGTCACTTAGTTGGTGCCATAGACCTTTTCTCATTATTCGATCTATCGTTCCTTACGTCGTAATTCTCAAACTAATTCCATTCATTCTCAGGTATGATCATAAGCAACGAAGGGACCCAGAACGATCAAAAAGAAAGCATCAACAACAAGATCGGATGGAAACGCGGATGGGGACACTTGGACGACAGTTCGGAACATATCGACACTATGGACAGGTTAGTCATTATTATATTAGTAGACTGGGTATCAAGGTGATGGTGTGACGAGGAGATTTGGGTGATGTGGTTTGATTTTGTGGATTTTTCTGAGACTATGGCTAGCCTGGGGTTTTGAGGTGTTGGTTTTCAGTGTCAACTTTTTTTTTCAATCCTTCCCTTTTTTCCACTATTTCGGCCACATTTTCATTTTGTTTACTACACTAATTATTTTCATCCTATCTCAATTTTCTGAAGCCTATATATACAATTTTTTTCCATAGTTTTGCTAGATTAATTGCGGTATAACTAGGTTCTTTAAAAAATATTGAAGATATCACAAAGCTGTGAAACAGCAATAATATTCCGTTTCCAGAAAAATATTCAAGTTCAGAAAATTTTTAAATTTCAGTTATCCTTGGATTTTTCTAAAAATATGTGTTTTATGTTATTGTCGTAGTGGATTTCTCATGATCTTTTTCTTGCGGTTTCTAACATTGTTCAAAGGCTTCTGAATCTATAACCATTCACTATTTGATGAACTTCTCTATAACCATTTTGCAATTTCAAAAATTTTTGATATTCACTACTTGAAATGTTATAATCAGTGGTACTTGGTAGTTATCAATTTTCATGGCAACACAAATATTTGAAGCTGATATTTTACACGGTTAGTGGACATTACATTGAAAGTAACATCGTTTATTTCTAGTAACAATCATATTTTGAAACATTAAAAACTTTTTTCACAGTTTCCAAACTCTTCCATGAATCAGACAATGTGCTGTGTGATCAGTGAAATCATTAACGTTCTGAAAGCTCCACTTTCTTCCCAAAGTTGCGGTTCTCCCATATATTGAAGACTTCTGTAGTTCTATTTTGGGAGAACTTTTTTTACAGTTTCAAGTAAGTTTCAACTAATTGGAACATCTTGTTTTTTCAGTGGACTTGAATTGTGATCATCAAGTTACCAAGAAAAATCGGCACTCTTCTACTATCGAGGACCGAAAAATAAAATCGAGGACCGAAAAAAAAATCGAGGACCGAAAAATAAAATCGAGGACCGAAAAAAAGAATCGAGGACCGAAAAAAGTAAAGCGAGGACCGAATCAAAAATCGAGGACCGAAAAAAAAATCGAGGACCGAACTTTTAGTCGAGTTCCAAACCAGTAGAATATAGTAGCGGTCAGTAGTCATGCATATTTAGAAGTTTACGTTTTGAAAACTCGATCAGACTCGCATATGTATTTTTTTGAAAGTACTCATATGGCACGTGTTAATTTTGACTGATACTCATTTCGGACATGTTATGTTTGGATAGAACAGAAATATTTATCAGGTGTATGATTTTGAAATGTAATGCATGACGAGTGTATCGTTCTGACAACGGTTTGGATAAATACATAATGGATATTTGACTTAACTTTTTTCCTAGGTTATCAATCGAAGTGAAACTTTTGGAGCATGTTTAGAAATTGTTAATAACGTTCTCGACAATTTCCAACAATATCAAACAAAAAATATCAAAATAGAATTACATCAGAATCTGATGCAATATGCTTGGACTATGTACAGTAACCCGACAAATTGAAATTTGTGAGGTGTTGAATATTTAGATGTTGTTCCGGCTTTTCACAATGATGTTCAATCGGATTTAATGTCAGGGCAGGAGCACACATTTGCATTTGACTCATCGGTATTGCTTCCGAATAATGATAATAATAATATCTTACTCAAATTTAAAAACACTCATGTGTTACTAAACATATTCCAAGCATGTTGCATCAGATTCTGATGTAATTCTATTTTGATATTTTGCTAAATATTTCTGTTCTATCCAAACATAACATGTCCGAAATGAGTATCAGTCAAAATTAACACGTGCCATATGAGTACTTTCAAAAAAATACATATGCGAGTCTGATCGAGTTTTCAAAACGTAAACTTCTAAATATGCATGACTACTGACCGCTACTATATTCTACTGGTTTGGAACTAGACTAAAAGTTCGGTCCTCGATTCTTATTCGGTCCTCGATTTTTTTTTCGGTCCTCGATTTTTGATTCGGTCCTCGCTTTACTTTTTTCGGTCCTCGATTCTTTTTTTCGGTCCTCGATTTTATTTTTCGGTCCTCGATTTTTTTTTCGGTCCTCGATTTTATTTTTCGGTCCTCGATAGTAGAAGAGTGCCGAAAAATCGATCTTCCCAGAAGTTCCCAGAATCAAACTTTTTATGATAAAAAAATCTTGAAGTTTCACATTTTTTTCTTCGTAAAGTCATGAAAAAAATCTGTACCAAAAATATAATTTTCCTGAGATTCGCGAGGATAGGATTTTCATCAACTTATCTCCCTGAAGCTAAAATTCAAATGTGACATTTTTCCAGTTTCAGATAAAGTTTATCACTTTGGCAAATTGGAGACGTTTAGTATTACAAAAATCCGTTCAAAAAATTTTTACTACCATGAAAACAAACTTTCACATTACTCGCTCATTTTTCTATCATTTTCATAGAATGGCTGAAATTAATTTTATTTAAAAAAATGACAGCTATCCACAACTTCCGAAACAGCAAAAAAAAACAGTTTCAGATGAAATGGGTTTTTTTTCTGCAAGAATATCTACTTCTTTTTTTCAAAGTGGAATTCTTTGACTATTAATTTGTATTATCGCTTAATTTTATACAATAACCTTGAAACCAAAAAAATATCAAAGTTTCAGAACACATTTAAAGCTGAAAAAGTGAAGAAATTTTGTTTATACCTTCAAATCGCCGAAGCCATAAAAATAACTCCAATAGAGTAGGTTCCACTTCGAAAACTAGTCTTTGAAAATATTTTTTGGAAAACCCTTACCATCTGGAGCAACAGAGCCCATAATTTTCGCTCATGAAGGTTGTCAAACTTATGACAATTTACATGCACCAAGTCTCTTTTTTGGTGAAGCTGGTAACAGCAGCTGTTCAATGTTTTCCATCGTTTTCTTGGTACATTCGATCAACGAGCAAAGAATTGAGATTTCCGATGAAAATTTCGATAGTTTCTGAAACAGTGATTTTTTTAAGATTTCAAATCGTTTTATGGACTGAAAACCACTTGTCGCGGTTTCAAATATATTTCATACGATC
This sequence comes from Caenorhabditis uteleia, assembly GCA_963573275.1. Lineage (NCBI taxonomy): Eukaryota > Metazoa > Nematoda > Chromadorea > Rhabditida > Rhabditidae > Caenorhabditis > Caenorhabditis uteleia. The sequence goes on from OY752134.1 coordinate 1,558,203, forward strand.
AAAAAAATTTTGGTGGTCAGTACGTTCGTTCGCTACGAAAAACTGAAAACACTCTGATATGACAACACCAAATTTTTTGAGATATTAGGTCGAGTTACTGTATCAGTGAAACAGCACATTATTGATACAACAAGCAACCCGTTTCTCATCAGTAAACAAAGTATCAAGCTTATATCATTTGATTGAACTATATGCCAATCGGAAAAGTTCGTAAACCTAAAAGTTGAGCATATTTTTTGCAGTTTCTACAAGTATTTGTCTCGGATTCAAAGTGCAATGACATGATTCTTTCTGCGTCTATATCTTTACGTGTTATCTTCGGCAAACATATAGTTTTGAACTTTTGTATGACATGAAATAATTATTTTCTCAAATTTCCCAAAAATATTCACTTCTATCTGAAACGGCACTTCATATCAGATGATTTTTTTTTCTAATTTAGTGACGTGATCACAGCAGGATCCTATTATTATATCAGGATATTTTGCGGAATGTTGAGTTTCCAGTTTTTTGCAGTTTCATCAAACGCCTAAAATTGACAATAGAGTTCATCATATGTTGGTTGAGCTAGCGTAGTCATCTTTTTAATTTTCAAAACAAAGGATCCTACCGCTTGTATGGTCTATCAAGTTTACTTGAATTTTTACAGTTTCAAGGAAATTTCAAAAAAGTTTTTGATGTTAAGGAATCAATTTGAGTGAACGCGTACACAGAAAATCAGTTTGAGTTTCGGAAAAGAAGCCAAGAAGACGGGCTCACTGCTCACTGCAAATGTTTTCAGTACTATTTCTTACAGTTTCAGAGTGTTTTGAAGTAACTGTTGTTTTCTAAATTATCAATGTTTTCATCGCGGACGGGAACTGTGAAATTGGAAAAAATGAGCGTTTTCAGATATTGGCAGCTCACAAATCCGTTTTTTTTGTTGGATTTTTTGCTGTTTCAAGTAAGTGTTGTAACGGGTTTTTTTTTGTCCCAGAAATGGTAATGCGTCAAAATGTGTAACTTTCAACTTTTATGTTGCCATCGCTAATCGTGGAATTTGTTGACTATGCCTGATTGATATGTGAGATTTTACAGTTACAGTGAAAAAATGTGAATTTTTTGTTGTTCTGATTGATGGTTTGATTAGAATGAGTGGTTTTTTGTCGTTTTATGATCAAAATGCCCAAAACATGTTTTGTCAGTTTCAAATACGTTTCAAATATTGCAACAAACATGAAAAAATCAATATTGCGAGTCTATGATTTACTAGAATTAGGAACCTGTTTGGAGAACGATAGCGGAAACGAGCACCAGTGATATTTTTGAATTTTCGAAGAAACTTGGTTTTGAAACAGCAATAATTGGGTGCATAAGCGTTCACTTACTGTTATGCAAATTTTCTGGCAGGGTTGTAATTTCAGAAAAAAGATGAAAACTACTCGAAGTTTTTGAAATATTGAAATTCCCCTAGGAAAAATTTTCATCAAGTCAAAAAAAATGTTGAACTTTCACAGTTGCAGTAAAACAATATCAGAATGAATTGGATCAGTATTTCGATATTCGAAGAGATGTTGTGTTCAATTTTTTTTTGATTAGTAAATAATTTGAGGTAGCAGAAAATAAGTTGCACATTTTCACCGATGATAAGCAATTTGCGTATAAGGTTTTGCGTTAAAGCTGGGTCTCTCAAAGCCGAATGAGCAAAGAAAAGAAGTTATTTTTGTATTCTGTTGTATTGGAAACAGTGACCTTTTGGAACTACGACTCTCGAATATCGTTTTCTTGAACCAGTTTGATTTTTTTCTGGTAAGCGGTCGAATTTTCAGCTCAAAGTCAAATAGAACGTGTATTATACATTTTCAGGCGATTTGACAGTTTTTACAGTTTCAAAACGTGCTAAAAGTTAAAAGAATTTGTGGAACTGTAATATAAGCTGTTGACTTATTTTATATTTTTATTGGATTATTGTCGTATGAGAGGAAAAGTCACAAGCATATTGAAAAGCATTCTGTGAATATTTTCTGGATATGTGCAAAATATAATTGATCAATATGTTTCTCAGCCTCTTAAGAATATGATATTTGATAACGTTCTTAATAATTTCAGTCCCAAGGTGATTTTCTCATGTTTCGGACTTCTATGCGACATGTTTCGGGTTTTTCAAGGAAGAGTATTCAACAAAAAAAACTTTTCATTAGTTGATTGGTGCGGATCCTCGGTGATCTTGAAAGATTCAAACTTTCCGAAGTTTATGATAGGGTTAGCCAAAGTATCATAAGTGTGTTTATAAAATGGTAGATATACACAATGAAAAACTGTATTTAATTGCGCCCATATGATACACATGCACCAATCTTCACCACATTTTTTTTTTCATTTTTTGGTATGATCGACCTAGATCATTGAAACTTTGTCAGATTGATTTGTTCAAATTATTGGCTGGAAACTGGGAAACTTTTTATTGCACACTGATCTACAGTAAGAAGTGCAATAATTGCAGAAAAAAATCTGATTTGGAGCTCATTTGGGATGCAGATTCAAAACTTTACAGTTTCAGTGAAACGTTGAGAGGAAGCAAAACATTATCTGATGATCGGATCGAGCTTCTATTCTTCTTTTAAAGAAATCGAAAATTGCTAATTATTTGCAGTTTCAAATTTGTGTCAAATTTTTTGAAGCTTTCTTCAATTTTGCTAACAGGCCTTTTGTACCTGATTCTAAAACAGTTAATCGACTGCAGTTGTCAGTTGGTATCGAATTAAAGTTTTTTTAGAATCTTAAGTTTTTGAGATGCGATAATTCTATTGAACATGAAGTTGAGATATTCACTTTTTTCTGGATACAGAAATTATTCTCAAAGTCCACACGAAAGATTCACTCGGATAATTATAGAGAAACATAGAATGGATGGTTGTCAGAAATCGTTGATAGAAGAAATGATTTGTTGGTTTTTTTCCAGTTTCGATGGATGTCAAAAACGTATGGTAGAAGCTGATTCATCAGTCTTGGTGGGCATTGTATTGATATTGCCAACATAATTAAATTATCTAGAAAACTTATAATGTCATGGATTTGGGATAAAAATTTTGGTATGCAAAATTTTTCTAGTTTGTCAGATGATTATGAAACTTGAGTAGATTACTATCGATGTAATAGTTTTCTAAGAATACATTTAGGGTCTTCGAAACAGCAATAAAACTGTTTCCAAATAATTATGTGTTTCCGAAAAAACTATCGAGTTCTAGTGATCCCCAAGTGCTTGAATCTTCCACTTCTACACTGGAAATGTGTTTTCAATTTTCTATATACTCGTTTCATGACTGCTTTTGCGGTTTCAAACTTTCTTCAAGCTTATCGGTACTTTTTCAACTCGATCATGAATCCGAAAAAATCAAAACTATTGCAGTTTCAGATACTTCTCAAATTTCCAGCAAAATTGTGTGGAGCGGTATGTTTAGCCAATTTGCTATTTTTAAACATTTCTGAAATGGAAAAATTTTCTTAATTGTTTTTTAATGTTTCGAAAATGCTCCATAGATATTTTCTTCTGAAGTTCCTTGCTATTTTCGTTATTGTAGACTTATTTCAAGGTGTGAATTCGGAAACTTTTAAAGCCACAAGAAGCTCGAAAATTTGAAATAGCGGAAGACTACACCCCATAAAGCACATAAAGCTTAAATTTTCACGGATGCAGTAAAATTTGCAACATTTCTATTCATACTTACAATTAAAGTTCTGGTGTTTTTTTTAAATATTTGTTACAGTTTCCAATTTGTTGAAAAATCGCTGTAAACTGGAGATGTTCAATCTTTGTCCTGTATCCATAAATCATCAAATTTTCCAAAACACTGAAACTTTCCGATTCAAATTCGTATCTTACTGTTCTATTCTGATTTTTCTGATAAATTTCAATAAGGCTTAGGACAGAAGAAGTTAGACGCTCAAATCTATTTCATTTGATATGAATGACTTGAAACAGCAAAATTCGATACGGGTTATGGCTCTTTGCGTTTTAAATCTGTATTTTTCATGTTTTTTGGCACTGTTCTAGAATCCGAGCAGGAATAATCGACCAAAAAAAAATTCTATGACCGAAAGGCTTTATTGTATGATATCAGTTCGGTCCTCGATTTTTTCGGTCCTCGATTGTGGAAGAGCGCCGTTTTTTTCTGTTCATAGTAAATTTTCATTTTGGTTTTTCAGTTTCTGGGTCAGAAAAATTTTGCTGCGCATTGTTATTTCTTCATAGATTCAAGTTGTACATTATCAAGCAAATAGTTATTCTAGAATTCGCAGTGCGATCCTAGATTTTATGACTTCCATCCAGTAACAACGAATAAGTGCCCTTGAAAAAAATCCCAATTTTTGAATCTTTACAGTTGCAGTAAATATATCAAAAAATTTATTTATTTCCCAGATGTTTGGAGTACATTATGTCTTTTTTCTTCAATCCTGATATATATAGGTTCATAGAAGGTTCCGTTCTGAAAAAAAATAAAACTATAAACTTTTGAAGTTTCAGGGAATATTCTTGAAAAAACACAAAATATAGACTGATGATCCCATGAATGTCGCATGCATCAAAATACTCCTCGAATCGTCGAAGTTTTTAATGTAGAAAAACTGAAAATGTTATGACTAGTCAAAATTGTTGAATCCTCTAAAAACGCCTTTTCTCAAATTATTCAGTTAGTATAAAATAAAAATAAATTTCAAATTTTAAAGCTTGCCAGTTTCAACAACAACTGATATTAAAGCTATAATTTTTTAGTTATTGTATGGTTCTTTTGCGAATTTCTCATAGTTTCAATCGATATATAGGATAAATAATCACAAGTTTCCTCCAATAACCGCGTTTTTTTTCTTGCAAACATTTCTAAATAGAAACTTCGAGTATGCTTTCAACCAAAAAAAAGAAAATATCGAGCTTTACGACGATTTTTCATAGAAATCATTCGCTTTTTTTGCGCTAAAATACATTTGAGAGGAAAAATCAAACGTTGCAGATAACTAGAAACTCAGAATATTCGCAAAAATATTAGCAAGAATATCAAATATAAATGTCGAAGTACATTTATGAATAGTTCAAAACTGAATTTTTTTTGATAAATTATCGCGGTCGAATTCGAAGGTGTTCTTTAATAATGCGATGCTCGAAACATGTTTTTTTCCGTTTCATTATGTGTTGAACAGATGATCTAGCTGATCAGTATCGATGAAGAGACCATAGCATGGTTCAATTTATTTTCCATATGTGCAAGATATACGGAATTGTCGACAAACTATCATTGACAGGAAGCATCAAAAAATATTAATTTCTCTATTTTTTGCAGTTTCCGAAAATCATGAAACTTTAAAATTAAAAAAATACGGCAGTACTGGCGTAAAGCGTTTTGTATAATTTTCAACCACGGAATACAGTAGACTACAACACTACTACTAGCTCTGAAAGCCGTTGTATAAAATTTCATAAAAGTGGGAAGAGAGTAATCTAGAGTAGGAACTACAGTAACTGGGAAACCAATGCTATAGAAGAAGACAATTAATTAACTCGAGTGACGTTTTTTCGCTGATAATGTTTTGTAGAAACTGTAAATATGGGTAAATACTATAGTGTATACCGTGTACTACAGTATCTAATCGAAAAACCATCATGATTCATAAATTTGCAGAAACCAGCAATCGAGCATTTTATATATTTTGAATATTTTTCCCGTTTCCCTTTTTCAAGTTAAAGTGACATTTTGAGGTATCATTAATTCGACAGTCTTACTGATGTGTTATTAGAAGTGAATTTTCAGATGTTTTACGTCCCAGTACCATGAGAACACAAAGTATTTTGCTAACACCATCAAAGTGAATTATGTAGACAGTAGCTCTCCAAACACGGCATAGAAAAAATGCAGAAGACTTGACTCTCAAAAAAGAGGTACAAAACATTTCGTAGCAGTTTCAGCCGAATAAAAAACTTTTGGTATGTCAACAACATTTTGATACGATGGATAATGAACTCGAAACAGTCAGAAACCCTTTTTACTTTGGGGTTGTTTTCAAATGATTTACAGTTTCTGGCAAAACAAAAAATGACTAATCTAATCGTGTATCGTTTTTTCGATTGCCTTGAAATGGTATTATTGCGATCTTATTAGGTAGCTCTGGTAGTGTTGAAAAATGAAATTTCTCGTTTTCACTACTCATCATTTATTATTTCCGGTTTCGACAATTTTTCAAGATATCAACAAACTTGATGAAGTCAATTTTGTTCTCACATGGGAAAATCAGTCAACGTTTAATTCCTGCTAAAACCTCAAGCTTAAGTTTGAACTTAAGCGGATGGATGATTTAAATGGATATCGAGAAACGGCTAACTACATTCAGAAAAATGTTGGCTGTTTCAAAAAACTATCAAGCTTTTTCAGAAACTTGTAAACCTAATCCATACCTCACACAGATTTCTGATCGAAAAATTTTTTGCCAAAATTGCAAGCTAGAAAAAAAATTTTTTTTTCTGCCAAAACTGCGAGCTAGCTCCAAAAGGTGGTTTCGGAGGTCCTATTGAGAGGAAAAAAGTAAAATTGTAGTTTTTAGCGTTAAAACAAAAAAAACCGGTAGCAGATAACAGTTTTGGCAAAAACTTGATTTAAAAAATTGAAAAAAGTGAACTTTTGAAAAAATTTTGTATTTGATAACTAATTTGTGATGAATTCGTTAGAAATTGAAAAAAAGATTGTTCAATTAACACGAAAATCCGTTCAAAATAGAATAGGAAATCATATAGACGCCAAAACTCCCGTGGACCAAGTTTTGCATGGCCGAGTATTGTGGGAAAACTAGTCCCTATCCGTTTTATCAATTTATCAGCTTACGTGATGAAATTTATATAAAGATTGTTGTTTCATTTGATAGAGGGAAAAAAAGGAACAGTTTCAAAAAAAATTGCAAGCTAGCCCGTTCAGTTTCAGCGAAATAATGCCCGTCTGATTCTGACTCATTTTTTATAACTGGTTACACTGCCTGATTTGCACCAAAATCAGACTCGTTTTTTGAGCTTCCTACTGAACCGCTAGCTTGCAAACTTCACACAACTTTCTAAAATGGTATTTTCTTCATAATTTAGCATAGCTGCAAGCTAGCGACATTCGATTTTCTTCCAACTCAGAAATTATCCTTTTTTAGAATCAGACGGCGATTATTTTGCCGAAAATAGGCGGGCTAGCTTGCAATTTTTTTTAAAACTGTTCCTTTTTTTATTTTCTATCTGATAAAATCATGTTTTGTTGAAAATTTTCATTACGGGAGCTGATAAAGTGATAAAACGGTGTATGGCCTAGTTTTCACACAACACAAGGCCATGCAAAACTTCGGCCACGGGAGTTTTGGCGTCTATCTGATTTTCTATACCATTTTTAGTGGATTTTTTGCATAATTCAACGAGATTTATCTCACGTTCTAACGAATATATCATAAATTAGTTAAAAATACAAAAAGTTTCAAATTTTTCACTTTTTCAACTTTTTTTCAAAATTTTTGCCAAATCTGTTATCTGGCTATCAGACGCTGTGTGAGGTGTGACCTAATCCTTCGTCTCCTAGATTTCTATAATTTTGTCATTTATTGAAAGAAAAGCTGTATCGTACTATTCATTGATATTTGTAAATCCAAATCACATTTTCTTGGAATCATCATTCCCTCTAATTTTGATGTTTGCTGATCTGAATATGACTAACTTGAAAAAACACATTTCGCAACTTTTGGTATATTACGACACGAAAAAGAAAAAAGTCAACACCTCATGACAGCGGGCACATCTGAAAATGAACACGGATTTTCATTTAATGGTGTGAATAAAATGACGCAAGATATCACCTAGTTAATTTCTGTTTCACCACATGCAAAAAAATTTGAAAAATTATGTGTTGTTAGTTTCTTCACAACCCTTGACATTTCAGTTGTTCTAAAGAAATCAACTCGAACCACATCATTTATTTGTGACATGTGATTGAATGGATTTTGAATAAAACGTGTGATCTGAAAATTTTCATCATTTCAAATAATCAAGAAGAGTTTTTGACATATTCGAAGTAACACTGAATGATTGGGTAATTCAGCTAGTATAATCCGAATCGAAATATATACACATCCGTGAAATGCAAGAAAATTGTCTGGAAATTTCAGATATTAAATTTAACTACAAATTACAAATATTAGTGGATGTCAGAATCATTTCAACCATTCGAGATATGCCCCAAGCAGTAAATATTTTTTGAAACGAATGTTGCTTGGCATTTGAACTGAATAGAGAAGCAATTAAATGAAAAATTAACGGTTTCACATAAAATTTAGATGACTAAAATTTTTCGTTATTATCAATTGAACTGAATTGGTGACTCCACAGTAAAATTTTTGCAATTTCAATATCATGAAAGTCTCAGTAAACATCAAAGTTGCAATGATAAGTTGATGGTCTCTGTGTTTTTCCATTCTGCAGCCTCTTCCCATTTGCAGAGAGTTTCGGATTGACTAGATATCATTCAAGCCATTTCTCAAAAGTGTCTGCAAATCTCATTTTCCATTCATCAATGGTTGCTTTAAAATTTTTGCCGCTTCAAAATGTTTCAAAACCGGATTATTTTTTGACGACAGGAATTTCACGACGTATGATCACCAAATTTTTTTTTAAAAATGAAGAAGTGACAAAACTGCTGGAAAAATATCCTGAATTTTCATCGAACTGCATTGAAAGGAGTATATTATATGATAATGATCATCCATAATATCACAGATTCATAGAAAAAATAAGTTGTGAAAATTGTATCAAAAACTAATATATAAAAAGCCTACCAACATCTTGAAAAACATTTCTAAAAAATATTCTAAAAATGACTTTTTCGCTTCAAATGCATTAAAAAGACGTTTAAATATACTTCCAATAGGTACTATTAAAAATTTATATTCGAAGATTTCCGAAATATCAAAAAACTTTATGGATAATTTTTTTCGGAAAAAAACAGTTGCTGGACTTTGATTTGGGTTATAGCTAATCGGTTTCACAGAATATATATAGTAGTTGTCTATTTTTATAACTGATAGAGGATAGAAAAGAAAAAAATCGATATCAAAATAGTACTGTGAATGGTTAGGATACGATACGAATACGCGCGGAAAGTGACATAAATGTGTTAAAAAATCAATAGGAATGTGAGAGGGTTAAGAGAATCAGAAAAATGATATACACCTGGAATAGTGTTTTGAGATAAGATCTATCGATTCTAATTCTACCGTATACCCATTTGACCTACTGTATACCAGGTCGGTCTCGTCGACATTCACTCCACAGCATCAAGTCGTTTTTGATGATCGCCGTGTTGGTCGCGTTTAGGAATGCTCATATCATATCCAGGACGGTGAGTATGCTGTAGATTGTTGAAGGATTACTGCATTACTGTAGTTTTTTCCTACTGTTGATGTCTAGGTTACAGTTTTTTTGTTGATAATCCATTTTGCGGAAACAACTGATCAAAAAAGCTAGAAATAAAAATTGTTTATTGCAACTGTGTGTATTGCAGTTTTTGAAAGATCGGAAAACTATTGAAACAGCAATTCGGGTTTTCAGCGTTCTTCACCCTTTTTAATGTTGGAGTATAGATTCAATGAATATTTTTAAAGTTACAGAAACGCCAAAAATTTGAAACAGTTGAGTAAGCAAAGTTTTACCCTTACTTCACGGTAATCGACAAGAAAAATTTGTGAGTTTCAAAAACAGTGGGCGAAACTCGGGGTCGTTCATTAGATATTGAGAAAGTTAGAGACATGAAAATTAACTTTTCCATGCGTTTAGCACTTCAAGAAAATCGAGCTCCTCAAAAAGTGTTGACCTAAACGTTTTGAGCGCTTTGAACACCGTGTTGAACTTTTCGTGTTCCAGCAAACACTGAAAAATCGACCAATGCTTTGAAATATAATTTATTCGAGAAAGTCTGGATTTGTGCCTGGATTCTTTCATATTTTTCGAGTTTCAAAAAAATATGATAGTCAGATATTCTGAATTATCATTCGATAGTACTTCGTATGTGATCTATAATTCATAATACTTCATCTTGAGAAAAATAGTTGCATTACTGATTCACTATTACTTGTGGTCAATATTCACATATTCTTGGAACAGTATTGGAAATTTTCACCGTTTCAGTCAAAATTCTGAAGAAAGTAAAGAGAACGTTCAGTGATTGGAGTTGTTTTGGTTGTTGATATTTGTCCTTTTCTGAGTTCGGAAACAGCTGAAATGCCATAAATTCAAAAACATGTTGCTTCCAGATTTATTACGGTTTCTGAAATTACCTAACATATCAACAGTCGTCTGACGTTTGATTCGGAATATATATTCTGTTTTCATTCTGTTGATGTTTCAGAAAACTTTCCTCCCAATTTTTTTTGTGCGAGAAGTTTGTAAATTGCATGTTCTATCAATTTTTGATCAGAGCAAGTATTGCTAATATTTTTGGTTTCATAATTTTCTAAAGTTGAAGAAATTAAAGAGGTGGTAGTGCCTTGCTCGGCCCATCTGCTATCAAACTTTAGGTAAACGGAAAAAAAACAGAACACCTCTGTTTCAGACAATGTTCAAATGCCAGAAATGCATGCGAAAAATAGTAGTGCTTCAGAAAGTTGTGTAATTTTCGCATATTTTTGGCGCAGAGAGCCGTTCAATACTGGATAAATTGTGAAGTTCCATAAGTTTTCAGTCTCATGGGGAACAGTATTTTTAATTAGCCTTGACATTTTCAAAAGTTAAAAATTCGATTGAATGCCAAACTTTGAGATTGTAGGAAAAATAACAGCTTTGAAAGAAAGCAGCAAGGTGGAACCTTTTACAGTAGCTGAAACTTGGCTAAAAATATCTGATTTCGGAGTATCTATGAGATACGAATCTCTAAATGATTCGATTGAAATTCCTACTGACTGTTTCAGAAATTTCAGAAATGTGGTAAGATATGCATCTGATAATAATAACGTCGTAGGTGAACCGGTAATTTTTATTGCGCAGGAACAATGTAGCGAATACTACAACATCTTTTTTATGCTTCTAAAATTTCCGAAACAGTTAATTTGAGAGGGTAACCATACACTATTATGTATGAGCATGATAATGCTCCAGTGAGCCATTGACTACTGGACGACTCGTGTCGTTCAAAACGTATTCAGTTGTATCAAAAAAGTATTTCGAGTGATTCCGGTAGCAATCATCAAGTAGTAAACTTGTTGGAGGACTTCTAAATTTTTACAGAAAAAAACAGTTTCAGTAACGGGACGTTATTAAAATATTTCAGACTTGATATGTCATCACTAGCATCATATAAGTCTGATACGAAAATGCACACATCAGATCAGAAACTTTTTTTGGCTGTTGATATTACTTCGCATTTGAAACGGTGATTCATCAAAATAAATGAAATCGTTCAACAGTGGCAGTTTCGGCAGCTTTGTATCTCTATGTATAATATCAAGTGGGGGTGATGATTCAAAAAATTATTGATTGAACAATTAAGTAATGAAACAATTGAACAAGTCATACCATTCTGATATTTCATGTTTTTATGAAGCTGATTTTGAGTGTGTCTAATATATTGTTGTTAAATTTTTTCCACACTTTACATCGGACAATTAAGTTTTAGGAAAACTTTCATGCTTTCAAACTCTTCTGAAACGACAAATAAATATCGTGATCTTGAAAAAATTAGTTCAAAAGCTTACATTATTTATTAATTGCTTGCCGATTCGACCAAATTTGGCATTCCATAGAAATGATCTACTTCAGAAACTACAGTACCTTCAAAATTGACAAACAGTTTCTTACTGTATACATTCCGTTTGTAGTTTGCCTGAAGTGTTGTGTTTTCTACAACAATTGCCGTTTTAGAATTTTCTGGAATACAATAAATAGTGCAAACTTCAATAATTGATTATGAATTTCAAACGGAAAATACATTTCAAATCTGATGAATCCAAAAAAGTGATATTCGTGTAGTTGAATTATAGTCGAATTTCCACTCATACGCCAACGAAGAAGAATTTTTGCGGTTTCAACCAATCTTGAAAACTTTGACTTGAAAAATTGGGAACAATCGTACTAGTCATATGGAAAGGCGCTCTGTTTTTAATAGCATGCTGCCGACTCAACCAGAAATATTTTCTGTTATAGAAATACATTGAATGATTTCTTGATTCATGAATTTTCATTGTTCGAATATTTCAAGGAATCTCAAACTAATTATTTTTTTCACAGTTTCATAACATCAAAAAATAAATGGATCATTGGTTTTTTAAAAATACATCTACTGATCGATAGGGGATTACTGTATTTGTCTCAAAATATGCCCCAAAATATGCCTCGCGACAGTTGCATTTACCCCAGATTATGTTGTAGTAACCGCTTTCGAACTAAAACTGTGAGAAATAATATTATCCTACTGTTTTATGAGTTAGGTGAAAGTTCACATTTATAAGAAGTACCTACTCTTCCAATCGGCAGACCTTTGAAAAAACAAGTTTTCTGTCTTCAAGGTGAGCTATTTCTGAAACATGAAATATAACGCAAATCCCTTTATTTGTGTGTTTCTGAAACTGTAAGTAAGTTTTTTCAAATTTTCTGCCATTAAAATTTTTTTTACAGTTTTGAGAATTTTGGAAAAGCGAAAAAGTCAATTGCGAATGTTTTGACGATTCCATAGACCAATCTCTTTTAGATTTTCATTATAGCCGGAGCTCCAAAAGTTCATTAAAAAATTTCTGATATATTTTACTTTTCGGATACAATAACTATTTGAAGAAACTTGTCTGAAATAGAAACGCAGCAATCAAAGTGTCTTACATTAGAAGATATTCGATAATTCAGGTTGGCTCAAATTTAAAGAGTTCGTAAGCCAAGAAGCATTTTTAAATATATCTGGAAGAATAACTTGGAAGAATTAACGATCATTTGGTTCTATCAATCAATTGTAATTTTGAAGTTGCTATTTCAGATTGATACTATTTTCCTGATGTGTAAAATTCAAATGAACACAGTAATTTTTACTAGTCCATACTCATCAATGCATTCAGTAAAAAACTAAATTAAGTTGAAAAATTCCAGAGAAAATTGAAACGGTTCTCCTCTGCCTATTTGTATACTGTTTCTTGAGTTGGATGAAGTTGAACAATCATATAAAATACCTGGTTTTCTTATCGCAAATTTTCTCAAAAAAAAACATTTTGCTAAAACATGAAATACAATTCGAATGAAAACATTTGAGTGTTCACTCATCTAAAAAATGATGTATTTACAGTTTCGAGAACTTCAGAGTATGTAAGACATTTAGTGATGCGTTGAAAATCTTAAAGGTTGGGTAGTATTGGGTTGTAAATTGTTTACACATTCAACGATTTTTGAAAATGGAAATTTTTCCACAATTCATAATGGTTGATTGTCATTGCTGAATCAGTTGTTCTCGCCAATTTATTTTTCATACTGTTTCGACCATCATCAAAATACTGAGCACATTGAAAGTCAAATGATAAATAGATGATCGCTATGTCAATTTTGACTTTTTATAAAATTGACAGTTTCAGAATTGTCGGAAAAAAGTCAGTGATATTAGTATCCATTCCCATCAGCGTTTCCCACTATTGGAAATGATACAACTCATTAAATTTACACAGTTTTCGGAAGATGCAGTTTCAGAAATGTTTGGAATATATAGATAACATCGAAACTTTGGTGGTTCGTCTCTGGTTTGGAAAAAAACTGATGGCAATTTTTACAGCTTCAAAATTTTTAAAACAGCACAATTTTTATGGAAACTTCGATACGATAATCGTTTTTACATTTGATCATTGCTCCGAGTTTCGACCATAATCAAAATACTGAGCACGTGGAAAATCAAATGATTAACAGATCGCTACGTCAATTTTGACTTTTTATAAGATTGTCAGTTTCAGTATTGTCTGAAAAAAAGTTAGTGATATTAGTATCCATTCCATCGAGCCGCGATTGGAAACGGTACAACTCCATGAATATAAATAATATTCAGAAGATGCAGTTTCAGAAATGTTTAAAGCATGTTGAGTCTCCTTATCTTTTGTTCATCCGTCTATCTTCACTTTTAATTGTAAATTTTTACAGTTTCTCCAGTTTTTGAAATCAGGAAGTGCCACTGAAAATGTCGATATTTCAAACATAGCCTTTTTTGATCTTTGCTCCGAAGTTGCTCAAAATACAAATTCCAATTCTTTCTGACCATTTGAAAGTCATCGTCCAATCTATTTTTCATCATTTTCCAAATCAGAAGCCCTTCCTTGACAATTTTAGATCGACAGGACAATGGGAACTTGTATAGAGCTTCAAATTTTTTAAAAAAATGTTCTCCCTTTCAGGTACTCTGGAACAATGAAAATATCGGAAGTATGAAAAACAGGTACTTTTGTCAGTTTCAGATTTTGACGACCTTTTCGGAAAATTCAGTAAAGACATTGAGTTTTCAACTTGCATTAGCAGAAACACAAAATCATATTCCGATCCTGGGTTTTGAAAAATTTGCAACAGGAAAAATTTGGTTACAGTTTCGGAAGTTCAGAAAAAGTTTATATGATTGCTATGGGTAATGAAATCAAATTTCAAGAGCTTCGGATATAATTTTTTTTTGGAAAAATGGGCGTCTCGGGAAAATTAGACCTTTTGGAAGCTTCTGTGCCGGTCATCTGGAACTCATTTTATCATCTTTGCACAATTTTCCTCATATTTTTCACTGTTTCAGGAATTTCAGAAATAGTGAAATCATGGAGTGTAGAATGATATACAATGATTGGAGAACTCCTGCAAAACGATTTGATACGGCTAAAAAATTCACTGTTCCAGATTTTCCCTAAAATTTTAAAATGTTTTAAGATTTGGTTCGTCGTTTTCGGGGATTGCCAATTTCCATCTTTTTTCACAAACTTTACAGAAATAATCTGAAAAATGAGATCCAATTAATTCTTTGTTTGTCAGTTGACACTCTTGAGAGCCGGGTAGCACTGTGCCGTAAATTTTTTGCACTTTCACTCATTTTTCAAACTTGAAAAATTTCGGGAACAATTCATTATGTGTGTAATCGTCGTTTCTATCCGCTTTTCTCGAAAACTCTGCAAGTATCGTATTTATCATCTTGAAACCTTCACCACTTATTTTTTACACTGTTTCGAACATCATCAAAATACTGAGCACATTGAAAGTCAAATGATAAATAGATGATCGCTATGTCAATTTTGACTTTTTATAAAACTTTCAGTTTCAGCATTGTCTCGAAACAGTTAATGAGATTGATTTCCGTTCCAGTCAACATTTTCCATGATCGAAAAGGATACAACTCTCCGAGTTTTCATAATATTCAGAATATGCTGTTACAGAGTTGTCTGAAAAATTTAGTAATTCTGAAAATTTCGTTCATTCGCTAATCTTTATGTAAACATTCGATTGAAAATTTTCACAATTTCAAGAATTTTTGAAATGTGAAATTTTGATGAAAATGTCAATTCACCAATAGTTTTTGCATTTGATCTTTGCTCTAAAGTTGCTCAAAATACTAATTTCAGCTTCTTCTGACCATCTGAAACTCATCATCCAATCTATTTTTCATCATTTTTTCAAATCAGAACCATATCCTTGACATTTTAGCTATTTTCAGCATCATCTGATGACAATATTTGTAATTTTTATTCAATATTTCTATGGATCTATGGTTCTATGGTTCTATGATTCTATGGTCCCTCATAGAACCAAGCCATAGAATTCCTCCTTCGTCATCAAAAGAGCAAAGTTTCTTTATGTTTTTGTATTGTCTCAATAATACGAAAAACAAGGAATATGAAACAATATTTGTCTGGAATTTTATAGAAACAATACAAAAATATTTGGAGTTGGATAGAAAATCGAATGCCGAACAGAAGTGTTATTTTTGATAATAGTTGATATGTACTTTTGCGTGTGTTATGAACACTTTGATGGTTTGGTTGGAATATTGGATGAAATGCGAATTTCTGAAGAAAAAGAAGACGAGGATAATCACAACTTTATGACGAGAACATCAAAGAACACTTGGATAAGCACGGCGAAGAAAAACAAAGTTCTCAAGAATGACTCTATTCAATTTTGAGAAATCTTTGAACGTTGACTAAAAATCAAATTAGCTTATTTTTGTTGATGACTTAGAACTTTTGAGAAACAGAAATATGTTTTTAAAAAAACTTCTACCAGAAAAGTTAGGCAAATTACATCTCTGATGTTTGGAAACACAATTTAAAAGGTAACAAAAGCGCATAAAAATGCTTGCATTATATTTTTACATGAAACAGCAAAGTATATGATTTTTTCCCAACACTTTTTTTTTCTTTCAAAATATTGTTTTTTGGCCAACTTTTTTCAGTCAACTTCTCGGATAGTTTGGAAAAATCATGAACCCCAAAATTACCGTATTTACTCGATTACAACGGCACCTCGAGTAGAACGGCACCTTGAATAGAGCGGCACTTATTTTAGTTGAATTTTTATAAAAAATGGCCTCATTTTGAAGGGTTGAAAATTAGAGCGGCATGCCGTTGTAATCGAGTAAATACGGTAATTGGACGTGTTAACAACATTTTGATAACATTATTGAGACCACCATCGGTCAGAAACAGGAATATTTTTTGCACGTTCATTTTTAATCACACTATTTTCAAGAGACACATTCAGTATATAAAGAAATTATTGAAGAATTAGTGGAAGATCTAAAAATGCAAGGTCCCGAAAACAGTAAAAATACGAGAACTGCTTCGAAATGTTAAAGGAGTTATTAGAACATATCAACGTTTTCAAAATTTCCATGAGTACTGAAATAGTAAGTTTGACTGTAACAGCTTTCAACCATGCATTTATCAATTTCGTATTCATTCTTCACGAAGGCACCGAAAAAATTATTACTCTTCCGTTATTTTTCATTGATTTTCATGATGAAACTTTAAAACGGTCATCTTTTTCAAGTTTTCGATTATGATAGAAAGTTACCAATAGCTTTTATGTACCTGCCACAGTCAAACATCTGTCACTGAAAACGTAGAATTACTGTTTGGCTGAGAATATATCAGTTGGGAAATGTTCACACTCAGATCATTTTTCGCAAATACTTGGTGTGAAATTGTCATGATTTGCAATACAAAAAATGACGCAGATGCAAAAAAATTAGAATAATTTCGGTTTCAAGAGTATCACAATAGGTTCGAGTTACTTTTGCAAATGCTGAGCGACTCGGTGGCATATTTCGCAAAATAGAGCATTAGAACGATATAAACATTTTGACAATTTCTACTTCAAATTACTGTTTCTGAAAAAAAAGAAAAAAAATTAAAGTGCAGTTTTCAATAATCTGTCTTCATTCATCATAGTGTGGTTATTTGGAGGTATCATAAAGATATTTTCGATTAACTTTATACGACTTTATCACAAAACTTATGGGGATTATAACGATAAATCGAAACGGTGATAAGATCTAGGAATCCCAGTTTCAGCTAAACTGTATCATTTTCTTATCTGGGCTAAGAATGTTTTATCGTCTTATTGAATGGGAAAAAATATAGTCAACTGATGAAAAAGCTGTAAATTTTGCTGACATTTTATGTAGAAGCCTTTTGTTTAGTGAAACTTGGTGGATGCTTTGAAACTCTTGGAACACAGAAGTTGCAATTTTTTCCCGTAACTGTCGACTTATTATATCGAAAAAGACGTCATTCAACCACCGAAACTCAGTAAAAACGCAGAAAAGCATTACTGTGAATGTTGAAACGGTGATATGTTATAGAATTTTCAGTTTCACTGACATTACATTAACTCTACAATCTATTTGAATAATGATTTTTCTTAATCGTCAGTAGAGCATACTTGAACTCAATGTAGCAAAGTTGTATCTTTCACTTATTTCCATCTGAATTTATGGTATTTCAGATGTTTTCAAGCTTCAGTGAATCACAATAATGTGAAAACTTTATTTTTCAAAGAGCCTTAGGATCTATAACGATTTGAAAATATTTTCGATATTTCAGAAGTTATGAGCCAGATAGTTTTCGAATATTTCGGTTTCATCAGAAATATATTTAATCGGTAGGAGTGCGTCGAACGTTGCGGCGGCTGTTCAGTTTTCACATCAATCAAAAATAATCGTCTAGAATTCCGCACAAATCAATGAAAGTTCATTGATAATATTTTGCGCTGAAACTAAAATTTTGAGAGCATCGAGTAACAAAACATTTAAACTATGCCAAATCTATAAAAAAATGTTCATCTTGAAACCGAAAAAAGTTGAAAATTGCAGCTTCAGGTAACGTATGTCAGTTTTCAAAGCTGTCAAAAGTTGATTACTAAAGAAAATATAATCAACATTATTTTTAACATAACAGACTATCATCATCATATTTCTCCCCTTCAAGATTTTCCATCTCATCTGAAACTCTATAAATAACAACATATTCATATCTCGGAATGACTCAAAAATGTATGCATATACATTAATTTGTCAACAATAACAACAACTATAAATTATGTGTTCCAGAAAAAAGAAGGAACCTAGAATTTCGTTCTTTCAACTTTTGAAATTCCGGCCTACCGATGCTTTTAGTAGTCCGTATCAATACGTTTTTTTGAAACGAATCTGGAGAAACATTGAAAACATTTTCAAAATTTCGGTTTCACACAATCCGTATCAAGTATGTGATGAGAATTTGAATGCTGCATTGGTCTTATAGATACTATATATTCTAATAAAAAAGGTTGATAGGAAATTCAAGAAACGGCGAAACCACATTTGAAAACGAAATAAAATTACCATAATATTTCGACTCATCGATATGTTTTATAAATTTCGTTTACGCAATCATTTTTGTTCAGAAATGTTGTCTGAAACGGAAACAAAAAGTTTTCCTGGTTTTGAGCTTTTATCGAAATGTTCCTGATTTGACTGTACTCACTTGGCATCAAAACTATGTTAAATTGTGTCTCAAAGAACTGTTCATTTAAACAGAGAAGTATAACTATTATCACTGATAAATGTGCTTTTTTTTGAATATCAATAGATCTCTGACTATCAACCTGAAACTGAGACTTTCAAAACATTTCTCAATTTCTAAAAGTTGAACACAATATCGTATTACTATCGGGAATATCACAATATCAATTGATACAAATTTCGTAAATAATGGAATAAGTTTTGTGATTCTCAGTATTACAACTTCTATGATACATTTTTATTGATCCCTTCTATGCTGTGGTATCTCTATGCTAACTTTTTTCCAACAAGTCAAACCAACTAAAAATCGCTGAAACATTGAAAATGAGAAAACTGAATTGGAGTTGCTTAATTGCATTAACAAAGTAAATATTAATCAACAGTTTGTTGTAAAACGGAAAAAAAAGTTGAATACTTGGGGTTTTTCGTGAATGAAAAGGAATCATCAGAACGCCGCAAAAATCTATCAGGAAATGTTTTTCATGAAACTGATAAACTCATGAAATTTTCTGTTTTATCACAAATATATCTTTCTTAAGGCAGGTTGTTGCATGATTCTCGTTGCTGAGATTGTGCAATTTTTAAATAAAAAAAACCAGAGAAATGTTTTTTTTCAGAAAGTTGAGAAACATAAAAATTTCCAGTTTCACTGAAAACATCTCGATATTTAGTAATAATGTTGTCTTGTTTATCATTCTGCAAAACTACGACCCTTTTCGTCTGCCAACTTTTGTCAGCAAAACTAGAATCTGCATTTTCTAATATACGCTCTATTTCCATCCTCATATAAATAAGCATTTACGCGCATTGTATTAGAATTAGCTTCCATCTTCGATTTCTCAATCACTAAATACAAAAGCACCTGCTGAAACTGGGAAAAAGTGTCTGAATAACACAGTTTCACCAGAATATTATTAGTTTTGTACCTACTCTTCAAATATTGCGGAAATCGCATTTACAAATCAGTAGTTATGTATCAAGACATTGTTTTCATAGAAATGGTAAACTCGAAATATACAGTTCCATGAAACATATTTCAATTCCTTGCCACAGTGTTGTAAAACTTGTTGACTTTTCAATTTTGCCTCCTAAGCTCAAATTTGAAAATGTTCAGCTTTTTATGTTCTCAGGTTCTCTGATATCATGTTTTAAGGAATACAAAATGAGAACAATGGTCGGATCATAACCATGTCTTTCACCGAGATCAAAAATTTTTCCTGAAACTGAAAAAAAATTCTTCGAAACATACAGTTTCATACGAAGCTTATTATTTTTGTAACTACACATCCAATATTGCGTATATATGAATATTCTGAAATTTATCAAGTACGTGTTTTTCATTGAACTGGGAAACTCGAGATCTTCAGTTTCATGAAAATTTTTCAAATCTTCGTTTAAATGTTGTAGTACTCGATGACGCGTGTTGTGATTCTAAAAAACATTTTTCTTTTCCCGAGATTTCAGCAAAGCTCAAATTCAAAAATTTCCAGTTTTTTATATTTTCAGCTTCATCTGATAGACCGTTTTTATTAACCTCGTTTATTTGATCAAACCTTTTTCCTCTATCAAGTACGAAGTAACCTGCTGAAACTGAAAATGCTTCAAATAAAAGTTATTTTTTCCCGACCCGTTTTTTCGAATGTTACGTGGGTGAATATTGAACTTCCCATATATTTGAAATTTGGTAATTTTTTTTGATATATGTAGATCAATCATATGAATAATGCTCGATAACATCATCAAACAAATATCTAACTTGAAACCTAAATTTTTTTTCTGAACATTTCAGTTTTATGGCATTTTTTCCTGAAGGTCAACAAGAATCTGAAGCTGAAAAGTTTCCTGAAAATTCCCCATCAGTTTCCATCTCCACTTTTTTCAGTTTCTTGAACTTTTTCTCTCAAATTGGTGCTGATGTATCAATTATCACTATCTCTATCTTTTGATAATGTATATCATTATCACCAAAAGTGGCAATTTTGCCTCGAAATAAATTGAATTATATCACTATGAAACATGTTATTATGTGACATTATCATATTATCAAATATCACTATAGAGTAGTAATTGAAAGTAGAAAAAATAGAAAGTTATCAAAAAATCAGAATAGAAAAAAATTTTGGTGAAAAAACGCCCATAGGAGGAGAAAAAGTGGAGAAAATATTTCAAAGTGTCTGAAAATATATTGGCTGAAACTGAAAAAAATGAACAGAAATCATCGAAAGTAGGAGAAAAAAATCTTCAAAAAATTTTGTAACTATCAGAAAAACTTTAGCTGAAGTCCGATGCATATCATTCAATTTTGATAATCAATTATTTACCTATACTTTTTGATACAGTAAAAAATGATATGAAAATCGGAAAACTGAAAAGAGTGCCAAATTTTTGGTACTCATATTGATGAAAGTTGAAAGTGGAGCGAATTTCATGTTCTTTGAAACTGGAATTTTTTTCTTGATATCATTAGTTCATCATATAGACTGTACAAAGTTTCAACAAACCTTAACAATTGGTAAACACCTCACTTCGAAATTTTATCAAATTCCAGCTTATCTTTGTAAAAGTGATGATATTTTTGGACGTTTTAAGGAATATGATCTTTGAATCAGAAATATGTTGGAATCCATCGAGTAGATCAACATAAATTCTGAGCATTTCTAATTGAAATTTATTTGAAACTGTAATTTCTCTTTTTTTTATCGAACCAAGGCTGTTTTGTAGATTTCCATCAATTTGGATTTTATAGATTCAGTGCGAATGAAAAAATTGACCAATTAGATATGAAACAATCTTATGAAAATTTAAGTATAATTGACAAATATCTGAAACGAAGAAAAAATTGAAGTCACTAGATCGGATGCTCCCATTGGAAAAAAATTGAAGGATAATTATTTTTCCATCTGTTCGAAACTGTGAAAAAAACTGCTCGATTGGAGTCAAAAATCATTTTCCGCGACATAATTTATGTTAAGAGCCCATGTTCGAAGCGGATTTCTGAAAATTATAGGGTCTTGTATATATATTCTTTTTTTGTATATATTTTTTTCAATGTAATCAACCAATTGATCATATTCCACTCGGATCAACAGAAAAAGCAAAGTGATATTTTTAAAAAATGAGTAAATATGTGCGGTGTCATATGCATCATAGAACCATTCACAGAACTCAAATATCTCACTGTTTCTCTTCCACCGTTTGTGTCTATGGATACCATAGAATCTCAATTCAATCCAAATTATCTCACTTCTATACATAGAAATTTTCATAGAATCTATATACCTAACTACGCTAGTACTTCAATAGATACCATGATATCTTAAACATTCAATTTATCAGTTCTATGCATAGAACTATCCATGAAGTTCATAGAATTTACTGTTTCAATTCTACCAGTTTTTCCATGGATACTATAAAATATCAATTTTTTCTCTTCCAGTGGTTCGGTTCTAGATCCAGTCATAGATTCCATCTTCCCCACTCGCTTCCATGGATACCATAGAATCTCTTAATTCTATGCATAGATTTTTCCATAGAACTATCTCTAGAATGCATAAAATGTTCCATAGATTTTTCCATAGAACCCATAGATCCAATCGCTCATGGAGCTCCATTCATAGATACCATAGAACCTATATTTCATATTCTCTCTGCTGTCGATTCTATGCATAGAATCCATAGATTCACCAAAACCGGGCAACCCCATAATTTCCACTCACCATCACAAACTACTACTTTACTCACTCTTTATTCACACCTAATCTAATAATAGTTGTTTATTTTTTGCCACCAAATTCAATATTCTCTTCCCATTTTTTTCAACCTGCACGTAGAACTCTGATGAAAACACAACCGACAAAAAAATTCAATTAATTTTGGAAAATTGAGCAAAAATCAAGAAGGGTGGTTGAAAAAAAATGCGATTTTGGGGAGAGGTTTTTTGCAGTTTTTAGGCAACCGATATAGGTACCTGTATCTGTATCTGGAATCTATATATATATACGGATAGATAGGTCTTTGGCATATCTGTAGAAAAAAGGATATTTGGCTGAAAATTTTGGATCTTCAAAAAAGTTTGATACTGAAAATTCCAGAAGAACGGCCTCCAAAAATCGAATATTTTGAAAGTTAGGTTATTTTGAAAAAGTTGTGAAACCGTTTTTTTTGAAAAAATTGTGTCTATATTTTTTTTGACTCCAAAAAATGATATATCCGTCGAATATAGGGAACTTTCCGAAAATCATAGTTTGGTTTTGATTTTATAATCTGAAGCAGCTGAATCGACTGCTGCTGATACATTGAGTGTATTTTCAACTTGAAACGTCAAGGAATATTGGTACAATAGTTAATTTCAGAAAAATCGTTGTTTGCTGTTTCAAAAGATTGGGAAAAGTACCGCACTTTGGAAATAATTGGTACATCACGGATTTGCGCTGCAATTTTCAGTTTTCCTGACTATGAATGAAAAAATAGATATCTCATCTCATCAAAAAGCCAAAACTCTGATACTTTTTTCACACAAATTTGAAACCGTACACAAAATTTCTGAGCAAAACTAACGACATCTTCCAGTTCTTTTTTTTTGCAGTTTCAATTTATGAAAATTATGTTCTTTCTATGTTAAAAAAAGCTGATCATTGTTTTTTATGTCGTTGGAAAAATTCATTTCTAAAGATTGCGTCAGCAGCTCTCCATAAAACTTCTCATTTCTCTATGAAATCGGGAAACAGTAACTATCATCAGAGTAATATTTTCGCAGTTTCAGCTAGTAACAGGTAGTTCTCATTTCGAAAAAAATACTGTTTCACCGTCATGCTTTCTGAGCAGAACATAAAAATCCTCAGTTCCAAGCAGATTTCACGAACATTGATTTTTCCGCGAACAGGTGTGTTTTTTTTCAAAAATTTGTCCGTAGCACAAAAGAACTCTGGAACTCTTTCCCAGCTCATTTTCAGCGCGATTTGTCTGAAACTCAAACTATTACAGTAATTGTCTTGATTTCTCCTTGTTGATGAATTTGATTATTGATAACATTCCTGAACTACTGCAAAAGAAGTTTCCCACCTTTCAGCCCAGTTTGTCTGAAAACCATCAAATTTTCAACCAGAAATATACTTTTTCCTAGATTTACTCGAACGAGCATTGAAGATATTTGTTCAAGAGATATATTGAACGTTTTCATGAAACAGTCAAAACTTTCAGTTTCAGCTAAGTTATTTGAAAGTATAACTGGAAGTTGATGCTTGATCTGGAAAATCCTCTGAATTGCCAGTTATATACGTGACTATATCTCGAAAAGCGTATTTAAGGCATTTTTTCTCTGAAAATAAACGGTAATTCTACAATTTTCCCAGTTTTAAGGTCATGTTTTCAGTATTTCGTGCGTTTTCATAACGTTTATAAGGTTGTGCACGTTTTAACAATTTCATTGACAAAATATCAATCAAACAAATAGAAGATCATCCGATATACATATCCTGAGTAAATTCGATCTTGATCGACTGGACCATTTTATCTCCTCGCTCCTTGCACTCGTTCTTCATCACATCGTAAGGACTGCACCCTTTTTGGCAACACTTGGAATCGAGTCCAGCTGAAATTTACAGACTTTTTAAATTTTCATGGACATTACGATTGGTCCATCACACAAAAAGCAGGGAATAACCCAAAAATAGATATCTGCTTTTTTTGTTTATAGAAACCGCAATTTCTATGTAAAAGGTTTTCGATTCTATGAAGATCTATGATATTACTGATTCAACTCTTCTAATTCTATGATCTGTCAAGATTTTATGAGAATAGATACATCTCTTGTGGTATCAAGTTCTATGAAATTCTATGATTTTGATGTTTCACTATATCGAGATCTACGTTTCTTTATTCGACTTTTATGATCTGTAGACTCTACCTTCCTAAGATTTTATGCATTAACTAGGCAGATCTATGCTTCTACGCCTCAAAAACACAGTTCTATGAAGTTCTATGACTTTACAGTTTCAACTTTCGTAATTCTATGCCTCACTATCTGATTTCTATGTTTATAGAGCTCTGTTACAATCGTATCTATGTTCCTAACATCAAGTTCTATGAAAACATGTGATTTTTTCCGTTAAAAATTGTCTAGTTCTATGCATCACTACATAAGTTCTATGATCGTCTCACAAATTGTGATTCTATGCCCCTAGTATCAAGTTCCATGGAATTTTATCAATATTTACGCTCCAACTATTTTAGTTATATGGGTCACAATCTAAGTTTCACTTTCTTACCACACTACAAACATGGTTCTATGCCTAACGAACCAAGATTCTATGACTTTTTCCTTTACAAACTCTCCAGATCTATGCCTCACTACCAAGGATCTATGTTGATACACACTGATCTATTTCAATTCTATAGATCTATGTCTCTCAACCTATGATCCTATGAAATTCTATGCCTCTCAAGGTTCTATGCTTGTTATCGGCAGTTCTATGAAAATAATCTCAAAATCTATGAGATTCTATGACTTTGCTGTTTCAAATCCGAAAGATCTATGATTCTTTAACTAGGTTCAATGTTAAATCAAAGTAATTTATTTTGGTTCTATGGATCTATGCACCTCAATCTATGATTCTATGAAATTCTATGCCCACCTGTCTTGACCATCTCCCTCTTGCCACAGTATATCTTCATCAGGTCCTTCAGGTGCTCATCACAATATTTCTCAACGGCATAAATCGCATTTTTGGTATGTTTTTTGATCTCCACATTTTCATTCGTATATCCGAAATTTTTGTACTGTACCATCTGGACATCCAGGTTTTCCTCCGATTCGGAGCAAGATACGGGGTACTGTAGGTACAGTAGGACGAGGAGGAGGATGAGGTCACGGCTCATGAGGTAGAGGTGTACCTTGGCCTCGTATCCAGCTCTTTTTATAGATGGAAAAGTGGGCGGAGCTTAGGTTTAGGTTTAGGCAATGAAATGAAAAATATTTATTTGCAAATAAACAAAGAGATCAAACAACTTTATGCGGGCAACTATATTTCATGATATACTCATAACTGCACTGCTTATCCTCGCAACATGTCTTGCCGAGATTACCTGAAAATCTATGCCATAGAATTTCATAGAACCTACAGTATACCTGTTGGTTGATGATCGCTGGATAGGCTCGACTCGCCACAGAGCTCGATGATCTTGTTGAGCAGGCGTTTGGAGCAGAGGGTGGACTCGCCGGTCCGACGGAAGCGAGATGGATTTGGGTGGAAGTTGAAGTGAGGTTGAGGGGTGATAAGGGTGATCAGGGTGATCAGGAGGATAAGGATGGTGATGGAGGACATGATGATGGTTAATTGAATTAGAGAGAGGGGAGATTTTATATAGGATTTTTTTGGAGGAGGCGGGGCTTGGGAGGATTGTACTTTTGGAGAGATGGGTGGAGTCTTGAGGATGTTTCATAGATTCATAGATTCATAGATTCATAGATTCATAGATTCATAGATTTATAGATTCATAGATTCATAGATTCATAGATTCATAGATTTATAGATTCATAGATTTATAGATTCATAGATTCATAGATTCATAGATTCATAGATTCATAGATTCATAGATTCATAGATTCATAGATTCATAGATTCATAGATTCATAGATTCATAGATTCATAGATTCATAGATTCATAGATTCATAGATTCATAGATTCATAGATTCATAGGTTCACAGATTCATAGATTCATAGATTCATAGATTCATAGATTCATAGATTCATAGATTCATAGATTCATAGATTCATAGATTCATAGATTCATAGATTCATAGATTCATAGATTCATAGATTCATAGATTCATAGATTCATAGATTCATAGATTCATAGATTCATAGATTCATAGATTCATAGATTCATAGATTCATAGATTCATAGATTCATAGATTCATAGGTTCATAGGTTCATAGGTTCATAGATTCATAGATTCATAGATTCATAGATTCATAGATTCATAGATTCATAGATTCATAGATTCATAGATTCATAGATTCATAGATTCATAGGTTCATAGATTCATAGATTCATAGATTCATAGATTCATAGGTTCATAGATTCATAGATTCATAGATTCATAGATTCATAGATTCATAGATTCATAGATTCATAGATTCATAGATTCATAGATTCATAGATTCATAGATTCATAGATTCATAGATTCATAGATTCATAGATTCATAGATTCATAGATTCATAGATTCATAGATTCATAGATTCATAGATTCATAGATTCATAGATTCATAGATTCATAGATTCATAGATTCATAGATTCATAGATTCATAGATTCATAGATTCATAGATTCATAGATTCATAGATTCATAGATTCATAGATTCATAGATTCATAGATTCATAGATTCATAGATTCACAAACTGCTGTTCAACTATACTGGCCCAAAATAAATATCTATGCTATCACCATCCATAGAAACCGAAATCTATGAATCTATGAACCATAAATACATAGATATAGTCTGCTTGCTCATAATATTATGATATCAACCATATCATTATCATTTCAACATAGAAGTTTCAAAATAAACCCAAAGAAACTACAAATGATCACAAACTTGTACTTGTGATATTTGATAACATATGTATCTATGGCCATAGATACAAATTATCAGAAAGAAAAAAATGAAGTTGTTTTGGTCATAGATAACCTTTATTATAGTACTCCAAGAATAGAGTGAAGAGTACTTTTTATGGGTCTCTGATCTACTTCTGCCTTATCAGGGTACTGATATGATAAGGCGGGAGGGGGGGGGGGGGATTTGTAGGTTAGTTTAGAAAGTTTTTGGGTGCGTAGAGTGTGTGAACTTTGTGGCAAGTTACATTTTTTGGGTCAAGAAGTTTTGGTGAACTTATAGATGGAAAAAATGAGGGTTCGAAAGATCAGTTGGTCACTTTGAAAGTGAGCCAGGAGCTCCGCGCTCATTTTCTCTGTTTCTATCCTTTAATGATTTTTTTTTCGTCGAGAAAAAGTAATATTGGAAATGGAAGCAAATGTTGGTTTGAAGCTGAAAAAATTTGAAATTTTCATGATCACATAAAGTTATGATCTCTTATGTATCGAGAAAAAAAAAGAAAAAAGTGCAGATTCAAGAAATGCGCAAAACAATTGAAGTTTCTCAACAAAATAATTTTTTACAGAAAAGTTTCCAAGAACTATTAACAATTCAAATTGTTTACACACAATTATGAACGCATCAAAATACTATTTGATAATGAGTTGACAATTTTTCAGGGAAACTGAAAAAAATTTGTTTCAGTTATTTTTTAACATTCTGAACACTGGTTAAACTGACTGAAATTCTGAAAGTTGAGGGAAATTCGAGGACAATACATACCAAAAAGATTCCGACGGAAACATCATATGGGTTTCGAAATGACTACTTTTCTGAAAAATTTGTGAAAATTCAGTTTCAAGATTTGGATATATTTTTGTCAAGGGAAAGTTAGAACTGATAGGACGGACTTTCGTAAACAAAAACTTCCAGACATTTACAGTTTTCCGTATTGATAAATGAGAAAAGGCGGATTTATTTTCAGACAAAAAGTTTCAGATATACCGCCGTTTTGAGATGGAATTTGGGGGTCTAAAAGGATTTTTTTTGGTATACATGTTCGGAAACAGTATTAACATTTCAGTGTTGTCAGCACAATTAAGGAAAATGATGGAACTGCAAACTTTTGTGGAAAATATCTATTCTTGGGTCCCGAAGTTACTCTGAAAATGAGCCATGTGCTCTACGAGCCGCACAATTAGCATGGCAAATTATTCTCAGTCATTTTCAGCGAATCGCTCAAAACCAATCATAAATCAACTGAACCATCCTATGGGTATTGAAACGACTATTTTTCGAAGTTATGCAAAATTTCAGTTTCAAAAAATAGTAAAAGTTTGTTGTGGCATATTGAAACTCATTAATGAAAAAAATTCGACGAATATTTGCAGACATTTACAGTTTCCCATTTGATTTTTGAGAAAATGCCACTGTTTTGAGATGTTACTGGTGTTTTCAGACATACACAGATTTATTCATCAATGCTGCCAGAAAAATTTCAGATGGAATATAACTTAACAGCCAGCAGAAGTGTTATCAACAATTCAGTGTAAGCAGTACTATAAAATGAAAAGCTGAAACTGTATTTTTTTTTCCTGGAAAATATCAACATTTTGACCTCGAAGTTAATTTAAAACTGAGCCAGGAGCTCCGGGAGCCGATAGACACAATAAGTATGAGCATTACATACTTGAACTACTAAATCAAAAGCTACGTGCTTCAAATAACAACAATTTTTGGAACTGCAAAAAAAAAAAATTTGATCTGCTGGTGTCACGAATTGATATCTGAAAATATATCTATTTCATGATTCGATATAATGAACAGATGTGAAGTTTCAATTGATTTTAGCTTAGAATACAGTATCGCCGAAGGAGACATTGATATTTTCCTAACTTTCTGCAATATAATAAGTTTCAAAATCAGTAAAAGTTCAAAAAATTAGTTGTTTTTTCCGCTCACAAACCCTGAAAGTTGTAAAATATTTTGATTTGGCAATTGTGGAATATCTGTGATGGAAGTGACAAGTTCTGCCGTTTTTTTTACCTGGAAAAATTTGAATTATGATTTTATGATGGCTCGGGCTGAATTAATTTTAAAAATTGAAAAAAATCGTTATGATTAAGATACTATTTTCAGCAAACACACATCCATGGCAAAACGGTGGCTAACAGAAAATTGTGAAAACTCCACAAATTCTTGGTGAAAAATGGTTCGCTGTCAATGCTTATTGTATTGTTTTGGAGTTTTATCGGAACAATTTTATCATTTTTTTTGTGAAATTGTATATTATTTCAGTTTCCCAAATAATTGATCAAGCTAAATGGTCACATCAATCAGTTATTGACCTTTTTGTTCAATAATAGTTGTGGAAATATTTCAGTTTTGGCAAATGTTCATTTATCATGACATTTATTCTTTTCAATTGGATTTCGATTTGAGGCGAGGTTATTTTGACAAGGACACCAAACTTCTCACGCAATTTTAATGATGGGTCTATCAACTACCAACAATACTTAATCACAATATATCATTTTTGAGACAGTATTTTTTTCTGTTTCTTGACAAGTGTTGTTTCTAGAATATACATTTAAAATAGTTCGTACGATACTCCCGTCAAAAAAATTAAATAGTGGCAAGTATCCCGTCACTTTTGGTAAGAGCTGTGACTAAAAGTTACCAAAAAAAATACAGTTATATAAGTTTACTGTAATTTCTATAACAGCTCAACGTGCAGTGTCGAATTGGTACGGCTACATTATTCTGAAACTTGGCGCAACTCTGAAACTGAAAGTTGAAGAAAAAATACCAATTTTACGGTTTCAATATTGGTTTGATTCTAAATTATACTGAACTGAATAGTGAATTCGATACACATGTTCTCGAAAAAAACATCAGAGTCCCTGGAATCGTCATCATTTTGTTGAAATTCTGAGTTTTTACAGCTTTTGTTAAGAAAAAACATCTTATTTGACCACACAGTGCCAAAGTCACATATTGGGTTTTCAGGACCATTCTTTTGAAAAATGATGATTTTGAAACTGTATTTTCTGCAAATAATGGCTACAGCTGTGTTGAAAAACTCATAATTCATGTTTTTGGACAGAGACACAGTATCTACTGACACTGTACTTTGCATTTTTCACGGTTTCATATATTTGTCAAAAGTGTTTGAGATTTTTTCAGAACTGATATTTTAAAGACTTCTCTGTCAAGTTTGAGAAACTTTTTCTCTGTAAACAATTATTTTCCAGATTCAAGAGATCGATATTTATGGAAAAACGCGGGTTTTCTCACTGCATCGTTATGAGCAGAAACACATAAATTTTGACCAGGGCTTCATTTTGAATATTGAAAAACCATAAAATTTCGAACAATGGTTATAACAGTTTTTTTGGCAGGTTATCATAATTTTAGTCCGCTTCGAAAATCTCTTTTATCAACTTTCAAGTTTAAAAAATCAGCTAAAATGTGATGCTGTAACTGGAAATTTTCCGGCTTCTGAAAAACTTCAAACTTTGTTGTATGATTCCCATCTCGCTACTGTATAAACAAGTATCGAAAAAGAATAAACAAGTAAATATCGAAAAAGAATCGAAAAAAGACAAAAAAATGGGATAATTCGAATTCTGCACCAATTTTTCAAGTAACGATGGCAGGTTCATGCATTATATGAAACCTAATTCGAAATAATGTTTTTCTAGCCCACATTGGAATAGCACATTTCAGCCGTAAGAGATTGAGAAAGTAGTATTCTGGAACAGTATTTTTGCCAATTAGGGACCAAAAAATGACCAAAAAATGGGACGAAGCCGATTTGTGAAAGTTTTTTTTCCAGTTTCAGCTAAAATTCATTCATGATACCTTTCTTTATTTTTCAATTTATTTCTTCATGTGAGTTCATGAATTTTCAAATTATGTAGGTATTATAATTTTTACAGTTAGAATGAAAGAAAACTCATAATAGCATCAAACTTCAGTACCCTCTGAAGTTGCAGTTTCAAAACTTTTCCATTTTTAGATAGTTGGTCAGCAGCTTGCACTAGGATAAAAAATATGTAATTCTGAAAATGCTCCAAATTTGGAATCCCAGATAGGGTCTCGAACTAAAAAAACATCTCAAAAGTTGTTGTTCAAATTTATTCATATTACGAAAATCATACTACCTAAGTTTGTTCTGTTTTCCAGAAACCGCAAGTTTCTACAATGTTTCATTGTGAGACCCAAAAAAACTACAAAACTCGCTTCAAGGCCCATCAATTTTCTTGGTATTGTTATCAAATGATGATTCGAACAATTGAGTAAGGCTTGATCAATTCGAAAATATATGTTTTTTGAAATCGTACTTTTTAGGACATTCTTGGCGGGACCCAACTTTTTTCCGAAAAGTCCGAAAAAAAAACTCTAAGATCAGACAAAAGCCAAAAGAAAACAATGAAAAATCTCTAGAATTTGAATTTGGAAGATGGAAAACTTTTTAAAAAATTCAGTTTCAAAACTATTCTAATTTGTGATGTTTCAGTTATAGAAGTTGGTCGGAAGCTCAAAGAAAGGCTCAAAAAATATTCAATTCCGGAAACATTTTAACTTTACAGTTCCAGATCCTCGGGTCTCGCAACAAAAAAGTTCGTTCCCACATCGTATAAAACATCAACGAAAATCGGAACCGACAGTTTGAAAAGTCATCATTCTGAAACCTCAACTTTTTTTTCAGTTATCCCTGGTGGGACCTGAAATAACTACAATAAACTCGCTTCAAGGTCTACAAATTTTTCGTGGTGGAACCCGAAGTTTGATCATCCGAATGGTTACCTGATAATCAGCTAATACAAGTTCATTTTGGATAAAATAATTTTTGAAACTGCATTTTTTTCTTGCCATTTCGTTTCGGGACCCAATTATTTTTCAGCAGGTCTCAACACGGAAATCCGTGTCAAGACCCAAAAAAAAACACTTCCTGCTTCTTCCAATTCCATAAAAATAATAAAAAATATGTCTCCTTCCTGCACCTAAACCTATAATTTGCACTCCACCCACCGACACCAAATAGGCTCCGCCCACTTTTATTCCTTCTTTTTGTATCCATCATAAACACACAACATTTGGACTTGACGACCACAAAATAATCATGTCGACGAATATTCTTGTTTTCCTTCTGATATTTTTGGCAATTTCGCATGCATTTGATCTACCTGAGGTTACTGTAGATGAGGATGATTGGGATACGGTAGATCGACAAGCGAGGATTCGGAATCGACGACAGGAGAAAATGTGTGGATCGAGATTGAGATGGGCCATCAATACGGCGTGTGGTGGGAATTGTGTGACCGAGGAGACACCAAGTGGGTTACTGTAGGATTCTATGGTCATAGATCCATAGAACTGCATAGAACTTGAGCTTCTGGGTGCATAGATTCATAGATCTTGACAAATTCTATGGCCACATCACCTTGTTTCTCAGGTTCTATGAAGTTCTATGGATACAGCCATTGAATTATAGAAGTTCTATGATTTTAGAATTGAAAACTGTGTGAAGTTCTATGCATAGACGTTTGACATACATCCAGTTACCAACTTCAAAGATCTATGCATAGAATTTCATAGAATCATGAAACCGATAATGATCGAAGATTATCAATATCATAGATCATAGAACCATAGATTCATAGATCCCGATAAACTCTATGCATAGAACTAGAAATATGTACTGAGTATACACATCGCAATAGACATTCTATGGACCAACATATTTCATAGAATTGGGAAACTGGGAAAACTAGGTGAAATTCTGTCTGGGAGCATAGATCCTGTCATAGAATCATAGATTCAGGTTGATTCTATGCGTAGAATCTGTAATATAAGACCTTAGTGACCATAGACCTGGAACATAGAACTATAAATTCATAGAAGCAGAATCAACTTCGGTAATCTAGTAGAAGTTCTATGCATAGATTTCATAGACCTTGGAAACTGCAAAAACTATGGGTCATACCTTTTTTCCGACCGTAGAATCTGTCATAGAATCATAGAACCACCCGAATTCTATGCATAGAACTTGCAGAGTCAGTCTGTACGAAAGCAGGTAAAGATTCTATGCATAGATTTCATAGAAACTTGAAACTGTAGAAAAAACTATGAGTCATAACTTTTTTTCGAGCGTAGAACCTGTCATAGAATCATAGAACCACACAAATTCTATGCATAGAACTATCAGTAAGACATTGGGTCTTCACGTCAGCGAATGAAAGTTCTATGCATAGAATTTCATAGAACTTTGAAACTGTAGAAACTAAACGTTAAAGTCATATTTTGTCTAGCATAGATCCTTTCATAGAACCATAGCTCCATAGAACCACACAAATTCTATGCATAGAACTCAGCAAGCCTAAGTCGTAACGTCAGCAGATAAAAGTTCTATGCATCGAGTTTCATAGAACTTTGAAACTGTAGAAACCAATCGTCAAAGTCATGTTTTGTCTAGCATAGAACTTTTCATAGAACCATAGAACCATAGAACCATAGAGCTTCACAAGTTCTATGCATAGAACCCTCATCAATTCTATGCCCTCTTCTATTCCAGCCGTCAACCTTGGAACACTCTGCTGCAACAAAAGCAGCTGCTCGCTCGAAGTCGTTCGCAACTACTGTTGCCCAAATTCCGAAAATCCACTTTTTTGATTTACATTTTTTCGGCTGAAATGAAGTTTTTTCAGATGTTGAACTATTTTATTTCTGTTTAAACATTTATGAGAAAAAATTGTAGTGTTGCACCTGTCTTTGGATGTCGGCTGACTTTGGTTGAGTCATTTTTTGTGGTGTGTTGATTTTTTTTTTGAGAAGGAGGAGGAGGAGAGGGAGTGTTTATCATCGAAAAAAAATGTTGTAAAATAAACGGATCAACGACATACAAAGTCACAAGTTGGATTTAAGGCAGATTGAAACTGTAAAAAAAATTTCAGAAATTTTATTTGAGAAAATCTGAAAAAAAGTTGAATATACGAAAAAAAATTTCACAAAAGTAGTCCTAACGTATCGTTCAACGAACGGAAGTCTGCAAAATTTTTCTCGGAAGTGGTATGTTTGAAACTGTAAACGATTAAAATTAATTACAAATAATTTTTAGCTTTGAAAAAATGAGTCGCCTGAAACAGTGTTTTACGGTGTGTTTTGAGAGGGGAAATGCTGAATATAGGCTGAAAATGTATCCTCGGATTGCGATAGGAAAAAAAGATAGATAAAAATGGATCAGTGGTTCAAAAGGGGACTAACGGCATACAAAGTTACATGCCAAATTTTACAGTATTTTGAGACTGTAAAAGTTTCTTGAAATAGTTTTCAAAAGCAACATTTTGTGGATATTTTTGATTCAGAAATTTTTTGAAAATCAGCTGGAGTTTAGACGTTTTCCACAATTTTTTTGAAGAATAGTCCAACGGAATACTATTTTCCGGATTTTGTGAAGAAATATAATGCTTGGAGCAGAAAAATTTTCCAGAAAGTTGATTCGAAATAATTTTCAGATGGCTCAGACGATTTGGCTGATGAATACCCAAATGATGAATACCCAAAAATATGTGAAAGCGGAATTCAAATTGATGGAAACTCCCATCGAAAGTTTCAAAACTTTCTTGAAACTGGAAAGACCGAATACATTGTACAAAATGGATATTTTACATTTTTTTGCTCAAAATGAGTCGCCTGAAACAGTTTTTTGAGCATGGAAAGCTGAAAATGTACTATGGGATCAAAAACTGTGAACGAAAAAAAAAACAAAAATCTTTTAGGGAACCAAAATATTTATTTTCCAAAGTTTCGCATCAGCATTTACCACCACACTAAATATTTCGGCTCTGTTTGACAGAAATTGTTTATCTGAAGCAGAAAAAACATTTCTTTGAAAAATTTTGATGATAAGCATTTTCAGATGGTTCGATTCCACTGATAATACACAAAATATGGCTGAAAAAATGCTGGATAAAAATACGAAAACACTTTTTCCAAACTTTTTTGAGTGTGAAAAAATTTATCAAGCCCCGTCTCGCTCGAAGTAAAAAGGTCTCGAAATTTCACAAGAAACGAGACGCTTGAAACGGAAAATTATTTCAAGAACACCTGAAAAATAAATTTGCTCTTCAAAATGCTCTCTTTTATCAAATGATGTGATGAGTCATACTGATCAATAAAATGACTCATTGAACATTAGGAGACTCAAATATCTATCATTTTTTGATGTTTCATTTTATATAATAGTTTATGAATATTTTTTTGTGTTTCAAACTGGGTATATTTTATGAAAATGAATTTTTCAATGTTCAATTGAAAACTCGGTCCCTAGCTGATTTCCCGTTTTCTGTGAATTGTAAAGTTATGGGATTTGGAGATAAAAAGATTGATCAAGTAACATGTAGAAAACAAATTGTGATTTTTGACTGCAACTACATTTTTTTCTCGAAATTTGCAGTTTCATAAAAAATATCAATTCCGAATATCGTTCGAAAAAATGTTCGTTCCCAGTTGGAATTTTCTCGACAATTCGATTTTCACAAATAATTTTTCCATGTCCATTTATCTTTGACTTTTGACATTTTTCAGTTCTTCCGCTCCGTCATACGCTTCTGTTGCTTTCAAAATCAAACTTCTTCTGAAAAAATGTACCAAACATTTTCAATGTTTCACAAAAACAATTTTTATAATTTTTTTCCATAGCTTTTCGATAATAAGGAAATCAAAAAATGTAACAGTTTCGAAAAAAAATCAGTGAAAGTTGCATCGTTTTTAGATGTTTCTGATGCTTGATCAACTGGAATTTCATACAAAAAAGTTTTTTTTTGTTATATATTTTTCAGCCACAAAAAATTTAAATCCTCAACGTTTTGGGATTATATTTCCTAAAAAATTGAGGAAAAAGCTTCAGTTTCACAAAACTTTTATATCTACGAAAGTCAAAATTTTTTGATACCGGTAGAAATTTCGCCTCCAAATATTTTTTTTCATCTCAAAACTTTTTTTTCCAGTTTCAAAAAGTCTCTATAATCCGAAAATTCACTATTTTTTGCTCACTCAAAAAATTTGCTTGCCAAAAAAAATATTTTTTTTGTCAACAAATTTTATCCTCTTGACCACTAAAAACTTTGCATAATCCATTTAATCAAATTATCCAAATTTCCATTATTTGTCCCTTTTTGCGTCATTCCCTTCCCAAAAATACTCTTCCCCCCTCAAAAAATTCTTTTTTTTCGCACTTGAAACACTCTTCAAAAGTGGGCGTGGCCTATGTCTAGGCTCCGCCCCCTTTCCAGCTAAGCTCCGCCCACTTTTCAGGTATATTTAAACCTCGAAAAAAATCAAAGAAAACAACAAAAAATATGCATTTCTTGGTCGCATTTTTCGTCATTTCTGTCGTTTTTGGGCAAGAAACACCCGAAAAATTGCTGCAAAACCTCGAAACTCTGCAAAAATCGCAAATTCGAGTGCTCCGCGAGCTCGAAATGGCTCTCGACTCGGAATTTTTTGATCTACCGGATTTGGACGAGCACGGAGCCATGATACGGACCCGTCGGACCGGCGACAAGCAACACATTTGTGGATCACGTATCAATGCGGCGGTTCAGAAGATTTGCGACGGGAAGTGTGATACGCTGAGCCCGAAATTTGTGCCTGATGGTGAGTCGCAATTTTCCATTAAAAAATTTTTTTAACTAAAAAATTTTTCAGTCGGTATTGGCTCACACTGTTGCTCCAAGAAATGCTCAATGGACGAGATCAAGGACTTTTGTTGTCCATAGATCTATGGATCCATAGATCTATGGATCTATGGGCCATAGAACCAAGGATCTACGCGACACAAACTACGAGTATAAAGCCAACTTTTTTTCTTCATCGTCAGTGTATATTTATTTTTTTGTATCTCATGTGTGATGGGCAAAGCCTTTGTTTTTGATATGTAAATAAACCTGTTTTTTCATATGAAAGTGTAGATTTTGGCTGAAAAATTCCAGATTTCGAGGTTTTGGAGCAGTTTTTGGTGCTGAAAGTGGGATTTTCAGACAAAAAATTAGTGTTTCAAAAACTTTTGATATCATGAAAGTTATCACTTTAATGTTTCCAATTGCTTCTTCTCAATAGATTAAAGATTCTGAAAATCAGAAAAATTCCGCTGGAATTTCGATTTTCAGACAAGGATTTAGCTAGAAATCAAGTGTTTTCAGCCAAAAAAAATCGAAATGGAAAAAAATTTTCAACAAAAATTCGCGTTTCAGATATTTTTCGTTATGATGAAAGTGATATTCAGTTGATAAACTTCTTTTGCAAATCAAAAAAGGTGGAATTTTTCATTTTCAGATAATTTTTCCAGACTGGAAAAAGGACTTTCCCACAAAACTTGAGACTTCTGATAATTTCCTGTAACAGATATGTTTTTTGTTGCGAACCTGAGTTTTTTTGGTTAATTTATCCTTCAGTTTCGATCGAACTTATGAAAATAGTTTTAGATAATTTTTTGCCCCAAAATTTGCTGGAAATCCTGTTTTTGGGCACTTTTTGATGCTGAAAATCGGATTTTCAGTCAAAAATTGGGGTAAACTGAGATTCCCGGGCAATTTTACAATGAAAAAAAACATGTTTCAAGCAAATTTTACAAATATATATCAGAACTGAACTTCGGTTTATCGAGGAAAAATTTCGCAAAAATTCTATAAAATTAATTTCAGGCAACTTTTTCATTGCTGAGTATCGGATTTTCAGCCAAAAAATGACTGAAAATCTCGATTTTCAGCCAAAAACTGTCTAGTTTCCCATTGACTTTTTGACCAAAAGTACATCTTTTCCAGTTTTGATCTACGCACATTGATGTATATATTTTCAGACAAATCTAAAAGTACAACAATTTCAGACAATATTTATGGAGTTTCAGCAAATTAGTGCACACAAAAAATCGTCTTTTCTGGTACGAAAATTGTCTGAAAATCGGAGTTTCAGAAAATATTTTTCCGGGATTTTCAGATTTTCGGAAAATTTTCAACCAAACCCGACTTATCTGGACTTAACTTTTACCCAAATCCAACAAATTTTTTGCCTATATTTTCCTTGGTGTGGCAAAAAATAAAATCCTAAAGATCGCCTTAAAGGTCTTCTGAAAAGAAATGTGTCATGTTGTTGTTTGTCTGGAATTGCAGATATCTATGTATGACGTGGCATAGAACCGGAGGTGGACACAACTCCCCGATGGATATCGGGTTGATAAACAAATAACAATAATTGTGAATACAATTGTACGATATACCCACTAGTGTAAATATCATCATCAACATCCCACGGTTCTATGAATCATGGGGGGATTCATAGATTCATAGATTCATAGATTCATAGATTCATAGATTCATAGATTCATAGATTTATAGATTCATAGATTCATAGATTCATAGATTCATAGATTCATAGATTCATAGATTCATAGATTCATAGATTCATAGATTCATAGATTCATAGATTCATAGATTCGTAGATTCATAGATTCATAGATTCAAAGATTCATAGATACATAGATTCATAGATTCATAGATTCATAGATTCATAGATT
Source organism: Caenorhabditis uteleia (assembly GCA_963573275.1). Lineage (NCBI taxonomy): Eukaryota > Metazoa > Nematoda > Chromadorea > Rhabditida > Rhabditidae > Caenorhabditis > Caenorhabditis uteleia. The sequence goes on from OY752134.1 coordinate 1,597,406, forward strand.
CATAGATTCATAGATTCATAGATTCATAGATTCATAGATTCATAGATTCATAGATTCATAGATTCATAGATTCATAGATTCATAGATTCATAGATTCATAGATTCATAGATTCATAGATTCATAGATTCATAGATTCATAGATTCATAGATTCATAGATTCATAGATTCATAGATTCATAGATTCAAAGATTCATAGATACATAGATTCATAGATTCATAGATTCATAGATTCATAGATTCATAGATTCAAAGATTCATAGATACATAGATTCATAGATTCATAGATTCATAGATTCATAGATTCATAGATTCATAGATTCATAGATTCATAGATTCATAGATTCATAGATTCTCGAGTTCTATGATTCTATGCTCCATAGAATCATAGACATGTTTACCAGACGTCATCTTACATACATTTTCAATCAAAATCCAATTAAAACTGGAACAAACACAATGACCACATATTTTGTGGTCCATAGATACAAAAATGCTTTTAGACATAGATTAGTCATTTCTATGACATATTTGGTATCATGTGGTTGTGCGAAATTTTTGTCAGATAAACAAAATATGATGATAAAAATGAGGAAAAGGGAGCATAGATCTGATTTGAGTTCCGGTTTGGGTGTTAGGTTGAGATCTATGGGACCATAGAATCATAGATTCACTGTTTCATAGAACCATAGAATTGTGGAATTATAGTTGAAAATGATCGCTGTATGCATGCATAGAACTATTCAAAGTGAGATGAGCAGAGGCATAGAACCGCATAGAACCATAGATATCAACATATCGTGGATCATAGAACTATCATTTCTGAAGGTCGAGATTGGAAGCTATCATAGATCCATAGAACTTTAAAAACCTGAGTCATAGAATCATAGAACTTAGGCCACGTTGATTCATAGATCTATGGAACTTCATAGAACTTGGTCATAGAACCATAGAATTCGATTCATGTTGATACTGATAATCATAGAACTCTGCCATAGAATCATAGAACTTGAGTTACCATGATTCCTAGATTCATAGAACTATGCCATAGAATCATAGAACTTGAAGTATGTTGATTCATAGATCCGTTGAAAAGCCGAGTGCATTTAAAGAAGTCATAGAACTTTCATAGATTCTATGAAACAGAAATTCATAGAACCATAGAACACCAAATACTTCATAGAACTCTATATTTTCAAGTCCACCCACTTTATGATCTATCTATCCACGGATAAACCCGAGACCCAAACACAAAAAATTCTATGCTATAATCTATAATTCTATGAATCCCACACATCATAGAATCAAAAATAGGGAAGGATTGTTTTTTGCGTATATACTTAGATTATCCATATAACACCCACCCTCTCCCAAAAATGGTCAACAAGTACAAAAAGTTGATGTTTGTCTGAAAGGAGAAGGAAGTGATAGGGGTACTGTAGGTTCTATGGCTTGCCATAGAACTTTGAAATTTCAATTTGAAACCGTATGTTTCATGACAAGCTAATTGGATTAGGATATGTGTCGTTGTTTCTATGGTCAGTCAAGTGGTGTCTATGAATCATATTAGGGAAAATGAGGGATCTATGAATCTATGAATCTATGAATCTATGAATCTATGAATCTATGAATCTATGAATCTATGAATCTATGAATCTATGAATCTATGAATCTATGAATCTATGAATCTATGAATCTATGAATCTATGAATCTATGAATCTATGAATCTATGAATCTACGAATCTATGAATCTACGAATCTATGAATCTATGAATCTATGAATCTATGAATCTATGAATCTATGAATCTATGAATCTATGAATCTATGAATCTAGGAATCTATGAATCTATGAATCTATGAATCTATGAATCTATGAATCTATGAATCTATGAATCTATGAATCTATGAATCTATGAATCTATGAATCTATGAATCTATGAATCTATGAATCTATGAATCTATGAATCTATGAATCTATGAATCTATGAATCTATGAATCTACGAATCTATGAATCTACGAATCTATGAATCTATGAATCTATGAATCTATGAATCTATGAATCTATGAATCTATGAATCTAGGAATCTATGAATCTAGGAATCTATGAATCTATGAATCTATGAATCTATGAATCTATGAATCTATGAATCTATGAATCTATGAATCTATGAATCTATGAATCTATGAATCTATGAATCTATGAATCTATGAATCTATGAATCTATGAATCTATGAATCTATGAATCTATGAATCTATGGATATGGTGTCATAGATCCATAGATCTATGACACCTTAAACATGCCTAATCACACGACATCCTGTTTATCCTGCGTATCTATGTTTAGTCACTAGGTCATATATATTAGTGCACATTTTCACACACTTCTTAAGTGTGTGAGGGTGTCATAAGTTTGAGGTTTGGTGTAAAAGTTCACTTTTTTTTCGTCCTTCACGTGAACTTTTTGTATCTATGCTAACTTTTGAGCCACGTAGTATAGGGGTCAATTCAATAAATATAGTCATTCATCAAGCGAAAAAGTTTGAGAAATGGTGAGTTCTATGGTTCTATGAAATTCTATGGCATAGAATCTTTTCCAGAGAACACAGCGAAAAAGAACATATGAAGATTTAACATCGGTTCTACCACCATGGATCGCCATCTGGATGATTGTATCGGCGTTTATCCGCACATTGGGCGTTATTCATCAAACATATCAAGGAAACGCTGATGATCCGAATCGATTCTTGGCCAGGACGTTGTTTGTTGGATGTGAGTTTTGGCATAGAATTTCATAGAACCTGGAAAATAGCTAGATCTATGAATTTTATTGCATAGAATTTTGCTTTGAAGAAATTCTATGGTGGATGTTTAGCATAGATCTTTGCCTTGATATCATTGAAGTCATAAAACAGCGGGAGTAGAAGAAATAACATAGGTTTTCGAATTTTCATTCATAGAACTTGTACTCGAAATAGTAAAATCTATGGTATATCCATAGAACTTTATTTTCTTGGGGAAAATCTGCCATATAACCCTTTGAAGTTTATAGGTTCTATGAATGAAGTACCATAGATCTCCAAATTTTCAGTCATAGAACTTGGCAAATAGTTAGATCTATGGCATAGAATTTCATAGATCTAAGTAAACTTGATTGATTCAGTGGCATAGAATCCATAAAACTCATAGAATTTGAAATTAAGCATAGAACAACACGCACATGCATACTAACATAGATCTTCCAAATTCCAGTCATAGAACTCTGGGTATAAACAGGAAAGTCTATGAAATTTCTAGCATAGAATTTTGATAATCTATGAGAAATCAAAAATTTTAGTATCATAGAATCCATAGAACTTGACCTGATGATCCATAGAACTTACAAAACTTTGAAAAAAAAAACATAGATATTCCTATTGTATAGAATTTCTATGAATCATAGATCTTTATATTTCCATCCATAGAACTTCTGCTAGGAACAGTAAGATCTATGATATATATGCATAGAACACTATCATAGAGCCATAGATCCATAGAACTATATTCATAAAATCCAATATTTCCAGTCAACACCTACGCCCTCGACCGTCGATTCAGTGCCGATGTCGCCGACTTCTCGCTCAACTTCACCCTCATCCAAATCTTCGAGTGCATCCTAAACCTATCCACCGTCGGATTGAGCTTCGCCCGCTCCCGTCACACAATCCCAATGGCATTCGGCCTGAATGTGATGACACTCTATCGCTCGATTATGTTTATGACATTTGTATTGATCAATAATATATCGACACCCGCAATTTATGGCGTTTGGTATACATTCATCGTTTATTGGATTCCAAATGGTTTGTGTTATTTGATATTTGATATGGGGTTGATATTGTTTATATTATGGAGTGGGGGAGTATAAAAGAGGCATAGAACTTCATAGAATCATTTATTCGTATTCATAGAACTGATATTCATTGACTATATATTCTATAGTTCATCTAGGATCAGCTATCGGTGGAGATATAATTCAAATTACCGAGCTGCCTTAGATGAACTTGAGAATTATGAGGTCATCGATTCATAGATCCATAGAACTTGAAATTCATAGAACCTGAGATACATAGAACCTAATTATCAGAAAATCATAGATCCATAGAACTTGAGATGAATATCAACATAGAACTTTAGATTTGTTGAGCCATAGAACCAGCTCTACATAGAATCATAGAACGTCAGATCCATAGAACTAGATATACATAGAACCTAAGTGATAGGCAATCATAGAACCATAGAACTTGATTTTTGTATAGTCATAGAACCTAATATATTTAAAATCATATAACTAGTATTCCATAGAAACGTATGACTTGATAGTGTATGAATTTGGTAACCATAGAACTTGATACTTATAGAACCATAGAACTTGAGATCCATAGAATACTGATATCCATGTAGTCATAGAATTTCGTGTTCATAGAATTGGATATTCATAGAACTATGAAACTAGTAAACTATAGATCCTTGCAATTCTAGATGCGCAACATTCCATAGAATCATAGAATTTAGGAGACATAGAACTGAAGAATCATAGAACCCTAGAATCATAGAACCCTAGAAATGTATGTTCATAGAACTTGATATACATAGAACTTGAAAATCATAGATTTTCACGCTCATAGATATATGGACCATATATTCAACAATATATGAAACTAGGAAACTCCAGAATTTGAAATTATGAAAATCATAGAACTTGAGAATCATAGAGTTTCAGAAACAGAATCAAAAAATCATAGAACTACGAAACTATAATCCCATAGAACCATAGAAACTATTATTCCATAGAACCATAGAAACTCATAGTTCCCATCTTCCAGTTCTATGGACCCTCATCCCATTCCTGGTCATCGCCACCCTCTGGAACCAGCTAGCAATTCCATCGGCCGTCGTCCACAAATACATTCAACATCGTCATCGTTGTCTTGGTGACTTGAAATTTATCGCGGAAAAGATCGAATGAATAATACTTTTTATGTGTGTGTTTTTTTTGTGTGTTATGATAAATAAATGTGATATTTTTATTGATAAGGGCAACTGATATGATATGAGATTAGAAAGTCAGAAGCGGAAACATTTGACGAACTATTTTGGAGGGGATTATTGTTGTTTGTTTGGTGTTGAAATGTGGAAAAAGGGATGAGAAGACGCAGAGAGATATTTGTTGCTGTTGCATAATATGGATAAATGGGAGAAAATTTTTTTGAGAGTATGCTTGCGTTGTGGTCTGAGTATATTATTGAAAAGTGAGAAAAGGCATGGTTTACAGCTATTTGAAGATGTTTTTGAGATATTTTCAGATTCTTCGAAAGTATTTCCAGCCAATTTTCAAATTGGGTAATGTCACAGGAGTTGATTTTATTACATTTTTTGGATTATTTTTTTGAAAATCACACGATGGAGACAGTGGGTTTTTAACACTATGTTGATTTTTCAGTTCAATCTGAAACTGGCACTTGATTCAATATTCAATGCCACAATTGACACACAAATTTTGTGTAAAAATGGAGCACAAAATTTCAATATGAGAAGTGGAAAATAATGAAACGTTTGAAAAACTGATTTTTCTCTGCTTCAAGAAGCACTTTCAGATGTACTCGAGTAATATGCCATTGTTGGAACGGACATTTTCGAACTTTTTTTTTTCAAAAATAATAATTATTCAACTTTTTGTTTCAAAACATTGTTAGTCTGATTGATAAGATGTGATTTTAGAACAAAATATTTCAGCGAATCAACTTTTGAATTTTTCTTGGGAGTACTCAAGATAAGACAGTGCTAGAAAATTTCAAGATTTTTTTGTGATATCGCCAGTCACCTCGTCAATTTTTAATGTTTCGAGTATCACTATTGTGGATCATTTTAGTTCAGTTGATATTGAATAAATGTCGACGCTTTTGATCGTTAATCAAATTTTTTATAAACTTGAAAGCTGAAATTCGTACGAAGAACTGATACGCCTGGAAAACAAAGACTATATTGTCTAATTGAAATCGTAAAAATTTTTTTTGGGAAACAGTTTTGCAATTTCAAGAATTTATTAATAAAAGCTTAGAAGTAAAATTATTGTTTCATTGTGTTTCTTCCATTGACTCCAAAAACCCTGAGAACCTCTTGATATACACCTCGATAATACATTGTTCGTTCCTCCATTGTATCCGCAATCTAGATATATTTTTTCACATAAGATAAGTAGTTCAAAAGATAGAACCTTCTGAATTTTTTCAACAATTTCCGGCGGGCAAAACTTGGAGCTTCTGTACACCTTCATGATACATTGATGCAGCTGGACGAAGTATCCGTGTGAAAATTGTTCATGTGCTTTCTCAGCTTCGAACTTACAGTCCCTGATACTTCTTTGGTTCTGCAAATTTTACTACTGTAGCATGGAGTACTGTAGCTCTTTTTTGATCTACCATATATGAGCAAAACTTACATTCTCCATACATGGCCACAAAGTTCTATCGAACTCGATCCGTCTCTTGTCTTCTTTCACACGATGAAGATGAATGAGAGCTTTTCTCTGAACAAAACTCCAATTACATGGAGCCACCTTATTGCAGGTGTTGATATATTGAAGTTGTCGATCGATTTCGTTTATTTCCAATTGATCAACCTCGTAGATTTCAGTCATATTGGTTTTGATACCTTGGGCCTGGAAGTTGTACATATACATTAGATAAGTTTTTGATGGATTCACCTTGATACACTTTACATAGGCTGGACAGTTTTCTGAAAAACTGAAAACACCAATAAAGAAAAGGGGAAGGAGGAAGAGAAGCATTCTGAGAAGAATGATAGTTATGGAAACAAAACGGTATTTATACAAGAAAAATGTGATGATGAATGGTGATGACGAAACGGAAGTTATTGAATAGATAGGATGCACAATGGGACGGAATTCGTGACAATTGACAAGGAAGTGGAAATTTGATGAATAGTTTGGCCAGAGGAAAATTCCAGAATCATGTAGAAGACCTTGATTCAACGAAACAGTAACAATTTTCATATGATTTTCAATGAAGGTGAGTATGAGCTGTGAGCAATTTTTGAAAGTTTTATGGGTGTACAAGGCAAGACTATATCATTGGTAAGACGAATGTTATCTGTACGATTTTTTGGGAATTGAAAGATGGATTCTAGGGTTTTCAGATTGATACAACCGATTGATTTATCGATTGGATAATGTACATTTCTATCAGTTATACCAACTTGAGGAAACAGTAATATTTTATACGGATGCACTAAATCAATTAAACTTATGTATCAAACTGGTAAAATCATTAGCAATTTCCACTAGTCGAGGTTTTTTTTTCAGATTTCATACATTTTTTAGTTTACTAGTATGGTACATTTTAAACTTTTTCAAATGGAGCATGACAGTACAGGTAAAATATACTTTTTATTCAAATATTATCATCAGTCAAGGTTCCGGTATTCAATTGGAGCTTTTCTGGATTTTTTCTGAAACTAAAAAAAAATCGTCAAATATCGTTTCAGAGTTTAGAGAATATATGCAATCGTAATCATTTATTATATCAGGAAGAAAGTCTCGAAAAAAATTATTGTTCCGGTCGGATTCGCCCATTGGCGCTGAACACCCTGAACACCTCCTCATGTGCCTTCCGATAAGCATTTTCTTGTTCTTCAGCTGTTAATAAAAGCTGAAAGAGGTCTCATTTCACAGAGTGGTCGCTTCTCTGAACCAACCTTCTCAATTTTGTCAACAATTTCCGGTGAGCAAAACTCCGATTTTCTGACCACTTTCATTGCACACTCGTGAAAATAGACATAGTATTCATGACTTCCTTCCCGATAAAGTCGACGGGCATTGAAATCACAGCTTTGGCCTTCTTTTTCGTTCTGAAAAAAATGAGTCTGCAACATGTGATGGCTGTGATATGATCTACCGATCTTTAAGTGAACAAAACATACATGTTTCAGACATGACTGTAAGCTTTCATCTAATTCGATCTGGTGTCTGTCTTTTTTCACAAAGAAGAGGTTCACTAAAGCACTTGTCTGTATCTCAGACAAATCACAAGGAGTGTCGCGATGACAATATTTGATAGTTACAAGTTGGTATAGGATTTTTTGAATGTCCAATGCACGGACTTCAGATAGAGTAGTCAGGTTAGTTTTTACACCATTGGCCTGTCAATGAAATAATGATGCGCATTAGATAAGTTTACCTGGATTTACCTCGATACACTTTGTATAGGCTTGACAGTCTTGTCGGTGACTGGAAACGCCGATGAAGAGAAGGGGAAGGAGGAAGAGAAGCATTCTGAAATGAATGATAGTTATGAAAACAAAACGGTATTTATAGGAGAAAAAATGTGATGATGAATTGTGATGACGAAACGGAAGTTATTGAAATGATGGAAAGCATAATGGGAAGGAATTTGTGACAATTGACAAGGAAGTGGGAATTTGATGAATAGATTGGTCGAATGAAAATTTGAGAATCACCCAGAAACCTTGATTTAAATAATTTAGAACCAAAAAAACAGTGAACATTTCCATAGGATTTTCAATACTTCTGAATATGAGACAAATATCATTTGTACGGCTTCCGGGAATGTTGAAAGATGGATTCTGAGGTTTTTGGATTGATATGACATTCGGCAGTCTTCTACAATCGAGGACCGAAAAAAATATCGAGGACCTAAAAATAAAATCGAGGACCGAGGACCGAACTGATAAAATACCATACAAAAAAGGCCTTTCGGTCCTCGATTTTATTTTTCGTTCCTCGATTTTTTCTTTCGGTCCACGATTCTAGAACAGTGCCTGACATTCTTTATGAACGATCAATCTAGTAGATGGTTTATATTTCTATCAGTTATACCATCTTGAGGAAACAGTAATAATTTATACGGCTGCACTAAATCAATTAAAGTTATGTATGAAAATGGTACGGTCATTAGTATCTTCCAATAGCCAATGTTTTTTTTCATCATGATCGATAAAGCGTGCATTTCACAATTTCAATAGAACAATACATTAGGCTTCAATGATTTTATTGTTAGTATATCTCTGCGTACCATTCATGAAAATAAATCGCCAAATAAAAACAATGAAAGAAATGTATCATGTAAACACAAAAATGAATCACTCCTAGTGTATTCCGTATGAGGTGCTGAAAACTCTGACCACCTCCTTTTCTGCATTACGAGAAGCTTTTACTCGTTCTTCAAGTGTTGATGAGATCTGAAAAAAAACTCATTTCACTGAACTGTTGCTAATCTGTACCAACCTTCTCAAATTTTTCAACATCTTCAGGTGTGCAAAATTTCGAGTTTCTGATCACATTCATTGCACACTTGCGCAAGTGGACATAGTATTCATGTCCTTCTAGCATATGATCTTCACAGCGTCTGGTTTCTTTCTCGGTCTGCAGCTGTATTTTGATCTATTGTAGTAGATACAACACTTACCTTTTGATAACATGGCGTATTCTCTTCTAGTTCAATCCTATGCTTTTCTTGTTTCACAAGTAAAAGATTCATAAGAGCAGATTTCTGAACCCCAGCCAAATCACAAGCAATGTCACGATGACAATTTTCTACTGTAACAAGTAGGTCTTTGATTGTATCAGTTCCCCATGCATAGACTTTCGGTATTTCATGCGTTTTTGGGATGATACCACCGGCCTGAAAATTGTAAAATGTACACAATGAATAGATTTGTCTAGATTTACCTGTAGGCACTTTCTATAGGCTGAACAATCATCTGAGAGACTGAAAACGCCAATGAAGAGTATAGGAAGGAGGAAGATAAGCATTCTGAAAAGAATGAAATTTTAGAAACCAAACAGTATTTATAGGAAATATATGTGATGATGAATTGTGATGACTAAACGGAAGTCATTGTATTGTCACAAACGGCAACAAAGAAAAAACTGAATAATAGTGTTATTGTTGTTTTTGAAAACAAAAACATTGCACTGTCAACAGATATTCTGAAAATTTTTCGGAAAAAAATAAAAATTGTTTTTTCTAATTCTTGTGTACTCATGAAAAATATAGAAGTTTGTATTCGTTCTTAAAAAATTAATAAGCACGACTTTTTGTCGAATCAGTGCCGAAAACCTTGAACTTGTCAATTTGGGTCATCTCATTCTGGAATAATTCCTCCATCTGAAAAAATTAACATATTTAAGTTTTGATTCACAATAAACTCTTCTAAACTTCGAAACGTCTTCTGTAGTACATGACATTGATTTGGAAGCGGCACTGAAAACACACTCAATGTATTTGGGCAAATCGTCAATTCGCTTGGATGGATTGAAGAATGAATTGCAGCAGTTTTCGAATTCGATCTTATTCTAAAATTTGATCTACCAACTACAATATCTCTGTTCGTGTGAATTTCGAGAGAACATAATTGTACCGTTTCAAAGAAAAATAATGCATTTCATAACTTTGTGCTTTTTTAGTATGGCTAACTCAAACACCATAAATCATTGTTTCATTAGAAGTAAACATAAAAGTAAACATATCTGCCACAAAAAAAAATAAAGTCAACACAATGATTATATCAATTCAAATTGTTATTGTTCTTGGCACTGAAAACTCTAAGCACCTTCTCCTGTGCATTCCGATAGGCGATGTCTCGTTGTGCAGATGCTAATGAGATCTGGAACGAATTTCTCATTTCGTTTAGTTATCATTTTTTAGACCAACCTTCTCAAGTTTTTCAACAATCTCCGGTGTGCAGAACTTCGAATTTCTGATCACATTCATTCCACACTCATGCAAGTACACATAGTATTCATGACTTTCTTCCCGATAAAGACGACGAGCGTTGAATTTACAGCTTCGAGTTTCTTCCTGAGTCTGAAAATCAAATTTTCTGGAGTATAGGGTACCGAAGTATCTATTTGATCTACCGATGATCTACAGTAACTCAAGAGAGCATAACTTACATTTTCGGTGCATGGCCATAAGCTTTGATCAGATTCAATCTTTTGTCTTAATGTTTTGGCAAACAAGAGGTCCATCAGAGCACGTTGATGATTTCCAGCCAGACCGCAAGAAATTCTACTATGACAATAATCGATAGCAACAAGTTTCTGTTTGATTTTTTGGATATCCAATACAGTGACATCAGATAGAGAAGTCAAGTTGGTTCTGACATCATTTTCCTGGAAGTATCATGATTTTGTACATTAGAAAATTTTGAGACGGATTTACCTCGATACACTTAGCATAAGCTGGGCAGTCTTGTTGTTGACTGAAAACGCCGATAAAGAGAAAGGGAAGGAGGAAGAGCATTTCTGTTAGTATGACTTCAAACTTTGATAGTAGGTATATATAGAGGAGAAGCGTGATGACAAATTGTGATGACTAAACTTGAGTTATTGTATTGTGGCAACGATGAAAAAAGCAGAACAATAGTTTTTGCTGTTGTTGTTGTGCTTTAGAAATGGATGATGTTGTTTGTTCTACGAACCAGTCACCTTTGTTCAATTTCACCAAAGTTACAAAGATGACATATTCTTAGACTTTTAAAATGTATGTTTTATTGCTCAAACTCATTTATTCAAACTAAATCCCAGTTCCCCCCAATGCTCTTGATAGCTTCATCAATATAGTGAATTCCATCTACATAGCGTTGTCCGTACTGTAAATCTAATACTTATCATCTATGACCATAATATCACTCTAACCTTGAGAATATTTGCTGTCTCCTCATCAGTGCAAAACGCCGATTCAGAATTTTTGTCAGTCATGCAAGTACGAAAGTGGTCATCTCTTTTTTCCTGGTAGCAGCTCACCATGTCCAATAAAGCCTGCAAAATCGATTCTAGTAGATCAGAAAATGTTCAAAGCTTACAGTCGGCCAACATTTATTTGCTCCAGTAGTGAAATGCTTGATCGCCTCATTTCCTAAAGAGATTTTATCCAAAATCATCTGATGTCTGGTTCGAAGCTTGCAAACTGACTGCTTATCACACTTTTCCATTAGAGCAATATCATTTTTGATAATAGAGCTGTCCAGGTCCCGAACACTTTTGTGGGATGCATAGCGCGTCGGGACATCATTTATCTAAAAATATTCATGTTCAGTGCCTTCAAGCGTTTTCAACACCTTCAAGCAAGTGAAGTATGGCTCACAGGCAGGCTCAATTTGATCTGGAGTTGGAGGAGTGGGAAATGACCATGGAATCCAGTCAATAGGATGACTGAGGACACCAACGACTAGAAAAGCAAGAAGAATCAGAACCATTTTTTGAAGAATGATGTTGGTCGAAAGTTTTTAGTGTCATTTATATGGAAGAAATTATGATATCATATTGTCGATGACAAACAAAGTTTTGAATATGAATGGAAAAGCGGAACGCTTGGGAGGACAGTCATTCTTAGAAATTTTTTCGATGACATGTGCTCAGAGGATCGTTATGAAAAATCTTATATAACTTTCCCATACAACTTTCCAGTACAAGTTCAAAAAACACATTACTCATTACATTTGACCTATACACAATATGTGTCAAAATTCACACATCATCGTATCTACCACCCTCCGTATCTACTCTCTAACTTTATCGATTTTTCACCAGTTATTTACCTATCATTTTATTACAAATTCTTTATTGGTTTAGTAAAAAAAAGCGTTAAAACTTGCAAGGATTCATCTACGGATGAGACTCAGTCCCTCGATACACCTAGGATTCGAATTCTGACGTTTCGTAAGTGTATCGTTTCGAAAAAATTTTCCACGTTTTTTGTAGTGAAATACCGTAGGTGTATCAATCCCTCATGTCGTCTAGATATTTGAGTCGAAACGACCACGCTTTAACTCTTCACTGACTTTCTATAATTGTCTTTATGTTTTTTAATCTTCTTCATAATCTACTCATTTATTATCAGTATCAAGATCTCAATTCGAATTTTCATTTTTGATGTTATCATTGTATTTTTGTGATTTCCAGCACTCTCTCAAATGTATAAAATCATTTATCAAAAATCAAAGTCATTTTAAGAGTCAGCGTTGCCAAAAACTTCGATAGCTTCTTCAATATACTGAATTCCATCTGCAACACGTTTTCCATACTGAAAATCAATTTTTTTCCTCTAAGACCATAATCTGACTCTAACCTCAAGTATCTTCCCAGCCTCCTCATCAGTGCAAATCTCCGACTGGCGCGCTTTGTCAGCCATACACCTAACATATGGATAATCTTGCTTGCTCGAGTAATATGAAGCACAATTTGTCATTTCATATGCGACCTACAAATGACTTGGTGAATCAGTAAAAAATGTTTCGGAGCTCACACTCATCACACAATCCTTCAACTCAGTGCGGAAAGGCTTGATCGCCTCATTTACAACGGAAACTTGCTCCAGAATCATATGGTGTCTGATGGCGAGCTCACAGGTGTACAATGTATTGCACGTTTCCAATAGAAGAATGTCATCTTTGGTGATCGAGCTGTCCATGTGCAGGACTTTTCCGAACGAGGTGTAACGTGGTGCGATACCGATGTTCTGAAGTTGTATCAATTTGTGATGGTTCGAAGATTTGGAGTACCTTGACACAAATCAAATACTTGTCACAGCTGGCAGATTCAACTGAACCTGGAATCGGATCTGGATCGTTTCTTGGAAAACTGGGTCCAGAATCCGATTCGATTGGGTGACTGAATACAGCAACGGCTAGAAGAGCAAGAAGAATTGGTACCATTATCAGAAAAATGATGATAGAAGGAAAAAATTGAGACTATTTATATCGAAGAAATGATGATAATATGTATATTGTTGATGATGACAGGAGAAGTTTTGAAAATATATTGAGGAACGAAATATTTGAGGAAGATATTTATGTGTAGTTTCATCGATAGATTGGAAAATATTCATACTTTTTGGTATATTTTCGGAAAGTGAAAACTAATATTTTCGAGAAAATATGGAAGTTTTATGTGTACTGTAGCCTTACTGTAGTTTCATGTGTGTAATATCACGCGGTGTACTGTAGAATACTATAGATTTACTTGATTACAGTTTTTTTTTACTATGAAATCATTGTTTCATATCAGTGGGAATTGATTCAAAAATCTGGCGCAGTTGATCTTGATTCGATCATCAAGAATTTTTCAATTTCAAAAAAAGTCTCAATTTGACAAAAATATTCATTCAAAGCAAAAAAAACATTCACAAATTAGCGTTCCCAATGTCCTTGATAGCTTCATAATAATAGTGTACTCCATCTGTTATGGGTTTTCCATACTAAAAGTTCAACTATGCATATATTTTCTGGGCCATTCATACCTTTTGAATCTTTTGAACATCTTCATCAGTACAAAAGTCTGATTTCAAAGCCTTCACAATCATACAGCTCAAACGCACGTATTCAACAACATCGGAGTATTTTTCGACACATTCCTTAACTTGCGGTTCGATCTGAAAATAAATAGGTGGATCAAAAATATTTTGGACTCACATTTGTTAGACACTCTTTCAAATCAGTAGTGAAAACAGTTACGGCATGTTTCGCGTCATAAATTTTTTCTAGAATGGCTGCATGTCGGGTGCCAAGCTCACAAGGAGCGTGAGCCATACATCCGTTGATTCGCATCATGTCCCATCTGACAGTCAACGCCTCTAAATGATTGATACTACTCAGAGAAGTGTACCGCGGAGCAATTTCATGGTTCTGAAAATATCACGTTTCCATGTTTCGAATATGATATAGCACTCACTTTGATACAATTAATGTACTTCTGACATTCTTCAGATTCGGCGTCGATAGGAATAAAGGCTCCGAAGACCAGAAAAGTTAGAAAAATTGCAAGCATTCTCGGGGAATGATGATAGATGGAAAGTTGATCGGACGGTTTATATGGAGAAGAAATGATGATGCATGTTATGATGACAGAGCAAGTTTTGAAAATATATGAAGCGAAAGATGTTGAGGGAAAATAGTTTAAGAACCGCTGTGTATATATTTGAAGACTTTTTTATTCGAAAACAATCATCTTATTTCAGTTTGGCATGTTTTCGGAGAATGAAACAGGAAATTATCAGGGAGGTTACTGTACCCTTTTTACCAGTGTACTGTAGATTGAATTTCAATCCAAAGTTTTTGAGATAGATGCATATGGTGATTTTTCGAGTGAAATATAGTATTCTTACACTTCATCATATAAAAAGGTTTATTCATCGAAATGAAATACAAATAATGTACAATAACAACGCGGAAAATCACATAACCAGAAAAAACCCAAGCCAAAATCAGTTTCTCACAAAAATGAAAAATATTTGGTACGCCGAAAAAAAGCAAAAATCATTTCAGAAAAAAAATTTCAAGCCAATGTCATTTTACAAATTAGCGTGTCCAATCTGCTCAATAACATCACTACTCCAACGTTTGACATTGGAAGCCATCCATTTATACTAAAAACCAAGTTTTTTTTGGAATCATCAGAACTCACTCAAACCTTATGAATATTCTCAATATCCTCTTCAGTACACTTTGATGATTTGAGTGCCTCTTGGGCCATGTAATCAAAAAATTGATCACTAGTCTCATGGACCGGGAATTTGACGTTTGGTTTTTCCAGCTAAAGAATTGAAAAGTGGCAGATCAACGTGATAGACTTACACTTGATACACATGTTTTCAACTCAACTATAAAGTTGTCGACAGCTTTCTTCGCGGCATAAAGTCGATCCAATGTTAATAAATGGATATTACCAAGCTCACAGGCCAATTGTCGATTACACTCTTCGAGTTGATTTATATCATTCTGGACATCCTCGCTACTCCAATGTTTGAGCTGAATTCTTGTGATGTAGCGCGATGAAATACCACTGCGCTGCAAATATTCAATTTCAGAGACACCAAAAAAGTTGTAGTACTCGCCTTGAAACATTTGATATACTCTTGACAATCGTCAGATTCAGCTTCGATGGGAATAAAGGCTCCGATGGCCAGAAAAGCAAGAAGAATTTGGAGCATTTTCAGAGAAATGATGATTGATGGAAAGTTTATTTGACATTTTATATAGAAGAAATGATGATGCATATTGTTGATGGAGGGAGCAAAGTTTTGAAAACATGCGAGGCGAGAAATGTTTGTGGGCAAACAGTTTTTAGAATCTAAATGAAAAAATTTCAATTTTAGTTTTTAGGTGAGTTTTTCGGATATATTGTAAGCATTACTATATAGACAATAATATTTATTCAATCTCAAATTCATTCACAAATTAGCTTGTCCAATTATCTCAACTGCATCTCTGTAAGATGAATATCCATTCACAATACGTGATCCATACTGAAAAAAACCAAATTTTCCAAATTTTGAATTTAGCACAAACCTTTTGGATTTTCTCAGTATCCTCAGCACTACAATGTTCCGATTCGGCTGATTTTTCTACCATGCAATCAAAAAAGGCACGCGCCTTATTTTCTTCTGTGTCAGGTTGTAAGTTGAACCACAGAGGGTAACAGTTGCCAGTTCGGAAAACAGTCGAATAACATTTCTTCGATTCCTTATCGGTCATTAGAGCATCTTTGGCAGTTTCTGATTCGTATAGACTATTCAAAATTTTATCATGATCGCCGGCCAGTTCACAAAAGTGTGGAGTGTTGCACATTTGAACAACCATCGTATCTTCGTAAACCGCTTTAGCATTCAGACTATACGGTTTGATATCCGTTTTGTAATGTGATGCAATACTGGTGTTCTGAACTAAGTTAGTTTTAAGATTCTCAAATAATCTGATTCACTTACTTTGAGGCAAGCCAAGTATTTCTGGCAGACTTCCGATTCAGGGGTGAAAACTCCACGATCTGCGCCAGTAACGGCATCGCTGGAACCAAACAATCCTACCGCCAGAAGAACGAGAAGAATTGTCATAGTTTCAGAAAAATGGTGTGTGATGAAAAAATGTTGAGACTATTTATATGCAAGGAGTGATGATATATGTTGATGATGACAGAGCAAATTTTGAAAATATATAAAGAAATAGAATGTTTGTGAAGACAGTCATTTTCAAAATGTTTTGGATGACGTGTTGTTTGGAAACAATGTACAATCTAACTGTAGCTACCGTATCTGCCATCAAAAAGCATGTTTCGAAAAATCATCTGAAAATTTTATTCGTCACAATATGAAAAACTATTCTGAGAAGTTTTTAAAATTTTGTTGAGTACTATTATTCCAGTAGACGTATCCAATTGCTACTGAATGGAGTACTGTAGCTACCGTATATTCGTTCTAAAAGCATTTTTCAAAAAAAAAAAACATAACTGTGTTTTGTGTGTCATGGTGTGAGAAAGTATCCAGCCAAATTTCATGCGAATCCATCAAGTATTTTTTGAGTTATTACAGTTAACGTATCCAATTCCTACAGAATGGGGTATTGTATATGGTATCTCTCTTGTAAGACCGTATCTCTCTTGTAAGACCATATTTCGAAAAATCATACTACGATTTGTTTGTCATGGTGTGAGGAGGTATCCAGTCAAATATCCACAAAATCCATCGAGTACTTTTTGAGTAATTCTAGTAAACGTATTCAATTTGAACTGAATGGGTACTGTAGCTACCGTATCTCCCTTCTAAGACCATATTTCAGCAAATCATAAATAAGTTCTGTTTGTGACAATATGAAAAAACATTTTGTGAAGTTTGAAGAGAATCCAACGAGTACTTTTTGAGTTATTCCAGTAGACGTGTCCAATTAGTATTAAATTGGGTACTGTAGCTACCGTACCAGACCATTTGTAGTCGAAAAAACTTTGTGAATGCGTAAAAGTATTTATTGATTTAAAATCAGATTCATTCATAAATCAGCTTTGCCAATGGCTTCAACAGCTACCTCAAAGTATTGCCCTGTATTAGCAATATGTCCTCCATACTGAAACATTTCAATTCATTCAAGATTTTTAAATCTTATCTCAAACCTTCTGAATCTTCTCGGTATCTTCTTCGGTACAATATTGTGATTCAACTGACTTCTGGGCCAAACAATCGAAGTATAAATGCTGTTTGTTCTCATTAGATCCCAGGAAATGAGATACACATGCGGATAAATGGTTGCCAAGCTAAAACATGAGAAATACTGGTAGATCACAAATATCTAGACTTACACTCAACAAACAGTTTCTCAATTCTGTATCTACCATGAAAGCCCGTGCAGCAGTTTTGACATTGTCAATGTTTTCCAAAATTTGCTGATGGTGGGCTCCAAGGCCGCAGGTGGTTGAAAGATCGTTGCATGTACGTACTTGGTCGATGTCCTCCTGGACAGTGGATTCAGTGAGGAATGCGATTTTGGCGTAATCGATGTAATGAGAGGAGATACCACTGTTCTGAAAAATTTTTACTTTCATAAAGCCGGAGCAGTTTATGATATACCTTGAGACAAGTGGAATATTCATCGCAGTCATCTGAACCAACTGGACCTAGTTCTAAAACCGGAATCAGAACACCAGCTCCAGGAATCGTTTCGATTGGATGACTGAAAGCACCGACGGCCAGGAATGCTAGAAGAATCGGGAGCATTTCGAGGGGAATGATGAGGGAAAGAAAGATGTGTCGACTATTTATACGGGGAGAAATGTTGATGCATATTTTCTGATGACACAACTTTTTGATAAAAAACATTGACGGAGGGAATGTTTTGGAGCCAGTCATTTTTGAAAATGATGCTATTTTTCAACAAATCGCGATCCATATTTTGGGATCGGTTTTTTTGAGCATAAGAAGTTAAAATCTTCCCTTCTGTCCATTTTATGTCTACATATTTCCAAGAGCATTTTCTACTTGCAAAAATGTTTTCGAATGCATAAAATGTTTATTTATTCAGAATCAGATCAATCTACAAATCAGCTTTTCCAATGGCTTCCACAGCGACCTCAAAGTATTCCAATCCATTAGCGATACGTCCTCCATACTTCTGAATCTTCTCGGTATCCTCCTCAGTACAATATTGTGATTCAATCGATTTCTGGGCCAGACAATCGTAGTACAAATGTGTCTTGTTCTCATCAGATCCCAGGAATTGAGATACACATGCAGACATTTTGTTACCGAGCTGAAACATGAGAGATACTGGTAAATCACAGTTACTAAACTTACACTTGACAGGCAGTTCCTCAATTCTGTGTCTTTCATGAAAACCCATACAGCAGTTTTGACATTGTGAATGTTCTCCAGAACTTGATGATGACGGGCTCCGAGGTCACAAGTGGTCGAAAGCTCGTTGCATGTACGGACTTGATCGATGTCCTCCTGGACAGTGGATTCAGTGAGGAATGCGATTTTGGCGTAATCGATGTAATGAGAGGAGATACCACTGTTCTGGAAAACTCATTTTCAGAGAGCCGGAGCAGTTTAGGAATATACCTTGAGACAAGTGGAGTATTCATCACAGTCATCTATACCATGTGGACCTAGTTCAATATCAGGATTCGTTTCGATTGGATGACTGAAGACACCAACGACCAGGACAGCTAGAAGAATCGGGAGCATTTCGAGACGAATGATAAGGGAAGGAAAAATGTGAAGACTATTTATACTGGGAGAAATGTTGATGTATATTTTGTTGATGACACAACTTTTTGACAAAAAACATTGACGGAGGGAACGTTTTGGAGTCATTTTCGAAAATGATGCAATTTTCACCTATGATCGCAGTCCATCTTTATGAATGTTTTCAAACTCTGCTCAAAGTTGCTCGTTAATTTTCCAGGTTATCCAGTAGTCGATAATGGTCATTATTGAATCAGCAGTAAATATCTAATTATCTAATCATATCAGTGGATCTGATAAACTTTTTTTTTTGAAATTTTCTGTATGAGTTGAGATTGAACCATTAGAAGCGTCTTTTTCTGCGTCAAAAACGATGTATAGCTTTTATGATCAAAACCGATGCTATATTCTTGCTAGTATGCTTGCTCTTTTCTCAATCATCAAAACAAAAATGCAATGATAAATCTTCATTCAAGAGAGCTCAAATTATCTCAAGCAACCAACTTGCCAAAGGCACGAACAGCCTTCTGATTAACTCTCCGTCCATGCATAACATAACCCATGAACTGAAGATGGTAAATGTCATCAAGTTTTGAAATTAATCATTTACCTCTTCAATTCTAGGAAGACCTTCATCAGTACACTTCTCTGATTGATACGCTTTATCCATAACACAATCAATATCAGTCTGCACATTATCCTCAGTTGCAACTGCTGAATAGCACGAGGTAGTGTTTTCTTGAAACTGAAACCATAAAAACTAGAATATCCTACTTTTTGAGTGGATTTTACACTTAGGAGGCATTCCACAAATTCCTTGTTATAGTGGAATCCCATCACTGCCTTGCGGTTTTCGAAAACATGCTCGAGGATGTTATGGTGCTCAATGCTCAAATCACATGGCGCATCGAAATTGCAGGCCTCAACAAAATTGAGGTGAAGTCCGACAGTTGAGTCACTCAGGCGAAAAATGTGTAGGTCGGAAGTGTAGTTGGAGCCAAGACCGGTTTCCTGAAAATATTGTTTTTTAGCGAAAAGCTGAAATTCTCACCTCGATACACTTCAAGTATCCCTGACAGTTTTGCCGGTCAATTGGCACTCCGAATACAGAAACGGCTAGGGTGGGTAGGATGAAGAAGAACATATTCAGTAGAATGATGGTAAGGTATAAAATTTGAAAGTATTTATATGGAGAGAAATGATGATAAAACATATGATGAGTATGTTTTTTTGTTTGATGCATAACATTTATTCTAGGAAAAATGTGACACAATTGTATAACATCACTTTTTGATAAATTGCATGGTATTTTGGTCAGACTATAGACGGAATACTTTGTGCTAAAAAAAAGGGAAGCAAGAAGTTTTGGACTTTCGAATATTTCTGGAAAGATTGAGCCGAGTTTCGTATGATATTAGAAGCAAGATCGCATAGCTGAAAAAATTGTATGTCCAGTGACAAGCTGAAATCATTACCTTGATACATTTCAAGTATCCTTGACAGTCTTGTTTACCGGTCGGTAGTTCATATGTGGCGACGGCAAAAAGGGGATAATGAAAGAAGCAAAACATGATCAGAATGATGAACATATATTGTATAGAAATGTCTATTGTGAAAAACTTCTGCATAACATCACTTATTTCTAGAAATGGTCTATTTTTGATTTACAGACTCTTTTGGTCTTGAAACGGAACTTATATCAAGAAGTTGTATTGAACAAGTTGAAGTTCCGCAGTAGTTATAGATGAGAAAAACCAACTTGTGGGAGGTAGCTGGATACGGTAGTATTTTGATCCACATCATGTCCTATTGTACCAGCTCACGGAAGATGTATGAGAGCCTAAAAGAGCCGAGATGAGTCTGAAGAGCCGATGGGAGATAGGCTGGAAAGACTAAACAAGTCAGGGAGAGCCATGCCAAATTGAGACGAACCGGAAAGCAAAAAACTTCCAAAATTTCTCAAGTCCCAACTTTCAGCTCGGTGGAAAAAATTGTCTTTTGCACTTCAAAAACAAAATTGCTTGGAATGTTTATGAAATCATAAAAAAGAAAGATGAATCATTATTCAAGGTGTAACTTCTGGTTCCTCAGTCTTCTCTCCAAAAACCGCCAACGCGTCCTTATGAGCTTCCATCTCCAAGTGGATGACTCTTGTCATCTGAAATCGAACGATCTTATATCCACATGAATCTAAATCACACTTACTTTTTTTAAGTAATAAATATCATAGAGAGTGCAAAACTCTGATTTCTCGGCCATGTCGGTCCAGCACTGAGCCAAAGCAATCAATCGTTCCTTGGTTGGCTCCCCTTGAGATCTCTGAGCATCAAAGCAGTCCATGTATTCTTTCGAGTTCTGAATACAACGGATTTGTTTAGAAATCAAAACAACTAGCTTACATGTTGGATACAGAACTTGAGAGCCTCATTCATTGATTCCGAGCGGAAACCCTGTACCTCACTTTTAGCGATATGAAGTTGATGGAGAGTCGTCAGGTGCCCTTTGTGATCATCACATTTGTAAAAAACGTTGCAGAGCACAACGAGCTCAATCTTGCGCCCAACTTCGGTGGTGTTCAGTTCGTGGATCTCGGAAAGTGTGGACATGTTGGATGAAACGTCGGCACCCTGAAATTTCAGATTTACAGCCTTTTTCCAAGACTTGTGCAGCCAACAAACCTCAATACATTCATGATAATCCTCGCAGCTGCTTTGAGCTGGAGCGGCTGGCGCGGCTGAAGCAGAAATCGCGAATAGGGTGAACAGCAAGATTGGTAGCATTATCAATGATAAAACGAGGAAAATGAGGCATGTTTTATATGGGAAGAATATGATGAATGTTGATATGTTCAGAAATATGACTAACCGAAGAAAAACATGTTGACGCCGGCGGAAATAGTTCTGATGATGGAATGGAAAATTTTTGAAAACATCTAGATGCTCCTATTTGACAGTATACCGTTAGATTACTGTATTGAAGGAATATGCTTTATGTACCAGAAGAAAGCGAACCCAAACGTTTATTAGTATTACAAACTTATTATTGAACTTTTTAATCAGTGTATTTTCCCAAGTATTGTCCAAATGACATCAATTGCTCCAACAAATGATTAACGGTGAGCTCGATCTCGTGAGCCTGAAAATATCAATGATGTATTCCATAACCAACAATTACATACTCTAGTGAATCTAGTCGCCAAATCCTTTCCGCAAACTTTTGACTTGCGAGCATATCCAGACAGACAACGAGAATGGTTTTGTTCAGCTCTATTTACCGGTAAGAAGAATCCATACTCATCATTATATGAGCGTCGACATTTTATGGCGTATTGATTTTGAATCTGAACAATGAAAATGATGTCGGTCAACAACACAACGAACCATCTTTTGGCATTCTCGGTATGCCGGTTCCTCCAAATTTAAGTCATTTTTTTCATGCTCTAAGTCAATATAGTCATTCATAATCTTGATAAGTTCGGTTTGTAAGTAGCATTTGGAATGTTGAGAACCACATCCAGCAAAAATATCTAGCCATTTTGCAAATCGGTCTTTGAGAGTATGATTGAGATGTTCGGTATAGTTGATGGTAAAGTTGGCATTTGTTGACATCGATTTCTAGAAAAAGTTCATTTTAGACAAAAAAAGAAGGCTTATAACTTACACGAAGACAATTGCGGAACGTGACTTCAGATTGCTCGCAGTTTTCTTCAAATGCAAGAACGGAAGTCGATAACATTATGAGAAGGAGCGGAAGCATTTTGAAAAATGGAAATAATGAGACAATGGCGAGAGATATCTCAAACAGCGGCAAATGACCATTTCCTCTTTTCTAATGCATCATTTTATCTGATGTTCCCATTTTGTTGACAGATTGCGCGAAATAAAATTTGATGCGTAGATGACCTCCGCGGAGAAAAGTCAAAATGTTGCAAAAATTAAAAACACAATAAATTACATTATTTATTATAGTTATAAGACAAAATATCAACCAAGATAGTAAAATTCATCTTTCCCATTCAGAGATGCGAAGAATGTTCCCAAATCCATCTCCAGCTTCATCTCTTCAATAGCTCTCGTACCCTGACAACATAATATTTTAGCAATTCATTCATCATACTAAACTTACAAACAAAATCTTCTTCGCATCTTCCGGACGACAGTGCTCTGACTTTTTCGAGTGCTTGGCAAGGCAGACGTAATAGCTTGACATTGCGTCGTTAGGATGATCGTATGATTTCGCAAAACCGTGCTCATCGTAAAATGCAGTTTTTTGGCACTCTTCTTTGTACAAAGTCTCCATCTGAAAAAAAAAGTGCGATTTGAGCAAGATAAAGAGCAACCTTACCTTGTTATAGCATTTGGATCCCTGCGCATCCATAGCATTTTCAATATCAGTTTTTCTCAAAAGCAACAAATCCTCAATCTTCTTGCTCAACTTCTGTTGTAAAAGACATGCAGATTCTGGATCTCTGCATTGCTCCACGGCTTTTTTCATCCCTTCGATATAACCCTCATCTTTAGGTTCTCGTTCTTGGTAAATTTTCTGGAATCTTTTGTTTGCACGTGTTTAAAAATATGAAATCAACTTACACGAAGACAATCGCGGAATAGATGCTCAGATGTCTTGCAATTCTCTTTGAGCGGTTGACTGAGCACACCAGCGGAGAGCAGGGTCACGAAAAGAAAGGTGAGCATTTCTAAGAAGAAATTGAAAATTACTTTTGGTTTTGGATGAAAAGGACAAAGAAATAAAATAATTCGGGCCTCCCGGTCAATTTCGATCGTTGTCGGAGATAATGGAAGTACACATCAGATATTCCGTTTTGACCCGGTTGCCAATTGTCCGTAGGAAATACAAACAAATGATGATACAAACTTTTGTAGAATATGAAAAGGGAGACAATGAATAGAGTTTGAGCTCACTTTATCTTTTTGCTCGCTTCAAATAGTATGCTTATACGCATGAATCAAGTTCACTCATACCGGAAACGGCTGGAATCGAGAAATTTGAAACTACGGCATACAACGACCTGATTTTGTTAATTTACAACAATAATAATCGACATTTTCATTAACGGTTACAATTCATAAGTTAACATTTTCAATCTTTGTACTGCTCCAAGAACGACGCAAGCTCTTTTAATTTATCCAAAATCTGCTTAACATGATTGTATTCAATTTCCTGGGCCTATAATCTCAAATTTATGAATTCACAATCAACAATCGCATACTCGTGTGTATCTCTTTGCCAAATCTTTTTCACAATACTTTGACTTGTAAGCATATTCTGACAAACAACGAGACAAAGGTTTTTGAAGCTTGTAGTATGGTAGTGGGAATCCATGCTCATCAACACTTGAGTCGTATTCGCACTTTTTGTTTTCACGTAAAACCTGAACGATTAAAATAATGAAGCACAATTATACTTTATACGTCTTCTTTGCAGGCTAGATAAGCTGGGTCCTCCAACTTCAAGCTGATCCTTTCATTATCCAGATCAATATAGTCCTTCATGATTTTGGTCAACTCAGTTTGCAAGTAGCATTCGGATTTTCTAGCCCCACACATGTCAATGATCGCTTGCCACTCGGGAATCCGGACCGTCAGATTATTGTAATTATGGTACAAATAGCTCATATTGAAGTCCACATTAGTTTTCTGAAACATATGTATTGGCTCAACAGCTTTCAACTCACTCGAAGACAGTTACGGAAGGTGGCTTCAGATTGGTCGCAATTTTCTTCTACAGCGAGAACGGAAGTTGAGAATATAAAAAGACAAAGTAGGAACATTCTGTGAAAAAAGGAAATTTCGTTATGATTGTGGGAAAGAAATGATGGCGAAGAGAGGTCCCGTAATTGCATCGGACCTTGAATGACCATTCTTTTGTTGCGTAGTTTATCTTATTGATCATCTTATCTGATCTTAATTTTCTGATCAAATGTCGGAATATAGGTACAATCAAAATCATTCATTGTATTCTTATCACATTCAATACGTAATATCATTATTCAATTCTTTGACAGCGCGTCGGAAAAATCCATAAAATACGTCAATGATCTCCAACGTTTTGAACGATCTTGACTTCTACAAAAGAAAAACAACTTCACTATTAGTCGCAGTCAACTTACATTTAGAATCCTCTGTGTATCGTCGGGTGTGCAGTTCTCTGACGTTTTTGAGCGCTCGGCAAGACAAATATACATATTAATCTCAAAATCGTAATGATGTTGGCGATCGTTGTAGAATCCGTGCTTATTGAACATTGAGGTTTTGTAGCACTCTTTCTCATATGGTTCCATCTGCAGAAAGTGTTTGGTTTAAACAAGAAGGTACAATCTCACTTCTTCGTGGCATTTTTTTTCCTTCTGTGCCCACCCGGTGTGCGCGGTTTGCTTTTTTCATAGAAATGAGATCGTCGATCATCTTAATCAACTTCTTCTGGGTGTGACACTCACATTGGTGGGGTGCACACTCGACAACGGCGATTTTCAAAGATTGGTAAAAAGTATCTGTATTGTTCTTTCTGTACTCTTCTTGATATGTTTTCTGAAAAATGATTGATCTTGTAGGTCACTCTGGATTTAACTCACAGCAACACATTTGCGAAATTGTGGTTCAACAGCTTTGCAGTTTTGTTGATCTGGTTGACTGAGCACATCAGACGAAAACAGAATCATCAGAAGAAGGGGAAACATTTTGAAAAGAGACTGTGAAATATGCGCTGTTTCTCAGCAAAAGTGGACAGAGAAATGACGCAAGTCGGACCATACGTCCTATCCATCTTACGATTGATGATTACGGGCGTAGATAGCGGGGTGTATATGATATATGATATGATATATGACATGTTTGAGTTGAACGGGCAATTTTTCAAAAAATGCAGACTCTATCCATAAAAGATTTATTCAATTTAGGAACAAATTTTCGATAGTTAGTGATTTCCAAAAAAGAACATCATGAACTCGATAGCTTCTAGACCATTCAGTATTTTGATATGAGGTACCACCTGAAAAAATACAAATAACTATGGCCATATCATATTTACTTACAGCAGCGATTTTCTCCGCGTCCTCCGGGCGACAGATTTTCGTCTTTTTTGCGTGCTCTGCAAAACAAACATATAGCTTTGCTCCTGCATTGGTAGCGTCTTCGGCTTTCGAATTGTGCTCATTATCAAAACCTGTGGTTTTCGAGCAATCGTCTGAATACATAGTTCGGAGCTGAAAGTTTTTTGCAATGAACAAAAAACTAGTTGAAGCCTACATGTTCAATGCATTTTTGAGTCTGTTGATTCGATTTGAATTCTTCCGAAAATGCTTGTGCATCAACAAGGTCCTTGTTGATTTTTATCATTCTTTTTGGTCCAGCGCATTCCGAATTCTGTGGTTCACATTGAGCCAATGATTTTTGCATAGCTTTCACTCCTTCTTGTTTGCCGGCATTTGAAAATTTTTTCTGGAAATTTACTTGTTTAGTCGGCCATCTTTCAACTAACTAACCAGAAAACATTCACGGAATAGGTTTTCAGTAGTGTTGCAGTTTTCTTGAAGCGGATGACTGAGCACACCTGCGGAGAGCAGGACCACGAGAACAAAGCCAAGCATTCTTGAGTAGATACAAAAAATTTTTGAGTCTCAAAAAAGTGGTATACAAAATGAAACCATTCGGCCAATGATGATGGTTTTTGTAGATAGTGGACGTATCCATCAGATAAGTAATTTTGACCCTTCTGCCAATTGTCGCTAAGATTTACCAACCAAAAAAAGAAACATTCTTTTGTGAAACACGTAAAAGAATTCAAATTCAGAAATAGAGATTCCAGCAGATAAGTAATTTAATAAACACTGATAGATATTATTTGAAACATCGTGAAAACGGTAAAGAAAAATTGAACTATATTCTATCATCAGACTGTCGGAAAAATTATAAACTTGCGAACTTGCGATCCATACTTTTATTAGAATTAATAACGTTTAATTAAACTTGTCAATCCTCAAACTGCTCCAAGAACGACGCAAATCCTTCCAATTTGCCGAACAGTTGCATAACAATATTGTAATCTATCTCTTGCGCCTATAAACTCAAATCAATACATCCATAATCAAAAATCACATACCCTTGCAAATCTTTTCGCCAAATCTTTTCCACAGTATTTTGATTTTTGAGCATATTTTGCCATACAACGATATGGACGTATCTGAGCCTCGATGAATGACAATAAAAATCCATACTCATCAACATATGCGTTTTGACATTTTTTATAATATTGATTTTTGATCTGCAAAACTGAACCAATGTAGCCTAGCCCCGCGATTTACCTCTTTCTCGCAGACTAGATAAACTGGCTCCTCCAAGTTTAAGCTAATCCTTTCATTATCCAAATCGATGTAATCCTTCATGATCTTGATCAACTGAGTTTGCAAGAAGCATTTTGATTTTCGAGCACCACACATGTCAATGCTTGCTTGCCACTCGGGAATTCGGTCCTTCAGAGTATGATTGACATGGTGATAATAGTTGACTTTAAAGTTCACGTTAGCTTTCTGGAAGCAAATTCGTACTAAAAAAACTAAAATGCTCATAACTTACTCGAAGGCAGTTGCGGAACGTGGCTTCAGATTGATCGCAGTTTTCCTCGACCGCAAAAACGGAAGTGGGGATCAGCAAGAGAAGAAGCAGAAACATTCTGAAAATACGAATGAATGTATTGAATTTTGTGGCAAGGAAATAATGAAACAGTGAGGTTCCATGAATTTATCAAACTGCCGATTCTATCTGTTTCGCAGGTTATCCCGCGGGGAAAATCTTATCTGATTTTCTTGTTTATGGATTACCGCGAAATCTATTGTTGTTTATTCCTTTGTCATGATCAACAAAAGCTACAGTATCCCGTATCAGAAGTTCCTTTGAATTTAAATGTATTTGACTTTCACTTGCGTAGTCTTCTGTGCCCATCTCAATTTTGGAATGGTACTACTAGGTTTTTGACTTTAAAACAGAAAGCTTTGCGTACTTTGCAGGTTTTGTGGCACAGGCGTTTTTAAAAAATCCCAAAATACAAAAATTACATAAACCATTTATTATTCTTGAACCAAAATCAGCCTGAAATATTATCTTCCTCATTCTTGGCAGCTTGTCTGAAAAACTCCTTCAATTCTTCTCTGATCGTCATTGTTTTGATTCCTCTTGGATACTAAAAAAAACGGAATAATTCTACTCTAAGTCATGATCAACTTACAGCCAAAATCTTCTCTGCATCTTCGGGTTTGCAGTACTCCGATGTTTTTGAGTGCTCGGCAAGGCAAATGTACTGATTTACCATAAAATCGTTAGGATAAGGGACATCGTTGTAGAATCCGTGCTTATCAAACATTGCGGCTCTAAAGCATTCTTTCTCATGTAAAATCTTCATCTGCAAAAAATCTTGGAATCAATCTATAAAACGACAACTTTACTTCTTCGAGGCATTTCTGTCCTTCGGAGTCCATCTGGTGTGCAATATTTTCTTTTTTTATAGATATGATTTCATCGATCATCTTGATCAACTTCTTTTGAGTGTAACAATCCCATTGTTGAGGTCCACACTCGACTACGGCAATTCTCATAGATTCATGGAATGTTTCTTGATTATCCTTTTCTTTCAGATAGGCTTTCTGAAAAAAACGGATCTTGTGAAATACTGAAAGGTTTAGCTTACACCAACACACTTGCGGAATTGGGGTTCGACAGTTTTGCAGTTTTGTTGAACTGGTTGACTGAGCACACCAGCCGCAAGAAGTACCATGAAAAGAAGAGGAAGCATTTTGAGAAAAAAACTGAAAATTGTGTTGTATTGGTTGGCAAATGGGAACAGTGAAATGTCGCAAATACAATAATAAGTCTTATTCATCACACGTTTGATGATCACCGACGCAGATAGCGGGATGTATATAAGATAGGCAATCTTTGACCCTGATATACATAAAATAGATACTATAGGGGTCTTCTGTGGAAAATCTTTTCAGATTATGCTGACTTGTAGATTTTTTTTTGATGGACCTCTTCGATTGATATTCCATCATGAAAGGGCGGAAAATATCTTTGTCAACAGTGAATATGAGTGTTTTTCGAGATGGTCCCACAATTGCCAGATTATCACGGACCGAGGTTTTTAACGTTCTCACAAATGGAAAACAAAATGACACAGATAGGTCAATTAGGATGGATTTTGGAGATAGTGAATGTACAACACAGATGAATAATTTTGACGTTGCTGCCAATTGTTGCTACGATGAACAAACATTCTTTTGTAGAACATCAAATAGCGCTCAACAAAAAAATGGGAAGATACGCAAAGATTTTTATTGTTTGGGGTAATAAGTTCGTTTTCGACAAAAATATACGGAAAAAAATACAATGGAACAAATTATTCATTGAAAAAAGTTACGACTTCTCAATCAGTGTAGTCTTTCAAATATTGCTCAAGTGAACGCAACTTAGTCATGTATTTGTGCATTGAAATATCAATATCGGCTTCTCTAGTGTATCTGGTCACAAATCTCCTGTCACACGTTTTCGATTCGTGAGCATGTCGGGCAAAACAAAGGTAAAGGGCTTCATGATATTTGTCGGATGGCACCCGGAATCCATCCTCATCAAAATATGATGAGGGCATACATTTTTCCATGTTTTCCCTGATGATCTGAAATCGTAGATTGTAATTAGACCGTTTTAACATTGCATCATACCTTATTCTTGCACTCTTCATAAGCTGGCTCTTTCAAATTCATCAAATTTTTTTCATTGCCCAGTTCAATCAAGTCGTGGGTCAATTTAATCAGCTGAGTTTGGAGGTAGCAATTGGAGTTTCGAATGTCGCATTTATCAAATTCAGCTTGCAATTCTGTCGCACGTGTTGGAATTTTCTCTTGGTCATAGTCGAGGAAGAACGCGTTTTTTGATAGATTCCCGCGGAGACAATTGCGGAATACTGTTTCCGATTGATCACAGTTTTCGTCTACAGCTAGGACGGAAGTGGAAAATAAAATGAGCAAGAGGAACGATAGCATTCTACAAAGTATTGCAAATGAAGAATGAGGTACCATATAATGCGATCAGACCTTAAAGGACCACCTCCTCCTTGTGTACCGTTATCTTGACGGTTTGATCTTATCTGATGTTTTTGATGGTCCCACACGTCATCGTAGTCAATGAGTCACACAGATATGATCACACCGAGAATGTAGATGACAAAGAAAGATAGTAAGCAAAAATACACACAAAAGTCAGGCTTCACTCAAGTTTCACCGTGGAAATTGCAGAAGTTCTCAAACCACAAGTAAACTTATTTCTTGCAGTTCGACTGGTTTTTGAAGCAGATTAGTCTCAAAACACAAAACAAAATTTATTTACGTCAAATTGTTTTTAGCCAAGGAATGAAAAATCAAGTCCGTTCAAGAATAGGAAGAAGTCCCTCAACTCTTGCGTGTATCTCGTCACCAAGTGTTGTCGTACCGCCTGAAAGCTTCAAAACTATGTGTCCCTCAGTGACGGACTCACTATATGAAAACTCTTAACATCATTTTCATTACACTCCTCCGTAGTTTTGGCGTAGTCCAAAAGGCAGTTGTGGTACTTCTCCGTCTGCTCGTGATCATGACTGACCTCCAGTTTGAAGCCGTGCTTATCATACGTCGAAACTTTCCTACACTCGGTTGAATGAGATGCTGAAACCTGAAAAGTTGGGAGATAATGATCAAGAAATCGAAAAAAGCTTTTACATGATCTACACATTTTTTATATTGGTCATCATGCAAGGGAAACGAGCCGCTTTTCATTATTTTGTGCCAATCAGTTAATTCGTCCACAATGGTAGTCAACCTTTTTTGCAATGGACAATCCGATTTTTGAGCTTCACACAAGAGTACCGCGCTTGTCGTGGCTAGTAGCGACAATTTTTCATATTCCAACACGGACAGTTTTAAATACGTTTCCTGTAAAAGTTTCACTTTAAAATATCGATTTCTGAAAACAAACTTACACGAAGGCAGTCACGGAATTGACGTTCAGATGCCTTGCAGTTTTGTTGAAGTGGTTGACTGAGCACACCAGCTGAGAGCAGGACCATTAGAAGTAGAGGTAGCATTTTGAGACGAACTGAAATTGCTTGGTATTTGTTGGTAAAGGTGGGGGAAGAAATAACGCTACTTGGACGCCTCAGCCTTACCGATTGTAAGATGGATGATGACTAACGTAGATCAGTGAAAATTGGTGGGAGGGCACATCAGATAGGTAATCTTTGACCCCGACAATAAAACACTCGGTGCGAATGGCATATGATATAATCTTCATGATGTATATAGATGGGGACTGATAACAAAATAGAGACCAATGATATATTAAATTTCAATTTTTACTACAATAAAAACGCGGAGAGCATATGTGGGATATCTAAGACGCATGAGATGACGCATCATACAGAAATGTATCAGTTCCAGAAAGATCTATTCTGCAGAGCGTGCAAAACACGTGGGGTGAACTACATATTCTTGGTTTTCGGCAGTGTTTATTCAGCATATACCTTTCACGAACACTATATATTCAGCAAGCGTATTGCACATAACATTGCTGAAGGTTCAGAGAAGCTTCATAGAAAGACAATGATCAGTTAAACCATTGAAAACTATTTTGCAACTCTAACTGTAAAAAGGATGAAAAAACTCTAACTGTAAATAGGATAAAATAGAGATGAAAATAGGATGAATAAACATGTTTATTTCAAAGTCAAAATTCTCAATCAGTGTAGTCTTTCAAATATCGCCCGAGTGAATGCAAATTAATCACATGGTTCATGAGCGTACTGTCAATATCGGCTTCTCTAGTGTATCTGGTCACAAAATCTCTGCCGCACGTTTTTGATTTGTGAGCATGATCCGCAAGACAAATGCGAAGGGCTTCAGGAACTTTTTCGGATAGCACCCGGAATCCATACTCATCAAAATATGATGAGGGCATACATTTTGCCCCATGTTCTGTGAGGATCTAAAAATTTATACTAAAATCAGGCCGTAGTGATATGGCATCATACCTTTTGCTTGCATTCTTGAAATGTTGGCTCTTTCAAGTTCATCAAATTTTTTTCATTGGCCAGTTCAATCAAGTCGTTGGTAATTTTGATTAGTTGGGTTTGTAAGTAACAATTGGAGTTTTGAATGCCGCATTTATCAAATGTAGCTTGCCATTCTGTTGCCCGTGCAGCAATTCTCTCCTCATCAGTATAATCGAAGAATAAAGCATCTTTTGGTAGATTTACACGAAGACAATTGCGGAATACTGTTTCCGATTGATCGCAGTTTTCATCTACAGCTAGGACGGAAGTGGAGAATAAGAACAGCAAGAGGAATGGCAGCATTCTACAGAGTATTGCAAATGAAGAATGAGGTCTTTTGTGCTATTGGACCTCAAAGACCACCTCCTCATTGCGTAACATTATCTGGACGGTCTCATCTTATCTGATGTTTTTGATGGTCCCATACGTCATCTTAGCCAATGAATCGCAGATATAAACCAACCGAGAATGTAGATGACGAAGAAAGATAGCTGTTGTTTTTTTTTGCCACAACAAGCTCCACTCAAGGTTCACCGTGGAAGTTGTCTCGCCACGGAAAATTCTAAAATCACAAAAAAACTATTTCTGCAGTTTGGCTGGTTTTTGAAGCAGGTTAGTCAAAAGGAAAGACAAAATAAAATTTATTTACATCAAATTATTTTAACCAAAAAACGGAAAACCATCACCCATCAAGAATCGGAAGAATCCCTTCAACTCTTGCGTGTATCTTGTCACCAAGTGTTGTCGTACCCCCTGAAAATTTTCAAACTAAACAGCCCCTCAGTGACGAACTTACTATCTGAAACTTCTTCACATCATCTTCATTACACTCTTCCGAAGTTTTCGCATAGTCCACAAGGCAACTGTAATACTTCTCCGACTGCTCTTGATCATGAGTGAACGCCGGCCTGAAGCCGTGTTTATCATACGTAGAAACTTTCTGGCACTCGCTCATATGAGATTTCGTAACCTGAAAAAAAATGAAATAATGCGTAAAAACGCGAAAAAGGCTTTTACATGATCCAAACATTTTTGATATTGGTCATCAGCCGCGGGAAACGAGTCGCTTTTCAATAATTTGTGCCAATCGATTAATTCGTCCACAATAGTAGTCAACCTTTTTTGTAAGTAA
The DNA here is from genome assembly GCA_963573275.1 of Caenorhabditis uteleia. Classification (NCBI taxonomy): domain Eukaryota; kingdom Metazoa; phylum Nematoda; class Chromadorea; order Rhabditida; family Rhabditidae; genus Caenorhabditis; species Caenorhabditis uteleia. The sequence continues at coordinate 1,631,156 of OY752134.1, forward strand.
CAATCCGATTTTTGAGCTTCACATAAGAGCACAGCACTTGTCGTACTCACTAGAGAGTATGTTTCATATTCCAACGCAGACAGTTTCAGATACGTTGTCTGCAAAAATTTCACTTTAAAAGTTCAAATTCTAAAAACAAACTTACACGAAGGCATTCGCGGAATTGATGTTCGGATGCGTTGCAGTTTTGTTGAAGCGGTTGACTGAGCACACCAGCTGAAAGCAGGACCATGAGAAGTAGAGGTAGCATTTTGAGACGAACTGAAATCGCTTGGTATTTGTTGGTAAAGGTGGAGGAAGAAATAGCGCTGCGTAGACCCCTTAGCCCTACCGATTGTACAATTTATGATTACTGACGTAGATAGATGAAAGAGGAGGGAGGCACATTAGATAAGCAATCTTTGACCCCGACAATAAAATACATACTCTGTGCGAATGGCATATGATGTTATCTTGATGATACATATAGATGGGGGCCAAGATTTATAGAAAGCTCCATTTCTATTATATATTTCACAATAGTGTAGAAACAAATAGGATGACAAAACGTATTTATTTTAAAATAAAAATTCTCAATCGGTGTAGTTCCTCAAGTATTGCCCCAAGAACCAAAAATTCTCCATGTGTCGTTGTTTGGAAATTTGAATATCAACCTCTCTCGTGTATCTAGCTGCAAACTCCTTTCCACACTTGTTCGATTTGTGAGCATATTCCGCAAGACAAAGATCATGGTTTTCATCAGTTTTTTCAATCGATAGTCGGAATCCGTACTCATCAAAAGATGATATATTTCTACATTTTTCTGTGTATTCATGAATGATCTGAAAATTTATATTATAATCAGACCGTAGTAACATCGCATCATACCATTCTTTTACATTCTACGTAAGCCGGCTCCTCCAAGTCCATAAGACTTTTTTCATTCATTGATTCTATCAAGTCGTTGGTCATCTTGATCAATTGGGTTTGTAAAAAGCAGTTGGAGTTTTGAGCTCCGCACTCATCAAAGGTAGTACGCCATTTTGCTGCTTGTGCAGCAATTGACTTGTCTTCCTGGCGGTCAAAACCTGCTGGTATTAGTGGGTTGGAGACGAGATTTACACGAAGACAATTGCGGAACGCTGCTTCCGATTGATCGCAGTTTTCGTCAACAGCTAGGACGGGGGAGAATAGGAAAAGCAAAAACAATGAGACCATTTTACAAAGTGTCGCAAATGAAGAATGAGAATCCTTGTGCTATTCAACCTCAAAGGACCACTTCCCTATTGCGTAGTTTTATCATGATGGTAGTATCTTATCTGATGCTTTTGACGATGTCACGTCATTCCAGTTGAGGTATCGCAAATAGATACAATCAAGATCGTCAAGTGCAATAAAACTTCAAAATATAATTTATTTCCATCAAATTACTTTAACACAACAAACGGTATATCACTTATCACCTGCGATCACAAACTGGAAGTATTCCTTCAACTCTCGCATGTATCTCATCATTTTAAATTCTCGTAACCACTGAAAAAGTTAAAAATTAAGAGTCCGTCAGTGACAAACTTACAATCTGAATTTTCTTCACATCATCTTCATGACACCCTTCCGAAGTTTTTGCGTTGACTGCAAGGCAATTGTAGTACTTCTCATTTGTCTCGTTCTCATGAATGGGAATCTGTTTGAAGCCGTGCTTATCATACATAGAAGTTCTCATACACTCGCTCAACCATATATTTTTTGAAACCTGAAAAGTTAGGATAGTGAGCAAAAAGACGAAAAATGTTTTTACATAGTCTATACATTTTTGAGCTTGGTCATCAATCGCGTTAGACGAGCGCTTGCTCCATGATTTGTGCATTTCGGGCAACTCTTCCACAATTGTAGCCAACTTTTTTTGCAAGTAACAATCAGATTTTTGAGGTTCACACATAAGTACGACGCTAATTGTGGCTAGTGGGGAGTATTGAAAATTATCCCAAGAAGACAGTTTCATGTACGTTTTCTGGAAACATTCCTTCAAATTTTCAATTGTAAAAACAAACTTACACGAAGGCAGTCGCGGAATTGACGTTCGGATGCCTTGCAGTCTTGTTGAATCGGTTGACTGAGTACACCAGCCGTAAGAAAAATCATAAAAAGAAGGGGGATCATTTCGAGAAAGAACTGAAATTGTAGAATGTTGGTGCAACGATAAATGAAGAAATGACGCAGATCGGACCCTGGTCATACTGTTTTTCAAATAAAGGTTGTCTTGCGTAAATAGGGACATAAGATAAGTAATCTTCGACCCTGATATCAAAAGATTCATCTGAGTACAAAAGGCACATGATGTAATCTTTATGGCATATAGAGACGGGTACCGATAACAAGATGGAGATCAATGATTCATGGATTACTAAATTTGTGACGCCACCTAAAACTGTTCAAGTAGCAAAACAAAACTTCAATTTCAAATCTGACCCTTCGATTTGACAATTCTGTGGAGTACCGTGCACAAAAACTGTATAGCAGCAAAATTTACTCTTTTTGCTTGATCACAATGATTTTCACATAAAAAATATTCAAAAGCCATGACATTTATTTTTATCAGGATTTCAAGCAAAATTAAAGTTTTAATCGGTGTACTCTCTCAAGTATTGTCCAAGTGACCGCAATTTCAACATGTACTCGAGTGTTGATCCATCATGTCCAGATGCCTGAACAGTCATAACAATTTCATTCGGCTGTCACTAATCACTCACTTTCAAAACTTTTGCCATTGTCGCCTTTCCACAAATGTTTGATTTGCGAGCATATTTCATATAACAACGCTGGTGGTTGAGAGAAGCTTCTATGAATGACAATGGGAAACCATCATCGTCATATCTACTACGATAACACTTTTTGTTATAGCGATCGGCAATCTTAAATTATTAAGATAACATGAAAAAAAAAGTTGTTTTACTCTTACTTTCTTATGACAAGCAATAACTTTCGGGTCGTTGATATCATCTTCCTCTTGTGCACGAATCACGGCTTTCATCATTTTGATCACCTCGGTTTGTAAGTAACATTCCGATTCATGTGCTCCACAGTCTTCAATGTTTGCCATTTGTTCCGTAAGATTGCTGCTGTCCACAGACAGACCACCAGATATCTGCAGAAATGTTTGAGTTGAAAATACCAAAAAGAGCCGTAAGACTTACACGAAGACAGTCTCGGAATGCGACTTCGGATTCTTTGCAGCTTTCTTCTGCACTGGCGATGGAGGTGGAGAATAGTATGAGAAGAAGGAAGGAAAGCATTCTGCAAAAAAAAACTTTTGTTAGTTGATCAGAAATAGAGTGCATAATACAGAATTGTAATGCATGGGTCCTCAAATGACCTAGCCATATTGCGCAAGAGGAAGCTATCTTGATTTTATCAGGTGCACATGAACTATGAAGGTCCTTCTTTGAGGACAGATTACGTTGAAGGACGACCAACGTCATAATGAGATCCTATGAGGTGTGCTGGGAGAAAATTTCTGCTTGATTGAAACGAAAAGGATTCTCAAACAACTTGATACATTTGATACAATTATAATTTGATACAAATTTTGAAAAAATCCCTTTTTTGAGTTCAGCTGTTAGTAAACTTGCACATGTTCTTGAAACTTCAATCGCTACTTCGCCCTTCTTGTTCGATGGATTTCTTACAAACTTTAATGCCCTATTTGAAAAGAGACCGGTTTTAGAAGAAAATGGTTTTATTGATATATCAAAATGTTATCCATAAAAAGTTATTTAGAAAGTCGAACACATAATCAATTTCAACAAAAAATTACAAATCATATCCATGAACCACGAATTCATAAAATCCTAAGACATCTTCCTCGTCTTTTCTCAACTGCAGTTGGTCCTCCCACTGTAAAAAATCGATCATTATCCATATCAGCAAATATTCTTACCTCTTTAAAATATTTTGTGCCTTCAGAACTGCATTTCTCCGATTTTTTAGCGCGTTCTGCTAGGCATCGAACCTTCTTCAACTCCGTATTAAAACCACCATTCCAACTCGGACTCATCGTTTCAATACTCTTAAAACCATGCTCATCATAAATTGCGGTTCTTTGACATTCTTTTCCAATTGAACCATGATATATCTGAAATGGGACATTGAATGAAAAGAAGCAAAGACTGCTCCTACTTCATTTACACAAGCTCTTTCATGTTCCTCAACTTCTGGGAATTCTTTTTTTGCTTCTTCATGCCTTTTGATGATCCCGGCCAACTTCTTGTGTAAAAAACAATCCGATCGATAAACGCCACATTTGTCGAATAGTTTAAAGTATTTTTCGAGTTCGTCTCCATACCGAACAGAAACTTGATCTTTGGTTTTCTGAAAAGTATTTTTTGTCCAGAATTTCAAAAAATGAACAACTTACACGAATACAATCACGGAATTCAGCTTCAGTTACACTGCAGTCTTGTTGAACCGGTTGACTGAGCACACCAGCGAAAAGCAGGATCATAAGAAGAAGAGGAAGCATCTTCAAAAGAAATGGGAAACTCTGGGTTTGAAGATAAATGTAGGCGAAAAAATGACGCAGTGGACCTCTTTCTAAAGACCTATCGGTCTTAGAAAATTAATGACCTGTCATAATAGAGGTGATGGGAATCAGATAACTAATCTTAGATCTTGATACCAATATGCTCTTTGAGTGAAAATGACAAATGATGCAATCTTTATGGATCATGTAAAAACGATTACACTGCATCAGGGTCGTTTACAGTCCTCGAAGCAATGCAAAAGAGGGACCACGTAATTTTTTCTGAATTTGCTGTGAAAAATTTGATTTATTTTTCAAAACACAGCAGTTACGTTAGACGGCTGGTTTTATATATGTTGCCTAACTTGCGCGTTACTGTAAAATTTTCATCGGATTCGTTGTAGTGTGGAAACAATGACTTTAGTTCAAATTTGACAAGTATAAAAATAAAAATGTTTTATTCATATATCAAAATTTTACCATAAAAAGTTATTCTGAATATCGAACACAACATCCAGTTCAAAAAAATTACAAGTCATTTTCCATAAGCACAAAACCATAGAATCCTGCGAGATCATCCTCGTCCTTCCGCCTTTCCATTCGCCCTGCTACCTGAAAACAAACTATACGTGTTCTTTTCAACGAACTTTCACTAACCTGCTTGAAATACATCGCACCTTCCGCACTACATTTTTTGGATTCTGTTGCGCGTTTAGCAAAGCAACGATATTTTTCCAACTCCACATCATTACCACCCCACTCCGGTGACATTGCTCCAGTCCGCTTGAATCCATGTTCATCATAAGTTGCAATTTTTTCGCACTCTTGGCCAATTGTACCAGCACATATCTGAAAATTTGAATTGAAAAAAATCAAAAAAGGCGGTCAAACGTCATTAAAACAATCAGTGCTAACGTTAGCCGGTTTTGTGAATTCGTCTATTGATACTTTATGCTTGTGAAACATAGCGACCAATTTTTTTTGTAGACCACAATTCGAGTGATAAACTCCACATTTGTCAAACACTTTTTCTATACTTTCAAGCAAGTCTCCGTCACCAGCGTATATATCATCCTTATTTTTCTGTGAATCACTTTTGAAAACTTTTTTTCAAGAATAAAACTGTCATTAACTTACTCGAAGACAGTCACGGAATTCAACTTCAGTTGTTCCGCAGTTTTCCTGTATCGGTTTACTGAGCACTCCAGAAAAAAGCAGGGTCATGAGAAGTAGAGAAAACATTTGAGTAAGTACGGAAATGTTGGTATGGCAAGGTGGACTAAGAATGGACACAAATTATTGAAGGTCCATCAATCTTGGTTGACGAAAATCGAGATTGTAGCCATTAGATATAGTATCTCTCTGAGTGCAGCGGTATGTGATGTCATCTTTCTATTACATGAGGGACCAATGCGAAAGCAACAAACTCGTTGAGAAAATTTATGTATCACTGTAGAAGAAGTTATTACATATCTGGAAGTACAGTTTAAGTAACACGAAAAACTTCGATGCATTTTTTTCGCTTTAGCGTGGAAATTGTTTGTGGAGTTTTTTGTTAGTTTCGTACGTTTTAAATTGAAATTCTGATATCGCAAGTATCGGCTATGAGCCTCATAAGTCATCAGAGCAGCTCAAGTCTGTGACATGACTTAAAAGGCAAATCTGCAACAAAGCGTGCAATTTTTCCAAAAAAAGTTTTATCTGAATTACAAATCTTTATTTATTCCAATTTCAACAAGAAGTTTTTTAATTGGCGTATTCTTCCAAATATTGTCCGAGGGAATGCAACTTCGCATAGCATTCGTGAATAGAACCGTGTGCATTCGCCTATAAAAAACATAATAATTTCAATTCATTAACACTTATCACTCACTTTCAAGATTCTATTCAACGTATTTCTGCTACAAAAGTCGGCTTTACGAGCATAATCCACAAGACATCTCGAGTGGTTCAAATGTGCTTCTATAAATGACAATGGGAATCCATACTTGTCATATCTTGAGCGAAAACATTTTTTGTTGAAACGGTCAGCAATCTAAAAATAACTGAGGTTAAGCGACTGAAAAACTTTATACCTTGTGTCGACAAGTCATAATCTTTGAGTCTGTGTCGTATACGTCACCTTCTTCTTCTTTCGCCTGAATTATGATTTTCATCAACTTGACCACCTCGGTTTGCAAGTAGCACTCGGATTCTTGTGCTCCACATCCTTCAAAAATTTCCATTTGCTCCGTGTGTGTTCTGTTGAAAAATGTTACGCCACCGGATTGCTGCAAAAGTGCGGAAGTACAAATCAGCTCTAAAATTGTTAGAGCTTACACGAAGACAGTTTCGGAATTTGATTTCCGATTCGGTGCAATTCTCTTCTGCACTGACAATGAAGGTGGAAAATAGAATGAGAAAAAGGATGGGGATCATTCTGCAAAACTTCATTGTTGAGGACTCAGAAATTGAATACAAAGACAAATGAGACATGTCTGCGGTGCATCTACCACACATAACCTTCCTCTTTTGTCATATTGTATGAGATCGCTATCTGATCTTATCTGTTGCTCATGTGTCATGAAGGTCCTTCTTTGATGATAGATTAGGTAAAAAGACGAGATACGTCATTATGAGTCATAAACATCAGAAGATAGTATCTAACAAAACCATTCAAACTAGATAAATAGTTTCAGGGACCTAAAATCAAAAACTCAATTTGAGATCACGTACTCATCGTTCAGTGTTCTATCGATGTTAGAAGTGTTTCGGCTTGCAATTAATTCAAATTCAGTTTATTTGTTCAACAAAAAATTAACACAAAATTACAATCCATTCAAAAGTTAAAATTGATTTTCGGTAAGTACGAAACCATAGAATCCACTGATATCTTCCACCACCTCTGCTCTTTCCAACCGCTTTGCCATCTGCAAAGAAACCAGGATTAATAAAATCAACAAATATTAATTTACCAGATCCATGATTTCGACGCCTTCCGAATTGCACATCTCCGATTCTTTTGCTCGTTCAGCAAGGCAGCGCATTTTTCTCGCCGCTTGATCACTACCCAATGACAATGCTTCCATTCTTCTGAATCCATGCTCATCATAGTGCGCAATTTTTGTACACTCGATCGCGGCTGGGCCATCATGAAGCTGGAAAAACAAACGAATTTTGAAATTTTAGAGAAAACAAAGTTGTGCATACTTCATGGAAACATTTGCTTGCTTCTTCGCTCATTTTGTTTGTGAATTCGATTTCCGATCCGCTATGCTTGTTGAACATCGCTGCCAGCTTTTTTTGTAAATTACAATCCGATTGATAAACTCCACACTTGTCGAATACTTTTTCCAAATTTGTGAGCATGTCTTCTTCACCAGAGTAAACATCTTCCTTCGATTTCTGTGAATCATTTTTAAGATAAAAAAAAACTATTATCAACTTACACGAAGGCACTCGCGGAATTCTTTTTCAGTAGTTCTGCAGTTTTGTTGAACCGGTTGACTGAACACACCAGCGGAGAGAAGGATCATGAGAAGTATGGGAAGCATTTTTCTAGAGAAAAAAGTTTGGTGGTGGTTAGTAAAAAGGACAAAAAATGACGCGAACGGATCCTAGATGATACTATCTCACAATAATGGTGACTGAATGGTGGTGTACATCAGATGAACAATCTTCGATCCTGATAATAATCGGATCTTTGAGGGCAAAGGTTACATGATGCAATCTTTATGACGTATTGGACCGATGAGAAAACGTATAGTTATTAAGAATGAACACTTTAAAACAAGCATAATAATACCGGGGACTATCTAGTGAAACTTTCACGGATCTCACAAAAATTTGATTTCTGATAAGTCAGATCATTCAATTTTATCCACATTTCAATATAAATTAGCGTTTTAATCGGTGTATCTTGTCAAGTATTCTCCAAGTGACCGCAATTTCATCATATATCCATCGATTGGATGCGTGTTTTTGTACACCTAAACAGTCATGAAAAAAAAATCACTTATCAGTAACTTCTCACCCCAAAAATTGTAGCCAAGACCTTTTTCTCACAAGTGTTTGCTCTGCGTGCATATTCCAAACAACATTGAATGTGGTTCATAGTCGCTTTTTACTTTATCCAGACAGGTGCCAACCCTTGGGGCACTACCAAATTTGTATCTTTCATAATCTTCGGAATGAATCATTGGGAATGGCAAGATATACAATCTTATATGATTCCTGACGATATGAGAAAGCGTATTAATTTTTCAAATGTTTATTTTGAAACATGTTTCATTTTTCAGGTCATATAACAAAATCAGACTATCGGAAAAAAGTTTTTATAGATCAATTGTATGACAACCTCGGATGTCAAATAAAAAAACTTTATTCATATTACATTCATGAAAGTTTTAATTGTTCATTTCTTAAAGCAAAACTTGATCCATATCCATATACCGATAGCCATTGATTACATACTCCACAAACCCGTCAAGATTATGTTTGTACATCCAAACTTTATTGTATCGTGCGATCTGAATCTCAATATATGAATTATGAAGAAAAAGAAAATAACTTACATCGAACAATTTAGTCGCAGAATTTCGATCACAAACATCGAACTCATTTGCGTGTTCTGCGATACATTGCGATTCTACCATTTCCCAAGAAATGTGGGGTTTTTGAAACCCATACTCATCAAATACATCTTTCATACATTCTAAGCCGTACTTTTCGTTGATCTACAAAATTACTCATCAAATGATAATTGATATTATCGAACCTTATCATAACACTCTCCTCTGCTCCAAACAACTGATTCTCGCACCTTGCCTGTGTTGATCCTAGTTTCAACCCATTTCATCAAATTTTTTTGCAAGTAACATTCTGAGTTCTGAGCACCACATTTGATGAAAACTTCTTTTTGAAAAGAATACTGGCTTTCATTTTTCACAGATAACTCGGTTTTGTAGTTCTGCAAGTTAAACTGTAAAATAATGACTCCTAATGAAACATACCCGAAGACAAAGATGGAACACATTCTCAGATAGTTTGCACTCATCACTGTATACTTCAACATTTGGTTTTAGTTTCAATTTCACACCGACAGCTCGATTCATTTTCAAAAATTCATAAAACATGTGCAATTCGAGAGCATAATAGAAATATCCTCCGAAATGTACGCTCTTCAAAAATAAAAGAAAATTACGTCTGTCAATGTCAAATGCTACTGACCTCTTCCAGTTTGTTCAAATCTTCTGGACTACAAATATCAATATTACGAGCTTTTTCTACAATGCAACGATAAGTAATTATGTGTCTTTCCGTGCCTTTTTCAAGACCATGCTCATCATAAGCGTACTTTTGGCATGATTTTCTGTATTTCTCTACCTGGAAAAAAAATGTGGATAAACTTACGAAAAAATTGAAACTGACCGCCTGAGAACAAGCCTCGAACTCTGGATAATCAGGTTTTCCTTTTTTCAGCCCCTCTATACTATGAAGCACTCCGTCGACCATCGTCATCGATTTCTTTTGCATAGAACATTCGGACTTTTCCGCGCCACACTGAACAAAGACTGCTCGTAGGCGTTCAAAATGATCGCGGGCAGCATCCTCAATCGTTGGTAGATCAGAGAAACGCGACTGAAACTTTTTTCGAGCTGTAGACTATTTATGCGACTCACCTGGAGACAGTCATGAAATGCGAAATCAGACGCTTCGCAGTCTTCTCGAAGCGGGAGTCCGTGTAGAACAGGTGACATCAAGAAAATGAGCAGCAAGGGTATCATCTGAATGTTGTCTGTTAAAATTTTGTAGTATAACAAGAAACTAAACTAAGAAAACAAATGCAAACAAAATAATGTCAATCGGGCTACGCAAACGATCTCACAAGAAATAATGAGTGCACCTGAGATTAGCAATCTTCTATCTTGATACCCTTAGGTTAAGTGACTGTAAACCGCATATGATGCAATCTTTATGGAATATGAGGCCAAAAAACGTATGACGTGTCAGTATGCACAATCTCGATGAAGATTCCATCTGAGAGTGGTAAACCATTTTGCACCGATTGTGTATCAAAAAAAGGGAATCAATTGTTTTATTAAGATTAGGAAAACAACGAGGACAAAAAGCATATAAATTTGCCTGATCGGCATCCGACGTCTTTCGTTTGCTGATCATCATCAATATAACGATAACCATTCGTGACATACTCCATAAATCCTTCAAGGTTTTCTTTGTATGCTTGAACTTTCTCAAGGCGAGCTCGCTAAAAATGTTCATGTGCAATAAAAACTATCATTACTAACCTTGAACAACTCAGTTACTGTTGCCTTACTGCATGAATCAACTTCCTGAGCCAGCTCCGCCATACATTGTGCCCAAACCATGCCCGGGCTGACGTGTGGTTTTTCGAAACCATACTCATCGAATTGACCTCTAATACATTCCTGTCCGTGCTTTTCTTTGATCTAGAAGATCAGTTGCTAATTAGGTATAAGTTGAATTCATATTACCCTCGCATTGCAATAATTCACTTCACCATCCCCAGTGGGGTCACTTGTCTTAGCAGCCATAGTGCCCACCCACGTCATCAAACTTTTTTGCAAATAGCATTCTGAGTGTTGAGCTCCACATTTGATGAATACTTCCTTCTGGATCACGTATTGGGTGTCATTTTTAATGGATAGCTCGGTTTTATAGTTCTGAAAATTTTAATTGAAAAGCACATACTTGTGAAAAAACGTACTCTAAGACAGTCATGAAACTCGTTTTCAGACTTCTTACACTCTTTACTAAAAACTTCTACATTTAATTTTTGTGGTCTTCTATTTGCCGCTTTGTTCATCTTTAAAAATTCTAGGAAACGACTCAAACTGATACCAGTAGTGAAAACTTCCTTTGCTTTGGCATGCTTAAAAGTTTTTTTGTTTTCAGTAACATATACATTTAACTCACTTCTCGTAGACCATTAACATTTTCCGGACTACAAACATCAATATGTTGAGATTTCTCTGCTAAACAAGTTTCAACTTTTACATCAAAGTCCAATAAACTAAATTTGATTCCATGCTCATCGTAATTTCGTTTGTTGCATAGTTTTTGATATTTTTGTTTCACCTGAAAAAGTGTATCATATAAGGAACAAAAATCAGTTTTACCGCTTCGGTGCACACTTTGATTCCTGGCGTATCATCTTTTCTTTTGCTGCCGAGTTCTTTCAGATTTGAAGTCACTGTGTCAATCATTGTCATCAATTTCTTTTGCATATAACATTTTGAATTTTTCGCGCCACACTGTATGAAAATTTCTCTTTGCTTGTCAAAGTAACTCATACCATTCTCGCGACGGGGTTCTAGATCAGAAAGACGTGACTGAAAATTTGTATTTGCGTTTTCGACTATATTAAACAACTCACCAGAAGACAATCATGAAATTCAGCGTCAGATGTCTCACAACTTTTCCAAAATGGCAGTCCGTGAAGACCAGGTGAAATCATGAAAATGAGCAGTAAGGGTAGCATCTGAATGTTGTCCGTTAAAATTTATTTTGTAGTTTAACAATGGGCGGATTGCAGAAAATAAATAAAAATGTCAATCGGACCGATCTGACAAGAAATTATGACTGATGTATATGGGAGAGGGTGTGAACATGCGATTAACGATTTTCTATCTCATTAACTCAGGGAGAGTGCACCGCAATGCAGATGCAATCTTTATGACATTTGGAGAAAAAGAACGTATGAAGTGTCAGTATGCCCAATCTAGATGAAGATTCCATCTGAGAGTGTTGAACCGGTGTTGAACCACATAATATGATACATCAAAAAAGGGGAAAAAGAAAAATCGGCTCATTAGATTGCGTTTTAATTTTTTAGTGTCGGAATGAAGCAAAAACTAAAAAAAACAATTGTTTATTCAAGCATTCAGCCAGAACTAGAAATTCTATCAATTTAGTCGGAAGTCTTCTGATCGACATTAAAATAACGATAACCTTCTGTGACATATTCCACAAACCCTTCAAGGTTGCTTTTGTATACCTGCACTTTCTCAAAACGGGCTTCCTAGAAACAAAATATGTGAAATTCTCTAATTCAAATACAATTACTCACTTTCAGCATTTCAGTTACTGCTGCATCGCTACAAAATTCAAACTCTTGAGCGTGTTCCGCAAGGCGGTCATCAATAACCATGCCCGAGCTGATATGTGGTTTCACAAATCCATACTCATCGAATTCCCCTCTTTCACATTCTGATCCGTACATTTTGAAAATCTGAACGATTCTTTATTTGTAATTATCATTTGGTATAGTAAAACCTTAGGTTCGCATTCCCAGTATTCCTCAGTTTTCGAAACGGGCTCAACAGGATCGCTGATTGTAGAGACCATAGTTTCCACCCACGTCATTAAACTTTTTTGCAAGTAGCATTCTGAGTTTTGAGCTCCACATTTGATGAAAATGTTTTTCTGAGTCACATAATCGGTTGCATTGTTTAGAGACAGCTCGGTTTTATAGTTCTGCAAAATATTCAATGACATGATCGCATTTCTAGTCAAACATACTTTGAGACAATCATGGAAGTTATTTTCCAATGCTTTGCACTCATCGCTAAAAACTTCAACCTTGGACTTTTGTGGTCTCCTATCTGTCGCTTTGTCCTTTTTCAAAAACTCTACGAAATGACCAAATACGAAACCAAGAAACATAGCTTCATATGATTTAGCCAACTTTAAAATCTATTGTTTCATTTTTGAAGTCACAAAACAACATACTTTTTGAAGATCTTTCACATTTCCTTGGCTACATATTTCAACATTCCGAGAGTTTGCAGCTAAGCAATACTGTATTTTTATTTTCGAATCGATAAACCCTAATTTGAGACCATGCTCATCGTAGGTATCCTTATTGCAGGATTTTTGATATTTTTCCTCTACCTGAAAAACCATTTCATATATGGCACTAATTAGAAAAATTTACCGCATGCTTACACTCCCCGTATCCCGGTGCATCACCCGGTCTTTGGCCGTCTTTGAGTTCTTTCCAGTTAGAAATCATTGTGTCAATCATTGTCATCAATTTCTTTTGCATATAACATTCTGAATGTTTCGCGCCACACTGTATGAAAATTTCTCTATGCTTATCAAATTGTCTTGTATCATCACCCTGACGGAATTCTAGGTCAGAAAGCCGTAACTGAAAATTTTTAGCTGTGCTGTAGATTATATTGAGCCACAAACCAACAAACAATCATGAAATGCGGCGTCAGATGCTTCACAGTTGTCTTGGAACGGAAGACTGTAGAGCACAGGGAAGAATAGGAAGATGAGCAGGATAGGTGACATTTGAGCGTTTGGCTAAAATAAACTTTATAATAGTACAGTAGATGATAGACAATGAAACAATTCAAATCAAATACTAAACAAGATGTTTGCCAATCACACAGTAAACTAGAAGGTTGATAAAACTAGGAAAAAATGACTCAAGATGGACCCGCGGTACTCTTGGCAAAACAAAAATGATGAATGACTTTGATAAAGGTACAGATACACAACTGATAAATAATCTCCGCATTTAACAGCCTCAATCAAATTGCAAAACCGGTGTTACACAAGAAAGGGCGCAAGAAGAATCGGTTTATGAGAATGTGGGAAATTTTTTGATTGTTGTAATAAAGCGAAAACCGAAAAACAATTGTTTTATCAAAATTTTCAGACAGAACACAAAATCCAATCATCTTAGATTGATGCCTCCTGATCTTCATCAATATACCGATAACCATTTGTGACATAGTCCACGAAGCCTTCAAGGTTGTCTTTGTACACTCGAACTTTCTCAAAACGTGCTAGCTGAAACAAAATTCATAAGAAAGATCAAAAAAATCATCGCTCACTTTAAACAGTGCAGTTACAGCAGAATCACTGCAAAAATCAAACTCCTGAGCGTGTTCCGCGATACACTGTGCCTTAACCATGCGCAAGGTAACGTGTGGTTTGTCAAATCCATATTCATCGAAAGAATCTTGATTGCATTCTAAACCATACATTTGGTCAATCTGAAAGATATTTTATTAGTTATCATCATTTGATATAATAATACCGTTTTTTCGCATTCTCTGTATTCCTGTTGTTCGATACGTCCATCAGCGGGGTCGCTGATCGTAGAAATCATAGTATCCACCCACGTCATCAAAATTTTTTGCAAGTAGCATTCTGAGTTTTGAGCTCCACATATGATAAATATTTCCTTCTGAGCCACATAATCGGTTGCATTGCTCCGAGACAACTCGGTTTTGTAGTTCTGCAAAATATTCAATGACATGCTAGTTTTTTTTAGTGAAACCTACTTCAAGACAGTCATGGAACTTCTTTCTTGATTGTTTGCACTCTTCGGTAGAAACTTCTGGTTTTTGTAGACTTCGCTCTGCCGCTTGGTTCATTTTCAAAAAATCCTCAAATCGGCCCAAACTGATACTCATGACATAAGTTTCGATAATTTGTGCTAGCTTCAAACATAATTAAATTCTATTTTAAAATCAAATTCACATGACACATACTTTTTGCTGAAATCTGATGTTTGCCGGACTACAAACTTCAATTTTGGGAGAATATTCTGCTAAACAATTTAGTACTCTCGCTTTTTCGCCCAGCAAATCAAACTTGAAGCCATTCTCATCGTAGTTGCGTTTATTGCAAATTTTCTCATATTTCTGTTTTACCTGGAATACTATTATTTATATAGATCTAAACATATAGTCTAACCGCATGCGCGCACGCCTCGTATCCTGGCGAATTGGGCTCCTTTTCAGAATTTTCGAGGTCTTTGAAACCGAGAATCGTTTTGTCAACCATCGTCATCAATTTCTTTTGCAAATAACATTCGGAGTATTTTGCACCACAGTGTATGAAAATTTCTCTCTGTCTTTCAAGGTGAATAATGGTATCATCATCGCTACGGTATCCAAGGTCCGAAAGCCGTAACTGAAGGTTTTAATCGGTGTTATCAACTAAACTGAGCAGCTTACCTGCAGACAACCGTAAAATGCAGCGTCAGAGGATTCACAGTTGTCTTGAATCGGAAGACCATAAATTGCAGGAAAAAATAGGAAAATTAGAAGGAACGTATTCATTGGCAAAGATATTGGATAGAATGAGTTCTCTATCGAATACACGAAATGCTGATCTTGATTAGATCTACGTTATTACGCAATATCCTCATATCTGATTCTGATTGTGAGGTCATGTTGCATCATCACAAAAAAAACGAAAGTTGCACAAATTGAGTTTATTTATGGAATTTTAACAGGCACTACAAAATTAAAAATAGGAAAGCTTTTTTTAACTTTTATCTTTTTGGCATTATTCAATCTTCTAAGGTCTTCATTACGTTTCTCCAAGTTACATCATGAACATACGTATCAAGCATCAATTGGTTATTTTTCACGTTCTCATTGCGCACCTCCTGGAAGAAAAATTATTTGATTCATCATGAAGTTCTTTTGCACTTACTTGAACCATGTCACTTGCACTTTTCGAGCTACAAAACTCCGACTGACTAGCTTTTCCAGCAAGACAGCTTTTCCTTACAGTGAACCAATAGCTACGTGGGGCTTTCAAGCCATACTCATCGATTAATAGTCTCAAACATTCCAACTCATGCATTTTTTCTATCTGAAAGTATTTCATCATTTCTATAACTTGATATGATAGTACCTTATCAAAACAGTTGTAATACTCTCCGTCTCGTACAACATCTTTGACGGGATCCTTAGTAGCTCCAATGGTAGTATCCACCCATAACATCAATTTCTTTTGCAAGTTACATTCAGAACGATCCGCTCTACATTTAATGAAGACATCTTTCTGGATGATATATTGGCTTTCGTTTTTAACTATTAGTTCGCTCTTATAGTTCTGAAACTTATTATGAATTTTTAAAAAATTCATAGATTCTAACTCCAAGACAATCCTCAAACTCGATTTTTGATTGTTCGCAATCTTCACTGGCAACTGCAATATTTGAGTTTTGTGGATATCTAGCCGACTTTAAATTATTGTACATAGTGAACATATTAAAACGAAAAGCGTAGAATTTAAAAACCAGCAGCATCTAAAAATTCAACATTCTTCAGGTTATAATTGATAGTATATACTGTATTAACAACTTCCATGTCTTCACTGCCGCAAAACTTTTCTTCAGCGTATGCAGCCAGGCATCGTTTCATATTGATCAAAACATCTGCGGATTTGATTTCAACAACATTTGGATCATGCATGGCTACTTCCTCTTCACACTTTTTCTCGTAATTTTCCACAGTCTATAAAAATATGAAATATAATAGATTTTCGGAAAAACAAACTTTATGATAACAAGAGGGGAATAGTAGAGGTTCACCCTTTTTTACATTTTTGAGAGCTTTTCTATCTTCAATCACGGAATCGACGCCTTTTATCAATTCGGTTAGAAAATTGCATGTTGAACGTTGGGCACCACACTGAAGAAAACCGGATTTCTGGCTCTCAAACGTTTCCAAGGTATCATTACTTGGATTTGGTTGCTTTGAATAATGAAGCTGAAATTTTTGAGGTTTACGCTATCTGTTAGTCATTTTACCTGCATACACCTTTCAAATGAATAAAAGGTTTGGTGACAGTTTTCTTGGTGTGGAAGACTGTTGAGACCAGGGAAAAATAGGAAAATTAGCAAAAGTGGTAACATTTGGAAAGTGACCAATAAAAAGTATGCAGAATGATTAGAAGATATATTGATATGGCCTTATCAGTTTATCGGATCATAACCATATGATACAAATACGGTCAATACAGGAAATATACAATTTTATCTCATGATGATGATGTATCAAATCATTGTACAATATCACTATACCAGTGATCACAAATACATCAATTACATATTTCATTTTAAAAAAATAAGTTAAATCATAATTGTAAAACAAAGTAACTTGGGTTTTTGACAATTGTTGCATTCCTTTCACAAATAGACATGAACATGGATGTGCAGGGATAGTAGTAGGTGAACGAGTTGGATATTGAATTGTATCGAGTGACGCAATTGGCCGATATGCTCCATCCGTTGGTGGATGGTTGGTATGGTTTGACCAGCCAGTTTCTGGAATTTTCCAAATTTTCAAACATTTTTATATGCATTTACAATTCAGCTGGATTCATAGCTCCTTCAATTTGCCATCTCTCAGAGTTTCTGAACGGCGTGTAGCGTGCAAGACCGATCCATGAGTAGACGCCTTTTGTAGTGTTCTCAATTACAGCGTTCTGAAAAACTTCCAGTGAAGGTTTTGGACGAATTTTGGAAGCTACCCATTCATCCACTGAATTAACAACAAGTAGTGTTGAATTCTTCTCTAAACAGCGCTGTTGAGCCTTTTGGAAATCTAACAACTCCCGCTCCATATAGTAACATGAGTCGAAATACTCAAACCACCCTTCGGGACATAATTCATCATCGAAGTTGGGTTGATGAGAATCGTGTGATAGGGCATCTTTTTTAATTGCTATGTTCGAATTCTCTGTTGTCACATCGGATACATACTTTTCCAGCTGCGATTTGTAAATTTCAATTTTTTCGTTGCGTGCCTCCTAAAAGTTCTTTGAACTGATTGATTTAAAATTTGCACAAACCTGAATCATTTTTGTAACACTTGCCGGCGTACAAAAGTCCGATCTAAAAGCCTTTGAAGCAAAACAGCGACTTTGCGTTATAAACCAGCGACTGTATGCCATTTCCTTTGAAATAACATGTTCATCAGTGAACTCCCTAAAACATTCCAACTCGTACATTCGCTCTATCTATAATGTCTGCTTCGTCATCTATATCATGAAACAATCGGACCTTA
Organism: Caenorhabditis uteleia; assembly: GCA_963573275.1. Lineage (NCBI taxonomy): Eukaryota > Metazoa > Nematoda > Chromadorea > Rhabditida > Rhabditidae > Caenorhabditis > Caenorhabditis uteleia. Next base: position 1,649,501 of record OY752134.1, read on the forward strand.
TCATAACAGTTGTAAAACTCATCGTCTTTGACTACACTTCCAATCGGTTCTCTCAGTGCACCAATCACTGTTTTTACCCATGTCATCAACATGATTTGTAACTTCTGAGCTCCGCAATTGATGAAAACATTTCTCTGGATATCATACTGACTGTCATTTTTGACGGCTATTTCTTTTGTGTGATTCTGAAAACTGATATGATAAAATAGAAAATATATGACTTGGTAAAAAATTGGTATGAATCGATAACTAACTCTAAGACAATCTTCAAACTTATTTTTTGAATTTTGGTCGTCATAACTGATAAGTTTAGTTGTTGGATTTTCTTTTTCTTTTTGCCCAGTAAACTGCATCTTAGTATGATCGAAGATGTAACTCATTGTGTATCGGTAGTAATAGTAATCATGAACTTCCATTATCTGTAAAAAATAATCAGTGTACTGGTTCATGTCCGAGCACATACTGTAAGAATATGCTCCATGTCTGCAGGGCTACAAAAATCGGCTATATCTTTAGCGTACAAGCATCTTCTTATGTCCGATGGATGGAAATCTCCCGATTCTCTACACTTCTTCTCATACTTTTCTCTGATCTGCAGGGATACAAAATATGGTTAAGAACAGCTGATATAAACATTACGACATGATAACAATGTGGGTATTTTAAAGTTTTCAGATGTCTCACATTCTTCCTGGTTTCAATAATTCTGTCTACTTCTTTCAATGAATATTCTTGCAAATGGCATTCTGGAGTGAGTGTCCCACATGCAACATAGACGGCTCTCTGACTTTCAAAAGCTTCTAGAGTGTTCAAACTTGGATCTGGCTGTTTTGAATAGTGACTCTGGAATGTTTTGTGTTGTGAACTTCACTTAAAGAAAAATTTACCTGAACACAACTATGAAACAAGTAATACTCCAGAGGACAGTTGCTGCTTGCTTGACCGTAGAGAGCAGAGGAACTTAGAAGAATGAGCAGAAAGGGTAACATTTAGGAGTTTTGACGACAAGTAAATGGGAAAAATAGCTAGTGAATGTCCTAATAATGTCTTATCAGGTCCGCGGATCACTAACGCAATCACTGAGGGCTAAATTGTTACGCATGACTTTTCACATTACATCAGTCTCACGTCCTTCTTTGATTTTTTTATTGCAAACGATTAGCTGGTAAAGGGGAAATGTACAGTTTGGAACAAACACACTGCTGCATCAAACCAGCACAATGTAATTCCAATGTTCACAATAACTGCCATTGACATGTCTTATTCAATTAAAAAAGTAAAATTATAATTGTAAAACAAAAGAGCTTTTGTGGAAATTACGACATGACTCGATAAAAAATAAGTTTTAGCATCTCTCCAGCAACTCTTCCATAAATATCCATGTATCGATAGCCATGCGTAACATAGTGAACAAATTTGTCAAGCTGGGATTTGGCTGCCTTATGTTCTATGATGTCAGCCATCTAAAAGCAAATCTAGTCAGAAATAAAAAAAATAAACTTTACTTCAATGAGTTCTTCTGCTGCTGGATCACACAACTCTTGAGCATAGTTAGCATAACAACCATACTCAATCATCATCTTTGAGCCTGAAGAATGTGGATTTTCAAATCCGTATGCGTTGTAATTCCCTCTTTCACATTCTGAGCCGTGTATTTTAGAAAGCTGAAAAAAACAAATAGATTTTGTCTGTTATTAGGAAACCTTCACAGAGCAGTTGATGAGATTGCGATTTATGCCAATGGGGTACTTGACCTCTGATATGATAGTTGATAAGAACCCATGAGAACAAAAGGGTACTATTGTTTTATCTTGCTTGGTCTTTTTTATGTGTAGGTCCCGCATCTAACATGATTGGTTCATCACAAAATATGAAACTAAAAACGAGTAAAAGGAACATTTTATTTTGAAGATCAATAATATTCCAACCCGAACAGAACGTATTTTTCCATTTTTTGAGCCACATCTTCATCAATTCCCATGTACCGATATCCTTTCAAAACGTAGTTTATTACAAATGTGTCAAGATTCCATCTGAAGTCGTCGACATTGCGATTGCTTGGTTTCTAGGAAAAAATCGATTCGTTTAAATCATAATTTCGAATATCTACCTTTTGATCAGTTGCACTAGTCACAGTATCAACCCACATCATCAGGTTCTTTTGCAAATAACATCCCGATTCTGTAGCACCACATTTTTTGAAGATTTCCTTCTGGATAGAATATTGATTTTCATTGTCGATTGATTTGGAAAGATCATCAAGATTGTTCTGAAAATTGTTTTGAAAAAGTGAAAAAACCCAAAAAAACATACTCGAAGACAATCATGGAACTCATTTTCAGATTTCTTACACTCCTTGCTGGATACTTCAATTTTTGGGGATTTTGGTTGTGAGTTCGCTTCGTAATGCTTCTCCAAAAAATCCCACAAATTTCTCAAGTGGTAACGATAGAAATTGTATTCCTCAATGATGGGCATCTCAAAAAAAAAAATTATGTACACCTGAAACTTGACACATACCCATCGTACAAGTGGCATTTCATCGATAGTACACACTTTTTTAATATACTCTCCTCTGCAACATTCTGCTTCCATCATAGCATATCGGCCCCCTCTTAATTCAAATCCATGTTGATCATAGGCGTATTTTTTGCACGGTTCTACATAATTTTTCCAAACCTGAATGTTTTAGTATATATGTACAATAAAAGCGGAAAAACTTACGACATCAAAGCAAGGAGGATTTTTAAAAATGGATTTTTGGTATGCTAACCACGCATCGAATTTAGGATCATCAATCTTCTGTGCAAGTCGAGTAAAGTTGTCGTTCATCGACATTAACTTATTTTGGACATCGCAATCTGATTGGCTCGCACCACATTGAACAAATAGATTTCTCCATTTTTGCTGGGCAGCAACACTAATATCCCTGCGGGCTGGTAGCTCCGGGAACTTATTCTGCAAACGATCCGTAAAATATAAATTCCATTTGGTAGCTTACCTTCAGACAATTGTGAAACTCATCATTAGATTTGTCGCAGTTTTCTTGAATCGGGAGACTGAAGACGGTAGAAAAGCATATAAGCACGAGAAGCAATGCTAACATTCCCACTAACAGAGTCTGTAATACATTTATATAAAATAGAGGTTTGGATTGCGGAGAATGTATAAAATGAAAAATAAATGAACCAATGTGCACTAGCGGCCACTCGGGTCAGCACCACATGAAATGAAAGTAGATAAGATGTGTGTTGTAAGATTGTAGATCATCTAACGAGAGATGAGGGAATGCCTTAGGCGACATATGGTATGTTGTTTGACCTTTTGTCACATTTGAATATGTGCTAAAAGATAGTAACAACAACAGAAAGAGAGAGAGAGAGACGGCTCACAGATATAGAAACTAGATTAGCTAATGAATCTTGTTAGCAGATGTTCTAACAGTTAGTTATATGGTATTGTCTGTTGCCGTTTTGGCACAGTTAAATATGTGCTAGCACACCTGCTCACGCAAAAAATTTGGGAGCCGCTTTCTTATCTGTTTTTTTCGTCTTTTTTGTTATAGGCCCCGCATCTATCATAATTGGTTTATCAAAAAATGTGCAATTTGGAAGTCAGAAATGTTGAGAATGAAGTAATTTTTATTGCAAAGGCCAGTATTTCAAACCAAATAAAACATATTTCTCCATTTTCTGAGTCACATCATCATCAATTTCCATGTACCGATATCCTTTCAAAACATAGTTTTTTACGAATCTGTCGATATTCCATCTGCAGTTGTTGACTTTGTCAATTCTCGGTTTCTGAAAAAGTCACTCAATTGAAATTATTATTTCCGCTATTTACCTTTTCATCAGCTGTACCAATCACAGTGTCAACCCACATCATCAGAGTCTTTTGTAAGTAACATTCTGATTCCGCAGCTCCACATTTTTTAAAGATATCTTTCTGAATAGAATATTGAGTCTCATTGTCGATGGATTTGGTAAGATCATCAAGATTTTTCTGCAAAATAAAACAAACATATAAAAAATACCCAGAAAACATACTTTGAGACAATCATGGAACTCATTCTCGGATTTTCTGCACTCCTCGCTGAAAACTTCAATAACTGGTGATTTTAGTTTGGTGTTCGCTTTGTAATACTTTTCCAAAAAGCGGTACAAAGTTCTCAAGTGGTAAGAATAGAAATTGTATTCGTCAACAATGGGGACCTAAAAAGTTATAAGTTTTGTATGCCGGGAACATTGTTGATACTGATTGTGAAAGTTGCATTTCATCGGTAGTACACTTTTTTCTAATATACTCTCCCATGCAACATCCTGATTCCATTGAAGCATACCGACCAATTCTTAATTCGATTCCATGTTGATCATAGGCGTATTTTTGGCAAGCTTCTCTATACTTTTTCTCAACCTGAATTTCTTAATACAGTACCGTGCAAAAAGATACGAACACCATTTAAACTACGTTTACAGCAATCCCGAATTTATCACAACCGAGCTGAAAATTGAGGAAATAACCAAAATATAAAAAAAACGACATTTTCAAGGTATTCGGAAAATGGTGTTCAGAAAATTCTGGCGGCGATCATAGTATGTTGTTTATAGAATAGTGATATTAAATCTATTGAAACATTTTCTGAAAGTATCACATGGATCAGCCCTCCAGTGCCAAAAAAATCATCACGAGAACGCAAAAAATCAGGTGTTCGTATCTTTCTGCACGGCACTATGTACAATGAAAGCGAAAAAACTTACGACGTCCATGCACGCGGGTTTTTTGAAGTTGGATTTTTGGAATGTTAACCACGCATAAAATTCAGGATCGTGAATCTTTTCCGCAAGTTGAGTAAAGTTGTCAGTCATCGACATCAACTTATTTTGTAGATCGCATTCTGAATGGCTGGCACCACATTGAACAAATACTTGTCTCCACTTTTGGAGATCAGCAACTTTATATTCCCTGGGCACTGCAGGTAGCTCCGGGAATTTGTTCTGCAAACGTTTTGTAAGATATAAACTTTTTTAGTAGCTTACCTTCAGACAATTGTGGAACTCGTCATTTGATTTGTCGCAGTTTTCTTGAATTGGGAGACTGTAGATGGCAGAAGAGCATATGAGCACGAGAAGGAATGGTAACACTCCGGCTAACATAGCCTGCAAAATGTTTGTATAGAACAAAGGTTTCGGTCGCGGAATATGTATAAAATGAAGAAGAAATAAGCGAATCGAGCACTATCGGCTATTTTGTTTCATATATTTTTAATGCTTTATGCGACAGAGAAACAGGATCAGGGATGTTACCGTTCCGAACAATATAGGTTGGAATGTGTTTATACAATAACGAATCAAAATTTTCAAAAATGTGTAGAGTATGGATCAATAAAGCACTACACTGGGACGACAACCACGTGACACACGTCTAAGCGTCTGATTGATCAGATCACATCTCTTGTTTATCTGTTATCTTTTGTCTTTTGCCATCAGTGAGAAGAGACAAGAGCAGGTGACAGATGAAAATTCGAATGGAGATACACGAAAAACATTTTTTTTTGTGTAGGGCGCGCATCTACCATAATTTGTTTCTCACAAAACACGCAATTTAGAAATCTGAACTTTGAAGCAACCAAAAAACAAATATGAAAAACCATTTATTGCAAAGATTAGTAATATTTTAATCCAAACGAAGTATACTTTTTCATTTTTTGAGCCACATCTTCATCAATTTCCATGTACCGATATCCTTTCAAAACGTAGTTTTTTACAAATCTGTGGAGATTCCATCGGTAGTCGTTGGCTTGGTTACTGCTTGATTTCTAAAAAATGTTAATAAGTTTAGATAATCATTTCCTATTTTTACCTTTTGGTCAGTCACAGTATCAACCCAAATCATCAGGTTCTTTTGCAAATAACATTCCGATTCCGTAGCTCCACACTTTTTGAAGATTTCTTTTTGGACAGAATATTGATTCTCGTTGTCGATGGATTTGGAAAGCTCATCAAGATTGTCCTGCATTTTTTTTGATTTAAAATGATGATTCAAAAAACATACTCTAAGACAATCGTGAAATTCATTCTCCGATTTTCTACACTCCTCGCTGAAAACTTCAATAGTTGGTGATTTTGGTTTTGTTTTCGCTTCGTAATTCTTTTCTAGAAAGCGATACAAAGTTCTCAAGTGGTATGAATAGAAGTTGTATTCTTCAACAATCGCAACCTACAAAAAATGATAAATTTTGTGTTCCTGAAACATTGCTGATACCCATCGTGAAAGCGGCATTTCATCGCTACCACACCCTTTTTGAAGATACTCTCCCATGCAACAATCTACTTCCATGAATGCATAGCGACCAATTCTTAACTCTATTCCATGTTGATCATAGGCGTATTTTCTGCATGATTCCCTATATTTTTTCTCAACCTGAATTTCTTAGCATAAATTCACAATAACAGCGAAAAACTTACAATGTCCATGCAAGCGGGCCTTTTAAAGATAGAATTTTGGTATGACAACCACGCGGAGGTTTCAGGATTGTCAATCTTCTGCGCAATTTGAGTGAAATTGTCAGTCATCGACATCAACTAGTTTTGTAGATCGCATTCTGAATGGCTGGCACCACATTGAACAAATACTTCTCTCCACTTGTGGAGATGAGCAACGCCATATTCCACGCGCGCTGCTGGTAGCTCCGGAAACTTATTCTGCAAAGGTTTTGTAGGATATGGATTCTATTTCGGTTTCTTACCTTTAGACAATCGTGAAACTCATCATTTGATTTTTCGCAGTTTTCTCGAAGCGGAAGACTGAAGACGGTAGAAGAGCATATGAGCACGAGAAGGAATGGTAACATTCCAACTAACATAGTCTGCAAAATGTTTATTTAGAAAAAAGCTCTTGGTCGTGAATATGTATAGAGTAAAGAAGAAGAAATAAGCCAATTGAGCACTATCGGCAACTTTGTTCAAAACATTTCTAATGATAATAACAAAATCAGAGAAAGAGAAAGAGTTTTGAGATATACGTAGGTAACAGACGAGTTAGTGAATTTTGTTAGCGGAGTTTTTATTGATTAGTTCTATGCCATTATATAATGGCCTTTTGGCGCGTTTGAATATGGGCTAGCACACCTGCTCACACAAGAAAATGGAAGGGGTTAAAGTACATTAAAAATGCAAACAGCGCCACGCGATATTGCACTAACGATTTATGTTTGAGTTGTGTTGTTTTGGCAGATAGAAAAAAGAGACCGGGAGGAAGAGCACCTGGTGTAATGATTCTCAATTATTTGATAAATTTTATCTTCTATCCTTTCTCGTATGATTCTCTTGTGTTATCACTTATCTCTTAATCCAACTATCATCAATCAGGAAAAAGACTTGATTTTCGAAGAGTTTATTCCAATAACCAAAATATAAGTCAGAACGAAACAAATTTCTCCATTTTTCGAGCTACTCTTTCATCAACTTCCATGTACCGATAGCCTTTCGTTACATACTCCACAAATTTGTCCAGGTTGTATTTGTAAGCTTCAACTTTCTCATATTGTGCTTGCTACAAAAAACCATCAGAACTAATATTAAATGATACTCACTTTGTTCAATAAAGTCACTATATTTGGACTACACAACTGACGGGAATACTTTGCTTCACAAATTGAGTTGTAGTATTGGTACGGTGTACGTGGCTTTTCGAACCCATATTTATCGAATCGTTCTCTTTTACACTCCAAGCTGTACATTTTAAAGATCTGTCATAATTAGAATTGTTTTCTACCGCTCAAAATAAAAAAAAACCTGCATAGTGCAGTTATAGTGGTCTTCAACCCCGACGAAGTCAACTCGTTGATCAGTTGCGCCAATCACAGCGTCAAGCCATGTCAGTAATTGTTTTTGTAAATAACATTCTGATTCTTCAGCTCCACACTTGCTGAAAACTTCCTTCTGGGTAGAATATTGGCTTCCGTTTCTGATAGAAAGTTCTTCATGATAGCTCTGAAAGTTGGGATCTCCTAAAATATAGTCATTGGCGAATCTTGAGAGTTTGTTTGCTGATCAGTAGGTCCGACGCCTAATCAGTAAATAAAACGGCTTAACCATAACTATAAGTTCGGATGATCGGCCGCCAGACCGAACGTTTGATCGACACAGACTTCACAGATTTGTCAAGGACCTATTTTTTCAGGAGAGCAGAAAGTTTCCAAATATACTCGAAGACAAATATAAATAAAAATTACCTGAAGGCAATCGTGGAATTCATTCTCAGCTTTTTTGCACTCATCACTAAACACTTCGACAGTTGGTATTTGTATACTTGCATTGGCTGCATGATTCATCTCCACAAACTCGTGGAAATTTCGCAAATGGCGAGCATAAAACCTGATTTCGTGCAAGATTGGAAGCTTAAAAATCATCAATCATTTCTGCTCACAATCCTTGTTTGCTACCAATGGTAAAATTTCCAACTCATCGATGGTACAAACTTCTTTAAAGTAATTTGCCAAACAACAATTAACTTCCATTGAAGAATAGCGACCAGCTCGCAATTCAAGTCCATGTTGATCATAAGCGTATTTTCTACACGTCTCCCCGTACGTTTTCTCGTTCTGAAAATATTATTACATTGAGTGAACGCAAGAAAGTTCACTTCGTTGTAACAACTGGGCACTTCCTTCACAATCGAATGTATTTCTGGTAACTTTTCTAACTTTTCCACAACTGGAATAAGTTTATCGATCATTTTCATCAACTTCTTCTGTAGGTAGCATTCAGACTGTTCGGCACCACACTGCACAAATATACTTCTCCACTTTTGAAAAGCCACGCTGCTGTCATTATTACGACGTGGTAGCTCCAAGAACCGATTCTGCAAATTTTTCATTAAAAGCTAATTTTTTTGAGCAGTTTACCTTCAAACAATCGTGAAATGCATGCAAAGACTTGTCGCAGTTTTCCTGAACTGGGAGACTGTAGACGGCAGATGAGAATAGAAACACGAGTAGGAAGAACAACATTCAGATTGATGGATTCTGCAATGATATTCAAAAAAAAGAACAGAACAATGAAAATGAGTAGACGCAATTATGTACTATCGTGCAATGTAGCCAGCACCGACAAGTCTATGTTGTGTTAGTATTTCATCGGATGTTCAGGCTCATGTGTGATTGGTGTAACAAAAACAAAAAATCGGAAGAAGATACATTCTAACTAATTATTCGTTCAGGTCACATTTCATGCTTATCTGTTGTCTCTTGTCTCTCAGTGAAAAAAAGACGGGAGCAGGTGGCAGATGATGGCTCAAAGGAAGATACACAGCAAAAAACATTTTGCGGGGTTCATCATGTTGTTTGAAGTTATAGAATTGTACATTCCATGTTTATGTTAGAGTATCGTCCAGTTTTTTCAATTTACTATGTTTTCTGCATCGTCAATCAGGTAAAAGTTGGCTTTCTGAGAGTTTATTCCAAAAATCAAAATAGTATTCAGAACGAAACAAGTGTTTCCATTTTTCGTGCCACTCGTTCATCAACTTTCATGTACCGATAACCTTTTGTAACATAGTCCACGAATCTGTCGAGGGTGTATTTGTAAGCCTCAATTTTCTCGTGTTGTGCTTCCTACAAAAAACCATCAAAATCAGATTAAAAATGCTACTCACTTCAATCAAGAAAGTTGCAAGGTTTGGACTACACACTGGGACTTGACGAGCATACTCCGCTCTGCACATTGAATCTAAGTATTCGTACGAAGTACTTGGCTTTTCAAATCCATATCTATCAAATCGCTCTCTTCTACACTCTGGGCCATACAGCTCATTGATCTGCAATACAACCGTTTCATTTGTCATTTTAATGGAACAACCTTCTTATTGCATTTTTGGTAATCTTGCCAATCGATAAATCCTTTTCTATAAGTTTCGCCAATCACTGAGTCCAACCACGTCAGCAATTGTTTTTGCAAATAGCAGTCTGATTCTGCGGCTCCACATTTGTTGAAAACTTCCTTCTGGATAGAATATCGGCTTTCATTTCTGATGGCAAGCTCCTCATGATAGTTCTGAAAATTGGACTCTCTAAAAGTACATAGCTAACTTGCGGGTCGGTCCGCCAAACAGTAGCTTTGACGGATCCCCTGTTTGGTAGACACAATCAGAAAAATCTATTCAAAAAACTTACTCGAAGACAATCACAAAACGTATTTTCAGATTTTTTGCACTCTTCAGTAAAAACTTCAACACTTGGTGTTTGAACACTTGCATTTGTCGCATGTCTCATCTCCACGAAACTGTGGAAATTTTGCAAGTGGCGAGAATAAAACTCCATTTCGTACATAATAGGAAACTTGAAAATAATTGATTAAGCATGCTCAAGACTTATCTCTTACCAATGTCAAAAATTCGAATTCTTCGATAGTACACACTTTTTTAAGATAATATGCCGAACAACAAGCAACTTCTTCTGAGTGAGCTAGTAATTCTAGTCCATGTTGATCATAACCGTATTTTCTACACGTTTCCCCATTGATTTTCTCGTTCTGAATACATTCTTATGGAAAATCACAGCGAGAAAGTTTACTTCGATATAACATCTTGGCGGTCCCTTCATCTTGAAGGCTGATACCTTCAAGTTTAAGTCGTCTTTCTCAAACTTTTCTGCCATTTTAACCATTTTTCCAATCATCTTCATCAACTTCTTTTGTAGGTTGCATTCTGACTGTTCGGCACCACACTGAACAAGTACACTTCTCCATTTTAGTAGGGTAACGCTGCTCTCGTCATTACTACGTGGAAGCTCCAAGAACCGATTCTACAAAATTTTTGTCAGGCGCGGATTTTTATTGAGCTGTTAACCTTCAGACAATCGTGAAATGCATGCAACGATTTGTCGCAATTTTCCTGGACTGGAAGACTCTGAGCGAAAGATAAGCATAAAAACACGAGCAGGAATGACAACATTCAGACTGATGGATTCTGCAATGATATTTTTAAAAAAATAACAGAACAATGAAAATGGGTAGGCGAAATTGTGTACTATCGTGCAATGTGGCCAGCACCAACAAATCTATGTTGTGTTAGTATTTTATCGGATGTTTAGGCACTGGGGTCATTGGTGTAACAAAAGAAACTAATGAAAAGAAGATTCTGACCAGTTTATCTCTCAAATCAAATTTCTTGCTTATCTGTTGTCTCTTGTCTCTCACTATCAGTGAAAAAAGACGGGAGCAGGTGGCAGATGAAGAGTAGTAAGAAGAGACACCACAAAAAAACATTTCGCGGGAATTATCATGTTGTTTGAAATTATAGAAATGTGCATTCCATGTTTATGTTAGAGTATTGCGCAAATCATTCGTTTTTCTGTGTTTTGTGCATTGTCAATGAGGTAAAATTGAATTTCTAAGATTTTATTTCAAAAAACCGAGAAATTATTCAAAACGAAACAAATTTCTCCATTTCTCGAGCCACTTTTTCATCAATTTTCATGTACCGATAACTTTTTGTGACATATTCCACAAATCTATCCAGATTGTATCTGTATGTCAAAACTTTTACGTATTTTTCGTGCTGAAAAAACCATCGAAATCAGATATAAAATGCAATTCACCTTTGCCGTTAAAATCGTGAATTCGGGACTACACAACTGGCGAGAATACTTTGCTTTGAAAACTGCATCCATGTATTCTAACGGAGTACGTGGCTTTTTAAATCCATTTCTGTCGTACTGTCCTCTTCTCCGTTCAAAACCGTACTGTTTAAACATCTGTGATAGTTATGATTATTTTTGTCACACATAATCAAAATAAAACAACCTTCATAGTGCAGCTAAAGTAATCAGCCTTGTTAGTGGCATGAACTTCCTCATCAGTTGCACCAATCACTGTATCAAGCCATGTCAGCAATTGTTTTTGTAAATAACAGTCTGATTCTGCAGCTCCACATTTGTAAAAAACTTCCTTCTGGATAGAATATTTGCTCTCGTTTTTGATTGAAAGCTCCTCACGATAGTTCTGAAAGTTTGATTTTCCTATAGTATATAGGCCCCTCAAGAGTAGCTTCACTGTTCGGCAACACAGATTCCTAAAATCCGACAAGGATGTAAATACAAAAGAAGAGCCATTGATTTTGAAAATATATGTATATTCAAAAAACTCACTTTTAGACAATCATGAAACTCATTCTCAGTTTTTTTGCACTCATCACTGAAAACTTCACTAGTTGGTGGTTGTGGTTTGGCTTTTGTTGCATGATGATTCATCTCCACAAATTCGTAAAACTTTTTCAATTGGTATGCGTAAAACTTGATTTCTTTCATGATTGGGAACTCAAAACTCATTCATTTTGCTTGTTCACAACTCTTGAAGCATACCAATGGCAAAATTTCGAGTTCAGCGGTAGGACACACTTTTTCAAGATAATTAGACAAACAGCAGTCAACTTCCAATGAAGAACCAGCTTTGATTTCAAGTCCGTGTTGATCATAAGCATATTTACTACATGTCTCCTTATACATTTTTGAAGTCTGAAAATTTTGATAGATACACAAAAAAAGAGAGGAATATACTTTGTTGAAACATGCGGGCGGATTTCTTCGGCTGTCTGATAACTTCAATTTCAAGTCATCTGGCAAATTCTCCATTTTTTCTACCAGTCGAATCAGTTTCTCAATCATCTGCATCAGCTTCTTTTGTAGATAGCATTCAGATTGTTCGGCACCACACTCGACAAATACACTTCTCCACTTTCGAAAGTCAATACTGTTGTTTTCATCGCGGAATGGAAAGCGGTCATAACGACCGGGTAGTTCCAAGAACCGATCCTGTGATTTTTTTTGTAAAAAATTGATTTTATTAAGCTGTATACCTTCAGGCAATCGTGAAATGCATCAGTAGACTTGTCGCAGTTTTCCTGAGCTGGAAGACTATAGACGGCAGATGAGGATAGAAACACGAGCAGAAATATTATCATTCTGGCTGAAGCAGTCAATAGTGGAATTATAGAATGAAACACAAAACACCGGAATCAGAACCTCAAAACACAAATCTCAAAAACATATTGAAAAAAGATAAACTCTAACTTTTGATTTTTCAAGTCACATCCTCTGTTTATCTGTTGTCTCTTGTCTCTCACAGTGGCAGTAAAAAGAGCCGGCACCAAGTGACAAATGATGGGTTGCACAGCCAGAAACATTTAGCGGGTTTATAACGTTGTTTAGAATACTCTATTGGACTCCGTGTCAGAAATTCTCAAAAGCTGGAATTTTTCATTTTTTCGGTTGAATAATATTCATTGTTCTATGTTTGAGTCAAAACGACAAACTTATCAATATAGTTTTGTTGCACCAGCTGACACATAATGTGCTATCCCATCTCTTGTTTTTTTTTCCATCAATGTTGTGAGAGATGGGTGTAAATGAAAGACTAAAAGATCACTTGAACGTTTCGCTGATTACAATGGTTTATTTAACAGATCGAAACACTATTCAAATGAGAAGAAACTTTTTCATAGCCTCAGACAGCTCTTGATCTTGTTCCATGTAGCGGTAGTCATTTGTGACGTAGTTCACAAATCTGCCGAGGTTGTACTTGTACGCCTCTACTTTCTCAAAGCGTGCTTTCTGAAAAACGTCGATGAAGCTAGGTATGTGATGAAGTGATTACCTTGACCATTTTAGCCTGAACGTCTGGGGCGCATAGCTCACGAGCATACTTAGCTTCACAACCGGAAATGATCATGCTTTTCGAGATATGCGGTTTTTGGAATCCATATTGATTGTATAATCCTCTCTTACATTCGAATTCAAAATCTTTATTGATCTGCGCAAAGTTTATTTTATTGTTTTACATTTGTAAAAACCACACCTTTTTACTGCAGTTTCGGTAATCTTCATCTCCCCAAATATTCTCAACTGGCCATTTGATTGTACCAACCACAATTTCAATCCATTTCATCAATTGTTGTTGCAAGTAGCAGTTGGATTGTGAGGCACCACATTCAATAAAAACTTCGCGAAGTATTTCGTATCCTTTTTCTGTAGTTAGCTCGGGTTTGTAGTTCTGAAAATTAATTAGGACATATAACGCTTTCTACATGAACATACTCGAAGACAACCATGGAACTCATTTTCAGACTCTTTGCACTCATCACTGAAAACTTCAATAGTCGATGTTTGTGGTTTCCTCTTGACCGCAACGGCATGATTCATTTTCACAAAATCCAAGAAATCGTCTAAGCTTTTGTAGTAATATTGAGATTCAATACCAAGTAGCAACTGTGAAAAGTTGAGCAATACTTGGTGATAGTTTTCTAGTACCTTTTGAGTGAAATCCGTATCTTCTGAGCAATTGGTTTGAGCATAGTGTACCAGGCAATAATCAACGTCTATCGAATCCCATTTACCGCTTCGCCGATTTAAGCCATGTTGATCGAAAGCATACTGTTTACATTCCTCTCCGTACGTTTTTTTAGCCTGAAAACGAAAGCTACACACAGTTTGATCCAGAAAAAACCTCTTCGTAGCAAGACGGAGTTTTCATCGGAGTCTTCGTTTTTTCCCAATTTTCCACAATCTTTGCAACTTTAATCATGACATCCACCATACTCATCAATTTGCGTTGCAAAAAACATTCTGAATTCACAGCACCACAAAGAACAAAAACAGCTCTCTGCTTTTCATAGAACACAGTAGTTTGATTTTTGTGACTTGGTAGCTCCGAAAACCTTTGCTGTAACGTTTCTGTGAAATTCGGACTATATCTAACAACTTACCTGAAGACATTCATGAAATGCAGCTGTAGTTTCTTCACAGTTCTCTTGAATTGGAGTACTGTAGGTGGAGGAGAAGAATATAAAAAGAAGGAGTAAAAGGCGTAACATTCGAAGGTTTCTGTAATATTTGACTCGTAAAATGATAAATGAAACAAAAATGTTAGAAAATGACCTATTGATGCGATTGCTCGCCGTCTTTTATCTGAACTTTAAGCTGAGCAATTTTCTGAGAAGGGCGTAGCTGTTATCATCTTCATGTTGTAACACCACTTACTCATGTTCTATCATCAACTTGGACGGACCCTGGAACATTAATCACTTTAGAGTGAGCAACGTTTTTCACAATCACCAAGGGTTCCAAACATTGAGATGAATCAAAAAACATCGGGAAGGAACAGATTTATTTCATGTTTCAGACCACATCCGCATTTGTCTTAGCATATCCCGTTTAGCTCGTTTACCACATATTCTACAAATTTTTAAAGGTTCTTCACTTTTACATTTGAGATTTTACAAAAGAAGCATTATGTGCATTAGGTGTATTGAAACTAGAGTCAACCACGATATGTGATCTCTACTAGAATGTTGCGCAATTATGTTTGCACTATGCTATATAAGACCTCTTTTTGTGTTGCACCATTTACATAATGAACTTTGGTGTGAAAGCATACAATCAGACAAATTTATAAAGAAAATAATTTAAAACAAAACATTTTCCAATATTTGGTCAATTCCTTCATCGGTGTCAATATATCGATATCCGTTTATCACATACTCAATAAAAGCAGCCAGTTTCTTTTCGAGGTTTGATGCTTGGTGTTCCCCTGCGTTCTGAATAGTAAAAAATGTATATTTATTTTTAACATAACATACTCTCATTAGGTCCAATTCAAGAAGTTGGTCACAAATATTTGAACTCATAGCAACTTCCAAAAAACAAAAAGCTTGTGAGATTTCCCTTTCTTCGAATGGTTTTCCGAATCCATATTGATCAAATTCTTTCTTCAGACATTCTAAACCACGATGTTGGTTAATCTGCAAAAAAATTTTAAAAAATTTTTCGTTTTTTGAGACGTTAACAACTTTATCATAACATTTATAATATTCTTCAGTTTTTTGTGTTGGTTGATTTGGGAAGTATGTTTTTTGATACATAACTGAAATATAATGCGTCAAAGTCCGTTGCAAATGGCATTTTGAATTCTCCATTCCACATTTGTCAAATATCATCATTTGAACTTTATATTGACTCTCATTTCTTATAGATAGTTCCTCTTTGAAGTTCTGAAAAATTGGCTAGATACGAGATATTTTCATTGCGGGGAACAAACTTGAAGGCAATCATGAAACTCATTTTCTTCTTTTTCGCACTTTTCATCGTTTTTTTCAGCAACAGCTGGTAATTGCGGTGTTTCTTTTGTTAATAGGTTCATCCTCAAATATTCTATGAAAGTAGACAATGCATCTTGGTAAAGGAGCCTTTTGTGCCATGGTGGCATTTTTCTCAAATTATCAGCATCTCTCCGAGCACAAACTTTTGCATCCAGTTTTTGAGCATATTCTATTATACAAGTACCATATTTTGCCATACTTTGGTAATAAGGCAGTACTAATCCATGCTCATCGTACCTTGCTTTCTCGCATTGTTTACCGAATTTTCTAACAACCTGAAATAAAATGGTGTACCAAAATTGAGCAATGAAAATTTACAGCTTTTGCACATTCATCTGTTGCTATGGTGCTGAGCTTATCGTAATAGTCTTCTCTGATCCGAATCATTGTGTCGACCATTGTCATCAATTTAGTTTGTAAGTAGCAATCTGATTCTTCTGCACCACACGCTACAAAAACAGCTCGCTGACTCCGATATGCTTTCAAAACATATGACTCATATCTATGAGCCAAAGGACTCGGCAGTTCCCAGAATTTATCCTACAAAATTCCAGTAACAATCTATTTGTTTAAAAAAAACTTACTTTTAGACAATCATGAAATGCAAGAAAAGAGTAATCACAATGTTCTTTATGAGATATAATGTGAGCACCAAATGAGGGTAGAAAAATGAGCAGGAATAAAAACATTCGCTACAACACTGATTTAGAATATGTGAAGGCCCGTAACCTAAAAGGTATGACAATATGTCTACCCTACGTATGTGTTTGGCAAATATTGTGCAATGTTTGCACATCGACATGGAAAAGGTCCCTTTTCTACCCTATTGTGATGAAGTGCGACTTACCACCTTCTTGTTACTATGGTATGCAAAGTTTACCACGGTCTATTTTGTTTGAATAACTGGAGCAATACAAAATTTATTTTGGATAATAAACAATAATTTGTCGCCAATGCTGTCTGTTATTTGAATTAGCTAAAACAAGACAATCAAATTACTTCCGCAGAACAAATTAATAAGAATTGACAATAGTGGCGTTTCTCTCACAGATAGAATAGAACTTTGAAGTGCAAGGATAGTAGTAGATGTATGAAGCAGACTCGGCCGGGACCACAGAATGGTAGTGGGTGACACAGTTTGCCAGCGAGTTCCATTTGTCGCTTGACAGCACATATGGCATGACCAACCAATTTCTAGGAATTTTGTACTTTCAAAGTAATTTGAGCAACTTTACAGTTTATACGACCATATGCCTCCTTCTGTTTGCCATTTTGGGAAAAACTCGTGAGGGAAGCGAACGAGACCAATCCAGGAGAAGAAACCTTTTGGTGAGTGATGACGGACAACATCCTAAAAAATTGTTCGATGAAATGTTTGACAAACCCGTTGAACATACCCATTCTTCAAGTGAGTTCGCAACCATAATCGTTGCCTTTTTGTTGAAACATTCTGCTTCAGCTTCGGCAAATTCCATCATCTTTTGTTCAAAGTAATAGCATGAGTCAGAAAAATGAAGCCAACCATTTGGACATTTGGAGGACTAAAAATTTTTTAAAGAAAATTAAAGAAAAATCAACTACTTTAGAAGCTTCCATTTGTTTATTGGTACGATGCAACCATATGTAACCGAATGCATCTGTGTCCAAATCCCTGTAGTCCCAGTTGTGAAATGGCACTAAAATCAATACATTACAACTTTTCTCAAAATTTGAACGGATTTACATCGTTTATCTGGATTTTCATTGTCGGTCAAAACGTTTGGCTCTTCCCCACTAGCATCGTAGGGATTCTGGTAGCCCCCGTGACTACTCGGTGAACTGTAGATCCCCATGGAGAGAAGGGCAAGGATAATAATTTGAAGCATTTGACTGATCACTGTAAAACTAACCGCATAAAGAAAAATAAAACAATAATAATGCTGCCAGCCACCACTGACCGATAGATAGGGTATGAATGGTTAATGGGCGGATGAGGGAAGATGGCGTTTTACAGATAACGGATCAAAGGCCATAAACGATATCCTCTTTATTAATCATTTCTGTTGTACGTTTCCCGTTTGAAGTATTATTAGTAAAATGATCTTTGATGTCAATGCCGTTAATCAGAGAAAATCCACTTTTGCGCAATGTTAGCTTTTTTCAAATAATCAATAACACCTTACAAAACACTTATGTACTGGGTTAAAGCGAACTGGAGAATCAAAAACAATTTATCAGCCAATATAAATGAAAAACAATCAAATCACTTCCGCAAAACAAATCAATGTGCGTTGGCCACGGTGGCATTTCTCTCACAGATGGAATAGAACTTTGAAGTGCATGGATAGTAGTAAGTGTATGAAGCGGACTCGGTCGTGGCCACAGAGTGGTAGTGGGTGACACAGTTGGCATATGAGGTCCATCCGTTGCCTAGTGACCAATATGGCTTTACCAACCAGTTCCTGGAAGTTTATAATTTTTGGAATAATTTGAGCATTTCTACAGTTGCGACGGATTTATGGCGTCTTTTGTTTGCCAATTTGCAAAATCGTAAGGAAAGCGAAGGAGTCCGATCCAGGAAAAGAAACCTTTCGGTGAGTGGTGACGGACTACGTCCTAAAAAAATTGTGAATTTTTTGATCAAACTGTACAAAATACCCATTCATCAACTGAATTGGCTACCATCAACGTTGCCTTCTTGTCAAAGCATTCTCTTTCAGCTGCGGCAAAATCCATCATCTTCTGTTCGAAGTAATAACACGAGTCGGAAAAGTGAAGCCAACCATCTGGGCATTTGGAAGACTGAATAACATTTGAGATAATGTCACAGAAAAATTTATTACTTGAGGAATTTTGACTTTGAGTTTATGTGCAAAGTATTTAGGACCGAATGCATCTGTTTCCAAATCCCTGTAGTCCCAGTTGTGGAATGGCACTGAAATCCGTACGTGACGATTTCTCAAAATTCCAATGAACTTACACCGCTTATCTGGATCTTCATCGTTGGTCAACACTTTTGGCTCTTCTCCACTGAAGTCGGCGAGATCCTGGTAGCCTCCGTAACTACTGGGCCAACTGTAGATCCCCATGGAGAAAAGGGCAAGAAGAAAAAGTTGAAGCATTTGGCTGATCACTCACTATAAAACTTGCCAAATTACAAAAAATGAAACAATAATAATGCTGCCAGCCACCACTGACCGATGGGAAATGAATGAATGGCGAATGGGTGGATGGGGAAAGATGGCGTATTATAGATAATGGATCAAAGGCCATATACGATATACTCTTTATTAATCATTTCTGTTGTACGTTTTCCGTCGCCGTATAATGTAACATTATTCGAATGATCTTTGGTGTCAACGACAGAAATATAGAGAAAGTCAGATTTAACAATGAAAACAAATCCGTGATAATTAGAACTATGTTTACTATGAAACAAAACAATACAATTATTTCCGCAAAAGATAAGAATACGAATTGGCAATAGTGGCATTTCTCTCACAAATAGAATGGAACATTGAAATGCACGGATAGTAATAAGTAAATGAAGCGGTCTCAGCCATAACCAATGGATTGTAATGAGTGGCGCAGTTAGCCAGTGAGCTCCATCCGTTGCTGATCGGTTTGTATGGTTTGACAAGCCAATTTCTGAATATTTCGAACTATTTGAAGTTGTTCTGGATTCACTCACAATTTAGCCGGATTGATTGCTCCTTCAGTTTGCCAACGTGGCGAGTCCTCGTATTTTTCGAATTGTGTAAAGCGTATGAGCCCAATCCAGGAGAAGAATCCTTTTGGTGAAAAATCACGAATAGCGTCCTGCAATATTTTTTGTTGAATTTGGACAAAATCCAGCCATATACCCATTCTTCAACTGAATTGGCAACCATCAACGTTGCCGTCTTTTCGAAGCATCGTTTTTCAGCATTAGCAAATCCTAACAACTCATGTTCGAAGTAATAGCACGAGTTGGAGAATCGAACCCAATCATCTGGACATTCCGAGTACTGAAATCTTTTTCAGACAAGTTTAAAGAAAAAATGAATTACATCAAGAACTTCGTCTCGGTAAAGTTCTCCGCGCACGTTATCGAATGCAATAGTGTCCAAATCCCTGTAGTCCCAGTTGTGAAATTCCACTAAATTTGAGACACGACAATTTTTCCTTAAAAATAAAACAAATTTACTACGCTCATATGGTTCTTCATAGTCGTCTAAGTTTTCTGGATCCTCTTCTCCACTAGCTTCAGTTAATTTTTTTGAGCGCATAGCTTGTAATTCTTTGGGGGTTGCGAGAATTTCTCGTTCCAATTGCGTTCCAAAATCGTGCCAACTGGAAATCCCCGTGGAAAGCAAAGCAATGAGAAAAATTTGAAGCATTTAGCTGATCACTATAAAACTTGCCGGATTACGGTAAATAAAACAATACTACTGCTGCCATTCACCACTGACCGGTGGGTAGTGAACAAATGGCAAATGAGTGAATGACGGAAGATGGCGTATCATAGATAGCGGAACAAAGACCATATACGATATAATCTTTATTAATCTTTTCTGTTATACATTTTCCGATCCCGCAAAATGTAACATTGTTCGAATGATCTCTTAAGGTCAGTGGCGGAAATCAAAGAGAGAATTTTGTTATTGAGGTTAACAAATAAGGAACGGGAAAAAATTAGAAGAAAATTGGGAGCTTATTGAGTGTACTTAGCTTTTGACAGATGCAAAATAACACCATCCAAGGCATCCTTGTAGTACAAGAGAGCGAACTGAAAAATAAAAATTTATCAGGAATTCACTCAAAATCGTCCACCTCTGCAAGACTGTTCACATTGTTTGGACTGCAAGCCTCAGTTTGTCGAGCCATTTCAACTTCACATCGTACTTGTTGATATTCGAATTCATTCAACCGCTTTCCAAATCCGTGCTCATCAAAGCTTTCTCTCATACATTCTAAGTTTGCGCTTACTAATTCCTCGGCCTGATTCAATAAACATTTGTCACATTCTTGTTATTTGTGATCACTTTATCCTCGCAGTTTTTATAATCCCAGATAATTTTTGTGGATCCGACTTTAGTATCAATTATTGTATTGACCATTTTCCACATCTGCTTTTGTAAATAGCAATCTGATTTTTCCGCTTCACACTGACGGAACGCGGTTCTCTGTTTTTCATACTCTTTTGTGTGAAGGCCTTTCTTCTGCAAAAATTTCACGTTTTGGAATAGGTGTAAAGTGAAACTCACCTGAAGGCAAACTAGGAACTCAAACTCAGATTTCCTGCAGGAATCTGGTTGCCGATATGTTTCATAGCTCACAAGTGGTTTTTTATCATTTGTAACTGAGTTCATTTTTACGAACATCAATAATTGCTTCAACTTTGAACTGTAATCTTTGTTTTTGAAATAAGGCACCAACTGCAAACAAAAACAATTAGCTTAGCGTTATTGAAGAACACTTACTTTTTTTAATATATCAACTGCTTGTTGAGTACAAATGTTGGAGTTTTCTGCCTTTTCAATATAGCATTTGGACTGCTCCATGCGTTCCTCAGAGAATGTCCACCAAAATCCATCACTGTCATTATACTTTACTTCCATACATTTATACCTTTCCCGTGTTATCTGAAAAATAATTACTGTAAACATGCAGAACAAAAAAACTTACATCGTCATAGCAGTCTTGACCTCCAGAAACATTCGGGATTCCTTCACTCTCAACCAAAGAGTCCATCATTGTCATCAATGTTTTTTGTAAGTAGCAATCAGAATATCTTGCTCCGCATTGAATGAAAACAGATCTTTGTTTTTTGTAAGTTTCGATGTTATTTGAGTAAAGCAGTTCTGAGTGGTGTCTCTGGAATGATTCTATTGATGAAACTCAATTCGTTAATTTTTTTACCGTGAGGCATTTATGAAATTTGGCTTCAGATTCGGTACAATTTTCTTGAAGTGGTTGGCTGTAGACGCCATAAGAGCCAATTAACATTAGAAGAAGCAGGATCATTCCGAAAGAGGCCGGAAATGAATTATTACTCTACACAAAGAAACAAATAAGTTGTTTACCAGAAAATACTATAGAACAGTGAGGACAAACGGATTTTACTAATAAGAGGGCATGATAGATAACGGATTATACCAAGGTCATGAGAACGATGGAGAATGCGGATGAGGGATGTGAGGTGCCAATTTCTTGTGGGGATCTGATGATGCAAGATTTTGATTAGGCGACACATTGATCTCTGTTCTTTTTTATGCTTCTAACTTTTCAAGAAAGTTGGAGTACATGGTACCACGGGGAATTGATAGATATTTGTTGTATATTTCAATATTTTCTTCATTTGTTAAACATGCATTTTCAAATGGAAACATATCAATTAATTTATATTAATGAACTGACGCAATATATACAAAATCATTTTCGCTTTCTGAAAGCAAACCAGGCTTTGTTTTTAACACATGGGCACAAAAGTCGCGTAAAGCATCTTCGTAGATCTCGAGACCGTTCTGAAAAAGAACATGGAAAAATTTTATAAAATAGCAATTTAATTTACATTTTTGAAGTCTTGTAGAATATTGGGAATGCAAACTGCCAATTTTTGAGCCATTTTCGCTTTACAAATCCAATCATTATATTCAAAGTCGCTGTATGGTTTGGGAAATCCAAATTCATTCAACCTTTCTTTCATACATTCGTATCGTAGGTTATCCATTTCTCGAATCTGAAATTTAAGAATTATTCTATCCATTCCTGTATTCAGCTTACCTTTTTGTAACATTCTTCTAAATTCTCATAATTGGAGTTAACAATTTTATTTTCAACCAATATATTGGCTATATTCATCATATGCCTTTGTAAATAGCAATCTGATTTTTCCGCGCCACATTCAATGAACCAAGCTTGTGGGATTGTAAAATTGTAACGATAATAGTAGATATCTCTCTTCTGTATAATTATATTGTTTTGAAACAATATTTGAACAAACAGCTTACTTGAAGGCAAGTAATAAATGCTTTTTCCGATTCATTGCAATATGCAGTTTTTTCGAAAGTTTTCGCCAGTTTTCCATCATCTGTACCAGAATTATTTTTCAAGTGCAATAAGAACAGCATCAGTCGCTCACTATATCCTCGATTTTTAAATGAGTGTTCCAGCTCAATACAGTCGATAAGTTCACTTTCAAAAATGATACTTACGTATTTTAGTCCTTCAACACCTTCTTGACTACAATTGTGTGAGTTAATTGTTTTTTCTACTCTACACTTGATCTCTTCCATATCATGTACATACGTTGGCAATCGAAATCCATATTCATCATGTTTTTTCGTAAAACAATCTACGTATGCTTCCCTGGTCATCTGAAATAGTGTTGACGATGATTCCAAATCGGACACAGATTCTTACATTTTTTTTACATTCAAGGGATAGACCTATTTTCTCAAAGTCCATATTAATCAAACTCAATGACTCGATCATCGTCATCAAAGTTGTTTGTAGATAACAATCAGAGTGTTTAGCACCGCATTGGATGAATGCAGATTTCTGACTTTTATATCCTTCCACATCTTGGGTATATACGATTTCAGAGTTAAGTTTCTGGAATTGTTTCATTATTGAACATTATTGTTCGAGAAACTCACTTTCAGACATTTGTAAAAGGAAGCTTCCGTTTCAGTGCAGTTTTCTTGGAGAGGTTGACTATATACACCACAGATGAGCAAAAATGAGAGAAAAAGTGAAAACATTCTGGAAAGTCCAGAAATGGAGTGTTTGTTTAAAAGTTGTGGAGAGGCAACTTTAGTTGAAAACGTTTCAAAACAACAAGAACCAATAGATTGTAATGAGGTCATGAGAGCGATGGTAAATCTGGATAAGAGACGCCAAGTACATATTTCTAGAGGTGGTGCGATGTTTTGACAATGAATCCCTTTTCAATGTATTGTATGTTCCAGACCAACGGCTAAGTA
This sequence comes from Caenorhabditis uteleia, assembly GCA_963573275.1. NCBI lineage: Eukaryota > Metazoa > Nematoda > Chromadorea > Rhabditida > Rhabditidae > Caenorhabditis > Caenorhabditis uteleia. Next base: position 1,673,599 of record OY752134.1, read on the forward strand.
TAGAGCAAATGCGCTCCTGGGTCTCGATACGTTGTTGTAGTTTGGGGTGATGTATTTACGTCGAAATAAATTTTCAAAATGCAAAAACGCGTCGAGACTCAAGGGCGCACTTGATTTCTTCCTAGCCGTTAGTTTGGCACTTATAACACCAGCATATCAACTGTTTGAAAATCATTTTTCATTGACTGTGATAGTGTTATTCAACCATCTGAAAAAGCTTGATCTACTATGACTTCTTAAAAATAACAAATTTGAAAACATAATCTGGTTTATTCAAGAATAATATAATAAGGAAAACTTTTCTTGTTCCGAAAGTTGGTTTTTGTCACATAAAGCTCTGGCAACGCCCTCTCGTATTGCGCATCCGGAAACACAATAGTAATATATTATCAAAAAATCTGGAATACACGTACATCCATGTAGTTATTCAAAAGGCCCAAGCTGCAAACATCTGTTTTTCGACCGGTATCCGCTATACAATATTTTTCGTGATACTCTGATTCAACGTCAGCTCTTGGAAATCCGTACTCATTCGCTCCTGCTCTTATACATTCGGGAAGTAGACCCATTTTTGAGATCTAGAACTGGAAAACAATGTTTTATTCAATCATACATTTAGCTTGCCTCATCCAAACCTTTATATAAACTTTCATTGCAAAGATCAGAGTGGTTTTTCTGAGCCTTAGATGATTCATAAGCTACAGTAAGAGAGTTTTCACTCATTATTTTAACTCTATTCTGTACAAAATATGCATGAAATGGCTTTCCAGGTCTCACAACAGTAAATTATTACAAAATTATTACTTTTAGTAGAGTTTTCTAGCCTATATTTCAATTTATCACCAGAAATCGCGACAAAATGCATTTTTCTCGTGTTTATGAAATTCGATTATATGTAAAACGAGCTTTGAGAGCGAAGTATATACACATTTTCACAAAAAACAGCAAGAAAATTCGGATTTTAGCACAAGTCTTGATCATTGTTTAAATCGAATTTTGAGCAGAAAAACAATCAAAATGCTTTTAGTATAGTTGATAACAATTGCATCCCATGATTCTACTTTTAAATCAAAATAATTAACCAATTGAGGATTTATAATGTTTTGCTTGCATTTTTCAAAACCTTTCATCAAAAAAAACGAAGAAAAAACAGAAAACAAACATTCTTTTTATCTTCGAACCGTTCATCATTGGAGCTATAAAAGATGGATTTTAGAAAAATTTTTGCAAGTTTTGACTGGTTTTTTTTTGAATTGTTGACAACAGTTGCAAAAATAAAAATAGTCATGAAGTATGACGTATATGGTGTGCCAAAAAGATCGGACGACATCGTCGTCATAGTACGACGAGGTTCCAGAATCTACCCAGCCTACACAGCCTGCCAACCTCAACGTTCACCAAAGACGGGGAATTGTAGTAATCACACCGCAATAGTGTCGTAGATGACTAACAGACACGCAAACTAATAGACTACTTCGACGTAGTGGGACGATACGTAGTTGAATAGCATAACCACGATGCCAGTGAACCACAAACACTGGGAAAAATTCGTTGCCCCCTCGGGGGGTCGAACCTTTCTTTTCTTCAACGTCGAAGTTTATTAGTCGCAGTCGTTAACCACTTGGCCACCGCGCGTATGTATTTTTGTGGTCTCGAATGCGGTGATATGAAAGGTGTGTGTCGAAAATTCGAAAAAGAGATTGCGCGCCTACGACACTCCGCTTTGATTCCGCATGCGTTTGTTGTTTATCGTAAATCTACACCGCTTTGTCGATTTACGAGGCCATTTTTTTCAGCAATTTTTGCAATTTTCTAGTGATTTTCCACCAATTTTCGAAAATTTTTCCGTCATGGCGGCTAAAAAAGTTGTTGCTCAAACCAATCCGTCAAATAGTGCGTAGTTTGTGTGTGATCTTCAATAAAAATCCAGGTATTTCGTGATTTTCAAGTTTTTTGCCTCAAAATAATTATTTCCAGCAAAATGAGCCAATATTTCCCGGAAATAATCAAGATTTCGAGGCGTTTGATTGACACCGCCCGAAGTTTGAATATTCCGACGATTGTGGCTGAGCAATACCCAAAATAATTGAAGAAGGGACTCGCCGAGAAAACATCAATTTATGACAAGTCAAAAGTGAGTTTTTCTCTCGAAAATCTTATAAAAAATGTATTTCAGATCTCCATGTGCATTCCACAAGCAGAAAAAACTCGAAAATGTGCTTCTCGTTGACGTACGTTCTATTTTCTATCAAAATAAAATATTTCTGATCTCTTATTCGGTTTCCACATGATTTTCAAAGTTTTTGCCCCTTTTTTCTAGTAAAACGAAAGAAATTGAGTATTTTCTTTCCGTTTTTGTCCCGTTTTATAAAGTTATCTCGTATTTTATGTCTGTTTTTACAGAAAAAGCGATGGAAATGAGCGAAATGTGCAGCAAATGATGAAATCCGGACGAATCGCAGCGATTCAGGCGATAAAATTGCGAAACCAAAAGGCGCCGTCGAAGGTGCAAAGGAAAATCGAGAAACATGAGCAAACTGTGAGTTTTTTCCTGCTTTTTTAAGTTTTTGCGGTTGAAAAAGGTGAAAGTTGAGCAAATTTGTGTTCTTAAGTGCGAAATTCTGTAAAATAAATGTTTTTTCGAATAAAAATAACGAAAAATACAGTTTCAAGCTAAAAATTTAAACACACGCTGATTTGACATATTTTGCATAGTAAAATCAGCAAAAATAACAGTTTTTGACATAAAACCGTAGATTTCATCTTCGCCACCGATATTTTTCTTACTAGAAACAACTAAAACTGAGAAATCGAGTATGTTTTTTGGTTCAAATCGGCAAATCCTTTTTAAAATTCTATTTTGCACAGTTTTAGAGAAGAAAATGAAGAATTCGCCACGGAAAAATGATTTTTGAAGCTTAGAATCTCTCAAATTCATAGCAAACGTTTAGAAAAGAGTTTTAATCAATTTTCCACATCTTAAATCTATAAACTTTATAAGTAAGTCGTTTTTCAAACCGAATTGAATAAAAACTGAATTTTTACTTGTCGCTTTAACGAATATATTGCATTTCAAAACCGATTTATCGCTTCCACTTGAAATCCTGTAAAAATATTCTGAAAAACAATTATTTTCGTGCTGAAAATGATGTTTCTAGGATGAAAAATAGCCAAAAATTTACCAAAACATGCACATTGAAACACAAAATCACATTTTTAGCAAGAAAGTGCTACTCTTCCTTTTTCAAAGCTGAAAACCTAAAAATTGTGAATTTTTGCAGGCCAAATCTCGCCAACTCAACAAACAATACGAGCCTCGAATTGTGGCGAGATCGAAACAATCGGCCGATGTGATTGACAGTATGGCTCGATTCGATATCAAGACGAAAAAGTCATCGACTTCTGGACACAAATCAATGACAAAAACAGTGGAAAAATTGAATAAGGATATGGAAAAGATGAAAAAGATGGTGGCAAATCAAAGGAAACAGTTGATCATGTTCAAAAAGTTTATCCGACAACATGCGAAGGAAATTGAGCAGAAAAATGATGAAATTGAGATGATAAAGGCGGCAAATGAAGATTATAATGAAATGATTTGAGGATATTTTATTATGAACGAGTTCGCGTTGAAACATGCTCAACAGGTATGAAAATTGTCTTATTTCTTTCAAAAATTGATTATTTTCAGAATCCATCAAACTAACAAGAACATCTTCACTGATACAACAAATAATTACCAATTTTCGTAGTGTTTGTAACATAATTTGTTATTTATTCAATAAAATATTATTGTGGAAAGTTCTGTTTCGTTTTACTCCCTCAAAAAGCCGGTTCTCGCAGAATTTATACAATTTATGTGGAAATCATCATCTTCTTGATCAAAAAGTAGCTTAAATGCAGTAAAAGTCTTGTTTTTCATGCCAAAAATCGGAATATCCGCCTTTTTCGCAGTCGTGAGAGAAAAAAAGCTTTTTTCTGTGGAGAATCGGCGGAAAATGATGAAAATATGCTGAAAATCAAGATTTTCAGCTCAAATATACAATCCTGTGTTAAAAATCAGCCTTTTACTTTGTTTTTGTCTATTTTTTCACCTTTGAAAATTATTTTTCGTTAAAAATATGTCCCGTAAATCTACATCACACCTTGTGTGCCCAGTCGACCCTTATTGACACTTAAAAAGTGTTGGCGCGTTTAACGACATTTTTGCGAATAAATGGCGGGTTTTCAAATTTTCGACGTCGTCAAACGCGCCAACACTTTTTAGGTGTCAATAAGGGTCGACCTGGCACACAAGGTGTGTTGTAGATTTACGGGACACTTTTTGCGAATAAAATAATTTTCTTGAGGGTGAAAATAGCCAAAAATCTAGGAAAATCGCTAATTTTCCAGCCAATTTTTCAATTTTTAGCTGAAAATCTTGATATGAAGCATGTTTTTCAAAATTTGGCGTCGATTCTCCGTTAAAACAACGTATATTTCTTCTCGCGGCAACAAATAGACGAATATTTCAATTTTTAGCCTGAAAACACTATTTTCAGTGCAATTCAGCTACTTTTTCATCGAAAGGGCAAGAGATTCAAGTCAAATCGTCTGATTTCTGCCAAAATATACATTTTCAGTGTATAAAACGGAACAAAACGTGCCACAATAATATTTTATTGAATAAATAACAAATTATGTTACAAACACTACGAAAATTGGTAATTATTTGTTGGATCAGTGAAGATGTTCCTGTTAGTTTGATGGATTCTGAAAATAATCAATTTTTGAAGGAAATAAGAAAATTTTCATACCTGTTGAGCATGTTTCAACGCCAACTCGTTCATAATAAAATATCCTCGAATAATTTCATTATAATCTTCATTTGCCGCCTTTATCATCTCAATTTCATCATTTTTCTGCTCAATTTCCTTCGCATGTTGTCGGATACACTTTTTTCAACATGATCAACTGTTTCCTTTGATTTGCCACAATCTTTTTCATCTTTTCCATATCCTTATTCAACTTTTCCACTGTTTTCGTCATTGATTTGTGTCCAGAAGTCGATGACTTTTTCGTCTTGATATCGAATCGAGCCATACTGTCAATCACATCGGCCGATTGTTTCAATGTCGCCACAATTCGAGGCTCGTATTGTTTGTTGAGTTGGCGAGATTTGGCCTGCAAAAATTCACAATTTTTAGGTTTTCAGCTTTTAAAAAAAGGAAGAGTTCCACTTTGTTGCTAAAAATGAGCATTTTTTGTTTCAATGTGCATTTTTTTGGTAAATTTTTGCTATTATTTAACCTAGAAACATCAATTTCTGCTCGAAAATAATTATTTTTCAGAATATTTTTATAGGATTTCAAGTTAAAACGATAAATCGGTTTTGAAATGCAAAATTCTGTGGAAACTATTTATTATTCTTTGAAGCGACTTGTAATAATTCACTTTTTATCCGATTCGGTTTGAAAAAAGACAAATTTATGAAGTTTATAGCTTTAAGATGTGGAAAATTGTTTAAAAATCTCTTTTCTAAACGTTTTCGATGAATTTGAGAGATTTTAGAACGTTTATTCCAGTTTTTATGGTAAAAAATCGAGAGAATCTAGTTTTTTATAAAGAGAAATAAATAAAATTTGCGAGTTTTTGTGATTTGACGAGAAATATAATCTTTCATACTTCTGCATAACTTCTAAACAATGATGAATACTAGTTTCAAGCTTCAAAAAGCATTTTTCCGTGGCAGGTTCTTCATTTTCTTCTCTAAAACGGTACGAAATAGGATTTTGAAAAGGACTCGCCGATTTGAATGGAAAAACATACACGGTTTCTCCGTTTTTAGTTGTTTCTAGCATGAAAAATATCGGTGGCGAAGATGAAATATACTGGTTTTTGATCGAAAATTATTATAGTTGCTGATTTTTCTTTACAAAATACGTCAAATCAGCATGTTTAAGCCTTTTTTACATGAAAAAATGAACAAATTTGATTATTTGATGCTAAACAGGTGCAAACAAGTTTAGAATTTGTTTTTATCGCAATAATTCATCTTTACAACTGTTTTAGAAGTAAAGCAGAGAAAAACTTGGTAATTTTTAGCTTGAAACTGTATTTTTCGTTATTTTTATTCGAAAAAACATTTATTTTACAGAATTTCACACTTAAGGACACAAATTGGCTCAACTTCCACATTTTTCCACCGCAAAAACTCCAAAAAGCATGAAAAAACTCACAATTTGCTCATATTTCTCGATTTGCCTTCGCTCCTTCGACGGCGCCTTTTGTTTTTGCAATTTTATCGCCTGAATCGCTGCGATTCGTCCAAATTTCATCATTTGCTGCACGAAAATAATTATTTTGAAGCAAAAAACTTGAAAATAACGAAATACCTGGATTTTTCTTGAAGATCACACACAAACCACGCACTATTCGTCGGATTGGTTCGAGCAATCACTTTTTTTAGTCGCCATGATTGAAAAATGATCATAGCTGAACATATTTTTATTATTTTGTCGAAAAAAGGAAACTTACGTAGTTTAAAGAACGCATGGGGCTTCAATTCCAACGAATATCACATTTACAAGCTATTTTCTGCTTGTGGAATGCACATGGAAAACTGAAATACATTTTTTATAAGATTTTCGAGGGAAAAACTCACTTTTGACTTGTCATAAATTGATGTATTCTCGGCGAGTCCCTTCTTCAATTATTTTGGGTATTTCTCAGTCACAACCGTCAGAATATTCAAACTTCGGGCGGTGTCAATCAAACGCCTCGAAATCTTGATTATTTCCGGGAAATATTGGCTCATTTTGCTGAAAATAATTATTTTGAGGCAAAAAAACTTGAAAATAACGAAATACCTGGATTTTTCTTAAAGATAACACACAAACCACGCACTATTTGACGGATTGATTCGAGCATCAACTTTTTTAGCCGCCATGACTGAAAAATGAATGAAAATTGGTGGAAAATCACTAGAAAATTGCAAAAATTGCTGAAAAAAATGGCCTCGTAAATCGACATAGCGGTGTCGATTTACGATAAACAACAAACGGCGGAATCGGCGGAGTGTCGTTACCCGCCAAATTTTTTGAATTTTGTTTACAAACATGCGAACACCGTTGATGTCATTGCATTCGAGACCACAGAAAAACATGCGCGCGTGGCCTAGTGGTTAACGACTGCGACTAATAAACTTCGACGTTAAAGAAAAGAAGAGTTCGACCCCCCGCCAGTGGTAAGGGGTTTTTCTTCCCAGTGTTTGGCGGTTCACTGGCGCGTACTACTGCTATTTGTACGTATCGTCCCCCTACGTCGAGGTAGTCTATTAGTTGTCGTGTCTGTTAGTCGTCTTCGACACTATCGCGGTGTGATTACTACAATTCCCCGTCTTTGGTGAACGTTGAGGTTGGCAGGCTGCGACTGGTAGATTCTGGAACTCTCGTCGTACTATGACGACGATGTCGTCCGATCTTTTTGGCACACCATATACGTCATACTTCATGACTATTTTTATTTTTGCAACTGTTGTCAACAATTCAAAAAAAAACCAGTCAAAACTTGCAAAAATATTTCTAAAATCCATCTTTTATAGCTCCAATGATGAACGGTTCGAAGATAAAAAGAATGTTTGTTTTTTGTTTTTTTTTTTCGTTTTTTTTGATGAAAGGTTTTGAAAAATGCAAGCAAAACATTATAAATCCTCAATTGGTTTATTATTTTGATTTAAAAGTAGAATCAGAGGATGCAATTGTTATCAACTATACTAAAATAAGGAAAAGAAATATAATAGAACTATAGTGGAAGTTAGATGAATATAAGAAAAAAGTATTTTGATTGTTTTTCTGAACAAAAACCACCCAAAACGTGTTAAAATCACCCGGAAAACCTATTTTTACAGCTCCAACGATTCAAAATTCAATAAGAAGTTATATTTTTTAACAATAACCTTTCTCTTTTACCTCAATATCAAGGTAGATTCTTGTAGTTGGGCGTTGTGAAGTCGGTTTCCATCCAACAGAGATAAATAACCATTAACAAAACGACGAAAACTTCGTTAAATCGGCGAAAATTCTTGTGTAAATGACGACAGTTTTTATGATAAGACTTCACAAGCATCGAATGTTAATTTAAAGGAGTATAGGATAAAAATAGCTTTTCTTGTTCTGATAGCTTGTCAACAGGTTTGGATCTTGCCACGTGAAGCCCGAACTCTGCCAAGGCCCTATCGTACTTGAAACGAGCATCCTGAAATGCAATACTAATCATTTATCAAAAATCAATCTGGAATGCACTTACATCCATGTAATTATTTAATAAACCCGAGCTGCAAACTCCCGTTTTTCGACCGGTTTCCGCTATACAATATTTTTCGTAAAACTCATAAACCACGTCAGATCTTGGAAATCCGTATTCATCCGCTCCTGCTCTTTTACATTCGGCAAGTAGATCTTTTATTTTTATGATCTAAAAAATTAGAACTATATTTATTCAGTAATACTTTCAGCTTGCCTCATCCAAACATTTATATAAACTTCCAGCGTGGGGAGTAGAATAGTTTTTCTTCGGTTCAATCATTGTGTTGACCATTTTCATCACATGCTTTTGTAAATAACAGCCTGATTGTTCTGCACCACACCGAACGAACTCGGCTTTTCGAACCGTGTAATTGTGATAAATAGTGTACAGATCCTTCTCCTGAACATTTTTGTTATTTTGAGCCAGTTTCATACGAACAAAACTCACTTGAAGACAGTTAACGAATGTTTTTTCAGACTCCTTGCAATTTTCAGAATCACTGAGTTTCGTAGAGCAAGCTAATGATTTTTCGTTGCCCATGTTAACACTAATCTGCAAATTGGTCAAGAATGCTCTGAGAGTATCGCGATAATATCCGTTTCGATTATACTCCACCAGCTGAAATCGACAAACTTTTGAGTGTGTTTTTTCCAAAAAACGATTCACTCACATGTTCAAATATTGCGATACCTTCCTGTGTACAGCTGGTCCTTTCACGTGCCGCCTTCTCATAGCACTTCGAGTTCTCCAAATAAGTTTCCCGGTAAGGTAATCGGATTCCGTATTCATTATATTTTGTTTTTGTTTTCGAACAGCTCGATTCAAAATCTCTACGTACCTGCAACATTTTCATTAATTTAAAAGTACTCGAAACAAAACATTACAGTAGTGAAGCAAATTCGAGCAGATTCGGTTGCGTTAGATGCCCTCTTTCCTATTTCCCTCTCTTCAACCAATGAATTAATCATTGTCATCAATCTTTTTTGTAAATAGCAATCTGAGTAATTAGCGCCACACTTTATGAATACAGATTTCTGGCTTTTATAGCCTTCTATATCTGGTGGATGGCTTTCCAGTTTAAGATTCTGATACCACTTAGCTTTGGGCAAAGCTGGTTGAAGAGTCTGAAACCACTTTGTTTTGGACAAATCCGGTTAAAAAGCTCACTTTGAGACAATTATAGAATGAAGCTTGAGTTTCGGTGCAGTTTTCTTGGATTGGTTGACTGTAGGCACCATAAAACGTTACGAACATGAGAAGAAGTAGAAGCATTCTAGAAAAGCTAGAAACTAGTTGTGAGCAAAAAAATATACGAAAAGGGGCGGCGTAATTGCCGCACTTGGCAAGGGCCCACTCATGCGTATTACATAAGTGTTGCTGAAACATAATTGCAGGCTATTACATCAAAGAACGAGTAAAGGCAAAACCTGTCTCGTTACAAATTATTATCGGTCTTATCAGAGATTTACTGCACAGTTTTTAGGAAAAAAAATTGAAAGAAAAATTGAAAAATCTGATCCATAGGTATTGTAGACAGTGTGTCCAGGATTTGAATGCATTTTGAAATCCCGAAAAATATTGAAAATTGACTGAGATATTAAGACATTAGTGATAGACTACAAATACTACACATATGCATGGATGAGCATTGTCCGTGTTCAAATGAGTGTAACGCTGCTCAAAATGAAAAACTGGAAAATCTAATCCATACATATTGTAGACAGTATATCCAGGATTCGAATGCATTTTCAAATTCTAAAAAAGGATAAAAGTTGACGGAGATATTGAGATATTAGTGATAGACTACAAATACTACACATTATGAATGAATGAGCATAGACCTTATTCAAATGAGTGTAACGCTGCTCACAATCAAGAATCGGAAAATCTGATCCATACATACTGTAGACGGTATATCCAGGATGTGAATGCATTTTCAAATTCTAGAAAAGGATAAAAATTGACGGAGATATTGAGATATTAGTGATAGACTACAAATACTACACATTGTGAATGAATGAGCATAGACCTTATTCAAATGAGTGTAACGCTGCTCACAATCAAGAATCGGAAAATCTGATCCATACATATTGTGAACGGTGTATCCAGGATTCGAATGCATTTTCAAATTCTGAAAAAGGATGAAAATTGACGGAGATATTGAGATGTTAGTGATAGACTACAAATACTACACATTGTGAATGAATGAGCATGGACCTTATTCAAATGAGTGTAACGCTGCTCACGAGGAAAAATTGGAAATTCTGATTCATACATACTGTAGAAGGTGTATCCAGGATTCGAATGCATTTTCAAATTCTAAAAAAGGATGAAAGTTGACGGAGATATTGAGATATTAGTGATAGACTACAAATACTACACATTGTGAATGAATGAGCATGGACCTTATTCAAATGAGTGTAACGCTGCTCACGAGGAAAAATTGGAAATTCTGATTCATACATACTGTAGAAGGTGTATCCAGGATTCGAATGCATTTTCAAATTCTAGAAAAGGATAAAAATTGACGGAGATATTGAGATATTAGTGATAGACTACAAATACTACACATTATGAATGAATGAGCATAGACCTTATTCAAATGAGTGTAACGCTGCTCACAATCAAGAATCGGAAAATCTGATCCATACATACTGTAGACGGTATATCCAGGATGTGAATGCATTTTCAAATTCTAGAAAAGGATAAAAATTGACGGAGATATTGAGATATTAGTGATAGACTACAAATACTACACATTGTGAATGAATGAGCATAGACCTTATTCAAATGAGTGTAACGCTGCTCACAATCAAGAATCGGAAAATCTGATCCATACATATTGTGAACGGTGTATCCAGGATTCGAATGCATTTTCAAATTCTAAAAAAGGATGAAAGTTGACGGAGATATTGAGATATTAGTGATAGACTACAAATACTACACATTGTGAATGAATGAGCATGGACCTTATTCAAATGAGTGTAACGCTGCTCACGAGGAAAAATTGGAAATTCTGATTCATACATACTGTAGAAGGTGTATCCAGGATTCGAATGCATTTTCAAATTCTAGAAAAGGATAAAAATTGACGGAGATATTGAGATATTAGTGATAGACTACAAATACTACACATTGTGAATGAATGAGCATATACCTTATTCAAATAAGTGTAACGCTGCTCAAAATGAGTAATTGAAAGTTCTGATCCATACATATTGTAGACGGTATATCCAGAATTCAAATGCATTTTCAAATTCGAAAAAAGGATAAAAATTAACGAAGATATTGAGAGAATAGTGATAGACTACAAATACTACACATTGTGAATGAATGAGCATGGACCTTATTCAAATGAGTGTAACGCTGCTCACAAGGAAAAATTGAAAAATCTGATCCATACATATTGTAGACGGTGTATCCAGGATTCGAATGCATTTTCAAATTCTAAAAAAAGATAAAAATTGACGGAGATATTGAGACATTAGTGATAGACTACAAATACTACACATTGTGAATGAATGAGCATAGACCTTATTCAAATGAGTGTAACGCTGCTCAAAATCAAGAATCGGAAAATCTGATCCATACATATTGTAAACGGTGTATCCAGGATTTGAATGCATTTTCAAATTCTAAAAAAAATAAAAATTGACGGAGATATTGAGACATTAGTGATAGACTACAAATACTACACATTGTGAATGAATGAGCATAGACCTTATTCAAATGAGTGTAACGCTGCTCACAATCAAGAATCGGAAAATCTGATCCATACATATTGTAAACGGTGTATCCAGGATTTGAATGCATTTTCAAATTCTAAAAAAAATAAAAATTGACGGAGATATTGAGACATTAGTGATAGACTACAAATACTACACATTGTGAATGAATGAGCATGGACCTTATTCAAATGAGTGTAACGCTGCTCACAAGGAAAAATTGAAAAATCTGATCCATACATATTGTAGACGGTGTATCCAGGATTCGAATGCATTTTCAAATTCTAAAAAAAGATAAAAATTGACGGAGATATTGAGACATTAGTGATAGACTACAAATACTACACATTGTGAATGAATGAGCATGGACCTTATTCAAATGAGTGTAACGCTGCTCACGAGGAAAAATTGAAAAATCTGATTCATACATACTGTAGAAGGTGTATCCAGGATTCGAATGCATTTTCAAATTCTAGAAAAGGATAAAAATTGACGGAGATATTGAGATATTAGTGATAGACTACAAATACTACACATTGTGAATGAATGAGCATGGACCTTATTCAAATGAGTGTAACGCTGCTCACAATCAAGAATCGGAAAATCTGATCCATACATATTGTAAACGGTGTATCCAGGATTTGAATGCATTTTCAAATTCTAAAAAAAATAAAAATTGACGGAGATATTGAGACATTAGTGATAGACTACAAATACTACACATTGTGAATGAATGAGCATGGACCTTATTCAAATGAGTGTAACGCTGCTCACAAGGAAAAATTGAAAAATCTGATCCATACATATTGTAGACGGTGTATCCAGGATTCGAATGCATTTTCAAATTCTAAAAAAAGATAAAAATTGACGGAGATATTGAGACATTAGTGATAGACTACAAATACTACACATTGTGAATGAATGAGCATAGACCTTATTCAAATGAGTGTAACGCTGCTCACAATCAAGAATCGGAAAATCTGATCCATACATATTGTAAACGGTGTATCCAGGATTTGAATGCATTTTCAAATTCTAAAAAAAATAAAAATTGACGGAGATATTGAGACATTAGTGATAGACTACAAATACTACACATTGTGAATGAATGAGCATGGACCTTATTCAAATGAGTGTAACGCTGCTCACAAGGAAAAATTGAAAAATCTGATCCATACATATTGTAGACGGTGTATCCAGGATTCGAATGCATTTTCAAATTCTAAAAAAAGATAAAAATTGACGGAGATATTGAGATATTAGTGATAGACTACAAATACTACACATTGTGAATGAATGAGCATGGACCTTATTCAAATGAGTGTAACGCTGCTCACAAGGAAAAATTGAAAAATCTGATCCATACATATTGTAGACGGTGTATCCAGGATTCGAATGCATTTTCAAATTCTAAAAAAAGATAAAAATTGACGGAGATATTGAGACATTAGTGATAGACTACAAATACTACACATTGTGAATGAATGAGCATAGACCTTATTCAAATGAGTGTAACGCTGCTCACAATCAAGAATCGGAAAATCTGATCCATACATATTGTAAACGGTGTATCCAGGATTTGAATGCATTTTCAAATTCTAAAAAAAATAAAAATTGACGGAGATATTGAGACATTAGTGATAGACTACAAATACTACACAGTGTGAATGAATGAGCATGGACCTTATTCAAATGAGTGTAACGCTGCTCACAAGGAAAAATTGAAAAATCTGATTCATACATACTGTAGAAGGTGTATCCAGGATTCGAATGCATTTTCAAATTCTAGAAAAGGATAAAAATTGACGGAGATATTGAGATATTAGTGATAGACTACAAATACTACACATTGTGAATGAATGAGCATGGACCTTATTCAAATGAGTGTAACGCTGCTCACAATCAAGAATCGGAAAATCTGATCCATACATATTGGAGACGGTATATCCAGAATTCAAATGCATTTTCAAATTCGAAAAAAGGATAAAAATTAACGAAGATATTGAGAGAATAGTGATAGACTACAAATACTACACATTGTGAATGAATGAGCATGGACCTTATTCAAATGAGTGTAACGCTGCTCACAAGGAAAAATTGAAAAATCTGATCCATACATATTGTAGACGGTGTATCCAGGATTCGAATGCATTTTCAAATTCTAAAAAAAGATAAAAATTGACGGAGATATTGAGACATTAGTGATAGACTACAAATACTACACATTGTGAATGAATGAGCATGGACCTTATTCAAATGAGTGTAACGCTGCTCACAAGGAAAAATTGAAAAATCTGATCCATACATATTGTAGACGGTGTATCCAGGATTCGAATGCATTTTCAAATTCTAAAAAAAGATAAAAATTGACGGAGATATTGAGACATTAGTGATAGACTACAAATACTACACATTGTGAATGAATGAGCATGGACCTTATTCAAATGAGTGTAACGCTGCTCAAAATCAAGAATCGGAAAATCTGCTCCATACATATTGTAAACGGTGTATCCAGGATTTGAATGCATTTTCAAATTCTAAAAAAAATAAAAATTGACGGAGATATTGAGAGAATAGTGATAGACTACAAATACTACACATTGTGAATGAATGAGCATGGACCTTATTCAAATGAGTGTAACGCTGCTCACAATCAAGAATTGAAAAATCTGATCCATACATATTGTAGACGGTGTATCCAGGATTCGAATGCATTTTCAAATTCTAAAAAAAGATAAAAATTGACGGAGATATTGAGACATTAGTGATAGACTACAAATACTACACATTGTGAATGAATGAGCATGGACCTTATTCAAATGAGTGTAACGCTGCTCACAAGGAAAAATTGAAAAATCTGATCCATACATATTGTAGACGGTGTATCCAGGATTCGAATGCATTTTCAAATTCTAAAAAAAGATAAAAATTGACGGAGATATTGAGACATTAGTGATAGACTACAAATACTACACATTGTGAATGAATGAGCATGGACCTTATTCAAATGAGTGTAACGCTGCTCAAAATCAAGAATCGGAAAATCTGCTCCATACATATTGTAAACGGTGTATCCAGGATTTGAATGCATTTTCAAATTCTAAAAAAAATAAAAATTGACGGAGATATTGAGAGAATAGTGATAGACTACAAATACTACACATTGTGAATGAATGAGCATGGACCTTATTCAAATGAGTGTAACGCTGCTCACAATCAAGAATTGAAAAATCTGATCCATACATATTGTAGACGGTGTATCCAGGATTCGAATGCATTTTCAAATTCTAAAAAAAGATAAAAATTGACGGAGATATTGAGACATTAGTGATAGACTACAAATACTACACATTGTGAATGAATGAGCATGGACCTTATTCAAATGAGTGTAACGCTGCTCACAAGGAAAAATTGAAAAATCTGATCCATACATATTGTAGACGGTGTATCCAGGATTCGAATGCATTTTCAAATTCTAAAAAAAGATAAAAATTGACGGAGATATTGAGACATTAGTGATAGACTACAAATACTACACATTGTGAATGAATGAGCATGGACCTTATTCAAATGAGTGTAACGCTGCTCACAAGGAAAAATTGAAAAATCTGATCCATACATATTGTAGACGGTGTATCCAGGATTCGAATGCATTTTCAAATTCTAAAAAAAGATAAAAATTGACGGAGATATTGAGACATTAGTGATAGACTACAAATACTACACATTGTGAATGAATGAGCATGGACCTTATTCAAATGAGTGTAACGCTGCTCAAAATCAAGAATCGGAAAATCTGCTCCATACATATTGTAAACGGTGTATCCAGGATTTGAATGCATTTTCAAATTCTAAAAAAAATAAAAATTGACGGAGATATTGAGAGAATAGTGATAGACTACAAATACTACACATTGTGAATGAATGAGCATGGACCTTATTCAAATGAGTGTAACGCTGCTCACAATCAAGAATTGAAAAATCTGATCCATACATATTGTAGACGGTGTATCCAGGATTCGAATGCATTTTCAAATTCTAAAAAAAGATAAAAATTGACGGAGATATTGAGACATTAGTGATAGACTACAAATACTACACATTGTGAATGAATGAGCATGGACCTTATTCAAATGAGTGTAACGCTGCTCACAAGGAAAAATTGAAAAATCTGATCCATACATATTGTAGACGGTGTATCCAGGATTCGAATGCATTTTCAAATTCTAAAAAAAGATAAAAATTGACGGAGATATTGAGACATTAGTGATAGACTACAAATACTACACATTGTGAATGAATGAGCATGGACCTTATTCAAATGAGTGTAACGCTGCTCACAAGGAAAAATTGAAAAATCTGATCCATACATATTGTAGACGGTGTATCCAGGATTCGAATGCATTT
Source organism: Caenorhabditis uteleia (assembly GCA_963573275.1). NCBI lineage: Eukaryota > Metazoa > Nematoda > Chromadorea > Rhabditida > Rhabditidae > Caenorhabditis > Caenorhabditis uteleia. The sequence continues at coordinate 1,690,017 of OY752134.1, forward strand.
TCAAATTCTAAAAAAAGATAAAAATTGACGGAGATATTGAGACATTAGTGATAGACTACAAATACTACACATTGTGAATGAATGAGCATGGACCTTATTCAAATGAGTGTAACGCTGCTCAAAATCAAGAATCGGAAAATCTGCTCCATACATATTGTGAACGGTATATCCAGGATGTGAATGCATTTTCAAATTCTAGAAAAGGATAAAAATTGACGGAGATATTGAGATCTTAGTGATAGACTACAAATACTACAAGGGACCTGCGGATCATCTAACGACGCAATTTGAGATTACGCAAGATGGTGTGATACGTTTTTCGTTTTTGAACATTAATTTCAACTTTATTTTCAGAGTTCAGGAGAAGTTTTTTTTTCAAAAATTATAAGAAATATATACGAAATTTTTAGAAGTTTCATAATCTTCATTTGAAAACTCCTTAATGCTCTCCTCGTCTGATAGTCCTGTCATCTCCACACTGCACCTATAACCTTCCAAAATGCCTTCTCGATCTCTTGTGTCGTACTGCATGTGGCCACATTCGTTGTGAGTTTCTACTGATAACTAGAAACAAAACATATTTCAAAACGTTCAAAAGTTTATCTTTACCTTCTTAGTGCAGTTGAAAGCACCACTTGGTGTCGTTTCCTGTAGGGTCAATGTATCGAGCACAAAATTCATCAATGTTGATGCACAGATTCTAAACATGCTCCCAAATCTTCAAAGCAGGTCGGAACTTTTGTAGAGCTTGACGGTTCTGGGGTCAAATAGTCAATCATTGTCTTCAAACTATCTTGTGCAACACAATTTGGATGTTTATCACCGCAATTTATGAAAATTACTCTCGAACTTCCACACTCATCATTAAATTGAACCATTTTCGATGCTGGTTTCTGTAAATAGTTTGTCTTCTGAAATTATGAAGTTAAAAACTTACCAAGATACAAACATGGAAATCGGCATGTGTTGTGGTAAAACTTTTTTGTAATGGTTGTCTATAGAAACCAAATAATGTCAGAGAAATGCCAAAAAGAAGGATCAATATAGGAAATGAGAAAAATGATTTTCCTTTGAATTTCGGAGTGAAAAACGAGAAATCGGGCATATTTAGTATAAATGGTCCAATATGGTTGTAAAGGCCTAGTAGGCAAGGAGGATGATAGATAATGCAAATAAGAGATGCCGCAGCAACATATGATGATGTGTATTAAGTTGACCTTTCTCCGAGTCTCTTTGGGTCCTCCAACGATTGTTGATTTAATAGTATCGACTGAGTAGTAAAACACGTTTTTACATAAAAATAGCAATAAGTAAGATTCATAGTACAGTAAAGCGTTATTCGAAAAATTTAATTTTGTACAAAAACCGAAAAAACCCAAATATTGATTTTGAAAAAAAAATTTGTTACCAATATTTCTTTAGTAATCAGCATTTTACTTCTTATTATTTGGCGCGTCTTTTTTGGTTATACAAACTGAAAGTATGTAAGGAAACAAGTTTTATCAAATAGATTCGTTATTCATTGAATTATTCTTTGTTCAAAATCCATTTCACAAAGTCCGCAAACTCCGATAAAACGCTTTCGTATTGATCTAGAGCTTTCTGTAAAAATGTTGTCCGGAGTCAATAAATATCACTCACTTTTTTGTACGAAATTGTCGAGCTGCATCCATGTTCCTTCTGAGCTTGTTCAGCATCATAAATGTACCGATAGTAATCATATTCACCGTCTGGCTTTGGAAATCCGTGCTCGTCAAACCCTCGTCTCATGAATACCCGTCTAATACTGTCCATATCACCAACCTGAACCCCAAAAACTGTTTTCATTTTTCCCTATCATACTTACGTTTTCCAAACAGTTGCGAAGTGGCTGAGCTGAGGCGTTTACCAATGTGTTGACCATTTTCATGAGATGCATCTGTAGGTAACAATCCGATTTGTCGGCCCCGCAAGCAATCAGAGCATCTTTCTTATCTATATTGTTACCATGAAAAAATTTGTCCTACAATGTGTGAGAATCTTGGAAATAACACGAACAACGAAACTTACACGGATGCAATTGTGGAATTTCTTCTCTGATTGCTTGCAATGTTTTGGCTGACGAAGTGGCTCAGAAAACACGATAGGCTTTCTTTCATCCATGTCAACATTCATTTTAACAAAATCAAAAAATTTCTCCATAATTTCTCTAGAGTATTTTACTTGTACAAATTCCTCCGTCTCAAAATTGAACATTCAAAATTATTATTCAAAGTTATCTCTTACGTATTGTAGTTTTTCGAAAATTTCCGGCGAAGTTGTGTTCGACAACATGGATTTTTCTTTTAAACATTTGTAGAGGTCATAACGGTACTCCCACTGCGATGAGCGGAACCCATGCTCATTGTACCACGATGTGCGGAAACATTCTTCACTAGCCTGCTGAAAAATAAAAACCGTTGTCTTTAACGAAATCAACATCACTTCATCACTAATGCTCATAACTTCAAACCGATATCTCATATCTTTCTCTTCTTTAGTCAATACGTCGACCATTTCCATCAAAGTTTTCTGTAAGTAGCAATCTGAGTGTTTGGCGCCGCATTGAATGAACATAGCTTTTTTGTCTTCGTGGCTATAGTATGAGTCGGAAAAACTCTTGTCTTTGCATAGTTTCTGGAATTCGATTTTCTTGATTTATAGTTAGTTGATATTTACCCTGAGGCATTCGTGAAATTCAGCTTCAGTCTCGGTGCAGTTTTCTTGAAGTGGTTGACTGTAGCCGCCATAAGAGGATAGGAACATGAGAAGTAGTAAGAGCATTCTGGAAGAGTGCCAATATTTGTTTTTATTGATGAAGTATGAATAACACTATACGACAGAAAAGGATGAGTGAGTACTATAGAGATTTAGACTACCGATTGGGTTTTTATGGAAAGGTCATCAATCATGAGAGTGATGGTCGATAAAGATAGGATGTGTATGGTACGTAATACAGGGACCACCTCATATAGATTGATTTTGAACTCAATAGTGAACATTTTAAATTAGAAAACATTTATTACACAAAATTAGCTATCAAAATAATTTTTTGCATCATTTGGTGAGTTTCTTCTGATTGCACAAAATGAATTAAAATAATGATTAAAAAAAGTTTTATCGAACAGACTCATTATTATTTGAATTATTGTTTCTTCGAAATCGACTCCACAAAATTAGAGAACTCCGATAAAGCATTGTCATAATAATAAAAAGCATTCTGCAAAAAAGTTTTTCAAGGCCGATAAATATTACTCACCTTTTTGGCTGAAATCGCACTACGCGAGCTGCAACCATATTCCTTTTGATACTGTTCAGCATCATGAATGTACCGATAATAATCGAATTCACCGTCTGGCTTCGGAAATCCGTGCTCATCAAACCCTCGTTTCATGAATGCCAGTCGAATACTGTCCATATCTCCAACCTGGACCCCAAAACTATTTTCATTATTTCAAATCATGAAACTTACGTTTTCCAAACAATTGCGAAGTGGCTGAACTAAAGCGTTTATCAAAGTGTTGACCATTTTCATGAGATGCTTTTGTAGGTAACAATTAGACGCACCACACTCGATCAGAGCATCTTTCTTATCTATATTGTTACCATGAAAGATTTTGTCCTATAACATATGAAGTTTGGAAGAAACAGGTGGGATGAAACTTACTCGGATACAATTATGGAAAACTTTTTCAGACTTCTTGCAATGATGAGGCTGGCGGAGTGGCTCGGAAAACACGATAGGCTTTCTTTCATCCATAGCAACATTCATTTTAACAAATTTGAAAAAGTTATCCATGACTTCTTTATAGTATTCTGCTTGTCCAAATTCCTCCTTCTCAAAATTAAAAATTTCAATATTATTCAGAGTTCTCTCTTACGTATTGTAGTTTTTCGATAATTTCTGGAGAAGTTGTATTTAACAACATGGATTTCTCTTTTAAACATTTGTTGTGATAATATTGGTACCTCCACCGCGATGAGCGGAATCCATGCTCATTGTACCACGATGTGCGGAAACATTCTTCATTAGCCTGCTTAAAAGCGAAAAATTGTTGCCGCCAAGGAAATCAACATTACATCATCATCGATGTCCATAACATCAAACCAATATCTCATATCTTTCTCTTCTTTAGTCAATACTTCGGTCATGTCCATCAAAGTTTTTTGTAAGTAGCAATCTGAATGGTTGGAACCACACTGGATGAATAAAGCTTCGTAGCTCTCGTAGAGTTCTAAATAAGTATCGAAACTTTTTTCCTCATAGTGCTTCTAGAAATCTTTGATTTTTGAACACAGTCAGTTTTGGCACTTACTCTGAGGCACTCGTGAAATTCAGCTTGTCTCTGTGCAATTTTCCTGAAGTTGCTGACTTTGAACACCATAGCAAAATATGAGCATGACAAGAAGTAGGATCATTCTGGCAAAAATTAGAATACACTTCTGTGAAATAAAAAAAACGTTCAGCGTTTCCCCACGGATTTATCACGACTGGACAGTAATGATAAATTTCGCAATATCGACAGATCGTCCTTCATCAAAATGACGTATAGTGCAGATAAGAGGGGTGTTATCTTTATCATTTTCACAAATGATTTGTTGTGAAAAGTATTACTGTTCAAAAAGTGAAAAAACTACACATTTATTGTAAATAAAATATTGATGAAAGTGAATAATGAAACGTTTATTATAATGAACCGTTAATATGTTTTAATAGTCCAAAAAGTGAGAAAAACCAGCCAGAGTTAGCTCGTAGCTCTTGATAGCCGACTTGTCAGCACCACACTGAATATACGCTGCTCTATTTTCAGTGTGGTTACCAGAGGTTTTATCCTAGGAAAAATTGATGCGTTGAAAGACAATAGCAGTGAAACTTACTTTCATGCAGTGTTGGAATATTTTCTCAGATTGCTTGCAATGTTTTGGCTGGCGGAGTGGTTGAAAAAACACGATGGGTTCCTTTTCTTCCAATGCAGCATTCATTTGAACGAATAGAAAAAACTTTGACAATAGATACTCATAATGTTGTTTCAAGAACCGATTTTCCGTCTCAAAATCAAAAGATGAGACATTACACAACATTATATCTCACGTGTGACAATTCTTCAATGTATTCCGGTGGGCAGTTGTGGAACTTCGCCACCTTTCTACGGCATTTGTAAACATTCACATATCCTTCAGTCCGTGATAATTGGAATCCATGCTCATTGTACGGCCAGTCTTCACATTTTTGTTCAGCTTCATTTACTTGCTGCAATTTTTTATTAATCTTTTGTCAAATTTGAGCCATTCAATATTACAGCGTTGTTGCAGCCGTTTGAGTACAAGTTCACATAAGTTCCATTGTGTTTTTCATCAATCAGTGAGTCGATCATGGTCATCAAAGTTTTTTGTAAAAAACAATCTGAATTTTTGGCTCCGCACTGGAGAAAAGCTGCCTTTTGGCTTTTGAAGTCCTCCATATCTTTTGAAAGAAGAATTTTGGGATAAAGTTTCTGAATTACTTTTTGTTTAAAACACGTTCAATTCACCATCAGTCACGTACCCTGAGGCATTCATGAAATGTTCTTTCCGTTTCAGTGCAGTTTTTTTGCTGTGGTAGACTGTGTATACCAGAAACTGCAAGGAACATGAGAAGATAAGGAATCATTCTGGAAAGTATTGTAGATTGCATAGTATTCAAGAGAACGGTAAAAAACGTGTCGGTACGCAACAAACGCAGATGAATAAATGAGAAGAGTGAAGATGGTGTTGCACCATGACACGTATTCATGTTAGATATTTACTGTAGATTACAATGTCATCTCTGGCACATTATTCAATAATCTGTGTACCTGATCTGCGATGTATATGACCGATATTCCTCATGTAACCCTTGATTCCATCAGATAATTACGGTAGATTGCGTTTACCATTCTGTGCTCTGACACTTTGTTTAATGACGTGTCATGAATGTATCTTAACAGCGCTATTTTTGTCAAATTATGAAAAAAAGAACTGTCATTTCACTAAAGGGTGATAAACGTATCCTATAGTCATTATCTGGCGGTAGCTGATGTTATTCAGAAATAAAGACCACTTAATACATCATTCTCACAAAAATTGTTTTGTGTGTATCTCAATTGTTTACACGTTTTAAACGCGTATTCTGTCAGGTAGTGCGTTCTCCTGCTATTTTTTCCTTTTGAAACTATAGGTTGAGACCCCTACCCTGAATAATTGCAGATTTGATTTTATTGAACTAGCTGAATGTGATGCGGTATTTTAGAAAAAAAAATTATTACTCAAAAAAGTGGAAGAACCACACAGTGATTGTAAGCGAAATGTGGGCTACAGCGAATAATAAAACGTTTATTGCACAAATGTTTTAATTAACACATTTGCTCAATCCATTATTTGGTGCGTTTGGCATCATTCACATACTTCGAGAAATCTGACAAAGCGTACTCATATTTCCCAATGGCAAACTGCAAAAGAGTTATTACAAAATTGAAAGGGAAAAAATACATACGTGTTTGTACATGTTTACAACGTTCGAACTGCATGCCTCCGATCTCTCAGCCATATGAGCTATACAACGTTCCTCATGAAACGCGAATTCTTGGTCAGGCTTTGGAAATCCGTGTTCATCAAACCCAGATCTCAAACATTCCAACCCGATACTATTCATTTTTTCAATCTAGAATTTGTCAAAAAAGTTCAAACTTTTTCAATTCATGAAACCAACCTCCGGCCCACACTTCACAAATTCTTCTTGTATATATTCATACGGCTCTTCAGTTATGTTTATTACTGTGTTGACCATTTTCATAAGATGTGTTTGTAAATAACATTCTGATTTGTCAGCACCACACTTGATATACGCTGCTCTATTCTCTGTATTGTTAGTAGAAGTTTTATCCTACAAAACTCGATGCGTTGTAAGACAATGGCAATGAAACTTACTTTCATGCAAGCTTGAAAAACTTTTTCAGATTGTTTGCAATGTTTCGGCTGGCGAAATGGTTCAGAAAGTACAATTGGTGTATTTTTATCCAATGCTGCATTCATTTTAACAAACATGAAGAACTTTGACAAACGGTTATCATACTGCTCTCCCAAGAACCGATTCTCCACCTTAAAATCAAAAAATAAGACTTTACTTATAATTGTATCGCACATGTAACAATTCTTCTATATACTCTGGTGGGCAGTTGTGTGACTTTGCCACATTTCCAAGGCATTTGTAAATACGGACAAAGCTTTCGTGGAACGGTACTTTGAATCCATGCTCATTGTATGGCCAGTCATAACATTTTTGTTCAGCTTGTTCATATGCTTGCTGCAATTTTTTAACTTTTGTCAAAATTAAACCACTTCATATTACATTGTTGTGGCAGTCGCTTGAGCCCACATAACTTTCATTGTGTTTTTCGCCAGTCAGATAGTCGATCATGGTCATCAAAGTTTTTTGTAAGTAACAATCTGAATGTTTAGCGCCACACTGGAGAAACGCAGCTTTTTGGCTTTTAAAGCCATCCATATCCTTTGAATGTATTATTTCCGGATAGAGTTTCTGAAATAGTTTTAATTTTAAACACATTCTGTTCAGTTGCTCACCCTGAGGCACTCATGAAATGTTCTTTCCGTTTCAGTGCAGTTTTCTTGAAGCGGTTGACTGTGTATACCAGCAACGGCCAAGACCATTAGAAGTAAAGTTAGCATTCTGTAAAAGTTGAAAATATATTAAAATTTAGAAGAGAACGGTAGAAAAACGCGTCGTTATGCAGCAAACGCAGATGAATGAATGAGAACAATGAAGATGAACATATTAGATTATCCTTAGATTATTGATCGTTAGAACACGATACGAGATCACGGTGTATATTCATTGTATATTTGATGTTCTGGCACATTCTTTAATAATCTACCATCTGTGTACTTGAACTGTGATGGATATGGTCGATATGTCTCATAAAACACCTGATTCCATCAGATGATGGCTGTAGATTACGTTTGCCATTCTGTGCTCTGTCACATTATTTAATGACGTGTCATAAATCGTCCTCAAATGCGCTGTTTCGTTCACATTATAAAAAGAATAATTGTCAAATTACTAGGGGCGATGAACAAGACCTACAGTCATCATCTGACGTTAGCAGGAGTTAGGCAAAAATACTAACGATATGATATCTTATGCACCCTCACAAATAATTTGTTGCCAAGACAGTAAGCGGTAACGCACTTCACTAGTTTTTTTCTTACCCATAGATGGTAGAGACACTTACCCAATGAATTCCGTTTTGATAACGTTTTGTTGAAATGGCGGATTTTCAACGCCAAGAAAACCGCCAATATGAGTGCGACAGTTTAAAAAAGCGTTTTTATTCGAAAGAGTTGAAACACACTTTGAGTTTTGAAAAAAAATGATGGTTGTGAATCACAAAACGTTTATTACGGAACAGTTTCATTGACACAATTGATCACTCCGTTATGTGGTGTGTTTTGCCTTCCACACAAACAGAGAAAATTCGTCCAAAGCGTACACGTAGTTGATCATAGCACGCTGCAAAAAATTATGATAAAGCTGAAAAAGAAAATCTACTTACGTGTTTGTAATAATTCTTCATGTTCAAGCTGCAAGTTTCCAATTGTTGAACTTTTTCAGCCTCACATAGTTGTTTTTGAAACTCAAATTCTTGGTCTGGCTTAGGAAATCCATGCTCATCGAACCCTGACCTTAGACAATCCAACCGAATATCATCCATCTTTGAGATCTGGTATTCAAGAAAATAAAAAATACTGAAAAACGAGAAACTTACATCTTCGTCACACTTTGCGTACTCCTCGTAGTCAAATTCATACGGCTCGTCAGTTATGTTTATCACTGTGTTGACCATTTTCATAAGATGCGTTTGTAAATAGCATTTCGACTTGTCAGCACCACACTGGATGAACTCTGTTTTCTTCTCTATATAGTCACCGGAGGTTTTATCCTATGAAAATCAATTTTCTGAGAGACGCTTGCAATTAAACTCACTTTCATGCAAGCTTGAAATATCTTTTCAGATTGCTTGCAATGTTTTGGCTGACGAAGTGGTTCAGAGAATACAATGGGTAAATTTTTGTCCAAGGCAGTATTCATTTGAACGAACAATAAAAACTCTGACAAACGATCCTCATAATGTTCTCTCAAGTACCAATTCTCCATCTCAAAATTGAAAGATAAGACTGTACTGATATTTATATTATACGTGCCAAACTAACGGCTAGTCATAAAACAAGTGCGTCTTTGGGTCTCGACGCGTTTTTGCATTTCGAAAATTTATTTTGAACGTTAATACAGTGGCCAAACTGCAAAAAACGTATCGAGACCCAGGAGCGCACTTGCTTTATTCCTAGCCGTTAGTTTGGCTCTTATGATATCTTACGCGTTGTAATCTTTCAATGTATTCCGATGGACAGTTGTGTAATTTTGCAACCTTTACACGGCATTTGTAAACGTCAACGAATCCTTCATGTAACGGTAACTTGAACCCATGCGCATTGTACCTTCGATTGTAGCATTTCACTATATCTTTCTTTGCTTCCTGCGGTTTTAATATTAACTCAAAATTCAGTCACTTAACATTACTTCGTTATCGCAGTCGGTGTAGTTCACTTGACTTTCATTCTGTTTTTTTGTAGTCAAGTAGTCGATCATTGTCATCACGCTTTTTTGTAAGTAACAATCTGAATGTTCAGCACCGCATTTGAGAAAGGCAGCTTTTTGGCTTTTAAAGCCTTCCATATCCTTTGAGAGAAGAATTTCTGGATAATGGTTCTGTAATAGTTTCTGTTTGAAACACATAGTGTTCAGACACTTACTCTGAGGCACTCATGGAATTTTCCTTCCATTTCAGTGCAGTTTTCTTGAAGTGGTAGACCGTGTATACCAGCCATGGCAATGAGCATGAGAAAAAAAGGGAGCATTCTGGAAAAGAAATAAATTAATAATAAAGAGACGCAATGCACTGCAACAAACGCAAATGAATGAATGAGAACAGTGGAGATAGACGTGTTAGATTGTCGTAAGATTATCGATCGTCAAAACGAGAGAGCATATGGTGTTAACTCAGAACACCTGCTTACCTCGGGAATTCACTGTAGATTACGTTTGATGCTCTGAAACATTATTCAGTTACATGCCATCTGTGTACCTAAACTGAGATGTATATGATCGATGTTTCTCATAAAACACCTGCTTTCATCAGATTATGACAGTAGATCACGTTTGCCACTCTCTACCTGGACACTTTTATATTTAATGGCGTGTCAAGAATATTCCTCAACTGTGCTGTTTTTTTTGCATTATGAAACGAGGAAATGTCATATAACTAAGATCTACAGTCCTCCTCTTTGAGATTTGATCGCCAGAAACTCTCTTCATCATTCATATGAACAACAAAACGTGAATGAGGATTGGAAAATTCAGGTATTATTCAAAAGAGTAATGTTACTAACTGTGAATAACAAAACTTTCATTACGCAAAAATTTTATTAACGCAATTGTTTACTTCAATACGTTTCGCATTATGCAAATTCTGAGAAAATTCTGACAAAGCGTTTTTGTACTTCACGATAGCAGCCTGCAAAAAAATGCACAGTAAAGTCAAAATGGAAAAAACGATTTACGTGGTAAGTGCTCAAGAGAGTGGGAGAACCACACATTGATTGTTCGTAAAATATTTTTGACTATGAATAATAAAACGTTTATTACACAAATATTATTAAAATTATTCTTTGATTCCGTTATTTGGTGAGTTTTGTGTCGTTCAAATACAGAAAAAATTCTGATAGAGCGAATTCGTATTTCCAGATCGCTTTCTGCAAAAAAGTTTAAAACTATTTTTAAAAATCACTTACTTCTTTGTAATAGTTCACAACATTCAAACTGCAAACCTCCGATCTTTGAGCCATATCAGCTTGGCAACGAGCTTTGTGATAGTCAAACTCACGGTCTGGCTTTGGAAATCCGTGTTCATCAAATCCGGGTCTCAAACACTCTAATCGGATGCTGTCCATTTTTTTGATCTGGAATGCATAAAGTGTTTACACTGCTTCGAACTATAAAACAACATGCCTACCTTTTTTTCACACCTGTTGAATTCCTGAGGATCAAATTCGTACGGCTCGTTAATTGCGTTTATAACTGTATTGACCATATTCATGAGATGTTTTTGTAAATAGCATTGGGACTTGTCAGCACCACACTGGACGAACGCTGCTTTCTTCTCTGTGTAGTTACCTCGAATCGTACCATGTAGTTTATCCTGCAAAAGTTGATGCGTTGAGAGACAATAGCAGTAAAACTCACTTTCATGCAAACCTGGAATATCTTTTCAGATCGCTTGCAATGTTTTGGCTGACGAAGTGGTTCAGAAAATACGATTGGTGCTTTTTCATCCAAGGCAGCATTCATTCGAACAAACAGGAAAAACTCTGCCAAACGATTCGCATAATGTTTTTTCAAGAAGTAATTTTCCGACTTCAAATCAAAAATTTAGATTATTACTCAAACTTGTATATAACCTTCACTAATTCTTTGATGTATTCCGGTGAGCAGTTGTGGGACTGTGCCGCTTTTCTAAGGCATTTGTGACTTGCAGCATAGCCGTCACCCCATGATACTTGGAACCCATGCTCATTGTACGACACTTCGTAACATTTTTGTTGATCTTCTTTTGCCTGCTGTAATTTTAAAATTCTCGCGCTTGATTGAAAATCAGTCTTCGAAAATTACACTGCATGAGAGCTCATAGCTAATATCCTCTTCCTCCTTTTCTTCAGTCAGGTAGTCGATCATGGTCATCAAAGTTTTTTGTAAGTAACAGTTTGAATGTTCAGCACCACACGGGAGAAAAACTGCTTTTTGGCTTTCGAAACCTTCCATATCCATCGAATGTTGCATTACCGGATAGAGTTTCTGAAGTAATTATTGTGAACGACAAGATTCAGTCCCTTACCCTAAGGCACTCATGAAATGTTCTCTCCGTTTCAGTACAGTTTTCTTGAAGAGGTAGACTGTGTATACCAGCAACGGCCAGTAACATGAGAAGTAAGGGGAGCATTCTGGAAAATATTGTGAATTTTGATGGTATTCAAGATGTGAAAAGAACGTGTCGTTACGGAGAAACACATGAATAAATAAAAACAGTGGAGATTGACATATTAGATCGACTTAAGAAGATTGATCGTTAGAACGAAAGATCATATGGTGTTGATTCAGAACACCTGCTTATGTCGGATATTCCCTGTAGATTACGTTTGATGTTCTGATACATTATTTGGTAATGCACCATCTGTGTACCTGAACGGAGATGCATATGATCGATGTTCCTCAAAAAACACCTGATTTCATCAGATAATAACCGTAGATCACATTTACCACTTGAAGATCTAACAGATTATCTGATGATGGTCTTTCATCATTCATATAAACGTCAAAAAAGAGGATTTTGGAAGTGAGTAATTATTCAGATGAGTTAATCACAAAAATGAATAACAAAACTTTTATTATGCAAAAACAATAACATATTTTTAGCTTCGTTTTATACGTTTTCCATTTTTCATTTTTCATTTGATATTTTTTGCATTTTCCAGGAACTGAGCAAACTCTGACAAAGCGTATTTGTACTTCCTGATAGCAACCTGCAAAAAAAATGTTAAAACAAAATTGATAGACAAAATCATACGTTTTCGTAAGAAGTCACCATGTCCACGCTGCAATCCGATCTCTGAGCCATACCAGCTTCACAACGTGCCTCATGAAACCCAAACTCTCGATCTGACTTTGGAAATCCGTGTTCATCAAATCCGGGCCTCATACATTCCAATCCAATGGTATCCATTTTAGCGACCTGAAACTCAAAAAACTGTTGAGATTTTTAAAAAATGAAGCAACCAACTTTTTTTATGCACTGTGTGTATTCTTCGTTAACAAATTCATAAGACTCGTTTGTTGCGTTTAAAACTGTGTCGACCATTTCCATGAGATGTCTTTGTAAATAACATTTTGATTTGTCAGCACCACACTGGATAAACGCAGTTTTCATTTCAGTATTGTTGTATTTATCATAGGTTGTATCCTAAAAAAGTTGATGCTTCGAGACACAATAACAATAAAACTTACTTTCATGCAAGCCTGGAATATCTTTTCAGATCGGTCACAATGTTTTGGCTGTCGAAGTGGTTCGAAAAACACGATGGGTTCATTTTTATCCAATGCGGCATTCATTTGAACAAACAATAAGAATTTTGACAAACGATATTCATAGTATTGCCTTCGATACACGTTTTCCAGCTGAAAATAAAAAATGAGACATTACTCATAAAATTATCTCACATGTAGCATTGCTTCAGTGTGTTCCGGTGGACAGTTTTGTGATTGTGCAACTTTTATAACACATCTGTACATATCAACACCTGCTTGATCCAGTGAGATTTGGAACCCATGCTCATTGTACGGATATTCGAAACATTTTTGTTGATCTTCCGTTGCTTGCTGAAATTTCAAACTTTACTCACCGATCAGGTCCTTAGAACTTACATCACATGTCGCGTATTGCCACTCTTTCTCTTCCACTTTTTCAGCAGTAAGGTAGTCGATCATGATCATCAAAGTTTTTTGTAAGTAACAATTTGAATGTTTAGCACCGCACTTGAGAAAGGCAGTTTTTTGGCTTTTGTAACCTTCCATATCGTTTGAATGTATCATTTCCGGATAGAGTTTCTGAAATAGTTTCTGTTTGAAACAAATTATGTTTTGTTACTTACCCTAAGGCATTCATGAAATGTTCTTTCTGTTTGAGTACAGTTTTCTTGCAGTGGTAGACTGTGTATACCAGCAACGGCCAGAAGCATGAGAAGTAGCGGGAGCATTCTGAAAAAGAAATTAAAATGAAATGAAAATCAAGAGAGCGGGAAAATGCGTTGCACCGCAGCAAACGCATATGACTAAATGAACAGGGTGGGGATGGACATATTAGATTGTCGTAGCATTATTGATCGTTGGAACGACTGAACATATGGTGTCGCTTCAGAACACCTGCTCAAGATTTACTGTAGATTACGTATGATGTTCTGGCACATTATTCTATGACGTGTCATCTGCTCAACTGTATATTTTTTTAACACCGCGAGAACAAGAAATGTTACATTAATTGTGATATACAGAGGGTGCTAATCGCATTGAACAACAGTAGATGGTGTTTCGAGCACATCTGTCCATTTTTTGCGTTTGCACCTGTTCAGGAGTATCGGGCGATGTGGTATCCCATCGATCGTGAAAACCATGCGAGATCAAGTTCGATAATAGTTGGAATGATTTATTTCACAATGAAAATATGAAAAATTATCAGTCTCTAACATCCTTGAACGTTTTCTGTCATCAGAGTGCAGAAAACTCTGCCAATGTAATTTGATACTGTGCGACAGCAATCTGAAAAATGAAAATTGTCAATGAAATCAAAAGATAAGACTCACTTCCATGAATTTATCATAGCTTTCCGAAGTGCAGTAATCCGATTCTTCCGCCATCTGAGCCATACAACGATATTCATGAAAATTGAATTCACCGTCTGGTTTTGGAAAACCGTGCTCATCAAACGCATCTTTCATACATTCTGCTTTGACGCTTTCCATTTCTTTTGAGTCTATTATTTGAGTGCATAGATCGTGCTTATCCGTATCCCTCGCCCGATCGTTGTATTGGACTTCATTATCAATCACTGTGTTGATCATTTTCAACAAATTTTTTTGTAAGTAACAATCAGAGCTCTCTGCTCCACACTCAAGAAACGCTGCTTGTTGATCAGAGGTGTTTCTAATGCGTGGTACATCAGGCTGCATAATTTTGTAGCTTTGAAGGCAAGTTTTGAATTCAGTTTCAGATTCCGCGCAGTGGGCTGGTTGAACGAATATTTCTGAAGGTGCGACGTTTAGCTTCACAAACGACAAGAATGTTTCCAATTTGTCGCTATAAGCTCGTTTCTCGTAAAAGGCTACCAACTGCAAAAAAATGACACTACTTTTTTAACTTTCAGGAAGGCAACTTACTTTTTCGACTTCATTGATATCTTCCTCCGTACAAACGCTTAACTTACGCGCAATTTCTAAGTCACACTTGTAATCTTCAACCGCACATTCACTCAATGGCAGATGGAATCCATGCTCATTATAACACTTTTTGTGACATTCTTTGAGGTTTTCTACTGGCAACTGTAAAGTTGAATAGATTACAAATATCTTTAAATAAAATATTACACTTAAGACGCAAGCAAACGCTCGGTCAAAATCGCAGGTTTCTTCGTTTGTCAGGGTGTTGATCATTGTCATCAAGGTTTTTTGTAAATAGCAGTCTGACTGTTTGGCGCCACACTGAATGAAGATCGATTCAAAGTTTTTGAAGCTCGTTAAATTATCCGAGTAAGCCAATTCGGATTGATGTTTCTGAAAATCTATTATTAGAAAACATCCTTGGCTGAGCAACTTACTCTAAGACAACCATGGAATGCGGCTTCAGATTCCGCGCAGTTTTCTTGAAGCGGTACACTGTGTATACCAGCAGCGGCCAGGAACATGAGAAGAAATGGGAGCATTCTGAAAAAAGTTAAAATTCGGTAATATCCAAGAGAGAGCGGGAGAAACGCGTTGTCACGCTGCAAACGCAAATGAATGAATGAGAGCAGAGAAGATTGATCGAGTGAATTATCGAGCCACAAGAGAGCAGATGGTGAGAATTGCTCAAGAACACCTGGTGATGTCACCATAAAAACTGTAAATCAGAGCACCTGCTCATGTGTTTACTGTAGATTATTTTTCTGACACATTCTCCAATGACGTGTCATCTGCGTACCTCTACTGTTTGTTTTTGACACCACAAGAGAGATTGTCAGATTACGAGGGGCAATAAAGATGATCTACGTTCATCATCTGCAGGAGTTTTTTCAGAAGATTGGATCGTTACCTCTGTTTTTTGTTTTTTTACGTTGGGTGATCTGTTGTGTCCAGCTCATTTTTTTTGTTCATTCATATAAGGTTTCTCTACTGTTTTTCTTCTTCTTTTTTATTTATTCTCGTTTCCAGATTTTTTGGAATGCTTCTACTATTTCTCCTAGTTCTGAGCGTTGCGAGTATACACAGTCTACCATGTCAGGAAAACTGCACTGAAATTGAACTTGAATTCCATAAATGTCTAAGGGTAAGTGGATCAACCAGCTGTTGTCAAAGCGAAGAATTTCAGCAGCACTATCCACAAATCATTTTATCAACTGATACGAAAGGCTATCAAAGTCAAAGAAGCATTTTCAGCCAGTGCGGTGCTGAACACTCGAACTGTCACTTACAAACCAGTTTAATGACGATTATTGAAGCGTTGATTCATGAATCGAAAAAAGATAAAACGGATAATTTTGACAAAGCTATAGCTTGCTATGAAAGTGTAATCGTTTTCTTCACTTCTGCATTTATTATTTTAACTTTCAGCTGGCAAATGAAACTAAAAAAGAATGTATGAAAAGAACCTTCAACAATCGTGGATTCCGATTGCCACTCTATGAATCTTCCGTTGAATTTGCAAACTGTGTTATTGAAAAAAGTAACTCAATTTATTGTGTGAGCAAGAATATTGTTGAATTCGTCGAAGTAAGTGATGGCATTGAGAATTGCGTAAAATTTTGAGTTAAGCTTGCGGATGCTCTCAAAATCAGGGCTTATCGCATGAAGTATTCTCGCTTTTTGTTGTTCGTCAAGATGAATGCTAAAAAAGATGAGAAAATTCCACTTGTGCTTCCGGGAAAATTCATTCAGCCACCTCATTGCAAGAAATCTGAGAAGCAATTCAAAGATTGTGTTAAAGTAGGTATATTTTGCAAATTCAAATAGTTCACTGCTGATAATTGCAGGAAAAGAAGTTCCTTCCTAGTGACTATAAAACCCGAAAAGATGTCTTTCGTCAATGTGGTGCTGAAGAATCAGATTGCTACCTACAAAAACATCTGATGAAAATGGTTAACACAATAAATAATACTTACGTGGGCTTTACTGATTTTTTTACCCAACATGATGACTGCCCCGAAGTGGTTAGTGCAATAATATGTAAGGATGGTAACAATCACATCATTTTCAGATCGATAGCATTCGATTAGAATGTATGAGACCCGGTTTTGATGGGCACGGATTTCCGAAGCCAGATGGAGAATTTGAGTATCACGAGGCACGATGTAAAGCTGAACAGTGGCGGAGATCAAGGCGCTGTACGAAGTTCAACAAAAGATTTCAAGCCGAGGTAATTGATTATTCATAATAACTTATCGAAAGAACTTCAGTTGGCTCTTGAAAAGTATAACATTGCAATAAAGGACTTCGCCATTTCCTTGGGGCTCGTCGAGGATGATATTTAATCGCTATCAGAAACGTTGCAACTCAAGAATAACTTTTTTTTTGTTTTCATTTCATAATAAACTTTACAGTTGCCGATTCTCACAAACCATTACCCATCCAAATAAGTCGATGACTAGTTGGCCTGTTTTGTAAGCTAGTACACTCCAAAACAGGTTTTTCTGCTATTTCTGTATCCAACGCTTTCAGGTTATATCAGTTAATTCGTTTGAGATACTGTTTCAGTTTGTTCTGTATTTAATGACGTTTAGTAAAAACAGAGTTTGTTTGAATCGTTGCATTTTCAAAAAATTGAGAACTTCATTCAGTTGGGAAACATGAAAAAATAAGCAATTATTAAATTTAACAAGTCAGCTGCGCTTAGTTCTCCTCATCGATCAATCCCAAATAAATGGCGAAATCTTTTATAGCAATGTTGTACTTCATTAGGGTTATCTGAAGATGGTGATGTATTAATCAGTAAATGTAAAAAGTTGTTAACCTCTTTCTGCACTTCAACCAAGGGGCAACCGAACTCTTCGTGCCACTCTTCAGTTTTACAACGATCGTATTGATAGTCGAACTCTCGATCAGGCTTAGGAAATCCATGCTCATCGAATCCAGCTCTCATACACTCTAATTGGGTGTTGTCTACCTGAAGCAAAGTAGTTGTTTCCATCATTTTTTACAACTAGACTAACCCAATTAGGGCACAAATTGCTGTCAATCTCCTCGTCCACAAAACCGACATAAGTATTATTCATTGTGTTGATCATTTTCATCAGATGCTGTTGTAAGTAGCAATCTGATTCTTCTGCGCCACATTCAACAAAAACTCTTCTTCGGGTTTGATAATCACTAGGAAGAAACGTTTTTTCCTGAAAAATATGAAAAAGATAATTTCAATCTGCAAAAACTAACTTGAACGCAATCTTGAAACTTCTTCTCAGAATCCTTGCAATGAAGTGGTTGCACAAATCTGTCGGGTAGTACCGTTGGTTTTTCCTTAGCCATAGCGGCATTCATTTTGACAAACAACCAGAAGTTTGAAAACTTCTCACGATAGTCAATATTTATGGTGATACCTACCAACTTAAAACAATTTTATGCCTTGTTTGCAAAATAAACACTTACTTCGTTCCACTCATCGATGGTATCTTTTACACAAGGAATCGAGTCACTTTTATCTATCATGCACTTTACAATTTCAATTACACTTTCAGAGCGTGTCAATCGGAATCCATGTTCATTGAAAGTTCTCTCTTTCAAGCATTCCACTTTCAACTTTCTTGGTATTATTTTCAAAAAGCAGTGGTTAGATTTGGTATAGTTATGCGTAGGTTCTCCTCTATCATTCACTTTACCTTCCTTTAACTCTTGGATCAGTGAGTCAATCATTGTCACTACAGTTGTTTGTAAGTAACAGTCTGAGTGTTTAGCGCCGCACTGAATAAACGCAGTTTTCTGGCTTTCATAGCCTTCCATATGAATTGAATGATCAATGTTCTTATAGAGTTTCTGAAATGATAAGTCTAAAAAGTTATCAAATGAGAAACTTACTCTAAGACAATCATGAAACGCAGTCTCCGTTTCAGTGCAGTTCTCTTGAAGAGGCAGACTGTGTATACCAGCAACGGCTAGGATCATGAGAAGTAGAGGGAGCATTCTGGAAAAGGCTGAAAATGGTTTACTATGCAAGAAGAAGAGAAAACGCGTTGTAACGCTGCAAACGTATATGAATGAATGAATGTGGACAGTGATGGTGGACATGTTGAGTGACAAGAGCAGATGAAAAAGAAAAGAACAGATGGTGTAAATTGCTTGAGAACACCTGCTGACATTAAATTAAAACCCCAGGGCACATTTACAGCTCTGACATTTTCTTTAATGACGTGTCATCTCTACTGTTGTTTTTCCCTGTAATGAGAAGGATTGCCAGATTAATAAAAGGGCAATAAACGTGATTTACCGTCGTTGTTTGCAGGTGTTTTTCAGAAGTATGGCCTATTATCACTCTTCTTTGTCTTTACAATAGATAATCTGGCGTATCCATATACTTTTTACTTCTGTCGTTTTTATGATGCAGAGCACCTAAAGCGTACATATTGTTTTCATGAGTCACTTGTTATTTCAGTCGGTTCTGTATTTCAGACGTTTATAAAGAACAACGTAAATTTCGATTGTTTTATTTTTATATATTTGAAATCTTTAATTAGCCGTAAAGCATGGAGTGTATAAGCAATGATAGAGTTTGACGCATCTGCTTCGGTTAGATATCCTCCTCGACCAACCCCAAATAAATGGCAAAGTCTTTTATAGCAATGTTATATTTCTCGAGAGTTACCTGGAAAGTTACAGTTTTCAATTGGTAATACTGAATAAAAGCTCACCTCATTCTGCCAGTCAACCATGAATATTTCGCACCTCCGTTCCCTCTGCCA
This sequence comes from Caenorhabditis uteleia, assembly GCA_963573275.1. Taxonomy (NCBI): domain Eukaryota; kingdom Metazoa; phylum Nematoda; class Chromadorea; order Rhabditida; family Rhabditidae; genus Caenorhabditis; species Caenorhabditis uteleia. The sequence continues at coordinate 1,709,873 of OY752134.1, forward strand.
TTCTTCAGTTTTGCAACGATCGTATAGATAATCGAATTCACGGTCAGGCTTGGGGAATCCATGCTCATCGAATCCAGCTCTCATACACTCTAATCGGATGTTGTCTACCTGAAAAATAACTGTTTCCAACATTTCCAATAACTAGACAAACCCAATTATAACAAGAACCGCCGTCGATCTCCTCGTCCAAAAAACCGACTTGAGTATTATTAATTGTGTTGACCATTTTCATCAGATGTTGTTGCAGGTAGCAATCTGATTCTTTCGCACCACATTCAACAAATACATCTCTACGGGTTCGATAATCACTAGGGAGGAACTTTTTCTCCTTTAGAAGAATCAATCATAATATAGGTTTTTAAACAAAAGAACTTACTTGAACGCAATCCTTGAACTTCTTTTCAGAATCCTTGCAGTGAGGTGGCTGAAAGAATTTGTCAGGGAGTACAGTTGGTTTTTCTTTGTGCATAGCGGCATTCATTTTGACAAACAACCAGAAGTTCGAAAACTTCTCCCGATAATCAATGTTTATGGTAATGCCCCTCAGCTTAAAAAAAATTTAGCGTGCTTACAAGATAATCACTTACTTCAGCCCATTCTTCAATACTTTCCTTCGTACAATTGTTAGTGCTACTTGGCTCTACAATATACTTTGCAAATTCAACCCAAATTTCAGAGAGTGTCAGTCGAAATCCATGTTCATTAAAACTTTTTTTCTTTAAAAATTCAACTTTGAATTCTTTTGAAAGCTGAAAATTGACATTTTGAAAATTTATTACTAGACATTTATTACTTCATCAAAGCAGGCGTCAGCTTCCGTATAGTTATGTGTTGGGTTTCCTTTTTCATCCACTTTACCTTCTTTCAACTCTTGGATCAATGAGTCAATCATTTTCATTAAACTGGTTTGTAAGTAACACTCCGAGTGTTTAACGCCGCACTGAATGAACGCAGCTTTCTGACTTTCATAGCCTTTCATATCAGTTGATAAAATTATTTCTGGATAGAGCTTCTGAAAAAAAATTCAATAAAATAAAATCGGTTAAATAAATTACTCGAAGACAATCATGAAACGCAGTTTCAGTTTCAGTACAGTTTTCTTGCAGCGGCAGACTGTGTATGCCAACAATGGCCAGGAACATGAGAAGTAGATGGAGCATTCTGAAAAATAATACATTTCTATGCAAGAGAGCAAAAAAATGCGTCGTCACGTTGTTACGCAGCAAACGTAAGAGAATGAATGTAGATAGGGGAGATGAACACTGGATACTATCGATCGTGAGTACAAAACAGCAGGTGGTGCAAATTGCTCAATAACACCTGTTGACATCAAACAATGACTGTATATTACGTTTGCTGCTTTAGCACAATTTAACAACGTGTCATCTGCATATTTCAACGGTGCGATACGATTCTGATGTTAATGCTGGTTGACTTTGGATGTGGAAAATGTAGTCATATGTTCAATAGTATGCGGCCACAGAAACAACTAAAGATTTTGAATAAGATGCAATAGATAGGGAAGTTTTGAGAAAGTACAAAAATTTTTTTTTGCATGATTTGAGCATAATACATTTTTGTGCAATATAAAAATTGAAACAGTTCATTGCACAAAGTCAAATGAAAAAATGATTATTTTCCAATTCCAAATCCTCTGACATTGAAGAATTGCGACGATCCAACATCCTCCTCAATTAATCCCAAGTAAATAGCGAAATCTTTAATGGCAATATTGTATTTCATAAGGGTTATCTGAAAAATAACAGTGGTCGATTGATAACAAGAAATAAATGCCTACCTCTTTCTGATAGTCAACCATGGAACAACTCCCTACTCTTTGCCAATGCTCAGCTTTACAATGATCATTATAATAATCAAATTCACGGTCTGGTTTGGGAAAACCATGTTCATCGAATCCAGGTCTCAAACATTCTAACCGGATATTATCTGGCTGAAACGAACAATTTCAATGATTCTTGCATAAACTAGACTAACTTCATTAGGGCAGCCAGGTCCTTCGATCTCTATGTCATCAAAACCGACCACCGTATCATTTATTGTGTCGATCATTTTCATCAAATGCTGTTGTAGGTAACAATCAGATTCTTTTGCACCACATTGAACGAATGCATCTCGCCGGGTTCGATAGTCACTGGGAAGGAACGTTTTTTCCTGGAAAATCTACAGTGAAAAATATTTACATACAGCAAAAACTAACTTGAACACAATCTTTGAATTTTTTCTCCGATTCCTTGCAGTGAGGTGGCTGAATGAATTTGTCAGGAAGAATGGTTGGTTTTTCTTTATCCATAACGGCATTCATTGCGACAAACAACCAGAAGTTTGACATCTTCTCACGATAAACAAAGTTTATAGTAATACCAACCACCTTAAAATAAAATGAAGTGTTGCTTACTTGATAATCACTCACCTCGTTCCACTCATCAATGGTCTCTTTCACACATTGAACTAAGTCACTGTTTTTTATCATGTACTTTATAATTTCAACAATAACTTCTCTGAGTGTCAGCCGGAATCCATGTTCATTAAAACTTGTTTGTTTCAAACATTCCACTTTGATTTCTTTTGGTATCTGAAAGCTGAATTCTTCAAACAAACTACTTGTAAATTATTACTTTATAATAGCAAGTCTCAAACTTGGTATAATTATGCGTTGGTTCTCCTTTATCATCCACTAAACCGTCCTTTAACTCTTGGATTAGTGAATCGAGCATTGTCATTAAACTGGTTTGTAAGTAACAGTCTGAGTGTTTAGCGCCGCACTGAATAAATGCAGCTTTCTGGCTCTCATAGCCTTCCATAGCAGTTGATAAAATGAGTTCTGGATAGAGTTTCTGAAAAAAAAACCAACTCAACAGTTTAGTATAAATAACTTACTCTGAGACAATCATGAAATTTAGTCTCAGTTTCAGTGCAGTTTTCTTGGAGTGGCAGACTGTGTATACCAGCCACCGCTAGAAACATGAGAAATAGAGGGAGCATTCTGGAAAAATGTTGAAAATAAAAAAAACTGGGAAAAGATGAGAAAATATTTGCTTTGTCTTGACACAAACTGAATATATAGTATTTGGGAAAGGGGCGCTTCGTCGGTCTTCTGACTGACACCATAACTAAGTGGCTCCCATTCGTGGTCATGTGAAAACAAAATCAAAGATGTATACAACTCGGAAAATAAAAAAAATGAAAAATGAGACTGTGGGAATCATGAAAAATATATCACTGTTCAAAGGTAGAAGAAAAAAATGTGTCGTTACGCAGCGAACGTTTAGGAATGAGTTAGGATAGATCGATCGTGAGTACAAAAGAGCAGACGGTGTGAATTGCTGTGTTGACATCAGATAATGACTGGGGATCACATTTAACGCTCTTCTCTAATAACGTGTCAACTGCGGATTCCAGTGGTACAGCACAATTTCGAGGTTGATTCAGATTGTCACCAGATAGAAATCAAATCAAGGTAATATGTTCGATATAAATCAAGGTAATATGTTCAATATTGTGTTTCAATAATACGATACTGTTCTGTATGAAAATTGAAAAACTTCATTGAAAAATAATAAAAATTATTATTTTCCGATTCCAAAGCTTCTGCCAAATATTCCCTCAACATCTTCCTCGATCAATCCCAAATAAATAGCAAAATCTTTTATGGCAATGTTATACTTCATAAGAGTTACCTGAAACATAACAGTTATTAAGTTATGTTAATCTATGATTTCTTACTTCTACTTGCCAGTCCGCCACGATGCAGCGAGGACGTACTCTCTGCCAGTGTTCAGCTTTACAATGCTCATTATAATAATCAAATTCACGGTCTGGCTTGGGAAATCCGTATTTATCAAACCCGGGTCTCATGCATTCTAGCCGAATGTTATCTGGCTAAAACTGGCAATTATTTATTATCATCATTATCTATATGAATAGACTAACCTCTTCAGGACAATCAGTACCCCCAATCTCAATATCGTCAAAACCAACCACCGTATCATTTATTATGCTGATCATTTTCATCAGATGTTGTTGTAGGTAGCAATCTGATTCTTTTGCACCACATTCGACAAATACCTTTCTCCGGGTTTGATAGTCACTGGGAAGGAATTCCTTCTTCTGAAAAATCATTAAAAATGATTTTAAACAGAAAAAAACTAACTTGAACGCAATCTTTGAACTTTTTTTCAGAAGCAATGCAATGAAATGGTTGAATTAATTTCACGGGAAAAATATTCGATTCTTTTTCATTCATGGTTCCATTCATTCTGACAAACCACCATAAGCTTGTCATCTTCTCTTGATAAGATGCATTTATGAAGATATCAATCAACTTGAAACAAATTCAACTCGGGGGGGTTTTTTTTTAAAATTATTTACTCACTTCTATCCACTCATCAATGCTTTCCTTAGTACAATTGGTCGTGTCCTTTGCCGCTACAATATACTTGGCAAGTTCAATCCGAATTTCAGAAATTGCCAATCGAAATCCGTGTTTATTAAAACTTTTTTCTTTTAAAAATTCTGCTTTGAACTCTCTCGAAAGCTGAAAGTTTTCATCTTCAAAACGAACTACTAACCAATCATTACATTATCAAGACATGCTCCAGCTTCATCATAATTATGCGTAGGATATCCTTCATCATCCACTTTTCCTTCCTTTAACTCTTGAATGAGTGATTCAACCATTGTAATTACAGTTTTTTGTAAGTAACAATCCGAGTGTTTAGCACCACACTGGATGAATGCAGATTTCTGGCTTTCATAGCCCCTCATATCAATTGAATGAATGATATGTGGATTGAGTTTCTGAAGCTGTCCAATTTTGCAAAATAACTGATGCAGGCACTCACACTTAGACAATTATGGAATTCAGTTTCCGTTTCAGTACAGTTCTCTTGAAGTGGCAGACTGTGTATACCAGCAAAGGCAAGGAACATGAGAAGTAGAGTAAGCATTCTGAAAAAATTACTATTCAAGAGAGCGGAAGAATTCGTCATAGGGCAGTCAAAATATACGAAGGAATGTAAACGCTGGAGATGGACACATTTGTTCATATATGGTGTGAACAAGAGGGCAGATGGCGCGAATCGCACAAAAACACCTGGTGACGTCAGGTGAAAAGGTACTAACCGTTGATCACAATTATTTCTCCGACACATTCTCTAATAAGGTGTCATCTTTGTTCTGTGTAATTTGGTGTTGATATTGAGCGTCTACAGGTACAGACAATATCGATGTGAGCCATGGTGTTAGTTACTGACCATGATGGAAATGATACAAATGTTCAAAATAATCTGTTGAGCGCGTTCACTCTTTCTTGAAAAACTACGGACTCAATGAGTAGAATACTGATTTGTGGGTATTGATAATTGAAAAAGTTTATTAGGCAGTAAAAACATGAAAAGTATACAAATTTACATTGCAACGTCTCTGAATTCGCCTGGGCATTTTCCGCTTCTGCAGGTAAACAATTGAGACGGCTCAACATCTTCCTCGATCAGCCCCAGATAAATAGCGAACTCTTTTATAGGAATATTGTATTTCATAAGAGTTATCTGAGAAATAACAGTTGTCAATTGGTAATAGTAAATGATAGTTCACCTCATTCTGGTCTTTAACCATGAAACCTTTGCAGCCTAATGTTCTCTTCCATTGTTCAGTTTTACAACGATCATTGTGATAATCGAATTCACGGTCTGATTTGGGAAAACCATGCTCATCGAATCCGGGTCTCATACCGAATATTATCTGGCTGAAACAATATATTTTAATCAACCTCACATAACTAGGCTAACTTCATCAGGGCAGCCAGTCCCTCCAATTTCAATGTCCCTGAAACCAACTACCGTATCATTTATTGTGTTGATCATTTTCATCAAATGCTGTTGTAAGTAGCAATCTGATTTTTCATCACCACATTCAACAAACACGTTTCTCCGGGTTTGATAGTCACTTGGAAGGTACTTTTTCTCCTGAAAAAAACAACCATAGAAAAGAGATTTTCAAACAGACAGAAACTAACTTGAACGCAACCTCTAAATTCTTCTTCAGAATCCTTGCAATGAGGTGGCTGAACAAACTTCTCCGGGAGTGCGAATGGTTTTTTATCATCCATGGCCGCATTCATTTCGACAAACAACCAGAAGTTGGAAAACTGATCACGATAATTCATGTTTAAGGTGCTACTCTCCAACTTGAAACAAAGTTGAGCATTATTTTTGAAACTTACTGTTAAACTTACTTTCGCCCACTCATCAATACTTTCCGTAGAACAATTGGTTACATCCCTTTTTGCTACAATATACTTGGGAATTCCAGCCCAGATTTCCGAGAATGTCAATCGGAATCCATGCTCATTGAAACTGATTGCCCTCAAACATTCTACTATGAATTTTTTGGATAGCTGAGAATTTAATATGTTAGTGAAAAATAACTACTCTGTTATTACATTTTCAAAACAAGTTACAGCTTTGGAATAGTCAAATGTTATTTCTCCTCTGTCATCCACTTTACCGTCCTTCAACTCTTGAATCAGTGAGTCGACCATTGTCATTGCAGTTGTTTGCAAGTAACAACCTGAGTGTTTAGCACCACACTGAATAAAAGCAGCTCTCTGACTTTTGTAGCCTTCCATATGAATTGAACGATCAATGTCCTTATAGTGTTTCTGAAATTGTTTTTTAAAACATGGAACTCGGTTAGCTACTCACCCTAAGACAATCATGAAACTCGACTTCTGTTTCAGTGCAGTTTTCTTGAAGTGGTAGACTGTGTATACCAGCCACGGCAAGGAAAATGAAAAGAAGAGGAAGCATTCTGAAAAATAATGAATTACTTTTCAAGAGGCCGCGGAAAAAATGCGGCGTTACGCAGTAGAGGTATAAGACAGAATGTGAATGGTGGAAATGGGCGTAATTGATGTCAGACTGCGTAAACAAGAGCAGATGGTGTGAATTGCTCGGAAACACCTGGTAGCATAAGGTTATAAACGATGGTTTCATCTATTTTTCCAACACATTCTATAATAACGTGTCATCTGCGTATTTATTTGTTCTGTGTAATTTAGTGTTGATACTGATCGTCTACAGATACAGACGATATCTAGGGGTAGTATGTCCAATAGAATGGATTTACAGATGTGGCCTATGGTGTTAGCTTCTGACCATGATGGAAATGAGACAAATTTTCGAAATAATCTGTTGAGCTTCACTCTTTCTTGGAAAAGTACGAACTCAATGAATAGGATACTGAGTTGTGGGTATTGACAATTGGAAACATTTATTAGGCAGTAAAAACATGGAAAATGTACAAGTTTACATTGCAGCGTCTCTGAATGCGCCTAGACATTTTCCGCTTCTGCAGTTGAACAATTGAGATGCCCCAACATCTTCCTCCACCAACCCCAAGTAAATGGCAAAATCTTTTATAGCAATGTTGTACTTCATAAGAGCTACCTTAAAACGGCAAAATATCAATTAGTAACTATGAATAGTTGATTACCTCATTCTGATCGTCGACGAAGTCGCAACCCCATGTTCTCTTCCACTGTTCAGTTTTACAACGATCGTATTGATAGTCGAACTCTCGGTCTGGCCAGGGGAATCCATGCTCATTGAATCCGGCTCTCATACACTCTAATCGAATGCTATCTATCTGAAACAAAGCATCTGTTTTCATCTCTAATATAAAACTAAACTAACTTCATCAGGGCAACCAGACATCCCGATCTCACAGTCAGCGAAACCGACTACAGTATTATTTATTGTGTCAATCATTTTCATCAAATGCTTTTGCAGGTAGCAACCCGATTTTTCCGCACCACATTGAACAAATGCATTCCTCCGGGTTTGATAGTCACTTGGAATAAATGTTTTCTCCTGAAAAGAAAAGCAACAATAGAAAATTTTTCAAACAGAAGAAAGCTTACTTGAACGCAATCTTTGAATTTCTTCTCCGAGTCATTGCAGTGTGGCGGTTGAACGAATTTTTCCGGGAGTACAATTGATTTCTTTTCATCAATAGCCGCATTCATTTTGACAAACAACCAAAAGTTTGAGAACTTGTCACGAAAATTTAAGTTTATGGTGCAACTCTCCAACTTAAAACAAAATCGAATTTTTTCGAAATTTCAACAAACTTCTTCCCACTGATCAACACTCTCTCTAGTACAATTGTTTGTGTCCCTTGTCGCTACAATATACTTAGGGATTTCAACCCAAAGTTCAGGATTCGTCAATCGGAATCCATGCTCATCAAAACTTACTTTTTTCAAGCATTCTACTTTGAACTCTTTTGATAGCTGAAAATTGACATCTAGAATATTAGAAGTTCACCAGGTTCTACCTAATTAAAGCAGGTCATAGCTTTAGAATAGTCAATTAATATTTCTCCTTTATCATCCACGTTACCATCTTTCAATTCTTGAATTAGTGAGTCGACCATTGTCATTACAGTTTTTTGTAAGTAACAATCCGAGTGTTTAGCACCACACTGAATGAATGCAGCTTTCTGACTTTTGTAGCCTTCCATATGAATTGAACGATCAATATTTTTGTACAGCTTCTGAAATTATAAATCTAAACAATTATCAGTTGAGGAACTTACCCGAAGACAGTTATGGAATGCAGTCTCAGTTTCAGTGCAGTTTTCTTGAAGTGGCAGACTGTGCATACCAGCCACAGCTAGTTACTAGTGAATAAAACGAGGGAAACACGAGCAAACGCATAGAAAGCAATACGAGACGTTGAAACAGGTACAGGGGACTATTGATATCCATTCATATTGGTGTCAGCATTATGAGAAGAAAAATACCTTCTGTCTTTGTCTTGATACATACTGAATATATACTGTTCTGAAAGGGCGGTCCATGAAACTCATGACGAACACCATCGCTAAGTGGCTCTCATTCACTGTCATGTGAAAACGAAATAATAGATGTACACAATTAGAAGGACAAAAAATGCAAAGTACATCTCAATGGAGTTATGAAAAAAAATTAGAAAAAAATTGCTATTGAAATACCATCTGTGAACTCCTACATATTTTCTTACAGGTAAAGAAAGAGTTAGCTTCAAATATTTATTTCTTCATAAAAAACATGAAAATTAGTAGTCCGCGCTTTAGCTGTCCAAATGGTGAGTGAATTCTAGCAAAGCCATCATATTGTTCCAGTGCGTTTCCTGAAAAAAATGATGTAACTTTTCGAACTCAGGATGGATTTCTTACTTCCACGAATTTTTCAACGTCAGTCGAAGTGCAAAACTCCGATTTTTGAGCCAATTTGGCATAACAACGTTCTTTTTCGGATTGGAATTCCCAAAACGATTTCGAGAATCCGTGTTCATCAAAAGCTTCTCTCATACATTTTGCTTGGGTTATATCCATTTTCAGTAAGTCAATTTTGCTCAAGCACATTAAATAACTTTTAAATTCATCAATGTTCATCACAACACTGCTAGAGTTCCATTTAGCATCAATCAGTGTATTGACGATTTTCATCATCCTCTTTTGTAAGTTACAATCAGAGCTCTCAGCACCACACTGTTGAAACGCTGTTCTTTGTTCAATATATCTATCAGCGCGAGACTTCACTTTTTTCATAATTGTATTGCTACGAAGGCAAATTCTGAACTCCTTTTCAGTATCTTTGCAACTTTCTGGTCCTAATGGCCCAGCTTTCGTGTCATTTGTTATCGCATTAATTTGGACGTTCAACCAGAATTTCGATAACTTGTCACGATAGGAAGGTTTCGCAAGATCTTCATTGTGCTGAAAATAGATTTTATCATTTAGAAGTCTTAGAAAATCCACTCACTTTCAACACCTCATCAATACTTTCCTGGGTACAGTTTTTCGAATTTTGAGCGACTTCTATAATACACTTGTTTGTTTCAAATGACCATTGATTAGATGCAAAAGGGAATCCTTGTTGATCAATTATCTTTTCTTTACATTTGGCATGAGTTTCCGTTGATATCTGAAAATCTAATTGGCTTGATAGGGTTTCAAACTGATTATTACATTACTGTAGCAGTTATCCACTATTTTCATATCATATGGCTTTTCGGTAGTCAAAGGGTCGATCATCGTCATCAAAGTTTTTTGTAAATAGCAATCTGAATGTTTGGCACCACATTGGATGAATACGGATTTTTGGTTTTTGTAGCCTTCCATATTTTCTGATCGAATGACTTCTGAATATTGTTTCTGAAATTCGTTTTTGCGGGTCACATTGGACTGAGTAGCTTACTCTGAGACAATCATGAAACGCAGTTTCAGTTTCGGTGCAGTTTTCTTGAAGAGGTTGACTGTAGGCTTCATAGAAGGATATGAACATGAGAATAAAAATAAGCATTCTAAAGAGGAGAATTACTATTATTGATAGGTTTACTAATTGACATAAACAGTGTAGATATGGCGGATGGATTGCTTTGAGATTGTTTATCATAAGAACGATGGAGACTGTAGATAAGCGGCGGCGTACCGGTACACTCAATCATGTATGCAAAGATGTATATTTATAACAAATTTATTTTAGAAAAATACTCAAAAAAAATTTTTTTTAATTGCCTTAAGCATAGTTAAGAGAAAATTCCATCAATTCATTCTGAAAGTGTGTGAGGGCTGCCTGAAAAGTTTCACTTTCACATAAAAAGAAAAAAGTGAAAACTTACTCCCATAAACTTGTAAACGTCATTCAAAGTGCAAAACTCTGATTTTCTAGCGACCTCAGCTTCACATCGAGTTTTGTAAAACTCGAACTCCCAGTCTGGTTTTGGCAATCCGTGCTTATCGTATGCTTCGCTTATACATGCTTCTTGTGCGTTATCCATTTCAACCAAACTAACTTTGTGCCGGCAATTGAGATAGTTGACCAAGTCATTGAAACTATTTTTTACTTTGACATCAATCAAGGTGTCACCCATTTTTAGTAGATTCCTTGGTAAAGAACAATCCATTTTTCCAGCTCCACACTGGAGAATCGCTGCTTTTTGTTCTTCGTAGCTGACACTACGAGAACTCAGAAACTGCCCAGTTATGTTGCCGTTAAGACAAGTTTTGAACTCGTTTTCCAATTTCCGGCATTTTTCTGATTGACTGAAGTTTTCAGCGGTTCGATTTGTCATTTTGAGGAAGGACCAGAACTTTGACAATTTTGCACTAGTAACGGAATTTTTTATGTGCTCATTCATCTGAAATCAGATTTTCAAACTCGGATACTAAAATAAACTACATACTTTTTCAAATTCATTGATACTGTCCGGAGTACACATTTTCGAATCCCGCGCAACTTCTAGGCGGCATTTGCTTACTTCAATAAATCCTTTGTCGAAGAGCAGAACTGATATTCCTCCTGGAGGTAGTTTACCATCACAGTCCCAGAGTTGTTCCTTTGGTAGCTGAAAGTCTTACTTGATTGCAAAATATATATTTTCATTACGCTGTGGATACAATGTGATACTTTAGATTTATCATACTCCTCTTCGTTAATCAAAGTCTCAATCCTTGTCATCAAAGTTTTTTGTAAATAACAATCTGAGTGTTTGGCACCGCACTGGATAAATGCAGCCTTTTGACTTCTGTAGCCCTCCTTATCATTTGAGAAATTGACTTTTGGATAGAGTTTCTGTAATTTTGTGATTATGGACTTATTTAATGAAGTAACGGCACTCTTCTACAATCGAGGACCAAAAGAATAACATCGAGTACAAAAAAAAATAAATCGAGGACCGATCTGATAAAATAGCATACAAAAAAGCCTTTCGGTCCTCGATTCTAGAACAGTGCCGAAGTAACTTACTCGGAGACATTTATGAAACGCAGTTTCAGCTTCGACGCAGTTTTCTTGAAGTGAAACGCTGTACGCACCAGCCGAGCAAATGAATAAAAAAAAGAATAGAAACATTCTAAAAGAGATTGATTTACTCTGAATAGTAGGTAATAACTGAGGTGTGTCGCATCGGAACAGTAAAGATGGGACTGATAGATTAGCAAAAGGTCAGTAATTATGAGAATGACGAAAAGTATAGATAAAAGTGATTTGATGTGATCCTGTGTGATAGAAGATATTAAGATAGTTTTTTTTCTAAACAAAAACCAGGCAATGTCATTTATTCCACCAAAAAATGAAGATTGTCATTCCTTAGCTATCGAATCATAATTAATCTTGTTTGGTGTGTACTTCCATTCCACATATGCAACAAAATCGTTTATCGGGTTTTTGTAACTCGAAATCGCTGACTGAAAAATTAACATGATCAGTTTTTAATTCAGAGGAAAACTAACATTCATAAATTCAGTAACACTGTTTGAGCTGCAATTATCCAATTTCCTAGCAATATTAGCTTTACAAAGGGCGTCCAAATAATCGAATTCGCCGTCTTCTCTTTTAAATCCGTGTGTGTCAAATCCTCCTTTCATACATTCAAATCGGTCTGTATCCATCTCTTCGATCTGAAAATCATGAGTTGCTGAAAGTCTTTTTAATCGTTGAGCTAACCTCATCTGTGCACTTTGAGTGCTCTTTCTTATCCAACGATATAAGCTTGAATTTAGCATCAATAACAAAGTTAACCATTTTCATAATATGCTGTTGTAGGTAGCATTTGGATTTTTCAGCACCACACTCGACGAATACCGTCTTTTGGACAGAATATTCATACCAGCGAGGCTTTTTGCTCTGCAAATATTTGTCTTGAAACACAAATGATCGGTTAAACTCACTTGGACACAATCTTGGAATATTTTTTCAGTTTCCTTACAATTTTCCGGATGAATCATCGGTCCCGCATTCGTGATCATGTTCTTTTTGTGATTGGCAGCCGTCATTCTTACATACCATAAGAAAAGTGACAGTTTTTGACTATAAGCATTCCTTGTGGCCAAGTTTTCCAGCTTAAAATACAAGAAGTTATTAGTATCCGAGTGCAACTCACCGCGATCATTCCATTCAATGTCTCCGTAGTACACTTGTTCAAGGTTCTTGATTTTTTCGATTTACACTGAATAAATTCAATATTGGCTGGATACGGCGACACACGGAATCCATGCTCATTGAATTCGGAGTAGTAACAGTCCTTTCTCGTTTCCCACGAAAGCTGGAACAAACTTAGTGAGATACGTATTACAAAACAAAAGTACATTTTCAAAGCATGTATACGCCTTATGTGAGTTATTGAAATTCTTCTCTTTGTCAGTAAGAAAGTCCATCATCGTCACCAAGGTTTTTTGTAAGTAGCAATCCGAGTGCTTTGCTCCGCATTGTATGAAAACTGATTTCACATTTTTATAGTCAGATATGGTTTTCGGTTCCGTCAACTCTGAGCCCAGTTTCTAAAAACATTTTAATGTTAAAAAATTTTTTATGGAAAAGTAACCCTAAGGCAGGTATGGAATGTAGCTTCAGTTTCGGTGCAGTTTTCTTGAAGTGGCTGACTATGGATATTATAAGTGAATAAAAACATGAGAAGGAGTAGGAGCATTCTGAAAAAATGGATATGGCCTACTAAACAAGGATGTAGAAAAAAACGAGTCGACAGTTAACGAATACAATGTATGGGAACAGTAAAGATTGGTCCAATTGATTATCGGGAGATTGTTAATCATGTGAAAGAGGAAAGGTGTAGATAAAATCAATATGATTCGTATTGTACAATAACAATAGGTAATATAGTATTATCTTTTCTGATGGCATAGGAACACTTTATTTCACGGAAAATGGATATTTTATTTTCACTCTTGTTGTGCGACGAAATAATCCAATGCCGATTGATACTTAACCATTGCCTCCTGAAAGATGAAAGGTAAATATTGAAAAGTAAAAGTAAACTTACATGCAAGAAGTAATAGACGCTTTGCGAAAGATTTGGATTAGCTCTAGCTCTTTCAGCTCTACAGTACCAGGTCAGAAAACCGAATTCACCGTCTGGTCTTGGGAATCCGTGCTCATCATACCCATCTTTCTCGCATTCGATATTTTTATTATCTACCCAGTAGACCTGAAAAAATTAACTACAGGTATTTTTCTTAGTTTCTGTATCAACCTCTGGAATCCATGCAGCTCTTTCGAATTCGCCAACAGGAAAATCTGCATGCTCAATCACAATGTTGACCATTTTCATAACATGTTTCTGTAGGTAGCAATCCGATTTTTCGGCTCCACACTTGATAAACGCATCTTTTCTAACGGTTGCGTTAGAATATTTAAGATCTTCATCCTGCAAAGTTTACACTGTCTTGGAGTGGACACATGAAAAACTTACTCTTACACAGTCTTGGAACGCTTTTTCAGTTTCCGCGCAGTTTTCCGTATGACTCGATGACTCAGAGTATTTGATGATAGTCATATCATTGTTTCTCGCCTTCATTTGCACATTGAACACAAAAAGTGGCATGACATAGCCAAAGTATACGTGTCGGTCCGCGTTCAAATGCTAAAAAACAAAAATAAGTGCTGTCACTTTTAAAGCCTACTTTTTCCAAGTTCTCAACAATTTCCTCGCTGCAATCTTGTGATCTAGCGTAATCTAGCCGACATGTCAAATATTCATCACTGGCTTTTGCCATATCCGAATAGAATCCATACTCATTGTACAGCATATTCTCACAGCTCTTTGAACTTTCATATGGCAGCTGAAAATCTGGGATGATATACATGTAGACAAACATCAAAACGTTACATTCCAGGAACAGCTTGTAGTATCAATATAGTCCGCATGTTTCACCGGGTTGGGAACGAAGTCCATCATCATCATCAATGTCTTTTGTAAGTAGCAATCCGAGTTTTTCGCGCCGCATTGAAGGAATACGGATCTTATGGCGTTGTAGTCTGATGAAGAACGGAAATCAGGGAGCTCATAGCTCAGTTTCTGCAAGTTATTTGTTCGGAACATATTAGGTTTAGCGACTTACTCTAAGACAGACATGGAAAGCGGCTTGAGATTCCTCGCAGTTTTCCTGTAGTGGTAGACTGTAGACACCATAGGAGGATAACAACAGGAGAAAAAATAGCATTCTGAAAAAGACTAGAAATATAATTATATACGAGACAGCGGGAAAAAAACGCGGTGCGTCGCAGTGAACACAAATGAATGAATGACTACAGTGGAGATGTGCACCGTGGATTATATCTAGATTGTCGATGGTGAATGTAGATTGTGCCAATATGGCGCATATTTCTCGTGAACACCTGGTTTTGTAATGCGGCTCTTTTCATGATGGTAATTTACAGCACAATTAAGGTAGATCATCATTCATTGTGTCAACAGATGTTCTTAAATCATAGCCACCATCTACGTCACATCTGTTCATCTTACGATTCAATCGTCCCGAGAAAAGCCTTTGCAAACTAGGGAAAGAAATTATTGGCTGTGTCTTTTTTGTTTTCCCGCATTTCAAAAAAAAAGTGAACATTATTTTTTCTATAATCTGATGTCGTCTTCAAAAACTAAAACAAGTTCACATTGAATTATATCCAGATTGTCGATCGTGAGAACGATGAAAAGTGTAGATAGGATTAATATGATCTGTATTTTTTTCAAGATAATCTGGTGCTGTTAGGCGGCTCATTTGATGGTAGGAATTTACATCATCATTAAGGTAGATCATCAGTCATTGTGTCAGCAGATGCTATTGAGATATGGCCCACATATGGGCCATATATGTCACATCTGTGAATTGTAAAATCAACCATTTGAAGATAAATATTTTCATACCATTCCTAGATGTGAAATCATAATTTACTCCTCCTCATCTTCCTATCGTCGTATGGCGTCTAAAAAGTCCAATTAAAATTCTAGACCAAAATATAAGCTGCAAAGCATTGTCAACAGTTTGAGTTATCAAAACCTCTGTGTTTAAAATGCAGTGTTTAGCTTGGTTTTTTTTTCAGAAATTTTTGTGCCTCACGCCGTACAGTCTGCAGTGATGTTAACTTTTCTTCGCCATGGCAACTTTGAATATCAAAATTAAAATCATTTATTCAGTATAAAATATATATCATGATCGTAAGATAGGAACAATTCAGAGAAACCATATCAAGCGTATTCAATGTTCAAGGATATCTGCCAGCAAAACCATAACTCGCATCTATGTACTCAATAAATGCGTTCTGAAAACTTTGCATTACTGATTGAAAACTGTAAATAAACTGACCCGTCGGAACTGATAAATGACATCCTGATTGCAAAACTCTGGCTCTGTTCTAGCTCTTTCAGCCTTACAATTCCAGCCCAGAAATCCAAACTCCCCATCCTCTCTTGGAAATCCGTGCTTGTCATAACCATCTCTCACACACTCAAACCATTTGCTATCCAACTTTGCGACCCAAAATAGAAGAAATTCGAATACTACTTCAAAGCAATAATCTTACCTTCGCAATACATTTTTCACTATCTTCATAACTTGGAGAAGTTCCACGCGACAGTGGTTGAGCAAGCAGTGTGTTGCTCATTTTCAAAACATGCTTTTGTACGTTGCAGTCTGATTTATCAGCACCACATTGAAGGAACCTATTTTTTCGACCTTCATATCCAGAATAGTACAGTCTGCGATTCTGCAAGTTTGGATTCAAAGTCATCCTAGACAAAGTACAAACCCGATAACAAGCTCGGAACGCTTCATCAGACTCCTTACAGTTTTCTGGTTCACTTTGTTGTGAATCCCTGATCTTACTATCCGCTGCTCCATTTTGTTTCACAAACAACAAGAACTGTGGCAATATTCTGTTTGATAGACCTAGTCTATGCAAAGTCATCGTCTGGAATTATGAAATGCAACTAAGTTTCGAAAAGATCTCCAACTTTTTTCAGCTTTTCAGCGTTTTCCGTTGTAAAATTATTTGACTTTGCAAACTCAATACGACACGCATAATATTCGTCACCTACTTTATGCATATCTGAACGGAATCCATCTTCATTGTAAATCCACTGTTCGCAATGGTGACGACTCTGCATCATTAGCTGAAATTGTTTTTTGACATGTGAAACGAAATCATATTATTACATTGTACGGAAAAGATGAATTGTAGATTTGATCATCTTCCGGATATTTCTTTTCTTGGGTCAGTGAGTCTATCATCATCATTAAAGTTTTTTGTAAATAGCAATCTGAATGTTTAACACCGCATTGTAGGAACACTGATTTTGTACTTTCATAATTTGTTATATTATCTGGATTGGGTAGTTCTGAGCTGAGCTTCTGGAAGTAATTCATGCTTGAAAAGATTCGACTTGGCGACTTACATTCAAACAAACATGAAACTTCGCTTCTGACTCGGTGCAGTTTTCTTGAACTGGTTGACTATAGACACCATAAGAGGAAAGGATCATGAGAAGTAGTATAATCATTCTGAAAAACGACTACAAATGTTTGAAAAATTAGAAGAGTGAGGAATGAAGCGATGAGTCACAGTTCGCGTAAATGATTGAATGAGTGAAGTGGAGATGTTGACAGTGGATTATATCTAGATTGTCGATGGTAAATGTAGATAGGATCAATATGGTATATATCTCTCAAGAAAACCTGGTATTGTTATGCGGCTCTTTTCATGATGGTAATTTACATCACCATTATGGAAGATCATCATTCATTGTGTCAACAGATGTTATTAAGATACGAACCCTATAAATTGCATTTCTGCACTTGTCATCGTTTTTATGATGAGATGTCTCAAGATGGGCCATGAAGGGATGATCCAGTAGATATTTTCTGGTCACATTCAGGTGATTTTTCCCACTTTTCAAGCAGTTCGCCGCCGTCTTTTTGAAAACAAATGTATCAAAAATACAACTACTGTCCCGCATAATATAACAAAACATGTATAGCGTAACATCCTGCCGTTAAGAACCTATGGGCTTTGCACGGTAATTAAAAATTGTTTACAAAATCCTACATTGTATAAATATGTCAATAGTACTATAATTTTAAGAATCTTGAAAACACTACAGAAGCCAACATCATTTATTAAATAAAAGCAGATCGAAGAGAACCGCCAACGAAACGATTTATTGCAGAATTGTAGAATACAAACGCTCGCTGAAATTTCAACATCATTTTCCGAAAAATAAACTGATAAACTGACCCTCATCAACATATCTACGCATCCTTGATTGCAAAACTCCGGCTCAGTTTTAGCTCTTTCAGCTTTACAACTATAGGCTAGAAATTGGAACTCCCCGTCCTCTCTTGGAAATCCGTGCTGGTCAAACCCATCTCGCGCACATTCGAACCATTTGCTATCATACTGATCGACCTAAAATTTAAAATATTCTGTTATTTTGTCAAAACTATCAACTAACTTTTTTAATACATTTTATATAGTCATCCGTAAACGGAATAGTTCCACCCTGCGATCGCCTAACAAGAACAGTGTTGAGCATTTTCATGAAATGTTTTTGTAGGTAGCAGTCTGATTTATCCGCACCACACTGAAGAATTGCATTTTTTCGACCTTCATCGTTAATATAGGGCCGATTACTATCCTGCAACATTTGAATGCTTTAAAATTAACCTGAACGAAATACTCACCCGAAAACAAGCTCGGAACGCTTCTTCGGATTCTTTACAGTCTTCTTGACCGGTTTGATGTGAAAGTAATTTTTCACCAATCGTTGATCCGTTTTGTTTTACATACAACGTGAAAAGTGACAAGATTCTTTTAAAGTATTTGCGCCGATTGGAATACATCGACTAGAAATATGAATTGAAACCAGATTGAAAGTTTTTTTACTAACGTCTTCCAGATTTTTAATGATTTCCGCGCTAATATTTTTCGACTTCGCAAACTCCAAACGGCACGTGTAATACTCGTCGCTGGCTTCATGCATATCTGATAGGAATCCATCTTCATTATAAAACCACTGTTTGCAGTGGATACGACTTTCCTTACGTAGCTAAAAATCTTTGGTAAAATATAAAACAAAAACAAATATTATTACCTCATATGGTGGGTAAGATGCTGTATAGGTTTTATCAAACTCCGGTTCTTTTTTTTCTGGGGTCAGAGAGTTTATCATCATCATCAAGGTTTTTTGTAAATAGCAATCTGAGAGTTTAGCACCGCACTGTATGAACACTGATTTTGTAATTTCAAAATTTGTTATATTATCTGGATCGGGTAGTTCTGAGCTGAGCTTCTGCAAAAAATTTAATATAGAACGCATTGAGTTGAGAAACTCACACTGAGACAAACGTGAAACGCAGCTTCAGACTCGGTGCAGTTTTCCTGTAGTGGTAGACTGTAGACACCATAAGAGGATAGGAGAATGAGAAAAAGTAGGTGCATTCTGAAAAAAAAGACAAGAAATGTAATAGTAATCGAGAGAGCGGGAAAAACGCGGCGCTTCGCAGTGCACGTAAAGGAACGAATGAGGTGGAGATGTGCAGAATATCTAGATTGTATATGGTGAGAGCAACCGAAAGTGTAGATAGGATCAATATATCACTTATTTTTCGAGAACACCTGGTGTTTTTATGTGGCTCTTTGGATGGGGGTAATTTACATCACCGTTGATCTAGATTCTCTAGATTGAATTTGTAATAGATAGGATCGATTTGCCGCGTTTTTCTCGAGAACACCTGGTGCTGGTGTGCGGCGTTTTTGGTGAAGGTAATTTACACCACCATCAAGGTAGATCATCTTGCACTGTGTCAGCAGATGTTCTTGAGTTATGACACCATATGAACCTCAAATTTGCCATTTTCATCACAATCGCAATCTTTAATCTAGTGACGATCCAACGTGTTCCTCCTCAATTTTAAAAGAATTCATTTATTTTGTTATGTGAGCACAGCGCGTTTTGTGTTTTGTTTTCTTTATTGCTTCATCAAGTCTTCTTCAACTCTTTATTTCTATTTTTTAGAATGCTCCTACTTTTTCTCGTGTTATTGTGCACCTATAATGTTTACAGTCAACCACTTCAAGAAAACTGCACCGAAGCTGAAGCTGCATTTCAAAAATGTCTTATAGTGAGTTGTGCCGTCAAAACTATTCCAGTGTAAAATTCTTCCAGAAGCTGAGTTCCGAACTTCCTGATTTTCGTGTTCCAAACGCCACCAAAGACTACAACGAGATAAAATCGGTATTCATTCAGTGCGGTGCAAAATACTCTGATTGTTATTTACAAAAAACATTGATGATGATGATCGACTTCCTTCCTAATGAGCTACAACATGCGGACTACGTAAACAGTTCAAGTTGTTCTTGGATGGTAATTTTTCAAAGCAAAACGCAGATCATAAAAGTTTTTTTAGCTATCATACGAAAGTGCTACTAACTGCGCAAAATGGCGTTACAATGACTATGAATTCCACTCGAAAATGGCAGAAACCGGAAATGAGTACTTCACGTGTCAAATAGAGTATGCCCGATCACAAAATTGCAGCGAGGAAATTGTTGAAGGGTTGAAAAACGTTGTTGATAATTTGCTACATTACTCTATTCGCGTATTTTCAGCAGCTGAATTATCCACGACACGAATATTTTGGTTATATTATGCCACTGTTTGTGTTCAATGTGCAAATGAAGGCGACAAAGAATGATACTAATACCATCCAGTATTCGGGATCATCAGAAAATTGCGCAGAATCTGAGAAGGCCTTCCAAGCTTGTGTTCAAGTGCTTATTTCACACAATATACATATAGACAGTAAAACTTTTCAGAAAGAACATACTGTGTACAACGACTATAATACTCATAAAACAGCGTTTGTCGAGTGTGGTGCTGAAAAATCAACTTGCTACCTACAACAACATGTTATGAAAATGGTCAACACTGTGATCGATCATTCAGAATTCACTGAAGGTGGCATTGACTATGGTGCACTTGGAAGATGTTGTGGAGAGGTTATTTTTAAAACCGAGTATGAAAATAACATTTGTTTCCTACGTTCAGGTCATGAAGATGGATAGTAAACGTATAGAATGTGAGAAAGATGGATACGACAAATACGGATTTCCAAGGGCTGACGGTGAATTCGGTTTTCTACAGTGGCATTGTAGAGCAGAGAGAGCTCTGGCTGAGCCAGAGTTGTGCATTCAGAACAGCGTAGATTATTTCAAGCATGTAAGTTTTCTTTGGATTATCGATGAAAAATTTAATTTTTAAGGAGGCAGTGGTTCAGTATCGAGAAGCGTTAAGGTATTTTGTCGCACAATATAATTATAGAAGAGTATGAAATTTTGTGAATTTTGAAATGAATTGTTTCTCTCCTGCTCAGGTTTCGTGATTTGTATTTGGGTTTTATAAAGTAGAAAATTTTACATCATATTTGAGGCTTTTGCGATAAACAAAACAATTATTGGTTTTTGAATGTAAGTTCAGATGTGATTTTTTTTACCAATCGGTATGTTGATGCTTCAGAGAGATTCCTTCGACAATAAAACTACTATCCACATAAAGTTTACTCGAAAAGTTAATACATAAAAGTTTATTCATAATCGAATCAATTATTCTATTGCTTGATAGACAGCTCATATTCCTTCACAATATGATTGACAAATCTGGTGAGAAGATTATCATACTCGACAGCTTCAACGTTCACACTGCCCATCTGAACAAAAATAAGATCAATCACGTTTCTTATCATATCACTAACTCTCTCCAATTTATCAGCAACCTCGGAAGTGCACAATTGATTGTTTCTAGCATAATCAGCCAAACAACGATACTCCTCAGTACGGTGTCCTGAGTTTGCTCCGGGAACATAAGCCAGTGCAAGTGCCACTTTGTCCAAGGCCTTGGTAGTGCAGTTGGTACGAACATCACTTGGAATCTGAAAAACTGATCATTTAACTGAAATTCACTGTGAAACTACCTTGTTAGAGCATTTTCCCCATTCTTCATCAGCCAGCAACTTTTCTTGCTCTTGCTCCGCATCAATAAGTTTATATGACATTTCCACTGCTCGTATTTGGATATCACACTTCGCTAATGATCGATAACAATGATCGAAGGTGGTTTGGTAGATTTCCGAAACGACTCGCGTTGCTTCGATGTCTCCCAGTAACGTCTTCTGAATATAGTAGATAGGACGAATGAGATTGGCCTAGAATCTTACAGCAACACAACTTCGAAACTCAGCATCGGATTTTTCGCAGTATTTTTCAAGGTTCAAGCTCAGAGCTGAGGCAAAGAGAAGCGCCATAAAAGTTGTTTGGAGCATCCTGAAACGGATATGGTACAGTAGATTCGATTGAAATATGTAAAATAAGCAAAACTCGTTCGGTGAGATAGACTGCCAAACCAGTGCTATTTATAGAAAAGCAATGAATAGCGCGATTGATTACTTTTTATGTAATCAATAGAACTGTAGACATTCTATTATAGCACTCAATTCCTTTGTGTAAATGTGATTGTGATATGTTTTTTGGATTTGCGGCGACGTATTGTGATTCCTAATAGAACAGAAAAATCAGCTATCAGCCATTTTTACATTAAAAAAAAGAGTTCAATATGCAAGTTTTGCGACGTGAGTACGGTTAAAAAAATGCTCACAATGGATTATATTGAGATTGTTGATCGTGAAAGTTATCAAAACCTCATTAGCCCCTCTTCATACATGGCGATTCCTTTTCATACATGGCGATTCTTGTTCTACTTTACACAATCGATCGGTTACTAGAAAAAACACTGAATTCAACATCTGTTTCGATACATTGAATCAAAATCTATCTTAATTCTTTGTTTTAAAAATTGTTAACGAGATATCTATGCATCTCATATCTGTTCTTTCTATAGTTTGAATAATTAACGACCCTTGTGACAACACATTATACCGTTCTAGACTGACCCCATTTATTCACATGTGTTAATTGCAATATGTTTTTCTTCGTCATTATTATTTTCACATTTGTAGCTGTTTTCAGAATGCTTTCAGTATTTATTGTTTATTTACATGTTTCGAAAATCAAAACAAATTTAATTTCAGGTGGAGAAAATGGATAGCGTATCACAAACTTGGATGTCCTACCGAAAACGGAGATTTTTGGTAGCTGAAAGAGCCAAAACTTTGCCAGACTTTTGCGACAAACAAAAACTTTGATTGGTTTTTAAATGTAAGTGATTTTTTGATATAATGTTTTGACCAATTGGCACAATTTTTCGAGACGCGATGGGTGCACATGTTGATACTTTCAAAAGATTAATCCGACAATAAAGGTACTATCCACATAATGTTTATTAATGAAGTTAATTCAAAAAGAGAGTTTATTTGCAAACGTATCAATTGTTCTCCTGCTTAATAGACTGCTCATATTCCTTCACAATATGATTGACAAATCTGGTGAGAAGATTATCATACTCGACGGCCTCAACGTTCACACTTCCCATCTGAAAAAAATATTATCAATGATTTATCTTATCATATCACTAACTCTCTCCAATTTATCAGCAACCTCAGAAGTGCACAATTGATTGCTTTTTGCATAATCAGCCAAGCAACGATATTCTTCGGTTCGATGTCCAATGTTTGCTCCAGGAACATAGGCAAGTGCAAGTGCCACTTTGTCCAAAGCTTTGGTAGTGCAATTGGTGCGGACATCACTTGGAATCTGAAAATTCTAATTTTTATCTGAAACTCACCATGAGATTACCTTATTCGAGCATTTTCCCCATTCCGCATCAGCCAACAACTTCTCCTGCTCTTTCTCGACACTTACAAGCAAATCAGCCATTTTGCTAGCTTGTTGTTGCAAATCGCATGTAGATACTGTGGCTCCACAGGTGTCGAAAGTGGTTTGCCAGATCTCCGAATAGACACGGGTTCCTTCAATATCTCCAAGTAACGTCTTCTGAAAATGAAAAATTGAGCTGAATTGGATTGTTTTAGGATCTTACAGCAACACAGATTCGGAACTCGGCATCGGACTTCTCGCAGTCCTGTTGGATGGGTTGAGCAAGAGCAGAGGTAGAGAAAAGAGCAAGGAGAGCTAGTTGAAGCATTCTGGAAACAGTAGATTGAAGTATACTGTATTGAAGGAGCAGGAGTTGTTTGGTGAAATAGACTGCCTTTCCACTGCTATTTATAGAGAGACTTTGAATAGCGGTGTTGATTGCTTTTTTGTATAATCAATAGAAATGTAGACACTTTATTGTTGAACTATATGCTTTTGTGTAAGTGGTTTTGTGATATGATTTTTTGATTCCAGTAGTTGTATTTTGTCTGAGAATGGAGAAGGAGGTGTTTGATCTACTAATAACTGTTGTGCAGTCCGGAAGCAATTACAGTAACCAATATTGAAATTCCAAAATGCTTCGTACACATTACAGTTCAGCACTGTTATATTTGTTTTCAAAATCCTTCTGAAAACCAAAAAAACTGTATTTTCAGAACGTTCCGAGCATTTTCAGTTCATGATTTTTTCTCTTCCAAACAGTTATGTATTCAAAACATTCAACTGGTCATTTTGGTGTATTCTTGAATATCACTTTCGAAACATCCTGAATTTCGACTTCGATCTTCTGATTTTGTGACTATGTGCAAAACTGTATCTGTTTTGAGGAGTTTTGTTAAGAACTAGCCTGAAACTGGTCCAAGAAACTGTTTCTATGGACTCCAAAACTTCAGATCTTCATTTTCCATATATTTTGATACTTTTTTATTCAGAAAGTTGATGAAAAGTATTTATTAGTAAATTGACAAAAAAATGAAAAAATCATTGATGCAATCCTCCTTTTATATACGATGTTGTCAGATAATTCATCAAACGAGCAATTATGCTCATTGAATCGAATCCTTTTTGTTGTAGTGCGAACCACTGAAAAAAATCAGTTTGAGAACTTTATGATACCCAAACCACTCACATTTTCCATTTTGTCAACAAGTTCATCACTGCAAGATTCAGAGCCGCGAGCATACACAATCAAGCATTTGTTACTTGCGGTCATAGAAGGAACAAGGCACACAGGCTCCAGGGAAACTTGATCCAATGGAGAGCAAACGTTATTAAATTTTGATAGCTGAAAGTGGTGAAACTACTTAAATTTACTGAGTGTTCCGATTACATATTCGTAGCATTTTTGAAACTTCGAATCATTCATGACATCTTGCTGAACTTTCATAGAAGCGATAGAAGTCTCTAGAACTTCAATCAATCTTTTCTGGAAGTCACACTCCGATTCTCGAGCTCCGCATTGGGTGAATATGGATTCATAGAGTTCAGCATCAAAATAATTGCTGCTTTTTCGAGCTTCATATTGTTCCTGAAATATGAATTTTTGACTTGTTCGAATCGTCTGAAGGTCTTGGAGCCCACCTTCACACAATCCAAAAAGGAATATTTCGAGTCATCGCAATTTTCGCCGAATGGATGGCTCATGGCTCCAGAAGCTAGAAGGAGGGTTAGGAAAAAGTGGAACATTTTGAAAAAAAATGGTATGAAAAGAGTCAGGGCTACTGGTATTTATACAAATGCTATGAATGACCAAAAATGATTAGTTTACTGAAATATAATAGAAATATAGGTTGTGTCATACTTTTGGCATTGTTGGCCTACATCATTTTTGTCATACCGGAACTCTTATGAGCTTTGGTCAAATGGCATCATTTTTTGAAATAGATATTTTGAAATAATTCTAAACGTCGGTTGAGTAGCAATATAGTCATAAAAAAGAGAAAAGTAATTGATTACGGTAGATTTAGTACTGTATCTTACAAGCTTGGCTTGATATTATCAGCACGCTTATTTTTAAACTCGAGTAAACTCAATGGTAGTTTCTACAAATAGTGATCATGTATTTAGCGAGGTATCGGGCACTCACTTGGTAGTTCTTTACTTCTGATTCAACTTTCGAAACATATGAGCCTGACTTTCGATTTCAGTCCAATTCATTTATTGTTTTAAATTCAGAACGTTGATGAAAAGTGTTTATTCAGTATATTGACAAAAAAGTGATAAAATCATTTATTCAATTCTCCTTGATCTTTCTTATAAGATGTTGTCACATAAGACAAGAAATTCATCAGTATCCCCATTGAATCGAATCCCTTTTCTTGTATTGCGCCAAACTGAAAACAATCGGACAGTTAAGAGTCTCAAAGAAAAGGAATAACTAACTTTTTCTATTTTGTCAGCATTTTCAGCAGTACATGATTCCGAGCCCCGAGCATACTCAGCCACGCACCAATAAATTTTTTTCATAGGTGCCATAATGCTCACTGGTTCCAGCGAAAGTTGTCGCATTTCATTTACTTCTTTGTGGCAAACTTCAAATTTCGCAATCTGAAAACTCTGATTTTCGAAATTCTGACTGAATTTTTCGATTACACTGTTCATGCACTTTACAACCTCTGTATCGTTTGCCAAAGGATTTAACATAGACTCCAGATAAGCAATAGAAGCCTCGGTAATGTCAATCAATCTTTTCTGATAGTCGCATTCCGATTGGTGGACTCCGCACTGGGTGAAGACTGGTTTGGCGACTCTGGGGTCATTAATAGAAATATTTTGCTCGGCGTATTCTATAATAACTATAAGTGAACTTATGATCTTACCTTCACACAATCCAGCAAGGCATATTTCGAATCTTCACAATTTTCGTGAAACGGTTGGCTCACAGCTGCAGAAGCTAGCAGGATAGTTAGGAAGAAGTGAAGCATTCTGAAGAAATGTATGAAAATGGTCAGTGCTGTCGGTATTTATAGGGAAAGTCATGAAAGACCGAAAATGATTGGGTTAATCAAATTGAATGGACATTTTGTTGTGTCATACTTTTGGCATTGTTGGCCCACATCATTTTTGTCAAACCGGAACTGCTTGGAGCTTTGGTCAAATGACACCATTTTTCGAAATAGTTTCAAACTTCTGTCAACTTCCGCTATTATGAATCGAATGTATCCAGAGAAACATGATGAACCAATAACTGTACATGAAGTACAGTATCCTGCATATTTGATAGGAAAAAATATCGTGGGGTACTGTAGCTATCGAGAAAGGCAAGTACAATCAATTTTCAGGTTCAGTAATACAATGTCTATCTAAAACTTTCTTAAATGATAGGATATTTTTATGTGTTCAAGCGCGTCAAGTAGACGAGCATTCGTTCTTGGTATATTTTTCAAACGATAATACCACTTCTGAACTATCCGATATCTAACTTTTAGCACACGAATTCCAATTTGTGACAAGTGAAAAGTCTTGTGCCAAATTGGTTGTCACCAATCTTGATATTTTTCGCCGGACAAAAGCTAGGACAATAAAAATGCTGAATTCGCTTGAACAGATGACTTCTGTTTCTGAATTTCTACAATTTTGATATTTTTCAAAGTTCCTCGATAATTTCGGGTGTTTGTCTGATAATATTTTTCAGATTGTTTGTTAAATGAGTTTATTCAAAGTATCGATAAAAACAGTGACAAAATCATTAATTGGATGTCACTTGCTCTTTCTTATACAGTGCCGTAATATACATCAAGATACGACCAAGAACTGCGTTTGAATCCGTTGCATCTGATATTGATTCAGACCACTGTAAAAATACGAATTATTCAAATTTCAGTAGCAAAAACAACTTTGTAATATGTATCCGCAGCTTGTTCAGTACAAATATCTGATTCGTATGCATGAATGACCATACATTTATTGGTCTCAATCATTTGGTCAGTTATTGGATTCATTGCAGTGTTAAGAGATTGGTAGATAATATCCATTGATTCTGCATTGCAACTCTGGTAGAATTGTATCAGCTGAAAATACTGAAATATATAGAACTGAAATGCTAATTTACACATTCGGAGCACTTTCTAAACTCCTCATCGCTTTGAACCTCTTGTTGAATCTTCACAGCTGCGGTATAAGTATCTAGAAATTCGATCAATCTTTTCTGGAAGTCACACTCCGATTTTCGGGCTCCACATTGGGTGAAGACCACTTCAGCGGCTTCAAAGCTTGGATTGGTTATTTCTCGCTCTGCGAAGGCTGCCTGAAATTTTGGCTCATTTGAGCTGCAAGTGAGCCCGGGAGCCTACCTTAGCACAATCCAGGAAGGAATACTTCGAGTCTTCACAATTTTCTTGAAGCGGTTGGCTCACAGCAGTGGCAGCTAGAAGGAGGGTTAGGAAGAGGTGAAGCATTTCTGAAGAAATGTATGAAAATATCTGGTAGCTACTGATTTTTTATACAAAAGCGATGAATGTCGAGAAATGATTAGTTCACTGGAATTCAATGGAAATATGGGTTGAGTCATACTTGTGCCATTGTCGGTCTATATATTCCATTGTCATTCCGGAACCGTTTTGGGTATTGAGACGACTAGACATTGATTTGTGATATTTCCGTTTCTGAGCAATTTCAAATTTTAGAATAACGATTTTCTCATGTTAAGATGCTCCTTGAACTGATCGAGGTTCCAAAATATGCTCAATGATTCGATTTACGGTTAAGGTTTTGCTGAGGAAATTTGGAAAAATAGAAATTAAGACTTGAAACTTTTCGATTTGAAAAAGACATGTTTTTTTAGTTAGAAGCTCAATTTTTTGATGAATCGCGTTTTGAAA
Source organism: Caenorhabditis uteleia (assembly GCA_963573275.1). Taxonomy (NCBI): domain Eukaryota; kingdom Metazoa; phylum Nematoda; class Chromadorea; order Rhabditida; family Rhabditidae; genus Caenorhabditis; species Caenorhabditis uteleia. Next base: position 1,738,376 of record OY752134.1, read on the forward strand.
TTTTGACCGAAAAAATCGAAAAATTATCTCACTGAGTTCGCGTTTGAAAAAAAAATTTCCAGCAAAATAAGACATCAGATTCGGAATTTTCATGCAAAATTACGCGAAATTACAGAAAATCAGAAAAATCAGGATAAGTTACTGTATGTAATACGGTAGCTTACTGTAGGTCTGTAGGAACTTTTGGAAATCATGTTTTTGTGAAATTTTTTTTTTCAGTTTCAGCCTTATTTTTAAATTTCTGCCAAAAATCATATTTTTAATCAAAAGTTTCCTCGATGTCGAGCGTCAATTTTTTTGAAAAAAAAAACGTGATCTCCAAATCTTCCTCGAAAATTAGGTCATCCAAATTTTTCTGTCATTGCTACAAAAAAACTGATCTCAATCAAGTTCGAAACAAAAAATGGGTAAAGATAAGCATGTAAGTTGATTTTCAGCTTATTTGTCTGAAATTAAAGTTTCATTTTCAGTTGAACCCAAAAATCCGCAATTCGGCGAATATGTCATCAAGCATTCGCCAAGAGATTCAGAAGCAGGGCGAGCATTTCGAGAAGAGCACAACATCGAGTCGATCGGTTATTGCAACGACTACGGTAGGTTCTATGAATCTATGAATCTATGAATCTATGAATCTATGAATCTATGAACCTATGAATCTATGAATCTATGAATCTATGAATCTATGAATCTATGAATCTATGAATCTATGAATCTATGAATCTATGAATCTATGAATCTATGAATCTATGAATCTATGAATCTATGAATCTATGAATCTATGAATCTATGAATCTATGAATCTATGAATCTATGAATCTATGAATCTATGAATCTATGAATCTATGAATCTATGAATCTATGAATCTATGAATCTATGAATCTATGAATCTATGAATCTATGAATCTATGAATCTATGAATCTATGAATCTATGAATCTATGAATCTATGAATCTATGAATCTATGAATCTATGAATCTATGAATCTATGAATCTATGAATCTATGATGGCATGGTTCTATGAAATTCTATGGAATTTTCAGAGTACGTTGTCGTCCAGATCTATGAGTAGTAAGATGGGACTGAAAATCATGAAGGAGGAGGTGCACACGTACGACAATCATCTGGTGTCGACATTCGACAGAACCGACGACACCCGAAGCTTCCAGTCGATGCCAGACCTCACCGATCTTCAGGAGGTCGAGCTGGAGAAGAAGGCGATCGCCAACACCAAATTGTCCACCTTGCCCGTCATACCGGTCCAGTACACCAATATGACGTTCCCAGCGCCTCTTCGAGCCGAGATGGTGTCCGATTATGACCTGTGCCTGCTCATGGAGCCGAATGGAAAAGCGAAACAAGCGCAAGCGATGAAGGTGGACCATTTCAAACGATTCGACGCGGAGTTGGCGTTTTGCGAGCAAATGGTGAAGCATGTTGAGGGGATATTGGCGGCGAAGAATCGGATGGATATTGAAGTTAGGGTGGTGAAGAGTCGTGATGTGAGTTTTTATAGTTTTGCTGTTGTTTGAGAATCTTAAAATCGTAGCTAGAAATGAGTAGATACTCTAGAATTGCTTTGATAAATTTTCGGATAACTTGAAACGCAATGGCCAAATTTTTTGACTGAGATACTTCCAGAAAGTTCTAGAAGAATTTTACGAGTTTTAAACATTAGCACCGAGCTAGTTTCGTCTGAAAATATGCGGCTGAAAATTTTTTGAAAGTCTCGGCATAGTATTAGAAATCTGGAATCCGGGATATTTTCAAATTATCAAAATGTTTTTTGGCTGAAAATCTGAAATTCTCAAAAAATTTTACTAAATCAAGCTTAAAATTTTTCTGAAGTGTTTTGAAAACTTTCGGTTAAAAAACTGTGAGCTCCAAAAAATTTGAGCTCAAAATTTTCTGAAATTTTCAGCAAAGAGTTTCCAGAAATCTGAAAATCCACAGAATTTTAGATTTTCAGCATTCAAGTGTTTTGGCTGAAAATCTAAAACTTTCTGAAATTTTCATTAAAATTATGCTGAAAATTTTGCTTGAAACTTTTTTAGTTTTTTTTTTGTCTGAAACTATAAAACTTTCAGTTGCTAGTTTCAGACAAATCGAACTTGGCTGGAATTTTTTCTGAAAATGCTAGATTTTGGTTCGATTTGTCTGAAAGTCGACTTTCAGAAAATTTTGAAAAAACTGAAATTCAATTTTATTATGGTGAAAACCTGTAGGCCTCAAAAAAATTTTTAGCTCAATTTTTCCAACTCCGACCAAATCATTAACTAAAATTGAATCGCTTCCAAAAAATTATAATTTTGGAACTGCATTTTTTTCTGGTTCAAATTCATTTTTTGACAAATTTTCTACATTTATCATCAATCCAGCTTCCTGATTTTTCAGAAAAACCACATGCCTCGTTGCCAAATCCAGCTGATCCGCAAAATCGAATCACCGAAAAAAGGGGAGCACTTTTATGGAATCGGTGTGAATTGTGACGAACCACAACAACAAGATGGAGGTGGAGATGGAGTGAGGAAGGATGTGCTGGTGGATGGATTGCCGACTGGTCGGGTTGGAAAGGCGTTGGGTTTTGTGAAGGTTGGTGGTATTAAGGGGTTATCAGTGATAGTGATACGATGTTTTCAGGGGATGTTTGGATTCTCGAAAAAGTAGATAGTGGTGTTTGGTGGAATGAATGAATATAATTTGATGTTTTTTCGATTTTATGGTGAATAAAGAATACTGATTTTTTATGAAAATTATTGACAGCATAAAATTATTTTTGCATCGGTTGAAATCGAATATACACGATTTGACAGAAATTTGGAAAATGCTGGAAATCGCGATGTTCCACAATTTTGCGAAGCTCGACTAAATTTTCTAGTTTTTTTACTGTTTCAAAATTTTCAAAAATACCAGACCTTATATAATCACCGATCTGCGGATATTTTCTATGTTTATTGAGCAAGATACGATTCTAGATATGTTGATACTTTCAGTTAACCCATTATTTATTATAGTTGATTGGTAGTAGGTTTATAATCAGTATCCGATCAGAAAAATGAATCATACTATCAGCAGAAAATTTGTCATATTATTGCAAAAAAAATACTAAAGCAATTTTCCGGTCAACTCATTTTGTTGTATCCATTAGATTTTCTGTCACACCAGCACATTTGATTTTTTTTCTCAAATTTTTTCGGTTTCTCGAAATTTTCATATCATATCTGGAAAAATGATTATTGATAATCCAAGTGAAGAGACATCTGAAAATGAAAATTGTGTGATTTGATTTCAGATATTTTCAGATTCGTATCAGTACGTATTTTCGGAAAAATTACTGTTCCAGAAATAATTTGAAACTTTCATTTTTCATAAAATATCACTGCGTTCAGTTTATCGATTGATAAATCATCATCAATTAAATGAGGATACTGTCATTCATACTGTAGGCCACCGTAGTTCGGCTTACTGTAGCTCTCTTTAGATGCTTACTGTAGCATACTGTAGAATGATATTATAGCTTACTGTAGATGCTTACTGTAGTTTGGCATACTGTAGCATACTGTGAATAATATTGTAGCTCACTGTAGATGCTTACTGTAGAATACTGTAGAATCATACTGTAATTTTTCTTCATCTAATTACAAATACTGTTTTCAAAAATTTTTGAATAATTCTTTTTCAAAAAAATGTGTTGATCTCATTGTTTCAAAGCATAGAACTCCATAGAATCCCCCCTCATGGAATGCATAGATCCATAGAATTCCAGTCACCTCCAAATCCATAGATACCCATCTATCCCCAAATCCAACATGCATCCCCAACTTTTTTCCCCAAATCTGTTGTTGTTGTTGCCCCAAAAGTGTCTGTCAACTAAATAAAAAACGGCATATTATCCAATTTCATAAGCAAAAAGAGAGAGAGACGACCATTTCTATAGATGGCAGCATACGATAACAATCGGTGATTTACATAGTTTTTCTTCTGCTTTTTCGCGATATGTCGACATATATACTACTTGATTTGGTTATAATATGCACTAAGGGGAGATGAATATCTAGTGAAGCTTGTATATATTTGTTATTGTTTAATAAATGTTATGTAACAGCGTAGTTTTTGGGGAGAGATGGAGGTCATTGGAACTGTGATTTGAGGTGTGAAGTGGTTGGTTAGATAAGGTGACTGGAAAGTATAGAAGAATAGATTGTAGGCATAGAATTTGAAATCTATGCATAGAACTTGATTGATAGTCATAGAAGAGTTCATAGAACTTCATAGATATTCATAGAATTTATAGAATCATAAATATAAAGCAAAGATTCCTCCGATCGAGCAGAAAAATATATCAGTTTTATGATTTATGTTTCCAATGAAACAGTAGGTTCTATGATCTATGGTTCTATGATAGATACTCATAGAATCAATTGTTTAGAGCATAGAATTCTAGGAAGAAGTTGCGTAGAACCATAAAATTTTATAGAACTAGAAATGGGAATCATAGAATTTTTTTTCTATAGAATTTCATATATACAAACGATTTCCACAATCTTAACAAAATAAACATCAATTCTATGATTTCTCTTACCCATGAAACAGTTAGTTCTATGTTTGAACTTTTCTAGATCGATGATTCCAGTATCTATGATTACTACTAAACTCTATGGATCTATGGAATGAACAGTAGATTCATAGATTCAGAAGTTTGACGCGAAACTTGATCAGAACAGAAAAAGTCATTAGTTCAATGATATCAAAGTTCATAGAAACAGTAAGTGCTATGGCTTCATATCAGATGACATATCTATTCATAGATCTATGAAGTTCTATGGATCTAATATCTATGGCTATCCTATGATTCTATGATTCTTTGGCTGCAATAGTTGAAGATCTATGGATCTAGTATCTATGACTATCAAATTCTATGGCTTTATGGCTAGATTAGTTGAAGTTCTATGGATCTGAAGATATATATGAAAAGCTGAAAATCAAGATTTTCAGATTTTCAAAATCCCTACCTCCAGCTTCTCCCTCATTTCCGATCTCCTCCAAAAAACCTGCAAAATTCCAAAAAACCAATCTTGCAACACACAAAAAAGCGCTGGCGCAAATGGCGCAAATCTTTCTTTCTGCCAATAAATTACATATGCAACCTTTACTCCTACGCCACAAAACACAAAAGCCTCGAAGAATTCACGGGTCATAAATCGCCTACTTTTGTTGTGTTGTCAAGTATCATATCCCCCTCCCTCCACCATCTTTTTCTCCTTCCCGCCACCTTTTCACTTTTCATATATACGCAATACACACACAGATAGATAAATTATGCAACATCATTCGGAATTGAAAAGTGAGAATTGTCACGATAGGAAAAAAAACGGAGAGAGCGAATTTGTACATGTGAGTAGAACGATCGAGGAGAATTTCAAGATGATATGAACTTTTTAAGGGGGGGGGGGGTAGGTGAATTAGTCAGAGTAGGTCCAAGACTTGATATTAGTCATAGAACTTGAATGGAATGGAGAACGGGGGATTTGGAGTGAGTCATAGAACTTCGTAGAATTGGGAGATATGTATCATAGATTTGGAGGTTCATAGATCTATGCTATCATAGAATCATAGAACTTTTTTATCATAGAAGTTGGGCCATGTGAACTATCATAGAACGTTAAAAGTGCAAAAATCTGGATTCATAAAAAATCAGAACTTCATAGAACTGGGAGAGATCTTGATCATAGATTTTTAGATCCATAGAATTATAGTACCATAGAATCATAGAACATCACTATCATAAAATCATAGAGCGCCACTATCCTAGAATCTGTAGATAAACTGCCATAGAATCTTAAAACAACAGAAGTGTGTTCATAGAAACATAGAATTATGATTTTTGAGGTTCCATAGACTCGAAAATGTGATTTCATAGAACTTGGTCTATCATAGAATCATAGAACCATAGATCCATAGAACTGAGATATCATAGAATCTAAAATGCAATATTCCATAGAACTTCGATTTTCATTTCCACGGATTGTCATAGATCTTGATTAGTGTAGAATGATGTCATCATAGATCCATAGAACTGTTTTTCATAGATCATAGAGTTCAATCTTTGGCTATCGTAGAATCATAGATTTTGAAAGTCATCGAATCACAATAATTCATGATCATAGATCCATAGAACCATAGCTTCAAATTTTCCTGAAATAAATGCATAGAATCTAAAATTTCAGATATTAAGTCGATTTCGAAGACGTAACATAGATACTGATAAATATCAAAACTTCAATTCTCATAGAAACAGTAACCATAGAATCACATAGAACTTTTGCAAAAACGCCTCATATCCATAGAACCTTGACAAATCACCTTCTTGAAAAAAAAATGGCTGTATGTATCAACACAACCCGTTCCATGCCGGTCCATTTCCGTATGCAAATGAGGTGTATATCGTTCCCTCTCTGTTCATCCTCTCATGGAAAATAATCCATTAATATTTATATCTCCCTCATTTCTCCCTTGTTGCGCAACTTTTTTCTGGGCGCAAAAGATTCATATCATTTGTTTGTTATATCTGCAGAACTGGAACACTTTGGCACTTAAACCTAAACCTATCATAATAATATGGACAGAATGATGAAGTCCATCCTGTTGGGCAAGGATGGATAATGATTCAGGATCATAAACTTTTTGGGGGCAATTATGACTAATTGAATTGGATTGGAATGTGTTCTCCTCAAGGCTTTTCTCATATATCCAAAAGTGACCCTGGAAGTTGAAATTCGATGGCTATTTGGCATTTTTTGTTGTCACTTGGTAGACATGACCAATTAGTAGCGGAACAAGCAAAAGTGATGGGATAATTGGAAAGTACACACGTTTTTTTACCGGAATTTCTCTTCTGTGATGATATTTTTTGGTGTTGGAGTGGCATTGAAGATTCTATGATATGCAGAACTATGAATCTATGAATCTATTATTCTATAATTGCTGTTTCTATGAAAATTGATAACAAGATTTTTATCAACTTCAACGTTTGTCTCGTGCTTTGCTTTAGTAGAATTCTATCACCAGATTTGGTTTTTTTTGACTTTCTATATCTATGATTCTATGGTTATCCAAATTGGAAGTTCTACGTTCTACGGAGAATAGTTCTATGGATCTATGATGACATCGTATCCATGCTAATCAAGTTCTATGGGCATGGAATATTCCGGATTCTAGGGGACTTCAGTTCTATGAATATATGAATCTATGAATCTATGAATCTATGAATCTATGAATCTATGAATCTATGAATCTATGAATCTATGAATCTATGAATCTATGAATCTATGAATCTATGAATCTATGAATCTATGAATCTATGAATCTATGAATCTATGAATCTATGAATCTATGAATCTATGAATCTATGAATCTATGAATCTATGAATCTATGAATCTATGAATCTATGAATCTATGAATCTATGAATCTATGAATCTATGAATCTATGAATCTATGAATATATGAATCTATGAATATATGAATCTATGAATCTATGAATCTATGAATCTATGAATCTATGAATCTATGAATCTATGAATCTATGAATCTATGAATCTATGAATCTATGAATCTATGAATCTATGAATCTATGAATCTATGAATCTATGAATCTATGAATCTATGAATCTATGAATCTATGAATCTATGAATCTATGAATCTATGAATCTATGATTGTTCCCAACCGTTCAATTCACTTTTTCCACCAAACCAATTTTCACTTTTGCCCAAAAAATGACTATCGTCATTTTCAAAAGCCTTGCGCCTCCTACCACTCCTACACATTCCATTTCTTTTGTCGAAATTCGCGAATTGTAATCACGTATGTACTCGAAGGCGTTGCATCATCAACCAACCATCTAGGCTCCGCCCACTTTCATCTGCCATCCCCCTTAAAAGGCATCGCTGCGCGCGGCGAAAGTATGAATTCTATGCCGCTTCTCCACTTTGTTGTTTTTCCCATTTTGTTTTTGTTCATATCCATTTTTCATATTTTCAGAATGAGGTTCTCATTCATCATATTGGCCACTATAACCGTTACAGCAATGGCTGGACCATTGCCACTTGTGTAAGTTCCATCCATTCCTTCCACTCCATCCTAAACCTATCCTATCCAGGGAAAAGATCAAAAGAACATTGGAGTTTTTGAAAAAGGCCAAGACTATTGGAGAGTATGCTATTAATACAGTAAGTCTTTTCTGGTAGATCAAAACGTGGATCTGAGTTGTTCAGCCAACTGGAATCTACCCAATCAAGGATATCAATGATGATAACTTCCTTGATATCTTCAAATTCCGACCGGAGATCGAGAAGCTTCGAGCACAAGCCGCTAAAGTCGACGGATCAGCCGCCGCCACACCAGTAGTCGCCAAATCAACCGACGCAGCTGTGGAAGGATCGGGAGCAGTCGTGGAAGGATCGGGAGCGATTGATGAGGCACCATTGACATCAGCTGCAACTGAGCCAGCAATCATCCTGCCACCAACACCAGCACCAAAATTATTGCAACCACCAGCAAGTGGGTATGTCACATCGCAGGATGAGGAGGCTGCTGAGGCTCCGAAGGTGTCAGAAGGAACCGCTGTTGCTAGTGGATATGTGGAAGGAACCGCTGAGGCGTCGGAAGCACCAGCAGCGATCTCGGCTGCTCCGGAAGTTACTGCAGCGTCGGAAGCACCAGCACCAGCTGCTACTGATGCTCCAGCTGCACCATCTGATGCTCCAGCTGCCACTGATGCTCCAGCTGCTCCAGCAGACGCTTATGGACAAGCCGCTGCTGCTGAGCCACAAATCCCAGCCATCGAACCATCACCACCAGCAACCGAGGCTCCAGAAGTTCTCACATCGGAATCGGTTGGAGAGGCGGTCGCTGTGTCGGAAGCCGTTGGAGAGGCTGTTACTGCTGCCCCAGCACCAGAAGCTCCAGCCACTGAAGCCGCCCCTGAAGCTCCAGCCGTCACTGAAGCTGCACCAGAAGCTTCAGCCGCCACCGAAGCCCCAGCTCCAGCTGCACCAGCCGCCGATGCCACTGAGACGTATGATGGCACTCCAGTTCCAGCAGGAGCACCAGTTGAGACACCAGCACCAGAAGCACCAGCTACAGAGGCTCCAGCCACCGAGGCACCAGCTACTGAAGCTCCAGCTGCCACTGAAGCCGCCGTTGCCGAGACAGTTGCACCAGAAGCTGCACCAGCTACTGAATCCGCACCAGTTGAGACACCTGCCCCAGAAGTCCCAGCAACTGAAGTTCCAGCTCCAGCATCCGAAGCCCTAGCTCCAGCATCCGAAGCCCCAGCCGCCGATGCATCAGCAGGTTATGAGTCTGCCCCGGCTGCAGCAGCCGAGACATCCGCACCAGAAGCTGCCCCAGCTACCGAAGCAGCAGCTCCAGTAACAGAAGCAGCGCCAGTTGAAACTCCAGCGCCAGAAGCTCCAGCTACAGAAGCCGCACCAGCTGCCGAGGCTCCAGCGACCGAAGCCCCAGCTCCAGCATCAGAAGCTCCAGCAACAGAGGCTGCTCCGGTTGAGACACCAGCTCCAGAAGCTCCAGCAACTGAAGCCGCTCCAGTTGCCGAAGCTGCCCCAGCCACCGAAGCTCCAGCACCAGCTCAAGAATATGCTCCAGCCACAGATGCTGCTCCAGCCCCAGAAGGTGCAGCTGCATCATCAGAAGCCCCAGCTGTCACAGAAGCCGCCACTGAAGCCGCACCAGTTGAGACACCAGCTGCTGAAGCTCCAGCTACTGAAGCCACACCAGCACCAGCATCCGAGGCTCCAGCCACCGAAGCCCCAGCAACTGAAGCTCCAGCCACTGAAGCCGCTCCAGCTGAAACATCAGCCCCAGAAGCTGCACCAGCTACCGAGGCCGCCACTGGATACGACTCCACTGATGCCTCAGCCACCGAAGCCGCACCAGAAGCTCCAGCCGTCACTGAAGCTGCACCAGCCGTCACTGAAGCCGCGGTTGCCGAGACAGCTGCACCAGAAGCTGCACCGGCCACCGAAGCCGCCACCGAAGCCGCTCCAGTCGAGACCCCAGCTCCAGAAGTTGCATCAGCCGATGTTCCAGCTGCAGCAGCATCCGGATATGAGACCGCACCAGAAGCACCAGCCGTTACTGAAGCCGCGCCAGCACCAGCCACCGATGCTCCAGCCACCGAGGCCCCAGCAACCGAAGCCGCACCAGTTGAAACTCCAGCTCCAGAAGTTCCAGCCGCCACTGAAGCCGCTACCGAAGCTCCAGCAACCGAGGCTCCAGCCACCGAAGCTCCAGCCACTGAAGCTGCACCAGTCGAGACCCCAGCTCCAGAAGCCCAAGCCGCCCAAGCAGGATATGAAACATCTCCAGCTGCCTCAGAAGCTCCAGCTCCAGCATTGGAAGCTCCAGCCACTGAAGCTCCAGCTACTGAAGCTCCAGCTCCAGCCACCGAAGCCCCAGCTCCAGCATCAGAAGCCCCAGCCGCTGAAGTCGTTGCCGAGTCAGCACCTGCACCAGACGCAGTACCAGCACCAGTAGAATCCGCACCAGCCGATGCTTCAGCTACAGTGACCGGATCTTATGATGCTCCATCGGATGTAGCTGCTGTTGAGTCGACAGCTGCCCCAGCCGCCACTGAAGCCGCCTCCGAGGCTCCAGCTGTAACTGAAGCCGCCTCGGAAGCTCCAGCAGCTGCTTCAGAAGCCCCAATCGCTTCATCCGGCTATGACACCGCCCCAACCGCCGACACCGTCGTCGCCAAGTCAACCGACGCCGAAGGCGCCTCATCATCCGCGCCGACCAACTACGATGGTCAACAATTCGCCATCGGTGGTGTTCGTAGAAAAGTGCGACGATCGACATTCGTCGGATGGGGACGAGCATAGGAAGGTCCGCGACTTAGAAATGAACCCGCCCATGACACATGCATCGAAATACCCAAGTGCCAACTTTTCCGCTTCACCCCCAATTTGTTGTATATTACGTTGTTTTTCCCCGATCGAATAAACTTATTTATTTTCTTGATCCGAAGTTCTATGCATAGAACTAAATATTTATTTTCCAAAAAAAAATATGAAAAGTAGAAAAATGATAATGGGATGGCTAGAAACCCGTGTGGCAGACGAACGAACTGAAGTATTTAGGCATCCATGAGCTTGGTTGAAGCTGGTGACATGAGCTCCTCGTCGTCGTCTTTGATCAGTTCTGGAATTACGGTTCTATGCATAGAATCTAGAGGTTCTATGATTCAATGTTTCAAGTAGATCATACATTCTATGGAAGTTAGATTCTATGATTATGTGAACTGACAAATAGATCATAACACTGTAACGCCGGTTCTATGCATAGAACCATAGATTTCATTGATTCTATGGTTCTCAGTTTCAAGAATAATGGTAATTCTATGAATGCTAGATTCTATGATCGTTCAACTGGTGTCATCCTATAATGTTCTAGTTCTATGCAAGAAAGTCTATGATTCCTCAATTCACAATTCTATGAATCATGATCCTTGTGCTGTAGGTTCTATGCATAGAACACCACTTAGATGTGAAGTTCTATGAAGTTCTATGTTTTCCAGTTTCCAGAAAATAACAAAGTTCTATGAAATTCAGATTCTATGATTATTGGAACCAAAGTGAAGATAGATTTCTATGAATGTAAAGTTCTATGATAGTTTGAAAGCACAGAACTAGTCCTACTGAAGTACGTTCTATGCATAGAACCATAGATTCAAAGTTTTCGTAAGTTCTATGAAAACTTTTTTCGAGTTCTATGTTTTTCTGTTTCTAGTACAAAGCGAATTCTATGAAAGTTATTTTCTATGATTTTTCGATCAATGATTGATCAAGTTCTATGATTCTATGCATAGAGTTACTGTTTCTATGCTCCATCAAAGTTTTATGCATAAAAAGTTCTATGATAGTCTACCTTCATTGTATCATCCAATACCTTCATAGAACTTCACAAAGTTAGTAAAACATCTCATAGAACTATGCTTTCTACAGTAAGTTCTATGCATAGAACCAATGATTTCGGTAACTTCTATGATTCTATGCCAACTATCCTGAAAATCTATGGTTTTCTGTTTCAACTACACAATAAGTTGTATGAAATCGATGATCTATGATTCTGACTCTATCTTGCTTTCCGAATTCTATGTCACCCATCCCCAAAATATATGCTTTTCTGTTCCAACTGCACAATAAGTTCTATGAAATTGAAGTTCTATGATTTCAAGTCTCTCGTGTTATTCTAATTCTATGATTCTATGTCCTCAAGATCCTCAAGATCTATGCTTTTCTGTTTCAACTTCACAACAAGTTCTATGAAATCGAAATTCTATGATTTCAAGTCTCTCGAGTTTTTCTAATTCTATGGTTCTATGTCAACTATCCTGAAGATCTATGATTCTCCGTTTCAACTGCACAACAAGTTATATGAAATTGAAGATCTATGGTACCAATTTTCTTCGACTTTCTAAATTCTATGATTCTATGTCAACTATCCTGAACATCTATGATTCTCGGTATCAGCTTCACAATAAGTTCTATGATGTTGAAGTTCTATGCTTCCCATATCGCATATATAGCCTAATTCTATGATTCTATGGATCTATGACATAGAACTCACGTTTATTGAAGAATGGAATTGCCAAGAATGCCAGCACATGTCCCGCAACATAAATGAGCATCAAGATGTGGAGCCATGTACCGGAAATGAACGCGTTTTGCACTTTCACCCAGCACCTCTGAAAATCAAGGTTTAACAAAATCTTCAGCTCAAAAAATTTCAGAAGTGTTTTCAGCCAAAAGAATCCACAACAACCATGCTATAAAAACACCACACGCCAGGAGAAGAAGAAGGAAATAGGTTCTGAAAAAAAAACCACCACAAAGCATGCTCACAAGATTCGTTGGCACCTCCTTATCATCATCCGATTGGCATTCGAACGTATTTTCAATTTCCGTGATAAAAATCTCCTCGATCTCGGCTTTTTTGAAGTGTTCGTTGAAATGGCGGCTCGCCGCGCCGCCATCACTCCACGCCCAAAACATGGCGATGCCGAGGATGAGCACGTAGGCGGCCATGATGTAGAATAGGATCCAGGCGAGGGTCCGACGGACTAGGCACTGGAATATAGGGATTGTTTGTTATATGGGGTTCTATGCATAGATACTGAGGAGTACTGTTTCTATGTTTTGATAAGATCTACGAATTTTGAGATCTACGATTTGAGTCAGCTCTATGGACAAACTTCTTTAACAGATTTTGATTTATATGAGTCATAGAGACACAGACGTCTTTGACTTCATAGAATTTGTGGATCTATGCATAGAACCGAATATATTCAGATCTATGGATCTAGTGATGTATGATGATGATAGGTCCATAGAACCATTGAAATTATACTATTCACAGTTTCTAAGTTTTGATAAAATCTATGGATTTTAAGATCTATGTTGCTTCTGTCATTATTAAACTTCATAAAATTCGCTGTATCATAGAACCTATGGATCTATGCATAGAACTGAATATATCTAGATATCGATTCTTAAAGTTCTATGGTGTTAGTGATCTATGATGACAATGGCATGATAAGTCATAGATTCATAGATCCCTAGGATCTATGATACTCACTGTTTCTATTCTTGATAAATTCTATGATTTTTAAGATCTATGATTCTCGGTCTATTGCCATCACCTCCCACTTCTCGGTTGCTTGGTATCATAGAATCTATGGGTCTATGCATAGAATTGAATATATTAATATTATCGGTATTTTAACTTCAGTGGATTTCGAGATTTATGATGATAACGATAGTCATAGATCCATCTATCCATAGAAGATCTATGACACTCACTGTTTCTATGTCTTGATAAATTCTATGGATCATGAATTCTATGACTCACGGCCTATTTCATCGATGGTGAATACCATATATTGTCTAGTAATTTTATAACATAGAATTTATAGATCTATGCATAGAACCAAATAAACCATTATCACGGTTTCTGAGCTATAATGAGTTCTATGGATTTCAAGTTCTATGATCAATAGTAGTGATGTGATCTATGATTCTATGAAAAAATTCTATGATATTCGATTTCAAGCAAAACACAAATTCTATGGATTTCAGATTCTATGATACAAAGGGCACCAACAATTCTATGCTCCTCTCTTTCAACTCCAAAGAAGGTTCTATGAAACCATCTCTTCAGTTCTATGATTCTATGCATAGATTCAATAATTTTCACTGTATCAGAAATTCATCTAAGTTCTATGGATACTAGGCTCAATGATAATCTTCATCTGATATTGATTCTACTATCATAGATTCTATGCATAGAACCAACAAACCTAAACCTATGAATCTATGAAGGTGATAATAAACTTCAGATCTATGGAACCCCATGAAATTTTATGCATAGAACTCACCAAATGGCTCGGATTCCCCCTCCTATCATTGAAATCGAAGAACTGTGGAATAATGACAACCATGCATAGTAACACTCCAATTGTTGATATCACCCATAAAGTGAGCATTTGGGATTTGTACTGAAGCGAAATTTCAGATATTTTCAGCCAAATTTCAGTCCACTCACCACTTCCAGCCGCTCCTTCTCCTCCACCAACCAATCAAAGCCAACTTTTTTCTTTTGAACTGTATCCTCAAAGACTCTGAAATTTAGGTTTAGCAAAAATTTCAGATTTTTTGTACCTATAGGCGATCGGAAGAATTTTGGCAGCTGACTTGTAATAGGCTTCTGAAATGGCCAGAAGACACGCGGAATAAACAAACTCGAAGCCGACGAAAAGGAAGACGGAGTATTTGAAATAGGGGGGCCAGAGTTTGGCACAGTAACCGCGGGACATTGTTCTGGAAATATTAGAATCATAGAATATGAGGTAGGGGCATAGAATGGATGGTGAGAGCATAGAACGATAAAAATATGGAGTGTAGAAACATAGAATCTGAGATAAGGTCCATAGAACGATAAAAAGATGGAGTGTAGAATCATAGAATCTGAGGAAAGGGCATAGAACGATTGATAAATGAAGCATAGAATCCTAGAATTTGAGATGAGAGCAAGAAACGCTGGATAGTTAAAGCATAGAATCATAGAATGGAAGTTGAGAGCATAGAACAATATATAGTAAATAAATATAGGAACAGCAAAGAATCATAGAATCTTAGATGAGAGCATAGAACAATGGAGCATAGAACCATAGAACATGAGCATAGATATTGTGATGTGAAGAAGCAGCTAAAATTGATAAGTGAAGAGAGACATAGATTCGTAGATTCTATGAAACATGGAATTTCATAAAACCTTTGGAATCTATGCATGGATACAATTTTTGGTAGTATAGACTCTCAAAGACGTATCATAGAATCGAAATTTTTAGTTGGTCGAACGCATAGAATTTTGAAGTTGCGACTTTTTTCCTTCTATCATAGATCACGAATATCATAGAATTTCATAAAATCACGGAAACTGGTAGTCATAGAATTATAGTCATAGAATCGAGGAAACATAGAATCATTGAACCAGAGATAATTCAACATCGAAATCAACGTTGAAGTAAATTCATAGATTCATAGAATTTGTGAAACATGAAAAACCATAGAATCTATCTATACCATAGAATATATGCAAAGATCCTGAAGTTGAGAGCATAGAGCTTTCAATTTATTTGCATAGAATCTTTGGATGTTTCCTGAGACCTTGCCATAGAATCAAAACTTTCAGTTGTGCAGAATCAGAGAATTTTATAGTCAGCAGCTATTGATGATCATAGATTTAATATATCATAGAATTTCATAGAACTCTTGAAACGGGGAGTCATAGAATCATAGAACCCAGGAATTTGAACATGAGACTATTGTGGAAGTACAGTCATAGATTCATAGACTTTATGAAACATAGAATTTCTATACCATAGAATCTATGCGTAGAACTACTACATACTGAAATTGAAAACGTAGAATGTTAGTTCTATGCATAGAATTGCCTATGAATAGCTTTGGAGAAAAGTCAATCCAGTATTAAACTTGATAGTTTCATAGAACTTCATAGAACCACCGAAACAGTGAAGCATATAATCATAGAACCGTTCTATGGCAGGTTCTATGGCCCTCCATAGAACCATGACATTTCCGGTCAAAAATACTACACATTCTATGATTTTTGAACTAGATGTCGAAAACTGAGAAGGCTTGCAACAAATCGACACCCATTGTTCGGGATGGAAAAGAGAAGAAGGAGGAGAGATAGGGAATGGAATATGTTAAACTATTTGGTGGAGAGGGGATGGAAATAGTATGGTGATAGACATGGTGATTATATAGGATTTGGGTATATAATCAGGGAAGTTGACTATATTGTTGAATAGTGTGGTATGATATGGCATAGAACTGAAGTTCTATGCATAGAACCATAGATTCATAGAACCAAGGGAACCCGATCCAAAATCACAGAACTCGAAATATATAGAACTTTGATGTTCATTTGAAGCAGTGAATTTATAGGTTCTATGCATAGAATCATAGAACCATAGAACCAAGCAAAACCCACACGAATCATAGAATTTGAAATCCATAGAACTTTGATGTGCTTTTGAAACAGTTAAAGATCTATGCATAGAACCATAGAATCGTGTAGCAGTGTGGAATCATAGAACCAATCGCTCATAGAATTCTAGATAAACTTGAAACAGAAATTCATAGAATTAAAAAAAAATTTTCATAGAATCATAAAATTTGCACTTTATCTCAAAACTGGTATCTATGGTTCTATGCATAGAATCTTCCATACCAAAATCTATGAAGTTATGAAGCATAGAATTAGTCACAACTTCAAATCTATGGTTCTATGCATAGAATCTATCGAGAAAGAGGCAGTTCTATAAAATTTGAGAGGAATCATAGAACTCGATATGCATAGCATTTTGAGAAAACATAGAAACAGTAAACAATTTTCTGATTTTCGCATAGAACTATAAAATCATACGGATGGGATTCGCGAATCATAGAACTTCGATTTTATAGAATTCAAGATTTTTATGAATCAGTGAAAAAATCATGCATAGAACTTGAAATTTATAGAATATGTCTGTAACTTGAATTTATGGTTATATGCATAGAATCCCCGATGGAAACACTGAACTATGATATGATCTATGCATAGAGCCTTAGAAGTCATAGAACGGGGCGCTATGTAAGATACGAACAATAGAACCTAGGTTCCATAGAATTTGTGATTTTCTTGAAACAGTAAAACATAGAACTGGGAAACTTCCATAGAACCATAGAATTTGTAATTCATAGAACCTCAAAATTTTCTATCTATGGTTCTATGCATAGAACCATAGCACTTGAGATCCATAGATGTTGTGGTGAATTCTATGGTTCTACGGCTTATGAATACCACAAGAGCATAGAATTTTAAATCCATCGAATTTGAAAATATTGAGAAACCGTGAGATTTGAATCTATGCATAGAACCATAGATCTATGGATCTATGACTCCTGCCATAGAACCATAGATCTCCTAATTTATCAAAAACAAGTAAATTTTCTGTCGAGACGCCCATTCTTCAAAAGTGAAGTATACACTTGAAAAAGAGGAAAAGAAGAGGAAATCGAATCATGAACTATTTTCTCGAAAATGCTGTATATACTGATAAGAAGCGGAAAGTGAATCAAAAAAATCAAGTCAAAAATGGTGGACTGATAAGTGATAACGATGGAGGAGGCAATAATAAATATGATAAGGAGTTGTACAATGAGCCGGGGGCACATGACAACTTGATCATAATACTGATATTATGATATTGGTGTTTGAGGGGGAGGATCATAGAATCATGGAATTGAGATCTATGAATCTATGAATCTATGAATCTATGAATCTATGAATCTATGAATCTATGAATCTATGAATCTATGAATCTATGCATCTATGAATCTATGAATCTATGATTCTATGAATCTATGAATCTATGAATCTATGAATCTATGAATCTATGAATCTATGAATCTATGAATCTATGAATCTATGAATCTATGAATCTATGAATCTATGAATCTATGAATCTATGAATCTATGAATCTATGAATCTATGAATCTATGAATCTATGAATCTATGAATCTATGAATCTATGAATCTATGAATCTATGAATCTATGAATCTATGAATCTATGAATCTATGAATCTATGAATCTATGAATCTATGAATCTATGAATCTATGAATCTATGAATCTATGAATCTATGAATCTATGAATCTATGAATCTATGAATCTATGAATCTATGAATCTATGAATCTATGAATCTATGAATCTATGAATCTATGAATCTATGAATCTATGAATCTATGAATCTATGAATCTATGAATCTATGAATCTATGAATCTATGAATCTATGAATCTATGAATCTATGAATCTATGAATCTATGAATCTATGAATCTATGAATCTATGAATCTATGAATCTATGAATCTATGAATCTATGAATCTATGAATCTATGAATCTATGAATCTATGAATCTATGAATCTATGAATCTATGAATCTATGAATCTATGAATCTATGAATCTATGAATCTATGAATCTATGAATCTATGAATCTATGAATCTATGAATCTAGGAATCTATGAATCTATGAATCTATGAATCTATGAATCTATGAATCTATGAATCTATGAATCTATGAATCTATGAATCTATGAATCTATGAATCTATGAATCTATGAATCTATGAATCTATGAATCTATGAATCCATGAATCTATGAATCTATGAATCTATACAATTGTAAATGAGAGAGTGACACAGGTAGTGTATTGTTGATAACACACCGTTGATACAGACACACAAACAAATCGATCTCGTTTTCCCTTTTCATATTTTTTTGGTCAACCGAGGGGGTGCGCATCGTTTGGGGAATTGGTTGTTGATATTTATGATATTTTTTTGTTTAATTAGATAAGGTTCAGATAGACATGGGGGTGTTGTGGCGGATTAGTATAGTAGTAGTATATATAAAATAATGGTAGATATGATAATTATGATAATGATAATGATGTGATATTTGTATATATCTTATCATCACAATAATATGATAACCATTGTGATAATTAGATTGTCAGTGAGGACTAAGATATGAAAAATCGGCGGAAAATAAGACCCAAGAATCATTTTTGAATAAAAAATACGACAGTTTATGAATTTTCGAAACATGTTTTTTTTTCATAAGTTTCGAAAAAAACGTCTCATTTTTCCTTAAATCGAGATTTTTTGGACAAAATTTTTTTTGCTAACACTAAAGCGAAGACCAAAACGGACAATCAAATTTTCTGATTTCAAATAATTTTTGAGAAGCTGCAGAAAAAAATGTTTGCAAAAAACTGGAAATGTGGCAGGTTGTTTTTTTAAATTTCGAAGAATGCTACATCTTGCTAAAACTGCAATGTATTATTATTCAAAATCCAGGCAGTATGATTCACAAGGTTATTGAAAAATCGGTGAACGTTTCCGAGAAATATAGAAACTTTGTTTCTTGAAAATCAAAAGAAACTTCTTTTTTCGCAAAAAAAAACAATAAAAGATGCAAAAAACTGTGGTTTTATGTTTAATTGTTCGCTCAAACGAGAATTAATGGCAACTTTTTTGAAACTATTTGGAAACTTATTGGAGTAAGAGAGTGGTCATTTGGTTCAATTTATCTCATTTTACTTCAATTTTGTTAGTTTTTATGTAAAAGAAAATGTATGAGAAAATGCAGAAGACGAGTTTCATTGAAAAATAAAATTTTGAAGTTTTTTCCACTCGTAGTGACTATTGTAATTTTGTTTTCTATATATCCAAACTTTGAAACACAAAAAAAAGAGAAAATTTGAAAAAAAAAAGTGTGATGAAAAATATGTTCCAGTCAAACTAGATACTTCGGAGAATCAACAGTAGAAAAAATAGAGGACTATGAACTTTTACTAGGTCGCAATCGGAACAAAATATATATGTTAGCGGACAAAAAAAATGTATGAGATGAACAATTAGAAAACACATATATTATGGTTTTGACCGAGGACAAATCAAGATTTATTGCATTATGGGAGTGGTCAATTGTTCAGTTATTTCACTTTTTTGGTAGGATAGTTATGAGGATGATATATACTTGGATATATAGGTTCCTTATCATGAAAAAATGACAAAAAATATTTTTTACCGGCTCAAATTGCTAAAGAATGCTCGGATTTCCAAAATTTAGTTATTTTCAGGAAAAAATGGTTTTTTTTTCAAATATTTTATTTCGATTTGGTGTGTGCATAATGAGGCCCTACTAACAATTTTGTTTTTTTTTTCATCTCAAATATCTAGACTTTGAAACATCAAAAAATAGGACAAAGTAAAAATAGACCAAGTCTCGACAAGAAAGTTTGAGCAAGAAATTGTGTCCCAGCAAAAAAACTATAAAATTTACACACTAAGACGCTGATTTTTTATGACTTTGGCCTCCTAACTACCGACAATTTGGAGCAAATTTTTTTTGTAAAAAAAGATTTTTTTACAAAAAAAATTATCAACAAATCGACGAATATAAACGAATAACAATAAGAGTTCCGGTATTATATACATATCACAACAAAAAAATGTTCTTTACACAAAGTTTTTTTTCTGCGAAAAAAAACAAATAAAAAAGTTGCATTCTTTCTCCATATGAACAATATGAATAGCATGATATTAATCAACATTTTTTGTTGCGGAAGACGGGGGAGAAGCGCAATTATTCAAGAGAAAATATGCTTTTTTTCGGCGGTGCCGAAAAAAACCAGAAGAAAAAGATAATCTTTTTCTTATCAGTTATCAGGAGAGAAGAGGGTGGAATAATGCACTAGGGCGGAAATGGGGGGTGGAAAAAGTTTTTTTTTCTCTAATTCTATGCATATCTATGCCTGTTGCCAGGCATAGATATGCATAGAATTAGAGAGTATGGGATTGGAGGGGAAACAATTTGGATGTTTTTGATGAAGGTGGAGTTATTCATAGATTCATAGATTCATAGATTCATAGATTCATAGATTCATAGATTCATAGATTCATAGATTCATAGATTCATAGATTCATAGATTCACAGATTCATAGATTCATAGATTCATAGATTCATAGATTCATAGATTCATAGATTCATAGATTCATAGATTCATAGATTCATAGATTCATAGATTCATAGATTCATAGATTCATAGATTCATAGATTCATAGATTCATAGATTCATAGATTCATAGATTCATAGATTCATAGATTCATAGATTCATAGATTCATAGATTCATAGATTCATAGATTCATAGATTCATAGATTCATAGATTCATAGATTCATAGATTCATAGATTCATAGATTCATAGATTCATAGATTCATAGATTCATAGATTCATAGATTCATAGATTCATAGATTCATAGATTCATAGATTCATAAATTCATAGATTCATAGATTCATAGATTCATAGATTCATAGATTCATAGATTCATAGATTCATAGATTCATAGATTCATGGATTCATAGATTCATAGATTCATAGATTCATAGATTCATAGATTCATAGATTCATAGATTCATAGATTCTCGAGTTCTATGATCCATAGATTCATAGATTCATAGATTCTCGAGTTCTATGATTCATAGATTCATAGATTCATAGATTCATAGATTCATAAATCCTCGAGTTCTATGATCCATAGATTCATAGTTGTATCTATGATTCTATGAATCAATGACCATTGAATCTGTGAATCTAAGTTCAAACGGAAGGGTGAGAAACATCGGGTTGGGGGATAACAAATAGAATCAAGTGTGGGAAGAGAAGTGGATTTTTCATTCATCATGAGATTTACAACTCACCTTTTCTCCTCCTCCCCTCCCTCTTCTCCTACTCTTCCATTTTTCTTTCAAACATTTATATATATTATTTCTCCCTTTCTCGATTCCTCTTTTTATGTGTACTATGATGATGAAACAGCAGCTGGTTGGAGGTAGGATGGATGGAGGACATCATTTGGGGATAAGAAGGAGAAGATGGAGCACATTGGGTTTTTGGGAGAAGGAATTGGGATGGAAACCACAGGTGGGAAAGGTAGGAGTTTGATTTTTGTTGAAATTTTGAGAAAGTTTGAAGGATAGAAATTTGATGACATTTTCCAAAACAAGCCAGGTTTTTTTAGAAATCAGGTAATTTTTCAGGTCAAAAAAGATTGTATTTCCAGCAGAACGACTATCGAAAAATTAGGATAAAGGAGAACTAATATGTGAAGTTTGAAATGGAAAAAAATTTCACCAGAAAGTTTCACAAGAAAACTATAATTCTTGAAAATTTCAAGTGTCAAAGTTTCAAAATGCTTCGAAAAAATGGTCAAAATCCAGATATACGCCTTATTTTTGGGAAAAAATCGGCACGATTAATTTTTTCGAACAAAAGTTCAAAATTTCTCCACGTCGATAAATACAACAACTATTAGAAACACCAGAATATATCAGAAAAATACACAAAAGTTGAAACTGTAAAATTGTTTCAGTCAGAAAAAAGTTCAACAGGAAAGGAGTCCGATCACAAAATTTTTCACCCACTTCAAAAAAAAGTTTTTGAAAATGGAGCAATTAATTTAGCAATGTACTGAGAATTGACAATCGTTCGGGAAGAACATGAAAACATGAAACGGAAAAATTTGTGAAACATGATTTTCGAGGAATTTATTGACAGAAAATATAGGGATATGTTCAAATTTTTCTATAGAAATACTCACTGAAAATTTGGGCACAGCGAAAATCAGAAGAAAAAACAAAAGAAAATAGTGAAGGAAATTGTTGAGACAGTTCGGTCCATTAGAAAGATAGTGAAGATAAGTCAGAAATGGAAAATATGAAACTGCAAAAATATCTTGAGAAGGAATTTTTTCAAAGAGAAATCAACAGATATGACTTATTGGAAAGACTTTCCGTTTAATATTGTGTATTTGTAGTCATGAACAGATTACATTATTGAAGAAAGTACTATTGCACAATAAGTACCGGAAAGACAAGGTTCTAAGGTAAAATCAAATGATGAAACGGGAAAATTTCGTGATCGAACTTTTTTCACAGAAAACCTGGATATTGAGATTGTCAGGAATCATTTTCAGAAAAATCTGATATAGAAACTTGAACAAAATTTCTGAATTTTCAAGTAGAAAACCACTAAATTTAGGAAAAATAATTTTTCCAATCGAATAAATAGTTATTCCACTCACCAATGAAAAATTCCAATAAGTTACATATCTAGAATAATGTAAGAAACAGTAGAAATTTCTCTGAAAACTTTCGGAGCTTAAAAATTTTCAGCTTTGATATCAAAACGCGAGAATTGAAAAAAGAAATTTGCCGAAAAATTTGGAAAAATTGAAACAGCAAAAAATTTTTGTAGGAAGTTCTTAGAAAAAATCAACTTATCATATCAGTGGAAAAAAATTTGTACAATTTTTCCTCAAAATAATTCGTATTTTTATCCCACTCGCTACATTACTACTATCACAAATCTATGCTACTGATAAAGTGATAAAAAATATCCTCTCACTATCACTCTTTCTTCTCAAAAAAATTACATCATATTGTTATAGTAGTAGTCAAGTCAAATGCGTCATTGATGAATATATATCTAAATCCATTGGGAGAAGGGAAAAAAACGAAAACGAGGGGAGAGAAATAGATGACAAGGATTATGTACTTAATGCGTTTTTAGATAGAAGGATTACATTTGGAAGCTTGCGTTTTTTTGTGTGCCGAAAACGGCACAATTTGATTATGAGGGTGGTTTTGATTGGTGTGATTTGGCGGCTGAAATTTCAAGATATTCAGATTTTTTGAAATTTTCAAATAGATGACTGGATAGAGCATATATAGAGCTTCAAAATCCATTTTTGAAGCCTGAAAAATGTTGATTTTCTGGAATTTTCATGATATGGTCTGGATAGAGCATAAAAAAGATTCAAAATTCATGTTCGAAATCTGAAAAATGTCGATTTTCAGCCGAGCTATGGTAGACCACAAAAATCGAACTTTTGAAAAAAAAACATTCCAAATTTTCGCTTTCACTTTTTTATGTTTTCAGATTTTTTTCGAAAATTTTGTTCATTGAATCAGATAGAGCATGAAATGAGCTCTTGAGTCCATTCTACAGACCTGGAAAAACTTTGTGTTCAGTCAACATATGGTAGATCAAAATTGCGATATCAGAATTTTGGTGTCTTACTTTTTCGATTTTTCCAAAAATCCTAAATCCTTGATATGACTCCCCAAAACCATATATATATATAAAACTTTCAGAAAAATGACTGTCCCCCAAACATATCATTCTTCATATATTTTCAAAACTTCCTCTGTCATCAAACAATATACATCATCATTCATTCCATATAAATAGCAGTCACAATATTGTTTCCATCATCATTCCTCTGAGAAAATGCTACCAATTTTTCTACTATTTCTTGTCATTGGAGTTCGTGGTGAACCTCATGACTGGGAACACTCTCGGGAAAACAATGCTTGTTTCGAGGTAGCGGTTTTCGAATTTCGAGTTTCTTTACTCGATCGTTTTTTCAGACTCTCGATTTCGGAACCCGTTATGAAAGTTTTCGTAATCTTCTTGAAGCCGATGCTGCTGATATTCGGAATGATATCAAACTAGTGGAGATTTGTAATATTTTGGCTCCATGCGATTATGGCATCCGTCGAAAAGGGATTTTGGAAAACCTTTACAACACAAAAGTATCTACAAACGTCACTTTGATCGATGGCGCGGTTAAAAGATGTCAGCCGAAAGTGAGTACGTTTGTATTGTATACGTTTACATTTATTATATTGTATACGTTTACGTTTGTATACGTTTGTATTGACCACCTTCACTTTCAGATATTCACCACATCCTTTTGCCACGACGAAGAAATACGTTTCGAGCATTATTACGGCGCCTTCGAAGCTAAATCGTGTGTGAGAAACGCTCCAGCTGATCCAACAGTTTGCAGAGAAAAGGACGCCGAAAACATCCGATTGGTCTGCGAGAAAAAGTAAAAACTTACAAAATACTGTTTTTAGTATGCCAAAAGCATTCAAAGCGGCTTAATATGGTTTGATGGTGCGATGAAGGAGATCAACATTAATTACCATCATCGGATCAATAACTAACAAATAAATGAATATTAATTATTGAAAGTGTTTGAACAATTGTTTAACAACATACGCACGACGTTCACAATTAGCAAGAAGACAACTCTTTGAACTATTGAACGAGTGTTTTGAACTTGAAAAGACACAAAAAAATCTTTATGAGTATTTACCCTACGTATACAGTATACTAAAAAAGCAAAAACCTTGGAAATTTCTTGTGATCTACCTGGTGTTTATTGTTGGTTCCTAATTCTTTCTTCATCCGTATGACTTACTTTTTTATCTATTCGGATATACAGCGCTGGCTCAAAGTTCATGCACAAAGAATATTATTGCCATACCTCGACTCAAATAGCTGCAAATCCGATGCATTTTTCTGAAAGAGAAAACACTAAAATAATTTATCTGTAATTTCCATAAGCTTCACTTGTATAGCCATGGAAATTCGATACATCATCCTTGAAATAGTCATATGACAAAACTCGAAGTTGAATTGTACGTTATTGTCTATCAAAATGCTCAAATATATGCAATTATTATATATCTAGCATTTTCTGAATAGAATATATGATAAGACGATAATACACTTTGTACATAAACTTTTGGCCTTTTTTTTGTTTTTTTGTTCAAACTATAAATTTTACAAGCCATATGAATGTTTTCAAATCCAAACACGTCATTAGAATAAAAAACCAAAAATGACTGTCTCTCCAAACATTTCGTTCCTCATATTTTTCCAAAACATTCTTTGTCGTCAAATAATATACATCATCATTCCACCTGTATAAATAGCACCGAAAATTTTTCATTCATCATCATCGTCTGACTTCAAATGAAGAATATTATTCTAACTCTTCTACTCGTCGGTATCTACTTCCTCAACAAAGGTGGATGTGATTCAGATCACTCTCCTATCGTCGTAGACACAAGTGGCGCATGTGAGCGTTATGCAACCTGTTTGAAGGTATTGTAATTTCTCGAAATCTTATATGTTGACAAATTTCAGTACAACAAATTTAGCCCATTCAATTATCGCACATTCCGTTGGATCAATATTCAGCATATCAATGGCGTCAAAGGAGATTTGGGTAGTATCTCGGCATGTTCGAGCATCCTGCAGGCAGGATATGGTTGTGAACTTGGCGAAAGACAATTGGCTATTATGGAGAAAGTCTATGAGATTAAAGTGGCAGGAACAACTTTTATTGAAGAAATGAAAGATTGTTTATCCGCTGTAAGTCTACTCTTTGAAGCGTATTCAGTACCTTCTTTTTAGATTCATCGTCAACTTCTCCATTGTGTGGTTCCTGACGATGTGAAGAACCGACATTTCTTCACTTGTATGGCCGAGGAAGCCGGCAAATCTGAATATTGTCCAAAGGATGCCGCTGAAAAAATTCCAAAGGTTTTGAAGAAATTTCGGAACGTAAATAAATTGAAGGTTTCAGTTCGCAAAAATCATGGAAGACCGAACTTATTGGTACAACGAGGCCACTCAGATATTTGGACCATATGATTTGTGAATCACTTCTTGATCTTGAATAAATGAGTATCATCCAATATAGAGTCACACCTTGAACATTCAAAAGTTTATCAAATAGCAACAAATATTGAAATACCCTCGCACATTACTTGTGAGTTGAGATGGTTGATATTGTTGGTGGATTTCTTGCGGGTAGATATTTTTTAATTCAACAATATTGTTGAACCATCTCTATTAGTCAGCAACCACCCCCTTTAACAACTTTCAGCATGGCTGAGATTGTTGACAGATTTTCAGACGTTAAGGGAGTGTTTGAATACTAACAGTGCCCAACAACATTGTTGAGATTGTTCGGACAATGTTCAACAATCTCCAACAACCTTCAACAATCATCAACAACGTCAACCACCTCCTGACATATATGACTGTTCCAGAAAATATTCAAAACCATCTTTTTAGTTTCTCTAACACTTTTGACCATATTCGGTTTGTTGTGACACAAAAAATTTCACTACTTTATCCCAAATAAAAAAAATCATCATCATATCAGTTAAGTATCGAAAAAAGGTGCGTGGTATATCTTGCTTTCGACCAAAAATGCTTTGTTGTGTTGTGTGTGCACGCCTTCCTTCTAAAGTGCCAATGTACCGCCACCTGTTGTGTCCGCATTCGTGCCCGACACTCCTGATACATTCGATGCGCTCGACACTCCCGATACAGTCGATGTTCCGGTTCCAGTCGTTCCAGCAGTCGTACCACCGCCAGTCGTTCCACCAACAGTTATTGCACCAGTCGTTTCTGCGCCAAATCCAATGCCTGTGATACCAGCTGTTGTGCCCGATGCGTCGCAACCGTAACGTTTGAACATTCCGCGGTACCTGGAAGAAACGAGGTTGTCATGTTTGAAGTGGTGTAACTTTGCTCAAAATCAATATTTTTTGGATATCTAAAAAGTTTTAAAAAGCCTAATATTTGATCTACAAGTTTGTAGTGCACTAGTTTTTTGTGAAATTAGCGGAAAATACAGAAATTTGAGCTCGAAAAATCCAAAAAAATTGAAAAATTTGATCAACTTTAAGCTCTCATAACTTGACTTCCAATTGATATTTTTTGAATTTCAAAAAAGATTTGATTAGCCTAATTTCTGGTCTACAATTTTCTAGTACACCACTTTTTGTCAAAATCTGAGCAAAATAATGAAATTTCAGATTGAAAATTTTGACAACAAATTTTTTCTCAAAAAGTTGCTCAACTTTGAGCTCTCATAACTTCTTTCAAAATTGAGATTTTTCAAAATTCTTGAAACTTTTTGAAAGCTCAAAATGTGATCTACAATACTGTATTGGATCACTTTCCACCAAAATGTCAGCGAAATACCACAATCCCATCCCAAAACTCACCAAATCGAATAAATGGTTCTTCTCATAACAAAACAAAGCGCGCCACCGATCAAAAGTGTGAGGAATGTTCCAATGATGAATCCGAAATAGAGAGCCCATGTCCACCATTTGCCGGGTTCGTAGAGAGCGGAATGATCTGACACTGATGTAATCACCGTTGCTGATGACAAATGCATGGCAATGACGGGTGGTGCGATTGTTGTGGTTGCCACGATCGCCGCCGGCTCCTCCTTAACCTCCACGATGACCTCATGTGTTCTTGGTTTTACGATTGCTTCGCCTACGTCGGAGAATTCTATCAATTTTGTGAGATTGACGGGTGTTTCGGTATCAGCGATCGCTTCGTAGCCGAATATGACGTTCTGGAAAAATTTCGATTTTTTTCAAAAAGTTGCTCAATTTTGAATGATCATAGCTTTGTTCAAAAATGAGATTTTTAAAATGTCGAAAAAGTTTTGAGCAGCCCAAAATGTGATCTACAATAGTGTAGTACATTATTGTAGGCTTAAAATTTAACAAAACGCTGAAATTCCAGCTCAAAAAAAAGTTTTAAAATATTTTTTTCAAAAAGTTGTTCAACTTTGAATGATCATAACTTTGTTGAAAATTGAAATTTTTCAAATGCCAAAAAAGTTTTGAGCAGCTCCAAGTGTGATCTACAATATTGTAGTACATCACTTTTGCCTAAAATTCCAGCAAAGCGCTGAAATTTCCATGGCAAACTAACCGGTGAAAAAATGCCAACAGCTTTTTCCACACTATCAAAATTCGGGAAAAAGAATGCCAAAGTGTGTGAGTCTGCCTCCTGAAATCCAGCCGAATCACTAGTGACAATCTCTCGTCTCGTGTTCGCCACATAGAATTCACCAGCCTGTTGTGTGCCAACTTTGATACCATACCCAAATTCGATGATCGCAGAACCCGACGTTCCATCTCGGCTGACAAACGGTATCAACGATGCGCGAACGTGTCCAGGCCAGACGACCACACCATTCTTCACCAATATCTCAATCATCATTTGTGGATTGCATTCTTCTATTTTTTGATGATTCGTTATTGTTGTGTTTAGCAGACAGATCTTGAATGATGGCGTTTTGGCGATGTTGACAGGGATCAGGAATTTGTAGGATGCCGGCTTCATTTGAAATTTGATCATTTTACCGCGACGGCACATCGTGTTACACTGAATCCATTTCTTGCCTTCGAAATCCGTTGCCTCGTTGAAATGGAAGCGAAGTGGTTCGGTCTTTTCGAACTCGGTGATTTTTGCTTTGCGTTTCTAAAACTGATAGGTTTGATACGTTTTCCACAATTCCAGAACAAACCAAATCTCTCTTGAACCGTGTCGCTCCCAAGTTGAACCTCTCCTCGTCTTTTTCCAACCATCTTGGCACAATCGTTCCCACTTTTTCAATTTTTGAGGTAAACTCATTGGCAAACTGGACGCTCTGGAATAACAGAATTTTAGTGTTTTGTTGAGATTTTCAGAAAAAGTTTTAATGTTTTTTAAAGCTGGAATTTCAACTTTTTCCTAAAATTTTTATTTAAAATTGTTCATTGAAAAGTTGAAGATCCTAACTTCAGCTTTTCAAAGCATTTTAGAAAAATGAAAAATCTCAATTTTGAGCTGAGTTATGCTAGCTCAAAGTCAAACAACTTTTGTGAAAAAAGTTTTGATGTTTTTTTTCAAGTTAAAATTTCAACATTTCCCTAAAGTTTTTATCAAAAGTTTACAACTACAAAGTTGTAGATGCAAGCTTCAGCTTTTCAAATCTTTTCAGAAAAACAAAAAATCTCAATTTTGAGCCAAGTTATGCTTGCTCAAAGTCAAGCAAGTTTCGCAAAAAAAAAATTTTTAATGTATTTTTTTTCAAGTAGAAATTTCAACATTTTCTCAAAATTTTCATTGAAAGTTGTTAACTACAAAATTGTAGGTCCTAATTTCAGCTTTTCAAATCTTTTTAGAAAATTGGAAAATCTCAACTGGGAGCAAAGTTATGTCATCTCAAAGTCAAGCAAGTCTTGCAAAAAAAATTTTCGCTTTTTTTTTCAAGTTGAAATTTCAACATTTTCCTAAAATTTTCATGGAAAGTTGTCAACTAAAAAACTGTAGATCGCAAATTCAGCTTTTCAAATCTTTTTAGAAAAATAAAAAATCTCTATTTTGAGCTGACTTATGCTTGCTCAACTCAACTCACTCAAATCAACTCAACTCACCACGTCATTTCCACTTCCACTTCTCGCTGCCCGCTTGTCGCCGCAAATCGACAATTCCTTATCCTTGGCAGTCACCGCAATTGTTAATGGTATATTTTCCCACAAAACAGCTTGTTGGAACGCAGTCGTTTGTTTGCCTGCCTTCTGGGCTGCGTCCGCAGTGTCATAAGGCTCCTGGGGGGTGTTGTATCTGGTGCGGAATTTGATAAGCTTGACTTTCGGTCCGAATGCTTTACCGTCCTCGTGTGCGGTTTTAGAGCAGATTGAACTGAAAGAAGGATGGGATGGAGTTAAACCTAAGCCTAAACCTACCTATCTCCTTCCACCTTGTAATTGAAAGTATTTGAGATACTGGTTTCCGCTCCGTTTGCCACAACAACATTCGGGCCCATTTGACAATCAGGTGTGTAATCAAGGTTGTTCTCAGGCTGTAAATTTGAAGATTCATAGATTCATAGATTCATAGATTCACTCACTTCAATTAGTTTTTGGTTATCATGATACACGGGACCAATGTCGCCAGCACATCCCGACAAGAATTCTTTCATCAGTCCAACCTTCTTCTTGTTCGCATCCGGCACATATCCAGCGGATATTGGCAGGAAGAGGGCGTACGGTCTGGCGGGTGGTGACTCGTCATTGGTGGTGGGGCTGGTGATACTTGTATCTGTTTCGGAAGGATCGGGAGCCGACACATATGCTATTGTTAGGAGTAGCGCCAAGGTTTGGTATACTGTAAGAAATATTTGTTTGTTGGGAATGGCCTGTTGGTGCTACAGTACCCTAGGTAGTACTGTAGAGGAACTACTACAGTACTACCAAGGTATACTGTAGCATCTATATCGAGAAAGAGGCTCAACACTACGGCTCTAGAGCACATGCATTACCCCAAGCTACTGTGGGACCTACAGTACCGCTTGGGATACGATAGCACCTACAGTACTCCCTCAAGGTATACTGTATCGAACTACAGTACACCCTGGGATACGGTAGAATCAAACTGTAACTCACTCATCGTAGGCGTTGCTTCAAACGATGCGAATCCTTATTTCAGCCACTTTTCGTTTTCCTTTTAACTGAAGGACTATGTTCGAGAACTGATTTATCAATTGATTGAGTCCTTATTATTTTGGGTCACGTGGTGGGAGGTGACACGTTGACGAGATGGGTCATGGAATGTTTTGACGCGGAAAATTGGGTATGAATTTTTTTTTGGAAAATGAAAAACTATTTGGTTTTTTTTCAAATTCATTGAATAGTGGTACTAATCATATCATTGTTTGAGTATCTAGAAATTCCAGTCGGAAACTGAAATTTTTTTGACTATGTTAGAGGTTGTTAATGATTGTTGAAGGTTGTCCAAGTGTGTCCCAACCATCTCAACAATATTAACAATATTGTTGATTATTGTTCATGGTGAATGTTCAAAAACTCTCTGGTAAGACGACAACCTCTCAACAATCTCAACCATCACAACAATATTGTCTAATAGTGTTTGGTTCACTTCAACAATCTCAACAGCATTTGGAAATTTTCAACAACCTATCAACAACCTCAAAAATATTTTCTACTATTGTCCCAACACTCTCAACAATCTCAAATTTTTTAACAATTTTTATACCATGTTGTCCAAGAGTGTTATAACATTTTTAAAAATCTCAACAATATTGTCATATATTGTCCCAACACTCTCAACAATCTCGAAAATGTTTCAACAATCTCAACAATATCCAAAATATCAAACAAATTTATTAATCAACATAATAGTAACCCGTATCAATCATATATAACCCTCTCCAAATCCTTCACAAATTCACCGGCGACTTCCTTTTCGTGTCGGATATTGCCGATGAATTGACAGGAATATAACTGGAGCATTTGACATCCTCCATCCGATTCCGACACTGCACAATATCATGGAACGTTGTGCGAAACTTCTCCGAAAACCCGTAATAGATGAAGAAGGTGGAGGAGGTGTGGAAGATGATGAGGAAGATGGTGAACTCGGCGAAGATCTCCCAGTAGAAGGACTGTAATGTATGGAGAGGTTAGTTGGAGTTCTATGGATTCTATGGAAGGTTCTATGGATTCTATGCAAGTCCTACAAGTTCCGCCACTAAACTATATTGATAAGTTTTATGAATTTCTATGGTGTCTATGAAACAGTGATATAATTCTATGAAAGGTTCTATGGATTCTATGAAAAAGCATGAGCTCATAACTAAATCAAGAAGTTCTATGGAATTCTATGCATTTTTTTGAGAGATTCTATGCATTCTATGGTAGCAAAATTGTACACACACTACGGCCACTAAACTATATTTGAGAAGTTCTATGAGTTTGTATGGTATCTATGAAACAGTTTTATAGTTATATGAAAGGATCTATGAATTCTATGAAGACAAGCTGATGCTCAAAACTATATTGAGAAGTTCTATGAGGTTCTATGTTATCTATGAAACAGTGATATAGTTCTATGGAAGGTTCTATGGGCTACTTTACAGGTTCTATGGAAGTTCTATGAACCAAAACGTACGAGTCAAACTATAGTGAACAAATTCTATGAATTTCTATGGTATCTATGAAGCAGTAATCGATTTTCTATGGAATTCTATGATTCTATGCAACAAAAATTAGAGTTCTATGCAATTTTTCATTGATCTAAGGGAATATATATTCTGTAATCTATTGATGTAGAAGTTCTATGCAAGATTCTATGGTATCTATGAAACTGTAGTTTTAGTTTCAAAGAATTCTATGGAACTGTATAATTGATTCAAAAAATTCTATGAGAAGTTCTATGGAATCTATGAAACAGTACTCAATATTCTATGAAATTCTATGCTTCTATTCATTACTTCTATGATATATCTATGCAACTCAACTAACTCGATGAACGGTTCTATGCTAATTCTATGATCTCTACAAAACTCAAAATAACATATTTCCAAGTTCTATGAAATTCTATGCCAAAAAAACTTACAGTCTGCGTTAAAAATCCGCCAAAAATGCTTTCAGCCAATTTCAGGAACATGGAGAACAAGTGGCAGAATGCAAAAAATATTGTGACAACGAGTAGCATAACTGTCGTTTTTTGATCTTTTCGCTTCTGAAATCCGTATCATATCACCATATCAGCCTCTTATCAGTACCTGAACAGCCAATCCGGTGATCACTTCATCACTTTGTTGAAGTGCACGGATGACATGATAATTGGCGATTGTCATGATAAGGAATGGAAGGAAGTAATCGAATATCACTGATAAAATGATAAAGTAGATCATGAAGTACCACCAATGTTTTTCAGTGTCTAACATCCACATTTCGGAGAGATAGCCGTCGCTGGAATGAGAGAGTTCTATGATATGAGGTTCTATGGATCTTTGGAAGGATCTATGGTAGTTATATGGATCTATGGAATGATTTAGCAGAGTTCTGAGGATCTATGAAAGGATCTATGATAGTTGTATGGATTTATAAAGGAATCTATGATTGTAACATCTAGATCTGTGATAGTAAGGTTCTATGGATCTGCAATTGGATCTATGATAGTTCTAGGGATCTATGGGAGTATCTATGCTAGTTCTATGGATCTATGAAGAGGTCAATGATTGTATTATCTAGATCTATGATATTAAAGTTTTATGTGCCCATGGTTGGATCTATGATAGTTCTATGAACTTATGTAAGGTTCTATGATAATTCCTCAGATCTATGAAAATTTTATGAATCTATGAAAAGATCTATGGCAGTTCTATGGATGGTAACATATAGATCTATGATAGTAAAGTTCTATGTATCCATTCTTGGATCTATGATAGTTCCACAGATCTATGAACATTTTCAGATCTATGGAGAAACTATCAACGATCTATGGCCGTGTTAATTGAATCTATGGTAGTTCTATGTATCTATGGAAGGATCTATGACTATGAGCTGAAGGATCTATGAGTTGATATGAGAAGTCTATCGAAGTTCTATGAAAACTGGATCTATGGTAGTTCTATGATACCGAAATCGATAATTCTATAGTGAGTGAAGACAGTTCTATGAATCTATGACATCTTTTAAACAGTTCTATGCCAAGTTCTATGAATTCTCACAAGTTCTATGAGAGGTTCTATGAAATTCTATGCCTCATCAACTCACCCAATTTTATAATCGAAAAACCTCGGAAAGTTGAAAACTATCGAAAAAATGATGATAAATATTCCAGCCTTCATTGTGTTCCTATTAGTGCATAGAATCTTCGCCTGCAAAATCATAGAACTTCATAGAATTCCATAGAATCATAGATACCTGCAACGGCCTGCATACCGCGATCCATCGTTCTATGGTGATGAGCACCATGAGGTATAGACTGCAGGATTTTGTCATCATACATAATGGATAGACATATCGAGTACTGTAGGCGAAGAAGGACATGTGCATGGAGTATTTTTGCCATTGATCGTTCCTGGAAAATTCATAGAATCATAGATCCATAGATCCTAAGTTCTATGCTCATAGTTTTCTCTGTTTCAATGTAATTCTGTGTTCATAGATTCATAGATTCTAATGGTATTCAGAGTTTATGTAGGATTCTATGAAACGCAAAATTTCCAGATTCTATGCCGATAGATTCCAAAATTCTCAAATTCTATGAAATAACTTTATCAACTTCTATGACCATAGAATTACAGAAATTATCAGTTCTATGCTCAAAGATACATAGAACCACAAAATTCTAAGTAATTATATTTTTCTGTTTCTATGGTCATAGATCCATAGAACTCAAAATGCTTGCTAGTTGCATATTTTAGTTGTTCTGGTTCTATGAAAATCTATGCTCATAGATCCTCAGTTCCTCGAGGATCTACAAATCAATTACTTCGGTTTCTATGACATAGATTCATAGATCCTGACAAATCTTGTCAATTAACGAATATCACAGAACAATTTCTATGAAGTTCTATGCCCATAGAACCTCGATTCCTCAAGAATCTATGAATCAATTTTTCACTGTTTCTATCTTCATAGATTCATAGATCCACTCTCTATCAATGATAATTTTCGCATATCAGAACGCATAGATCCATAGAACCTACAATCTACAACCTAGGTTCTATGAAGTTCTATGCCCATAGATCCCTGATTCGTCAAGATTCTATGAATCAACTAAGTTCTGTTTCTATGGTTATAGATTCATAGATCCACTCTCTATCAATGATAATTATGAAAAATATAATACCATAGATCCATAGAATCAAAATCAAGTTCTATGAAATTCTATGCTTCTCAACTCACCACAACGGTAAAAACACCAGCACAAAAATCGGGGTGATCAATAATAATAGTAATATATCAATAAGTGATAATATCAGTAACAATGTTCCAACCTGAAATTAAATTCCTATCATACTGTATCTACAGTACACCGCCCTACCGTACTCTTGCGCATCGGCGCCGTCCGATACACCAAAAACGAGGCGAAATTGCCGAGCAAGCCGATGAAAATCACGGGTAGATACATCCATGATTTGATCTCATAGAACTCATATCGATTCATTTTGAGCCTTGAAACTGCAAAATATTGGTTTTTGAGAAAAATGTGGTGTAGTTGACGTGGGATAACTCGATTTGGGTGGATAGGTGAGAAATGTACTTATCGGGAAGTTTTTTTGGATATATATATAATTGGATATTTGGAGGGAGATGGAGAGACATAGAATTTCATAGAATTTTCGGGGGATGGGGCATAGAATTTCGAAAAAACGGAGGAAGTGGAGAATAAGGATGGTTTTGGGAGATGAAGAAGCATAGAAACGGGGATAGGTGGCGTAGAATTTCATAGAACTGGAAATAGTGGTCATAGAACATGCATAGAATTAGATATAGAGGCATAGAACTTGAGATAGTAGGCATAGAACTTCCATAGAACTGGAGATAGTGGTCATAGAAGTTCCATAGAACTTGAGATAGTGGGCATAAAACTTCCATAGAACTAGAAATAGTGAGCATAGAATTAAAGATAGTAAGCATAGAAACTGCATAGAACTGGAGGCCGGGCAACGATAGAATCACAATTCTATGGCATAGAACTGTCATAGAATCATAGAACTTCAATTCGTCAAGAAAAAACGACCACAGAACTGAAAAATATGGGGCATAGAATTTCACAGAACCAAAATCTACGGCCTCATCATAGTAACAAAAAATTGGCCAATTAGTTTCATAGAACTTGATAAAAACAGTACAAAATAGCATAGAACTTCATAGAATTCAAAAAACTGGCATATAATTTCATAGAATTCACTTTGATCCTATTGAACTTTCATAGAATTTCCTGATAATGCATAGAACCTATAGTTATACATCTGAAATTTCATAGATCTAAAAATAGCATAGGTCCATAGAATCACCGCATAGAATTTCATAGAACTGCATAGAATTTCGTAAGGTTTCATCATAAAATAGCTTATCACTAATATTTCTATGGAAACGCACGTATTCCCTAATCAGTAGGCGGGTTCTATGCATAGAATTTCACATGCATAGAATTTTAAGGTCCTATGCATAGAATCAAGAGTTCTATGCATAGAATATGGCTTCTATGATCTCTTGACCTAAACCTAAGTTGATTAATCCGGCTCTAGACGGGGAAAATGGAAAAGGGGGGCTAAATCGTGGGAAGAAATTGGGTGAATAATGTTGGGCACGTGAAGAGTCAGATGGAAAGTGTCATAGAAACTGGAAGGAGTTTGAGCATAAAATGTTTTGGTTCTATGGGTTGGAGCATAGAACTCCATAGAACTGAAGGAATGATAGGCATAGAACTTCATAGATACTGAAGAACTTGAAGGTAGACTTTTAGGTTCTATGGCCATAGAACTTCCTAGAACCAATGATCTTGTAACCAAACTAGACCATAGAATTTTCAGAAAATTAATGATTCTATGGACTGAAATTTGAGATTCTATGGGAATAATAACATTTGGAAATTCTATGACTTTTTGCCTGAAAATGATATCTATGATTCTATGAATCTATGCAAACATCTGTCGCAAGATCATAGATACCAGATCTATGGTTCTATGAAAAATCATAGAAACTGAAATAGTTAGGTTCTATGGGTGGTAAGTTCTATGGTTCTATGACTTTGAATTGTCATAGATACTATACTTAATAGCAGTTCTATGGAAATCTATGCCTCCAGAAGTAGATTCTATGGGATTCGAACTTGATTATGAAGCAATAAATATCAGATCTATGATTCTATGAAAAATCATAGAAACTGAAATATTTTGGTTCTATGGATGACAAGTTCTATGATTGTATTCCTATGTTTCATCATAGATACTAGATCTATGAAATTCTATGCTCCGAGAAAAATTCTATGCCATTTGCATTGGAAAATAACTACGTGGAAAAACGATTCTATGAAAAATCATAGAAACTGATTTTTTTTTGGTTCTATGGATAGTAAATTCTATGCTACAAAGATCTGAGGTTCTATGACTATATATTATCATAGATACTAAATTTAATAGGAGTTCTATGAAATTCTATGCCACAAAAAAAAGAGATTCTATGGACTTAGCTATTGAATATAAAGCAATAGGAACCAGATCTATGGTTCTATGAAATATCATAGAAACTGAAATATTTTGGTTCTATGGATGGTAAGTTCTATGGTTCTATGACTATCAAATCAACTATCATAGTTCTATGAAATTCTATGCCCAAAAAAATTCGATTCTATGAAAATTCTACTCCGTGAAAAAAAAACTAACAAACTAATCAAAAATCGGCGGAAGAACCGGATGGAAGATGAGTTTTTGAATCATGAACAAATCTTTGAATATTCAGATTTTTTTCCTACTCGGTTTGTGTATATAAACAACACATATATCCATATTTATTACGTTTTTTGGTGCACGGAACTATGAGGAGGATGGATGAGCTATTTGGTAAATAGTGGATAGGGGGAGATGGAGCGGGGGAGGGATAGAGGGAGGAGGAGATGGAAGGTGTACTTTATTTTTGGGAAATGGTTTTATTTGAGGTTCTATGGTTCTATGAATAGATCTATGGAAGGAATAGTCGGATTCTGAAATTCTATGGTTCCATGGAAGGATCTATTTATGGAGTCGGTAGTTATGAAATCTATGAGGCAGTATCATGAGTTCTATGGTATTCTATGCGATGATTCTATGGAAAATTGGGAGAATCTATGGAAGTATCAGTTCGTGGGACCAATCTTCAAGCAAAATTAAAAATATCTATGAAATTCTATGGTATCTATGAAACAGTGATATAAGTTCTATGCATATCTATGAAGACACATTTTGAGTTTATTGAAAAAATTGGTTCTATGAAATTCTATGAATTCTATGAAACAGTGATGGAGTTCTATTACTTCTCATTATCTATTCTATGAAAAATTCAAGAGATCTATGGTTCTATGGAAGATGGAAATATATCGGTTCTATGAAATTCTATGGATTCTATGCAATAGCAAAAATAAGTTCTATGGTATTTTCATAAGGTTCTATGGACTTCCGTGACAATCAACAAGTCACTAGTGACATCAGGTCTATGATATTCTATTGATTCTATGAAACCGCAAAATAAATTCTATGGAAATCTATGGCACCTACTCTTCGATTCTATGAAAAAAGTTGCATGTATATATGGTACTATCATTAAGTTCTATGGATTCTATGGTATATTTCTTTCGGAAAAAATTTGCTACTAAAAGTGAATGAACATCAGTTCTATGAAATTCTATGGATTCTATGAAACAGTAATGGCAAGTTCTATGACAAGTTGGGAAAATCTATGGTACTATAACTCGATTCTATAAAATTCTATGACCCCATTCCTAGATTCTATGCCACCTCACAACCTACCATAGAACCTCTGAAACACAAAAAGGCCTCTATCTACATATTCTATGCCTCATGCCGTTCTATGAACCATTGGCGTCCGGATATGTTAATCATCCTAATGTGCCTTTTCTTGCACACATGAAAAGGCATTATTCTATGAATTGGATTAACAAATATCCATCTTTTTTCAAGATGATGTAACTCTGAAAAAAAAGTTTTTTTTGCCGAGTTCTCAAATTTTGATCCTATCCTAATTAGGTTAGGTTTAGGTCAAGATCTGGAGAAGATGGATCGGATTTCAGGTATATATGCAGGAAGTGACGCGGGAATTTTTGATGTTTTATGGAGAAGGATGGATATTTTTAGGTTTAGCTAGGTGGCTGGACAATCTCTAGGAACTATGGCATACTGTAGATCTATGTCATAGAATTCCATAGAACTTTAAGGAAAGGAGCATAGAATCGAAGAGGAATGCAATAATGCTGCTTGATCATGATTTTAGGATATGAAATACCATAGAAACGGAGATAAATGGCATAGAACTGGCATAGAACCATAGAACTGAGAATAGTGGTCATAGAACTACAAATCTATGGCATAGAACTTCCATAGAATCAAAAATTCTAACATAGATATTGGATAGATCCGAGATAGAGCATATAGTCAAAGATACTAGTCATAGAACTGCAGATCTATGGCATAGAACTTTCATAGAAGCATAGAATACTATCATAGAACAACATAGAACCAAGATACTGCATGGTATACCATAGAATTGAAGATAGTGGGCATAGAACTGCATATCTATGACATAGAACTTTCATAGAATCCAAAATTCTATCATAGAACTGGCATAGAACCGAGAATACCATAGAATTGTGGAAATGAGCATAGAATTTGAAAAACAGATTGAGACTGCAATAGAATTATGTTTCGATTCTATGAAGTCGCATAGAAACGGAGATAATTAGCATAGAACTTTCATAGAACCATAGAATTGGAGAAAGTGGACATAGAACCTGGTATATCATAGAAACTTTTCGTAGAACGGCAGATCTATGGCATAGAACTTTCATAGAATCAAAAGTTATATCATAGAACTGGAACATAACCAATTTAAGAAGTATATCATAGAACTGATGATAATTGGCATAGATCCTGGAGAATTTTCATAGAACTACAAATCTATGGCATAGAACTTTCATAGATCCAAGATTGAAAATGGTATACCATAGAATTGAAGATAGAGGTCATAGAACTAGTATATAACGTAGAACTACAGATCTATGCCATAGAACTGTCATAGAAGCAGCATAGAACGTAGAACTACAGATCTATGGCATAGAACTGTCATAGAAGCAGCATAGAACGTAGAACTGCAGATCTATGGCATAGAACTTCCATAGAATTCTAAAATAACATTCGAAAGATCAAAAAACGTGTCCAACACACAAACTGTTGCAAAATGCCTCTTGTTTCGGTAGGTCACAATTTCTCAAGTACCATACTCCACCAAGGTTACTGTACATTAATTGATGTCCTTACCCGATGTAGTACGAATTTTTCAAAACCAAACGAAAAAAAAGTGAAAAGTGTTGGTTTTTTTATTATTCCAAAATAAGAGCCAATATTCCAATGTGTGCCCTTGTTTTTTGCTCGCGGCGCTTTTTTTCTGCGCTGTGCTCTGCGAGCACCACCCATACTAAGTTTTATCGGTTTGTGGAAAATGAAAAAAGGGGGGAGGGAAAGGTTAAATGGATTCCATAGAATTGGGAATGGAGGCCATAGAATTTGGTATTAAGGAGGCATAGAACTTCATTGGAAAGGATGGAACTGGCATAGAATAATAAATGGTGAGTCATAGAACTTGTCATAGGAACGAATAGAGAAAGAATAGTGGCATAGAATTATCATAGAATCTAGAGAGAGTGAGTCATAGAATTTCATAGATATGATAAAGAGGTACAATATAGCACAGAGAATATCATAGAAGCGCACTAAAATGGCATAAAACTTCATAGAACCTCGAGTAACTGAGTCATAGAACTATATATGGTTCCATAGAACTTCATAGAACTTCATAGAACTTCATAGAACTTCATAGAACTTCATAGAACTTCCTAGAACCTCATAGACTCCATAGAACCTCAAAGCTTCCATTGTATATGAGAAGCATAGAATTTCATAGAACTGTACTGAAACGGGGAAAAATGGCATAGAACTTTATAAAAGTTCATAGAATTTTATACAGCTTCATAGAACCTAACAGGGATGAGTTATAGAGCTTCATAGATTTCCATAGAACTCCATAGAACTCCATAGACCTTCATCTCACCGAGAAGCAAAATGAGTAAACTATAGTTTTTTTTGGATTAGTCTGGATTAGCATGACATCAATATTGATCTCCCTGGCCTACTGTAGGTTCTATGCATAGAACCCAAAATTCTATGCCGCCGACCAAAAAAATTTTTTGATTCTATTTACTTCCTTATTTTAAGCCCCAAAATCGCTTTTAAATAATGTAAATCTAGTCACAGGAATAATTCAGAAGGGGTGTAATATTTACTCGATTTTCCTTTCGTTTGTTTTTCGTTTTTTTTGTGTATCGGTTTTTGTGCTTTGTGTTGTAGGGATTGACGCGCTTCGGGTGCTGGCGCATTTTAGGATCGGAGGAAATGTTGATGGCGCATTTTTGGTGTAAGTGCTTAGAAGCAAAATATTGAATTGTGAAAACTATGGTTGTACTGGCACATTCCAGGTGCTGGCGCCTTTCGTCTCTATGCTTGCTAGCGCATTACAGGTGCTGACGCTTTTCAAGTTCAAAACTCTTGGCGCATTTGAAGTGTTGGCGCATTTTTGGTTACTATGAAATTTGTTGACGCATTATTAGTGCAAGCGCATAGAAGCAACTTTGAAGCACTGGTGCGAAGTGAATGCTGACGCGTTTTGAGTGCTGGCGCTTTTGATGTAGGTTAGAAATTTGCTGGCGCATTTTGGGTGCAGCGTTCGACAGTTAAAGACGCATTTTCCTAACTCTATATCTGTATTAGAGCATTCTAGGTGCTGACGCTTTTCAAGTTCACAACTGTTGGCGCGTTTGAAGTGCAATGACGCTTTTCCGGTGCACTTATCACAATTCCAAGGAATCAATTATTACTAACTTGCTAGCGCTTTTCTGGTGCATTATCACTTTCACAGTTGTTGGCGCATTTCCAGTGCACACCTTCACTGACGCATTTCTCGTGCTCACCAACCCCAGACACTGACGTATTCTTTGCACTTTAATTAATTTCCTGTTTTCCACCTCTAATTAGGGATGGTGGGATGAGAAATGGAAGGAATATATAGGTACAGCGTAATAAAAAAATTTGTCAGTGTGAAGAAAAAAAGACGACGAAAAATGTGGGTGTGAGTTTCTTTTGAAACAGGGGAAAAGGGGAAGGAATGCGTCAAATTTCGGGCAGAAGGAGGAAGGGGAAATTAGGAAGGAGATGAGATGGATGGAGACCTATTTTGGGAGTCTATGAATCTATGAATATATGGGAGCATAGAATTGATAAAGATCATAGAACCACTAGAGTGGAGGAGAAAGGACTTATGAATCTATGAAGCCTAGAACTCGAGAATCTATGAATCTATGAATCTATGAATCTATGAATCTATGAATCTATGAATCTATGAATCTATGAATCTATGAATCTATGAATCTATGAATCTATGAATCTATGAATCTATGAATCTATGAATCTATGAATCTATGAATCTATGAATCTATGAATCTATGAAACTATGAATCTATGAATCTATGAATCTATGAATCTATGAATCTATGAATCTATGAATCTATGAATCTATGAATCTATGAATCTATGAATCTATGAATCTATGAATCTATGAATCTATGAATCTATGAATCTATGAATCTATGAATCTATGAATCTATGAATCTATGAATCTATGAATCTATGAATCTATGAATCTATGAATCTATGAATCTATGAATCTATGAATCTATGAATCTATGAATCTATAAATTTATGAATCTATGAATCTATGAATCTAATCCGGATCAAAATTTGTTCGCAACCCGGAAGCCCCGCCCCTCTATCTTGTTCTATGCCAAAATATCATAGAATTATCAAATGCATACCAAACACACAATTAGATTGAAGATCGCAAGATGAGTCGGAAAAAATATGGCTGGGTAGATAGGATAAACAGGATGAAGCACGGTAATTGGATGGAATGGATATCTCATTGGAAATTCCAGGCCATAGAATTGGATTGTTTTTGCCTATATATTGGTGGTCATAGAATCAATTGGATTAGGGGCGAAGATATTTTTGGAGACGGAACAATTCGAGATCTATGGACCGAGGATTAGTGAAAGATTATGTAGATCAAATGTGTATGCATAGAACCTTTAGATAGTGGTTCATAGAATTGCATAGAACATCATAGACTACCGTAGTCCCTGGAGCATAGAACTGGCAAAAGAAAACAAGTCAATCAAACTGAAGAAGTCGAAAAAAAAGATGCATTCTTGCAAACGGCATAGAAACATTGGTAATTCCCAATTCTCTTGACACATCCTTCTTTTGTTGGAAGAATAGACACCTATTGGATGTTCAAAAATCTATGCACCAATGTATGCAGGGATACATAGATTCATAGATTCATAGATTCATAGATTCATAGATTCATAGATTCATAGATTCATAGATTCATAGATTCATAGATTCATAGATTCATAGATTCATAGATTCATAGATTCATAGATTCATAGATTCATAGATTCATAGATTCATAGATTCATAGATTCATAGATTCATAGATTCATAGATTCATAGATTCATAGATTCATAGATTCATAGATTCATAGATTCATAGATTCATAGATTCATAGATTCATAGATTCATAGATTCATAGATTCATAGATTCGTAGATTCATAGATTCATAGATTCATAGATTCATAGATTCATAGATTCATAGATTCATAGATTCATAGATTCATAGATTCATAGATTCATAGATTCATAGATTCATAGATTCATAGATTCATAGATTCATAGATTCATAGATTCATAGATTCATAGATTCATAGATTCATAGATTCATAGATTCATAGATTCATAGATTCATAGATTCATAGATTCATAGATTCATAGATTCATAGATTCATAGATTC
Organism: Caenorhabditis uteleia; assembly: GCA_963573275.1. Lineage (NCBI taxonomy): Eukaryota > Metazoa > Nematoda > Chromadorea > Rhabditida > Rhabditidae > Caenorhabditis > Caenorhabditis uteleia. The sequence continues at coordinate 1,782,756 of OY752134.1, forward strand.
ATAGATTCATAGATTCATAGATTCATAGATTCATAGATTCATAGATTCATAGATTCATAGATTCATAGATTCATAGATTCATAGATTCATAGATTCATAGATTCATAGATTCATAGATTCATAGATTCATAGATTCATAGATTCATAGATTCATAGATTCATAGATTCATAGATTCATAGATTCATAGATTCATAGATTCGTAGATTCATAGATTCATAGATTCATAGATTCATAGATTCATAGATTCATAGATTCATAGATTCATAGATTCATAGATTCATAGATTCATAGATTCATAGATTCATAGATTCATAGATTCATAGATTCATAGATTCATAGATTCATAGATTCATAGTTTCATAGATTCATAGATTCATAGATTCATAGATTCATAGATTCATAGATTCATAGATTCATCCGTGATAGACAAATAGTATATGTTAGGTAATCTGATATTTCGACATGAACTATGACACATGACGGGTAGGTAGAGGGGGACCACTGGGATTATTAGGATGGATGGAGACAATGTATGTTGGGATGCAAAAAACAACATTTGCTGAGGAGATGTCAGAAACAGGAGAAGTTGCGTCACAAGTTGACGGGGGGGGGTAGTTTGGATTTTGAACGGCTTGTTAAAAGAGATATGATTCTATGGTCTATTGATAAGTTCTATGGAGGTTCTATGCCCAGTATCAAGGAATCTATGTGAATGAATCTATGAGGCTCTATGAGATATCTGGATCTATGACCCTTCTGACCAAATCTACGTCATAGATACCGACTTATCGAAAGGATATATACTATCACTAATAATGAGCTTTTCATGGTTCTATGCCGAAAACAAGGAATTCTATGGAAAAACTAATTTTTCAAATTGAATCCAGCCAAGTTCTATGGAAAATGTGCTTTTTGGACATTCATGAAATTTAATACATTTTCCTGTTGTTCTATGAACTATTACGAGGTTCTATGGTACATATTTTTTGATGATTCTATGGATCTATGGTTCTATGAACTAAGTTCTATGAATACAAGTTCTATGCAAACTTTTTCAGTTTCTATGGAAGAATATGAAGTTCTATGGTTTTCCACAAAAGTAATGAAGGTTCTCTGGTATTGTTCTATAAAATTCTATGACAGTTTCCAGCATAGAATTTCAGTTCTATGCCAACTTTTTTCAGTTTCTATGAAAGTTCTATGGAGTTCTATGCAATTCTATGATCCCTTTCGCTAAAAGTTTTCAGTTCTATGATATTAATTTCAGTTTCTATGCACCTACATGAATATCTATGGTTTCATTCACCTCAATTGATTGAAAAAGAATTCTGAAGTTCTATGAAATTCTATGCCCACTTTTTTCCAGTTTCTATGGAACAGTTTGAAGTTTTATGAATCTCATAACTCAATCATAGGTATTTTTTGTGTTCTATGATCAAGTTCTATGCAGTTCTATACACCTTCTCCACTAGAAGGTGTAGTTCTATGGCATCTTTTTTCAATTTCTATGAACTTAGCTCTAAAGTTCTATGAAATTCTATGCCCACCTTTTTCCGGTTTCTATGAAAAAAAATATGAAATTCTATGAATCTCATAGTTCAATCATAGGAATTTTCTGGATTCTATGCTCAAGTTCTATGATGTTCTATGCTCCTACTCAACAAGAAGCTCCGGTTCTATGAATATCTTTTCAGTTTCTATGATTTCATATCAAGTTCTATGGTCCTTGTCAATTCAGTAGACCTGATATATGTTTTGCAGATTCACATCAGACAGTTCTATGAAATTCTATGGTCACTATTTAGACTACAATGTGATTCTATGCCAACATCTCCAGTTTCTATGACTGACTAGATTTCAAGTTCTATGAAATTCTATGGCAATACAATTCTCATTTTCTCATTTTCTCAGAACTATTCCGAAACCAACTTCTATGAAGTTCTATGCCCACTTTTCCAGTTTCTATGGTTCTATATCAAGTTCTATGGCTCTAGTCTACTCACTACTTGGATATCATATTTTGCATAGAACCATAGAACCATAGAACCATAGAACTATAGAATTCTATGAATCCAAAAATCTACAAAAAAACTGAAATTCATCATAATATTTTCGCTATTTTTTTCCAGCCAGCTCCCCGCACAACAGCTGTTATTCGATTTTTGATGTTTAAACCTAAAAATTTTTCTCGAAATATCATTTTTGCTTTTTCTATGTCAAGAAATTTCATGTCACATCACAATTTTTGACAAAATAAACAAAAGAGGGAACGACTATTTTGACACCACTCGACTTGAAAAGTGCTATTGTTTTTCTATGGCATACACACTCGCATAGAATTCTATGAAATGGCATGTGGTATGTATAGATGATTCATATATATGTGCTGGATGTACTGGATGGATATATATATTAGGGGTATAAAGCCATAGAATTCAATAACAATTGATGATGTAGAAATTGGAAGGTTTTTGGGAAGGTTCTATGGAGCATAGAACTTTAATTGGAGGCACTGGAAGGAAGTTTGGAGATGAGGAATTCTATGGAGCATAGAACCATAGAATCAAGAGGTTCTATGGGCATAGAACTATAATTGAAGACATTGAAAGAAACTTTATAAATGGTAGATTCTATGGAACATAGAATCATAGAATTGGAAGATTCTATGGGCCATAGAATTATAATTGTAGACACTGGAGGAAGTATAGAGATGAGGAATTCTATGGATCATAGAATCATAGAATTGAAAGGTTCTATGGAGCATAGAATTGTAATTGGAGACACTGAAAGGAAGTCTGGAAAAAAAGTTCTATGGTCTATAGAAATGAAAGGTTCTATGAAGCATAGAACCGTAAAATCGAAAGGTTCTATGATGCATAGAACCATAGAATCGGATGATTCTATGAGAATAAGCATAGAATCACAGGGATCTATGGCGAGACGCAGCATAGAACTTGCAATACCTATGGATCATATAATCCTAAAATTTCAAAGTTCTATGCACCATAGAATCATAGAATTCTATGCAAATATATTTCACAGTTTCCATAGAACTATGCATAGAACCACATAGTTCTATGATTACTATTTGTATTTCTTTCACAAAAAATATGAATTCTATGCCATAGTACGAACCATTTCTATGAAGGATTCATAGAATTTCTAATCGCATAGTTTCATAAAATCAAAAATTCATAGAATTGCCATTTTATATACCATAGAATCATAGATTCTATGGGATGGATATTTTAGATGACATCACTGTTTTCAAGAATCTATGCATAGAATTTTAGGTTCTATGGGTGATAATACGTTGGCAAACGGGATTCTATGAATATATCAAGTTCTATGACCCAGACAAGGTCCAAACCATAGATTCTATGCGATTAAAGTACACCACCATAGAATTCTATGACCTCTGCCTCCATAGATCAAACTATAAAAGGGGAAAAACGCCGGAAATATCAAAAGACATGATAATCGTCAATGCATAGAATTGTGAAAAAAAAACGTTTTTTTTTCTCTTGATTGGCTTCTTCTATTTTTCAAAAAAAAAATCCGCTAGCTAATTTTAGAAAATATGTGAATATATATGTGAGTAACGTCGAAAACAATAATTATCATCATCGAAAAAAAAATGAATATAGGGAAGAAAAAATTTTCCATACTATGAACAAAAATATTGGATGAATAGGATCAAATGGATGGATTTTAAGACTGGATTTGAGTCAAAAAAACACTTTGGGGTACACACAAAAAAACAGAGAGATTGGAGATGAATGTACTAGATACACACACAGTGGAGTTTCCTTCCGGATTCCGAGGGAATTTGTGTTCAATTGTGCAATGTTTGGAGTTTAGAGATAGATTTTTGGGGATCTATGGTTCTATGGGGTCAAAGGGTTCAGAGATCTATGGCATAGAATTTATTGAAATATCATTCTCTAATGATTCTATGATATTTACAATCTGATATGCAATAGGGACATTGTAGGATTCTATGAAAATCTATGAAGTTTTTTGCATAGATCTATGAAAGATAGTAGATATTAGAAGTTGTAAAGATCTATGCATATAATTGGGGATGTGAACCATAGAACTTCGAAAAAACAGGTCAGGCAGAAACTATCAAAATTTCGGTCCATAGAACTTCATAGAACTTGTGAAACATTTTTTTTTGAAGGATTATGAGATACTTGTCTAATAGAAAGTTAGGTCTATGGTGGGTTTCCTATGAAATTCTATGCTGTGGATCTATGAAGTTTGATGAAGATCTATGGCATAGAACCGAGAATAAGGTGCATAGAACTTCGAAAAAACAGAGCAACAAAAATTATCAAAAGTTTGTTTCATAGAACTTCATAGAACTTGTGAAACATGTTTTTTTTTTCAAATTTTTTCAAATTCTATGGTAGGATTCTATGAAGTTCTATGAATTGTTTCCTAGTTTCATAGAACTATTCAAGTACTTGGTTCTATGGATTTGATCTATGCATAGAACTGTCAGTTGATCATAGAACATTTTAGAATACTGCAAAAAGTATTCGTTTTCTAGAATCTATGCCATAGAACTTCATAGAATTTCTGAAGAAGCTGTCTTTATATATTCTATGGTACTTACCGGAACAACATGTTCTATGGTAGGATTCCATGAAATCAAATCAACAGAATAGGAAAAAGTGATGTCAATTTAATACATAGATCCATAGAAATAAAAATTCACTGAACTTTTGACCTCATAAAATGTGTGCTACTGTGTCAGAATCCTAGATTCTATGATTCATAGAAACATAGATTCCTACTTCCTCACACAAAACACACTATTCCAGGAAGGATTCCAAGAAACCAATTAAAACTCCAAAACACGTTCAAGGAAGTAGAAACATGAGCTTCTGGGGGCACCGCAAAAGTTCCTTCCCTTAAACCTAAACCTAAACCTCGAGACGAAAGGAATTGTGTAAATACAGACGCATTTATTTCAAATAAATAAATAGTTATCAATCAAGAATCACCAAATACCAAACCATCCCTTACATATCGTGTCCGGACAATACGATCCAATTGATATCAGATAGAGCTTGCTGTTGTCATCACCGACATAGACATTGCCTGAATCGTCAGTTTTGTATCCTTGGGATTGCCAGTATCTTTGATAGTATTCAAGAGTTGTGGTGGTTTCCAGAGGCTGAAAATTGTGAAAAATGGATAGTCCAAAGTACGTGGATTCTGAATCTTTTTTAAAACTTGAAAAATGTCGAATTTGAAGGGAGATAGGAGGTTTTGAAGATTTCTGAGGTTTAGCAAAAATGAAAAACCACTATACGGGTTCGAACCAGTGACCTGATTATCACTAGACGCGCCTTAGACCACTAGGCCATACAACTATGTGTCATGGTGCATATTGACCAGAAAATTGGGCCAACTTTGCTGAGCCATATCTCGGCTCAAAGTGAACATTTTTCAATTCTCTAAAATGCACAAAATAGACAATTTCCGAGGCTTTCAGTCATATAGTACCGTATCATTTTACTCTAATTTTCAGTCAGAATTTGGAGCCCTGAAAATCAGAGCTCGAAAAAATCGCATCTCGAAAATTTAGGGCATATTTGAACGCTCGTAACTTGGTTCAAAATTAAGATTTTTCAATTTTCTGAAAAGATTTGAAAAGGTCATTTTATGATCTACCATATTGTAGTTTATCACTTTTTGGAGAAATTTCAGGAAAATGCTGAAATTCAAGCTTGAAAACTCACACTCATAGTTGTAGCCATTTCCATCATAGTTGGTGGGCATCCATTCATATTTTGGCATGCCGGACAATCCTTACAAGTTGGCATCGGTGCCAGAAAAGCGCTGATCAGGGTTGGAAGTAGGATGATAAGGATAACAGTAACCATTGCTGAAAAGCTATATAAGATTAGGATATAGGGTGTATAATAACAATAAAACGATGGTCTAGACTATTTCACAAACTGGATAGGATATCACAACCCAAAAAATGTGTGAGAAAAAAGTGCTTTAAAAACCGTCTAAAAAGTGCGAAGATATGGGGGCGGATCTTGAAAGAAAGCCAAACACCTAATCATATCTGTTTTATCCTTTTTGATTGATAACACTATCGAAATATATAGGCAAGAATGAAGTGTGAATTGATCCAGAACTGGATATTGAATAGGGTTTACTTCCCTATATACTACTTGACTTTTCACGCGCTGAAACTTTTCTGGGGCAAATCGGCGAGGTTTTAACGGGATTTTTATTGTTACTGATGTTGTTTTTATGAATCTATGAATCTATGAATCTATGAATCTATGAATCTATGAATCTATGAATCTATGAATCTATGAATCTATGAATCTATGAATCTATGAATCTATGAATCTAGGAATCTAGGAATCTAGGAATCTATGAATCTATGAATCTATGAATCTATGAATCTATGAATCTATGAATCTATGAATCTATGAATCTATGAATCTATGAATCTATGAATCTATGAATCTATGAATCTATGAATCTATGAATCTATGAATCTATGAATCTATGAATCTATGAATCTATGAATCTATGAATCTATGAATCTATGAATCTATGAATCTATGAATCTATGAATCTATGAATCTATGAATCTATGAATCTATGAATCTAGGAATCTAGGAATCTAGGAATCTATGAATCTATGAATCTATGAATCTATGAATCTATGAATCTATGAATCTATGAATCTATGAATCTATGAATCTATGAATCTATGAATCTATGAATCTATGAATCTATGAATCTATGAATCTATGAATCTATGAATCTATGAATCTATGAATCTATGAATCTATGAATCTATGAATCTATGAATCTATGAATCTATGAATCTATGAATCTATGAATCTATGAATCTATGAATCTATGAATCTATGAATCTATGAATCTATGAATCTATGAATCTATGAATCTATGAATCTATGAATCTATGAATCTATGAATCTATGAATCTATGAATCTATGAATCTATGAATCTATGAATCTATGAATCTATGAATCTATGAATCTATGAATCTATGAATCTATGAATCTATGAATCTATGAATCTATGAATCTATGAATCTATGAATCTATGAATCTATGAATCTATGAATCTATGAATCTATGAATCTATGAATCTATGAATCTATGAATCTATGAATCTATGAATCTATGAATCTATGAATCTATGAATCTATGAATCTATGAATCTATGAATCTATGAATCTATGAATCTATGAATCTATGAATCTATGAATCTATGAATCTATGAATCTATGAATCTATGAATCTATGAATCTATGAATCTATGAATCTATGAATCTATGAATCTATGAATCTATGAATCTATGAATCTATGAATCTATGAATCTATGAATCTATGAATCTATGAATCTATGAATCTATGAATCTATGAATCTATGAATCTATGAATCTATGAATCTATGAATCTATGAATCTATGAATCTATGAATCTATGAATCTATGAATCTATGAATCTATGAATCTATGAATCTATGTATCTATGAATCTATGAATCTATGTATCTATGAATCTATGTATCTATGAATCTATGAATCTATGAATCTATGAATCTATGAATCTATGAATCTATGAATCTATGTATCTATGAATCTATGAATCTATGTATCTATGAATCTATGTATCTATGAATCTATGAATCTATGAATCTATGAATCTATGAATCTATGAATCTATGAATCTATGAATCTATGAATCTATGAATCTATGAATCTATGAATCTATGAATCTATGAATCTATGAATCTATGAATCTATGAATCTATGAATCTATGAATCTATGAATCTATGAATCGTCGTATCTATATCAAATGATCAGCTAAACATGTTATCACCATGATTTTTGAAAGATACGCACTTTTTATTGATGAAGGTGTTTGTTGCCAACTAGATTTTTTGTTGCAGGGACTTTCGCTTGGGCACGAAATAATACGTTTTTATATAAATTTGAACAAAAAAATGGGGAAACAGTCAATTGGAAGCGGCCCATTGCTCCAGTTCTTCCATGGTGTCCATTTTTCGGACCTTTGGGCGTTGAGCGGTTGGCAGGGGAGCGGATGGCACGTCTGGAAGGGTTGGAAAGGTGGTGGAGGTGGATGGGAGATCGGTGACATCCTGAGAATCAAATTGTATATAGGAAAACTGTATATAGGACTGAAAAAGTAAAAATACTCACATCTTGCAACTCCTGCAACTCTTGCAACAAATCATCCTCATCTGCGACATCACCAATCGGCGCTGAAATCGCTTCATTGAGCTCGTTTGAGATGGCAAGACCATCGGCGATTTCGTCCATCAGATCGTGAACCTTATCCAAATCCATTGCACCGTGAGCCTTCTTAAGGGTATCGGTAGTTTTACCGAGCACATCGAGCACCTCGTTGTGCATTCCAACGTTTTCCAGTGCGGATCGTTGGGCGTCGAGTTTGGTGAGCATCTGAAAGTTTTGAAATTATGAATCTATGAATCTATGAATCTATGAATCTATGAATCTATGAATCTATGAATCTATGAATCTATGAATCTATGAATCTATGAATCTATGAATCTATGAATCTATGAATCTATGAATCTATGAATCTATGAATCTATGAATCTATGAATCTATGAATCTATGAATCTATGAATCTATGAATCTATGAATCTATGAATCTATGAATCTATGAATCTATGAATCTATGAATCTATGAATCTATGAATCTATGAATCTATGAATCTATGAATCTATGAATCTATGAATCTATGAATCTATGAATCTATGAATCTATGAATCTATGAATCTATGAATCTATGAATCTATGAATCTATGAATCTATGAATCTATGAATCTATGAATCTATGAATCTATGAATCTATGAATCTATGAATCTATGAATCTATGAATCTATGAATCTATGAATCTATGAATCTATGAATCTATGAATCTATGAATCTATGAATCTATGAATCTATGAATCTATGAATCTATGAATCTATGAATCTATGAATCTATGAATCTATGAATCTATGAATCTATGAATCTATGAATCTATGAATCTATGAATCTATGAATCTATGAATCTATGAATCTATGAATCTATGAATCTATGAATCTATGAATCTATGAATCTATGAATCTATGAATCTATGAATCTATGAATCTATGAATCTATGAATCTATGAATCTATGAATCTATGAATCTATGAATCTATGAATCTATGAATCTATGAATCTATGAATCTATGAATCTATGAGTCTATGAATCTATGAATCTATGAATCTATGAATCTATGAATCTATGAATCCTCGAGGAGCTGAGGATCTATGACCATAGATTTTCATAGAACCAAAATCGCAAAAATATACGACTAGCAAGCATTTTGAGTTCTATGGATCTACGACCATAGAAACAGAAAAATATAAAACTTAGAATTTTGTGGATCTATGTATCTTTAAGCATAGAACTGCTAACATCTATAGTTCTATGGCCATAGAATTTAATAAAGTTATTTCATAGAATTGGATAGTTTTGGAATCTATGGGCATAGAATCTCAAAAAATTCGATTCGTAGAATTCAACACAGACTCCAATTTGATCCTTATGAATACGTTAGTTGACTCTATGAATAGTTTCTATAATTTAAAATTTCAATAAAACTTACACCATCAATTCTGCTCAACTCCTGTTCATGCATTTTCTTTCGTCTCAACGCCGATAACGCCATTTTCTTATTCGTTTTGCTATATTTTTTCGCGGCTTCTGTTTCCTGAAGTATTCTAGCCTCGAAATACTCTTGCTTCTTGATTAATAGGTCCTCAGCGTCCTGAAATCAAAAATTATTTAAATTTTGGAAATACCGTATTTCCTCGAATAGAGCGACACTGCAAACGCTGCCGTATAATGCTCATATCTCGAAATCTAGAAGAGCTATCAAAAAGTGGTCAACTGAAATTTTGTAGATCAAAACATCAGCTACAAGTTTGCTGTTGACAACTTTTTGATAAGTGTACTAGATTCTGAGATATGATCATTCTCCGACAGAGTTTGCGCTCTATTTAAGAAAAAACGGTAAATAAAATAATAAAATACCTTCAACTCATTAATAGCTTCCTCCGCAGTCGGTGCTTTCCTCTTCCGGCTCTTTTCCTTAATCTTCTCCTTCAACTTATGCGCTTCCTCGTGAATTTTATCGAAAAACGACGACATTTTCCTGGCTTTCGGTTTTTCTTGCACCAAGCTGCTAGTAGAAATATTTTTCGATTTACCGGAGAAAAAAAGCGGCATAGTACGATGGTAATAAATTGGACGAATGAATTATTTTATCGATGTTAGACAATAATATGGAAATAATTTGTTTTGATGGAACAACAAAAGTTGTTTTGTTGGTAATTTCCGGTATAGACAACAGTTTATTTGTTTATTTCGAAATGTGTTGAAAACCAAAAAAACAATAATTTTTGATAACAAAAATGATGAAAATAGCATTTTTTTCATATCAAACAAAAGTGTTTTCTGCCAATGAAACGAAAAAAAACGGAGAAAAGGAGAGAAATCCCTTCTCGGCGCCCGTCTCTCACTCGCAAATAACGACGGAATAAATAGTGTTGAATCGAGTGGAGGGTGCCTTGTTTTGACCTTAGTCTTTGTTAAGTATTTTCGTGAGGCCATTTTATTTACAATAGTGAGAAGAATTATGGCAAATTGTTGTATTTACAGGCAATAATAGAATTAAAAGCAAGTTAATTGAACATTGGAAATATATATTTTAAACTAAAACTATAACACTGTGGTTAATCACTTTGCAAAAATGATTTGACAGAATAGGGGGTCGAACCAGGAACTAGCTCGAGTCAACGTTTCATAACTTGCAAGATCAGACGTGTTAAAATGTTGTCGCGACACCACTGCAAAAGGTGCTTAAACGCACGTATTCGTCATGCAGACATCTCGCGGGTTGCAAAAAAACTGATGGGCGCGCCGCTAGTTGCTAACCCATCTGATCTTGCAAGTTATGCTACCTAGACCCGAGCTAGCGTCTGGTTCGACTCCCGCCTGAGGTCAATAGTTTTTTGCCTACTGTTTCCAGCATTTTCTTGCTTTCTGGGTTCATTTTGAAAGCCATCCAGCTTTTTGGAATGCCAACTATTTTAAAAAGATATTTTTCGAAATTATTTTATGTGCTGATAAGATAATTAAGTGACAAAATGCACGTTTGCTTCTACTTTCAGCCTTCAAAACACATTCAACATCAAGTATTTTCCTGAGGCCTTTTTATTGACAATAGTGTGAAAAGAATTATGGCAAATTGTTGTATTTACAGGCAATAATAAATAAAAGCAAGTTAATTGAGCATTGTATGATCCTCGAAGATGTTTCGACGTTGTGCCTCCACTTTTTTCATCCAGCGGTTTTGTTCGGCTTCGACGCGACCGAGGACATCTGCAAATTTATGGGAGTTTTAATGTTTACCGATTTTATCTGTTTTGCATAGTAGAAAAGTAATTATTCGATCGAATACCTTCTTTTCACATGGATGAACACTAAATCTGACTTATCTAACAAGGAAAGTATGTAAATCTAGTTGAATTCTATACAAAATTTGTACTAAAACTATAATACTATGGTCAGAACTTTCAAAAATGACAATTTTCACTTTGCAAAAATGATTTGACAGAATAGGGGGTCGAACCAGGAACTAGCTCGAGTCAAAGTTTCAGAACCTGCAAGATCAGACGTGTTAAAATGTTGTTGCGACACCACAGCAAAAGGGGCTTAAACGCACGTATTCGTCATGCAGACATCTCGCGAGTTGCAAAAAAACTGATGGGTGCCGCCGCTAGTTGCTAACCCATCTGATCTTGCAAGTTATGCTACCTAGCGCCGAGCTAGCGTCTGGTTCGACTCCTGCCTGAGGTCATTCGTTTTTTGCCAACTGTTTCCAGCATTTTCTTGCTTTCTGGGTACATTTTGAAAGCCATCCAGCTTTTTGGAATGCCAAGTATTTCAAACAGTTATTTTTTGACCAGGTTTTATGGCCTGATAAGGAAAATGCAGTCTTGCACGTTTAAAAAACAGTGTTCAAGTGATAATTTAGTGGCAAAATGCACGTTTGCTTCTATTTTCAGTCTTCAAAATACAGTCAACTTTAAAAATCAAGTAGCAATCAGGTGATACATATTTTTGATGAGTGTTGAATCGAGTGGAGGGTGCCTTGTTTTGACCTTAGTCTTTGTTAAGTATTTTCGTGAGGCCTTTTTATTGACAATAGTGTGAAAAGAATTATGGCAAATTGTTGTATTTACAGGCAATAATAAATAAAAGCAAGTTAATTGAGCATTGTATGATCCTCGAAGATGTTTCGACGTTGTGCCTCCACTTTTTTCATCCAGCGGTTTTGTTCGGCTTCGACGCGACCGAGGACATCTGCAAATTTATGGGGTTTTAATGTTTATCGATTTTATCTGTTTTGCATAGTAGAAAAGTGATTATTCGAAAGATTTGCTTCTTTCCACATGAATGAACACTATTTCGAGATTTTCATCTTGATTGTGATAAATTCAGATAAATTTGGGGTTGGAAAAAACGCTGGAAAAAAATTTCTGAAGAATTGCAACATAGCTCGACAAACGACGACCGCAAAGTTTCAAAAAACAGGGCAAAAAAGGCGGTGTTGGTATCTTTATGCACGGTACTGCATGTAAAAGTAGAATAATTTCTTACAAAAGAAATCTTTTTCCCAGAAAGCTATCAAAAAATGGCAGAAAATCCGTTTTCCGCTTTTTACAAGGGTGGTACAAGTGGTGATTATTGAGGAAATTTTTAAAAATGTGTCAGATTTTTGTGTGAGTCAGCCTCGATTGTGTGAGACAAAATTTTTGCTATGGAGGAAGTTTCATGGCATTTATCGACCAAAATAATACATATTATGATCAAAAGCGGTTCAAAAACGTTACTTTGACACTTTGATACATTTCAAGGTCTATTTTTGAGCATATTTTACTACATAACTTCCTTCCAAACTCTTACTAATAGCTAAAAATTTGTGCTCGGACGTTTCAAACCGACACGAACCTTTGACACAATTTCTAGAAAATTCTTGAGGAATCACTTTCTATATAAAGAAACTATGACAATTTTCGACCTTACTCAAAATTTTTCGGTATGAAAATACAAATTTAAGTGAAAATTTTGCCGAATTTTCTTTTCAGATCCATCAAAATTTTTGCAGGTGGCTTTAAAATCTTCATTTTGAAAGCCAGACAGCTTTATGGAATGGCAACTATTTCAAAAAGTTATTTTTTGACAAATTTTTATGGTCTGATAAGGAAATTGCCGCTTTGAACGTTTAAAAAACAGTGTTCAGTTGAAAATTTACTGTCAAAATGTACGTTCGCTTCTATTTTCAGTCTTCAAAACAAATTCAAATTTAAAAAATTTAATATATATGTCAGGTGATACATATTTTTGATGATAAGCCTATATTCAAACTTTTTGATAAATATTACTCTGTCTGAAACATACGAGAGCGCAATTTCAGAGATTACTGGAAGGTTATGGAAAGAAATATAGTGAAAAGTAGGGCCAAAAACGTTTTAGCGTTTTTGGACCAATTTTTGACTATATACAGACCCAGAACTGTAATCGAACTCTCCCGTGATGGCTGAGAATATCTTCTCGAACATTTCCAAACCAAACGAACTTTTGACACAAATTTTAGAAAATTTCTGAGGAATCACTTTCTATATAAAGAAATTATGACGATTTTCGATCTAACTCAAAATTTTTCGGTGTACAAATCTAGTTTTATTGAAAATTTAACCGGATTTTCATTCGGATAAGTTAAAGTTTTTGCAGATTTTCTAAAAATCTTCATTTTGAGAGCCAGACAGCTTTATGGAATGCCAAGCATTTCAAAAAGTTATTTTTTGACCAAGTGTTATGGCCTGATAAGGAAATTGCAGTGTTCAGTTGAAAATTAAGTGACAAAATGCACGTTTGCTTCTATTTTCAGCTTTAAAAACAAATTTGGCTTTAAAAATTAAATAGATTTGTCAGGTGATACATATTTTTGATGATAAGCCTATTTTTAAGATAAATATGACTCACTATTTCTAGCTCTCGTTGTATTTCCCGGATCCGTCGAGCTTCCTTGTGAATCCTCATCCGGCGAGTTTGCCGCAAAAATGTTTTCCTCCATTTCATCATTATGTTGTTGATAACTGATTGATAGTCGTTTTTTGCGAAGCATTGGATCCAAACACATCAAGAATAGCATGTAGCCGGTTAATACGGCGATGACACATATTACGAATATGACGACGACCTGGAAAAATCGATTTTGAAAAGGGAAACATGAAAAAAAGCTTACTTTCAAGAGAACTGTATTTCTGGATTCGTACCGGCAATCACAATTCGCCAAGAATGCGTCCATTTTTGAGTCGTCGATCACATGCAACACTTCGTTTTCGACTATTTTCTTTGGCTTGCTGAAAAAACTTATTTATAGATTTTATAGATTCATAGATTCGTAGATTCATAGATTCATAGATGTATAGATGTATAGATTCATAGATTCATAGATTCATAGATGTATAGATTTATAAATTCATAAATTCATAGATTCATTAATTAATAGATTAATAGATTCATAGATTCATAGATTCATAGATTCATAGATTCATAGATGTATAGATGTATAGATTCATAGATTCATAGATTCATAGATGTATAGATTTATAAATTCATAAATTCATAGATTCATAGATTCATAGATTCATAGATTCATGGATTCATAGATTCATAGATTCATAGATTCATAGATTCATAGATTCATAGATTCATAGATTCATAGATTCATAGATTCATAGATTAGATTCATAGATTCATAGATTCAGATTCATAGATTCATAGTTTCATAGTTTCATAGATTCATAGATTTATAGATTCATAGATTCATAGATTCAAAGATTTATAGATTCATAGATTCATGGATTCATAGATTCATAGATTCATAGCTTCCTGAAATATGGATCTATGAATCTATGAAGCTTTATGAATCAGAGAATTTTAGGATCTATGAATCTACAGCAAAACTGACTCTGTCCAGAGCTTATAGGAATCAACACATTCACACCTAGTCATACAGTATTGAAGGCGATATGGTGACTAAGTCTCCACGGAAACCACAATAACGTTGATGTCGGATGGTAAACCGCCATCTTCTAAGCTACAGAGCGGGGACGTCACGTATGAATGTGCTTAACATACGAGGCCGTGAACCCAAACACGGCATGGTCGAGACTCGAACTCGAACCCTTAACTGTACGTATCTGTCGCTTATTAGACGGGCGTTTATACCACTCGGCCATCCTGCACATGTGTGCGAACGGTCTTTTTGTGGGTGACAACAGCGAGTGGTGCGGGTGAGGAGGGCGAGTGGTTCCGCCCGCATAATTTTGTGAGATATTTTTTTTGCGTAAAATCGGATCTATGAATCTACGACTCATAGAATCAATGATTCATAGATTTATACGTTCAATATTTCGAAATAAACAAAAAGCTCACCAATTCATCGGCTCAATATTGGTTTTCGTGTAAAACCGTCGTCGATAGACTTCTGGCTTCTCTGTTGAATTATCAGGAACATCCAAAAACTTTGCTAGACTTGGGCATATACAACGACATCTGGAGTCTTCGAAATTCGCCTGAATTATATAGATTTCAGCTTATTCGCCGAAAATCGATTAAATATACCTCTTGCCCGGCCGAAACGAAATATAAAGCACTGACTATTAATATGATTGGTTTGAGCATTTTTCTGAAACTTGAAAATTCCAGAAAATCCGATTTTAAATCGATTTATGAAATAAAAACAAATAAAATGCGAGAAAAATGCGTTTGCGTCAACAAAACCACATTGACGCTTTTCGAGTGCTTGCGCGTTTCGCGTGTTTCGTCAAACGAAGTTGTTTCAAATTCTGCTTTGTTTTTACGCTTTTACACTAAAAAGTGATGTCAGCCTTCTTCAAAAAGTCTGCTTTGGCGGATAAAGCTGATAAATTATGGTCTGAAAGTAAGTTTTCTTGTTAGAAACCTTTAAAAATGGTTTTTCCTCAGGCAAAAACGATTTTTCGGCAAATCACACAACCAGCCATGTGACATTGGAAAAGAAAACACTGGGCGATGTTCATTCAAAATCATCACCACATAAAGCTGCTGAAAAGGTAAATTTGGTTTCTTGAATTTCGGATTAGCCTAAAATCAATAATTTGTAGGAGCAGGAAGAGCAGACGACAAGCTCGTCATTCGTTTTCGGCTCAAATATTGCCGATCGAATTGTGAAAGGCGAAGGCGGTGATGAGGCGAAAAATGGGAAAGATGAGAAACAATTGAGTGCAACGGAACTTTTTCAACAAGCTGCTCAACAGGAAGAGGTAAATTTTTAGCATCTGCGCCGTTTTTTACCGAGAAAATCGATTTTTAGAAGTCTGGCACATCCAATTTCCGTCAAGAAGCTGAAAAAGAGGCTGAACGAGTCAAAGAAGCGGAAAAGCAACATGCAAGCACTTCAGTCGTCGAAGTTACTACGGGAGAAGAGTCTGACACTATTGTTTTTCAGGTAATTTTTATCTCAAAGCTGAAAAATGAGTTAAAATGTTCAGGCATCCTGCAAAATTTGGGTGTTCGATAAGGAAAAGCAAGCATATACTGAGAAGGGAGTTTGCACACTTCGCATCAATAAACGCTTGGAAAATGGGCTCGTTCATCATCGAATTGGTGAGAAAATCTATATTTTTTTCGATAAACCGTTATTTTGCAGTTGGAAGAACCTCAGGAACACTTCGTGTCGTAATTAACACCAAAATCTTTGCCGATATGCTTTTGGAGAGACCAGATAAGCGGATTAGAGTGAGTTTTCCCTATTTTATCGGCTTAATAAACGAAAAATATGTTTAGATCTCGGCGATTAGTCCAGACACATCGGTGGTTCAAATTTTCTTGCTCAAAATGGGATTCTCGGTATGCTTTTCCTTATTTTTCGACTTTTTAATCAAAAAATGCTTGCAGAAAGCTGACACTGGCGCAGAAGCCGATCAATTCTACAGTTTGATGAGCGATTTGTTGAAATTGGAGAAAGGCGAGCAAAGCCGGAAGAGAAAGGCGGATTGTGACTTGAATGCGGATAGTGTGAAGATTCGCGATAATAACAGTGATGATGCTGATGATGGCGAGAAGGATAAGGTAGTTTTTGTAGTGATTTTGAAGGAAAATGGTGGATTTCAGGTTGATGAAGGATTTGTCATCGTTGAGCGTCCAGAAGAAGCAGCCGGACCTGCACCAGCACCAGAAGAAGCATCACCAGAAGTTCCTGAAGAATCACCAGCTGCACCAGAAGTTCCAGACCTTCCAGACTATGAAGAACAATAAATTTCCTATAACGATTTCTTTGTCAATTTGATCATCATCATCCCACCGTTTTCCCCACCTTTTTTATCATTTTTTTCTCGTCTTTTTATTTGTCCGGTAGTTTCTTGCTCCTTATTTGTGTCCTATTATATTCCTATATAAACTTGAAAGGTAAAAAATCAAGTTCAGTTTTATCGACACACTGCATGCAGCGACGACAAAATTGTTGGCCGAAGATAACAGTTTTAATGGTGTGATTCGGGGCATTCTTATCACTTCAGTCAGTCTTCTCACAAATTTTTGTCTCCCCCCTTTCTTTCTATATTACGTTTTTGTTTCTTTTGTTTTTTTTTTTGGCAACCTTATGATAAGAGTACGTAAGTACTCGATTCATTTCTAAAAAAAACTAGACTGAATATTTATAATAATCGATCGATTAGGGTGAAAATGCTGGCTCGACGAGGGATATTGAGCATTGGGAAGGCGTTGAAATTGAGGAATATTGGTGTGAGAGGATTGCAATATGATGCGTTTGTTGATCGACATATTGGACCGAGGAGGTTGGAACAACAGCAAATGTTGGATTTTATTGGGTATAAGGTTGGTTTCTATGGCTTTTTTGGGAGATTCTATGAAGTTCTATGGCATAGATCTTCATAGAACTTGTGAATTGAGACAGGCAGTAGCATAGAACTTCCATAGAACCGAAGTGTAAGACAAACTGGGAATCTATGACCATAGAATTTCATAGAACTAAAGATCTATGTATTTGTTTGTGAAAATATATAAAGTTCTATGCTAACCTAATACAAAGTTCAATGATTCTATGGCATAGAACTTCATAGAATCGAAACATTCAAGAAAATCTATGGTCATAGAACTTCATAGAACTATAGATCTATGTCAATTCTATGACGAATTCAAATGATTCTATGGCATAGATCTTCATAGAATTATCGTGTTTTTAAATTAAGAAAAGTAGTAAGCATAGAACCAGCATAGAAACCGAAAAATATAGGAAATATGAGAATCTATGGCCATAGAACTTCATAGAACCATAGAGCTATGTATTTTTTCGGAATTTCTATGACGTTCTATCTTAATCTATGACTAGATTCTATGATTCTATGAATTTCTATAGCATAGAACCTAAATTCAACAAAATGTAAGAATTTATGGTCATAGAACTATAGATCTATGGAGTTTTCAGAAAATTCTATGACACTTATAGGTGAATCTATGGAATTCTATGATAGGATCAACTGATTCTATGAGAACTTTCGTGGATTCTATGAAAAATCAGTAGATCACTATATACAATTCTATGAAATTCTATGGCTACTTTTTCTGGTTCTATGAAAAGTTCTATGAAAAACCAGTTGATTCTAGAGTGGTTCTATGAAAGCACTTATGGTTCTATGAAGTTCTATGCTACCAAATTTTGTTTCTATGAAACTTTCTAGGGGTTCTATGCATTTCTATGGTAGGAATAGCTGGACATTTGTAGTTCTATGGAAACTCATAGGAATTCTATGAAGTTCTATGAAAGACTTTTTTGATTCTATGAATCCATAGAACCATAGATCCAAACTTCCAGGACCTCGACGACCTAACCGGTACCAACGTGCCCAACATGATCAAACTCGAAACACCCCTCTCCCTCCCGCCACCACTCGACGAATACAAAATGCTCAAAGAGCTCGAAAAAATCGCGTCAGAAAACAAAATCTATCGCTCATATATAGGCATGGGCTATTACGATACCATCGTCCCCGCCGTCATTTCCCGCAACATCCTTCAAAACATCGGCTGGATCTCGCAATATACACCGTATCAAGCTGAAATCTCACAAGGACGACTCGAATCTCTACTCAACTTTCAAACAATGATCAGTGAAATCACTGGATTGCCCATGACCAACGCGTCACTACTCGATGAAGCGACAGCGTCGGCCGAAGCGGTCGCACTCGCCACTAGATACACCAAACGGAACAAGGTGGTTGTTGATACGTATTGCCATCCGCAAAACTTGGATGTGATCCGAACTCGATCCGAACCACTCGGTATTAAAATCGAAACATCGGATGCGATCGAGAATTTCGAATTCGATGAATCAGTCGCGGCGGTGGTGGTACAATATCCGAACACCGAGGGACGTATCCACTCGTTTGACGAGCTGATCGAGAAAGCGCACGCCAATAAATCGCTTGTTATCATGGTTTGTGATTTGTTATCATTGACGATTATTCGATCACCTGGGGATTTGGGAGCGGATATTGCGGTTGGATCGGCTCAACGATTTGGTGTGCCGATGGGGTATGGTGGACCGCATGCGGGATTTATGGCCGTGGCGAAGGGCGATGGGAAGAATATGTTGAGTCGGAATATGCCGGGAAGGATTATTGGTGTGACTAAGTGAGTTTTTTTTTGTTGTTGATTCGCTGTATATAGGTACCTAGATCCACTGATTGCGGAGCTAGAAAGTGAGCCAACTTTGAAAAGCTGTATCTCGGCTCAAAGTCAATATTTTTCAAAAATCTAAAAAGATTCATGAAGCTCAGTTTTTGATCCACAATTTTGTAGTGCACAACTTTTTTGGAAAAATTTTGGAAAATGCTGAAATTGTGATCTGAAAATTTTCATGATTTTTTTGAATCAAGTAGTCACTTTTCCGCTATCATATCTCAGCTCACAATTGATATTTTTCAAAACGCTTGAAAGATTTGGAAAGCTCAATTTTTCATCTACAATTTTGTAGTTGACAACTTTTCCTGAAAAATTTTGGAAAATGCTGAAATTTTTCTTTGAAAAAAATTGACTACTAATCATACTCTCAACTTTGAAGAGCTCTATCTCGGCTCAAAGTCTATATTTTTCAAAACTCTAAAAAGATTTGTAAAGTTCAATTTTATATCTACAACTTTGTAATTGACAACTTTTTTGGAAAAATTTTGGAAAATGCTGAAATTTTGATCTGACAATTTACTAATTTTTTTTCAAAAAATTGAATAGGTTTGAGCTATCCTAACTTGGCTCAAAATTAATATTTTTCAAAACGTTAAAAAGATTTGGAAAGCTGAATTTGTGATCTACAATTTTGTAGTTGGCAACTTTTTTGGAAAATCCTGAAATTTCAGTCTGAAACATGATCTACTTTGAAGCGTTATATCTCACTTGAAAATCAATATTTTTTGAACCTACAAAATGGATCTGATAGGCAAATTTCTCAGCTTCAAATTCTATATTTACTCATTAAAATATGCCTACCAGAAATAACAGTAAAACCCATTTTTTCAGAGATGCCAATGGCAATCGCGCTCTTCGTCTCGCTCTCCAAACCCGCGAGCAACACATTCGCCGTGACAAGGCGACAAGTAACATTTGCACCGCTCAAGCACTTTTGGCAAATATGGCCGCAATGTATGCAGTATATCATGGACCAAAAAGATTGACTGAAATTGCTCGAGGAGTTCACAAATCGACTGCATATCTAGCCAATCGTATGTTGATTCGATCTAACCACGAAAATTTAAGTAATTGTAGACATTCGAAACGCTGGACATGAAATCTTGCACAATGAATACTTTGACAGTTTGAAAGTCAGACTGAAGAATCCAGAAGCATTGGAAGAGGTGAAACAACGAGCGGAGGAGATGAAAATGAACTTTAGGTATATTCATGGATTCATAGATTCGTAGATCCATAGATTCATAGATCCTTGGATGTTATGATCCATAGATTCATAGATTCATAGATTCATAGATTCATAGATTCATGGATACTCCAGTTCTATGATTCATAGGTTCATATATCCTCGAGTTCTATGATTCATAGATCCTTGGATGCTATGATCTATAGATTCATAGATTCATAGATTCATAGATTCATAGATTCATAGATTCATAGATTCATAGATTCATAGATTCATAGATTCATAGATTCATAGATTCATAGATTCATAGATTCATAGATTCATAGATTCATAGATTCATAGATTCATAGATTCATAGATTCATAGATTCATAGATTCATAGATTCATAGATTCATAGATTCACAGATTCATAGATTCATAGATTCATAGATTCATAGATTCATAGATTCATAGATTCATAGATTCATAGATTCATAGATTCATAGATTCATAGATTCATAGATTCATAGTTTCATAGATTCATAGATTCATAGATTCATAGATTCATAGATTCATAGATTCATAGATTCAAAAATTCATAGATTCATATATCCTTGAGTTCATATATTCACAGATTCATAGATTCATAGATTCATAGATTCATAGATTCATAGATTCATAGATTCATAGATTCATAGATTCATAGATTCATAGATTCATAGATTCATAGATTCATAGATTCATAGATTCATAGATTCATAGATTCATAGATTCATAGTTTCATAGATTCATAGATTCATAGATTCATAGATTCATAGATTCATAGATTCAAAAATTCATAGATTCATATATCCTTGAGTTCATATATTCACAGATTCATAGATTCATAGATTCATAGATTCATAGATTCATAGATTCATAGATTCATAGATGCATAGGTTCATAGATTCATAGATTCATAGATTCATAGATTCATAGATTCATAGATGCATAGGTTCATAGATTCATAGATTCATAGATTCATAGATTCATAGATTCATAGACCCTCGAGTTCTATGATCCATAGATTCATAGACCCTCGAGTTCTATGATTCATAGAAGCTCTAGTTCTATGATTCATAGATCTTGCTTGTAGAACTTTTAGAAGTATTTTGATACATCATAGATCCCTGTATGAAGGCCCCATAGAACCTTACATAGATTCTGTCTTGTATCCATAGAACCACTCATAGAATCTCCTTAGAACCCATAAGGCTTTCATAAATTTTCCCTAAAATCCATAGGACCTTCATAGGACCACCCCAGAGTCCATAGAATTTTTCATAGAACCTCGCTAGTGTCCATAGAACATAGAATCTCAAGATTCATAGATTCCAAATTTCAGATACTACGAGAATGGTGATGTTGGAGTGGCACTAGATGAGACAGTC
Organism: Caenorhabditis uteleia; assembly: GCA_963573275.1. Taxonomy (NCBI): domain Eukaryota; kingdom Metazoa; phylum Nematoda; class Chromadorea; order Rhabditida; family Rhabditidae; genus Caenorhabditis; species Caenorhabditis uteleia. The sequence continues at coordinate 1,805,265 of OY752134.1, forward strand.
AAATCGGAAGACTTGATGGATATGATGTATGTGTTCACTGGAAATATGGAGAAGGATGTGACGAAGCTTCGCGAGGAAAGATGGGAAGTCGCATGTCCATTGATCGGAAACTCACCACATGGTCGATCGTCGTTGTTCCTTCAACATCCAGTTTTCAACACTCATCATAGTGAACAACAATTGGTCCGATATATGAAAAGATTGGAGAATAAGGATGTATCACTGGTCCACTCGATGATTCCATTGGGATCGTGTACCATGAAATTGAATGCTAGTGCTGAACTTATTGTGAGTTTTTTTATCTGAAATTGTGGCTGAAATATGTAAAAGTATCGAAAAATTTGGATTTTGTCGAGCTGCACCATGTAGAAAGCTATGACGTTTTGAAAGCTCAATTTCAGCTTTTATCTCAAATTTCCGTGAAAAGTTACCAACTACAAAGTTGAAGTTTTAAAAAAGTGCTTTCTAAATCTTTTTGGGACGTAGCAAAATCTCAATTTTGAGCAAAGTTACAATTGCTCAAAGTTGATAACTTTTTTTCCAAAATTCGAAAATTTTCAGATCCAGTTTTCTGAATTTTCCGAAAATTTTCAAAAAAAGTTGTCAACTACAAAATTAAAGTATATAAATCAAACTTTCTATAATATTTTAGAGCTTTGCAAAATCTCAATTTTGAGCAAAGTTACAGCTGTTGAAAGTTGAGCCAATTTTTCCAAAAAAAATTTTTTTTCAACATTTTCAACCACGAATTTCAGCTTTTCCTCAAAATTTTTGTTGAAAATTGTCAACGGCAAAATTGAAGTATATAAATCAAGCTTTCTGATTCAGCTCAGAACTTTGAAAAATCTTGATTCTGAGCAAAGTTACAGCTGCTCAAAGTTGAGCAATTTTTTTCAGAAATCTAAAATTTCCAGACTAGAATTTCAGCATTTTCCAAAATTTTTCGAAAAAAGTTGTCAACTACAAAATTGTAGATCAACACATGAGCTTTCAAAATCTTTTTAGACTTTTGAAAAATCTTCACTCTGAGCCGAGATACAGTAATTCAAACATACTCAATTTTTTCAGCCCATCACCTGGCCCTCCCTCTCCTCCATCCATCCATTCGCGCCAATCCAGCAAGCACAAGGCTATTCCCGCATTTTTAATGATTTGGAGAAATGGTTGTGTGAAATCACTGGATATGACAATTTCAGTCTTCAACCGAACTCGGGTGCAAATGGTGAATATGCTGGATTATTGGCGATTAGGAACTATTTGTTGCACAAGGGACAGGGACAGAGAAATGTGAGGATATCGAAATATTTAGATCTATGAATCTATGAATCTATGAATCTATGAATCTATGAATCTATGAATCTATGAATCTATGAATCTATGAATCTATGAATCTATGAATCTATAAATCTATAAATCTATGAATCTATGAATCTATGAATCTATGAATCTATGAATCTATGAATCTATGAATCTATGAATCTATGAATCTATGAATCTATGAATCTATGAATCTATGAATCTATGAATCTATGAAATTTTAGATTTGCTTGATTCCAACAAGTGCACATGGAACTAACCCGGCATCGGCACAGATGGCAAATATGAAAGTGGTGGTGGTGGACTCGGATCAACATGGAAATATCAATTATAAGGATTTGGCGGCTAAGGTTGGTCATAACTTGGATAAATTTTGATCTATAAGTTTGTACTCAAGCAGTTTTACTGTGGATTCCATTGAAGTGCTGAAATTTTGACTTGAAACAAAACATTTTTTTTTCAAAACTGCTTCACTTTGAGCTATCATAACTTGGCTCAAAATTGAGATTTTTTGAATTTCGGAAGTGTTTTGAAAAGCCTAAACAGTCATCTATATTTTCATAGTGGATCACTGATGCTGAAAATTCCAGAAAAATGGCGAAATTTCAGTTTGAAAAAAACGTTTTTTTTTGAAAGAAAGTTGCTCAACTTTGAGCTATCATGACTTGGCTCAAAATCAATATTTTTTCAAAGTTTATAATTTCTTGAAAAGCTCTGATTATAGTCTACAAATTTGTAATGGATCACTTTAACTGAAAATTTCTGTAAAATGCTGAAATTTCAGCTTGAAAAAAAAAGTTTTTTTTGAGAATCGCTCAACTTTGAACTATCACAACTAAGCTCAAAATTGAGATTTTTTAATTCTCAAAAAAGTTTTGAAAAGCTCAAATCTTGATCTGAAACTTTGTAGTTGATCACGTTTTATGAAAACGTCAACGAAATACCGAAAATCCAGCTAAAAACTCTAACCTTTCAGGCTGAAAAATACTCAAACGAACTCGCCGCCATCATGGTGACATATCCATCCACCCATGGTGTATTCGAATCATCGATTCGTGACGTTTGCGACAAGGTCCACGAGCACGGTGGTCAAGTTTATCTCGACGGCGCCAATATGAACGCCCAAGTCGGCTTGTGCCGCCCTGGTGACTACGGTAGCGACGTCTCACATTTGAATCTACACAAGACGTTCTGTATCCCACATGGTGGTGGTGGACCGGGTGTCGGACCAATTGGCGTGTGAGTCATAGATTCATAGATTCATAGATTCACTAGATTCAAAGATTCATAGATTCATAGATTCATAGATTCACTAGATTCACTAGATTCATAGATTCATAGATTCACTAGATTCATAGATTCATAGATTCATAGATTCATAGATTCATAGATTCATAGATTCATAGATTCATAGATTCATAGATTCATAGATTCATAGATTCATAGATTCATAGATTCATAGATTCATAGATTCATAGATTCATAGATTCATAGATTCATAGATTCATAGATTCATAGATTCATAGATTCATAGATTCATAGATTCATAGATTCATAGATTCATAGATTCATAGATTCATAGATTCATAGATTCATAGATTCATAGATTCATAGATTCATAGATTCATAGATTCATAGATTCATAGATTCATAGATTCATAGATTCATAGATTCATAGATTTATAGATTCATAGATTCATAGATTCATAGATTCATAGATTCATAGATTCATAGATTCATAGATTCATAGATTCATAGATTCATAGATTCATAGATTCATAGATTCATAGATTCATAGATTCATAGATTCATAGATTCATAGATTCATAGATTCATAGATTCATAGATTCATAGATTCATAGATTCATAGATTCATAGATTCATAGATTCATAGATTCATAGATTCATAGATTCATAGATTCATAGATTCATAGATTCATAGATTCATAGATTCATAGATTCATAGATTCATAGATTCATAGATTCATAGATTCATAGAATCATAGAATCATAGATTCATAGATTCATAGATTCATAGATTCATAGATTCATAGATTAATAGATTCATAGATTCATAGATTCATAGATTCATAGATTCATAGATTCATAGATTCATAGATTCATAGATTCATAGATTCATAGAATCATAGAATCATAGATTCATAGATTCATAGATTCATAGATTCATAGATTCATAGATTAATAGATTCATAGATTCATAGATATATAGATTCATAGATTCATAGATTCATAGATTCATAGATTCATAGATTCATAGATTCATAGATTCATAGATCCTCGAGTTCTATGATTCATAGATTCATATATCCTTCCTCGAGATCCATGATTCATAGATTCATAGATTCATAGATTCATAGATTCATAGATTCATAGATTCATAGATTCATAGATTCATAGATTCATAGATTCATAGATTCATAGATTCATAGATTCATAGATTCATAGATTCATAGATTCATAGAATCATAGATTCATAGATTCATAGATTCATAGATTCATAGATTCATAGATTAATAGATTCATAGATTCATAGATTCATAGATATATAGATTCATAGATTCATAGATTCATAGATTCATAGATTCATAGATTCATAGATTCATAGATTCATAGATTCATAGATTCATAGATTCATAGATTCATAGATTCATAGATTCATAGATTCATAGATTCACTAGATTCATAGATTCACTATATTCATAGATTCATAGATTCATAGAATCATAGATTCATAGATTCATAGATTCATAGATTCATAGATTCATAGATTAATAGATTCATAGATTCATAGATTCATAGATATATAGATTCATAGATTCATAGATTCATAGATTCATAGATTCATAGATTCATAGATTCATAGATTCATAGATTCATAGATTCATAGATTCATAGATTCATAGATTCATAGATTCATAGATTCATAGATTCACTAGATTCATAGATTCACTATATTCATAGATTCATAGGTTCCTATATTCACCGCCCATAGAATCAGTCATTTCAGCAAATCCCATCTCGCCCCATTCCTCCCTGGCCACTCGGTCATCCCAGTTCAAGGCCGCAAGTTAGGCTCCGTCGCGTCGGCTCCGTACGGCTCGGCGAGCATCCTCGCCATCACATGGGCCTACATTCGAATGATGGGTGGTGCCGGATTGAAGGAAGCGTCACAAGTGGCTATATTGAACGCCAACTATATGGCGAAACGGTTGGAGAATGAGTATCGAATCGTATATAAGGATGAGCAAGGTCTAGTTGCTCACGAGTTTATCATGGATTGTAAACCATTCAAAAAGTTTGGCATCGAAGTTGTTGATATCGCGAAACGATTGATGGATTATGGTTTCCATTCGCCAACCATGTCATGGCCAGTCCATGATTGTTTGATGATCGAGCCGACCGAATCCGAGGATAAAGCTGAAATGGATCGATTGGTTGAGGCGTTGTTGTCGATCCGCGAGGAGATTCGGAAGGTTGAGACTGGCGAATTTGATAAGCATTTGAATCCGTTGAAGGTAGGCAGTTTGTTGAGATGGTGACAATCTTGGTGTGACACCATTTTGCAGATGGCGCCACACACCTTGGAAAAAGTGACAGTCGACAATTGGAGTATGCCATATTCCCGCGAAGTGGCCGCATTCCCAAAACCATGGTGCATTCACAAGTGTTGGCCGACCGTCGGACGTGTTGATGATCAATATGGTGATCGTAATCTTGTATGCACATGTCCACCAATTGAAAGTTATCAGTAAATTTTGTGATAAAGGATAAAAAATCGGGTATATAAAAAACAACAATTCTATTTTTTTGAGAGAAAAAAGCTATAACAAAGTACAACAAACAACAAGATAAGAAACAGAGACAAACAAAAACAAAAACAAAATGATACAATCAAATAAATGCAATTTTCCGGCGGGGGCACATTTAACAATTGGAGCTTGATGTTCTCGAGCTTCGATCCTCAACCTCATCGTCACCATCGTGATTTGTTGATTCGGAGATTCGTTTGTGACGGCGATGCTCCAAGAGCACACTTTGCTCAGTGTCACTTGTGTAGAAGTCCTCTTCCGAAGCGGTGCTGAACGTGTCGCAGCTCTTCTTCTCGCGAACCATTGATAGCGTTTTTCGTTGAGCGCTGCTGCTTGTTGGAGCCAGCTCTTCGCGTGCAGCTTGAAGAGTTTCGATCATTTTTTTGCCCGATGAAAATCTAAAGCTTGAGATTTCTAATTTTCCACCAAACCAAAAAAATACCTCGATAATCTAGTCTTCTCAGTCGTAACCCTCGTCTGAAGCACTCTAAACCATTCTTGAAACGTATCCAAATGATCATAACACCCTTCTTGTGTTGGCCGCTTCTTGGCAACCGCCTCACAACAAATTGTCAGCATACATTGGACAACATAGTTACCGTATTGATGGAACATCATGATGTCGAGCGCATCTTTTCCAGTCACTCTGAAAGCACAACCTTGAATTTTCGAGAAAAACTGGAAAAACTCACGGATGGGGGACGTAACCCTCGAAAATCTCGTACATCATCTCACCAAGGAGCCCGAGTGGAGCATGAAGGAATGCTTTTTCGACGACATGCGATGCAAACTTTTCTTGGGAGAGGGAAAGTAGGTTTCTCCTGGAAAAATATATAATTTTTTGCAATTTTCAAGACACTTACATCAAGCACTTCTCAATAATGGTCTCCCGATAAACTGCCATATTCTCACATGATAAAATATGTTGTATGATATAATTGGCATACTCATTTGTCGCCAAATCCGCGCATCTCGACACAATCGCGTTCATCAAACGTTGCAACGCTCGTTCTCGATGATTTCTCGCCGCCAACGTCAGATCCGTATTGATCGAGTCGTTTGTCAGTTTTTCGATGATCGTTTGAACCACACGACAACCATATTTATCCGAGCAAATTTGACGCATATGTGGTGCTTGCGCGATGAAATCGACGATGAATTCCCATTTATTGAGTGGGATTACGCCGACAACCTGGAAAATTTTAAGATTATTTTTGTAGTTTTCGCAAAAACCGTGGTTTTCAACTTATTTATTGCATTTTTGAGCCAAAAACCGTCATTTTAGCGATTTTCAGCACAAAAAAAACAAGAAAAAACGCACCTTTTGAATAACATGATTCGCATTTTGATCAATGCAAATGGAAATGAGGCGAGCATCACGGGGAAGGCGCTGAACAAGATAACACGCTTTTGGGATGTCCAAATACTGAAAATATTAGATTTTATATTTTTTTTTGGCTCAAATAGGTCATGAATAACGATTTTTCGGGTCAAAAAAGACGAAAAACGCGATATTTTCACTCAAAAAAGCTCACCTCCAACGCAAACTGCACAACTCGACACGCCGATTTATCCAAGCACAATTCCGTCAATCTCGACGCAATAATCTCCTTGATTTTCTCCTGTCTCGACTCAAAATTCGGATCCTTCCAATTCGCCGACAATTCGATGACTTGTTGGACGAAAAAGTTGCCAAACATGTTGGTGCTCAGCTTCTGAAATCCTTTTTTCTCAATTTTTCGCATTTTTCATCAAAAATTACCATAAAAGTGTCTTTTCTCTCCAACAATTGATCGAATATCATGGATTTTTCCATTCCATGCAGCTCTTTTTTCAAAGAATCTTGTAAAAATCTGAAATTCAGCAAAATTATGAGGATTTTTAAGGAAAACTCACTGGCAACCAGCTTTATCCATCGCAAACTTCATCAAATCACCACTATCGAGCACTTTTTTCAATGTAACATTCTTTTTTAGCACAGCGTGCGCATCAATCGCCCAATTTGGCAGAATTGGTGACGATGTGATCTTTGAAGTGTCGAGTTTCGACGACATTGATGATGTAGAGCGGAAAATTCGAATTTTCTAAGATTTTCAGCAAATTTTAAGGCTTACCGAGTCACCAGATTGGTTTTCGCCATCAATTCCATTCGCCGTTGTGGTCTTTCGATAGCCGCCGAGCTGTAGGGCCGTATTTGCGTGTTTTTGCTGGAAACTTCGCTGTTACTCGTGTCGGACGGCAAAAACGATGATGTTCTGCTACGAGGAACTGGCGCGAACATTCGTGGCTGCTAAAAATATATAATTTTAACTTTAAAAAGCAGAAGGAACTCACATAATTCTGAAAATTGGAAATATCCGCCATTGGTGCGTACCCATGGTGTTGTTGAGGTGGATAGAACTGTTGTTGAGGTTGTCGATAGAAATTCGAATATTGTTGTTGAGAATTCATGTCGTTTAGGTTCATCATCGAGAAGAATTGGCCTAAAAACACCATTTTTGCAATGAAAAACATTTTTCGCTTACCAAATTGATTATAATCGTGATTTATTGGCATTTGCATGAAATTTTGGTTGAAATGATGAGCTTGAGCCGACAACGATCGATTATCCATCAATGGTACACCAGTTTTACGAGGATTCTGCAAGAAAAACCTGTTTTTTGCGAAAAAATAGGGAAAATACCTTTCTATACCGACTGGTAGACTTGTACCTCGCTTGCTCCATTTGTGTTAGTCGTGCAGTTAACTAGAATATTTTTTTGATCTACAAACCACCAAAAAAAGCGCGAAAACTCACCGATTTGGGTTAAAAAACAAGTGAAAATGCGGGAAAAATTCGAGTTTGCCGCCAAAATGCACAGCGTACGCAAACACCATGACGCCTGCTGTCTACCGTACACCATCGAAAAAATAGTAAAATTAACGGGTGGCCGGCAATAAAACTTGGGAAATTATCAAAATTTTACAATACAAACATCAGAAAGAGCAATATATGTCATTAAACAACGACACATACGTCATTTAACGACCTTTCAGACCCGAAAAAAACAATAAACTAACGAAATATGTGAGGGAGGAGCCGAAAGTTGACTCAGTTGAAAAACGTGCTACTGATAAAGTGGTCATCACTAAATATTTACATGCTACTTCTATGTATTTTGCACTTTTTCTGACATTTTTTAAATTGGCGGCTGGTTTAGACACCACGATGGGTGGGCTGGTGAAACCGACGGTTAATGGAAATGAGGGTGTTTTGTTCAATTGCACCAAAGAGCAGGATACGGTAGGTCATAGAATCATAGAATTGTAAAAACATAGAATCATAGATCCATAGAATCGTGCAATATACGTATTATCGAAATTCTATGGCATAGAACTTGCGAAACCCCAGCTTTTGAAGTTCTATGCTGTTCCTCACGCACAGAATTCCATCTTTTCCAGGCTACTTTGAAGTTCTATGATTCTATGGTGTCATAGAACCATAGAACCACAATAATGTAGTTCTATGCTATTGAGCATCATAGAATCCTCGATTATAGAAAGTTCTATGCATAGAACTTCATAGAACTTGTCAAATAGCAAATTTCCAAGTTCTATGATATTTGTCAAGATGGGAATTGTATCTATAGCAGGATTCTATGAAGTTCTATGATTCTACAGTGTCATAGAATCATGGATCTTCGTTTTATAGGAATTTCTATGGAAATTTTGCGGGTTCTATGAAATTCTATGGCATAGAACTTTAAACTTCGAGGGATCTATGAAATTCAATGGCATAGAACTGTAAACTGGGCGGGTTCTATGAAGGCCTATAGCATAGAACTAGAAACTGCGGGTTCTATGAAATTATATGGCATAGAACTGGAAACTTTACTGGTTCTATGAAATTCAATGGCATAGAACTGTAAACTGGGCGGGTTCTATGAAGTTCTATGCCACAGAACTACAAACTTCGCGGGTTCTAGGAAATTCTATAGCATAGAACTGTAAACTGTGCGGGTTCTATGAAATTCTATGGCATAGAATTGGCAATTTTGCGGTTTCTATGAAGATCTATGGCATAGAACTTGAAAATTTGCGGGTTCTATAAAATTCTATGGCGTAGAACTGGAAACTCTGCGGATTCTATGAAATTCTATGGCATAGAATTGACAATTTTGCGGGTTCTATGAAATTCTATGGCATAGAACTGAATGTTTTGCTGGTTCTGTGAACTTCTATGACAAGGTTTCTTCAAGTTCTATGATTATGCAGTGCCATAGAACCATAGAACTTCACTTAATCAGAGTTCAATGTTCAACTTTCATAGTTCCGCAGAATCTATGAGGGGTTCTATGAAATTCTATGGCATAGAACTTCATATCATTCCAGGTGATGCAACAATGCTACCTCGATCTATTCTCTACCTACGGTATGACCTACACATCCTTACCAAAAAGCACAGAAGATCCGTTTCAAAAGATCCGTGTCGATTCGACGGACATGTGCACGTATGACTTGCATCATTTTTTTGGGTTTCGAAAAAAAAAAGAATCCGGTTACAGTAATTTCAACAAACTCCGCAATTGTCATGCCGATGTTATCACCGACTGCCTCAATTTTAACACTTTCTATTTCATTTTACAACAATCTGATATCGACGCCGCTTATTATGTGTCGCAGACAGCATTCTTGGAGTTTTATTGTGATTACGGGTATCAGTGTGAGTTGACTTTTATAGCTTGGCGGGATGTTTGAAATTCTATGAAATTGTATGCATAGAATTTCATAGAACTGTATGAATCTATGTATCTATGGTTGATATCATAATATTATGAGGAAGGAGATTATATCTATGGATCTATGGTTCATAGGTTCGTAGAAATTGCGGTTTCTATGGATGGTGATAGCATAGATACCTATTTTGGGTCAGTATGTCGCACCACAGGTATATATGAATCGAGTGAATCTATGAATCTATGAATCTATGAATCTATGAATCTATGAATCTATGAATCTATGAATCTATGAATCTATGAATCTATGAATCTATGAATCTATGAATCTATGAATCTATGAATCTATGAATCTATGAATCTATGAATCTATGAATCTATGAATCTATGAATCTATGAATCTATGAATCTATGAATCTATGAATCTATGAATCTATGAATCTATGAATCTATGAATCTATGAATCTATGAATCTATGAATCTATGAATCTATGAATCTATGAATCTATGAATCTATGAATCTATGAATCTATGAATCTATGAATCTATGAATCTATGAATCTATTAATCTATGAATCTATGAATCTATGAATCTATGAATCTATGAATCCATGAATCTATGAATCTATGAATCTATGAATCTATGAATCTATGAATCTATGAATCTATGAATCTATGAATCTATGAATCTATGAATCTATGAATCTATGAATCTATGAATCTATGAATCTATGAATCTATGAATCTTTGAATCTATGAATCTATGAATCTTTGAATCTATGATTCTATATACACTTTGTTTACTATGAAAAAGAAATTTCCAACCGAAAATGTGCTTGCAAAAAAATTCTTAGCCTATGAGGATTCGAACCCGTGACCTCCCGCTTGTCAAGCGCCTTGTACCACTAGGCCACGCGCGCACTACAAAGACTACAATCTCAGGTTTTTCGGAGACTACAAACTACAATCTCAGGTTTTTGTGGGCGCGGCCTAGTGGTACAACGCGCTGATTTGCGTGCGGAAGATCATTGGTTCGAATCCACGTGGCTCGAAAAATTTTTTGCTAGCATATCTTCAGATCAGAAAATTGATTTTCATAATTGTATCAGTTTTCGAAGAAGACGAAGACGAAGATGGTGAAAATTTTCAGTTGTGACCTACTACGAATGTATGCAACAAATCGACATGAACGATTTAGCTGACACAATCTACACAGAATGTTCAGTGCTAGAAGTTGGGAGTTGCGAGTGAGCATTGTACATATATACCGATCAAGGTTTCTCTTTTTCAGCTCCGTAGCTCGAACCACCCAATGCGAACGTGCAGTTGTTCGCAAATCCTGCGGCAAATCCGCCATCCAATCATACTGTCAATATGTAAAAATCCTGACTGAGATGAATGGCTGGAATCAATGTGAATATATGCCTTGTGTTAATTTTTCTTCTAAAGTCTCAATTTTTCTGATGATTATTGTTACATTGATCTCGATTTTGTTATGAAATAATTTTTGCTCTAAAAATGTACATAACGACACTCCACCTCTCTCTGTTTGTTGTTTAACAGTCTCAAACCGCTCTTATCACAAAATTTTTTTTCATAAAAATGAAATGCTCCGCTGGACAACAACTCATGAAATTCCACTGGATCCATTGTTTCGGGAAGATCGGACAACAAAACGAGTGAAAATTACCTCCTACGGTGTTGATTTGATGATCTTGGTCAGGATTTCCGAGAGAGGCGTTCTCAGAAAACTTTATATGTTCATTTTTCGAACAGGTACGTTCCTATTTCGTAATTCTGTAGAAAAACTAATAATACATCCAGATAAAAAAATGCTGGAGCCTGTTGATTGTACAATTCTGTCAGATATTATGTTCGAAAGACACATTCACTCAATTATTTGTAAAGATGATCAACTTTATATCTGGTTGAATGATCACACTGTGTTCAACAAACAATTGCTTTATAAATTGCATATGAGTCTTGAGCAAATCACGGAGTTGAGTGGATATTCATGGTATGGAGCAGCACCGATTGTTGGTGATTGTATGTATGTTATGGGTGAGCAATCGTTGTGTGTTATCAATTTGAGGACGAAGAGTTCTGAGCAGTTTAAAATGGTATGTTCTTGTTTTAAAAAAGTTAATGCAGATTTTGTAGGCAAGAGAGCATCCATCAGGAGAGCTGTTTGAAAGAGATGGGAAGTTTTATTTTTTGGACTACGATGTGCTGTATGATGGTACACGAACCGTGTCAGTTGTTGAAAATGGGACAATGCAAACTTTAAGCGTGGACAAACATATTTATGAAGAGGGTTGCAGACCAGTGCACTATTCGCAGATGATTAGTAAAGGTGATTGTGAGTTTTTATTGAAGGAAACTTTCTGAAAACTGTTTTCAGGGATCGATGGTAGTGTTATCAATATATTTCGACGTGATGGTACAACTTTCTTTTCTTCAAACACCTACGACTTCGATAATAATCAGTGGATAAGAGATGATGTGGAACAGCGTAACTTTAGCCCGAAATCTCATATTGAAGCAAAATACAAACTTAATCATACAATCTATCTGATATCGTTTGAAAATGAGGGAATCATCAAGTTACACCTGCTCGAGGAACAACCAAATCTATCAAATATATGTTTGCTGGCATTCATTGATACTGTGACGAAAGAGAATGTTGAGGAGAAAAGAAAGCTGCTTAGTATTCCTTTAAGGTGAATTTCAGCTCAAGGCTATTTCGATTTGTTCATTTCAGAGAACAGTTTGATAATTTGGCAGAGTGGAGAATTCCAGAACACGGGAACGCATCATAAAGAAAAGAAAAAACTAAAAATACCGTATTTCCTCGAATAGAGCGGCACTGCAAACGCTGCCGAAAAATGCTCATATCTGGGAATCTAGAAGAGTTATCAAAAAGTGGTCAACTGTAAGTTTGTAGATCATAACTACCTCTACAAGTTTGCTGTTGACAACTTTTTGATAAGTGTACTAGATTCTGAGATATGAACATTCTCCGACGGAGTTTGCAGTGCCGCTCGATTCGAGTAAATACGGTAATTGTTTTTCTTCGAATCTCGCCTGCTTTAAACACAGTGTATATAGCAAAAATAATATTTTATAAGTTGTTGTTCAATGTCTACATAAAAAAAGCAAAAGAAATTATAGGTTGGAGAATTAATTGATGGATAGAAATAAAGCTCAGAAAAAATATTTTCTAAAGAAGCAGTATATGAAAGTTGTTGAGAAAATGGAAGAGATTTGATTACAAACAGTACAATATTTTTACAACTTTTTTGTTTCAATAAACTGAATGTCTTTGTTTTAGTATCTTATGGATTGAAGATGAGATGAAAGGCGTATACTCGTGCTGTATATTTTGGCTTCCGAATTGAGAATACAGGTAAGTTTGGTCATGAGAGCTCACACGATTCTCAATTATTTCTTCAGACCTCTCCTCTTTTGGTATTCGCCACTGGATCAAATTATCGAACTTTCTCCTGAAATCAAAGCTTTACAAAACAAAGACACAAATCTTCTTACCTATATATAGGGTTAACCTGCTTCCGCTTCTCTCTGACATTCTCACTTGTCACCGTATCAATAAAACTCAACAAAGATAGAGTTGTAAGCTTTGGAAGTTCCTCTAGCAGACTCAACGTCATGCTACTGTTTCTAATTGATATCACAAAAGTGGTATGACCGATTTTGTTCATCTCTTCAATAGTATCCAATTTACTGAATCTTCCTTGTTCAACATTATTCCGTATCCATCTGGCATTGTCGAAATCAAATGTATTTGATGAGAATGTATATTGCTCATCATATTGGAGAATATCCAGGACACTACCATCGAGCCCTGAAAACAACATAGAAACGATTTACTGAATCGCTCCTTACATTCACTTTCTCTGATCGATTTTGGTGTTCCATTAACCTTTTTTCCATATGTATACATATCTGAACGTACCGACTGCCATTTCCGATCCTCAAAAACCATCACCCTTCGCGCATCTTTGAACCGTTGCAACATGTACAATTTCCCATCCTTTTCCAGAAGAGAAGTTCTTACTCCACGTCTTTTCTCCTGAATGAGATATCATAGATTCATAGATTCATAGATTCATAGATTCATAGATTCATAGATTCATAGATTCATAGATTCATAGATTCATAGATTCATAGATTCATAGATTCATAGATTCATAGATTCATAGATTCATAGATTCATAGATTCATAGATTCATAGATTCATAAATTCATAGATTCATAGATTCATAGATTCATAGATTCATAGATTCATAGATTCATAGATTCATAGATTCATAGATTCATAGATTCATAGATTCATAGATTCATAGATTCATAGATTCATAGATTCATAGATTCATAGATTCATAGATTCATAGATTCATAGATTCATAGATTCATAGATTCATAGATTCATAGATTCATAGATTCATAGATTCATAGATTCATAGATTCATAGATTCATAGATTCATCTAAAAACTTACCACTTCAAATCTCTCAACATTCTTCGTCTTCAAATTAATGGAACACATGCTCTGGCTACCTTTTGCATATATACAATCACCAACAATCGCCGCTCTCCCCTTCCATTTGCAATTTTCCATCTCAACGACTTTTTCGAGCTCCATTGTTTTCAAATCGAGCTTGTACAGTATCAACATGTTGATGAACATACTATCATCATCGACCAAAAAGTAAAGTTGATCATCTTTACAAACGATTGATTTAACATGTGTATCTTGCGGAATAGTTGACAATATTGAGCAATCAACTTGCTCCAGCTTACTGCTTTCTAAAAATGTAAGTTTTTCAGCATATCTAGGATACACAAACCTGCTCGATATATAAACATGTTGTAGTGCTTCTTCGGCCCACGCGTTCTCAAAATTGATATTGAGCCGGCAACCAGAATCAATAAATCCTTTCCTAGCGGAGCAGTGAGCACAGACTTTTGATCCGCGTCTTTCCAAAAATATGGATCGATAGGGATTGGATGGGTTGTTGTCCACCGACGCATAGTTATAATATCCGTTGATATGAGCTAGGAGATAGACAAAATTTGGAGCCAAACTACGAATTATATTTCCATTTTATATCTCTTCAATTTGTATCCGCGCTAACAAAACCCATCGAGAGATACACATATATACGCAGACACGTTGCTAGGCGACATATAAGCCCTCGAGCTCCAAAATTTGCGCAAAGAAAGTTGAGCCGCAAAATGCACCGCTGGACGACCTCTCATCCCATTCCACTGAGTCCATCACAAACATTGCGATCAAAAGAACTGAAAGTCTGTTCAGTTGCGGCTGGAAAGGATGTATTGATATTTTTGAACGAAAGGGATGGCAACATTCAACTGTTTGTATTTCAAACAGGTATATTTAACTTTTGAGGTTTGGAAAACAGTTGAATTTTGAGATACTGGCAATGTCAAAGAGTTTGTATTCAAAGAGTTCGATAAAAAACTTTTGGAATCGGTGAATTTTCATGATGGGAAAGTATACATTTGGATATCCAATGGCGGCTCCACTCACATATTATACAAGCTTGATACCGAGACAATGAAAATCGAGGAAGTCATGAGAACTATCGATTTGAAATTAGATTTCTTTGATTGTGATTCACAAATCATCAATGGATTGATGTATGTTTTCGAATATGATGCCAATAAACTTTATGTGATCAACTTGGAGACGAAGAAAGTGACAAATCTTGATCTGGTACGCTATTTCTTTAGTGTTTCAAAAGTTGTTCAAGTTTAGAAAGAAGAAAAGGTTAGATTTGGGAACAGTAGAAATCTAGTTGTTCATAATGGCAAGCTCTACATTTTGGTAGCAAACTGGGTCGAACGCATTATAGCGGTTATAGAAAACGATGGAGCAAAGATTTTGAATAGCGAAACAATCGAATCTAGAAATATCGACGTTTTTTCAGGATGTAAGTTCATAACTTTGATAAAAACTAGTAAGAATGATTAAGGGATGAATGATACTGCGCTAAACAGATGTGTTGGCCAGATATCACTGGATACGTTTGATTTTGAACTTTCCAAATGGAGCAAGTTAGAAGTTGAGAATGTGTTTGATCTTAGCGATCGGATCCTAGCAACTGTCAAGATTGATGACAATATTTATGCAATTACTGATGTATGCATTCCTGGAGCAATCGACGAACGAAAACTTGAAATCCGAGTGTTAGAAACTAAGCCGAGTCTCACGACTATATGCCTGTTTGATATTATTGATTCGGCCATTCGATCTAGCCGATTTCACTGTGATTTACCGGAGGACAAAAATGTGGAACTAGTGAGAGGAAATTTTTCTTTGAAGTTAGATCCATCATAATTTGAAGATTAACTCATAGTTTCAGACCTCGATTTGATGCATTGTACGAGTGGAGATTGAAAAAGAAGAAAGAGGAAGATTGTGCAATATACTGGGAAGCGCTAAAACAAGCTTGGGAAACTCATGACTAATTAAACTTTATTTCACATTTGACTTTATTGAATAAATCTATCATTATTTCTTTTCCAAGTTTTCGCTATAGCTTCAAATCACCTGCTCTCCTAAAATTAGGAGGGCTAGAGAAAAACTATGCAACGTAGACATGTCGCTAGGCGACGAAAAGACCTTTCGAGCTCTCCAATGATATTTATCATTAACATCCGATGCTTCGTTGGTCGAATCGCATTCCAATACCAATTAACCTGACAATTAGAACTGACGATGTAGTAAGAGCTCACTCGGTTGCTATTGGAAGCGATGTGCTGATATTGGTGAACAAGTTGGGTGGTGATCTGAAGATGTTCGTATTTCAACCAGGTATGCTTGAATTACTTAGAACTTTAGATAGGTATCTTTATTTCTACCTAATAGATGTACTTTTTTGTGTAAAATCAGGTATTCGGCTTAGCTACTGCCGATATCGCTACTGCCGATATCGCTAGATAAGCGTAAAGATACTGTAACTAGAGATACTGTAGCTACCGTATCTCACTTCGAACTGAATCAATCAGAAATCGATCTAAAAAGTTATTGATAATCATAATATAAACACATTTTTAAAGTTTGGTAAAAATCTGTTTATTGGTTCCCAAGTTATGAAAGACGGCGTATCTGACTATTACTTAATTGGATACTGTAGCTACCGTATCTCGTTTCAAAATAGATCAATTGAAAATCCATCGCTAACTTTTGTAGATAATCATATTATAAACCCTTTTGTAAAGTTTGGTGAATATCTATTCATTGATTCTCGAGTTATTAATGACGGCGTATCTGGCTACAACTGAATGGGGTACTGTAGCTACAGTATCTCTCTTCAAAATAAATCAATCGAAAATCCATCCCTAAGAATTATAGATAATCATATTATAAACCCTTTTGTGAAGTTCGGAAGATATCTATTTATTTATTATCGAGTTATTAATGACGGCGTATTCGGCTTTAACTGAATTGGGTACTGTAGCTACCGTATCTCACTTCAAAAAAGATCAATCAAAAATCCATCGCTAACTTTTGTAGATAATTATATCGTAAACCCTTTTGTGAAGTTTGGAAGATATCTATTCATTGATTCTCGAGTTATTAATGACGGCGTATCTGGCTACAACTGAATGGGGTACTGTAGCTAGCGTATCTCTCTTGATAGTAGATCAATCAAAAATCCATCGCTAACTTTTGTAGCCATTCATATCATAAACTCTCTTTTGAAATTTGGAGGATATCTATCCATTGATTCTCGAGTTATTAATGACGGCGTATCTGGCTACAACTGAATTGTGTACTGTAGCAACAGTATCCCTCTTGAAAATAGATAAATCAAAAATCCATCTATAAAAATTATAGATAATCATAATATAAACCCTATTGTTAAGTTTGAGGAAAAACTAATTAACGGTTCCCAAGTTATTAATGACGGCGTGTCTCACTATCACTTGATTGAATACTGTAGCTACCGTATCTCACTTCAAAATAGATCAATCAGAATCCATCGCTAACTTTTGTAGATAATCATATCATAAACTCTTTTGTGGAGTTTGGAGTATATCTGTTCATTGGTTCTCGAGTTATTAATGACGGCGAATTTGACTATCACTGAATTGGATAGTGTAGCTACAGTATCTCGCTTCAAAATAGATCAATCAAAAATCCATCGCTAACTTTTGTAGATAATCATATCATAAACCCTTTTGTGAAATTTGAAGGATATCTATTCATTGATTCTCGAGTTATTAATGACTGCGTATCTGACTATCACTGAATTGGATACTGTAGCTACCGTATCTCACTTCAAAATAAATCAATCGAAAATCCATCTATACAAATTATAGATAATCTTAATATGAACACATTTGTAAAGTTTGGAAAAAATATGATCATCCGTTCATGACTTATTAATGCCGATGTCTCTAGTTACAAAAGAATTGGATACTGTAGGTACCGTAGTACGCGTCAAGAAGCACCGAATATTTCTTTTGTCTATATTTTTTCAAGGAAGATTTTTCAGATACCGGTCAAGTCCAAGAATATCCCACCGAGCTTCTAACTAACAAAAATATTCGATCAATAACATATCACGATGGAAATGTATATATCTGGGCATATAACAATAACAACATTCGGACAAACTTTTGCGATCAAACATTATATCTTCTGGAGATACCAACTATGAATATATCATCCCTTTTGACAATGGTCCTTGATCATTGTCGTAGTGAAACACCAATCATCAATGGATATATGTATATAGTGGAAAATATTACTAATGAGATGCTAGTTATCAACTTGGAGACTATGGTTGTTCAAAGTGTTGATTTGGCAAGTTGGACTTTTTAAATGTTTCATGAAAACTTTTTTAGAGAGGTAACTACCGTCGATTAGGCGTTATTAGAAACTTAATGGCAAAAAATTACAAGTTGTACGTTTTGGAGAAGAAAAACCATTATTGGTGCACTGTCTCAGTTATTGAAAATGATGAAGTAAAGTTGTTGACGGCTGAATCTTATAGTGAAGGGAAGAAGTATCTAGAGAATGTGTCTTGTGATTGTAAGTTGATATGATACCACTAGATCACTATATATCACTAAGTTTTAGGGATGGACGGCACTATGTTAAGCAAATACAGAGAAGGGTCAATATCACTAGATACATTCGATTTCAAAGATTCGAAATGGATCAGGCAACCGGTTGAAGATTGTTTCAGACGGCAGGAGCTAATCCTAACATCTGTCATGATAAACAACCATGTTTATGCTATATCGGAAGTTTCAAAGGGAAGTCGCTTGGAACTTGGAATCAAGGTGCTGGAAATCAACCCAAGCCTAACTACAGTATGCCTGTTTTCTATGATTGATCAAGTTGGCAATGGCGGATCAAAAGAGGATGTGGACAAGATACAAAAGCATTCACAGTTGAGGTACTTGTTTATCAGAAGATAGTTTGTCAGTTGATATTTTCAGATCTAGACTAGAAAAAATGATGGATTGGAGGTTGGCTGCGAAGGCTGAAAAAGATAAAGCTGAAAAAATTGAGAAAGCAACAAAGGAGTACTTTGAAGACCTGGAAACCTACTGGAACGCGGCACCTCCAGTAGTAGAAGGACCAACAATCATCAAAATGTATAATATCATGATATATCAAAGATACAACTTTTTTGATTCGTGTTGAGCAAACTATAACTATAATTTCCCCCGAAAAATATTTGACGTCTTTCTCAAATTGCCACCTTCGACAAAATATCACATGTTGCTAGGCGACATATCAAGCGCTTCCGGTTTCAATTTATTTCATCAAAAATTGCTCCAATGCTCCGCTGGTCTACCCGTCATCCTATCCCGCTAAACCTAAGTAACAAGGATTTGAAACTTCAAGCGCATTCCGTTGCGATTGGAAGTGATGTGCTGATCCTAATCAATAAGTTGGATGGATACCTAAAAATGGCTATATTTCAGACAGGTACGGTTTCAATTTGATACTCAGAAAATTTTGATACTTCTAGATACTGGTAAAACAATCGAATTCACCGATAAGTCATTGATAAACAAGAATATTCGATCAATGACTCATTATGATGGACATGTATATATCTGGGCTTATGAAAAAATTAACAGAGGACGAAACTTCAGCAATCACATATTATACGATTTTGATATAAAAAACCTAACATCAAAGGAAGTTATGAGACTGAAATTAGACTATTGTCGCAGTGAGACACCAATTATCAACGGATATATGTATGTTTTGGAGAATCTTACTGATAAGATGCATGTTATCAACTTGGAGACTAAGGAAGTTAATGTTATCACTTTGGTAGATCGGTATCTTTTTTTTTAAATACCAAGTGAATTTTTAGAATGGAAACTACTATGGAGATGGTAGTCCGAGAAACTTGTACGCTCACAAAGAAAAATTATACATCTTGTATAAAAACTATCTTGGATGCAATGTATCAGTTATTGAGCATGACCAAGTGAGAATGTTGGTATCGGGAGTATATAGTGAAGGAAGGGAGTGTTTGGTTGATCCGTCTTGTGATTGTAAGTTGATATGATATATATTTACATGATACGAAACTTTAGGGATGGATGGTACCATGTTATGCAGATTTGCAACACATTTCATGACACTACTGACATTTGATTTTGAAGGCTTGAGATGGATCAAGCAGGAAGTAGAATCTGGATTCCAATGTGATTATCAGATTCTAACATCTGTCAAAGTAAATCACACAATATACACCATTACTCAAAAAGGCGAAAAGCTCGAAATCCGAGCTCTAGAGCTCAAACCGAGTATATCAACAATGTGCCTATTTTCTATCATCGATCGAGTTATCAATGGTGGATCAAAGGAGGATGTTGAGAAGATACGAAGACATTTTCAATTAAGGTATTTTTAATTGTTTGGGAGATACATAACTGAAAATTTCAGACCACGACTAGATTTGATGCTTGAGTGGAGGTTGGCCGAAAAAGTTGAAAAAGACACACGGGAGCATTTCGAGGAGCTGAGACGCTTGTGGAATCCAATTTTGCCAGATGTATCAAATTGGTGGGAGATGTTAACTACATTGTTTTGTTGTGGTTGAACTTGAATCTGATCCTTGATCAGTCTTATTCAGAAGTCTGATCAGCCTGATCGCCTGATTAGTGATCACTTTGAAGAAATTTAGAGATGGTGAAACAACCACTCAATATAATTTCATGTCTGATTTTATTGAATAGTGTGAACTTTATATCATGTCAAGTATAGAGTGTTGTGGTTTACCAAATTATTTCTTATTAAATGCTTCATGTATATAGTATCTCTCACAGTATCTCTCATGTATCACACACTTCAATATAAAAAATGTAGAGAAAGCAACCTCAGGTACAAACCACTGAGGTTGCCATGGAAACAAAGGCATAAAATAACAAAAAAGTTATCAACAACAAACAAATTTCTTCCATAACTTTTTCCAACCCGAGGGTGTATCGTTTTGAATTGGTGCTTTAAGAACAGGAATGTTAGAATGCGGACGATGAATTCTTTCCCACTCCTCATCTTCAGCGTCTTCAATCTTTTTAGCTAACCTCCAATTTAGCATTGAATTTAGTTGGTGTCTGCAATTTTCAATTATTTACTTTTTACAAACAATAAATACCTCAATCCACTATGGTTGCGTATTATCTCAATATCTTGGATCGATTCACTATCAATAAATCGGTCAATGATAGAAAATAGGCATAGTGTTGACATTTTCGGTATAATTTCTAATGCTCGGATTTGAAGATTGTTTTCTTTTTGAGTAACGACATATATTGTGTTATCTACTTTTGCAGATGTTAGAATGTGATAACTCCTTTTGGAACCACATTCAACTTCTTGCTTAATCCATTTCAATCCTTCGAAATCGAAGGTTACCAACGACGTGTACTTTATCGGATGTGAGAATCTACATAACATCGTACCATCCATCCCTAAAACTTTTTATCATGTGAAGTTATCATATTGTCAATCCAACAGCCTGTAAAATGCGCCTCTATCGCAACTTGTGAAAAGTTAGGCCATTTGTGGCAAAAAAGTTAGGCCATGGCTGAAATTTCAGCCAAAACCGAGTTCCAACTCATTATTTTACCTTATTCCGTACAAAATCGGTGAATAACGGTATTTAAATTCTCATAACTACAAATTATTGCAAAATTATTGCTTTTTAGAGGGTTTTCTAGCTTATATTTGAATTTATCATCAAAAATCGCCACAAAACGCATTTTTTCGTGTTTATGAAATTCAAATATATGCAGAAAGAGCATTGGAAGCAGAATATACACAAATTTTCGCGAAACACTCAAGAAATTTTTCATTTTTGCTGAAATTACAGCCATGGCCGAACTTTTATGGCACAAATGGCCTAGCTTTCCAGAAGTCTCATTAGAGCGCATTTGGCAAAAATTTGGATCCACAATATCAACTTACAATCACAATACGGGTCCATCAGCCAATCAATACCTGCACGAAGACCTCCGGAGAGTGAGGCCAATATCTTCACCTGATCATTCTCGATAATGGACATATTGAACGTGGAATAGTTTTTATACAAGACGTATAATTTGTCTTTTCGCACGAACAAGTTTCTTGGGAATTCGTCTCCTTTGTAGTCTCCCTTCTATAAATTTACTCGATATCAAAAAAAAGGTAATGATTTACCAAAGTGATAACTCTGACATCCTTAGTCTTCAAATTGATGATATGCATCTTATCAGTAGCGTTTTCCAAAATATGCATAAGTCCATTAGTTATCGGCGTCTCACTTTGGCAATAATGTAGATCCAGTCTCATAATTTCTTCTATCGTCTGATTTTTTATGTTGAAATCGTATAATATGTTATTGTCAAATTCTCGAAATCTATTATCTCTTCCATATACCCAGATATAGACATGTCCGTTATGATGAGTCATTGACCGAATATGTTTTTGAGTTAACCATTCATTTGGAAGCTCTCTCATCAAACCGCTGTCTGAAAGTATCTCGTTAGAATATCATGAATATATCTTGTACGTACCTGTTTGAAAGATAAACATTTTGGAATCATGAAAAAACTCTTCCAATAATATCAGTATATCAGTTCCGATGACCACTGAATGAGCTTGATTCACTGAACCTTTACCTTCTAGTTTTATTGGAACGGGATGAAGCGTTGACCAGCGAAGCATGATGAGTGTTATTGATGAAAAAAGATAACGGAAGCGACTCGCTGGTCGCCTAGCAACGAGTGATATTTTATCTAAGCTGGCAATTAGAAGACGCATTTCTTTGCTCGGAGGAAATATAGATTTAGTTTGCTCAAAACTATGATTAACACAAAATGAGATAACTAGGAAGAAGACAAACAAGGAAAATAGTTTCCTTCGACTAGATAGCAAATATACAGATTTGGAATCCTAGCTAAGATAATCAAAAACTCTCATGAAAATCATTTCTATACGAATAAATTTCATGTCTGATTTTACTGAATAATTTGAACTTTGTATTATGTCAAGTATTGTGGTTTACCAAATTATTTTTATATGTGTCTCTCATGTATCACAAACTTCAATATAAAACATATAAAGAAAACAATCTCAAACACTACATACAAAGGGCAACACCGGCATAACAAAACAAAATAATTATAACATATCGTCAAAGCGCTCCTGCTCGTTAATATCAACAGCAGAAATACTTCTTCCACAAGCTCTTCCAACCCGATGGTGTGTCGATTTGAATTGGTGGTTTAGGAGCCCCGCTGTTAGAATGCGGACGATGGATTCTCTCCCACTCCTCATCTTCAGCGTCTTCAATCTTTTTAGCTAACCTCCAATTTAGCATTAAATTTAGTTGGTGTCTGTAATTTTCAGGTATTTACTTTCTCCAAGCAATAAATATGTACCTCAATCCAACATGGTTGCGTACTATCTCCATATCCTGGATTGACTCACTATCAATAAACCGATCAATAATAGAATATAGGCATAATGTTGACATTTTCGGTATAATTTCTAATGCTCGGATTTGAAGATCCCTTTCTTTTTGAGTAACGACATATATCGTGCCGTTTACTTTTGCAGATGTTAGAATCTCATAACTCCTTTTGGAACCAAATTCAACTTCTTGCTTGATCCATTTCAATCCTTCGAAATCGAAAGTTACCAGTGATGTGTACCTCATCGGATGTCCAAATTCACATAGCATGGTACCACCCATCCCTAAGCCTTCTTAACATATGGTGATAGTATATCATTAACTCACAATCACAATACGGATTAAGCAGAAAATCCCTTGTTTCAGTTTCAGTATATACTCCTCCTGATAGTGAGTCCAACACCTTCACTTGATCATTCTCGAGAATTGACATATTGAACGCGTGATAGTTTTTATACACGACGTATAATTTTTCTTTGTGAACATACAAGTTTTTCCAGTCCCAATCTCCATTGAAGTCTCCTTTCTGTAAATTTACTTGATATCAGAAAAAAAGGCGATAATTCACCAAAGTTATAACATTCACACTTTTTGTCTTCAAGTTGATGACATGCATCTTATCAGTAAAATCTTCCACAACATACATAAGTCCATTAATAATTGGAGTCTCACTTCGGCAATAATGTAGATCAAGTTTCATTACTTCTTCCGTTGTCTGGTTCTTTAGATTGAGATCGTATAATGTGTGATTGTAAACTTCTTCGTATCTGTTAGTTTTTTCGTATAACCAGATATACAAATGTCCCTTATGATGAGTCATCGACCGAATATGTTTCTTGCTAAAGCATTCATTTGGAATCTCTCGAACCAAACCGGTATCTGATAGTATCTTTTTAGAATATCACAAAAATATCTTGTACGTACCTGTTTCAAAAATAAACATTTTAGGATCAGACTCTTGCGTTAAGACTAGCACATCTGTTCCAATGGCAACTGAACGAGCCTCATATCCTGTACAGTTTAGTTTTAGTGGGACGGGATGAAGCGTTGACCAACGAAGCATGATGAGTGTTATGGATGAAAATGACAGCGGAAGCGCTTTGCTGGTCGCTTAGCAACGTGCGATATTTTATCTAAGCTGGCAATTAGAAGACGCATTTGTTTGTGCAGGGAAAAGTATAGATTTTCAGTAAAGTTTGCTCACAAATGAGACAATATATAACGATTGAAGACAAGCAAGCACAAAATAGTCCATTCTACATAAATGGGTATGTGCAAGAACTTAAAAAATTTTGATGTCAACTATTTTTCCAAACGGGATCTGTTCTGCTCTGCTCAAGCTCTCCTCATCGATAAAATGTTGTTTATTACACTTATTTTCCCAAAAAGTGTTGTGATGGTAGTCTGTACGAATATCCCATCCACATTGCTGAAAAAAGACATTTTTCCAGTTCCTAAAAGGATTCTGAAGATAATATCGGTATCCGACGTTAGGTTAGAACCAATTTCTCATTTTCTCATTTCAGCCCAGTCTCAGTCACTATCTAATAGTATCATGTAGATTACACTTATCCACCACAAACATAATGAGCCCACCCTTATTTTCTCTATCCACTATACACCTGACAAATCACCTGCTTTCCAAAAACCTATCTAGAGAGAAGAGACACACATGATACGTTGCTAGGCGACAAAATTTCATATACAAAGCTTATTTGTGAAAACCGCATATCTTCGGCGATGAACCGCTGGACAACTAGCTATCCCTTAACTACATCTAATTGTTCTGGCAATGTTGACGCGCATTCTGTTGCAATAGGAAGTGACGTTTTACTTTTTCTCAAAGAAGATTCTGATATGCCTCGAATGTTCATATTTCAACCAGGTAAACTGTTTTGAAAAAAACTTGGTAGAATCAATTTTTCAGATAATGGAAAAGTTACACGTTTTAGCTGGAAAGTCTTTGGGAACAAAGATATTAAGTCAATCAACTATCATGATGGAAAAGTATACATTTGGTTATATGAAAGCGATAACTGGCCTCCCAGTTATATCCTATACAAGCTTGATTTAAAAACCATGAAGTTGGAAGCAGTGATGGAGAAGAGATTAGGTCGTTGGCGCGGTGATACGCAAGTCATTGATGGATTTATGTATATTTTGGAAGAAGACACTGCAAAAATGCATGTTATCAATTTGGACACCATGGAAGTCATGGGTTATACATTGGTATATATATTCAACGAAATATTTATAATTAGTGATTGTAGACGAAGGAATTCCCTGAAAGACACTACTGTAGAAATTTGATAATCCAGAATGGGAAATTGTTGCTCATGAAAAGAAGTGACATCGAACACACTGCATCGATAATTAAGATGAATGGAGAAAACTTGGAAGTGAAGAAAATTTATGGTGAAAAACATTCAAAGTATATACCTGATCTCGAACTTGATAGTAAGTTATTAATATGAAGAATCAACTTTATTTTCAAAATACAGATCTCATCGGTTCTGCATTGAACAAATCTCAATCGGCACAAGACTTCATATTACCGGACTACTTTAATGTCGAAAAACTTAAATGGATCACACACAGAGTTGAGAGAAATGTGTTCGATTATGAAGAGAAAATTCTAACATATGTCAAAATCGAGAATACCGTTTATGCAGTTACTAAGACACTGAAGACCACAAAGTGTGAATATCGACCACAAAGGTGTGGATATCGACCACAAAGAGACCACAAAGTGTGGCAAGTGGATATCAGAGCTTTGGAACTGCGCCCAAGTCTAACAACAAGGTGCTTGTTGTCTATCATTGACTCAGGATCAAAAAAAGCATTGAAGAAGGCTCGAGAAAATGAGACCTTGAGGTATTTTACAACATCTTTTCTGAATTGACGAAAAATTTTAGACCACGAGTATATGCAATGTCCGAGTGGAGACTGGCTCTGAAAGCGAAATGGGATACTAATGGGCATTTCGAAAGCCTGGCGCCAAGATTTTGGGAGCAATCCTCAGAAAAATCTGAATTAGAGACGAAAAGAGTAAAGATTGCGGAAGTACTTGAAAGGATGAAAAATGTGCCTGTGGGTATTCTCATTGATTTAAATTAATAAAGTTTATTTGTTGTACTATGTATATAACACATTTTTAAAATACTTACATTGTTCATGTTTTTATGAGATGTTTTTATTTCATTTAATAAAAAACATCAGTGTCTTCTCATCCATGACTATCGAGTTGTGCAAATTCGAGGAGTGCACAACAAATCACTTGCTCCCCAAAATGCATCTAGAAAAAAGCTTTGAGGAGCTGTCTAAATTGTGGTATCACCATTCTTTTGATACCGACTTAAAAAAGACCGCCCATGGTATTCTCGTTATTTTCGATGTATCAGATAATTTCACCATACTATGTGAATAAGTATTGTGATCTGTTTGAAAAGAAAAATAGTCTACAATTTTTATTTTTGTTTTGCTGAATAAAATATGGATCATATTAAGTTTATTTTTAATTGAATTCCTCTTATCATTTTGTTTTGATTTAAAAAATGCAATCAATCGTCCGGGAATCATCACCGAAGCTTTTGGTCCTTAACAAACCGATAGAAGATTTTAAGATCCCGTAGGTTAGCGAAAGTATACGTTTTCGGATATTCATGCCAGATATCGTTCCATTGATATACATGCCTTACAGGTATCTTTCTCAATTTTTCTTCCATCAATCTCCAATTTATCATGTCATCAAACATTCGTCTGTAAAAACTACAATACTAAAAATATTCCATATGATCTTACCGGAGAGGAAAACTAAGTCCCTTTCTTTCTCTTCCAACGTTTTTTTCGATTTGACTTGTTATCAGTGGACTGATCAGTTGAGATAAACACTTGGTCGTCAAGTTTGGCTCCATATCCAATACTCTCAACTCCAAGTGATGTTTACCTGTTTGCGGAACTCTCATGACTACACAAATTTTCTTATCAATTTTTATGCCGTTCAAAATTTTGTTTCTTGTTGTTTCGATTTCGATTTTCGGCCGTACCCATCGATGGATGTAATCGTATTCAAAATGGCCTCTACCGACACTATATATGCGAATGGTCATGTTTTGTCTATGAGGTAGATACGACTCCTTATTATTCTCGTCATCCTGAAATACTAATTTACTTTTAAAACACACAGACTAACCCACATTCAAAAAAGTTTGCTCGACAACTTTGGTCTCCAAATTGATAACAATCAAATTATCATTCCATTTCCTATCACGAACATACATTCGACTGTCAATTATTGCTGCATCACCTCGCCAACAACCAAGTGGTAGCTCCATCATATATTCAAGCTCCATTGTTCGCATATCCAGTTTGTATAAAAATTTTATGCCCATTGCATACTGCCCGTTTTTTGGAAATGCCCAAATATAAAGTTGCCCATTATAACACGTTACTGAGTAGATGTTTTTCAAAACATCATCAAAATATGGGCATTCGATGGAGCGAAGTTCACCGGTTTCTAAAATTCTTGACATTGAAAACCTCACTATATACGGCTCACCTGTCAAAAACAAAAATACATCAGTCTTACTAGGTTGTGACTTGCGATGAAAGGTTTCCACCACAATCAGAAGATTTACACCACATTGGCAAAGGTGTACAAATTCAGTGTCGACGTTTTCTGTATCAGTAAGTAAATAGTAGCCAGTTGTCCATCTTATCATTGTAGAAGTTGATTATACTATGCATTTTTATCACTAATATATAGTTTTTGGTTTGTTGATCTATCGGTGACTCAGTGATCAAGTGTGATGCAACAAAAACAATTTTTTTTTCGACGATGAGTAATGCTGACTGTCCAAGAAAACGAGACTCCACCTCTCCGATGTACACGATATAGCGCTTACGAAATAGTTTGTCGTAACTTTTCTCACTCTACTATTTTGAAATGGTATCGATCCCCTTTGCCGCTTTCTTCAAAAAGATTCTTTTTGTGGCTCGGAGGAGAAGAACTCCAGTTGCACAACCAAACATGCTCCGTTGGTCCACCAGTCATGTAATTCCGGGAGATACTGTAGAATGCACTCAAGCAAAAGCTTTGATGTGTCAGTTTCGGAACAATCTCATCATACTTACTCGTACAACTTTTGCTGATTCTATTACTAGTAAAGCGGAACTGTTCCTTTTTGTCCCAGGTACTTTTCAACAGCTTTCACACAAAACTTACAGTTGTTTCCAGATTGTGACAAAGTTGTAAAACTTGATACTCCAAGCATCGTTGATCTTAATATTCATTCAATATCCAGTGATAACAAATATATCTACATATGGGCTTACAAAAGTGTCTTGTATTATTTAACCGGTTTTATATTATACAAACTGGACTTGAAAACTATGGAAATTGAGAAAATTGTTGAAATTGGACATGATAGTCGAGGGGATGGAGATACACCGATAATTGGAGATTTAATGTATATTTTGAGAACGGATAACGTGTTGATGGTCATCAATTTGGTGGAGAAGAAGATTGAGAGAAATATTCAACTGGTATGTTATTTGAAAAACTTGTTAGACCATCTGCGCTTAAAATTATCTTCGAGGGGCTGTTGCTCGCTTTTATAGATGCGGAGAGCGCCTGCGCAGTTAATATCCAAGTGTCCAGCACCCAGACCTCCCCACGACGCAAGATCTACCGAAGACGCTCCGCGCCCCTCTAAACCCCCCACAGACCCTATTCGCAATGTGTACTGGAAGCATTCGTCCTTTTTTGATCTAAAAACGTGGAATATTGTCTTCATTTCTGTTTACTGTTCTCAAGTTTTGTATCTTTCAATTCAGATACTACATCCACGCTCTCCGCCACACCATGACGGTTTTGGTAACATCAGAAGCCAACAACTTCTTGCCAGAAATGATCAGTTATACGTGTTAGTAGCGTGTCGAGGTGATAGCGTTGTATACAAAATTGTAAATGACCGAGCTGAAGCTGTTTGCACCGACGATTGCCGAATGAATTTTGATTCATTTGGTTTTAATCAACAATGTAAGTGATCAGATAATTAGGAATTTGATAGATTGATAGGCTTTTCAGGGATAGATGGTACTCTTATAATTGAGAATGAAGATAAGAAATCTTTATTGGTGAACTCTTTCGATTTCGAGCGACTAACGTGGACTACACAAATTGCTGAAAAGGCCTGGTACCGCGCTGTAGGAGTTTACAACATTCACACATCTGTGAAGATCAACAACACTATCTATTCAATTGTGCACACTGGAGAATCGGGCAACTATCAGTTCTCAATTCGGGTGTTAGAGCTAACGCCGAAACTTTCAACTATATGCTTGCATGGAGTAGTTGAACATGTTTTAAAAAAGGGAGACAAGAAGATTGAGAAAGTGAGGATGTCACTTTGTGAGCTGTTGAGGTAGGATTACTAGTTTTTCTGTACAACACTGAAATTGCAGAAACAAATTCGATAACATGGTGGAGTGGAAAAAAGTAGAGACCGAGTGGCAAGCAGCCAATGCAGAAAGTATGAAATATCTAGCGCGATAGTTACTTCATGCAGTTACTTATAAATATTAACACCAGTAATAGTTTTTTGTTAACTGCATTTCATTCATTTCAATAAATTGTCAAAAATCATGTTGCTCATCCTTATTTCCGAACATTTATCCTCAGTTCATAATGTATCGGTTTTTGCCACTTTTTTTGATCTTGAAGATTAACAAGCGCATGAACGCTTCTGATGCGGGATCATATTTCTGTGTGGAGCTTTAAGAGCATATATTCTATGCAAGATTCACATAACAGAGAAGACGCGGTAATCCCATTACAGTTGAACCCAAGTCAACAAAAAAGCTCATTGAGGTGCGCAGAAGGGTCGCATAAAATATGGCGTCAGCAGGTAACCGTACTGTGAGCGAAATGGGGACACTCCAAAACGCACCATACGTAGGACGTGCGTATGTAGGTAGTGAACGTATTTATCGATTTTAACCATTTACTGTCGAACCAACAAAATTGAGTTTCTTTCTTTTTTGCTTTCCATATTTTCCACACTTTTCAATGTCATAAAACTCCAGAATGCTTCACTGGTCAATTACGCATAAAATTCCGATCAATCTTGACGGTAGTAGGCTAGAAAGAACTCATATGTTCACGATTGGATCAGAAATCTTCATTGTTATTGAAAAATTCAGCCATGGTCGCCGTCAAGACCCACAAACTCAGATTGAGATGTTCGTATTCAAACCTGGTGAGTCCGATGAAATTGTTTGCACAAAATCAGGTTTTTCAGGATTTGATGAAATTCAGAAAGTCGACTGCCCGTTCTCTGAACTTAATATAGATAAAATTCTTTCAATTGTTTGTTTTGACGACCAAGCGTATATTTGGTTCCGCAGATCCCTCGGAGAATTCGGTGGCCCAGTTTTTCTATACAAATTAGACATGAAGACCCTGCAATTTAAGATTATTTTTTCGTTGATGCTTCATGAATATTATATGAATCACACACCAATTATTGGTGACTTGATGTATGTTTTGACTGGTAAGAGCAACGATACCGTGATTGTCATCAACTTGAAAACCAAAAAACTTGTAGAAAGCTATATTTTGGTATGGAGCTAACGCAGAAAATTTTATCACGAAATTGTTTCAGCAAAAACCTGTCGTCGATTCTCACAAATATACGCATGACCTGGTGGCGCATGATGGGAATTTGTACTTGTTACTCAGATCAACAGTTGATAATGAGAGAATTATGTCGATTGTAGAAAATCAAAGAGCTACATGGTTGGTAAAGGATGACAATGATGATGGTTTCGGTGATGTTATATCCAGAGGAAACTGTAAGTTTATGTAGATAAATGTACACATTATCTAATTTTTATTACAGGGATGGATGGTAGTGTGTTCAACGCACAAACAAACTCGGGACACGATTGTGGGTCCATAGACACCTTTGACTTCAAGGAAATGCATTGGGTCCGACAAAACACCGAGAGAGGATGGTTTATCAATTACAACTTGGCAATTCGTGCATGGGTTAAATTTGACGGTACCATTTATGCAGTCTTTCATACCGTTTCGGAACGCACTGATATGATGGAGATCCGAGTTATGGACCCGGTGCCACAATTGTCAACTATATGTTTGCGTGTAGTCGTTGAAGAAATTTTGGGTGACGCAACTGGTGAAAGTCTGAGAAATGCAGAAAACCTCCCGATTCTTTCTGATTTAAAGTAATCATCAAAGTTTTTTAAAGAAATGAAATGAGATTTTCAGAGAAAAGCTGGGCAATATGTTAAATTGGCGATTGGATGAAATAGTGGCACATGAGAATTACGATTTGTATGAGCAACAAAATCTTGAGATTCTAAAGGTGCTTTGTAATATGATGCATGAAGAACTGATTGATGAAAATCTTACTGGAACCCTTATTAGCTTTGTTTCTAATAAAATACCCGACGCATCTCACCTGTACGATCAATGACTCAATTTTGAAAAATTTTCTTTAACGATTTGTTCATGCCTTTTTTTTCAATAAACATTTTTTATGGCACGTAAACAATTCAAAAATCCAGTGTGGTGCCGTTAGTCAATACGTAGTCCCTTATGCGCAGATAGAACAATGCAGATAGGTCGCATAAAATATGACGTCAGCAGGTAAACGTTATGTGGGCAAGATGGGGACACCCCAAAAACGCCTCCTGCGTATGACGTGCGTAGATGGTGATGCGCTACCTGCTGCGCAAACGTGTGGGTGGAGGTGGAGAAACCTGCTTATCGATTTTACTCATTTTTTCGTTAGCTCAATTTCGACATACGTGCACGCATCTGTATACTGTTTTTAAAATAATTTCCACTTTTACTTGTGATTGTCTGAAAGTTTTAGAATGCTTCACTGGACAACTAGTCATCGAATACCAATCGACCTCTACGATAGTGGTCTACAAAGGACTCATATGTTCACGATTGGATCGGAAATTTTTATTGTTACCGAAAAACTCACCCATGGTCGCGTTAGGGAGCGACCAGCCCGAATTGAGATGTTTGCTTTTAAACCAGGTGAGTCCGATGAAATTCCTTGTAAGAAATTAAATTTTGCAGAACTTGGCACAGTTCGAAAAGTCGACTGCCCATTTTCTGACATTGATGTAGCTCAAATTCTTTCAATTGCTTGTTCTAGCGATCAGGTGTACATTTGGATGAGTAGATCATTTGGGGAATTTGAGGGTGGTGGCTCAGTTT
Source organism: Caenorhabditis uteleia (assembly GCA_963573275.1). Taxonomy (NCBI): domain Eukaryota; kingdom Metazoa; phylum Nematoda; class Chromadorea; order Rhabditida; family Rhabditidae; genus Caenorhabditis; species Caenorhabditis uteleia. The sequence continues at coordinate 1,838,361 of OY752134.1, forward strand.
TTCTATACAAATTAGACATGAAGACAATGCAATTTGAGATGATTTTCACGATGGTTGCTTGTAAATTTTACAATAAACACATACCAATCATCGGTGACCTGATGTATGTATTGAACGGTGATTCCGTAACTGTCATCAACTTGAGAACGAAAGCTCTTGTAGAAAGATTTACATTGGTAGGAATCTAACGCCAAAAAAAAGTTATGACAAAATTGTTACAGCAAATGCCTGTCGAAGAATATCGCAAATATAAGCATGATCTTGTGGCAAATGATGGCAATTTGTATTTGATACTTAGATCGACAATTAATACCGAGAGAATTGTTTCGATTGTAGAATATAGAAGAGCTACATGGTTGGTAAAAGACAGCTATGGAAATGATGATGGTTTGGGAGCTGTTGAGTCGAACGGAGACTGTAAGTAAGTAAATGTATCACTTTTGTAAATTTGGTTTCAGGGATGGATGGTAGCGTATTTAACACACAGAAAGGTCCAGGACAAGGTTGTGGCTCTCTAGACACTTTCGACTTCAAGGAAATGCACTGGGTCCGACAAAAGACCGAGACAGGATGGTTTATCAACTACAACGCGGCAATTCGTGCATCGGTTAAGCTTGACGGCACCATTTATGCGGTTTTTCATACCGGTTCGAAACGTACTGATATGATGGAGATCCGAGTTATGGAATCAATGCCACAATTGTCATCTATATGTTTGCGTGGTGTCGTGGAAGAAGTGTTGAACGATGCAAGTGGTGAGAGTTTAGAAAATTTAGAACAACTTCCACTTCCTTTTGATTTACGGTAAGCATCAATGAAGATTTGCGGAATGGAATAATTTTTTAAAGAGAAAAGCTGAACAATATGTTGAATTGGCGATTGGATGAAATAGTTGCATATGGAAAGTGCATATGGAATATATACAAGCAACAAAGTAAAGAAGTGCTCAGCGTGCTTTGTAGTATGGTTCATGAGAATCTGATAGACGAAAATCTTGCCTTAACTGTTTATGGCTTTATTCAAAGTGGGCAGCCTGATCAATTTCACTTGTACGTTCAATAAAATCTTTTTATGTAATATTTTTTATCAAACGAGAAAATCTGAGAATGTCAGTTGCAATCTGTTGATGCCACTTTTTCAAGAAATACTATTCTATTGCATATGACCCTTTTAACGATCCACTTCGGTAATAAAACGTTAGTCGACACGTATTCCACTCATAAGACAGAGAGTATTGGGGGGAGGGGGCTGCACGACACGCCCCAATGTGTATGTAGCGGGTACGGACACATCGACGGTCGATTTTCTAATGGTACCTGTGGGCATTAGTTATTTATTCACGGCTTAACATTTTTGTCTCAATCGCAATATACGAGCATCCATTTTTTTTGTCATTCGATTTTCTGAACGTTTGCCAAATCATAGAACTTCAGGATGCTTCGCTGGACAACTAGCCATCAATTTCCAATTGATCTTGAGAACAATGGCATTCACAGAACTCACATGTTCACGTTTCGATCCGAAATCTTCATTGTTGTGGAGAAATCCTCCTACGCTAACCTGGACGAAACACGACGACAAATAGAAATGTTCCGCTTTAGACCAGGTATCCCCAAATACAAAGAATCGGAAAGTATTAATTTTTTAGACGTCGGTCAGATTCAGAAAATTGACAGCCCATTTTCTAGAATTCGTATCGCCGAAATTCACACAATGTTTTGCTCTAAGGACCAAGTGTATGTTTGGACGTGTGAAACATTCTGGCGAGCTTACGAGGGTACCGAGGCAATTCTTTACAAACTGGACATGGAAACGATGCAATTTGAGAGGATCGTAGCGTTGTTCCCTCGTCAATATTACTTGTCTCGCACGCCAATCATTGGTGACATTATGTATGTTTTAGACAGTTTTCAAGATGATATGATACATGAAATCGACTTGAAAACCGGGACTGTGGTTGAGAGCTATGTGTTGGTAAGTGCTTTGAACTAGAAAAGTTGTAACAGTTTTTTCAGAGAACACCAATAAGGGAACGTCTCATTTTTACGGTAGAAAATCTTAGTAAAACCCTGATGGCAAATGATAATAAATTGTACATGTTACTCCGATCAACGGTTAATAATGAAAGAATAGTATTTATTTTGGAAGATGAAAATGCTGTGTGTGTGGTAAAAGATAAATATGGCGGCGAACCAAACTTTGAAAGTGTTGAATCTGTAGAGAGGTGTTAGTGATAATAGATTTTTTAGACTAATCACTAACAAATTGTATTATAGGGAAGAACGGTATAATGTTCAATAAACATACGAAAGCGACAGAAAATTATGGATCTCTGGATACTTTCGACTTTGACGAAATGAAATGGGTTCGACAATATACCGAAAAAGGATCGTTTATCAACTACAACGCGGCGATTCTAGCGTTTTTGAAGTTTGAAAACACTATATATGCAATGTTCCAAACTGGTTCGGAACGCACTGAAAAACTGGAGATCAGAAAAATGGAAACAGCGCCAAACTTGTCAACTATATGTCTGCATGATGTTGTTGATGAAGTTTTGAATGATGAATCTGGTTCAAGTTTGGAGTACGCTCAACAACTTCCGCTACTTTTTGATATAAAGTAAAAGCAATCAATTAATCCTGAATTATTAGAATTTTCAGACAAAAATTGGAAAATATGTTGGAATGGCGGTTGGCTGAGAAAGAAGCTCGGAACAAGTATGATTTGTACAAACGACAAAGTGATGGAATGTGGAATGAGCTTACCAAAATGTGTCGTGAAAACCTGATTAATGACGAACTTTACATGCCTCTCTATTGCTTTATTTATAGTGGAATGCCTAACCCAGCTCATCTCATCTAAAATAGTACTTCTCGGTTTTGTTTCTTTTTGTTCACTTTTTTCAATAAATTTTTTTGGCTTTGATCCAGATACACATAAACACCCCGCTGGCTTAGAGATGGAGACTGATGCAATTCTGCAAAACACGACTGCTACGTACGTATCGGGAGAGCGCGGGAATCACATCAAATCGATTTTTTGGGTCTTAAGGCAATTGTACCTTTGGGCATACGTGTGGGCTGCATTGACATAAATCGATTTCACTGATTTACTGACGATCGTTTGTGTCTCAATAGCAACATACGCGCATTCATTTTGTTTCTTTTCGTTAATTGAGTACCAACGTTAAACGACACTCGGAATCTCAGGATGCTTCGCTGGACAACTAGTCATCAAATTCCAATCGATCTCGAAAATAATGGCATTCACAGAACTCACATGTTCACGTTCCGGTCCGAAATCTTCATTGTTGTGGAGAAATCATCCTACGATCATAACAATCACGAACGACGAGGACAAATAGAAATGTTCACATTCAAACCAGGTATAATTTTTATACATGAGCAGTGAAGAACTGATATTCTTCTAGACATTGGTCAGGTTCAAAAAGTTGAATGCCCATTCTCTAGCATCCGTATCGCCGAAATTCACACAATTTCCTGCTCTGAGGACGACGTGTACATTTGGGCATGTGGAACATTTTGGCGACATATGAACGGTACCAGGTTCACTCTTTACAAACTGGACATGAAAACAATGCAATTTGAGAGGATCGTTTCTATGATCTCTCCTCAATATTATTTGAGTCACACGCCAATCATTGCTGACATAATGTATGTTATAGACGGTGATCGAGATGAATTGATCCGTGAAATCAATTTGAAAATTAAAACTATTGTCGAGAATTATGTGGTGGTACGTGATCCGAACTTGAAATTTTTAACAGTTTCTTTCAGAGAAAACCGGTGAAAACCCCTCAAAAATTTAGACCAAACATTATGGCAAATGATAATAAATTGTATATGTTACTCCGATCAACAGTTAACAATGAGAGGATAGTATCGATTTTAGTGGGCAGAAATGCTTTATATTCGGCGAAAGATGAATATGGCGGTGAGAATGTTGGATCCGAGGATAGCTGTAAGTGATAATAGATGATATTTTTCACAGATTTTTTTTGACAAATCACGAAAATATTTTATTATAGGGACGAATGGTAGTGTGTTTAACATACATACAGAAAAGGAAGAAAACTATGGATCTCTGGATACTTTTGACTTTGACGAAATGAAATGGCATCGACATTATACCGAGAAAGGATCGTTTATTAATTACAACGCGGCTATTCTAGCGTTTCTACCATTTAAAAACAATATATATGCTATATTTCGTAGCTGTGGTTTTGAACGCACTGAAACACTAGAGATCAGAGTAATGGAAACTGCGCCAAACTTGTCAACGATATGTCTGCATGGTGTTGTTAAAGAAGTCTTGAATGATGCATCTGGGCAAAGTTTGGAGTACGCTCAACAACTCCCGCTAGTTTTTGATACAAAGTAAGAGCAATTTACCTATCCTGAAGGGCTAGAATTTTCAGACAGAAATTGGGCAATATGTTGAAATGGCGGTTGGCTGAGAAAGAAACACGGGAGAAATACAAGTTGTACAAACAACAATGTGATGGAATTCTTAATGAGCTTCATAAAATGTGTCGTGAAAAACTGATGAATGATGATCTTTACGTTCCTATTGTTAACTTCATGTATAGAGGAATGCCAAACCGAGCTCACCTGGTCCGGAATGAATAGCACTTGATGTTGCTTATCTTTTTCTTCTCTTTTTTTGCGAATAAGAAAATTTTTAATAAAATGTTGGTTATTTTTATTTAGATGCATAGAAACCACGCCGTTGGATTGAAGAGGCGGAGGACGGAGGAAGGCCTACCAACATACCAGCGCTGACATTTTCTCAAGACGACCAATCGCAAAAAATGTTCTTCTTTTTCCAAATTTGCGCTCTCCGACCGTTTTCTTGCGGCTGCGGAAACTAAAAAACCGTTTTTTTTTGCAATGTAGCGCAATTGCATACATTTTCCTCGTCCCCTTCTCTTTTGCATGGGCTATGCAAGGCTGGGGATGCCGTGGCCCTGCACAGCATGCCTTCTACGTACAATGTACGGAAAAAACACACACCATCGATGGGTACCTGTATGCATACACTTGTGTAGCGTAACGCCATAATTTATTGATTTTACTCGTTCATCGTCGCGTTATTGTCTTCGTCTTAGTTAAACATTCCCACGTTTTCCACATTTTCTAATTCCAGCAAATTATCAGAATGCTTAACTGGACAACTGGCTATGAAATCCCAATCAATCTCAAAGATAGTAGCCCACACAGGAATCATGTATTCACGTACGGATCGGACGTCTATATTGTTATTGAAAAACTCACCCATGGTCTCATTCGAAACCGACCAGATCCAATCGAAATGTTTGTTTTCAAACCGGGTATGATCGATAAATAAATATCTTGACATAAAATCTTTCAGAACTTGGAAAAGTTAAAAAAGTGAACTGCCCCTTTTCTAGCGTCGGTATTGCGGAAATTCACACAATTTCTTGTTCTGACGGGCAAATATATTTCTGGGTGTCTAAGTCGGTTTGGCGACGAAGTGGGGCTAATAAATACTTTCTGTACAACCTGGATATGACAACGATGAAATTTGTGAGCATCATTTCGATGCGATCACATGAATACCACATATACAATGCACCAATCATTGGAGATCTCATGTACGTCCTAGATGGCCGGAAAGATAATAAAGTTCATGTGATTAATTTGAAGACCAAAACTATGGTCGAGCGTTATGTATTGGTACGTATTTTGGACTAAGACGATTTTATCCAATTCATTTCAGAAGAAGCCGTTTATGCTTGATCCTAGCAAATATAGTCACGATTTGATGGCAAAAGATGGTGAATTGTATTTGGTACTCAGATCGACATTTTATAAGGATAGAATGGTGTCAATTGTGGAAGATAGAAGAGCAATATGTTTGGTGCAAAATGATGATAGAGATGAGAGAGTTTTTTCCACTGGTGACTGTAAGTGATGAAATTAATTTTTTGCTTTAAAATTACATTTTTAGGGATGGATGGTAGCATGTTCCACGCAAATAGAAACAAGAGACAAAAGTATGGATTCCTGGACACTTTCGATTTTTGGAATTTAAAATGGGTCCGACAAAAAACCGAGAAAGGAACGTTTATCGACTACAATGCGGCGATACTTGCCTCGGTTAAGGTTGACGACAAAATTTATGCAGTATTTCGTACCGGCTCCGAACGTACTGAAAAAATGGAGATACGAGTTATGGAAGCGGCTCCGAAGTTGTCAACTATATGTTTGCGTGGCGTTGTTGAAGAAGTGTTGAATGATACGTTCGGTTACAGCTTGGAAATGGCTCAACAACTTCCTTTAGCTTTTGATACAAAGTAAAAGCAATGCTTTTATGTTGATTAATTAGAAATTTCAGAAAAAAATTAGATGGTATGTTGAAATGGCGACGTGCTGAAAAAGTAGCCAGTGAGAAATATGAGCTGTACAGAAAACAAAATGACGGGTTGTATGAAGAGCTTTCTAAGATGAACAGAGAAAATCTGATTGATGATGAGTTTTTACGCCCGATGTTTGGCTTTTTGGGAACGGGAATACCCCATCACTTGGTTTAGATTCAATAATACTTTCACTTTCTTCATTTTTTCCAATTTTACATGTTTCCAGTTAACTCATTTGTGTCAAACCTTCCAATAAAACGTTTTTACCCACATTGAGAACCTGTCAAATAGTGTGTATTAACGTGATGCGCAGACATTGTGATCACCTAAACGTATCAACAGAATCCCTAAAAGTGTAGAAGGAACATATACAAAACACGTTGCGCGCATAAAACGGCTGACTAAACCGGAGAAAAATGACGCGACACGTTGATTTTCTTCTGTTACTATCTGAAAATATACCCTTCCCATTTAATTTTTCCAATTATGATTATTTCCCCACTTACCCCACGATTTCAAATATATAGACCATCTGTATGGATGATTGCTACTAGGAAAGAGGGTGGTGTGGTTACGCAACAAATTCTATGTAAGACGTTTGTGGGAATGACGCAACACATTGATTTTCTTTGCTTCCTTTATTGGTGGCCCTCTTACTCCTTATCCTTCTATATATTCGTCAAATCCCAACCTATTCCAAAATGCTACACTGGAATACTAGCCATAAAATTCGAGGCATCGCTGCTCCAAATAGTACTCATATGTTCACGGTAGACTCCAACGTCTATATACTCTTCGTGTCCGGTTCCAAAGGTTTCGACAATTTACAAATGTTTGTTTTTAAACCAGGTAAACTTGAAGATCAGATTTCTAAAAATTGTGGTTTTTAGAAGTTGGCGAGCTGCAAAAGATCAGGCGCCCATTGTTCGACTTCGATATATCGGTAATTCATTCGATCGCCTGTTCTGACGGAAAAGTTTATATTTGGCTGACGCCCTACGATACGGGTAGAAAAGTATTATACAGCCTGAATATGGAAACAATGAAAACTGAGCACATTGTTAATCTGAGCTCTGTTAGAGACAAAATAATAAGCACAGCAATTCTCGGTGATATGATGTACGTTTTGACCGGCGGTAGTCCCTGGATTCGGAGAAATGATTTGATCTATGTAATCGATTTAAAAACGGAGAAGGTAGCGGAGAATTATGTGCTGGTAGGTGATCAAGAAAAAAGCTTTTTCCAAAAAAAGTGTTTCAGCAAACGCCAGTCCTTCAAGACAACGAGTATCGCCGATATCTGCTCGCAAAAGATAACAAATTGTACATTATGTATAGGTCGGGAGACGAGAGAATTGTAGCAATTGTGGAGAACAAAAGAACCGTCGAGTTGAATACGGATTATTGCTCGCCTGTCGAGCATAGAAATGTCGAAGTCGGAAATCTATGTAAGTGGTACGCCACTTTTTTGGAAAACTAAATTTTGTATGTAGGGATGGACAATAGTGCATTCGCCAAAAAGAGTTTAATCAGGAGGGAACGATGTTGGACTTTGGATACATTCGATTTTCAAGAACTGAGATGGTTTAGTCAAAACATTGATCCGCTATCGTTTACCAGCTTCGATCAGCCAATTCTTGCCTCTCTCAAGCTTAATGGTAGAATTTATGCCGTTTTTATGAACATTAATTTATGGAGCACGTTGGAAATGAGAGTGATGGAGATAATTCCAAAGTTGTCGTTGATTTGTCAAGCCAAAATCAATCAATTAACTATGAAAGATACAACGGAGGTTCAAAACCACAAACGGGTTAAAAGCCCAATAGATCTATCTTGGCATGCAGACTCCGATTCCTGAATCAGTTTTTGCAGAAAAAATCAGGGGAACGTCAAAAATCGTTCCGAAAAAAATTTTGAAAGAAAATTTTTTTCGACAAAAAACCTTTTTCGCCAGCCGATGACCAAAGTTTTCCATCTTCAACTGACTTTTTCATGTTTCCATTTTTTTTATCGAAACTATCCAATTGTCACGATTTTTAATAAATCATTTTCACTTTCGAGTTTTGTTTTTTGCACAAGAAAACCCATGAGAGCCGCAGGTGAGCCTGGTAAGGACGCGATGGGGTCTTACCAATACGCATTTTACGTAATAGGTGCATAGGCTTTCTGTTTGCTTGACTGCTAATATAGGTGGAAGTAGGGCGGTGTGATTGCGCAATACATTCTACCTAAGACGTTCGTGGGAATGACGCAACTCATTGATTTTCCTTGCTTTCTTTTTTGGTGGTCTTTTCACTTCATATTCTTCTATATAATATTCAAACTCTAAACCATTCCAATATGTTGTACTGGAGTACTAGCCATCAAATTCGAAGCTTTCGTGTTCCGGATAGTACTCATATGTTCACGATCGACTCTGACGTTTTCATCGTAATTGTGACATCTTTAATAACTGACATACATCTTAAAAACGTTGAAATACTTATTTTTGTACCAGGTAAGCTCTAAAACTTAAATTTTACAAATTAAAGTTTTATTAGAGATTGGCGAAGTTCAAACTGTTAAGCAACAAGTGTTTAGCTTTGATGTGACGGACGTTCACTCAATTGCATATTCTGACGACCATGTATATTTTTGGTTGACCGTCAAGAATACTAATCAGGATCAGTTGCACAAACTTTATATGAAAACAATGAAACTTGAGCAGATTATTGCAAAAAGTTCCGATAGTGGCATAATCAATACGAAAATTATCGGTGATATAATGTACGTTTTGGCTGGCGGCAGTCGCTGGAACTATCAAAGTGACCTGATTTACGTTATCGATTTGAAAACAAAAATAATGGTAGAGGAATATGTACTGGTAAGTAATTTAGTATCAAACTGTTCTGAAAAATGAATTACAGCAAACTCCAGCCCTTCGATCTGATTATTATCGTCGACACCTATTGGCACGTGATGGCAAATTATACATGATGTATAAGTCAAAATATCATCAGGAGAGAATTGTTGCAATTGTAGAAAACAAGATTGCTATCGAAATTGTGAGGGATTATTGCGCGGATAATGAAGATATAAATTATGGAGTCGAAAATGGATGTTAGTGGTGCTTCCTTATTGACTTTTAGACAAAATCTTTATATTAGGCATACCTCACCGAGCTTGGTGTCGGTGATTTTGATGTAACCTGACGAGCTATTTTACTTGGTGAAAAGTGCCAAAAGTTTTTGTAAAATCGAGCTATTTTGTCTGGTGGAAATTTTTGAAACCTAGTTCAGCGCGACCTATTTTGTATGGTTGCATTTTTTTACCAAAATGAAAATAAGTTCTGTTTTTCTGGTATAGTTCTAATTTTTCGCGAAATAACTCACTATTCGCTTTGGAGAATATAGAAATTTTAAGTTTTTAATATTTTTCGATTTCAAGTTTTAGAGGATTCGGATTTTTCAGCTTTACCAGAACTTGAAATTTTTCATTTTCTTAGGCTGAAGCAAAAGTTTTAAAGGAAATCAGTTTGCACAACCATGTTTGCAGTAAATTATACTGAAAAATTGTCACTGTTAACAGTTATTTATGCTGGAATAGGTGCTGAATAGATAACAATTCAGCAAAAAAAAGTTTTGACTATCAGGGATCCGAACCCACGACGTTTTTATCGATGGTTCCGCGCACTAACCAAAAAGCCATCGCGCACACTTGACTCAGTGTTTGTAGGAGTTATAGACATGAGCGGTGTGTGAGGATGCGCGCTATTACTTTATTTCGTCATTTTGACTACCCATTTTCGAACGGCCCGCGTGCGCTTCAAACAAAATAAAAATTGTCGATCGAGGAGTGCAATCGAAAGTAGAACATTACAGCTATCCGGGTAAATTTGATTGCGAACTGGAAATTCACAACAAAAAAAGTTATAGCAAAAGGTGCCAATGGAAGGGAAAAAACGCGTTTTAACGTTGAAAAAGTGAGGGTGTCGGTTGCAACGACACCCTCGATTTTCTCAGCTCTAAAGCAAAACTATGAAAATCCCTTTGAGGAATCGTCATAAAACGATATTTTGTACCTTAGATTCGTTCATGTGCGCTATTCACATTATTTTGAGCCCGCTGTGAAATTCGGGCATGCTCAACGACACCCTCATGTTATCGGAAAATCTGTCCAGATGTAGCGCGTTTTTCTTGACGTTTTAGATAAAGTAATCTTCAAGCTTCAAAACAAAAAAAAGTGTATGTAAAAATGTTGATTCTAACAATATTTACGACCTTTTTTGTGAAAACTTTGAAAAAATTTGTTTAAAAAAACATTACTTTTCACAAAAATGGCTATAAATATTGTTAGAATCAACATTTTTACATACACTTTTTTTTGTTTTGAAGCTTGAAAATTACTTTATAAAAAACGTCAAGAAAAACGCGCTACATCTGGACAGATTTTCCGATAACATGAGGCTGTCGTTGAACATTCCCGAATTTCACAGCGGGCTCAAAATAATGTGAATAGCGCACATGAACGAATCTAAGGTACAAAATATTGTTTTATGACGATTCCCCAAAGGGATTTTCATAATTTTGCTTCAGAGCTGAGAAAATTGAGTCTGTCGTTGCAATTGGCAGCCTCATTTTTTCAGTGTCAAATTACGTTTTTTCCTTTCTATTGGCAGCTTTTGCTATAACTTTTTTTGTTGTGAATTTCCAGCTCGCATTTAAATGCACACGTATAGCTGTAATGTTCTACTTTCGATTGCACTCCTCGATCGACTGTTTTTATTCTGTTTGAAGCGTACACGGGTCGTTTGAAAATGGGTAGTCAAAATGACGAAATAAAGTAATAGCGCGCATCCTCACACACCGCTCATGTCTACAACTCACACACACTCGAGACAATCTGTGTGCAGCGGCCTTCTGGTGAGTGCGTGCAACCAATGATAATAAGGTCGTGAGTTCGGATCCTTGTTGCCAAAATTTTGTCGAAAAAGCGAGCTATGTTCCTTTGTGTCATTTTTGCCAAAAAAGCGAGCTGTAATACAGCTTTGAGGTGAGGTATGATATTAGGGATGGACGATAGTGTGTTCACCATATGGTTCACCACGGAAGGAAGATGTGGAACTTTGGACACTTTCGATTTCAAGACATCAAAATGGATTAAGCAGAGTATCGAGATGGAATCGTTCGTCAGTTTTAGCAAACCAATTCAAGCTTCTGTAAAACTGAATGACACGATTTACGCAATTTTCCTAAAAAATCTATCAGGCAGACCTTACAAACTTGAAATACGAGTGATGGAAATGTTTCCAACATTGACGACTATTTGTCTGACACAAGTCATACAAGAAGCTATAAAGGATTCAACTGGAGTGAACTTTCGAATTTTCAAACAGCGAGTTGGCTTTGATTTAAGGTAAACTCTATTTAGTTACCAAAACTCAAAAGTTATTTTCAGAACAAAATTGAACAAAATGTTGACATGGAGATTGCCTTGGCTGGCTTCGATCTTTAACTGATTAATTCATTTCATCCATTTTTTTTCAAACTATTCAATTATCACAATTTTCAATAAACCATTTTTAACAAACGAGTTTTGTTATTTGCCCACACACGCATTGAGATTGCCCAAAAAATACACCGTTCTATATGAATCGACATGCAATTGTGTCTGAAAAGACAAACTAACAAAACTTCAAAGTGAACGTATTTTATTCATAGTCAGTCTCAATTCAAAATATAGTACTCCCAAGCATAGCGTACTAAATAAAACGATTGTCTGAGGTGGCTATCAATCACTCCATCTGATACCATTTTCTCCAGCTCTGACTCAATTCCGGAACGCTGATTACGACAAACATTGGAAAATCTTATAGCTTTCTGTTCAAGCAATCTCCAATTCATCATGTCATCGAACATTTTTCTGTAATCATCAAATTCTTATTTTTATAAGGAGAATTGTCTAACTTTAGTGGTTTTCCAAATCGAGCTTTTGTTGCGGCGATTTCCGAGTCTGTTGCATTGACCAAAGAATCAACGATTTGCAAAAGACAGATAGTTGATAACATTGGTTTCAACTCTAACACTCGTATCTCCAATTGATCAATATGATCTACCCTTAGATTAGCGATTGCATAAACCTTATTATCAAGTGTGACACAAGCTGGAGAATAATCACGACGATGAACGGACATCCATCCATTTTCCAGTTGTTGTCTCCTCCATTGCATTGTCTCACAATCAAATATGTCAAGTGTCGATTTTTCGATTTTCTTCTTTTTGTTCACAGTTATCCAGATACCATCCGTCACTAAAACATCTTAAATAAGTTGGATGCTCAGAAATAAACACTAACCATGATTTTTTGCAAGTATTGAGTAAGGATCAACATGCTTCTCAATGTAAGTATCCCTGCACACCAATGTGATTCTGTTACCATTTATAATTGAAACAAATCGCTCATTATAATTTGATTTTTGCAGCAAATACAATTTACCATCTTTTGCCATAAGCTGGCCAGGACATAGGGAATTGTCGTTTTCCTGAACAGTTTTATATAATAAATTTCTAAGCAGATGTAACACCAAATTGAAACTTTCGACAATTGTTTTATTGTCCAAGTCAATGACTTTCATCAAATTGTTATTTCCTGCGAAGAGCACGTACATCAAACCATTGATTATTGGGGTCGTTCCTACGAACCACATACCCAGTCCAGAAACTTCAGTTATCTTCTCTATTTTCATTGTTTTCAAGTTTAGCTTGTATAGCTCATTTTCGAAATTATCGTAATTTTGATGGAGGTGAGGCTTCAAAGCCCAAAAATAAATGAGACCCTTATAGCTAGACATAGTCAGAATATGTTTATCACTTATAGATTTGCACTCAAGTTTTTGCACTCGACCAGTTTCTAAATAATATGAATTGAATTGAAAAAAAATTAAGCTGTACCTGTGCTGAAAACGAACATTTCTGCGGTTTGCTTGCCGTATCGTTGTCTGGTAACAATCAATATATCAGTTTCAATAACAAGCATACTGGCAAAACCAATATGATATTGTATTGAACAGAGCGGATCCGTTTTGATAATATGACTTGATGACCACCGCAACATGTTGGTGTACGAAAATCGATTGCTTCACCACTCGTATAATGCAGATAGACAAATCAAAAAAAGCATACGCAGGTGAGGCGGGCGCAGGAAAGCGGTGAGGTCACCAAAAAGCGTACTGTATGAAAGATGGGCTTAGATGGTAATTGGTCCTGCATGCACCTGTTCAGCATTTTACCTGCACCTGTTCGCATACGCATGGTTTATTTGATAGAATAAATGCCGACTGTAATCTTTTAATGATGAAGTACGTCTCACTCACATCGTAACCGCACATTCGTTTTTTATTAATGTCGTACTCATAATGAGGGAGGAGGGACTAGTTGAATGGAAAAATAATTATTATTTCATGCACCAATTCCAGGTGATCTGAACTTATTGTCATTCTCCAACAAAGAGTTCAAAAAACTTTTAAAAAAAACATATTTTGGGATGAGAGGTCCTTGTTACATACAGAGCCTCTTTCTATTGCGCTCTCTTTTTTCGTCACATCATGGTCCGGCTGTCATGCCCAGCGAAATAACTCATATAATCGAGATACGCAGGCATTGCGCTACGATCGACATGGAAAAAATGCGCGCTCGTCCTTCCCAATACACCATTCCTTATCGATTTTTGCATACCGATAATGTTGCGATGGTCTTCAAGTCATATTATCAAATCAGCTCCAACACGGTTTTCATATCATTTAGGCGGAATCGCCAACTTGCTTGCTATTGAAAAGGACATATTGATAGTCACAAAACGGGGAGAATATGAGACCAATGCTGAAATTTTCATTTTCAATACAAATATGTTTGAAATTTTCTTATCAGTCAAACAATGATTTTCAGAAACAGGCCAAGTCCAAACAATTGATTGTGAATTTATAAGGAACAAACAAATTATACGAATGACATACTATAATGGTCTAGTTTATTTTTGGACAGTAAATTTTGATGAAAATATCGATGACAATATTAAAAACGAACTGTTCAAACTGGACATGAAAACAATGGAAATTGAGAAAATCACTGAGATTGTTGATACCGATTCGTTCGAAGGACCCACTCCTATTATCAATGACTTGATGTATGTGATCAACCCATGGAATAATAATTTGATGAATGTTATCGACTTGAACACTAAAAGTGTTGTCCGGAGCTTTCACCTGGTAAGCGGACTCGAAAAAATAATAACGTATGTTTTTTTCAGGAAAAAAATTACTCTCTAAGTGAGGAAACTGCTGGTCATCTAATGGAAAAGAATGGAAAATTGTATTTGCTGCAAAGAGACTGTAACACAAATGAGCGTGCTGTTTGGACAGTAACTGGTAGAAGAGCTGAATTAATTCTCAAGGATACTTACAAGGAGGATGGTAGAGCAACACTCTCGCAGAATGATTGTTAGTTTATACTTCAAACATCATCTTAACCTAAAGAATACAGGGTTGGATGGTATAATGATATCTGTGCATAAAAATAAGAAACACGAAAAATCGACACTCGACACATTTGACTGTGAGACAATGGAAAAGACAAAAACTGGAGAATGGATGGATGTCGGCTCATCTTGATCATTATCATGTACCAACTTTTGTCACACTTGATGATAAGCTTTATGCAATTGCTATCGTACGATTAGATAATATGATTGAACAACTGGAGGTCCGAGTGCTGGAACTGAAACCAAAATTAGCGACAATGTGTCTATTAACTATTGTAGATTCCTTGGTAGGCGCAGATAAGTCGGAAATTGCCACGAAAAGAGCAATACTTTCGGAGCCTTTGAAGTTAGTCTAGGTACCTAATACGTATAAAAGTTAGATGATTTCAGAAAAAAATTCGATGAAATGATAACATGGAGGTTGGCTGAAAAAGATGCACTCGAATATTCTAACTTATGTCGAAATTGGTGGTCCAGAATCAAAACGGAGTTGCAAAAGATGAAGTCTGATGGATTGATTGATAACACTCTTATCTCCTCGTTTAAACGTTATGAGCTTATATGGAACTAAACCTCAATAAAAAAATTTTCATTCAAAACTCTGTCAGCTTGTCTCCTCTTTGGGCTCTTCCTAAGAGCCCGCGAGATAGAAAGAGACGCAGGCACTGCTTTTTCTTCTCACTCGCATTTCTATCGATTTCACTCATACTTGCTCATTTTGCAAAATGCTCCGCTGGTCATCAAGCCATCTGGTTCACACTTTTTCACCTCGATATATAAGCTTTAGTCGATCTCCTGTTAATATAATTGCTCTTGACAATGACATTGTGATAATTGCCAGAATCGGAGAGGAAACGAAAATGTTCATTTTTAACACTGGTAAGCTCCAAAACATATTTTATTCAATCAAATAATTTCCAGAAACTGGTCAAACACAAGAAGTTGAGTTTCAATCTATCAAAGACAAATTCATTATAAAAATGATTTGCCACAATGGTGAAGTGTATTTTTGGGAGCTGGGACAGGCTGAGAATCCCGATGCTCACAAAGATATTTTGGCACTCTTCTACTATCGAGGACCGAAAAATAAAATCGAGGACCGAAAAAAAAATCGAGGACCGAAAAATAAAATCGAGGACCGAAAAAAAGAATCGAGGACCGAAAAAAGTAAGACAAGGACCGAATCAAAAATCGAGGACCGAAAAAAAAATCGAGGACCGAATAAGAATCGAGGACCGAACTTTTAGTAGAGTTCCAAACTTCCAAAAAGGAACTTTATTCATTTTCAAAATCAGTACACCATTCACAAAAAATTTGATACACCACAGTTTGAATTTGAGTAAGATATTATTATTATCATTATTCCGAAACAATAGTGATGAGTCGGATGCAAAAGTTGGGCAGTTTTTCTCGAGTAATTGTACTGACTCTATTGTTGGTGTCTGCAACTATAGTACCCTCCATTAAATCCGATTGAACATATTTGCGAAAAACCGGAACAACATCTAAATAGTGTCAACACCTCACAAATGTCACTTCGTCGGGTTACTGTACATATTCCAAGCATATTGCATCAGATTCAGATAAAATTCTATTTTGATATTGCTAGATATTTTGGAGCATTTTATTAACCATTTCCAAAATAAGCTCCAACAATTTCACTTCGATTGATCACCTAGGAAAAAAGTTTTGTCAAAAATATGGCCCCACACCGTTGTCAGAATGATACACTAGTCATGAATTACATTTCAAAATCATACACTTGCTATTTGTGTTCTATCCAAACATAATATGTATTTCCGAAATGAGTATTATTCAAAATAAACACTTGCCATATGAGTACTTTCAAAAAAAAAATACATATGTGAGTCTGATCGAGTTTCAAAACTTAAACTTCTAAATATGCATGACTACTGACCGCTGCTATATTCTACTGGTTTGGAACTCTACTAAAAGTTTGGTCCTCGATTTTAATTAGGTCCTCGATTTTTTTTTCGGTCCTCGATTTTTGATTCGGTCCTCTCCTTAGTAATTTCGGTCCTCGATTTTAATTTTCGGTCCTCGATTTTATTTTTCGGTCCTCGATTTTTTTTACGGTCCTCGATTTTATTTTTCGGTCCTCGATAGTAGAAGAGTGCCGATATTTTATACAAATTAAATATGAAAACTATGGAAGTGGAGAAGATTGCGGAAATTTTGGCTTTTGATTATCACGAAGGACCCACGCCAATCATCAACGGTCTGATGTATGTATACTATCCAAGGAATAATGATAAGATGTATGTAATTGACTTGAGTGATAAGAAAATTGTGGAAATCTTTCGATTGGTAAGCTCTCAGGTTGTTATCATATCACTGTTACGAGTTTTAGGAAAAAGACCCTGCTTTAACTGACTGGTGGTTCCATTACCTGCATGTAAATGATGAAAAGTTGTACTTGGTGCAAAAAAGTGGGAAGGATCGGGAGCGTGCTGTTTCCATTGTAGAAGGACAAAAAGCCAAGATGGTGTGCAAGGATGTTTATCGAGATGAGGAAGAAAGTAAATATGTTTTCACCATGAATGATTGTTAGTTTATACTTTTATATGCATGTCAATTTTACACTTCAGGGATGAATGGACACATACTAAACATGGAAAGAAAAAAAGATGGCACCAAATCGTCCCTCGACACATTTGACTTTGATACGATGACGTGGAGCAGGCAGATGATTAAGAATGTATGGGTGGCTGATCAACCATACAGTACACCAACTTGTATCCAGCTCAATGATACTGTATATGCACTAGCTTGGCTTAGAATTGAGATGGTAGAGAGATTGGAAATCCGAGTAATGGAATTGAAACCTAAGCTGTATACAATCTGTATGCTGGATATTATTGAACCGTTGGTTTTGGCGAATCAAGTAGATATTGAAGAATCAAAGAAAAATCTCAATGATGATTTGAAGAGAGATTTTGATAATATGATAACATGGCGCCAAACCGAAGAAAAAGCTTTTGAAGTATCTGAGCTTTATCGCAAGCAGTTAGCCGGATTTCAGTCGGAGTTGGAGAAAATGAAAGCGGATGGATTGATTGAGGAGTATCTTGGATATTCATTTGAGGATGTTTTCGCTCGATGGAAATATTATATTTGTACTGTTGTTGAATGAATAATTTTTCACTCTTGCCTATTTTAATACTCTATCAGCTTGTCCCCTTTTCGGGCTCCATATGATATCAGCGAGATAGTAAGAGACACAGGTATTGCTCATACACTCCTCCATTGATTTCGCTCTAACTTGCTCATTCGCCGATCATGGTATTTTCCCAACTCTGCCGAGATCAATGGGTTTAACGAGAAGTTGCAGAAGGTGATGTCTGAAAGTTTGATTGGTGACAGATTTTTTAAATACTTTGGATATCTGTATGACCAGAAATACAAAGTTTTTTTGAAACTTTGGTAGCTCGCCTCCTTTTTGGCATCCCGTTGATTTTGCAGCAGCTTGCTCATTTGACATCCGCTGGTCACCAACACAATATTTTATTTAATTCAACATAAAAAACTTCCAATGATACTGAAAACGCTCAAATTCTTCTACAAAATCGTTATCAATCAATCCATCAGACTTCATCTTCTCCATTTCCGACTGTATTCCGTCCCACTGATTACGACATAAATCAGACAAATCCATAAGTTGTTTTTCAGTCAGTCTCCATGTTATCATTTCGTCGAATTTTTTTCTGAAATCATCCAGCTTTCATACGTATCAGATAACTAGTCTAACTTTAGAGGTTTTCCAAGTTGTGCTCTTTTGTCAGCGATTGCCGACTCATCTGCATCCACCAAAGAATCCACGATAGTCAGCATGCATATTGTCGCCAACTTTGGTTTCAGTTCCAAAACTCGAATCTCCAATTGACCAATGTTGTTTTCCTTCCGCAGGTTTGCAATCGCATAAGCCTTATCATCAAGTGTGACACAAGTTGGTAGATGATTAAGATGAACGGACAACCACCCATTCTCCAGTTTTTGCCTCTTCCATTGCATTGTTTTACAGTCGAATGTGTCAAGTGTCGATTTTTGGTTTGCCTTATTTCTATGCACTGATATCATCATACCATCCACCCCTGTGAAATATATAGGTAAAGATGGATTTTAAAAGTATAAACTGACAATCGTTTTCAGAGAATGTATCTCTACCATCTCCCTCATCTTTGTAAGTATCCTTGCACACTAAGGTGGCCCTTCCACCATTAATCATCAAAACAGCTCGCTCATTACTGCTATATCCTTTTTGCAACAAGTACATCTTGCCATCCTTGGTCATAAGTTGACCAATATTTGCCTCAGGTAACGAGTACTCTTTCTCCTAAAAAATAAATTCATAAAGATTAAGCTATTTATGAATATTTACCAAAGTGAAGCTCTCCACAATACGTTTTTCTTCCAAGTCAATAACATGCATCAAATGGTTACTCCATGGGTGAAGCACATACATCAGACCATTGATAATTGGTGTTGTTCCATTTATCCAGTTTCTTCCAACAATTTCAGTTATCTTCTCTAGTCCCATTGTTTTCATGTCCAACTTGTACAATTCCAAAGTAAAAATGTCCTCATGGGCTAGTGATATATATGTCCAAAAATAAACTAGACCTTTATATCTAGTCATTGTGAGAATAAATTTGTCACTTATAGCTCTGCAATCATTTATTTGGATTTGACCAGTTTCTAAAAATTATCGACTAACTGACAAGAATGTTTCAGACAAACCTGTGCAAAAAATGAACATTTCAGCGTTATCCTCACTGGATCCTTTTTTTGTGACTATCAATATATCTTTATCAATTACAAGCATGTTGGCGATTTCACTCGGATATAACATGGAATATATGGAAGCGGTTTTGATAATATGACTTGATGACCAGCGAAGCATTTTCGGTTTGCAAAAATCGATGAGGAATGGTGTGGCAGGAAGGGCGAGTGGGCTTTAGGGTCAATGTCTGCGTATCTCGATTGTAAAAGCTATTTCGTCGAGCACGACAGACGGACCATGTGGTGAAGAAGAAAAACGCAATAGGACTAAAAGAGAATCCTAATACGTGAGATTTTAGGCTGGTACTTTACATAAATCGTACTCTTGGACTTTATGAAATTAAAAAAACAAGCATAAAAAGGAATTAGTTTTAAAAAAATTATTCATTCAACTATGGTACATATATGAAATTTCCAATGACGCAGTACATGGTCAAATTCCCATCCCATTTCCTCCTCGATCAATCCATCCGCCTTCATCTTCTCCAATTCCGATTGAAATCCGACCAACTGTTTGCGATAAAGCTCAGAAATTTCAAAGGCTTTCTTCTCAGTTTGTCTCCATGTTATCATATCATCAAAATCTATTGTCAAGTTGTTATTAAGATACTTCTTTGCCGCTTTGATTTCCGACTCATCCGCATCAACCAACGGTTCAATAATATTCAGCATACAGATTGTGGACAGTTTAGGTTTCAATTCCAACGCCCGTATCTCCATTCTCTCAACCATGTCGATCCTAAGCCAAGCTAATGCATAAATAGTATCATTGACTTGAATACAAGTTGGTGTATCACACGATTGATCAGCCACCCATATATTCTTGATCACCCTCCTGTTCCATGTCATTTTTTTGAAATCAAATGTGTCCAGGGATGATTTTTTGCCATCTTTTTTTCTGTGCATGTTTAGTATGTTTCCATTCATCCCTAAAGTATAAAAATGACAGAGCATATCAGAATATAAACTAACAATGATTCATACTGAAATCATATCCACCATCCTCCTCATCTTTGTAAACATCTTTGCACACCATCCTGGCTTTTCGACCTTCTACAATCGAAACAACACGCTCCCGAGTTCTTCTGCCTTCTTGCATCAAGTATAACTTATCATTATCTACCATAAGTTGGTATGACCACCATTGGTCTAGAGAAGACTCGTTTTCCTGAAAGCCATGATTATTATATAATAACGCTGCAACAACTTACCAATTTAAACTTTTCCAGAACTTTCTTACCATTCAAGTCAATTACATACATATCATCCTCATTATTTGGATAGTACACATACATCAAATCGTTAATAATCGGCGTGGATCCTTCAGAATTATCTATTGTGACAATTTCCACAATCTTCTCAACTTCCATAGTTTTCATGTTCAGTTTGTATAAAACATCCATATGAAAAACCATATCCACACGTTCTGAAGCCCAAAAATACACTTGACCTTCATGCCTACTCATTCTAAAAACATATTCGTCACGGATAGATCCACACTCAACTTCTAGAGTTTGGCAAGTTTCTGGAATTATACAACATTATAAAAAGTAAGACGTTAATCGTACCTGGGTTGAAAATAAACATTTTCGTTTCGGCCTCAATTCTGGCAACAATCAACAAAACATTTTCAATGGCGATCATGTTAACAGTGTGTAGCGAATGCCAATTTTCTATATCTTGAGGTGAAATCGTGTGAATCAGGTGACTTGAAGACCAGCGGAGCATTTTTGGACAAGTATGAGTGAAATCGATGAAATTGCGCTTTAGAATAAAGAGCTGTGCCTGCGTAAGAGAGCAGATGCGCAGACGCAAGAATTTCTGAGGCACGCGCTATTCCGTGAAAAGGGGCCCGCAAAAGAGGGTCCGCATCGATTGTGGCCATTCGAATAATGCTCCGCTGGTCGTCTAGTCATCCTATTCCAACATTATCCGCGAACTCCGAACCGGCTGCTGATACAGGTACAAGTGCCTATAGATATGGCAATGATGTACTAATAGTGACTCAAACGATGTATCGAAATTTTGTCCCGACTAAATTGGAGATGTTTCTTTTTAAAACAGGTTTACATACTTTTCTTATATCCTTTCATCTTATATAGCTTCAGAGCGGCAAATAATCGAAAAGCTGGATTTCCCGTTACTCGATACTATAGCAGGTGTACGGTCCATCATTTGTCATGATGGGTATGCGTATATTTGGGGGATTCAAAAAAATGAAGATATCTTCAATTGGGATAATTTCAATCATATATTGTACAAAGTTGATATCAGGACAATGGAATATGAGAAAATCATAGAGTTGGTGTTGAGCTATTGGAGTGGTGATACACCAATCATTGGCGATTTTATGTATGTTTTGGAGGAGCAGATGGAGGATAATATGTATATTATTAATTTGAAGGAGAAGAAACTTGTGTCGAGGTTTACATTGGTAAGATACAATTTTAAGAAAAATGTCCAAACTGTGTATTCAGGTTGAGGAAGATGTCCTTCCATCAGGATACTACGGCCGACACCTTTTTGCTAAAAATGAAAAGTTGTACCTTTTACAAAGAGGATGTGGCAATTTTAATAGAACTATGTCAGTTATTGAAGATAAGAAGGAGATAGTGTTGCTCCAAGATAACTATGGAGAAAATTACAGTGGACATATGGATGCTGGTAGCGATTGTGAAGAATTTTGTTTGAGTCATAATTATAAGTACTTATTGCAGGGATGGATGGTACAACTCTCAACATATACTTAGAGCGAGAAGAAAAGTGCATATCGATAGATACTTATGACTTTGAGAAGAATGAATGGAACCGGAAGAAAGCCGAAAGGGGATGGTACTCCCCGTGGAGACATATTCGGGCATATGTCAAGATACAGGACACTATATATGCTGTTATGAAAGTACCAAGAGTGAAGAGTTATCAATTGGAGGTGAAGGTATTGGAGATGGTACCGAAACTTTCAACTGCTTGTCTTTTCAAAGTTATGGATATGATCAACAGTGATAAGGAGAAGGCCCTGGAGAAGGAAACGCAATTCTATCCTTTGAAGTATGTAGTTTTAGTAGAATTTTATCAATGATTAGGTGTTTTGTTCAGAAAAGAGCTGGATGATATGATAAAATGGAAAAAGGAGGCGAAGGAGTCGTGGGAGCAGTATATATTGGATGATCAGCAGAAGGATGTAATAGTTGAAGAGCTGAAAGTGATGGTGGATGCTGGAATGATTGAAAAAGAAATGATTTCATCTCTCGAGTTTTCGTTCAAGTTTGCTAGTCGTCATTGATAAAATTTATGATGTATCTTCCTGTTTTACATTACTTTATCATCGGATTCATACAATTCGAGATTTTGTTGAAATTCTGGTCCTTCGTCACTATGTTTACAGTACCTAGATACTAAAGAAAAACAAAAGCTCTTGATTGTTTTTTGGTCCCCCACATTTAAACATAGACGATTTAAAATATACATTCTATTGTCTTCTTTTTCCCACGCTTTATGTCCAATATGCATTTTTTATGGTACCATTAACACTTTTTATTGTAAGGGCGTCCGACATTTGTGTCGACTCACTTTTTCTTTTTGTTATTTCGAATTCCTGTTCTAAGACGCGCAATCAGGGGTCAGTGCAGCCTCTTTTTTTATTTTTCATACATTTACATTTGCCAGGCAAACTAAATTTGATTAATAGACGCGATGTTTCAAAAATTATAAACATCAAAAACACTGAACCCGAACTTTTGTTTATAAAAATGGTGCACTCGTTTGAATAAACATTGAACATACACCCACTTTTTTGTTTTTGAACTGCCGCGCTACAACTCCGTGGCCGCGGCGCCGTGTGTTTCCTAGTCCCTGCAGACATCTGTCATCGGTGCTTGCCTGGCAACCACACACACACACATCGATTTCTATCTTTTGCCACTTTTCGAAATGTTGCGCTGGTCTTCCAGCTATGATATTCCGATATGCTCAACAAATACTGGAACATTTTGGTATAAACATGATCGGGCGAATATTATTCCGGTTGGGAACAATCTATTGATAGTTTCCGGTATTTCGAGTGGTCAAAGAAGACAAACAAAATTGTTTTTGTTTCGAACAGGTATGTAGCAAAATAGTATACATTTACAAGTGTTTATTTTTTTAGAATTTGGAGAGCTCATTCCAATCGAATGCCCACCGATCAATGAAAAATTCTCCACCGTCAACGTTTACGACGGAAAAGCATATCTTTTGGCTACAGTTTCTGATAATGACGTTGCGTGGAATATTCGTAGAATATTTGAGCTCGATTTACAAACACTGCGGATGGAACTGTTCATAAACATACAGCTCAGGAATTGGTAGGTTTTGAACGTTTACACCGCACCAAGTTAGTTTTAGTGAGACTTATTATGATTCGTACCGAGGAACAGACCACATTGCCATCGTTGGTAATATTATGCATATATTGAGGACTAAAGATAGAATTGCGCGGATCAACTTGGACACTAAACGTTTTGAAACGGAATATGTTATTGTAAGCGCCACATCAGCGGCTTGAGAACTTAAATCCTGTATTAGTTCAGGAAACAACTGCTCTAGAACCTCACAACTTTTTTTCTTACCTTATGGCAAAAGATGAGCGATTATACATATTGCAAAGAGGATTGCAAGATCGAGCTGTCTATTTGCTGGAAGATAGAAAAATAGAACTGCTGTGCAAGGACAACGGCAGCGAAGTAACTCGTGCGTACGTTAATGAATGTGAGTGAATTTGCTTTGGAATCTTTTCAAATTCCGTCTAAGGGCTTGATGGCGTTTTGTTCAACATGCCCATGATCAAGCTAGGTTATATATCAGTAGATTTGTATGACATCCACAAAAATGCGTGGACCAGGCATCAAATTCAAGGAGATTTGTTCGATGGCGAAATCAAATCACACGCCAAGGTGAATGACACTATTTACGCAATTATAATGTCGGAAGATCGTAAAACGTGTAGCTTGAGAGTTTTGGAATTGGTTCCAAAACTATCAACGATTTGTATGTTGAATATCATTGACATGCTCATTGAAAATCAAAACCCGCTAGATTTTGTGCAAATCAGAACGATCCTTAATCTTCCTTTGCTGTAAGTTTAGGTTGTTCAACTTGTATCAATTGATGATTTTAGAAAAAAATATGACGATATGATCAAATGGCGGCTCAAAGAAAGGATAAGAGCCTCGTACATTCCGCCGCTTCGTTTTTATTGATACGACGAATTCGTTGTTAATGAAATATCTGTATATAATATTATTTGAATAAATTATTTGAACATATTGATTATTTTATTTTTGAACACTGCTCCTCAACAAAACAGCACAGGCCCCCAGGAGAATGATTTTGTCTGCGTGTTCCTCCAAATCAATATAGTGTTTTTTCTTTTCCTCTCTGATCACACATTTTGTGAGTCACTCGCACACATACACACACACATACTTGTTAGAAAAAAATGTTACGCACACACACTTTTCTGTTTTTGAATTGTCGCGGTACAACTGTACGGCCGAGGCGCCGCGTGTTTTCTAGTCCCTCCAGACATCTGTCATCTGCGCTTGCACGGTGCAGACACGTATATTGATTCATCGGTTCTGTTGCTTGTTGAAATGATTCGTTGGTCTTCGAGCTTTGATATTCCAACAAGTTTAACAAATCTTGGACCATTTTGGTGTGAACGGGCACTTGTTGTCCCGATGGGCAACGATGTATTAGTGGCTTTGGGGCTAACTCATGGTACAAACCACAAAACGGAATTGTTCGTGTTCAGAACAGGTATTTCTACAAGTATAATTCATTTATACACCTTTTTACCAGAAATCGGCCAGTTTCAACCAGTAGAGCACCATCCACTGCTCAACCAGAATTTTGCCACAATCAATGTGCACAATAATGTTGCATACATCTGGACGTCTTTTGTTGGCCTTATCCCGTTGTTCAACTCTCGCAAAGTATACAAGCTTGATTTACAAACGTTGCGAATGGAATTATTTCTTGAAGTAGAAAATGTTCGCAAGTAAGTCTAGAACAAAAACATCCGCCAACTTATTCTATTTTAGCAATTGTGCTATAGATTGCTACAGAAGATTTGGTCGAATTGCGATCGTCGGTGGTAAAATGCATGTCTTGATGACTGATGATAAAATTAAGACAATGAACTTGAGAACAAAACGTCGTGAACCGGATTACACTGTTGTAAGTGTTTTGAGTTTTTTATGCCCTCTGAGAGGTGTGCTAACTGAAATCATGTATTAATTCAGGAAGACGCAAATGCTCTTAGAGAAGGCTACGAATCTTTCATATTTGTGCACAATCGTAGATTATATTTATTGCAAGTCGGAATTCATAATCGAGCTCTCTATTTGCTGGAAAATAAAAAAACAACGTTGTTGTGCAAAGATAAATGTCGTGAAGACCCGAAGGATTTTTTTCTTCCATGTTCTGGATGTGAGTTACAATGTTTCAAAATAGATCTAAAATAAAACCTCAGGTCATTCATGCAACCTGTCCATGATGAAGCACGATTGTACAGCAGTCGATTTGTTTGATTTCAACAAGAATGAGTGGACCAGAAATAAAATTCAAGGAGATACGTTTGGCGACAAAATTCAATCACACGCCATGGTGAAAGACACCATTTACGCCATCACTATGGCGCCAGATCGTAAGATGTGCCATTTGAGAGTTTTGGAACTGGCACCAAAACTATCAACGATTTGTATGTTGAAAATCGTTGGCATATTGATCGAAGATCACCCGGAGGAAATTGTGCACACCAGAACTTTGCTTAATCTTCCTTTGCGGTGAGTTTAGTTTTCTCTAAACTTGTTTCAACTGAAAATTGCAGAAAAAAGTACGATTCAATGATGATCTGGCGGATCAGAGAGAAGATAAGGGAAGAAGACAACATTAAACAGCCGATTGAAAAACCGATGTATGGAATTTTGAATTGATTATCTGTAAATTTTGAATAAACTTTTTGCACACCCTGATTTCCTTGCTGGAAGAAAAAAATGAGCAGTAATGTCATTCTATGTTCTAAATGAATTAATTTTCCTGTTTTGAATTCCCGCCATTTTAAACAATGGCCGGGGTCATCCCACATTCTTAGGCCATACAGTGGTGGCGTGACCCAAGCAGGTGCAACGCGCGAACGCACCAATCGATTATATTGCGCCATTCTCTCATCTCATTCTCTTTTACCCGCATTTCACGCCATTTTCTCTTTTTTCTCATTGCCGCATTTCGTCAAAAAATGCTACACTGCACTGCTAGCTATGACATTCCGGACCTAATCGAAGTTGGATCAAAGTATCATTCGTGGACTCATAAACCGGAAATAATCATTGCAGTCGGTGATGAGTTATTCATATTTTACGACAGTATTTGCGATGACGACAACGGAGACTTCGGTCGCGTTACGGAGTTGCTTGTTTTTGAGCCAAGTATGTTGATTCATAGATTCATAGATATATGAGTGTTTTCAGAAACTGGCCACTTTCAAGAACACGGCATTTTGGTGAGAGAATTCATCAATTCCGTGACGGTACACAACGGACAAGCGTATCTGTTAATGTTGAATACTCCGCGGGAGTCCCACAAATTGTTCAAAATGAACTTGAAAACGAAAGGAATTGAGTTGTTCATGGAGATAACGCCAGATGATTGGATGACAAAATACATGGCACGGGGAGTAATGTATGTTTTGAGTCGATTTTTGAAACGCATTTAACAAGATTTTCAGCAATGTAACTTTGGATTACTGGGCAATCGAAGTAGCAGTTATCGGGGATACCATGTATCTTTCACATGATGGGAATGAAATCAGGGAAATCAACCTAGATACGAGACAGGTTGTGACGAAGTATGAATTGGTAAGTTGTTTATTATTGTAACACAAATTTGTCAATTTTAACGGGACATCCTCGATTTTCGTTTGAATGGTTTTTGGGTGCAAAAAAACAATCTTCATGGCAGGATACGTTTTGAAGAAATCAGCATGCATTTCAAGTTTTTGATACAGAAAAACTTTAAAAAAAAACAAGACGATCGAGCTGCCAAACATTGAATTGATAAAAAACCAACAGCTTTTTTTCAGAAATACGACGATGGAGAGGCATTCATGGTCCACGAACACCGTAAACTTTTGGCAAGAGACGAAAATTTGTATTTGTTGGTAGATGACACAAAACGTCGGTATCAAGCACTCTATCGCATTGAAAACAAGACAGTGGTATTGCTGTGTCAGACGGTAAGAGAAGCAAGAGGTGACCAAGATGAAACTTACAAATGTGAGTGGCTTTTGTAAAATACATACTATATATAATGTATTTCAGGGGTGGACAATTTCTTGATACACAGATGGGAAGATAAGGATAACGGGCCAAGCCGCATGTCGATAAGTTCCTATAATTTTGAGGAAAGCCGTCAATGGTCAAGACGACAGGTTGAGATAAAAGATGGCGCAAATATTGTCTCTTTCGCAACCATCAATAAAACGATTTACGCGATTATGAAGTCGAGGATCAAGAAATTCCGTTTGAAAGTCTTCGATCTAACACCAACACTGTCGGATATTTGTTTGATCGGAATTACTAACCAATTGATGTTTGTGCACAAGGGCGTCAAGAACACCATGGAAAAAAGGGAGAAACTTAGTCATCCTTTGAGGTAAGATAAAGTCTCTGAAATAAAATTATTGAATATTTTTCAGTAAAAAATTCGATGACATGATGATTTGGAAATTGAAGGAAGATATTGAGCAGATAATTTGATTTTCTTTGACAATTTGCAGTCTACATCCTCTTATATTTCACTAATTCTCAGTTATCATTTCATATCTACTTTCTCTCTGCGCGCATTTCTTCCTTTTAGCTATATACATAAGTTGTCAATATTTGCGTTATATTAATTTTGAATGTTGCAAGATACGCGCTACGTACGAGACTCGCTACCTAATGTTGTCAATATGTTTATACAATTCTCCAAGTTTCACTATAACTTTTTTCTTCTTATCATATTTCTTTCATTTTTTTGCATAAAATTATGAGCATTTGCCTTGCGGCTAAGTTTAATTAAATAAATACTCGATTTTTCCTGTTTTTGAACTCCCGCCTTTTCTCTCAATGGCCGGGGTCACCCCCACTTTCCTAGGCCATACAGTTGGGACCTAAGCAGGTGCAATGCACTGCCACCATATCGATTATATTGCGAAATCCTCTTTCCTCTTTTACGCGCATTTTGCGCATTTTGCCAAGAAATGCTTCGCTGCACGGAGTGCTATGATATTCCGGAAAAAATACCGGATGAGCCTCGTAGTCCGACTACAATAATTCCAGCCGGTGATAAGCTATTTATATTTTATGACGGTATTTTCCACGACGACGACGGCGAGAGAACACGCGTTACGGAGTTGCTTGTTTATGAGCCAAGTATGTTGATTCATAGATTCATAGATTCATAGATTCATAGATTCATAGATTCATAGATTCATAGATTCATAGATTCATAGATTCCTAGATTCATAGATTCGTAGATTCATAGATTCATAGATTCATAGATTCATAGATTCATAGATTCATAGATTCATAGATTAATAGATTCATAGATTCATAGATTCATAGATTCATAGATTCATAGATTCATAGATTCATAGATTCATAGATTCATAGATTCGTAGATTCATAGATTCATAGATTCATAGATTCATAGATTCATAGATTCATAGATTCATAGATTCATAGATTCCTAGATTCCTAGATTCATAGATTCATAGATTCATAGATTCATAGATTCATAGATTCATAGATTCATAGATTCATAGATTAATAGATTCATAGATTCATAGATTCATAGATTCATAGATTCATAGATTCATAGATTCATAGATTCATAGATTTATTGATTCATAGATTCATAGATTCATAGATTCATAGATTCATAAATTCATAGATTCGTAGATTCATAGATTCATAGTTTCATAGATTCATAGATTCATAGATTCATAGATTCATAGATTCATAGATTCATAGATTCATAGATTCATAGATTCATAGATTCATAGATTCATAGATTCATAGATTCATAGATTCATAGATTCATAGATTCATAGATTCATAGATTCATAGATTCATAGATTCATAGATTCATAGATTCATAGATTCATAGATTCATAGATTCATAGATTCATAGATTCATAGATTCATAGATTCATAGATTCATAGATTCATAGATTCATAGATTCATAGATTCATAGATTCATAGATTCATAGATTCATAGATTCATAGATTCATAGATTCATAGATTCATAGATTCATAGATTCATAGATTCATAGATTCATAGATTCATAGATTCATAGATTCATAGATTCATAGATTCATAGATTCATAGATTCATAGATTCATAGATTCATAGATTCATAGATTCATAGATTCATAGATTCATAGATTCATAGATTCATAGATTCATAGATTCATAGATTCATAGATTCATAGATTCATAGATTCATAGATTCATAGATTCATAGATTCATAGATTCATAGATTCATAGATTCACAGATTCATAGATTCATAGATTCATAGATTCATAAATTCATAAATTCATAGATTCATAGATTCATAGATTCATAGATTCATAGACTCATAGATTCATAGATTCATAGATTCATAGATTCATAAATTCATAAATTCATAGATTCATAGATTCATAGATTCATAGATTCATAGATTCATAGATTCATAGATTCATAGATTCATAGATTTATTGATTCATAGATTCATAGATTCATAGATTCATAGATTCATAGATTCATAGATTTATTGATTCATAGATTCATAGATTCATAGATTCATAGATTCATAGATTCATAGATTCATAGATTCATAGATTCATAGATTCATAGATTCATAGATTCATAGATTCATAGATTCATAGATTCATAGATTCATAGATTCATAGATTCATAGATTCATAGATTCATAGATTCATAGATTCATAGATTCATAGATTAATAGATTCATAGATTCATAGATTCACAGATTCATAGATTCATAGATTCATAGATTCATAGATTTATTGATAAGTTAGTGTTTTCAGGAACGGGCCACTTTCAAGAACACGGCATTTTGCTGGGAGAATCTACAGACGCCGTAACGGTACACAACGGACAAGCATATCTGTGGGCGTCGGGTCGTACGACTCTGCAACCTCGAAAAGTGTACAAACTAGATTTACAAACAAAAGACGTCGAACTCTTTTTGGAGACACCGCCAGAAATTGGGATGAGAAGACTCTATCCAGGGCGAGCGTACGTTTTGTAAAAAACTGGTTTTCATTAGCTTTTCATAAATTTCAGGGCTTGGATGGGGATATTTATAGATCATGATGATGATCGTCGGAAAGAAGAAATCGCAATAGTCGCTGATACAATGTATATTTTAAAAAAGCGTAATGATCTCGTGGAAATCAGCATGGATACTAAACAGATTGTCACAAATTATGTACTGGTAAGTTGTTTTTTAGTATTGTATTACAAATTTATCGTTCTCAACGGCCTGTTATATATATATATATATAGTGAAATTTTAGCAAAACGATAATGGAACCCCATTAATAATCCCCCCACTCCGAAAGCTTTTGGCAAAAAACGGCAAATTGTATCTATGGGCGAATGATAATAGCTGCTATCAAACACTTCACCTTATTGAAAACAAAAAAGCCATATTGTTGTGGAATTCGGGAAAAAAAACGAGAGGTTACATGGATGAAACGTATAAATGTAGGTTTTAACAAATTTCGTAGTATAATTGTAAATATGGTTTTGCAGGGGCCGACGATTTTGTGATCCACGCATGGACGAAAAGAGAAACGAAAAGAATGTCTATTAGCTCGTATGATTTCGAGGAAAATGAATGGACAAGACGAAGAGTTGAGCTGAAAGATGGAGAGAAGATTGTGTCATTTGCCACCATAAATCACACTATTTACGCCATAATGAAGTCAAGGACTGGGAAGTTTCGTTTGAAAGTGTTTGAGCTTAAACCATCACTGTCGGATATTTGTATGATTAAAATTACTGATCAATTGTTTTATGGACACAAGGGCATCGAGAAATCCACGGAAGAGTGGGAAAAACTTAGTTTTCCTTTGAGGTAAGATAAGATTTCTGGAATTTAACTAATGGGTGTTTTTAGGAAGAAGTTTGCAGATATGATGATTTGGAAGTTGAAGGAAGATGTTGAAATATAATCTGTTGTTATTGAAAATGTTTCCGTTTGTTTGTATATAAATATTTGTTCGATCAAAAGTTGATGATTTTTTGGGTATTTCAATGCATTTTTTGAATAAAATTCCAATCGCAGTTTGACCCATTAATTTTAAGACGTGTTCTAATAAAAAGATCACAGGAACCTTGATAGCGTTTCAGACACCTGATGATACAATTTGTGAGAACCCCATGAGCTATCCCATCAAACACAACTAAATACTTTTTGAATTTCCGCTCTACAATTCGTTGGCCGAACAGCTGTCTAGGCCAGTGAGTCACACGGCGTACGCACCACGCGACGCACCAACCAAGTTTTTGGCGCTCAACTTTAAACACATCCCCCCGTTCAGCAACAAAAATGCTCCGTCGTTCTTCTAACTACGTTTTTCCGCTGCACCCTTATAGCTTCCCTGATTCAACTATCCTTCCGTTCGGAGATGATTTATTGTTTGTGTCTAACGATGAATACATGAAAGACTCAGAAAGTATGACGTTAAAGCTCTTTATTTTCAAAACAGGTTCGCTCAAGTATGCAACTACGTTTTCATCTTTTTTCCAGAAACGTGTGAGTTCGAACCAATCACATATGAACCGGAATTTCATGGAGAATATGAATCAATACATGTTCACGAAGGGCATGTTTATTTCACTTTCTTCGAAGAATTTCAGAAAATCCTCAAGCTGAATATGCACACTAAGCGCTTTGAGGAACCGATCGAATTAAAACAGTCAGATGTGTTTTCTAAATTCGAAGGAATAGAATAGTATACTCAAAGCGAGATTTCACTATTTTTTAAAACTACTTTTCAGCACTTGGCCAAAAGAGGTAGCAATTATCGGCGACCTTATGTACGCCCTAAGAAGAAGAGATACAATTGTGGTTATCAATCTTAAAACTAAGCTTTTTGTAACGAAATATGCGATAGTAGGTCCTGAAGTTTTACCGTATAACTTAGTATTTTAGTTGAAAGAGTCTGCTCTACAAGCTGAACGTTATACCCAAAACCTTTTGGCGCACGATGGTAAATTATATCTGTTGGACAGAGGACATCAATATTATGAGCGAGCAGTATACCTTATTGAGGATAAAAAAGCAATATTGTTATGTATGGATATCAACAAAAACAAAAGAGGTTTGAGGGGATACGATGAAAGAAGCAAATGTATGTTAGTTCTTTGGAACAATATCATAGATAGTTCTTTAGGGATCGAAGGTAGTACACTCACTAATTGTGGATGCCATAAACATAACATTACACTGAACACGTTTGATTTCAATCAGAATTCGTGGATACATCAAAAAGTTGAGCCGTTCGATAAAAATTTGATGACATTCGCCAAGGTCAATGGTATAATTTACACTTTTTCTGATTTGGATTCGAGTTATTATGATGGATTTCACTTGAACGTTTTCGAAATGAGTCCGAAACTGTCCACTCTTTGTCTCTTCAATATCATTGATCTATTGGTGAAGAAGACAATGAAGGAAATTGCGGAAACAAGGAAGAAACTTAGTATTCCTTCGAGGTAACGATATCAATGAGAAACATATGCAGTAAAAAGTATCAGAAAAACGTTTGATTCGATGATAAAATGGAGGATCGATGGAGAACAATATGACAAATATTTTAGATTAAAAAGTCCTGTCAATCCGTACAAACCAATACTCCGCTGCGGCCCTAATTGAGTCTTTCAATATTTTTTTGTCTGCTTATGGAGCAAATCAACTTTTTTTTTTCGATAATCCTCCGTTTTTTCATCTTGACATTTTTCAGTTTGTTTTTATAGTTTTTTGGTTACAATAAATACAATTCATTTCACATAAAATCCAATACCAAAAAAGAGACAAAAAACTTATACTAATCTTCAAAAAATTTAGAATAATCTATAGCTCGGGCGATTCTTGATAAGCATCACATTGCGGAAGTGCGATGACAAATGTACCCATCCAAGTTCATCACAAATCTGTAAAAACTCTCTTATCATCTCTGATAACACTCCTTATCACTTACATCAACCAATGCTCCATCAACAACTCTCGTATCCATCGCCTTCTCCTTCGCCTCATCACTATATTTGTTCAACAATTTGGCGCATCGGCCGAAATGTCCCAATGCTGCTGCATGCTTCGCACCAATCAATGCTACTTTCGAATCATCATTCGCGATCCATGCCGACAATTTCACATAATATTGATTTCCAGTCCATTTCGCATCCAATTCCTTCAATTTCTCATGGATAACATCATCAAATTGCTCGCTTTTCGCTTGCATTTCAGCATATTCCTGCGATTTCTTGCCAAAATTCAACGGCTCCGATTTTCCGCCAAAGATCAATGGTGTGAATGCGCCAAATCGAATGTTGGTTGGCACATTTTCCTTCGATTTGTGCACCTTCAAATCCTGCTCCAATGATGACAATGCTGATAGTGCAGTGATAATGGCATTCTTCTTCTCGTCGAATTGGGTGACTAGTTTGGTGGCATCCTTCCGATCAGCTTCATCTCCTCCGGTCAATGCAATCCACTTATCAACTGTTAACAAATCATCCGCATGGTCTTGTTTCACTGATAGGAATTGAAGCACTTCTGATGGTTTGGTGAGCTCCAGGATTTTTCCGCATATTTCGATGACACTGGTGACGGTTTCGGATGTTTGATCGGCTACCTGGAATGATAATTAATGATTCTATGAAAATCAGGATGTATGAAATCTTGGTTCTATGGTTCTATGGAGTTCAGGTTCTACGACTCTGATTTCAAGTTCTATGATTTTGTGAAATTTTAGATCTATGATTCTAAATTTCATGTGAAAGTTCAGGTTCTATGCTACTCAGTTTCTATGAAGTTGAATTCTATGATTTTATGAAACAAGTGTTCTATGAATCTACTAACATCAAGTTCTATGGTCCGAGAAACTTTTAGTTCTATGGTATTCGCTTTTTTGGTTCCATGAATCACAAGTTCTGCGATTCTATGAACTTCCAGTTCTATAAATATTTAAATTCCTAGATCTATGATTCTATGAACTCAGATTTTTATGATTCGGAAAAATCCAGGATCTACGGTATCTTTTTTTATAAACCTCAAATTCTATGGTTCTATGCTCTTCAGTTTTTCGATTCTATGAAATTATATTGTCATCTGTTTCACGTTCTATGATTAGATGAACGTCAAGCTTTTTCAACTCCAATTCTATGAATCATAGGATCTATGAATTGATGACTTTCAAGTTCTATGATTTTTCTAATTCTATGATTCTATGTTTTTCAATTTTATAAATTTCAATCCACAAAACCCTCACCTTAATCTGCATCAACTGCTTCACACGATTCTGGAACAATGGCAAATGCTCCGGATACTTGACCAAACATGCTTCATACAGTGTCTTCGCCTCCTTCTCATCCGTCAATTTCGCGACCCATCCAACTTCCAAGTCTCGAATCGCTTCCAACATCTCCTCATTCTGTTTCTTCTCCACTTTACTCGTCACCATTGATAGTCCCTTGGCTGGTCGGCTACTGTACTCCGACAGATAATATGTCACATCCGACTTGTCAACGTCACTCAAATCACTATCTTTGAAGACTTGGAAGCTTCCCAAAAAGTATGATCCGGTTGTTGGTGCAATATTCTTCGGCATCTTATCATCATTGATCGATTGGGCGTAGACGGTCATCCGTTGATTTGGAAGGAGTCCCTTGTTGGCGAACTTTGATTCTTTTCCATTGACAGCTTCGGATACGGTGGCGGAGAGATCGACGCTGATTTTTGAGCCGAGTTTTACATGAACTCTGAAAAAAAAGATGATTTTTTGATTATTTTTCAGTAAAATTCCGTAAATCTGTCTATAAAAGTAAATCTATAAAATTATCAGAAAGAATTCCAAATGATTCTCCAGTTTTTTTCTATTTTTATATCAATTATAAAAAATTTTTGTGGAAAACTGATCGAGTGAGCTCGGAATCTATTCAAAAAAAGTCTGATAATCTGTTAAATGAGTTTTCCAGCTTTGCTGATGAATATATCAACTTTCCGATATTTTTTAGTTTGAAATTCACTAAAATTGTTTTAAACTGGCTGAAAGCTCGTTTTCCATAAGTCTTCAGTGTTTTTTTCGAGTATCGGAACGTTTCAAAGTTTTCAGATTTTCCCCTCTCGAAATTGCACAAAATCTTTTCAAAAAATCGTTTAATAAAAAGTTGGTAAACGTTAGTGCCTAATTTCACAACTTTCTGTTATTTTTCAGTCTTGAAGAGCTTCAAAATTGTGAGACTTTTTCGTTGGGTTTCGAACTTTTTTTTTCAAGTTTCTGATGTTTATTGATTCGAAATGCTCGAAACAACTCAAAACCTTTTTTTTTGAAAATAGTTTTATATTATATAAGTTCTTCAGATTTTTTGTTTCAAATTTCACATTATTTTTCTGGTGTTTGTCAGCCTTAAAATGATTGAAAATTAATTGAAACTGGTTTAAAACTCGTATTTTGAATACATTTTCAGTTTTTTGTTCAAATTTTAAAAAGTCATGAGGCTTTTCGACGTTCAACTTTCAAATATGCACAGAATTTTTCAAAAATTTAATTTCAACGTCTGTGCCTAATTTCACAACTTTCATACACTTTTCAGTCTTGAACTGCTTCAAAATGGCTTGAAATTTGTCGGAATATCGTTTTTTTGAAATAAGATTTTAGAATTTTTGTTAGATTTTCTCTTTTTTCTGTTAGATAAAATTTCTGGATTTTCTCTATTGAATTCTTTAAACTTCTGGCTTTTTTCAGTTTTGAGAAGCTTCAAAACAGCTTAAACATGTTCAAATGAAAATTTCTCAGTTAAATGTTCAGAATTTATACATATATTTTTCAAACTTTTTGAAAAATAACTCACAACAACGGCAACTCCTTCATTCCATTCAACAACTGCTCATCCGGATGACGAATCTGTGCTTGAATCTGATATTCTCCCTTCTCCAACTTATGCGTATATCTATCCGGATACGATCCAGATGCACCAACAAACGACTTATTGGCTCCGAAGATTTGGAAGAGCACACAATCCACTGGTGACTCGTACAAGAATGGTGTCAATCCACCCAACTCCAATCGTACTTCGCTCGTTTTCGCCACTGAAACACAATATTGAGTCATAAATATCACTTGATTTTTGACCTACCATTCAATTTATATGTCAACAATGCTCGATTAATCTGTAGACCCGATGTCAAGAATACATCACGAGGTCCGAGTGGTTCAACTTTGGCGCTAGTCGGTTTCAGCGTACACACCATTGATTTGAGTGAGATTGATGGTGAAATGGCGAAGCTGTTCATTGGTGACGCTTGGAATCGAATGGCGGTGTTCGTTGCGCCATGCACCAATGGGATATGGGTGGGTTTTTGAACGCCGAAGAATTCCACACGCATATCGACATCGACTGGCGTTTTTCCGCGTGACCATTGTCGGACCATGCACGCTTCGAGTGTCGAGCCGCCGAGCACTTTGATACATTTGCTCCATTCGTTGCCGGTTGGGCCTTGAAGTTTTTGGGTTTCGGTGTTTCGCGAGCATTTGTCATCGTCGAGGTAGACGGTGTGAAGGGTGAAACGATCCATTTCGTCTTTGTTTGTGGAGGAGAGCGAGATTTCTGAAAAATGGATAGATGAATTTTGGAATCTATGAATCTATGAATCTATGAATCTATGAATTTAAGAATCTATGAACTCGAGAATTCAAAGGAAAATTCTATGAACCCTAAGAAGGTTCTATGAAAGATTCTATGAATCCTGAAGAAGCCATATAGATTTCAAGGAAAATCTATGACACCTTCTCTGGATCTCAGGGAAGTTCTATGTGTTCTATGAAACAATAGTTCTAGTTCTATGAAGTTTCCAGCTTTTCAAAGAATTTAAGAAATTCTATGGAAAGATCTATGAAGTTTGAAAAAGTTCTACGAATTTTTATGGTATCTATGGACCAGTTTTTTGTAATTCTATGGATCTACTGATGAAGAGGATCTATGAATCAACAAATCCAAAAAAAAACTCACTAGCACTCGTCGCAAATTTCGGCACTTCAATGAATCTCCTCTCCGGCACTCCCGACTTCCCAACCAACTTCGACTGATATCCCTTCACAAAATCCGTGACCACTTCCGGTACAATCAATGTCACTGGTACTCTGAATATCGGCCCCAATTCCGGCTGCATCGCATCGATTCCAACAATCTCCGTATAGTTCGCTCCTTTCGGCGCTTTCGACGCATCAACCGTCACCACAAGTGTCCTCTCACCAGCCACCACGAACAATGTTTGTGGGTGTGAAATCCACGAAGCATTCGATTGTAGCACAACTTGTCGTTCGAATGCAATCGCTGGCAGGTTGTCCGCTGAAAATTCATCATTTCTAGCCAAATCTTGAGCCAAATCACTTACTAGCAGTATAATTCAAAAAACTCGGCTCAATCGACACCGTAAACTCTTGTAATCCATTCATATTCGGCTCCCTGATATAGATCCCCTTCGTCTTCTTACAGTAATCCGTCGCGCTGATCTCAAAATGTGTCAATCGTTCCGGGAACGTTTCCGTCTTCAGAATATCGTGCAATTTATCGAAAGCCGCGTTGATTTTGATCATTCCTTGTCCCTGGGAGAATGCGTCGGATTGTGGCAGGATTTGGGCGGTGTTCTCGAGAGCCAGACGTACGGTGTATGGTGTCCATGCCAGATTTTCTTGACGGAGACCGGACAACATGCAAGCTGAAAATCAAGGGTTTTTAACTGAAGATTACGGTATTTCTGATCTACCAATATTTCCAGCCGCATTCGGTGAGCTCATACTTGTTCCATTCATCATTTGCATGCTTTGTCGGCAATATTTCGGCACATTTGCGAATGCGGCAGCTGGGGCGACCAAACTGACACCAAGTTTGCCGTCTGGGCTGGAATTTGGCTCATTTTCAGATTAATTCAAATATTTTTCAACTCACCATGGTCCTCGCGAGCTCCATGGATAGATATTACTCTCGACTGGCTTATAGACACCATAGAGGGTGTCAGCTGACTCGGCAGTCAAATATGCACCAATTCCAATCACATTTGTTGTTGTGCCACCTGGTGCACCGACTGTTGATAGTGCTGGTCCGGCGTTTCCGGCCGAGCAGACGTAGATCACTTTTTTGCGGTCGATTAGGCGACGGGCTTCTTCGATGACGCGACTGGAAAGAAAAGGTATATAGAAATATAGAAATTGAGATTCATAGAAGATTCAAAGAATCATAGAACTAAATTTCCTCAGATTCATAGAATCGTGGAATTTAGTATTCACATAATCATAGAATTGGAAATCAAAAAATTTGAGATTCATAGAATCCTGAAACTAGATATTTATAGAATCATAGAACTAGTGGTTTAGTGATTTATAGAATCGAATAGAATACTAAAACTAGATATTCATAGAATCATAGAACTGGAGATTTGTAGATTCATAGAATCGAAGAATTTGAAACTCACAGTATTATAGGATTTAGGAATCGAAAATTACGAGATTCGTGGAATCAACGACTAGAAATGTATAAAATAATGGAACTTGATATCGATAAAATTATAAAACTAGGTTCATAGATTTCGCAGAACCATATATTCTTCTTCTCAAGTTCTATGAAATCTATGGCATAGATTTACACGAAATAAAGATTCATAGAACCATATATTCTTCTTTACGAGTTCTATGATTTCTATGGCATAGAACTTTGAAACTTTTCGTGGCGAGATACTTTTGAAATTCCATCTTTTTTCAGTTCAAAACTTGACCTTTTACTCAATTTCCATGAGAAAATGTGTAATTTTCGATTTTTCAAGAAAATTTTTGAAAAAAATCAACTAACCCCGCATCCGGCAAATGTGTTCCTTCACCAAACGACATATTGATCACATCGACACCAAGTTCCGCGCAATGATTGAATGCCCGTGTCATTGCTTGTCCAGTTTCCATTGCTGACATTCGATGATCACCAATGTTCAATGATACAATCTGAAATTCATTTTTAGCTTGAAAACCTTTCTTTTCAGCCATACCTTCGCTCCCGGTGCCAATCCATTCTTCTGCGGGTTATCCGGATAATTGGCAGCTGCGATTCCAGCCACATGTGATCCGTGTGCACCAGATGGTACTGCCACTTCTACTAGATTTCCGTCTTGACTCACTCTCACTGTATACACCACCGAATCCTTATCAGTGAGGAATGCGTAGTCGCCGGTTTCGCGGAAACTTCCCAACACGTTGCATAGGTTTAGGCGACCGCGGAATGATGTGTCGATGCATACTCTGGAAGAAATTGAATGGTTTTAGAGTGTTTGAATCGTTATTGGTAGCTTTGAGGGAAAATATTGAGTGGAATTGAAATCTGGTAGCTGTGGGAAGTTTTTATGGAGTCTTTTCATCCGATTTGTGCTCGAAAAGAAAGTTTATGGCGATTTTTAGTGGAAGAGTGCTTTTTTCGTAATGTTGTAAGCAAAATTTCAGCAATTTTCACTATTTTGATTGAAAAGAGCAAGTCAAACTGGGGTTTGTTTTGAAAATAGCGTTTTTTTAGGCAAATTTTGAGCTCCGAAATGCTCATTTTCATGCAAATTTTCTCTATTTTGAAAGCCATGAGCATCAACTGAAAGGCAAGTGACTTTGTCTTATTTTGCAACGGAGAATTGTGCTTTCTTCGCAAATCTTCCCATTTCTAACTATCACTTATTGAAAAACAGGTGTTTCTTTTGTTTTGACGTCTTTTCAATAAAAAATTGTTTTTTCACTGGAGAAAATGCTTTCATATTGAAATGTTAACAGTAAAACACAAAAATGCTTTTTGTGGTAACATTATAAAGGTAAAAAGTGTGTTTTATTCAAGAAAACAGCTTAAAAATTGATTTTTCCGTTGCGAAAAGCGAATTCCAGGCTTCTAAGGCGAGAAAGTTAGTTCTTTTTTGAAATTTTATAAATAATTCAGTTTCGAAAAACTTTAATTTAAAAAAACAGGCAAGTTCTTAAATTTGTATACTTTTAACTTGGCTATTCAGGAAATAGCTTAAAATTTGAGTTTCGGGATTTTTCGATTTTGAAAACTGCGTTTTTTTAGGTGCAGCTTGATTTTGATTTCATTTGAGGCGAAAACGTGGTTTTTCGAAATTGTAGAGCTTTGAAAGCTTTGAGAGACTGTTTTCCTCTGTGTCTCTCTTTTCTGTCACTATTTCTCTTTTTTTCAAAACATTTACCTCCACATATCACCATCATGCCACGTTATAACATCAGCAACCGGTCCAACATCACTCGCATTCACCATATTCTTCAGGAAATCCACTTTACACGCCAAGTCTTCACGAGCAAATTTGTCAGACTAAAAATTCTCTTTATCCGCTAGATTTTCCACCAAAAAACTTACAGTTTTCTCACTAGTTCCCCCAACTTCCGTCTCATGATCCGTCAGTTTTTTCAGCGCTTCAGCAGCTGACGAATTGTGAAGCGGTACAAAATTATCCTCCTTCTTCTCGCCAACTAGTCGATTTCTGACGCCAGCCGTGTACAGCTCGTAGATTGGCTTGATGCCAACGTGAAATTTGCCAGTTGGGCATGTCCATTTCTCGGGAATATTCAAAATCCGACCGGTGAGGCCTTCAATGGTGCCATTTTTCAAGGTGCGGACGGTTGTGGTGTCGACGTCACCAGCGCCGGAACAATCGATGACATCCACCATTTTGCGTTCACCATTGGTGGTGATTTGCATGCCGGGGAGGGAGGGATCGACGCCGGTGTCGAGGATTGCGATGAGGATGTTGCGACCATCGTAGGTTGGGTATTTGGCGAGGAAGGCTTCCTGAAATGTGGATCTATGAATCTAGAGCAAAACTGACTCCGTCCAGAGCTTATAGGAATCAACACATTTACACCTAGTCATACAGTATTGAAGGCGATATGGATCGAGCTCCACGGAAACCACAATAACGTTGATGTCGGATGGTAAACCGCCATCTTCTAAGCTACAGAGCGGGGACGTCACGTATGAATTACCTTTACATACGAGGCCGTGAACCCAAACACGGCATGGTCGAGACTCGAACTCGATCCCTTAACTGTACGTATCTGTCGCTTATTAGACGGGCGTTTATACCACTCGGCCATCATGCACATGCGGGCGTATCGTTTTTTTGTGGGTGAGGAGAGCGGGTGGTGTGGGTGAGAAGGGCGAGTGGTCCCTCCCGCATGATTTTTTGAGGTATATCTCGCGCTTATCTATGAATCTATGGATGAAATCGGCTCGATACGCTATTAAAAGGTTCTCATATAAAATTCTATGCGTTCTATGGAGCATTAACTGTAGTTCTATGCAATTTTATAAAGAATTAAAAGTTCTATGGAATCTCAATGCAGGGATGTATGCAATTTCGCATATTTCTGAAAGTTTTACAAACTTCTGTGGTATCTATGAAGCAGTTTTTTTAATTTTACGGATTTTTATGAGCCATAAGAGGTTCTATGAATTTATGAGTTTAAAAATCTATGAATTATAGAATTTGAGATTCTATGAATCGCATCGAGACAAAATGAAAAAGTTCTATAAAACTCTATAGATTCTATGAAACATTTTATCGAATTCTAAGAATTTCTATAGATTCTATGAAACAATTTATCGAATTCTATGAAATTCTATGTATTTTATGGGCCATTTTATAGAGTTCTATGAAATTCTACAGCTACGCAAAATGAAAGTTCTATGGAAGCTTCCTACAGAAATCTATGGATTTTTATGAAAAAATTTATGAAGTTCTATGTTTCTATGAAACTATATTTTTATAATTTTAAAAAACCACAAACCTGCTCCGTATCGACTTTATTCAACAACAATGCATCCAACGGCATTTTCGGCAAAATCTCCGGCGGTGATGACGACATAATTTGGCGAAAAACGAGCTGAAACATGAATGATTATTCTCCCTAATCATCAAACCTTTTTATAAACCAGAAATGGCGGCGAGCGAACTGATGTTTGAGATATTCCAGAAGTTGTTCTCAAACGAGAACTGTGTAAATGGCGAGAAATTGAGAAATTGCAACGAATTAGTTTTCTTATCACTAGCATTTAAGGCGAATATATTTCATAGAAAAGAAAACGCGGTGTAAACAACTTTCGAAAACGGCAAAGTGATTATATTGGCCAAGTCTGGAAGATTCGGAAATTGAAAGAAATAGCGGAAAATGACTGGAAATTAATTTTT
The DNA here is from genome assembly GCA_963573275.1 of Caenorhabditis uteleia. Taxonomy (NCBI): domain Eukaryota; kingdom Metazoa; phylum Nematoda; class Chromadorea; order Rhabditida; family Rhabditidae; genus Caenorhabditis; species Caenorhabditis uteleia. The sequence goes on from OY752134.1 coordinate 1,881,620, forward strand.
TTGATGCAAAAAGAAAAGGGGGAATTGCAATGGCCGTCTGGTGCAAAAGTTAGGCCATGCTATTTTTGTCGATTTTCTATAGTTTTTTATTTGCAAAAAATTACAAATGTGTATTTAATTGCGTTTTTAATTTATAATTATAGCAATTTAACACAAACATTTAGCAATTTTACGATTTTGTGCAAATTCTGAGTCATCAAAATCAACATGGCCTCCAAGTGCAAAACTTCGGCCATGCCTGCCTATTTGCTTTTTTAAAACGCATTCCTCCCCGCTTTTTCTCTATTTTTATGTAATTTTTACGATTTCCTCTTATAAAATACACAAAAATAATTTTTTGCAGCATAAAAAATGACCGAATTGCTGGATCGCAACTTTGTTGCACTTGTACCCGAAGAAATCGACAAATCGATGGATTTAAACGGCGCGTCGGCGACTGTTTGCAAGTTCAATCGATGGGGAACGCTGGTGGCGATTGGGTGTACGGATGGAAGGGTGATGATTGTTGATTTCATAACAAAAAATATTTCGAGAGTACGTTTTTTTCATCATAATTAACAAAACAAGGAAGTTTTTAGGTATTTACCGCTCATTCCTTGTCAGTTTCAACATTATCGTGGTCGCGAAATGGTCGAAAACTGCTCACAAGCTCCGCCGACATGACTGTTGCTGTTTTTGATGTTTTGGCTGGAGCACTGCTCTATCGTAATCGATTTACGTCGGTTGTGACGTTCGCCATGTTCAATCCAAGGTAAAAATGCTTCAAATTTTTTTCAAACAAGAAAAAATTGCAGAAATGACAATAAAGCGGTGGTGCTTTCACTGAATATGGCGACTGTTGAGCAGTTTTCACCGAAAATTCATAGGTTTGTGTTTAAAACTGCTTGAAAATTAGAAATCAATGGATTTCTGAAACATAAAACTCGAAAATCTATGAATCTATGAACCTTTGAATTTATAAATTTATGAATCTATGAATTTTAGCTAGATTCCATAATTTCTAGTGAGGTCTACAGAAGGTTCTATGAATACTAATCTGAATAATTCTATGGATTCTAGGATAATTCTATGAAAGGTTCTATGGATTCTAAAAAAGTTCTATGGATACTGAAGAGGCTCTATGAAACCTAGGGAATTTTTTCTGAGAGGTACTATGGCTCACAGAGAGTTCTATGTGAATTTCTATGAATCCTATGTTGGTTCTATGGCTCCTCGGGAATTTTCATCACAGATTTCATAGAGTATAGAAAAGTTTTTGTGTATGGTTTTGTTGATCCTAGAAAATATCTATATAGGGTTCTATAAAAGTTTCAAGAGATCTTTAATAGGTTCTATGAACGATTCTATAGAGGTTCCACAAATTTCTATGTGTTTTATAAGATTATATAGCTACGAATCTATTAATCTAGGATTCTATAAATCTACGATTCTATGAATCTAAAAATCCACAAATATATGAATTTCCAGAGTAATAGTCAACGACATTCCTGGAGCAAGCGATGACAGTCCCAGCTGTTTGACCTACGATCGGAAAGCCAAGTATATTATCACTGGAACTGGAAAAGTGAGTTCTTGGTCCGTTTTCCGTCACAAAAATGCACTTTTTGCAGGGCAAAATCATCATCTACAACGCAGAAACGCTGAAAGTCGTCGCGTGGTGCAAACAGAACAGTGTCCAGCAAATTCGTCAAATTTATGTTCCGATTAAAAGCAAATTTATTATAACTAACACTCAAGATAGAATTATTCGTACTTATGTGTATGTTTTTGATGGTTTTTTCTAGGAAAATTAGGGAAAAATTGCAGATTAGAGGACTTACTAACAATGAAAGGAGCAACTGTTGAGGCGGTGTATAAAGTACAGGATTTGGTGAATAAGGTGGGTGTTTTGGTGTGAAAATGAAAAAAAGTGCAATAAAAAAGGGTTTTATACGTTTCAAAGCTATTTTATCAAAATAATGAAAATTTTAACAGTGATGTTGACATAGTAACGTATAAATTTTTTTATAAATTAGAAAAAGTGTTAATGTTGTTGTTTTTAAAGTAAGACTGACTAAAAAGAGACAGATATAAGTGTTTTTCATAATTTTCAAAAGAAAATCACAAAAAGTTCGCATTTTTCGAAGCGGATTGCCCCGAAACAGGCAAAAACAGAGAAAATAGGTGTTTACTAGCTGAAAATTCAATATTCGGCTGAAATTTTGAAAAAAAAACGCCTTTAAATACGAAAAACTCGTTCGTAGTGCGAAAAATTAGTCAACATTGCGAATTTCAAATTAAAATCAGTACAAAATATGCGGAAAGTAGTGTTTGTCAACATTTTTGAAACGGAAAGTAATTTTCGATGTGAAAACTCGGAATGTTACTAAAATTCAGCTACAACAAACTAAACCGGCAGAAAACGAACGGTTTCAAGCAAAAATTTAACACTTGACGGATTCTTTTCATAGTTAGTGACTTTCGCTTCTAAAAACACCAAAATAATAGATTTTTATCTTGTTCCAAGCTTGAAAACTCGAAAAAATCGGAAAAAATTATAGTTTTTCGAGTAAAATCACTAGCAAATCAAAAGAAAAAGTCTCCTTCAGTTTCAATGCGTTAATAAACATTTCTTTACGAAACTACAAAAAAATCGAGTGGTTTCAGTGCAAAGTTGCATAAAAATTTAAAAATGGAATGAAAATACTTGTGTTCATGCGAAAAACTCTTTTTTTTATTTTAAACTTCGAAGAACAGTTGAAGATCGCAGAAATTACAGTTTTTAACACATTTTGTGATTTAGCGAACGAAAAATGTAATGAAAAATTGGACAAATAGAAAAAATAGGCTGTAAATAATTTTTTTGTTCAAATTCTGTCGGCCAAAGGTATTTTCGGTATGAAAAAACGAAGAACTCAAAACTTTCAGCAAAATTTTTTGCAAAAAGAGGCAAAATCAGTGGGAAATAGCGATTATCACTCGAAAATTTCAGTTTTCAGCGGGTTTTTCGCTTCAAGGTTATGAAAACTACCGCAAAGCATAAAAATTACAATGTTCGATACATTTTTTGCTTCAAAATCGGTGAAAATAGATGTAAATTCAAGAAAAGACACTTTTTTTACAAAAAAACAATTCAAAAGCCGTCAAATTTAAAAAAATGATTAAAAATGAAACAAAAGTTGAATATCTTCTCAAAAAAATAGTTTCAGAATTGCGAAACTATCCAAATATGAAGAACAAACATTCGCAAAAAGTAAACAATCTCTATTTTTTTGCAGACAGCTTGGAAGAGTGTATGCACTGATATGGGTGGAAGTTACATTTGTGGTGCATCAACAAAATCATACTCCCTCTACATCTGGGAGAGCATCACCGGCTCATTGATCAAAATTCTGCACGGCAAGAAGGGCGAGGCGCTTCAAGATGTGCAATGGCATCCGACTCGTCCGGTGATAATCAGCATCGCAACTGGAATAGTGTCCATTTGGAATCAGGCGAATGTCGAAAATTGGTCAGCATTTGCGCCGGATTTTCTGGAATTGGAGGAGAATGAGAAGTATAAGGAAACGGAAGGAGAGTTCGATATGGAAGATGAAGACGATGATAATAGTGGTGGGAAGAATGATCAAGCGATTGAAGAGGATTTGATTGATGTTGTCAACTTGAAACGAGAGGAATACATGGCGAGCTCGGACGAAGAAGATTTGGAGGAATTGAAGCCGGATGTGACGCTGAGAACTGGACCGTTATGGTATATTCCGCAAGCACCGGACTCGGAATCGGTTGAACAACAGAATGCAATGCCGGAGTCGTATTGGTTTAAACGTGAGTGATTCTTTTGTATTGAAATAGAGAAATTAGAGGGAATATGAACTGGTAGGCTGTTTTGAATTAAAAAAAAAGAGAGATTGATTCAAATACAACGAAAAGTGTATGTAAAATACTGTATAATATGCAGTTTTGAAGAGATTTGCATGTGTATAAGCTGAAAATAGTTCCATTTCCAAATAATTTAGAGCCCCAACTGGCTTTCGTTTGCGTAATTCAAAGTGAGCAAAATAACTTGAACATTTCGCAAAAATTTAGCTGAATTGAACGAAAAACTTGGCATCCAGTGTCATGAAAAATGAGCAAAACGACCTTCAAAAATCGTGAAAGTTTTTTGAAAATCCGTAATTTTTCGGCATTTTTCCTATATTTTTTTTTGCTGAATTTCATCGAACATATTTTTTTGCAATATCTTCCGGTTTAAACCAATCGATAAAAAGAAAATCACACCGTTCAAAAAATATGACGAAATGTGGCAGAAAAGAAGCGAAAACCCACGGTTTTTCTGTAGAATTATTGCCATATATTTAAGTTTCATTCTTAAAAAATATTTGAATGTGCCGGAATATAAGGAATTTTTGCTGGAATTGCATAACTTGTCAGCAGTTTCTTCCCATCATACAAAACGTTCGATGTCTTTCGCATATCACAGTTTACTGAAAATATTATGAAATTCGTCTTAAAAAAGACTAAAAAGCGACATTTTTCTATGGTTTTGTTGCAAATAAAGAGTGTTACTAAAAAAGAGCCAAAAGAATTAGAAATTGCCGAAAGTTTATTGGATTGCCGTGGTTTCTTATCGTTTTGGACATTTATTCATTCTATGAACATATGAATACGTTTCACGTTTTTCATTTGAGTTGAAATCAAAGTTTCTTGGTAATGATTGATGAGGCTAACCAAAAAAATAAAATGAACGTTTTTTCCTAAAGTTTGCTGAAAATTTCAGCTGAACAACAATAAAGCAACAACAACTATTCATCAATACCTTCTTGTTTCATAAAAAGTATACAAATTATTGTTGTTTGGCGGGAAAAAACATATTTTGAATAGTTTTTTGAATGAAAACGAGCAAAATTGTTTTTTTTTTGACTGGAAGTACCTAGAAGTGAGAAAAATGAACCTTATCTAACAAAAAAGTGACATTTCACCTCAAAAAAATGAGGAAAATACGAATTAAAAACTAGCAAAAATGATTCTTAATGAATTTATATAATTGAGAATAAGAAAAATTCATATTTCAATATAATAAATGTATATTTTTGCTAGAAAAACCAAACAAAAAACGCGAGAACAACTTTATCTAGTAGAAAACTTTTTCAAAACTGCAAATTTGTCTCAAAAATAGTGGGAAAACACGGTTTTTGAACTAAAAAGTAGCGAAAATGACACTAATACGAACTTATCTAATTGAAAAATATATAATTTCTTGTTTTCAGAACAACGACTGCTCCCACGAGACCCACATGCCCGAATCGAAGTCACAACCCAATTCCTGGAGCACGCACGAAACATTCAACACAACTCATCCAGCAACTAATTATCAATGTTATCATTAATCACCTGATCTCCATGTTTTGCCAATTTTTTACATGTTCCTTATATCCTGTCTCACTTCCTTCCCTATTTAAGTACTAATTGAATTGCTGTGTCGTTTATTTTGTGTTGAAAATCCAATTTCTCGTCGTGTATTTCGCATATAAAACACCCTCTTTCTTTCCTTTTTTGATTATTTTCACCCAACACATAAAGAAGAAGAAGAAAAGGCGTCGTGTGGAAGAATCATGGATAATTGCCATAGAAACCGAAGCCGACTTTTGCTTCTATTACGTCTTCGCGCGCCATATAGACACCACAATTTTTTTGTACTTTCTACCGTAGTTTGTAGATACAACACTTTTTGTAGGGCTAGATATCACGAGAATAAGATGAATCAGAATCGTATATATATAATGGATTTTGGTCATCTTTCTCACATTCAGTTTTGTCATATCATTCTAGTACAACTTTTTCAGCAAATGTTTCGAGATTTTAAAGCCGAATCGAGGGATATGTCGGATCCGGATCTAGGCAAGGAGGTGGAGATTATGGTGGAGAAGGATGGATCCGATGGTAATGAGTGAGTGCCTTTTTTTGAGGAAAAGCTGAAAAATAAGAGTTTTTCGATAAAATCGCGAGTATATATCCAAAAAATGATGGTTTTCTGGATAGGAAGGAGCTAAACCTATCCTACTCATAGTTAGGGTTACAAATGTTTATGACATCCAAAATTTCGACATATAGCTAAAATTACTGAAATAATGAGATGTCAAATCTACAAAGAATTAATTGATATGCTCCTTTAGTACAGTACACCGGTTTTAGGTATATTTTGAGGTACTGTATTAAATGTACACATTGTTCTGAATATCACTAAAGAGCGGCCAGGAGAAAATTTTTAACGAAAAATTGCGAGTCCAATTTCATAATGCTCTGAAAATACTTCCCAGTCAAGTTCGCGATTTCAAAAATTAATCGAAAGTCCAAGAAATCTTTGTTTTATTCATAATCTTTTTCATCTATCCTCCAAACTGCGTGATATTTTTAAAGTTACTGTTTCGAAAACGATAATTTATGAGAAATTAGTTATTTTTATTTGATAATAGCGTTCAATGTTTGTACTTGAAGCACATAATGTGATGATTATTTCTGGCCATATTATTTTTTATGGGATAGAAATTTCGAAGTAATTTTTAGGTATCTATTTGAAGGAAATTTTGAAAATTTTGTTTTTCTAAATTTCCCCTGTCGAAGATATGATAAAAGAGCAGGAGAACAGACAAGTGAGCAATAAAAGGAAAAAAAAGCAATTTCCTGTAAGCGGCAGTCTGCACAATTTTGATGAGTTTTTCAAAAAAAAAACAAGTACCTAAACCTAATGAAGTTAAACCTAAGCCTAAAGATCGCTAAACCTAAACCTAAGTTGGCAGGAACTAAACCTAAGGTCGCCAAACTTAATCCTTAGGCCCCTAAACTTAAACCTAAATTTGCTAAGCCCAATCTAAACCTAAAAATCTGCTAAACCTAAATTTTATTTCGAAAAAAGTTTAAACTAACGGAAGTTGACGCTACGACTGCTAAACCTAATCCTAAGTTCCCTAAACCTAAACCTAAGATTGTTAAAACTAAATCTAAAGGCGCTAAACCTAAACCTAAGTTGGCAGGCCTAAAGTCGCCAAACTTAATCCTTAGGCCTCTAATCCTAAACCTAAGATAGCTAAACCTAAACCTAAGATAGCTAAACCTAAACCTAAATATGCAGTAACTAATCCTAAAAATCACTAAACCTAAACCTAAGTATGTTAAACTTAAACCTAAGGTAGCTAAACCTAAACCTAAAGTCTGCTAGACCTAAACCCAAAGGTCGGTTAACCTAAACCTAAAACTCGCTAAACCTAAACCTAGACCTGCTCATAGATCATCACGCGAAACCAGTACGATCCCTCCTCCCATCGTCACCCTATTTTCGTACACATCTTCGTTCAATTCTATTTATACACCATCATACCTATATTTAGCCATATCTTCTCTTCATCTTGCTCCACCACACTCATTACATATTATTATTATCATATAATTTCTATTGTCGGCTCGCGCGGAGCCGGCTCGGGTGACGCAAATTCAGCAAAGTGTGAAATATAGATGAAATATATAGATATAGATGGGAGGAAGTGATATCATATCATTGATATGATATGGAGGATTACTTATCTAACAATATAGATCATTTTCGAGTCAGTCACTTTTTTTCACGTTTTTTTTGGGTATATCGAAATATGACGTTTCTATATATGATGGATTCGTGACTGATAAGTGAAACTAATTGGAGATTACATGTATATAGACTAAGCTGAGTATATTTGTGGATACATAAAAGTGGGGACGGATTTATGGGCAGGTTTTATAGGCGAGCGTTTGCAGCGAGACGGAGAACTACGATTTTATGGATGTATGAATCATAGAACTTGAGATTCTATGTTCTATGAATGGTTCTATGAGAAATTCTATGTATTCTATGAAGGTTCTATGAATGATTCTATGGATCCTAGAAACGTTCTATGAAAAATTCTATGAACAATATGTTGGTTCTATGGCTCCTAGGATGATTCTATGAAATGTTCTATGGATCCATGGTAGTTTCTATGGCAGCTTTTTTGGATTCTAGGGAGATTCTATGAAAGGTTCTATGGATCCTAGGATGATTCTATGAAAGGTTCTATGAAACCTAGGGAAACTTTTTGACAGGATCTATGACTCACAGATGATTCAATGTGAAATTCTATGGATCCAATGTTGGTTCTATGAAATATTCTATGGACACTTAGGAGGTTCTATGGCAGGTTCTATAGACACTTAGGAGGTTCTATGGGAAGTTCTCTGGATTATAAAGTGACTCTATGAACGATTCTATGGGGACTATAAAGGTTCTATGGACAGTTCACTATGTTCTATGAAACCTGAGTATTAGTTCTATGGAGTTCTATGAAATACAATTATTGATGAAGAGTTTCTATGATAGTTTCTATGACATGCTCTATGGATTCTATGGAAGTTCTATGAAATTGTAATAATGATCTATGGATAGAAGAAGAGAGGTTCTATGAAAAATTCTCGGATCTATGAACATATTGAATCTATGAATCTATGAGTACATCCCTGCGAAAAAAAACAACAAAGTGACCCCATATACGTCAACACAATGCCATGCCCCTCTTTTCCCCATAGTTGTACATATCAACGCTCCCCCCTCCCATAGCGCCCCCCGTTATCTCTTTCATATCTCATCTATCCTCCTCTTGGGCGGAGCAACGCGTCCTCATATGTGTGTATGCCCCAAAAACTAGAAGATAATAAATTTCGGTTGTGTGTGCTCCGCGTTGGTGCTCTTCTACACGGCGCTGCTATCAAACTGTATTCCGCACGCCAACCATCCAAATCCTTATCACTGCTCACCGCAATCACGGAGCCCGTGTGCCGCCGCCTCTCGGATCTCAATATTCGGCGCGCAAAGAATAAATCGGAATTCTCGGTGCAGAAGGATGATTTTGATGATTTGAGCCCGGAAGAGGATAATAATGAGCTACATGTACCCGGGTGAGCACCACCGTTTTTATATTGTTTGCACAATTCCCTAGGGAATTGCATCGACATAGGTTCATAGATTCTGGAGTTCTATGCTTCATAGATACAGAAATGCATAGATTTTTATAGTCGTAGAAACTCCAGTTATATGATTCATAGATTCAAAATTTCATAGAGTGGAGTCATAGAATCAATGACTCATAGATTCTGAAATTCATAGATTCTAGAGTTCTATGGTCCAGTGAAGCATAGATTCGCAGATGGTAATGTTCTATGATTCATAGATAGAAAGTTTCATAGATTAGTTTCATAGAATCTCAATTTCTATGATTCATAGATTGTATCCATAGAACCTCGAATTCTATGTTTCATAGAATCATAGAATCATATATTCCCGAAAGCTAAAGTTCTATGATACATAGTTTTGAATTTTCATAGATTGGTCCATAGAACCTCGAATTCTATGGTTCATAGAATCATAGAATCATAGATTCGCAAAAACTAAAGTTCTATGACGCATAGCCTCAAAATGTCATATGTAAAATCCATAGAACCTCTATTTCTATGATTAAAAAAAAGCATCAAATCATAGAACCTCAAATTCGATAACCCATAGAATTATATTTGCATAGAATCTCAAGTTCTATGATTCACAATTCCATAGATTCATAGAAACCCTAGTTCTGTGATTCATAGATTCATAGAATATCATAGATCAAATTTATAGAATTTCTATTTCTATGGTTGAAAGAATCATAGAATCACCTTTACATAGAACATAAAATTCTATGATTCATAGATTTATAGTTTCATAGATTCATCGAAAAGTAAGGCATATGAATCATAGATTCAAAATTTCACAGATCGGATACATAGAATCTCAAGTTCCGTGGTTCATCGATTCTTATATCAATTGATTCATAAATCCTTGAGTTCTATGGTCCATAGATCCATAGATCCTCAAGTTCTATGCTCTATAATTCCATAGATCCATAGATCCAACGACTCTATATAAAATTCCAGCAGAAAGTCGCGTTCCGCCTCGATAACATCCAGCTCATCGGCTCCAGCAACAACTGATGCCTCCCTCGCCGTACCCAGTCAACAATCCGCCGCCACTTCACCAACACCATCAACTGGCTCATTCACCTATGTAAGTCCGATATGAATATATACCTAAATCCGCGCTCTCCGCCTACTTTTTCGCCATTTTTTTATTTCGTTTTTCTGGTGAGCCATAAAACGTGAGCCTTGAATAATAATTTGGGCTCATTCATATATGGCTCCAACCCGCCTCTCTCCTCCACTAACCAAAAGAAAATCCAATTTCGGAGGCGAAAACCCAATTTTCTTATATATATATACGTTGCTATGCCGATTTTGATTCGGCAAGAAGGTATATGTATTTTCTCACACCTTCTTTCTTTCATATTGGATTGCTTCCTTCCATATATTCATATTTTTTGGGCATAGATTCATTGAATATCTAGTACTAAGGTTCATAGATTCATAGATCCGAGTTCTATGCTTTATAGATTGTAGAGTTCTATGCTTCATAGACCATTTAGTTACGTGGATCGTAGATCTTCCAGATCCATGGTTCTATGATCCATAGATACTCAGAATATATGGTTCATAGATCCTCAAGATCTATGGTTTATAGGTTCCCGGTCACTATGGATCCTAAGTTTTATGGATCATAGATTCATAGATCCGCAAGTTTTGCGATTCATAGATCCTCGAGTTCTATGATACATATATACTCAAAATCTATGGTTCATAGGTCTTCAAGTCCTGCAGGGTTCATAGATCATAAGTTCTATGATTCATAAAATCCTAGATCCTCGAGTTCTATGGTTTATAGATACTCGAATTCTATGATTTTCCGATCCTCATGTTGCATGATTCATAGATCCTCGAGATCTATGGTGTATTGATTCATAGATCCCAAGTTCTATGATTTTTAGATTTCCAAGTTCTATGGATCATAGATCCCCAAATCTATGATTTCACAAATTCATGTTCATAGGTGCTATGATTCATATTTTCAGTTCTATGCCCATAGATCCATAGATCTCTTTTGTTCTCCTCCATTCTTCTGGTTCTATGACCTTTATGTTGCATATATTCATAGATCTCTCATCTCCATAGAATCTATGCATAGATCCAGTTCTATGCATGATTCTATGAATCTATGACGTTTTATATTCCACCTCATAAAAAATCATGTGTTTCTTAAAAACGCCCTTTCTCCCACACGATTCTATGCTTTCCCACGCATATACTCATGCCTTTCTCGCAGTTCTATGCATAGAATCTCAAGTTCTATGCCGAGAGCCAACAAGATTCTATGCATAGAACCTCTAGTTCTCTGATCATCACCTTGTCCAGACACCCGTGTAAAATCGGTCGAGCCGTCTCATCTCCAACAAAAAAGTTTAGGTTTAGCGATGCATGTAGATAAGCCAACTGTATAATTATCACCTGACTTTTTGCCAACCCCAAAGCCACTGAAATTCCACCTGCTTCATTAGGTTTTTTGGTTGGTTTGCGCCGACGACGCCAAAAAGAGTCAGAAGCGAACAGCATACGCTCGGGCGGAATATTCATTATATATATAAGCTTCTAACAAACTTTTTTTGCGACGACAATGTTTCAAGGGATGGGCTGGGTGAGTTATGCGCCTTTAAGGTTTGAAGGTTAGGATTAGCATTAGGTAATCCCAACCTAAAATTAGTGAGCTCTGTGCTCCTTTAATACAGTATACATCTTTGGGGTACTGTAATTAAAGGCTCATACTGTAGGAGCATACTGTAACTATTAAGATCGCTAAAATTAGTTAAGAGTATTGTTGAGCGCTTACTTTGTTTGGTAGTAGTTGTATACTGTAGCTAGTTATACTGTATTAAAGGCGCATACCGTAGGAGCGTACTGTAGCTTCTCCAACTGCTCAAAGCGCTTCAGATCAATTTTGAGCATTAGGTGAAAAAAGACTTCAAAGACTAGTTGATAGTAGGTATAGCTGATTACTGTAGGTAGTGAAGGTGTACTGTATCAAAGGAGCATGCTGCTAATTATCCTATAGATCCTGCAGAAGCTCAATTTTTCAAAAATCTGACAAATTTCAACTTTCATCATACGTCAGAAATTTCAAAACATTCTGAAAAAGTGCATTTTTCTGGTGATGTCATTTTTGAGCAAACTTGTTGAAGTTAAACCTATCCTATTATGAACTCCTAACAATCATGTCCTATCAGTGTTTTATCAGTGAATCTAAACATATTTTGATAACTTTTCAAGCGTTAATTTCGTGAGTTGAAGTCAAGAGCTTTGATATTCCAAAAATGCTCAAAATCATACCATATCATGCTCTGATATACTCAATATCATACTATCATATCACTATCATATCACTATATGATATGTATAGAAATGATAAAAAAGTGACGCCACTAATATCATGAATTCATGAAAAGCCCCATAATAACCTGCAAACGAGGATTAGCTCCCGACTAATACGCATTCAAGTTTTGATGACTCATTTGGAATTTCAGCCAAGCTGAAAATATTCTGAAAATATTTTTCGCTCCTCGAAATTTTTGGTATTAGTTGACTCGTCATCACTTTTTTTCTGGAAGCTGCTCAATTTCCAGCTCTTTCTGGTAGTTGAAGAGCTCTTGGGTTACGGTAGTTACTGTAGATCAAAGCCTACAGTACCCCACCCCCTCTTCCTTCCGCTCACTCGCCTAATTTGTCGATTTCCATGAGTTTTACCAAAAAAAAAACGCTCACCCATGTCTCAGGTGATTTAGAAAAAGCGAGCCTTCAGCGAAAAACATGCAGAGACAGATGTATAACTAATAATTAAGCGCGCCCGAGTGAAATCCCCCTTAGCAACCGTGCGCCGTCGCCATCTCTCATCTATCACTTTCGCCATCGCCATCGCCCGCCACCAAACCACCAACTACTATTTTGGCGCCATCCCACCATCCACCCACCCAAAAAAATGGATCCCCACCAAAAAGGCGCAACAGAAAAGTTGAAGGACGCTCTGGCGCCGGGTCAACACAAAAATAAGAACAAGTTGGTGAGCAATGGTAGGCAAAAAACGGAGAACGCCGAGGTGAGAGATTGGTGGGCTGAAGAGGTATAGTTCAAATTCCATTCATTTTTTTGTGCATCCCTGATATGTATATACTGATTTGCATGATATCCTCTAATCTGATTTTTTGGAGAGAATGCATAATGAATGAATGGATTTGAATGTGGGTCATGGTCTCTATGTGGGTCATGGTCCCTATGTGGGTCATGGCCCCTATGTGGGTCATGGACTATGTGGGTCATGGACTATGTGGGTCTATGTGGACCATGCTGAATGTGGACCATGGTGATGCATAGATTTCCCGAGGAACATGTGGCTTTCCCCACACCAACTATACAAAACCTAATCCTAATCCTATGTACAATCATCCACCTATTGTCATCTCATAATCCCCTACTCTTTATCATTATCATAACTTCATGTCGCGGCAACCACCACCACCAACACGACCGATTGGTGTTCCAGTAAACACAACAACCTCCAAAATGGCTCACTTTTCCAATAATCCACTTTTCTAGGCTCACGGTATGTTTGACGTCGAGTCGCGCAAAGAGCGTACCGCACCACCGCCGCCGGACACGGACGGTGTCGAGTACCCGCGTGCGGCCTCATGGGCCGCTGGCAGTTGTGGTAACGTTTTGAACGATGACAAAGGGAAACAATTGTTCCGCTGCTTCTTGTTTGACTCGTTGGCTGATGAGAATTTGTCGTTTATTGAGGCGACGGATCGTTTTAAGAAGACTAGCAGCTTGGTTGAGAAGAAGGTGAGCCCCCGCTTTGCTCTTTGAGCCCACTTTGAAAGCTTTCAGAAATTCGCAATGGAGCTCTTCGACAACTTTGCTCAAAACATCAACCTCTCGAGCAACGCCATGAAGAAACTCTCCGATACGGTAAAATCGGACGTTCCAGACGCGGAAGAGATGGCTCCAGCCATTAAAGAGGTCCGCAGACTCCTCGAAAACGATCAGTTCCCCAGATTCCGTCGCTCGGAGATCTATCTCAATTTCTTGGAGGAGATCCTGCCACGGTCCTACGCGGAGAAGTGGGCCACTAGTTTCGAGGCCTTGCTTTCAAATCATGTCGGTCGCCATCACTTCCGCCTTTTCCTTCGCTCGATTCACGCGGAGGAGAACTTGCGTTTCTGGGAGGCTGTTGTTGAGTATCGGTGAGTTTTTGCACCTGACAATTAGGTATATAGTCGATAACATTCTATCTCAGCTCAGCGAAAAACAAATCGAGTGCTCAACAAGGTTTGGGCAAGATGATATATACCACGTATCTACAAGAGGGTGTCGCCAGTGAGGTATTCCTCCCGTATGGGCATCGTCAAAAGATTGCGTCCCAATTGGAGAGCAATCCGGATATTACATTGTTTGACGAGGCGATCAAGCATGTTGAGCAAGTGCTCCGCAATGATCCATACGTTCGCTTCTTGCAATCACAAAACTATATTGGACTTTTGAACAAATTGAAGCATTGAGTTACATATATATATGTTCCTGATTTACTTGATATACCCGTCTCCACCTATATTTTAATCCCCCCAAGTTTTCCATCTGTCATAATATTTTTGATATATTATAATAATCTTTACTTCTTCTTCTTTTCGTATATTCATAATAATAAAGCATATTTAGTCGAAAGGGGAGCATTTACACGGGGCGAAATGTCTTGGGAGCAGGGCTCGCGGAGCAGCTCGTGATAAACTTTCGAGTTGTTTTGGGTTTTGTTGAATCGGGAGATCAATGGTAACTTGTGATTATCAGATACGTGGAGAATATACATATCTGAAAATTTTTGAAAGTCTAGATCCTCCAGAAGGTCTGGAACATATCTAGGACACTTTTAGCTGAAAATATATGGAACAAAAAGGGAGAAGCTTGTGTTGATAAATTTTTTGAGTTTCCTTGATTCAATTAACGAATCCTATGATTTTCAGATATAGTTAAAATCTGTAAGTCTGTGAAGTCTAAAAATCGAGTATCCTGGTATAAAAAATCTGAATATCCAGCGGAAAAGAGCTCAAATTGTTGAACTTTCGAGTTGCGTAGGTTTAGTCTAAACGTATAATCAAGGGAAGCTTTTCATTTTTAGATATGCAAAAAATCTTATATTGTGAAAAATCAGCAGAAAAAATTTGTATAGAGGAAATTTTGAGATGCTTAGATTTAGTCAAGGGCATGTCTATCAGAAATTATGACTTTCAGATCCGCAGATAATCTGAAACTCTAGAAAATCTGGAAATCCAGTAGCACCAGCAGATCCGTCTAGTTATAAATTCTGAAAAAAGTTTGAAAAATTTGGAATTCCAACAGAAAAGAGCTCATTTTGAAGAACTTGGGTTAAGTGAAGCTCATACTCAATAAGAAATTATGACTTTTCGATGTGCAATCGGGCTCCGCAAGTTCAGACGGATCATCTCTCATATCAGGGCCCTAACCGGGTCCACAAAACTCTGAAGGACCTTGTTTCATGTTCACAGTGCTAAGTCCCATATTTTTGAGAACCCATAGTTGTTAGGTTGATCGTAGAGCGAAAAAATAGGCATATCATGGGGATATCAGGATTTTGGAGCTTATAATGATCTACTGTGGCTCCCAGAGCGCTGGAATGCTCCGTCAAACTTTCTAGTCTTGAAAATTCCGGTCTGCAACTTTTCATCACTCCACGGGCTCTCCTCCTGCTCCGCAGCTCTCAAAGCAAACTTTAAAGCACCAAAATAGTAGTGATCTTCCACTTTTCCCCAACCATGACATATTTTCAGACAACTCGAACTCCAATTTCAGAAAATCACTACTTTCAGAAAAGTACGTACTAATCACCCTGCACTTTTCTCACACATCTTTTGATTTTTGTTACGATTTTGTATATAACATCTCATACCAGGGAGAAAGAAGTCAACCAAGAATGAGATGAAAAACACTAATTAGGTGGTGTTGACGTTGTTTGGAAAGGACTCGAGGAAATGGAAGGGGGCGATATTTCGAAATATCTAGTTTGGATATGTATGAGGGGTGGATATTAGCAAGATGGGATTTTGGAGGTACTGTAGGGTAGGAGGATTACTGTAGTTGATACTCATACCATATAGATGTACCTGCAATTTAGGTTTAGGTGTGAAGTGTTGAATATTTACCATTAGCAAGGTTTGTCCGCTAAAAAACAGGATTTTGGGGGTACTGTAGGGTAGGAGGATTACTGTAGATGTGTTCATCGGATTTTGGGGATACGGTAGTGTAAGTGGATTACTGTAGATGTATTTATGTATTTTTGGGGTACGGTAGTGTAAGAAGATTACTGTAGATGTATTCATGGTTTTTTGGGGTACGGTAGTGTAAGAGGATTACTGTAGATGTGTTCATGGATTTTTGGGGTACGGTAGGGTGAGAGGATTACTGTATATTTGCACAATGATGTTATATTTTCACAAACTATCAAGTTCTTCAAAATGCCCTCATCCGCAAAATTTATAATTTTTTTTGCTTTCTGGAAATGCCAAATGACAGCACTGAAAGTAGATGTACCTATGATTTAGGTTTAGGTGTGAGGTGTTGAACTATTTACCATTAGCAAGGTTTGTCGAATAAACGACAGGATTTTGGGGTACGGTAGAATAAGCGGATTACTGTAGGTGTATATAAGGACAACAATTGCTGAGTGATGTCATTTTCTACACTTCTACCTATTCAATTTCCAAAAATTGACAACATGTGCTTTTGGAGAGCCTTCCGCGGTATTTTCAAGAAGAAACCTAAACAAGAACCGTGGACGGAGGAGGATGAGAGGGAGTTGGACCGGCTTTACGAAAGGATCTTGAGACGAGAGTATTACTACTTTGTTAATGGTAGTATTATCATTGATATGATGATAATTGTCATTATTTGCAGGATATGGATATTAGAAAGATGCGATGGATTCAACATGGTGCATCCATCAACTATCAATATAAGTTCCATATGTTTTGAACCGAATAAAAATGTTAACTCCAAAAACTCGTATCCATGAGCCCGGGTACTTCAGATGACCTCGGTGGACTTGGTGGACCCGTGGTACACGCCATCAATGTTTTCTTCCAAATCTAAACAATCAGATTTTGTATATACTCTGATGCCCCTGTAAAGCGGATTATCGAAGGTCACTGTTCATTTTTGAAACATTTTCACACTTTTCTACCTACTCATCAATATTTGCAGAATGGTGCTATATATTATCCTTTCATTTTTCGTAGGCATCTTCTTTGGAGCCAAGATGATCCTGAAGTCGAAGAAGCACGACTGCTCAAATTGTATCAACAAATTCTCCCATCCCAATTACAACCCGAATATTCGCTATCTACCTAAATATCGGTCGGTATACCTTCGAGCAATGCATGAAGCCGGTAATCCATTCAACACCACATTAGACACTTATTGCTATCGAGAAGTCAACTATATCAACTTCCTTCTATCCCGTCCTATAACCCTTCAAACTGTACAATTTCTTCATGAGAAGAAACATAGATTGAGATATGTTCCACTTGACCGTTTTGAAGATATAGAAGTTTTTGTTCGTTTCAAATGCCAATAAATATTTTTGAATGATGAACTTTTTTTTTTCTGTTTTTCCCCTTATATTTATAAAAAAAGTTTCAAACTACATCCGAAATTCTGATAAAAATTATCAAAATTATGTAGGCGTCAACATTTTCCTATCAGGAAATTGGAAACAAAGTTAGTTATTTCATTCCATTTCTCTCATAACTTCCACATTTTCAGCATGTTCTCCTACTTTTGGAATTTTTGAAAATCGTCGGATTCACCGAAAAAAGTTAGCATTGTCTCAACCGATATTGATGATCCAAGAAAATCCGAGTACGTCACTATGATCAGTTGCGATGATCAGAAGTTTGTCATCAAACGGAAAGCTATCAAAATGTCCCGCACACTCGAGTTCTGTCTACTGGATCCAGGGACAAAGGATACGCTAACATTCGAACAAATCCGGGGGCTCGTCCTTGAAAATCGAAGAAATGACCAAATGGACTTATTGATATAATTGTGATGAAGATTTATTTTTGAATTTTTTGTTTGTTAGATGATTTCTAGAAAAAATGTCGGATCTAGCAAGTTGTGATACCTTGACTCGAGCTAGTTGGGTCAAACTGAAAAATCGAAATTTTTTCATCGTTGGATAGGGATATGAGAATGTATATTTCCTCAGAAACATTCTCAAAATCTTGAATTTTCCACTAAATCGAACTCAAGCGGTGAACAATCGGGTTTTGTATATACTCTGATGTCCTTTCAAAGCGGATTATATAGAAGGTCACTGTTCATTTTGAAACATTTTTCACACTATTCATCAATATTTGCTGAATGTATTATCTGATCGGCTCCTTTTTGGTATGCATCCTCCTTGCACTCATGTTTTTCTGGAAGCCAAAGAAGCACAACTGCTCAAGATGTATCAAAAAATTTTGCCACCCGAGTTACAATCCTAATATCCACTATCAACCCAAATATCGATCATTATACCTTCGAGCAATTCATGAAGCCGCTAATCCATTCGATACTACATTAGAAACGTATTGCTATCAAGAAGTCAACTTTACCAATTTTCTCCTAGCGCGTCCTATGACTCTCCAAACTGTACAGTTTATTCTAGAGAAGGAACATAGAATAAGATATGTTCCGCTTGATCGGTATGAAGATATTGAAAGTTTTTTCTACGCTTTATAACTAAATAAATATTGTATAAAATGTGACGTGACACAAAAAAACCTTTCATATTTGGCGTAACCCAAAAAATGAGTCATTTCCTAAAAGCGAGGCTTACAACCAGAATATTTCTAGCAATGTTTAATCACGATTGGATGCTTGAATATGGTAACTTTTCACAATATTCATCTGTTATTCAAATCCGGAATAATTTTCAGCATGTGCCATTGCAACAGCCTCGCTAACCGCTGCCGTAATCACAGTGACTTGTGCGGTTGGAGACCGTCAGAATATTCGAGGGTATTTTCGAAAGTTGATCCACTCTGGTGAACTCATGGGTTGGTAAATTTGCAGGAGAGGTACACTTCCCGAAAGATCACCGAGCAAGAAAAGGTCGGCTCCGCGGTCGAATGTTGAGAAGAGCCGGCGAGCGAGTAGTAAGTCGCCGAAGCGGAGCTCGAGCCGGAAGAGTCGACGGAGCAAGAGGAGCCGCAGAAGTAGTCGGAGCAGATCGGATAAGAGACGATCGAGGGAAAGGAGTGATAAGAGAAGATCATCAAGAGAACGAAGTGATAAGAGAAGTGATAAGAGACGAGGATCGAGACGGAGTCGGAGAAGCAGTCGGGAGAAGAAGTCGAGACGGGAGGATTTGGAGAGTCCGGTGCCGCGGACCAGTTCGACGCGTACGGCTCAGGAGAAGAGCTCGGAGGCGGTTACACCACCGGATCCGGACAATACGGCGAACGCGTCAACCAAGACGGCACGACAGACGAGGGAGAAGAAGAAGGAGGAGTCGGAGAAGTGTCTGACGGCGAGGGAGACGAAGAAGAAGGTGGAGGTGGGGAAGAGTGAGAAGGAGAAGAAGTGAGTTGGGGATCTATGAATGTATGGATCATAGAGTCATAGAACTTGAGGATCTATGAATGTATGGATCATAGAGTCATAGAACTTGAGGATCTATGAATCAACGAATCATAGAATCATAGAACTCGAGGATCTATGATCCATAGAACTTGAGGATCTATGGATCATAGAACTTGAGGATCTATGGATCATTAAATTTGAGGATCTATGAATCATAGAACTTGAGGATCTATGGATCTATGACTCGTAGATACCGAGGATCTAAAAACCATAGAACTTGAGGTTTTATGGATCATAGAACTGGAGGATCTATGAATCAAAGAACTTGAGGATCTATGGACCTATGAACAATAGAATCATAGAACTTGAGGATAACTGGAGGATCTATGGATCGCAGAACTTGAAGCTCTGCGAATCATAGAACTCGAGGTTCAATGGCGCATGGAGCTCAAGGATCTATGAATCCTACGATCATAGAATCATAGAACTTGAGGATCTATGGATCTATGGATCTATGGATCTATAAATTTATGAATCTATGCTTTCAGATCCTCGGACAATCCGGATCGTAGCAGCCGCGCTGATAACGATAGTGAGGCTGATAACGATAAATCAAGAAAGAAGAGATCAGCTGAAAGATCCGACAAGTCCCGAAAAAAGTCGGCCGAGCGATCAGAAAAATCGACGAAGCCGGAAAAGTCGCAAGCGTCCAAATCAACCCGATCCTCGTCCAAATCGATCGTGTCGAAAAAATTATCGAAAAAATCCCAAAAAAGTGGAAGTCAGAAGAAAAAGAAGATGACGAAAGAGGAAAAGACGGCATCCGACAAGATTCGCAGTCAAATCGGCAAACAGTATAGCCGCGAGCATTCCAAATTGATCTCGCCAAACGCTGGGCTCAATCGATTTGGGTGTGATGATCCGAATTGTCGGATCGATGGGAATGAGAAGAAAATGGTGAGTATCTATGAATGGTGTATTGGTGTATATAGTGTATTTCAGCATAAGGCATGCAAATCGAAGAAATGATCGAATGGACTTATTGATATGATTGTAATGAAGATTTATTTTTGAATTGTTATGTTTTTTCAAGTTTTCCAAAAAAAATCGTCCGATCTGGCAAGTTGTGATACCTTGACCCGAGCTAGTTGGGTCGAAATGAGAAATTTACCGACTTTGATACTTTCATAGCCTTGCGGGGATGCATATTCCACCGAAAAAAATTCTGAAAATCTGTAACTTCCTCAAAATTGAGCTGAGAAAATGGAAAACGTCCGATCTTGCAAGTTATGACACCTTGAGCCGAGCTAGTTGGGTCGAAATGGAAATCTGACAATTTTCATTGTTGGATATGGATATGAGGGTGTATATTCCACTAAAGCATTCTAAAAATCTGAATTTTCAACAAAATTGAGCTATAAAACCTGAAACCGTCTGATCTGGCAAGTTATGCAACCTTCACCCGAGCTAGTTGGATCAAACTGAAAAATCGAAAACTGTTCATTGTTGGATAGGGATATGAAGATGTGTATTCCACTAAAAACTTAGAGAATCTGAAATTTCAACAAATATCATCCGGATGATAGAAAAAGTCTGATCTGGCAAGTTATGATACCTTGACCCGAGCCAGTCTTCGTTATTATTCTCTGATTTCCCCCAAACCTTAGGTTCCACTCCACCTCCCATATTATTAACCCGCCTACAAACAATAGGCTTAATCCCATCCGGAGGAAGGTTGGCATGGCTATATTTCACATGTACCCTTCTCATATCCTATCTACCTAAACAATGATCTATACTCATCAACTACCACCAGAATTGAGCACAACACCACTGGCTGATATCAATGATCAAACTCGAGGAGAATATTCGACCTATGTCAAGATGATCAGTGAGAATAATCAAGAGTTCATTGTCCACAAAATACATGCTCTCAAGTCGTTTAGTATCGACAAATTGTTGCTCGAGGCGAAGCTCAGCGATGAGCCGGAAATGTTGGAGCCAAAATGCAATATCATTCGAATGAAAGGTGTACCCTCTGATGTGCTGGACCATGTGATAATGATATTGAAATCCAGGACTCATATGGATCTTGCGGCTTGTATCAAGGATATGGTTGTAGGAATCGACTTTCTGAGGATTGATCTACCTGAGTATATCAAAAAAGAGCCCGAGGATGAGCTCGAACCTGATATCAGCTCGACCCTGATATCATGATACCGATGACTATATATCGAATACAGTTCGACTTGATACTATCGCATCACGAAAACTTGAGCTCATTGTTCAGATTTTGAAAGGTGGTTGAGCGGCTCACATTGAATTTGTACGATCTGTTGATAGAACACTGGGCCACTTGGATTTGAAACATGATGACTATTGGAGTACGGTAGTTTAAAAGTACTGTAGATTTCAACTTTCCCTTACTGTATCTAGTATACAGCCGTAATACTTTTTAATAAAGCTTCATCTTTTTTTCTTATCAATGTGTTATCAGTGATATCACTTTTCAATAAATCTTGATATTTTTTCTTATCAATGTGTTATCATTTTTCAATCAAAAGCGTCGCTCTCAAAGATATATTGCGTTTTCACATAGCGTGGGCGAGCCCTCGTAATTATAGGCCTACCGATATAATCTCTTACCTCATCTGGTGCACATCTGCACCTGCTGCCTCTCATCTCGGCGGGGGAGTCTTTTAGATCTTTTGGATTATGTGATGATGTCATGGCCCAATTACTGGACCTTTTACTGGATCTTATATTGGACCAGTTGCGATATCACAGGAGGGATCATGTACTGGACTATATACTGAACCTTCTACTAGACCATATAGTTTGTTTACTGGACTTTTTTCTGATCTATATGCGGGACCATGTTCTGGACCATCTGCGGAACCATTCAGTTCCTCTGCCGGACTTGGTTCTGGACCATGTATTGGATCATTTCCAGGACCATGTATTGACCTATATATGGGACCATATAGTCCATTTTCTGGACCAGGCACTGTCCCATCTGTAGGACCCTCTAGTGGAACCTATCCTTGATCACGATCTTGACCGTTTTCTGGACCGCTTTATCCTTTTGCTGGACCTCCTTCTGGACCCGATTCAAGGCTCTTTCCTGGCCCATCTTTCACTTCAAAAAACCCCTAAATTCACTGAAACTTATCTAACATGCTACTTTTACTAAAAAAACACATTAGATAAGTTTCTCTGACCAAAAACTATTTGATATTTTTTTTGTCTCAAATTTCTGAACAAAATCTTTTTTTCGACTAAAATTTCGTAATATGTGTCTACTGGATATGTTATTCTGATTCAAAATTGTAGCTATATAATTTTTTTGTGCTCATTTCGTCTAGCTGTTAATTTTTTTGGTTCATTCTCATGTGCTTCTAGTTGCATATTCGTCTAATTTTCCCATATACTCCTTCCCGGAGGAGGAAAGAGCTAAACCTAAGCCTCCCTCCATTCTCCCTCAAAAGGGCAACGGCTTATACACCTGCCATTTCCCTCAAATCGATACCTTCTATATGTCACCACGAATTCTCCCCTCCTTATCGCTATGCAAATCTCCGTCCCCGCCACTCGGCTAAACCCAAGTGACACGCACGCACCTGGCGGCATCGCGGAGTGTCGTACCACACACTGCAATAGGTTTTTCGTTGCGTTGCGCTCATTTTTCTTGCGTTTTTCCCCTTTCTCTTCGCTAGCTCTGTTTGGGCCGCCATTTGGTGGAAAATGAGAATTTTTTAGAGCTCATAATAGGAAAATTGTGCTCTTTTTGGAACTGCTGATTGATAATTTCATCATTTTTCGTTTTTGTTGGTTAAAGAGGGGAGGGGAACACTTCACATGGCCGAACACCCATGGACTAGTTTTCCCATCTCAGCACGCACTTCTTTGTCATTTTTTCTATTGTTGATCGATATTTTTTCCTACCCTCTTTCCCGCTTATGTATGAATCTATGAATCTATGAATCTATGAATCTATGAATCTATGAATCTATGAATCTATGAATCTATGAATCTATGAATCTATGAATCTATGAATCTATGAATCTATGAATCTATGAATCTATGAATCTATGAATCTATGAATCTATGAATCTATGAATCTATGAATCTATGAATCTATGAATCTATGAATCTATGAATCTATGAATCTATGAATCTATGAATCTATGAATCTATGAATCTATGAATCTATGAATCTATGAATCTATGAATCTATGAATCTATGAATCTATGAATCTATGAATCTATGAATCTATGAATCTATGAATCTATGAATCTATGAATCTATGAATCTATGAATCTATGAATCTATGAATCTATGAATCTATGAATCTATGAATCTATGAATCTATGAATCTATGAATCTATGAATCTATGAATCTATGAATCTATGAATCTATGAATCTATGAATCTATGAATCTATGAATCTATGAATCTATGAATCTATGAATCTATGAATCTATGAATCTATGAATCTATGAATCTATGAATCTATGAATCTATGAATCTATGAATCTATGAATCTATGAATCTATGAATCTAGTGAATCTAGTGAATCTAGTGAATCCATGAATCTATGAATCTAGTGAATCTATGAATCTAGTGAATCTATGAATCTAGTGAATCTAGTGAATCTATGAATCTAGTGAATCTAGTGAATCTAGTGAATCTAGTGAATCTATGAATCTAGTGAATCCATGAATCTATGAATCTAGTGAATCTATGAATCTAGTGAATCTAGTGAATCTATGAATCTAGTGAATCTAGTGAATCTATGAATCTAGTGAATCTATGAATCTAGTGAATCTAGTGAATCTATGAATCATTGAATCATTGAATCTATGAATCTATGAATCTATGAATCTATGAATCTATGAATCTATGAATCTAGTGAATCTAGTGAATCTAGTGAATCTATGAATCTATGAATCTATGAATCTCAAAATGTTGCCGTTCACTAGTTATATAAAATTATATGCCTTTCTAGTCAGAATATAGCATTCTATGCATAGATCCCTCGAAAGTTGCTGAAGTATTTTCCAGTTTCTTAAGTTCTATGCCATAGAATTCCCTTACTAGCTTAGTGATGTAGATTCTATGCCCATAGAACCTGACAACTTCCTCAAAAATTCTACCACAAGGAATATCCAATTATCGATTCCCAACATCCTCCCAACTTTTTTGCCTATATACATTAATCTAGTGAATCTATTCCAGATGTCAACCAACAAGTACGGCGGACTCGAGGGTCCATCCTCCAAATACGTCAAGCTGGTCAGCTCCGATGCTCACGAGTTCATCATCAAGCGTGAGGTCGCCATGACATCCGGCACCGTCCGCTCCATGTTGAGCGGACCCGGCGTCTACGAGGAGACCGAGAGCAACGTCGTATACTTCCGCGAGATTCCATCCCATGTGCTCCAAAAAGTGTGCGAGTACTTCGCCTATAAGGTCAAGTACACAAATGCATCGACTGAAATTCCCGAGTTCAACATTCCACCAGATGTTGCGTTGGAGTTGCTCATGGCTGCCAACTTTTTGGATTGCTAATTTATAACTTTTTGATTCGTATCAACAATAAAGTGTTTATTTGCAACATTGAATCTGATCCTAGGGAAGCTATGTGATGTTTTAAGAGATTCTATGCATCTTATGAACCATTAATTCCAGTTCTATGAAACTTTATAGCTAATCATAGTGAACGAGAGGTTCTATGGTAGGATCTATGAATCATCAACAAAATAATGAAGTTCTATGAAGAAAATTTTAAAATCTATGGCACTGGGAGATTGAGTTTCTATCAATAAAAAAATTTATGAGTTTTCGTATCAGAGATCTCAAGGTTCTATGGAATCTATGAATCTATGAATTATAAAATTATAGAATACGAGGATCTATGGATTTATGAACCATAGAACTGGACGGTCAACGAATCTAGTGAATCTAGTGAATCTAGTGAATCTATGAATCTAGTGAATCTAGTGAATCTATGAATCTATGAATCTAGTAAACTAGTAAATCTCTGAATCTATAGGTAAGAACCATAGAACTTGAGGTTCTATGAATCAGTGAATCATAGAACTCTTGAATCTATGAATCTATGAATCATGGAACTCGAATATCTAGTGAATCTATGAATCTATGAATCTATGGATCTATGGATCTATGAATCTAGTGAATCTATGAATGAAAATGTTTATTTGAAAAATGTTTACTTGCAACATTTAATCTTGGTGCCCAACTGCTTGACACTGATCATGCAAGTCTTCTTGCTCACTCCCTTGTATCCTTGTCCGAGCAGTCCGCAATACGCGTCGAGCCCATTTTTCTCCGGAATCTTGTTTTTCGGAAAACAAGAGGTGTAGTAGCAGTGTTTCTGATAAGATCAGTGATAAGGATATAGTGATAAGAATCCACTAACCTTTTGAGCAATCGCTGGATAGAGGATGGAGAGAAGGAGAAGGAATGGAAGGAATAGATTCATTTTGGAAATGATAAGAATGGAGGAATGGAGGCGCACATATATAGGGAAAAAGTTCACAAATCGAATTAAAATGTTATAGATCGAATTATGAGGCCTTATGGGAAAAATATCAGCTACCGTATCCCTCGGTGATAGTGATAGTGATAAGACTATCATTGTGATAACTCAGAGATGAAGAGGACGATTGTTATGAAAATTGAGAGGTACGTACTTTGTGAGATTATAAATCTAGTACAGGAAGATTTTTTGAGTTACTGTCTTCTATAAGAGGTATGGTAGATACAGTACTCCAGTGATATGTCATTGATATGATAACTCAGGAATAGATGTGCGTATTGTCATTCAATTAGAGGCGTATGTGGTTTATCGGATTGAAAAATTTGTGCTGAAAAGGTTTTTTGAAAAACTGTTTTCTGGGAGGAGGTAGGGTAGCTACAGTAATAACTTCCGTGGTAGTAAACGCGTTAGTTGAAATAATTCAAGAATAGATGCGATGATTGGAATTTCACGAAGTTTTTCCAGGATATTTTATATTTTAATCAGTAAAAAATTACTTTAAAAATTTCATTGTTGAAAAGAGAGTGCGGTAGCTACAGTACCCTTTATATTGATGACATGTTCTAGAATAAATTGAGAAGGAAGTGAAAACAGTATGGTATGTACTTGATTTGAAATTAGTAAGTATGGTGAACTATAATCAGGTACGGTAGCTACAGTATCCCATGCAACAGCTCACAGTGAAAGTTGACAAAACTTGCTAGATCAACTCAGAAACGAAGTATCGAATTTTATAAAACTTCGCCAATTTATAATTTTTCTGAAACAGTAGCTGTTTGTCAAGATCATTTAGATACCAAAAGGGGTACTGTGACTACAGTACCTCATATAATATTATGAAAAGAGCATGGTAGCTACAGTATCCTTTTGCGCAAATTTTACGAAAAAAAAATGAAAGCATGTTTATTGAACCTCTACCAAAAATGAGCAACTATAAATAACTAGAAAAGTTGTGTGTTTGACGCAAAAAATACACATTTGAACCAAAAAAATATATCACAGAGAAAAAATACAAAAAAATATTTACAACAACAAATTCCAGTCAGTATCATCCTCCTCTTCCTGCGGAAATTTGGGCATTTCCAGTTCGAATGAGTCGTTTGATGAGTGTCCTGGAAGGTGTTAGGTTTAGTTCCATCTAGTTGGGGTTAGGTTTAGGTCCATCTAGTTGGAGTGAGGTTTAGCTCCATCTAATTAGGGTTAGGTTTAGTTCCATCTAGTAAGGGTTAGGATTAGTTCCATCTAGTTGGAGTTAGGCTTAGTTCCATCTGGTTGGAGTTAGGTTTAGTTCCATCTAGTAAGGGTTAGGTTTAGTTCCATCTAGTTGGGGTTAGGTTTAGTTCCATCTAGTTAATTTTAGGTTTAGCTCCATCTAGTTGGTGTTAGGTTTAACTCCATCTTTTTGGGATAACTTACTACTGCCACTTTGTGAGTCACTATCGCTTTCTGGGAAACCATTGAGCATGTATCCACCCATTTTTTCTACGTCTATTTCCTGGAGGTCCTTCTCATCTTCATAGTCGAGTCCGGCAGCTTCTAGAGAGATTTTGAGCCAGTCGATTTGAGCAGCCTGTAAGAAAGTGTCCGATCTGGCAAGTTATGATACTTTGACTCGAGCTAGATTTCGTAACATGCTATTTTTATCATTATCAGACGCTGATATGGTGTAAAAACGTCATGTCTAGGTTTTAAACCTTGTAATCAAATATAGGTGAACTAATCAAAAATAGACGTGAGCTGGAAATGAGCTGGAGCAACAGGTGTAGATCAAAAGTTGATTAGGTCATGTAAAATTCGTGGGTCTATGATTCATAGAACCATAGAACTTGAGATTCTATGAAACTATGAATCATAGAACTCGAGTATCTATGGATCTATGAATCATAGAACTCGAGTATCTATGGATCTATGAATCATAGAGGTCGAGTATCTATGAATCTATGAATCATAGAACTCGAGTTTCTTTGAATCATAGAACTCGAGTATCTATGGATCTATGAATCATAGAAATGGAGTATCTATGTATCTATGAACCATAGAAATCAAATATCTATGAATCTATGAATAATAGAACTCGAGGATCTATGAATCATAGAATCATAGAACTCGAGTATCTATGGATCTATGAATAATAGAACTCGAGGATCTATGAATCTATGAATCATAGAACTCGAGTATCTATGGATCTATGAATCATAAAACTTGAGTATCTATGAATCATAGAAGTCGAGTATCTATGGATCTATGAATCATAGAAGTCGAGTATCTATGAATTTACAAATCATAGAACGCAAGTATCTATGAATCTATGAATCATAGAACTCAAGGTACTATGAATCTATGAATCATAGAACTTGAGTATCTATGAATCTATGAATCATAGAACTCGAGTATCTATGAATCTATGAATCATAGAACTCGAGTATCTATGAATCTATGAATGATAGAAATCGACTATCTATGGATCTATGAATCATAGAACTCCAGTATCTAGTGAATCTATGAATCATAGAACTCGAGTATCTATGGATATATAAATCATAGAACTTCAAGTATCTATGAATCATAGAACTCGAGGATCTATGAATCAATGAATCATAGAACTCGAGTATCTATGGATATATAAATCATAGAACTTCAAGTATCTATGAATCATAGAACTCGAGTATCTATGGATCTATGAATCTATGAATCAACTCACTTGTCTCCCCTGATCATCATCCTCCTGCTTCTCAAATATCTGATTATAAACATCCCGAAACGATGAGCTCAAATCATATGAATCAAACAAGTTGAAATCCTTGAGCTCTTGATCCGAGAACTCTTGTGGCACCACTTCGTGGTGCACCATTGGTGGCATTATTGGTGGTGGCGGCTTGCCTGGAAGTCCCTCATTTTTGCTGCTCAGAGCAAGCACATTTTTAGTAGTTTGTGGTGTGTTATTTTGCTCAATAGAGCCACGGGAAGTCATGCTATTCTGACTCTCTCGATGAGTCAGAAATGTCAAAAATGAAAAATTGTGGAGGATTCGGGCGTTTTAGGATGTCTAGATAGTGACTAAAAGTGTTGTTATGCTCGTAAATTTTGAGCATAAATTTCTAGATCAAATTAACTTACAGTAAACTACAGTATGCCTTTTTCAGATACCATAAGTTATCTACAGTAAGAATCATAAAGTTACCATGATCGTCAATTTTATTGAAAAATTTTCGAGTAACGCATAAACGGAAAAAGTAGAATATTATTGGTTTTTTGAAACTGAAAATATTGAGGATTCCAGAAAAATTTTTTTTTTCATAATTTTGGAACTTATTTTTCTGAACACAGTGATCTACAGTAAGCTACAGTAGTACAAAACGTTCAAGTATCTACAGTAGTAATCCTACTGTACCGGTTAAAAAATATGGAGACAAGTTAAATGGAGAAGCAACAAAAATAGAAAAATGAACAATTTTAGATTCTCATGAAACCGAAAAATGAAACAATTTTACATCAATTTACATAGAATACTGTAGTTTTTGTAGATCATAGTATAACTACAGTAACCCTACAGTATGACACTTTTTAATACTCTGGGATATCTACAGTAGGACGTCTACAGTACCTTGATTGTCAATTATTATTGAACCATCATTCAAAATCAGAAAATGAGAAAATTCTACTATTTTTGATTATCATGAAACCAAAATTTTTTCAAACTGTACATTTTGTAGATCATAGTATATCTACAATAACCCTACAGTACGCCACTTTCCAATACCTTATGGTATCTACAGTAGTCCAACTATCTACAGTATCCCTAACTTCGTCAATTTCTCCTGTGAGTTAAAAGTGCGTGAGAACTTTCATAATATTAGTTGAAATGAAATTATAGGTGTCACACCAAGAATTAAAAAGTGCAGAATAACAACTTCATGGGGTATGCGCCTTTAAGACAGTATACTGTTGGAGTACTGTATTAAAGGCGCACTCAAGGTCAGAGCTCACGGAGCAACTCACTTCTCAAGAACAACTTCTCAAAAACGGGATTTATCCTTGGCAGCTCTCCTGGCTTGATATACACCCTCTGTTTCTTCTCCGGTGGTGCAACTATTATCCAGCACCCTCCTAGAAAATTTCAGAAAATTTCAGATTATCTCAAATTTTCAGCCACATACTTTTCTCTCCCTCATTCTTCTCGCACCGTTGAAATTGCTTGTTCAATGATAAATTGTGACGGATTGAGTTCTGCAAGTATATATAGTCAATTTCCGGAGCTAAACCTATTTCCTGACCCGCCAACTCGAGTTCCGATTCTCGCGATAGTATCGAAATTTGTCGGAAATGAAGTTGTAGATACCGCTCAATGTGCATTTCTTGTCGACACTCTCCTCGATTGCCATGCGGATCAGTTGAGAGTAGGAGAAGGGCGGCTTGTCACCGGTGGTGTTGCTCCAACGTTTGGCGGACTTTTGAATGGGCTTTGGTGGTGGTGGTGGGTATTGTTGGGGTGGAGGCTGGATTTTTGGTTTAGGAATTGGGTATATAGGGTGAATTCGAGATGCAGTGCTCCGTGAGCTCATGTCTATATGGGACCCTGATATTATCATTTTATCAGTATCTAGTTCCTTATTAGTTGGTAGATATGAAAGAATTTTGAAAATTGTTTTCTGTATCAGAGCAAAATCAAGTTTCAAGGTTTCATATATTCAACTTTTTTTTCAAGATCACCTGTTTTGAGCAACTATTTTGCTCATCGAAGTTTTCAAAAAAAATGTGCAGAATTATCCGGAGCATGCTCCTTCATTTTCAAATTCATATTTTTTCTCAGAATGAGGCTGAATCGTTCAAAGTTTCAAAAGTTGTGCTTTGATATAGCTTGAAAAATGGAAGAAAAAGTGTTTATGGTGGATAGGTTTAGGTCCTTCCACATATGGAAAGCCTAGATTCAGAAGGTTTCTTTTGTATCTCTGATGATCCATTTTACTTGATTTCTATATACATATATAATTTTACCACTTTTTCAGATAATTTTCGCCGAGCACGATCAAGTTTTGATGCTCTTTTGAGCAGAGCTGCAATTGGAGCTCATATATATATATATGATTCGAGGGCTAATTTTGAGCAAATGTTTTCACTTTTTCAAATTCTCAGAAAAAAATACTAACCGAAAAAATCTAGTTGTCAATTTCAGGGATTTTCGTCATAGCTCCAAGAGTCTAACTTAAAAAATAGGCTAAAAACTTTTTTTCTGGAGGATTAGGTTTAGGTCCTGGAGAAATGAACTACGAGGAATCTATGAAAATAGGTCTCACAGACGTATCAGACATTTTTTTTCGAATTTCTCCGTTTCACTTCATTCCTATATACCGAAAAGTTGGATAAAGGATGATTCCATTATTTCGTTCAGGAATTTTTTGTGGAAAACTTATGATAATTGTTTCAGTCATATATATATACCGACGATTAAAGCACAATATTTTCAAACAAAAATATTTCAGAGACTCTATAATTCTTTGACTGAAACATGTCAGAATACACCACTTTTTTCCTGGCTTGCTCTGTGTTTTGAGCTCAACACGATGTACCCTCAGAATAATATTTTGGGCTCAAAAAAAGTTCTGAAACTGAAAAATCTGGAATTTTGAGCTAGATATATCCATTTTCTACATAAAATCCTCAGGGCTCTCGCGTGAGAGCTCAAAGTTCCCCAACAACATTCGATGCCAGTTTTCATAAAAAATTTATGAAGTTTGTCTCAAAGATCAATTTTGGCAAACGAAATCAAAATTTGATCTACACCTGTGTTTTTTCTTGCTCATTTTTGCCGGCTCTAATTCGATTAGAAGGTGTGAAAGTTATTGAATTATGAAAATAGACGGGTGACGTTTTGGAGAGGGGATTAGACGTCATATAGGAATAAAAATAGGTTGGTGAATCTATGAATCTATGAATCTATGAATCTATGAATCTATGAATCTATGAATCTATGAATCTATGAATCTATGATTGAGCGTAAATCTATGAATTATATCATCATAGAATTTGGGGTTCTATGAATCGTGGGGAAGTGTTTTTGAGAGGTCTTCTGGATCCTAGAGAAGTTCTATGGAAGATTCTACGAAAAGTTTTATGGATCATAGAAAGATTCTATGAACTCTAGGGAGGTTCTATGGATACTCGTGGAATTCTATGAATGGTTCTATGGATAGTCAAAAAGTGAAGAGGTTCTATGGAAGCTGTATGCGGGATTCTATGATGCTTCAAAAATTTCCGTTCAATCTATGAATCTATGAATCTATGAATCTATCAATCTATCAATCTATGAATCTATGAATCTATGAATCTATGAATCTATGAATCTATGAATCTATGAATCTATGAATCTATGAATCTATGAATCTATGAATCTATGAATCTATGAATCTATGAATCTATGAATCTATGAATCTATAAATCTATGAATCTATGAATCTATGAATCTATGAATCTATGAATCTATGAATCTATGAATCTATGAATCTATGAATCTATGAATCTATGAATCTATGAATTTATGAATCTATGAATCTATGAATCTATGATTCTATGAATCTATGAATCTATGAATCTATGAATCTATGAATCTATGAATCTATGAATCTATGAATCTATGAATCTATGAATCTATGAATCTATGAATCTATGAATCTATGAATCTATGAATCTATGAATCTATGAATCTATGAATCTATGAATCTATGAATCTATGAATCTATGAATCTATGAATCTATGAATCTATGAATCTATGAATCTATGAATCTATGAAAACGAACCTGATAAATAGCTCGATCCCCATCGCCCTGCTTTGCAATGAGCCAATTGAGGCCGCATAGGCTTGAGTTTAAGTTATCCTCCTCCACACAATTCATGGCTAACTGGAAATGGAATATGTGGTGGTGCGAGGCAAATCGATGTGCTCGCCGAGCACACACACACGAGCAGAAGAAGCACTAGAGGTTGCTAGGTGATACTAGAGAGAGCAGAGAGGGAGGGAAATGGATAATTGGAGGAGGTGGGGCGGTGAAGGGGAAATTGGAAGGGGGATGGACTTATGAGCCGTGGAAAATGGGGGGTCAAGAAGGAAATGGGAGATTGAAGGTTAGGTTTACCTCCTTCTTTTTCCGAATTGAGGGTGGAAGGAGCAATTGGGGGTGGGAGAAGGTGAGCAAGAATCGAAGAAGGTGGAACAGGAAATTGCTCATTTTGGAGCAGGTGGTGGCTCATGAGAAAATGAGAAGGATTTGAGGTGCTCATTTTGAGCCAGGAGCACTAGAAATGCACAGGAAATTGTGATTTCGAAAACTTATCTAATATGAATTTTCTCAGGAGCAGGCTCGCGAGCTCTTAGGTGTAGAGGCTCCGGCTCATGAGAAAAAGATTTTTAAAAAATCTCAAAAAATTATTTTCACATGAGAACTTATACAATGTGAAAGCAAATTGAGAGCAGCGAGTTTTGAGGCGCCTATATCAAGCTCTGGAGCTGATAGATGCTCCGGCATAAAAGAGCAAGACTCAAAATGCTCAGAAAATGGTTCATAAGAAGTTATCTGATGTGAATATTGCTCGGGAGCACGGAAATTTTGAGTTCATGAGCTCAAGGATTCAGGTGCTCCGGCTCTTCTGAGCAAAACTCAAATCGCTCAAAAAATACATTTTCATGACAATTTATCTAATGTGAAGGAGCAAAATATCTCTGAAATTTTCGAGCTAAAAATTTGAAGAGCCCCGAATTATGAACACAAAATTCAAATGCTCATGAGCACCAAACTGGGCTCACAGATGAGCACAAAGATGCCATGAGCCGGGTCTATATGTTTTAGTCTCTGGCTCATGTGAGCAAGATTCAAGAAATCGCAATAATGACCTGCTCATGGTAACTTATCTAATGTGAAGGGTTCCTCAAGAGCAAGAAAGTTTCAAGCTTCCAGTTTGTGCTCCAGAAAATTGGGGCTCATATGAGCAAGATTCTGATGCTCTTCCTGATGAGCACTCAGTTGAGCTCCTAAATGAGCACAGAGTTGCTCAGAGTCGGTGTCAGAAGATTTGGAGCTTCTGATGGCTGAAACTAGCTCATGAAGCCTGAATATTTTAAACTCATCAAGCTGCTAGCTCTGTGCATAGTATTATATAAAAGTTTGAAACAGCAATTTCCGGTCAAAAAAAAACTGAAAACCGAGCAGGTTTTCATGACGTAATAAGCAACCTCGCTTGACGCATTTTGGCTGAAAATTTCAGCCAAATGACTTTTTCAGAGTCTCTAACTTCGAAAATTACTGCTTCCAGCTTTTTTCATGTCAGGACAATTACCGTATTTCCTCGAATACATCTCAGAATCTAGTACAGTTATCAAAAAGTTGTCAACAGCAAACTTGTAGTTGAAGATTTGATCTACAAATTTGCAGTTGACCACTTTTTGATAGACCTTCCAGATTTCGAGATATGAGCATTATACGGCAGCGTTTGCAGTGCCGCTCTATTCGAGGAAATACGGTATCTCTCATTTTCGCTTGATAGACAAAAAAACATGGGTCCTGCCACGAAAATCAACATTTTTTGATTTTTTGACGTAGTTAGGCAGTTCCATGAAGAAAAACTGCCAAGCAGATGGAAAAAAGTGAACCTGATGTAAGGAATATTATAATGAATGTGTGAAATATTTCAGCTGTTTTCTATGATTGGTATATACACTCATGGGATGTATATAGAGTCAGACTGGAACAAAAAAAGAAGAAAATTGGCTGAAAATATCTTTTGCTGAAAATATAGAGTTCGAAAATCACTAAATACTCTTTTTTTGAGCAAAATTGATGGCTTTGAAGCTGGAAATCACAAGTTTGATGGGTTGACTGAGTATCAAACGACATACGCAGCTAAATAGTCATCTGATACTCAGTATCAAGCACGCAACTATTATCAATATCAGACTGATAAATATAATATTTATCCAATAAATAAAACATTAAATGAATATTGCATGTCTCTTTTATAGTTGTTATTTCCAGCTGTCTCTATTTTTTCGGTTCAAAAAAGTTTTTTGAAACGGTTTTGAAGATTATTATATGACATTTGATAGGAGAATATTTGACATATCAGTGCAAAAATTTGAACTCTGGAAAATAGTTTGTGTTTCGGAAGGCGAAAAATGACATTTTCAGATTCATAGATTCATAGATTCATAGATTCATAGATTCATAGATTCATAGATTCATAGATTCATAGATTCATAGATTCATAGATTCATAGATTCATAGATTCATAGATTCATAGATTCATAGATTCATAGATTCATAGATTCATAGATTCATAGATTCATAGATTCATAGATTCATAGATTCATAGATAAATAGATTCATAGATTCATAGATTCATAGATTCATAGATTCATAGATTCATAGATTCATAGATTCATAGATTCATAGATTCATAGATTCATAGATTCATAGATTCATAGATTCATAGATTCATAGATTCATAGATTCATAGATTCATAGATTCATAGATTCATAGATTCATAGATTCATAGATTCATAGATTCATAGATAAATAGATTCATAGATTCATAGATTCATAGATTCATAGATTCATAGGTTCATAGATTCATAGATTTCGTATTCATGAAACCATTTTATTTAATTTCTTTAGTTTTTGTGAAATTTCACTTTTTTTTGCTCAATCATTTTGCAGTTGCATCATTTGATACTCAATCAAGCTATTTCGGATACTGTGGTAGATCGAATAAAAAATTGGAAAAAAGTTGAATTATAGGCAGTCAGTGCTGAAAATTTCAGTTGCATAAAGTTCTTGGTGTATTTTCCAATGGATTGACTTCAAAAACATTTGATACTCAGCCATGCAATATCAGCGCCTGCAAAAATTTTGAAAATGTCACTTTTCAACGGAAAATGCTTCCAAAAATGGGAAAAATTGTGAAAATATAGTTATTTCGACCTCAAAAGTTGAGTTACAAAAGGTGGTAGAGTGCATATTTTTCCAGGAAATTCAACTCTTATCGTTCTGATTTGAATATACTCGGTTTTCCAACTTATTGAAGCAAGAAAAAATGTTTAATTTCTTGTCATAAAACCTGAAATTTCAGTAAAATATGCACTTTTTCTGCTAAAAATTTCTCATTGTATTTTTTTATCACCTTATCATATCAAATATTTCCCTAATGTTTCACTTTAATTGACAAATAATCATGAATCCATTGAAAATTCAAATAAAGAAAAGGTTGAAGATTGATTCCAGTTCGTTTCAGACACAAAATTGCGTTTGGCACTCAGCCAGGCGATTGCAGTGATTCCTGTCAACAATTTGAGGCTGAAAACCTGTTAAATTCAGCAAAAAAGGATGATGGACCCTGAAATTGTTTGGAATTTGTGTTGTATCACTTTTCCCAGCAAATATAATTATTCGATATGTATTTCATTCCGTTTTGCCCCTTTTTTTGATGATATATACACTTATATTTGATAAAAAGTCACATCAAAACAGTGAAAATTGAAGGAAAATTGTTGTGAATGTAGTTTGCTGTTCAATTCATTTGATACTCAATCAGAAAAAACTATAATGGCAAATCGTGAAGGTACTGTAGTAAATCAAAAAATATTTGGATCAACACAGTTGAAATATGTAAAATTCCAGCAAAAACGATCTAAAAGCCACCTGAAAATTGTGGAAGAATTGCTGTTTTTCCACTTCTTTATACAAATATAGTCATTTATATCCAGAAATTTCAGTTTCAGCAAGTTTTCAAATGCAAATTTTTCCAGAAAAATGATTTTTCGTGGTCCGCTTTTTCTTTTTATTGGAAAATATACAATTTTGAAACAAAAAAGTGGAAATTTGTGTCAAAAACCTGAAAAATTTCAGTCAAAACAACACTTTTTGGGTGAAAAATGGATGACTTTCGATTTCAGCTCTTTTTCAGACAAATTCCTTGTAAACCATGAATTTTTTGTGTTTTTAAGTTCAAAGAGCATTGAAAATTGAGAAAATTAGTCAAAAACTAGCTGCTTTCATTGAAAAAAAGAACAAAAATCGAGTTCCCGTGAAAAAAAAGAAGCGAAAAGTTGGTTGGCCTAGTTTAATGTAAGGTCAATGACGTGACATGTCATCGATGGTTCGAGCATCGCCAACTCGTCATTTTCTGATACTTTTTCCTTGGAAAAACTAAAAACGATTCGAAAGGTAAGCCTAAATGCTCCCGGAGCACCACTCAATGCTCTTTACAGATGTCGAAATCGAAACGCGTGTTTTTGACTATGATGGGCGACGACGATTTCTGGGGCAACGATGGTGGCCCAATGGAAACCGGTGATGATGTACTGAAAACGGGAGTGTTGAATGACAAAAAATATTTTGATGAGGATGATGTGGAACTCGAGGAAGAGGTGTCGATGGTGAAAACGGAAGAAGAGGAGAGCGATATGGAGCACAAATACTTTTTTCAAAAGAAAGTGGTCGTCGATGGTGAGGAGTATCATTCGTGCGAGGAAGAAATGAAGGAGGATGATAAAGGGAAGGGTGATATTCGCAAAAGTTTGACGGAAACGACGACGGATGAAAAGGAGGCGACGTCGATTGATTCGAGAGACGCGTATCACTTCTCGGTGCACACGTTCTTGAATAATCGACCGGATTGGGAGTTGCAAGCGATATCGGAGGGAAGTGTGAATGTTGAGGAAGAAAAGTTCTTGGAGATTTATGATTCAGTGAGGAAAAGGTGAGGAAAGGTGAAAAAATGCGAAAAAATGTGAGAATGGCCTGGAAAAGTCGGAATTTCTTAGGAAAACTCGATTTTTCGCGATATTTCGGGAACTTTTTGTAAAAAAAACTGCATAAATAATTTTCTAGAGCCAGAATTATGCATAATTTCTCTAATTTTCATTAAAAATTGCAACAAAACGCCAAAAAATCGCCTTTCGAAACTCGAACAAGAGCAGTATGGCCTAGAAAAATCACTTTTTTTGTTGGAATTCGATTTTTCAAGAATTTCACTGATTTTTTATAGAATTTCGTAAAATCCCACTTTTAAACTCAAAATTATTTTTTATTTCTGCATGTTTATTAGAAAAAATGCTGCAAAACAACAAAAAACCAGCTCAAAAAATCTACAATAGCAGGATGGCCTAGAAAATCGCTATTTTCCTGATTTTTCGAGATTTTCGCGATTTTTAGTGGTTTTCAGCATCAAAAAGCTGAAAATTTGCATTTTTTAGAACTAAATTAACAAATTTTGATATATTTCGTCATAAAAAGTACGAAAATCAACCAAAAAATGAACAAAAATGACAGGTGGCCTAGAAAACTCACTCATTTTTCTTGTTTCACATTTTGAAACAAATTTTGTCGATTTTCGCGCATTTCTCGCATGAAAATGAATATTTTAGGTCTAAAAATTACAAATGACAATTATTTGCAGACTAGAGCACACAATTGGCTTAAAAGTGCCACAAATTCTGCGCAAAACTGCTCATCTCAACCATCCCGACACCCAACAAATTCGCTCAAAGCACACGATTGCCGTCTCGAATTTTCGTGAGCCGGATCGCCGCTTTGGTCGCTACTCGAAATACTATTATCATCACAATGTCGGACCAGAGGTTTATAGTCGCAAAGTGTTTGTTGGCGGCCTGCCGGCGTGCCTAACCGAATGTAAGTTGTTTTTTCACATGCTTGCCTTCAAAAATCGTCTCAAAACGCGTTACACTACTTTTACCATCAGTTTCAGTCGAGATATTGTCATTCTTTTCCAAGTTTGGCCGTCTCCAAGTCGATTGGCCAAGTAAATATTATGGATTCAAGTCCGACTCCGAACCATCGATTTGTTCTGAAGCGCCGACACCACCGCCGCGAGGATTCACACGAACTGGACCATTCCCACGTCGCCATGCTTCACCACCACCGCCACCACCAATACAACAACCTCAATCACATTTATCATTGGCCTCGCCACCGTTCGGACAAATTAATCCGTTTTTGGCGAAGAAACCATCAATGGTGTCACCATTTCCGCCGCCAGCACCACCACCGCCACCATCGCCACCATCGTCACCAGTGGCGCAACAACAATTGTCGACAACAATGCTGGATTGCTCGAAACGACAACCGCAACATTTGGGCTACGTGTTTTTGCTGTTTGAGAAGGAGCGAAGTGTACGAGATTTGGTGGCGGAATGTGTCGAAGAGGAGGAGGGCTTGTTCATTGGCATGGATGAATGTTTGGTGTTGGAGAATGTGCG
Organism: Caenorhabditis uteleia; assembly: GCA_963573275.1. Lineage (NCBI taxonomy): Eukaryota > Metazoa > Nematoda > Chromadorea > Rhabditida > Rhabditidae > Caenorhabditis > Caenorhabditis uteleia. The sequence continues at coordinate 1,921,039 of OY752134.1, forward strand.
GGTGCAAATTAGACCGTGGCTGTTGGCGGATGCCGAGTTTTTGATGGATTTCAATGTGCCGATCAATACGAAGTTGGTGGCGTTTATTGGTGGAGTGCCGAGACCGTTGAAAGCTGGTGAGTCGTTTTGTTTTGAATATATGAAACATAGAATCATAGATCTCGAAAATTTTTGTCTCTATATACCATAGAAATCTAAGATCTATGATTTAATGATCCATAGAACGCGAGAATCTATGAATCGATTGACCATAGAACTCGAAGATCTCTGGTTCTATGATTCTATGAATCATAGAATCATAGAATTGAAGGATGTATGAATCTACGAATCTATAAATATATGAATCATAGAATCTTAAAATCATAGAACTGAAGGATGTATGAATCTATGAATCTATGAATCTATATATCATAGAATTAAAGGATCTATGAATCTATGAATTCCTAAACCTATAAATCTTTCAGTTGAACTTGCCCACTTCTTCGAGCAAACCTATGGAAATGTGGTATGTGTTGGCATCGATATCGACAACAAGTACAAGTATCCGCGTGGATCCGGTCGAGTCGCCTTCTCAAATTATGATGCATATGTTCAAGCGATCACCGATCGATATATTGTGCTGGATCATGAGGATATTCCGAAGAGGGTAAGCTCTTTTTTCTGTGGATATAGCTATAATTCTGGATTTTCAGGTAGAAATCAAGCCCTATTTCTTCCACAATCAATCGTGCGAGGAGTGCAGCGGACGATACCATCGACAACATGCGCCATTCTTTTGCCCGTCACTCGAATGTTTTCAATATTATTGTGAGCCGTGTTGGCACAAAATGCATGTCCTACCTACTCGTTCGCATCATGTTCCGGTCGTCAAAGGAGTCTAATCTAAATGATAATAATTGTCGTCGAAAATTTGACATCCTTTTCTGTGTTGAACATTTTACTAGTTGCATGTTTTCGAATAAATTTGGTTGAATACGAATGTCTATGCAATTGGTGGCACCGGTCGCCATGAGGTCTCGTGGTGTAGCGGTTATCACATCTGTCTAACACACAGAAGGTCGGCGGTTCGAGCCCGCCCGAGATCATTTTTGCCTTTTTCTTTTTTTTCGATAAAAAACTTGGAAATTGAGTGTCGAAAAGAGCTTTTGTAGCTTCAAATGTGCAGGAAAACAAAGGAAATTTGTATTTACAGAGAAAAAATGGCTAAAAATGAGTGAAAAAAGATTTTTCTTCGTTTTTTTGCATCGAAACCAGAAAAGCTAACTATTTTCGGTTATGAAAGCTGAACAAGAGGTGTAAATTGTGCTGAAAATATATGTCCTATTGATTTTTCGAGCCTCGAAGCGAAAAAAAGCTCAAACTGCAAAGGAATTGCTCAAAAACGTTTTTTTAGTTGGAAAAGTCGATAAAACCAACTTTTTTCATGTTGTAGACAAAAAAAATCAAGCTGAAATAATGTTGAAATGCAGTTTTTCATTGTTTTTTGGGGTCTCGAAGCGAGAAAAACGGGAAGAAATCGTTCAAATTGTGTTTTTCAGGTTCGGAGGCGGAAAATGAGCTCAAATCGAGAAAAAAAATGAGCTCAAAAACTGCGAAATCATGTGTTCCATCGCGATTTTTCTTTGAAAACTCGAAAAACTACGAGTTCTCATGTTTCAGACTGAGAAATTCTTGAAAAACTGTTTTTTATCGACTTTTTGGGTCCCGGAGCGAAGAATAAGACAACAATTTTCATTTTAAAAGTTTTTATTCGAATCATAAAGGGGACTGTTACGTATTTCATAATTTGCATTCATCATTAAAAGCGACATGAGCATTCTTGAGTTGGATGTTGTTGCCTCAAAGCACCAATGTCGATGATTCATCCTCCTCGAGTAGCTTTTGGATTCTACAAAATGCTCTTCGTGCTCCGAAGCAAAAAAAGGAAAAGCTTACTTTTTCTCGACCTGCTCAATCTCGTGCTCCACCATCGGCTGTTCCGAGTTCATCGAAACGATGACAAGCGCCTTATTCTTCTTGCAAGCGCGATACGATTTCGTCTTCACACGATATTTGCTCTTCTTCTTCGCGTGCTTTTTCGCTTTCTTCGACGATGTTGATGGTGAGCCCGGTGGTTTGCGGCGGAGCAATGAGTCGATGTCTGGGGAGGTTGGTGGGATGAAGCGGGTGGATGATTGGCTGAAAATGGGGATATTTAGGGGCTGATCAGCGGAAAAAGAGGTTTCTTACCAGCGAACTGGTCTGTCAGCCGATGACCAGCTTGCTGATGATGTCGCTGATGAATCGTTGCTCTCCAGTGCTGAAAATGCATATAAATCGCTAAAAATAGAGGAAAAGCTCACCTTTTCTCATATGAATGAGCTGAGTCTCGGCTTGAATGTAAAGCTCATCGAGCTTTTGAGCAATTAAATTGAACGCATCATTTGCACTTTCTACTGTCATTTTTCTTCGCCTTGTTTGGGTGATGGCGAAATTTCGTAATAGTTTGTGTTGAGTTATTGGTGCTAGGTTATAGGTTACGTTTTCACGCGGAATATTTTCCAGGAAAACTATATTGGAGCGTGAAATTAGATTTTATTGGATTAAAATCTTTTTTTATGAGCCCAACATGCATTATAAACTTTCGAAAATCATAAAATCCTTGAAAAACCTGAGAAACTGCAAGTTTCAAGAGATTTTAGGAGAACAGCTCTCGAATTTCGTTTTGTAAGCTCCGATTTTTAAAGTTTTTCCATTAAAAACATGTGTATTTCACTTTTTAAGATGAAAAACATGTTTATTCGATGATTTTTCGTTTTTATTCAGATTTTTAACAGTTCAAATTGATTTAAATGCATCGAAAAAGCTCCTTATTCAATTTTAGCAGTTTTATATTCTTCTCTGACCATTTTTCTATGTTTTAATGCTTTAATAACAGAATTTAGTATAAATTTCATTGAAATATTCATTAAAGAGATCACAAACTTGTTTATTGATAGCGATTGGACACATAATGCTTATCAGGTCCCCACGCTTCTGTCGATTCGCCTCTCGCCGCTTTTTCAGCCTTCTCTCGTTCCCGGATAACCTTCCAAATCTCGATGTCTCGCCAATCGGCCTTCTCAAAATCTGGCCGAATGTTGTGCGTCTCAACTTTTGCCTCGATCTTCTTTCCAAAGTCGAAGTGGTGATTTGCACCGTAGAGATCTTCTTCCTGAAACAAAATTATTGGGAAATTTTTAGTGATAAAAGTCTTACCGCAACAGCAGTATCATACAATTTGCTCTTCGCCTTCCAATCGCCATTCGGATCTCTTTCCGCTCGTTTCAGCATCTTCTTCTCCTTCTTTATCCTCTTTTTCTCGCGTTTCTTCTCTTTTTTCTTGTCCTTCTTATCTTTTTTGATCTTTTTCAGCAAATCTTCATCGAGTTCTCCGACGTTTAGCAGCACTTTTTCGGCTTTTTTGATGCGTTTTAGTTGTTCTTCCATTGGAGCTTCAAAATTCACATTTTTCAACCAAAAACGAATAGTTTTTGACTTACCAGCTTCTCTGACAATAGGTTTAGGTGCACAACCTTCTTCCCATAACCGTTTCGTCTCCTCATCCGCATCTTCACGATATTTCGGGATTTTGTACTCTTCCACGTGATCTACTCGAATTGTTCGTCGTAAAAGCTACAAAAATTGGGTTTTCAGGCATTATTTGAAGAAAAAAGATGCTTACCGTCATTCCATTGAAATTATCGACTGCCAAAATAGTACTCCTCTGATCTTGATAACACAAATAACAAAATCCTCGAGATTTTCCCGTATCCCGGTCTCGAATCAAGTTTATGTTCATAACTTCGCCATATCTGCAATTTTCTCATAATATTTCGCTCCAAAACAAGGAAAAACTCACTGTGAAAATACTGCAATAACATCTCCTTCTGTCAAATCATATGGCAATCCTCCAATATAAATCCATGCCGAGTCACTGTATTTTTGATGCCACGACTTTTTCAGGTCGCCTGCGTAGCCCAAATTGAGCTCTCGCTCGTTCATACGATTTTGATTTTTAATATTTGTGAGTGGATTCATCTTTTATTCTGAAAAATAACAAAATTATTGAGTTTTTCAATGAAAAAACGGTAAAAATAATAAATTCGAAATAAAATAAGAGATTTATTGATCGACTGCGGTGTGCGAGTGTGCAAACACCGTCACGCTAGCGCACACACACTCACTTATTTTTCTAGTCACAAGCCTGTTTAACACTCTTTTTTGGTGTTATTAATCCTCAAATTTCGCAATTTTTCAGTTTTCAAGCAACTTGGAACCAACAACAACAATATGGGAGGTGTAAGAGGTAATAATTATATTTATTAACGCGTGAAAATCGCATTCATTTCGAAAATGCCGCTCGAATGCGGTGAACTTCGCGTTGAATGCTACGATTGTGATTGTTGTTCAATAAAAAATCCATTTATAGCTGTTGCACTTCTTGCATTTGCTGGCGTCGTAGGCCTCACATTCCTCGTTTTAGGATGTGCATTGCCAATGTATGGGTAAGTTATTTAACGTTTTTTTATTGAAAAAACCGTTAAAATTGCAGAGTATGGTCTCCAATGTTCGTGATTGCATTCTACATTCTTGCACCAGTTCCACTCCTCATTGCTAGACGGTTTCAAGAGGATATGACTGGTAAAAACATTTTTTTCTTTAAAAAATCATCAAAAACGTATTTCAGGAACAAATGCATGCATCGAACTCGCCTTATTCATCACCACCGGCATTGTAATCTCCGCCTTCGCTCTCCCAATCGTTTTGGCACATTCTGGAGCTGTAAGTTTTTACATTTTTCGCTTGAAATGCATGAAGATTGTGGCATGAGACGTTTGTTACTTCAGATAAAAGTCGGTGCAGCGATATTATCAAACGCTGGATCAATGATAATGTTCGGGACAATCACCGCCTACTTCTACATGCATGGTGACGAAGATTCTGGAAGTTGGAGCCAATCATTGTTCTAATCTGCTCGATTTCTCTGTATTTTATGTTGTGGTTCGTGATTTTTGTCCTTAAATCTCCCAAAAATCCCTCATAACAAGGGAAAATCAATAATTTTTGCCTTTTCAGATAGCAAAATCGGCATGTTTCCTGGTTTTCCTGGCAAATTGCGTCAATTTCGCCGCCATCATCTCGTATTTCCGCGTTTTCAACGGTGAAGATATGAATGAAATGTCACTTTGGTAGATAATAATTGTCATGTTTTTTTCCCCACTCATCTCTTTATTTATTTCGTTTTCTAACTACTTATCGAATTTTTCCTTCATGAAATTTTTGCCCCCTTTTTTGTCATTTTCGAATTGTATAAAAATTGCATTATTACTGTATATTCATGATAAATAAATATTCTTGTCGATTTTTGAATAAAACACTTTTGAATAAAAAACATTTTAAATGCGGAGAGACCTCAATTTTGCTGATTTGCAGGAGAAATCGACGGTACACTTTAAAGGCACACACTATCAGCGAATCAAGCTACCGTAGTACTTTAAAGGCACACACCATCAGCAAATCAAGCTACCGTAGTTTTTTTTTAAAGGCACATATTCGAATCGCTCAATGTTTCCATCGAATTTTATTGATTTTTCGTGCGTTTTTGAAGCAAAAAATGATATTTTTCGACTAAAAACACTAGAAATATGTAGTTTTCTAAATTTTCGGAACATTTTACCAAAAATCATGAATTTTTAAGTTATAAAAATCCAATTTGGTAGTTTTTTATATTTTTGCGAGCAATATTTGCAATTAATTGATTTTATAATTATTTATTTATTAAAAATTTGGAACGAACATTGATTTACATGAAGAAATATGGTTGTGAGGGGAAAATATGATAAATCTTATCATAGATACAAGTACAAATACATAAAACTATCGGAAAAAATCGTTATCCGGTGAATATCGACCACATTTAGCAACAATCCATTCATTTTCTCTTGTCCCACCTCTCATATTGTGATTGTTGTTGTTTTCCACTGCCTGAAAAATATGAATCTCAATATTTTTGTAAAAAAAAAATAGAAGATAACTCACTGGCTCAGAGGGAAAAACGATGACGATCGCTTTGTTAAGCGACTGATAACCCAAATTATCTAGATTGTTTCGAATTATTCTGCCCAATTACAGATAACCAAATCCTCTAGTAAATGGAATATGTCAATCCTTATCACTATCATATCAATCGATATCATATTATTCATATCAATTGATAGGATTGGCGACAGAGCACTGGTATACTATGTCAGTGATTTGTTCCACTGCCTGAAAAATATGAATTTAGTTTTCTTTGTAAAAAAAATAGACGATAACTCACTGGCTCGAAGGGAAAAAAGGGTCCAATTTTCATGACGTGGCAAACATTTCCACTGCCTGAAAAATGTGAATATCGTTTTTTTGTTGAAAAAATAGATGATAACTCACTGGATCGAAGGGAATCTTCATTCAAATCGTATGGCAATCCTCCAATATAAATCCATGCCGAGTCGCTGTACTTTTGATGCCACGACTTTTTCAGGTCGCCTGCGTAGCCCAAATTGAGCTCTCGCTCGTTCATACGATTTTGATTTTTAATATTTGTCAGTGGATTCATCTCTTCCACTGCCTGAAAATGATTTATCTTGTATGTTTTTTTGTAAAAAATAGAAGAAAACTCACTGGTTCGAAGGGGAAAAAGGCGTCCAATTTTTATGACGTGGCAAACATTTGCGAAAATGAAACTCGCCTCGAAAATTCACGTGAAACTTCACGAGGAGCGCATTTGCACCAGAACCGCTTATTTTTGGAAGTGCACAAAAATTGCATAATTTATATTGATCCGATCGGAGCAGAATATTTTTTGTCACGGGAAAAATAGGAAATATATTGTAGTAAAGGGAAAAAGTGTCAGTATTCGGAATTAGTTGTCGATTTTCTGAATTTTCATCGATTCTGATAAACCTCATGGTATTATGGGATTCATAAGTTTTAAAACTCTAGTTTTTGTAGGTTAGCCAGTTTTTTTCCCGAACAAAGCTAGTATTGTAACACACTGATATATTGATAATTTATTATCAGAACAAGACAAACACATGAATATAATTTTATATAGAAAAGGATAATATTTTGGAAGAAATCAATAGAAAATCTAATGATGAACAAGTTTGGGGTAGAACATTGGGAAGTAGTGGGTGGAAATATGGAAAAATCATCCAATTAGTCAGATACGGTGGGGTTGAAATCTTACTCGCTCCAATCCTCGAATTGGTCCATATGCGAGTATCTCGCCCAAAGATCTCGTACAACATCCACCGGTACACCTCGATCGAGCAGCCTCTGTCTACCCGATATTAGGACGGTTGATAGCACCTAAAATTATTTTTATGATTTCAGGGGACTTGTTATTGAACCTACATTTTCGAGTGATGCGATACTCTGGAGGGGTGTGACCGCGAGCCAATCCCTTATTCTTGTGCGAGTCTCAAGCCGATCCTTTCGTTCGGCCGCCAACAATGACGGCCAGTAGGATGATGACCGAGGAAGAGCTCGGAGCAGTTCTCGGACATCACGGATGATCGAATCGGGCAACACAGCAATTGACTGCAACTCGAGCGATCGATATTGCTGAAAATCTAATATCATTCAAGGTAGAGATTTTTTAAAAACTTACAGATGGAAACACGCTATATATCTCTCGTAAGTTTGCCAGGCTACAATTATAAAGAGCCTCCATGTCAAATCGGCAAATACGAGCATATCTGCGAATCAAATCCATCTGAAAAATCAGAATCAGTGAGAAAAAAACTAATGGAAAAAATACCTTTTCCGCGTAACCGGATCCGATGGATCTTTCAATTTGTGATTTGATTGTTTCAGCTGCGCTGTCGGACGCTTGTCGGCGTTGTCGCTGGTTCCACTTCTGGGTTAGAATATGTTTCATCTGTTGCACTTGCGTTCTTCGTTGCGCCATGATTTCTGAAAAAACAAATACGTTTCTATAGTAATAAGTCATGTTTTTTTAAACAAACAATCGAATCTATGAATCTATGAATCAAGAAAGAAATATAAAATGCTCACCTTTTTTCTGTTTTTTTCGTGCCGGCTCCCAAACATGGATGGCTCCATTTTTTCCACTGCCTGAAAAACACAAATCTTGTTATTTTTTGCGAAAAAAATGGACAAAAACTCACTGGTTCGTAGGGAAAAAAGCGTTCAGTTTTGATGACGTGGCAAAAATTTCTTAAAATAAAACTTGCCTCGAAAATCCACGTGAAATTTCACGTGGAGCGCATTTGCACCAGAACCGCTTATTTTTTGTTGTGTATAAAAACTGAATAATTTATATTGATCCGATCGAGTCAGAACATTTTTTACGAGGAAAACATAGGAAAGATACGGTAGTAAAAGGAAGAATGTGTCAAAATTCGGAATTAATCCGATTCTGATAAAATTCATGGGATCCATAAGTTTTAAAACTTTATTTTTTGTAGGTTTGCAAGTTTTTCAGACCAAAGTTAGTATTGTAACACAGTTATTTCATTATTATTTATTATTAACACACAAAAAAACACACATGAACATTCTGTAATAAGAAAAAAAGTTAAACATTTGGATAAAATTCATATGGAAAACTTTGAAAAACAAGAAGATAAATGGAATAAATGAATGGAAGAAAATAGATGAAAAATGTTCCAAATGTCCTTGTGGTATCATATTCCATCGATCCAAATCCTCTATCTTCTCCGCTGGTACCATCTACGGTAATGCTCGTGTAAGCTGGCGACCGTGGCTCTGGATGATCTTCTATGGACGTGTTTTCTGGAAAAATCATCTAATTAGTCAGATAAGGTGGGTTGATATCTTACGCAGCCCAAATATCAAAATCCACCGAATATGAATAATTGGCATATAATGCCCGAACGACCTCTGGATCGACACCCTCAGCGCCCCGAAATCTCAACACCATCCAGAGTCTAAAATTATTTTTATGATTTCAGGAAATTTGTTATTGAACCTACTTGTTCAAGATTGGCGATTGATGGCCGAGGGTCGATTCGGAGCCAGGTGCGGACTCGGTCTCTCCTGTCCTCTCGATCTCTCTTCTCGGCGGCCAGAAGAGCAGGCCAATATGAACTGCTACGTGGCAGTGCCACCAAAAGCTCCCTCACAGTTGGAATAAAGCTGTCCGGCAGCACGGCCAACTGGAGCAGCTCCAGCCGCTTGTATTCCTGAAAAACTAATACTATTCAAGGTAGCGATTTTTAAAAAAACTTACGGTTGGAAAAGGATCAAAAATATTGCGCAGATCAGTCAACGACATCTTGTAGAGATCCTCGAATTGGAATTGACATGTTCTCGCGTAGGATCGGATGAAATTGAACTGAAAAATCGGAATCAGTGGAAAAAAACTGATGAAAAAAATACCTTTTCTGCGTATCCACTCCCGACGGATCGCTGTATCGAGTCTTTGAGCGTCTCCGCTCTGCTATCGGACGCTTGTCGGCGTTGACGTTGATGCCATTTCTGGTGCAATACATGTTGCATCTGTTGAACTTGAGTTCTTCTCTGTGCCATTATTCTGAAAAATAAATGCGTTTCTATAGTGATAAGTCATGTTTTATCTAGATATATAATAAATATCATAGAATCATTAAAAGGAAAAAAAAGGAAATGAGCTTATATCAATCTATGATTCTATGAACCATAGAATTTGTAAATCTACGGATATAGGAACTTATAAAGCATAGAACTTGAGAATCTATGAATCGCAAAAAGGAAATAATGAATGCTCACCTTTTTTGTTTTTTTTGCCGATCCCCCAAAAATTCCGGCTGCTCCATTTTTTCCACTGCCTGAAAAATACGAATCTAGTTATTTTTTGTGAAAAAATAGAAAATAACTCACTGGTTCAAAAGGGAAAAACCATTCGGATCTCTTTCAGCTCTTTTCAGCATCTTCTCCTTCTTTATCCTCTTTTTCTCGCGTTTCTTCTACTTTTTTTCTTGTCCTTCTTATCTTTTTTGCTCCATTTTTTTGCTCCATTGCAAGCTCCATTTTTTTCCACTGCCTGAAAAATACGAATTTCGTTATTTTTTGCGAAAAATATGGACGAAAACTCACTGGTTCGAAGGGAAAAAAAGCGTTCAGTTTTGATGACGTGGCAAAAATTTCTGAAAATAAAAGGCGCCTCGAAAATCCACGTGAATATTCACGTGGAGCGCATTTGCACCAGAACCGCTTATTGTTGGAAGTACATGAAAATTGCATAATTCGATATTGATCGGATCAGATCAGACAATTTTTTAGGGTAGATACTGTGAAGATACTGTAAAATAGGAAAGGTACTGTAGTAAAGGGGCATAACTATTCTACAGTAGTAAGGCGGAAGGTCAGAATTACTGTAATCTTTGGCACGTCACCTAGTGAGAATTATGTTTTACATCATCCACTGGTACTGTAGCTTGGTACTGTAGCGTCATACTGTAGGTACTGTAGCTTCTCAAAGGCACAGGCTGATATTGGAAACTCAAAAAGCCATAGAAGTTCAATTTTTAGCTAGTTTCAACGAAAAATTGTTATATTTCCCAATGATTTTATTTTAAAAAGTGCAGAAAACTTTACATAAAGTTTTCACTAGTTTACATGCCGAAGATTACAGTAATACTGAACTTTTGCATGACTACTGTAGAATAGTTATGTTCTTTTACTACAGTATGCTTTCCTATTATACAGTATCTTTACAGTATCTACCCTGAAAAATGATCTGATCCAAGCGGATCAATATCAAATTATGCAATTTTTACACACTTCCAAAAAGCGGTTCTGGTGCAAATGCGCTCCACGTGAATATTCACGTGGATTTTCGAGGCGCCTTTTATTTTCAGAAATTTTTGCCACGTCATCAAAACTGAACGCTTTTTTCCCTTCGAACCAGTGAGTTTTCGTCTATTTTTTTACAAAAAAAAACGAGTTTTTCAGGCAGTCACGGACTTTCGGGTGACGTAACAAAAGTATGAAACACAGTACATGGATTCTATAGCGAACTTCCAAGGTAAACCTCAGTTCTAGAGCGTGGAAAAATATTAATTTTTTTTAGAAAGAAATGTCTTCCCGGTACCGAACAGAGCAACAAAGACGACTGGAAGCAAAGGAAAAGAAGAGAACGAAATGGCGGCTCTAGCCAGGGAGCTCGTCGTGAGAGCACGCGAAGAAGAAGTGCAAATATCGGGTGAAGACGAAATCGTATCGCGCTTGCAAGAAGAATAAGACGATTGTCATCGTTTCGATTGAGCAGGAGATTGAAAAGGTGTTTTCTAATAATTCTATGATATTTATCAATTCTATGACCCCTTTATATTCATATATTTGTTCTGAGATCATAGGTCCATACATTCCTTCTTTCATTCCTTCTCATAGTTCTATGATGTCTATCAATTCTATGAGCACTAAACTCATAGATTTCAATGATATTCTATCTATGACAGTTCTATGATCATAGGTCCATACATTCCTTCTTTCATTCCTTCTCATAGTTCTATGATGTCTATCAATTCTATGAGTACTAAACTCATAGATTTCATTGATATTCTATGATAGTTCTATGATCATAGGTCCATACATTCCTTCTTTCATTCCTTCTCATAGTTCTATGATGTCTATCAATTCTATGAGTACTAAACTCATAGATTTCATTGATGTTCTATGATAGTTCTATGATCATAGGTCCATACATTCCTTCTTTCATTCCTTCTCATAGTTCTATGATGTCTATCAATTCTATGAGCACTAAACTCATAGATTTCAATGATATTCTATCTATGATAGTTCTATGATCATAGGTCCATACATTCCTTCTTTCATTCCTTCTCATAGTTCTATGATGTCTATCAATTCTATGAGTACTAAACTCATAGATTTCATTGATATTCTATGATAGTTCTATGATCATAGGTCCATACATTCCTTCTTTCATTCCTTCTCATAGTTCTATGATGTCTATCAATTCTATGAGTACTAAACTCATAGATTTCATTGATGTTCTATGATAGTTCTATGATCATAGGTCCATACATTCCTTCTTTCATTCCTTCTCATAGTTCTATGATGTCTATCAATTCTATGAGTACTAAACTCATAGATTTCAATGATATTCTATGATAGTTCTATGATCATAGGTCCATACATTCCTTCTTTCATTCCTTCTCATAGTTCTATGATGTCTATCAATTCTATGAGTACTAAACTCATAGATTTCATTGATGTTCTATGATAGTTCTATGATCATAGGTCCATACATTCCTTCTTTCATTCCTTCTCATAGTTCTATGATGTCTATCAATTCTATGAGTACTAAACTCATAGATTTCAATGATATTCTATGATAGTTCTATGATCATAGGTCCATACATTCCTTCTTTCATTCCTTCTCATAGTTCTATGATGTCTATCAATTCTATGAGTACTAAACTCATAGATTTCAATGATATTCTATGATAGTTCTATGATCATAGGTCCATACATTCCTTCTTTCATTCCTTCTCATAGTTCTATGATGTCTATCAATTCTATGAGTACTAAACTCATAGATTTCATTGATGTTCTATGATAGTTCTATGATCATAGGTCCATACATTCCTTCTTTCATTCCTTCTCATAGTTCTATGATGTCTATCAATTCTATGAGTTCTAAACACATAGATTTACATATTCCTTCATTTTCACTTAGTCCTTCTACTGATTCTATGTTATCTATCAATAGTATCGATTATGAAATAATAAATTATGATACTTATATTCTGAAACAGTTTTTTTGAAAATGGTACAATGGATTCACATAAATGTTCCAATATATATATAATGTTCATTGAAACAATTTATCATAGTGCTTTATCATAATTATATACAATACACTCGGACGGTCGTTTCCTGAACTCCTCCCTCAAATTGACATCTTCCCCATCCTTCAACTCCATATACAACTTCTGAAATCACACAAATATCACTACAGTATACCATATCACAACCAACCGCCTCTTCCTCAACACCACCCTCATATGCCACAAAAGACGCTACCAATGGATTAACCCTTCTGATATCCTCAATATAATCAGCACACTTATCAGCCAATTCCACCCATTTCAATTGTGCTGATACTCGATGGCATGCACCATATGTGATACCATCTGTTATCATATCAGTTATATCAATTGATATCATATCACTCACTACGAATTGGTCGATTTATTGGGTATATCGAATGCATAACTTCCATCAGGTCAAAGTAGTCGATATCAATTACATACTCCTCTTTTGAATCATCGAATAACTTCTTGAAGTAACTTGATTGGTTGGATAGGGTCTATATATCATTATCACTGTTATCATATCACTATCAATCACCTGTTTATGAATCTTCATTCTCCCTCCACCAACACACACTAAATCGGCGAATCCTTCGCCAGTTTCGATTGGTGCAAGTTCCTTGTTTTTGAAGTACCATCGGTCGCCATTATACTGGGGTATAATGCCTAGATGCCCTCTCTCATAATCAACCTCATCGATATTGATAACAACTGTCTGATAATCATCAGTTGATTCTGATCGTTGCAATGATGTCAATCGCCTCATTTCCTCATCGGCAGTTGACATACCAACATGAGCGCCATTCGCAACGAATTGTATTAGAATATACAAAAAATTAAATGGATAATTTGTTTCTTCGATTCTTCTGGATATCTTTAGGACACTGTTTTGGACTTCCACTTTTCTAAAAGTATTATTTGTATCAGACAAGTAAAATTGAAACTCACAATAAATGACCATTGAAGTACTTGTATGCTATCACATCTGCTGGAGTGATATTGATAAAAGGACCCGCAGCAAATGCATCACAATAAATAGATGAGCCGGTATTGAGAATATCTGCAGGGTTGATGGTAGAAGGTCTCATACCTGTAATTAATAAATTCAGATGCATAGATAAACACATTTATAACTGTTGGTAATACGTGTTGCGAGCGGAATCTATGCGACTAACATAATCGATATGTGTTGCGCGCGCTCAGGACAGGTAAATCGTCGCGGATATACCAGAGCGCGTGTATGTCAATTCCTCATGGCTCATTTTCCCGTTTCTCCTTCTAAAATCTACCAAAATCCTGCTTCATCTGTAATCGATGATGCATTTAATCTCTTCCCAAATATCACAGTTCTACCACCAACATCCATAACATACAATTACTTTTGTGGATACTTGATGTAAGTTTATGCATTTCGAGCCGTATCCAGCCAAAGTTTTCAGAAGGATTGAGATGGGAAGCGGTACTATGATAGTATCCCGAAGAATACAGGAAACCAACTTACCATTCCACTTTTTATGTACCATAAAAACGTTCAACGAAAAGGGCGAGAAGCTAGAATTTCTGGATGGCGATTTAAAAATGCCGGCATTATCATGTATCGAACGATCTGAATCCACTGCCAGATATCAATATATTACGCTCGGTTTCCAGGAGCTTCAATATCACAAAGCACATGTGAATATTGTAACGCAGTACAATGGTGACAAGTGGATTGGCTATAATTGTAAGTTGAAGCCAGAAGGAGCAGCAGAAGAATTCGCCAATTTGGTGTGTGTTGGTGGAGGGAGAATGAAGATTCATATACAGGTAAGTATCAGTGATATGATATCAGTGATAACAATATACAGACCCTCTCCAACCAATCAAGTTACTTCAAGAAGTTATTTGATGAGTCGAAGGAGGAATATACAATTGATATAGACTACTTTGACCTGATGGAAGTTATGCATTCGATATACCCAATAAATCGACAAATTCGAAGTGAGTGATATGATATCACTTAATATAACTGATATGATAACAGATGGTATCACATATGGTGCATGTCATCGAGTATCAGCACAATTGAAATGGGTGGAATTGGCTGATAAGTGTGCTGATTATATTGCGGATATCAGAAGGGTTAATCCATTGGTAGCATCATTTATGGCATTTGAGGGTGGTGTTGAGGAAGAGGCGGTTGGTTGTGATATGGTATACTGTAGTGATACTTGTATATTTTCAGAAGTTGTATATAGAGTTGAAGAATAGGGATGGTGTCAATTTGAGGGAGGAGTTTGAGATGCGACCCTCCGAGAGTATCATGTATTATTATGAAAAATCTCTATGATATCTTTTTTCAATAAATCTATGAATCGATGAATTTTACCCGATGCATATCCGGATACTCATTGAATAGATCATCTTCCATATCACTGTCTTCATCATCTGGATATTCGCCAGTATCATCATCTTCTACCCGAATATCATCGTTATCAGCCACTATATCATCCTGATCACCCAATTCTTCTTGTCCACCCATATCAATACCATTCTCAACGTATAACTATGAAAAAACACTGGTAAATTGTTTCATTGAACATTTTTCTGGATTTTTATGTTTCAAAATTAAAAAGAATCACAATCATAATTTGTTTTTTCATAAAAATTTTTTGTTACATCCACATTTTGTAACGTGATAACCAAACGCTATTTTTCAAATATCACAATCATTATTTCTAATTGTTTTACCAATTAGTTCAGTTGTCACAAACATAGCGTTTATCAGTGTGAAGCTTCAGATGAAAAATGCGTAACAATCAATTGTTATCAATTGATATGAGTTATACCACAAAATGCGTCCCAACCGCGAAATTTCGCGATGATAAAGTCACTCTGACTGTTTTTCAA
Source organism: Caenorhabditis uteleia (assembly GCA_963573275.1). Lineage (NCBI taxonomy): Eukaryota > Metazoa > Nematoda > Chromadorea > Rhabditida > Rhabditidae > Caenorhabditis > Caenorhabditis uteleia. The sequence goes on from OY752134.1 coordinate 1,936,791, forward strand.
TGTTTTTCGGCGATTTGGTGAGTGATTCATAGATTCATAGATTGGAAATTTATTTTTCAGGATCTTAAAAGCGGAAAAAGTTGAAATCGACGGTGCATGGTACATCAATATAAACATCGAAGTGAATGAAGACTACACATTTACTCGTCAAGCCACTGGAATATTATCAATAAATTATGGTCGCTTATCAGCTTATCATTCGCTTGATATACCGAAGAAAACCAAGTTGGTTTATAAGAAGATGTGCACATTCGATCGATATATGCGGGAAGTTGAGGAAAAGACTGATATGGTGATTAGTGTACATATTGATAAGTACACAAGACTCGAGATGAGAAGATTTGGAAAATTCGACGAGCAAAGTTGCCTGACAGATGGTAGGATTGTGACGGGGAATCGAGTGTTTTATGTGTCTAAAACTGTAAGTCAAGTTGTTTGGTCTCACAACGAATGTATCTTTCAGCTACTATCCCTATATTCACCGTTTTTCCTCGATCGATTCAAACACTCGGATATCATTGACCTATCACATATTCCTACCAATATCATACAAATGATTCTTGATATACTATATCCGCCATATAGTCTACCGAAGGAGTGGGATAATTTTGAGATTGATTTTAAACGACACCCGGATCTATGGAGTGAGGATGGAGATGGAGAAGATGGAGAAGATGGAATGGGTATTGATATGGGTGGACGAGAAGAGTTGGATGATCAGGATGATATAGTGGCTGATAATGCTGATATGGATATAGATGATAACGAGGATGAGCCTGTCGAATATCCAGATGACGAAGACAGTGATATGGAAGCTGATAATGATTTGAATAACTTCTATCGACATCCTCCCAATTATGCTGATAATCGAAATGTGCAAGATCATGCTTTGAAAAATGCAGCTCAACAATTACAACTAGATCATATTATCAAACTAGTTGAATACAAAATGACGGATGATGAGGATATCGAGGAACATATCGAGGAGAATGAAAGTTGGGATTTATTGGATATGTATCTGTATAATGAATACCCGGATATGCATCGGGTGAGGATAGGTTTAGGGATATCAAGATTTGTTTTTTTTTTTCAGATGCCATTTTCATTTGCACATCAGTCGGTTAGAAATAGTGGTTTGCCGATCAAATTTGAGAATAGAATCGAGGAAGTAATGATGATTGATAAGGAGATGGAGGTTGACTTTCTTGATGCAAAATGGATGTTCCGTATATATGACATCGATGAGAGATATCATGATGATAATGGATTGACAAGAAGAAGCTTGGGATATACGGAGGATGAATGGGAGATTGAGAAAGAGGCGCTGAAGGAGAAGTACAAGTATTTGAAGTTAAATACACCATGGAGTCGACATTTGTTGGTTGCGGGTGGCACAATCAGCATTGAAATCAAATGTGACCCACCGATCAAGTTTGATTTGAAGATGAAATTCGAAAGAAATGAATTTTCGCAAAAACACCAATTTATCGGACAAATATGCAAGGAAGTAGTTGAATCGAGATGTAATGTAGTGATACGGATGGATATCAAGCATATAAATGCATATAATATGAGAGTTTACATGGATTATCAACAATATAATCCCGATATATGCAATGCTACGGTAACAGTCGGTACAGATGTATTTCATGTGTGTAAAGAGGTTGGGAATTTTGTATCAACCTTATCAATCTTTACTATATACAGATACTATGCTTCAATTCTCAACGATTCTATCAATTGTTCCAACAATCGTCAAATATCGAGTTAGATGATATCACACCTCAAGATTTTCGACGGGTGCTAAATTGTATATACCCAACTCAATTGGTACCATACTCATGGCAAAGGAAGTATAGACAAGAAGGGATATCAGATAGCATCGAAAGACTGTTGAAGTTTGCTGATAAATACGGTATTGAGTTGATCAAGGATATTGTATCGAGATATATCTGCAATAGGCATTGTGAAAATGTGTCGTGGTTGGTATCAATGATTGAAAAATATAATATGCCAAAACTTTCGGTGAGGAGGATATTTGAAGTTTTTGGTCAAATAATGTATATTTTCAGAAATCCAACTCGTTATGGGAAACTGTATCATTATTGAATGCATTCAGACATCCGGATTTTCGAAGCTGGTCGGTTAGAACGAGAATCGGGATATTTGATAAATATATGGATAAAGTCATGTGGCAGAAAAGAAGTGAGGAATATCGAAGAAGACGAGAGGAAGAGAATGATAATTAGGATGTTGATACTGATACTTGTGATAATGATGAATAAATGATAAAGATCATAGAATCCGGAAAAACAGATTGATGATTCTATGGAAGCATAAGATATCATAAAGATTTTTATTAATTATACATAGTACTCTCAGAAGGTCGCTTCTCAAACTCCTCCCTCAAATTGACGCCTTCTTCATCCTTCAGCTCTATATACAACTTCTGCAAATATACAAATATCACTACAGTATACCATATCACAACCAACCGCCTCTTCCTCAACACCACCCTCATATGCCACAAAAGACGCTACCAATGGATTAACCCTTCTGATATCCTCAATATACTCAGCACACTTATCAGCCAACTCCACCCATTTCAATTGTGCTGATACTCGATGACATGCACCATATGTGAGACCATCTGTTATCATATCAGTTATATCATTTGATATAATATCACTCACTTCGAATTGGTCGATTTATTGGATATATCGAATGCATAACTTCCATCAAGTCAAAGTAGTCGATATCAGTTACATATTCTTCCAATGGTTCTTGACTGAATAACAGGTGGAAAAAAGTTGAAAATGCATTTCTAGTGAATAGTTTTTTAAAGTAAGTTGATTGATTTGCCAGTGTCTGTATCATACACTGCGCACAATAATTATAGGACACCCCCCTAAAATGACGGTTTGAGAAGAACGAAAAATTTTATGAAATATCTGTAAATGCAGTTCGATTTTAAATCCAAAATAACCTATTGTCCACATTTTTCATGAGAATCCCATCACTTTTCGCTTCGGGACACCAAAAAGTCACTTTTTCGACCGCACAATAATTATAGGACACCCTGGAAAAAGGTCATATTTCTTCGAAATTTTGTATACAAACCAATGTGATAATTGTTTCTATTGCTTAAAATAAATAAGTTTAAAAGTTTCCATCCGATTTTCAGACCATTAGAGCATTCATAAGTTCAAAATTGCTAAATTTTCCGATTTTTTCGAGTTTTTCGCGTTTTGACTCAATTTCCGCAAGATTTTGACCATTATTGCTAGTATTTTTGACTGATTTCATGATATGCCAGTTTTTCTAACAACTTTCAATATGTTTCAGACAACACTAGTCGATATTTTGACTATTCCGTACTTTTGAAGAAAATCACAATTCGGTTAAAGAGGTTTTGAGCCGAAGGAACTTCGTTTTCCGTGAAGTATATCCAGATTTCACTATGTTTTTCATTTAATACTTGTTGATTGTGTCAATAGAAACCGTATTAGCATGAACAAACTATTCAAGCTCTGGAGCAGCAAGGGTTCAGTAGGTACCCCTTAAAAATAGCAATCTATTGAGGCGGATAACTCAACCATCGACTTGTGATTTTCTTCAAAAGTACGGAATAGTCAAAATATCGACTAGTGTTGTCTGAAACATATTGAAAGTTGTTAGAAAAACTGGCATATCATGAAATCAGTCAAAAATACTAGCAATAATGGTCAAAATCTTGCGGAAATTGAGTCAAAACGCGAAAAACTCGAAAAAATCGGAAAATTTAGCAATTTTGAACTTATGAATGCTCTAATGGTCTGAAAATCGGATGGAAACTTTTAAACTTATTTATTTTAAGCAAAAGAAACAATTATCACATTGGTTTGTATACAAAATTTCGAAGAAATATGACCTTTTTCCAGGGTGTCCTATAATTATTGTGCGGTCGAAAAAGTGACTTTTTGGTGTCCCGAAGCGAAAAGTGATGGGATTCTCATGAAAAATGTGGACAATAGGTTATTTTGGATTTAAAATCAAACTGCATTCACAGATTTTTCATAAAATTTTTCGTTCTTCTTAAACCGTCATTTTAGGGGGGTGTCCTATAATTATTGTGCGCAGTGTATATATATACTCCAAACTGTGATTGATAAACTATTGTGGTAACAGTAATTATTATGACTATATCATTGGCATTCACTTGCTGAAATCACTTGAAATTTCACTCTAAACGGCGATTTGTCGAATTCGTTGGCCCACTAAAGAAACATGTAATATTCACAGTTTTGGAACAATTGTGAAACAGGAAAATTACAAAATTGTTTGATGATTTTTGATATATTTGAAAATTAATAAAAAGGAAATTCAATACATTCATTGCCAGTTTTGACGTCACCATCATTACCTGCAATGGAGTGATATACCATTAAAAAATCTGATAAAGATATGAGCAAACAGCAATTTTTTAAAAATAATTTGCTCCAAAATCTAATGTTCCGGCCTTAAAGTTTAGCCAAATAAAATGTTGCTAAATGTTTCATCTAGGTTACTTACGCTCATTTTTTTTTCGTAGAAACATTATACGTATTGGTGAGTAGATAGGAATTTTATGAAACAGAGCAAAATCAGATTTTCATTAAGTTTGAGATAATTACGATTGAATCAGGCTCATTTTGTTGAATTCAGATCTTGCTTTTTTCGGTAAATGATTAATGTCTCACAAGAGTTATCGGATTACATCCGAGCTCAAAATAAGTGGTAAAAGGGAGATGGAATTTGTTCGAATCAATGAAGTCTTGCATTCTCAATATCAACAACCACATCGAATATTAAAAAGGGCTGCGATCCGCTTCCAAGTACAATTACAAAAATTGGTGAGCCGATCTGAATCTCAGAAAACAGAAAAAAAAACTGATTTTTGCAAGTTTGATCCCAGTCGGCATTATATTTGTGTTTAAAAAAAAGAATTTGAATGAATCAAAACAAAATCTATTTAAAATTTAGATGAATTTTTTCAAAAATTGCATCGTGAGAATTTTCCATTCGCTCAGTATTTGAAAGTTCAAAAATTCAATAATAAACAATGATAAAAACTGTGATTATTTTTTTCGGTTTCCGAGAAAGACGGTATATGGATACTGAAAAAAGTTTTTCCGTTACATGTAAATCAATGTGTGAAAAAACACATACAACACTCTGAATATCGCTGAAATTTTGACAAAAAAGCCTGGAAAACAGTGCTATTTTCTCGACTTTTTCCCATGGTCTCTCTGATATTGATGTTTCATAGAAGTAGTTTGAATGAATCAACAATGATAATTATTGATACGTGCTTAATTCCATGCTATTTTCTCGTTTCTAACATTCTGAAATGGACTTTCGTTTTATAGCAAGTTACAGCAAATTTTGAAATGAAACAAATGAACTATTCGGCTCAAAAAAATGAAGTTTCAGAAAATAAATATGTGCATTTCATAATTGGGTTTGATGGTTGCAAAATTGTACATTTCCCTCATCACGTCTTCACTGAATACTGTAGCTTGCTCAACCACAATGACTATCCGTTCTAAAAACTGTAACTTTTTTGTGATTCATTATAAGCGCAGGTGACAGTGATTGAAACATATAAATCACAGTTTCATGGAAAATATGGAACTGTAAAGTATTGAAAATAATCTGGTACGTCAAAAATCACCTCATCGATTGTTCTGCTCAACCTTTTTCATTTTTTGCTGGATATTTTTATGAAATATATAGTAGAATTGGATGATTCAAAATTGATGATCAGACGGAAATGATATGGCTGTAATTTTCCGATTCTCAAAAAAAATCTGTTTCGAAGTAGAAGTTTATATTAATCGGAACTTGATATAAACAATCCTTTCGTAGTCTTCTTAGGCAAGCATTGAAAAAAATATGAAAGTATTATGTTTTGGAAAACTATCATGGCAATTTGTGGGACTTTTTAGTTTTCTGTCTCAGAACCATATTTTCAGAAAATCATAACTAGATTTTAGTGATAAAATCAGATTCATACCAACGTTTTCAATGTTCCAATAAGCCACTATATATGATTTCAAGTTTTTTCAAGTTGCTAGGAGTGTTATTGTTTTTTTCTATAGCTTCAGTTATCAAACATTTCTGAAACAAATCGAATAAACGACACCTAACAACAAGTGTCGCTTTTTTTTGAGTTTGGACCACTGTTTTATATCATAACATTTTAAGAACCACGGAAAATATTATAGAAAGTTGTAGAAACTGGAAATTTTTGTATGAAAATTTTATTTTTGCTACGAGAATGACTAACAATTTTTACTCAGATGATCCTTGGATTGCGAGAAACTTCACATATTCAATAATATTCTTCAATGAAAACAGGGAATTTTTTGTTTTAAATCATCCCATCATCATTAATAGTTTTCCAAATATTTTCCGAAACATTTTTTTTGCTGATGTCATCAATATTTGAATCATAACATCACAAATCACAAAAAAATAATCATAAAACTTCATAGAAACAGAAATGTTTCGAGTCAGTTTCTGTAACGGATAGCAAGAAAAATACAGTTTCTGGAGGAAAATTTCACCAGTTTTTGATCAAAACTTTAATAAATAACTGTTGTTATTCGAAAACTTCCAAAAAATTTCCGAACTTTTTCATCGAATAATTTGGTTGATGATAAAAAATTGATACGCAGTAATACTTTTTTGCATTACCAAATAAAATCTGCAGTTTCAAGAAAATCTTAAAACTGAGTCTTGATATATTTTTTTGCTTATCGTTTGTTCTGAATGAGTTTTTTTTCGAAAAAAAAAACTTTCACCGCGTCAGCGCCCTGGAAATTTTCGATTAGAGACGAATTATAGAACAGTTATAGAACATACTTATATGCAGTTTTATCTCGTTTCAAACAAAATCGAACAATTTTCAATTCATTTCTGTTTTAAGTGATTTCTGAAATCTCAATATGAATCCAAAAAACTTGATTGGTCTTCATAAATCATAGTTTTCATGAAATACTGTTTCTCCAGTGATATTTCATATAAATACCAATAAAGTGCTCCGATGGAGTGATTTCCACTTTTAAAAAAAAATTACTTTTAGTTTTTATTTTGACTGTCTGAAAATTCATAGGATCCTAGGAAGAAGAACTTTTTTTTTACAAAATTTATTTTTTTTGTTGAAAATACTGTTCCAGAAAAAGCTTGTTTTGTATTTTACTGAGGTTTCATATTCAACTCAAAAAAATAATTGATGAAGCGGAAAATTTTTGCGAAAATCTGATTATACGTAAGAAGTATTCTGTTCTTCATGGATTGAGAATTTCACTTTTCACTAGTCATTAAAAAAGCCAAAAAAATTAAATCTTCCTAACCACAAAAAGTACCGTTTTTGCATTGATACTTTTGGTAATTGTCAATAAAATACCTTAATGCTTGCGCCATCTGAAATTGAAAAAAGTTGAAATTGAAGCCATACAACAGAACTAAGATAGGCATAATTTATTCAGTTTCAAAATAATTTTGAAGCAGAAATTATTCGCCTGAAAATTCAGTATCATCTCAATACTTATACAATAAAAATAGGTTTATTAACAGATTGAAAACCCGATAATAATTGTTGTCGGTATATTTGATCTCTGTCTCGTATCCATCTAAAACCGTTGTTGGATCGAAAATGGTCCATCTGATTCCTCCAAATTGTTATATACTGGATATCTCGGAGTGAATGGCTGAAATTATGTTAGTGGGTATGTTATATATACCAAGGATATACCTCCATATCATCCGTAGTTCCAGTTCCTATATACATCGATTCTTCATACGATGGTGGTGGATCTGTTGATTCATCATCTTGATATGGTGGTGGTTGGTCGGATGGTGCACTTGATCCGTATCTAGGAGGATCAGAAAGATTGGTGCGATCTGGAGCACGGATCGGAGCAGTTCCAATGAAGATAGGAAACTTATCCTTGATACTACTTCCAAAAGTGGATCCGGTATCAATCATGACATGAAGACAGTATGATACAGATATAATTGAACAAGTATCGAAGCTTGGTACAATAGCCGGTATATTCAATGGTAGTATCACTTGCTCCTCGGTACGTGCACCTATATTCAAATCAACTTTTTTCTCCGTCACCAAATTCGAATCTTCCTTTATGGCGTCCAATCCAGTTTCAAGTGGATCACTATTATGATCCGATTCATTTCTTCTCCCATAGAATACTGATTCTTGTACTAGTTTTGCCCTCACTTGAACAATCGGCTTATCACTTCCATTATCAATCAATACACCTATCGATATAGTCTCTCCGGGTATATATGCTCGTTTGGGTATATTGACAGTCATCTTGACCACTCCTTCCTTGAACAACAATCCAGTATTTTTCGATGATGTCGATTTCATTGGCTTGATTGCTCGCGGGATACTATTCAGATCAAATGAGGGTATCACAGTGAAACACTTTTTCAGTTTCTTGTTGAATTTCCATGGTCGATCCAATTCAACATGTACCATATATCGAATATAGCCATATCGACCTTCGAAACTTGGTGGACAATTGAGTGGAAGATTGAATGCGAATGGGAAGATACGCTGACCAGCTGGCAGTTTGCCCTGAAAGCGAATAATTTTTCAGTATCTACATTTTATGAACGTTCAAACATAATGAAGTTTATTTCCATATATACGAATCTATGAATCGATGAATCTATGAATCTATGAATCTATGAATCTATGAATCTATGAATCTATGAATCTATGAATCTATGAATCTATGAATCTATGAATCTATGAATCTATGAATCTATGAATCTATGAATCTATGAATCTATGAATCTATGAATCTATGAATCTATGAATCTATGAATCTATGAATCTATGAATCTATGAATCTATGAATCTATGAACCTATGAACCTATGAATCTATGAATCTATGAATCTATGAATCTATGAATCTATGAATCTATGAATCTATGAATCTATGAATCTATGAATCTATGAATCTATGAATCTATGAATCTATGAATCTATGAATCTATGAATCTATGAATCTATGAATCTATGAATCTATGAATCTATGAATCTATGAATCTATGAATCTATGAATCTATGAATCTATGAATCTATGAATCTATGAATCTATGAATCTATGAATCTATGAATCTATGAATCTATGAATCTATGAATCTATGAATCTATGAATCTATGAATCTATGAATCTATGAATCTATGAATCTATGAATCTATGAATCTATGAATCTATGAATCTATGAATCTATGAATCTATGAATCTATGAATCTATGAATCTATGAACCTATGAACCTATGAATCTATGAATCTATGAATCTATGAATCTATGAATCTATGAATCTATGAATCTATGAATCTATGAATCTATGAATCTATGAATCTATGAATCTATGAATCTATGAATCTATGAATCTATGAATCTATGAATCTATGAATCTATGAATCTATGAATCTATGAATCTATGAATCTATGAATCTATGAATCTATGAATCTATGAATCTATGAATCTATGAATCTATGAATCTATGAATCTATGAATCTATGAATCTATGAATCTATGAATCTATGAATCTATGAATCTATGAATCTATGAATCTATGAATCTATGAATCTATGAATCTATGAATCTATGAATCTATGAATCTATGAATCTATGAATCTATGAATCTATGATAGGTACAAAATAACTTACATCTTGTGACTGCCATGGTATAATTCGACCAGTCAAATAATTCACTCTAGCCGAGTACCGAATACTTTTTCTCTCTGAAACCTTCAATTATTGCCCAATATGTAAATAATCCTTACTTTCCTCTGTTTTCAGTCCAATTTGTATATGCTCCACAATGTATTGATATCGTCAATTGTCTTGCATTGATTGTCTCCATATTTTGCATATATACTCGTCCGGTTACAGTAGTACCAGGAAGATAGACGGCTTTTGGATGGTAGTACACAATACGGAAGTCGTACATAGTTCGAAAAAAATGTCTGAATTGTCTTATCTTAAAAATTTATATTTAATTAGATACTGAGTCATAAAATATTTTGGTTACTAGATAAGATGATACGTCATTGTACTTTGGAAGAGAGGGAAAAGTGATAGGAGTAATCATATGGTTGGTGTATTTGGAAATTATTGATAATATAGTTGTCTCGAAATAATGACGAAGTTTGAGTGATAATTATTATCATCATATGTTCCTCATGGAATTTTGAGAATAATTTTTTTGTGTTACCTATTTTCTTAAAGAGAGATTAGTGATCACATTGATGCACTTTAGTATGTCCTCGAAAAAATATCAATCAAGAAACAGTATATGAAAGAATGATTTAATTTGAAAATTTTTTTTTGGAAAAATACACTTATTCATTTGCAATCTGCTCAAAATTGTCGATACTATCAAAAGTTTCTGAAATAGAGTTTCAAAAAAAAAACTGTTTCTAGTTGAAAGTTTCTGACAAGAAAAATTGTTTCATACGTTACAATGCCGATATGGACCGCTCACCAAATTCATCACTTTAGCAAAACCACAAACATTGATAAGCTGATAAAAATCACATGGAACAGAGAACCAAACGATTTTCAGAGTGTTTTAGATAAATGTGGATAATTTTTTTGCTCTCAAAACTTGAAGCACAAAAAATTACTTCTATTATGAAAATATGCACAATTTTGATGATAATCAATGTTGGAAACAGTGATTTTCCTAACCAGTATCATGTAGTGGTCGGTTTCCAAATGTTTGCCAAATTTTGCTGCCAGAATTACTGTTTGTATCATAACATCAAAAACCACACAAAAAATTATTATAACAATCCAGAGAAACAGTAATTCTCATTTTTTCCCAGTTTTTAACAACGTTGAAGTTTCCAATTTTTGTTGAAGATGCAGTTACTTGATAATTCGTATTGAGCGATTTTTAATTTTGGAATTTGATTTTTTTTCACTAGTCTCTGTTCATCCTGGTTTCATAATTTTTCTATCATTTCCTGTTTCAAAAAATTTATATATTGTTGTTTTCTTCATAATATTGGTTCAATACAATCATCACTAGCCATTCAAAAAGCCAACAAAAAAATAAAATGTTCGTAACTGAAAGAACTACTGTTTCTCAGTTGATATTCTGCCTATTCATCAATAAAATATTAATGGTCGCTCTCCCTGACGTTGAAAAAAGATGAATGTAACGCTAAATAACACTATTAAGACACGCATCATTCACAGTTTCTAAAAAATTTTGAAACAGAAAATTTTCGAATCATGCTTATAATATATATCGAGATAATCATTACAGTTACAAACAACGGCTTCAGATGAATGCTAGAAAGATGTTGTCACTGCTTGAATGTTTGTGTTGAGGTACCATCAGAAAATGCAAAATTTTCCAAGCTATAAAAATAAAGATGAATATATGACACTCTGTTGATTTTGAAGAATAATTTTGTTCCAAAAAATACAGTTTCTTGTTGAAAATGGTCGTGAGCTGATACAAAGTTCATGAAACTAGAAAAATCGTGATTTTCAAGAAGTTTCAGACAACAAAAAAATCATGGAAAGGTACTTTCTCGATGGAATGATATTGTAACACAATAAGTATGATAAAAAATTACTGAAATAGTGATTTTTCAAAACAATTTTCCATGAAAAATACTGCTCCTGGCAGAAAACTCAACACAATCGATAAAAATGTTTATAATATAGAAAAATGTTAGACTACCATGTTTGAAATCTTGATTTCCGCTTACATCGAATTGGAATTAAAAATAACCATGAATTCATCACGATGTCATGAAACAGAAAAAAATTTGCAATGTTTTTATGCCGGTATCAACATTGGAAAATTGCTCAACAATTGTTATATGTATCCATGAAAACCGTGATAATTTTATCGCAACAAATTTCCCAAGAAATTTTCTGTTTACGGTTGAAAATGTTATAGGATTATCAATAAATGATATTTTTTACTTTTATCATTATCAGTTACTATTTTCTGTTTTCTGACATACAAATTACTTTCCCAATGAATGTGGACAATAAACCATGTTCAGAAAAAATTTATCTTTTTTTTGAAAATACAGTTACAAAAAATAAATATTTCATCGCTAGAAATTCGAATATTGATCATTCTCTCCAATATTAGTCATTTGATAATCTTTAAAAAATCATCAGTCTTCCGACAAAAAAATTATTAGCGAGATTGAATTCCGGGCCACAATACGATTAGCGTGTTCATTTCAAATAATAATTTTCTGCGTTCATATTCCATTATCGCAGTGATTAATGAACAGTATCTACAGTTTCAAGAAAACTGTGGAACAGAAAAGTCACACAAAAAGCCTGATCTTCTACTTGGAGTGACAATCAATTTCAGCATTCAATTTGTTTTTTTTTGACAGTCAATTTGTTTTTTTTTGTGATTTTTCTAAAAATGTACTGTTTCAGAGTTGGTATGTCCAAAAATTACGATAAAACTAGACGGATACGTACATCAGATTACGCAAATTTTCAGACAAAAGATACTGTTTCAAAGTATGAAATTGAACAATTCAAAACAGATAGTGAGCAATGCTTCGTCGCACAGCGGACAAATTACCAATATTGTTCTTTTTACTATAAAACCGCAAAAAAATCGGTGAATCTGAGAAGTTCAATGATTTTCTGTTTCTGAAAAAAAGTTTGTAGATGTCAAATATACAAAGTATCAATTTGGTCAGACCATATTTTGGGAGAAATTTCAAAATTTAGCGTAACAAGAAGAACAAGAACAGAAATGGAATGAATTGTCAAATGTGAGGAATAATTGAAACAATAAATGTTTTCAGTTTCATACTTTTTCTGGAACTTCAATATTTTGATTTGATAAAACAAACATTTTGTTCCATACCCATAATAGGTGTATTCGAGTAATTATTGGATAAAATTATTCACAGTTTCAAAAATGTCTGGAAACTGTAAGTTTATACAAAATGTCTAATAAATTTTATTTTATTAAAATATGTAATGAAAATCTATTTCAAAGTGTTGATTTTAGCCATATTGTCTTCATTTTCCACAATTCATCCAGAAATTTCTAATGTTTCAGAGTTTGAATTTTTATAATTTAGAACTATAGAGAAATGATGTGGCTATAATCCTACCTCGAGATTTTGGGTATACATACATTGAAACAAGGCATCGAATCGTTATAACCAGTTCTGAAAACTACCTTACAAATAGGAGAAGCTGAGAATTTTTGATAGATGCCTGTTTCTGGATTCAGTTTTTAGGAAACAAGTGGAAAAATTATTAATGTTATCAGTGTGTATATCAAAAAAAAAGGGAGTGAAAAGAAACAGTCACCACATTAGAAATGAAACATGGTTGAAAAATGAGAGAAATATTTGAAACAGAAAATGTTTTCATTTCACTGTTTCAGTTATAAAACATTTAAATCTAGACTGTTTCTAATGCATTCTCATCTTCACAAAGAACACCGAAACCAAAAATAGAGTGAATCAGGACTGTTTTCGGAATATTATCAGTTTCAGGAAAATATAATCTATCCTATACACAAGAAAAATCGCTGCGAAGAAAAAGGTGTACCCTTCACTTTTTTAATGGAAAGTCGAAAAAAAAATTAAGTTCCGAAAGACTTTCATTTTTCTTTTACTCTGGGAGTACCCGATTCTTCACACTGATCGCAATTCAGCAAAAGATGTTCCAAAAACATTTGAAAACGATCAGTTCGAGCAGGATTGCCACTAATGAAACATCAGGTAAAGCCTAGTGTCTTGGGAATTTCATTTGCTTCGTAAGTTCCAAAGATTTTTATTTCCGGATCGCTCGTCGATATCTCTCTAATTTTTTTAAATTCGAAAAAACGTTGATATTGTTGAAAAATTTTCATTCTCAGTTTCACAAAAATTGTGAAACTGAAAATGTTGAAACAAATTTGATTTTATTCGAATCCACTAATTATTAGTAGATAGTTTTTTTTCTGTAGGAAATTATTCTTTCGGATACTGTTTCAGAATAAAAACTTCTAAGATTATTAATCATAAATGAGTAGTGGAGCAATCGTTTTTGTTGCTCCAATTTTTCAGACAGAATATACTGTTTTAAAGTAGGATCGTAGCGTTTTTCTGTTTCAAAATAAAATTTTTCGTAAAACATAGCTGAAGTTGGTAATGTATCGCTGAAAGTAAGCTGGAAAATTATTTTAACATTTTCAAAAGTTCATAGACAACGGCAACTCGAAACATTCGACATCTAATCGAATCAATCATAAGGAAAAACTGGAACAGTGATTATTATTTTTTTGATCACACATTTTTCTAAATGCTTTAGGGAAATTCATGCTCTATTCCAAAATCAAATCTGTTTCGGGAAAATAATTCTAGGATATTTTCATGGTGAATGCTAATGCTGTATGACTGCGTTCGAGAAATGTTGTGATTCTGGAACATTTTCACCTACTGAATTATTTTTTAGAAGAAGTATCATATCAGGAAAAAAACAATCAATCGAAAAAGTATTTGAAGACGAATGCTACTATGAATCATAGTAAATCTGTGTTCACAGTTTCAAAGCCGTTTGGGAACGGAAAACTTTTGAAAATTATTGGTGATAAGTTTTCAACAATAAGTTATCATAAAAAGTTGGGAAAGAATTAGTATTATTTAATTTTTTTGAAACTTTACGGTTTCAAATAATTTCCAAATTCAAACTTTTTTCATTAATCCATTCATCTTTTCATAAAATGTTGAGGTTTCAACAAAATGTCGGAACTGAAAGATTTTATGGATATAAATTTTCAAAAAATTTGAGAAAGATAAAAGAAAATCTACTTGTCGACATTGAAAAATTCCATGTTTCAGAAAACTAATAGAGCTCAAAAAATCTAGCAAATAATTAATCTAAGCGATACAGTCAGCGAGGAAAGAAAATGGACGAGCAATAGTCTTGAGAAAAATCCAGTTTCTCAAAATATATCAATTGCTTTCTATGCAAGAAGTTCACTGCTTGTATCAATGCTTCCTTCTTTAAATTGACTTCTTAATTTTCATTAAACAATTCCTCTTCTATCATACCGAACACGTATCAATTTTGTTTCCTAAAAAGTTGTAATTTGTTCCTTTTTGTTGAAATTACCTTACTGTTACAGTTTCCGCAGATGATAGGATCTAAGAAATTTCGAACAATATATTATCACAATGTCCGGAAACATCAACTTTTTTTTCAAAAATGGTGTTGCTCAATTGATATGTTTCATAACAGTAGATAAACAGTTTTGATGGTGTCGATGCCTTACCCCAAAAAAAAAAAGATTTTCTCGAAGGAAGATAATTTCAAAAATTGTAGAGCTTTTGAGGATTAGTTTTAAAAAGTGAACGTTGCGAAACATCAAAGGGGTCAATGTTTTTTTACATTGAAAGTTTGCAGTTTCACGCCAATCATGAAACAGAAACTTTCAATTTTTCAGCGATTCGTCATCATTTTCACAATTGATTCAACTTGAAAGATTTTGTTTTTGTTATTTCATCAGGAAATCTTCAGGTTACTAAAAAAACGTTTAGTTTCAAACTTACCATTCGTTATTAGTTTTCACTTCCACCGTACGAGCTTCCGATGAATGAACAAAAATTTGGAAGGTTAAACCTGAATCGTGAAACAGCACAATTTTTGTATTGAGATATTTTGTTCTACTTTTGAGCGAAAAAACTATTTTTCGGTTTCAATATGTTGAAAATATAAAATACAAATTTGGTTGTTCTGTTCTTTATTTCTTTTTTTGATTCAAAGTTTTCACCCAAGGTGTTGTGAATATATCATATTCTCAACCTCTACCGTACCCACCCCCCTCCTTCATCATTCTCATGACTAAGAACAATATATTGTATTTATTAATAACTAGCCACCACCAGCCTCCGTTATTGTATTATTATATATTGTTACACAGCCACCCCCATACATTCTAGACTATTCTATCCACCCTCTCCCATCTTAATGATATTGTATACGAGCAACAGTGAAAAACCATCGTCCCCTCCATATCTACACACTCTTTCACCATCGTCAGCATATGGGCGGGACTTCTAACCAACACCCCCTTTCTCCTATTCCTTCTCCCCATTCTCATTTCACTTCTACTTTTCACTTTCACTTTAGGCTCACTTTTCCCCACCTTCTTTATATCTTACTTATCTTACTTGTTACTTTTGTTGTTATATAGATAAAAGGTTTAATTACCCAAGTTTGAGGTTATCTACGACGCTCATTAGCTGCATCACGCACACCCACCCACAAGACCAGTAATATAGAGATTTGGCGAGCCGCTCCTACATCAGCACCATTAGAGTCATCTTACAAGGCTGAAGATTTCAGTAAATCAACTAAAAGAGAGATTTTTGAGTTACACTGTTTCACGGAAAAATCAAAATTTTGAAACAAAATACAAAGTCGAAAAGTCCAACGGACTCTATTTTCAAGTGTTTTTTGTGCCTCGAAATACTCTCAAATAATGAAAGTTGTTTGTTAGAACCCTGTTTCTATTTTCTATGATATTTCGGAACTTTGGTGAACTTATCGGTGACTGAACAGTTTTCAAGTTATGTATATGCTAAATTTGAAACTGGATTCTTTTACAATCGTTGATTTCAAATTAAATCCTTCAAGCTCATCATTGCTGTCAAAAATCGACACTTTTCTAATCGAATTTCTGGTTTTTTTGAGAAATATTGACGTTTCAACTACCATTGGTTATTATCAAGCTAGCGAAATTGATCAGTATATCAGCCCAACGGAAACAGAAAATAATAGTGAATGCGCTCTATTGCACAGTTCAAATATCAACAAAACCACTTTTTCGAGCTCTAATTTCAGTTTCTGAAAAATTTGATCTACCTAATTTTTATTAGATGAATTCTTTTGATA
This sequence comes from Caenorhabditis uteleia, assembly GCA_963573275.1. Taxonomy (NCBI): domain Eukaryota; kingdom Metazoa; phylum Nematoda; class Chromadorea; order Rhabditida; family Rhabditidae; genus Caenorhabditis; species Caenorhabditis uteleia. Next base: position 1,953,749 of record OY752134.1, read on the forward strand.
GTTTTCAAGCTGATAGAGAATACATCTTTCATGTCAAATACATTTCTCATTTTCTTCAGTTTCAGAAATTTTTTAAAATTTCATCTTTTGTTTAGGAGCCGTCACTTTTCAAGCCATATTTGTTTCTTTTTGTCGATCGATTGATTTTATTTAAATAGGAACACAATATGAAAAATTTGCAAAAACAGTACTTTTTTCTCATGTTTCTAAAAATATGTAAAACCATATTATTCTGAAAAATTCATTTTCAAAAAAATGCGCATTTCTTCAACAAAAGTTGAGCGTTTTTGAAAGTAAATATTCGGCTATTTTTTAGAAAAAAGCTTCATTTCACATCAATATCTGTTTCAAAAGGTTTTGATCAACAAAAATTTTGTGGATATGAAACTTAATACATTGATTTTTTAACTATAGATCATAAATGACTTGTAAAACAGTAGTTTTTTTGCTGTTTCTATATTGTATTCTGCACAATTATTGATAAAATATTCTGATCTCTTTGCGACCCGACAAATGAATTCATCGATTTCTCACAATCAGAAAAAAATGCAGTTTCAAAAATCCGTGAAACAGTCATTTCTCAATAAAGAATCACTTTTTCAAGCTTGCAAATGAAAACAAGGAGTATTTTTCCAACAAAAACTGCTGATTTCGAAAAGTTTCATATCTGAAACTATATAACTTTTCAGCGATTCTTGTTATCCACGGTAAATCTGTGAAGTTTATGTTGCATCCAAATTTCAAAAAAATCGCATTTTCAGTTAACCAGTTGAAAATGAGTTACAGTCGTAATTCAGTATCTAAAGAAAACGAAGGATTTGGCGAAACTTCATTTTCCAATTTTCATGAAACAGTATTTTTTCACTATTTCTACATTAATATTTTTGTGGATGCAAAACGGGTTCGATAATTTTTATATCACTTAGATTTGGAAAAAATATGCATTTTCCGACAGAAAAAATCAGTTTCAAAGTTTTTCTTTGTTTTCGTGTTCTACCATAAAATCGGTCAATGTGCGTTGCAGTGAGAAAAAATTGATAGTTGTTTACTCAGAAAAATTACTGTTTTAGAACAATCATGAGACGGAAGATGTTCCTATTTCTAATAGTTCGCCTCTTATCGATCGGGTAATTTTTTACTAAAGTAATTTTTTACTAATCCGACCTGCAGAGAAACTGAAAATTCAAATATTTGCAAATATTCATAGAAATTTTGAAACGGTAAATTTTTTTACAAAGTTGTACAAAGCGATTTTCGAATATAATTTCAGTTTCAGAGAACACAATTTGTTATAGTTTCGCATAATAATTTATTCCTCAATCCATCCGTTTTTCCCAATCTACATAGGCAGTAACACCTATCAAAAATATTTCAAGGTTTCAAGAGAAGCAACTGTAATCATATTAATCGCTCAATCTTCTGTGTGCTTGGACCATCGAAAAATTTTGACAATGTATTTCTATGGCAGCAAGAGCTGTAATTTTACAACCACTACCAACAGAACAAAAATTATTGAAAAATGGGGAAAAAACTATTTCTCTTTGAAAAAAAATTTCGGTTTTTTTTTGAAATTGGGATCAACATCATATTCGAAAATACGCACTTTACATCTGCCAAGGTTCCATCCATCTTACGTTATCCAGATGAATTCATCAAAATATGATGTTTCAAAAAAGTGATAAACTTGAAAAGATCTCAAAATTTTTGATTCCGTTGGCGCTGTACTAAAATCTAAAACAGAAGAGATAACAGACCTCAAAACAAAAGGAAAAAATTCCAGTTTCTTGAATATGTGAATTATTTTGAATTCGAAACAAGTTCACTGCTCGTCTTGGAGAGAAATATTTTCAATTTCAGATTTAATTTTGTATTTTCATAAGATGTTGCTCCACTTCCCTTCGCTCCTTGTTTTTCAAGTCATGTAACGAATTATGAATCGACTGATTCGGCAAAATATCGTTATCAAAGGTTTCTAAAACAGTAATTTTATACAGTTTCTACATTTCCATTTGATATCCATTATCGATGAAATTCTCCACTAGAGTATTTTTGGTTGCTGCCGAAGAATTATGTTTGAGAGAAATTCTGTGATGAGAAAAAAGAAAGTACAAGCATTGAGAAAAGAAAAAATGGAAAAGGAATAGATGAATACTGTGAATAAATGACAATAAATGACAGTATGGGTAGAAAATGAATAGGCGCGAAAAATGACATACGTGGTCGTAAAGTGGTCGTAAACCAAATGTGTGAAAAGGACAGGTGAGCGTATAGAGACAGGAGAGTTTAGAGAATTAGAAAATGATCTACATCTGGAATACTGAGTTAGGATAAGATCTACTGATAAAATGATCTATAAGATCAAAAATGTGAACTATATTTGGTTTTCAGACAAGATTCCAGTTTCTGATAAAAGTCATGTATCAATAATTTTGAAAAATTTCAGTATTCATTTTTGATTTCAATCAAATGAATTTAGTCAATTTTCAGACATGGAGCTTCTCCGCGGCTTACTGTATAGTGGTAGATCAAAAAACTATGAAACAAGTCAGAGTTTTGATCTACTGGACCAAAAACACGGATACTAGAGTTTATGAGGCTACAGTACTACTTTTTGATCCACCTTGGATCTTCTTTTAAAGCGTGATTCAGTGGTATATACAGGTAAATCAACATGATGTTAGTCAAGTATCTTTATTGTATGAAGTGGAAATTGGATACAAAAGAACTGACAGTTATGATAATATGATAAGAAGGGGGTGATTGGGTGATTAGGGGGGAACGGAGTGATAAGGATGGAGATGGAGGTAGGATAGGGTGGATATGATGGATGGAGGAATAAAAGGACAAGAAGAATGACCGGAACAGGAGTCCGAAAGGAGAATGACCTGGTGGATAGATCTAATCCTCGCACCAGGCATTCTCCTTTCGGATCTTTTCCTGTTCCGCCGGGGTGAGGTCACACTCAATTCCGAAGATCTTCCCAATATCGGCGGTTGATTTTCCTTGAATAAGAGTTGATATGAATTGAGCACACACATCCATCAACTTTTGCACATGAAGATAATTCGAAGCCTGTAATTGATATGATAAGTATTTACGAAAATGATAGGTTTAGATACTTACAACATAAAGTTGATAGAGCGCTTCCTCATCCTTCGGCAAGAAGTCCTTATCCCACTGTGGTAGTGGTACAGTCCTCTTATCCTTCTTCATATCCTCCTCACTCGGTTCTGGATCATTCACATGTTGTCTGACAAACTTGACCACCCTATCAAGTGTCTCCCCCTCAACAGCCGGACATGGCAATACTTCCACCTCCTTCTCCGTATCATCGTCATATCCCATATTCTTGAACATATCATCCAATGTCTTGATTCTACGGAGCTCATTTCTGTTGATCTCAAATTTCTTGTCATCTTTCGATGAAATGGTGAGGGTGCGGGTGTCGGTGGACATGGCTGGATATCTGAAATGAGATGAATGTTGGTGAGGATAGATGGATAGGAAGGAAATAATGGATGGTGTATGCCTGATGGTTGTATGACCATTGAATGATTCAGAATATACCAAACCTGGATACGATAGCAGAGAAAGAGACGCAGACAGTCAGATTGATGTCCATGGAGCGCATTTGCATTGGTGGGATGACATCTGGATTCGCAGGTGTTGTCAATGGAGCACATTTGCATACCACTATCTAGATGGTCCAGATGCTCCTATCTAGATTAGCCATTATGGAATTTTGATCGATAGGGAGCTCTACAGTAGCCTAACTCGTCTTACTGTAAATTCTTGAAACTAGCTGAGAATCTAATCTTGATTGTCCGATCAGGGCAGAAAATATTTGATCTACCTTGAGCAGGTGTACTGTGCCTCAGGGGAGCCCTAAACGTCATAATTTCCCAGTTTTTTCAACAGATGTTGCTCATCTGCTAATGGTACATAGATACATGATTGATGTTTTCGTTTCGCTTCATTTCTCCACCTTAACAAAAAAGTAGTCGATTTTCCGCAAAACAATTATGAACTACTTGTAAAACAGTAAACATAAACTAAATACCATAAAATCTTTTGATTTAGGGCTGAGTGAAGAAAGAGAGTGATGCAGTTTCAGAAGTTTCATAAAGCTGAAACTGCTCCCATGTTTAACAATTCCTTCTGTACTTTTTTTTCAATCGAAAAGTCTTGATTCGCTGCCCTGAAACTGAAGAAAATTTTCTGAAATTGATATGAAAAGAAAAATCGGCTGTTATTTATATGATCATTTCGCAAGAAAAACAACTTGATTTCAATAAATGTTCTGAAAGTATTTTTTTGTTTCAGAAAATCCCAGTGTTCACGTGAAATTTCTTTTTCACAACACAAAACAAAAAGAGCGAGCAATTTTTCTGAAAACGTTTTTTTTCTTGAAACCTTACGAAACAGAATTTTTTCAGTTTCTACATTAAAAAGTCTTTCAAAAGTAATGAAGTTCCGATAATGACTGCACTATTCAAGTTTGAAAAAAAAAGCAGCCAAAAATATGAGGAATTTTTCATGCTTTCACAGAAAATCGGTCAAAGTGTGGTATAGTTAACAAAATGAGCATTGGTGTTGTTCCAGAGGAAAATTGCTGTTTCAGAACAATCAGAAACTGAAAATTCATCTATTTTTATCAATTCTGTTGATGATGTCTTAGTCTTTGAGAAGTCGTGATTCTTCTCATTTGTGATCAACGGAAAGTGAATCTTTTGAAATATAGGGTAGGTCACATTTTCTAGAAACTGGAAATCATTGTAGGAAACAAAAAAAACAGCTATTTTATTGATTACGACTTCGGAAGAACTGCGGGTTGAAATAATTACACACGATTCTGAAAAGGTTGAAGATGCAGGAACAAATTTTTCGAAAAGTTTTTTGTTTCAAAATAGTTATGAATCTGCAAATGTTCCCCAAAATCGTTCTATCTTCTCTTTTTACAATCGACTTTTTCAGATTCTGTGTACTTCACCTGAAAATATATTTTTAGAAAGTGATTTTTTTAACAGTTTCAACAGAACAGGAAAATTCTAACTTTTTAAAAAATTAACAATTCTCCGAGAACATCTCAAGAAAAAAACAATCTTAGAAAAAAACTGAAAAAATACGCATTTTCACCAATATTAGTTCTAATCTCCAAAATGGCCTCAAAATTTCCCGTTTCTAGAAAAAGCATAAGCTAATTTTTTCGAGAAATCGATAGTCATCGATATATCACATTTCCTATTGATAGATAGTTGGAAATCAATTGAAAAAAAAAACACAAAAACTTTTTTTCCTCGCTTCTGCCTCATTCATTTTTTTCGATCATCTATTTTTCTCTGTTTCTCAAAAAATAGTAATACTCTCAGTTTATTTATCAAAATTGATATATCCCGCTTTCCATTCGAGCTCACTTTTTGATATATGGGGCATAAAAGTCACATTTTGTCAATATAAAAACTTCAGTTTCTGAGAAAAAAGAAAGATCCAACTGATGTTTATGAAATCGTTTTGACAAAAATAATTATCAAAAACTCGTAAAGCAGTAATTTTTATACTGCTTCTATAAAACCATTTGAAATCATGAATCGACAAAATATTTCAATACATGGTCGTGTGTGGTTTCATTGTCAGACAAAATTCCAGTTTCAGAACAATCAGGTAACTGTAAATATTGTTCTTTACTCATTTGGTGTATTGATTCCACCGATAGTCCAAAAGTCTATCGTCCTGAAAAATAATAATTTCAGTTTCACCGAAAATCATTATGTGTCTTACACCAATCTCACATCGGTGATCCTGTCGTTCCTCTTGAAAAATAACTCGCACTTGCCATCAAAAACTTTCTTTTTCCATAAATTTCGGTTTCAAAAAGTGTTAAATTATATATTTTTTTGAAATTTCAGTGCTGCTGTCGTTTGACTGTATTCGTTTACCAATCAGAAACTGATCAAATATCATTTTCAATGAATGGAAAACAATAGTTTTATACTGTTTCCAGATAGATAAATTTCATAAATATCACTAAAATAATTCGATGACTTATTTCTATGGTTTGGAAAAAATATAAAAATTTAGCCGGAAAAATTTCAGTTACAAAAATGCAGAAAACGACATAAATGATTTTTTGTCATGATTGAAGGATATCGATATTTCAATTATTTTCAAATTTTTATGAAAAACTTGAAACTGATTTTTTTTCTATTAATATATATTTTTTTCTACTCTGTTTCGAGAAGGTGCAAATACCAACCTTCCGCCAACAAATCGATATCTATAAAATATTGATATTGATACAAAACTCTTTATCAAATTGTTCTGTTTTTCTCCGGTTTCAATATATCAAATTTGGGCGTGACGAAATATTGGGAATCAGGAAACATTTCGTTTTGAAAACAAAAGCTGTTTCAGCATGAAGATTCATACACTTTTTGTGTTGAACTTCTAATTGGATTGGATTTCTTTCAATGTTTGATAGGATTCGATTAATTTTGTCATAATTTTTTCACCTAAGTATCTAGTACCCAAAATGAAGCCAAAGTGCACTGAGCTTTTGATAAATTTTGATATAGATCAATTTTTTTAAAAACTGTAAATATTTTTTGAAGCACAACTTTTTTTTTGTTGCACCATTCGATTATTTGTAAAATATATGACCGAACAGAAAACTGATAATCTGATAGAATATTATGAGAAGAGGGGAAGAAAATATCAAACTAATATATGTTATCAATTATGAGAACTTTCATAAGATATTGAAACAGGATATTTCTATCAATACAAACTCCTGTAAAAAAATTCAGTTTGTTCAATATAAATTATGTTTCAAAAAGATAACTTAACCAGCTTTCCGCCATAATTCGATAGACGTTCAACTACTTGGTTTCCATATCAACAACGAAATTTGCCCAACATTTTCTGTCGAATGTTTCCGTTTTTACACGGTTTCAAAAAATATTGAAATTCCTAGATTGATGATATTTGTCTTGTTCATATGAATAAAAAAGTTTCATTGTTTTTCCTAGTATGCTTCCTGAAAATCATAGCCCGATTTTCTACCAAAAGTTTTTTGTTTGTGATTTTCGATTTTCGATTGTAGCTGGAATTGGGGAAATTTTACTGGAACTGACATTTTAGATATCGTTTCATTTGCTTCAGTTGAAAAAAGACCAATCAATGGCAGACCGACATTTAGTGGTTTCATTCTGAATACCAGGTAGATCATAATTATTAGAAACTGGAAAAATACGGGAAAGTGCACAGAAATTTATACTGTTTCGCTATTGAAATATAGCATAAATATCATAACAATTATTCAGTGGTCTAGTTGACGGGCAAAATATGGATTTTTAGAAAAAAAAGTATTCAGTTTCGAATATATCGTTATTTTTAGTGTTCTGTGGAGAGTGCACTCAATCGCCTGATATAATAAATCATGTAATATTGTTTCTGACAAAAATCACAGTTTCAAAACAATTACGAAATTGGAAATATTTTCTTTTCAATAATTCCCCTGGGATTCGTCCATTTTCTTTGATACACTCTGAGTTTTTGCTGAAAATAGATGTGAAAAGACATGAAAAATATACTTTCTTTGATTTATGGATAAATTCCGGGAGAAATCATACGAATTGTTTTGATTCAACATTTTTTTTTCGACCAAAAACAAATGTCATCGTTTCAATTTTTTTTGCTATTTTGATGTAGAAAACTTGGAACTGTTCTTTTTTCAGCGAAAATAATCCAAGACTAATGACTAATATAACTACCGATTCAAAAAATGTAGATCAACCAGCTTTCGGACAATAATTTGATTAATTCACAAATATTGTTTAGCCAAATACTTTCACTCGAGTTTTTTTAAAAATCAGTTTTGTGAATTTTGAACCAGGCGAAATATCTTTGTGGGCACCTATGCCCCACTGAAACATAAAAACATATTATTTTATGAAAAATGATAGAATCACTATCACTCAAAATGATGAACATTATCTGAAACTTTTCTAGGTATAAATGGTTATTATCGAGTGTTGTATCAGACAAAAACTGCAGTTTCAAAACAATATTTTAACTGTAAAAGTTATTTTTATACGTTCTCTATCATAAATCAACATGTTTGAACCAATTATCAAACAGACTTTTGGGTGAAACTGGAACTTGCATGAACGTTTTTGAAAAAAAATTCAATATAACTCCAGCCGGAGGAATATCATCTGATTTCACGCTAGTAAAAATCAATGATGCATTAGATTTTATGTTTCTGTCTGATGTTTCAATAAAATTATGAAACTGAAGATACCTAGAGAAATATAATCTGTTTATTTTTTGCTGAAACCTTCGTCTTTGCAAAATATTGAGAAATTGATAGATGGTATACTGAAAAAGAATGCCAAAGAGTGAGAATTGAAATACTTGCATATATTTTTGATACTGATGAAACAGCAACCTTTTTTCCCGATTTTTTGAGGAAAATTTGCTATTCTCCTAGTCGTTTTCCTGAAAAAATCACAGAATTGTCGTGACAATACCATTCCACAAAAAAATTCAGTTTCATGAAGTTTTGATTTTTACCTTCAATAAATACATCCATTGCTTCTGCTCTATGTGTCCCAAGCTATATGCCTAGTACACCATTTGTCAAAAATTAGTCATAAAATGTTTGCAAAACCGTATTTTTTACTATTTACTTAATATAATTTTGTAGCAATAACGAAAAAACATTTCAATTTTTGTGTTGATCTTCGGGAACGTGAAAAAAGTGAATTTTCAGTTGAATGAAACAGCTTCAGTAAACTGAGAGACATTCTTTTTCTAACGAAAAACGTTTGGCACTCCTGTAACATCCAGGACCGAAGTGAAAAATCAAGGACCGAAAAATAAAATCGAGGACCCAACTAGTGAAATAACATACAAAAACGGCCTTTCGGTCCTCGATTTTTTCTCGGTCGTCGATTTTTCGCTTCGGTCCTGGATGTTACAGGAATACCAAACGTTTTTTGAAAGTGAAAATAACAAAGTTAACGTTTTTTTCGCAAAAAAATTGCTGTTTCAGAATAATCATGAAATGGAAATTTTTTTTAGTTTTGCAATTCTTCTCGACTTTGACTACTACAAAAACTAAGCCGTGCTCAAATTGTCTTCGATTTTAATTGAGTACGTGTTTTATCAAAAAAGTCAGTTTCGAAAATTTATACTTTTCCCCTGAAAGCCGTTTAATCAGCAAGTGAGCAAAGAGATAGTGTTATTTCGGTAAAATATTGCCGTTTCAGAAAATCATAAAACAGAAACTAATTGATTTAGTTTGATTCAGGACATTCTGTTTCTTCCCGTTGTGACGGATTTGTAAAGCCAAGATTTTCTTTCACTGATGCTATTTGTTAATCATCGTTTTAAAATTTCAGAGAGATTGGAATTTTTCAGAAACTGAGGTAGTTTCCGAACTCAACGTCGTTTTTTTATGACTGTGCAGTAGAGCGCAATTGCGAAAGGAATAATTTTCGAATGATTGAATATTTGTTGTAAACACAGTAGATCAAATTTTCTAGAAACTGTAGTCGTTTCGGATATCAAATCAATGTTTTTGGAAAATAATTACCACAAACTGAGAAGTAAACTATTGGAAAACAGTTATTGGGATGTTGAAACAGAAGACTCTCTGATCTCAGTTTCAGAAAATACATTTTTCCAGATTTTCGCATAATAGAATGTTTCATCACGTGTTTTCTTTTTTGTTCGCGAACAATAACAACTAACAAAATCTGTTTAAGGTTTTTTCCCAGAAAATACGGCTTCAACGAATAAAGATATTTGATCTCTTTGAAAAGTAAATGATTCTCCGGACCTCTAGGTCCGATGATAAGAAAATTAGCTTGTTTCTTTGATTGTTCACACTATGTTTTTGTTTTTTCGAATATGTGTAATGAAACATACTTTTTTTCGAACAAAGGTTTTGGAACTTTTGTAGAAATTGTCATTTATGAATATAATTTCTGTTTCAAAAAAAAAATTGATTCAACATGTTATTGGGGAAAACTTGAAAACTTCTAGCTCTTCTCTCAATGTCATTTTTTGACCACGTATTGTCCTGCTTGCTGCTTTTGATAGTAAACTACTGATTCTCGAAAATTTGACCCGTTTCAAAAATATGATGCATCTGCAAAGTTTGTATAAAATCCAATAATTGCGTGGTCTATCATTAGCTTTATTTGCAATCAAAATTTCTGGAAATTGAGAGAACCACTTTTTGAGACAAACTTAAGCCTTTTCTCGGTTTTTGTGAGCAGTAAAAGTCATCTTTTTTTGTCTATTGTTTCAGTTTCACCCAGTTACCAAATATTTTATGAGAGTTCAAGAAATAATAGTGGTCGGATTTTGATTGTCAGCACATCATATAACAATCAACCTGCCTGCATTTAGTGGATTATTTTCAGAAAATACAGTTTCCAAAGAACAACATATTTTCGGTTGTTGACTTGTATATGGTTCGATCGAGAGACCAGTGATTTTCTAAACCCGGAGATTTTTTTTCCGAAGAACACTGCTGTTTCAAAAAAAAACATTAGCTAGAAACCTTCAATATTCAGTGATTCGAGCGAGTGTTTCATAAATTTCATTTTTTTCAAATTCGTAATTTTTTTCATTATCTACGATGACACTAATGAAAAAATGACTGACTTATGTGTTTGTTTTCTTCAGTTTCCGAAAATTTTAACAGTTTCAAACAACTATGATGTACAGATATTTTGTTGAAAAGAGAATCTACTCGTTTATCTCACCTGGTTCATAAATAAGACTTCTTTCCAGTTTCAACAAGCTGCAATATGTTTCATGCCATTTCTAGAGTTGCTAATCTCCATAATTCCGTTGAAATTTTTTTTTAAAAAGCAATTGCCGTTTCAGCCAAAAATTCTAAATCGTTTTCAAACAATTAATACTGATGACAAATGAAAAAAATAATCAAACATAAAATTCCGAAAATTTTTTGTAGCAATGTTTTTCTGAAACTGAAAGTTTTCAAATATTCACATTTGTAGTAATGAATGACCAATCTTAAATCTATCAATTACCAGAATTATTTGTTCATCTAATTTGCCTGAAATTATACATTGCTCCTTTGATTCAGTACACTAGAAACATTTGATTTTTTGGCCACATGGATAATGAATTGTTGTTTCGAAATGGTGTTTTCATAAAATTTTGAACAAGAAACAATAATTACAAATTTCTATGTCCTCGGAGATGTTAATGATATTAGGAAAACTTGTCTAACCGGATTTATGTCTTTACCAGCAAAATGTGATTTTTTGAATTTCAAAATTCTTTCTGAAACTGAAAATTTTCAAAAGCTACTAACTCAGCAGTTTCCTCGGAAAACATTGTGGGGATTATCGAAACGTTCAAATAATGTTTCCGTGGCAACAAGGACTGAAACTGTAATTATCAAGCAAAAATTTGTGAATGACAATCAAGAATCATATCGACTGATATGTTATGGTAGCAACATCGGAATATCATTGCTTCAATTATTTGCTAATTCTCACGAAACACTTGAAACTGGTTTTTTCAGCAAAAAAAAGACAGCGCTACTAACTTTCAATATAATTACTGTTTCCAAAAAAACGTAGATCAACCTATTTTTGGTCAAGAATGTTCTAGATTTTCAAATTCCGCTAAAAATTTCAGTCTCAGAACAATTTTGTAAGTGAAAATTTTTTTCTGCACTCATTGAGTGAAAAGTTTGGTGTTCCAGATGTATCGAGAATATGCAGACACTTGTTTTGAGAAATCTATCAATTTCCCAGAAATTTCTGTTTCACAACTTTTTCAAACGTTTGTTTTTCTGTAAATGAATTATTGCTGCGCTTGCTTCAATCGTGTTTGAAAATTTTTGAACAAGATGCTTTTAACGAGTTAGAGGCTCAAAATTATTTTTGAACGACGCGCCTTGAAATTCTGATTCTGAGTGTGGTAGGGAAACATTTTCCCACTAGCCACCGAAGAAATATTGGAAAACATGCTTCAACACTTGATTTCGCATTTTCCATTTCTCAACAAGTTTTGATTTCAGATAGCGGATACCTCCCCCCCTCCACGAAACATTCCCTTGTCAGTGTAAAAAATGCAGTTTCAATAATCTGATAAAGTTCAAGTTCATAGTGGAAATTCGTTAATTCCTTTTTGGAACATTTAGGAAGTATCAAGTTTCACTTTTCCGAAAATGTTAAATCATTGGTACACAAGAAGTATTTTCGCTCAAAAATTATTACAGTTACAGAAAAATAATCCTTCCAAGTTACAGTAGCAATTCATCATTGACTAAAAAGCGGATGTTTTGCCAACATTCTATTCTCTCATTATTGCGAAACAGGAATTTTATACTGTTTCTATTTTTCTGTGATATAGAAATAACAAATTGGTGATATTCAATACTGCGAAAAATGAAATAAAACACCGATAAAATTGAAAAATGAAACTTTTGCTGTTTCAGAACTATCAGGAATAACAACTATACACATTTTCAGTGATTGGTGTTTTGATCTTGTTTTTCAAATGACGGTTTGTACGAAAGTCTTGTTTATTTTCGAAACTCAGTGTCGTTTTTTTGGTCCATGAACTGTACAGTAAGGCGCGCTTACAGGATATGAGAGCATTCGACTTTTTTTTATGTTTACCAGTATCGTCAATATCATACTCATTTCTCAAAATTCTTTCAAGTCCCGACGAAGCAGTGCTATATTCTAAATACATGGTAGATCACATTTTCTAGAAACTGGAGTCATTTTGGATAGGATATTTTTGCTTTTGATACTTCCACCGAAATAATTGAGAATAAATATCAGCGGTTTCAAAATAGTAATGAAACTAATTCAACATATCTTCAATCCGTTCAGTCTACTCAGCTCAGATTAGTTTATTTCCGATTCAAAAACACTTTACTTCCTTTGCAATGGCTCTTTTTCATCAAGACTTTTGTCTATTTTTACTGTTTCAAACGAATACTAATGATAGAAATTCCCCAAGAAATGTTATTGTTTATTTGGCCAATAGAATCCCATGTTTTGAAATAGACTTTCTTCGAGAAACTTGGACTTTCGTAAAACCTTAGAAAGTGAGTATATTTGTTTGACAAAAATGTGGTAAACATAACTCTTATGTTTCCTTATGCATTTCACTTGTCTTTCACTTGGACGATTGTCTAATGACTGTCCTACATTCTTACAGTTTCAACAACATTTTTTATCTGCAAATTTTGTGAAAAACCAATTTGCATATAATTTTTTATTGAGCATTTGTTTCAACTATTCTACCTAGAAAATGTGCAAATCTCTTCTTGGGTGCAATAATTTCAAAATGCAGAATATTTGATCTATTCGAACTGAACATATTATTTCTGTTTTCCAACTTTCTCAATAAGATTACAGATTTCAAAAATGTTACTTGGTCCATGAGGAGTTAGAACCATGCGAACACTAAATATATCAAGAAACTGTCAGTTAGAAGGAAACTACGAATCTGGAAGTTACCACTGTTTCAAGGAATAATAATATATGTTTTGCAAGAAGTGATGATTCTCCGCTTGGTCGCAGTTCCTCCAACTTTATCGAGCCCTGTGTGTTTTGCAGCGATATTTCAAATGTTTTCGGTTTCAGGAAAATAATAAAATTTGAGGAATTTCTGATATTTCAAAATAGGCTATTCCGAAAAAAGTCAGTTTCAGATCCACGCTAAACAATCGACATAATTGGTATGTCTATTCAAAAAATAACTTTGTTTTGGATATTTGAGAGTATATTGAATCTATATGAATCTAGCAAATAAAAATTCAAGAATTATATGAAATTGTCAGTTTCAAAAGTCGTGGATCAATTTTTCATCTGTCAGAATGGTTATTATACAATTAAAGTGAATAATGACTCTTTTACTGTTTCAATACTGATATTTTCAAAAAATTTAGTTTGAAAATTTTGATATATGTATGTCCTGTTACGTTGGTTAATACAATCAAAAAAGTTTGTTTGGCTGATGATACATTTTTTTTCAAACAATACAGTTTCAGACTATCAACAAATTTTGAGGTAATATAGATCAAATGATAGTTTGTACATATGGAAAAGTGAATGTGAGACATATTCCAGATTGAAAGTTGGCACTTTCAACATCAACCGGTGTCAGTTTTGCCACTCACGGCAAAATAGACATAGAATTAGCACTGCTTCTCAAAAGCATTGAGAACATTGAAACAGGAATGAATACGATCAATCGATTGTTCGTGGAGATCGACCAAAGTTCAAGTGTCAGTTTCGTGAACGCAATCATTTTATTTATATTAGTTGCGATTGTTTTTTTTTTTGAATTTTACTGTTTCAAGAAAATACTGAAATCTTGATCATTATCTCTAGAAACAATCGTTGCCGGAGTTTCATTGTCCGTATAGGATTTCCTGCATTTGTGGTTTCTTTCAACATCATTGGACATGTCATTTTTCAAAAGTCAATTCTTCAAGCTAACTTCAATTTCGGCTTCAGCCAGAGAATCGTAAGCAATTTATTTGACGAAAAATCAACAAGAAATATTTGTGAAACATAATTTTTTTGTGTTGAGGTATGGGCCAAATTACTCAGTTTGTTCTTTATTCCTGTTTTCAGACGAATAACTGTAATTTTTGATGGCTAATGAACCAAACTTCAAAGACGCATGGTTATTTTTATTGCTGCATCAGAAAATAGATTCAATTAAAAGTGGTGAAATCAGAAATGTTGAGAATACAAAAATTACCAAAAAAGGTGCTGGTATATTTTTTTCTGAAATGATTCCCGTTTCAAACTTTGACTTTTCATTTTGTTGATGTTCGATTAGTGTTGCATCCTCTTAGACTTTTCGTTTTTATGAGTATTTTGTTAAATTATCGTTATCAGTTTCAGAAACTTGTGTTTCTAGTTCCGTATAGTTTGTTTCGATTCTTGGTCGATAAAACGGAAGACTTATCAAAAGCAATATCATAATTGTGAAACAGCTCTGTAATACTGTTTCAATAGTGAAACTTTGCCTAATTAACAAAAAAAATCCGATTAGTACTTTACTCGCGGAAAATACGATCTTTTCATGGAAAGAAAATCAGGCTTCAAAAATTTTGGAAGTTTTCATTTCTTGAGGAAAATTGGTTTCATCACTAGCACAGAGTTAGATGATAATGTTGTTTCATACAAAATTTGCGGTTTCAGAAAAATCATGAAGATGATAATATTTTTTGCCAGCGATTCTCTTTTACGTTGAATTCGGTGACGCTACACGACCAAAAAATCATTTGACTGAAAACGCTGCCTCAAAAGAAAAGTGATGTGAAAATTGTTGAACCATACTATCGCTCGGTATTCCTCAAAATTATTTTCAAATTTTTGTGAAACAGTACTTTTCTGTTTCCACATGGAGACTTTTGGAAATTTTTTTCCAATTTCCGATGAAGGTTCTCTGTTTTCAAGCTTTTACCCACAACGTTGATCGATTTTCAGAAACTATTGCAGATTTTTTTGAGTACTGGAACAATCTCTTATATCATGTCATTATTTTCGAGATTCACTTGCAGTTTCAGGAATATTATGAACACTGGCTACATTTCCGTTTTTGTCAATTCTTCCTCACGTGCGAGTCATAGTAATTCAAAAGTTTTGATTTTTTTTTCAATCTACACGAACTGTGAGCCAAATTCTAAAACTGTCCCAAACTTTTCAGTTTCAAATAGACTGGATCACCTTTATCTTATTTGGAAAAAACAATTCTGTAACAAGCTGAAATTCTCATTGACCAGAAAAAAAAACTGACCAAAATGTTTCTTCCAATGTTTCAATAAAATAATGGAACGGAAAAATTTCGACGAAAATTGGTTTTTATTTCGGTGACTTCTCGCTTTTTGCAATTTAATTTTTTCTGATTGAAGAAGCTTGAGGTTCGTCGAATTTGTTTCGAAATTTTAATGTTTCTGAATTCATTTAACATTTTTTTGCTATTCAATTGTACTATATTTTCTACAATTTTTCTTCCGTCGCATTTGAACAAAATGATGACGAAGGTGGTCAACGACAGGAATATCTTCTAAAAATTTTGAACGTTTCAAAGAACTATCGAATCTGCAATTTTCGGGCATAAATCAGTTCTTGCAATGTTACTTGATCGATTTATCCAAAAAAAAAACCGTTTCGAACTATCCATGAAACCAACTACTTTTATTAGATTGTTTGATTGGATATCCATATCATCCATGTATTCCAGTTTTCAGAAGAAATAACACTTTGGGCATCCTATTTTTGGGAAAATTGGTAATTTTATGAAGAAAAAAATCTAACGTTTCTGCAAAACCATGGAACTGAAGACTTTGAGAGACGTTAGTGACGAAGATACCGAAAATAGCATGTATCAAGAAAGTGTGGCAATAAGGCGCCACAGTTTCGCAAAAATTAGTCATCAACTTTTATGAAAATATCATCAAGACTTACCCTATCCTGCTTTTCAAAATTTGTCATTTTCCTAGTGGTTTTTCTGGGAACAGACATGTGTGATGTGTCCTGATTCAAGAAAGCAAACGGTTTGAATTAAATTCATACTCAATTTTATTGTGAAACAGTATTTTATACTGTTTTGATACTGTTGTTTTTTGGAATCTTCCTTTGACTTGATTGATATGTACTCTGCTTCCCTCCATGATTTTAGCCTGAGAAAATTCGAAAAGTTTGAACTAATATTTCGCATGGAAAAGCAATTACTGCACTGTTATATATAGCCATCCTTTATTTTCCATAGATCACGAAAAATTGAGCTATCCTACGTGTGATCGATTCTTACTTTTTTGGGTTTTTTCAGTTTCAAGAAAATCAGAAACTTTAACTTTCTGGAAAATCATTGATAACTTATATAATTCGATAAAATCCCATTTGTCGTTGCTTCAGTTGAAAGAGGACACGAAATAACAGTTTCAACAAAAAGTAATTTTTTCTAGATTATGCAAGGGCAATTGATCGTTCGTTTTCACAAACCATATCAGAACAAAAATTTCTCAGAATTATCGTCAAGATATGTGAGAGGCAAAAAATGATACAGTATTCCATTATACCACTAGAACCGGTGTACTGTACTAAAAGTTCACTACATTTTGAATTTCTGAATTTTATCAAAAGAAAAGTATTACTGTTGTGTTAAACTTGATCAAACATTACTGTTTTTGAAACAGTGCTAGGACATCTTATCGGAACTGAAACAGTATAAACTTGGGGGAAAATCCTAGAAAAGGAGTTTGAGAGCTACAGTAACCTACAGTAAGGAACGTAGTACTCCTGTAGCCGTGAAAGCTTGACAATTTTATACATTTATCTGAAATTACAGTTTCTTTCAAAAATTTAGACTCTCGTCCAGACCTATGTACTAATACAATCATTGTGGAAGGTTTCACGAAAAAATCTGATGAACAAGCGGGGGCATAACATATAATTATTCTGAAACAGAGTCGAGTATCTGTAATTTGAAAATTTTGGCACAGTGTCCAAGATGCAATGACAATCGATAGAACAAGTAAAAATTGCTGTTTTGAAATGGAAAGTTCAATTAGTTTTTCATTTTTCGTAGTTGTGACGACGGAAATTTTCCTGATTATTTTCAGATTTTCAAGACGAACTTATGATGAAACGAAATTTTCTGCAAATTATATAGCAGGCTTTCAGAAGAAATTATTTGTTTCTAAGTTTTGGAAATTTAGGAAAACACTAATGGTGGAATTAACATCATGTAGCGAATGCTACTTTTCGAATTAGATGAAACTGGAATGTTTGTTTCACAGCAAAAATAAATTACAAAAGGATGGTGCGGGAATTTAGCTGTTTCAGGATTTTCTCAAAAAATTTTTGAAAAAAAAAACAGTTACTAATTCAAATTATGTCTCCATAATACCTCACTGATTTGTCGCCTGTATGGGTGTGGTTTTATGCTTCGCCAACTCTTGAAAAAACTTAAAATTACAGTTTTGCTCAAAGTATAAACCCTCAGTTTATCGGGTGAAAGTGATAGTACCCCTGTTTGTATCGAAAACTAACTGTGAGAAATGTTTCAGAAAAATGAATTTATTTTCAGCATCAATCGATTCCAAGTTGTTGCTGTTTCTCAAAAAAAAAACTGAAAGATTTGATACAGTTTTGAAATCAAAAATAGTCGGATTATTGTTATTAACTTTAATTCAAGTCACATTTTGAAATTCAAATTACAGTAACTTTTTCATATAAGTGCGATTCCCCTTTTTTTCCCAGTTTCAATAAACATCTGAACTCTCAACTATCTCTTGTGAAATAATGCTTTCCAGATTTCAAACGTCTGAACCGCACTTACAACCAGCCCATTGATTGGGAGAGTTAACTTTCAGTGGCAAGAAAATTTTGAAACTGAAAAAGTTCAAAATATTCTTATTATATTAACTGAAACATTATAACTGGAAGATCTGAAGTATCAGGGTTTCATTATTATTTTATTCGATTTAGAGTTTTTTGGAACTGTGAAAACTTTATTTTTTACCGTATTGCCATAATTTCAAGAAGACAAACATATTTTTGTATAATGTTTCTTCTTCATGATTCTTTTTGAATAAACGCTATATTTTCAATATGCTCCTTCGAAGCAGTTCTCAATATCAACACTGAGTCATGAATACTGTATTAAAGGAGCATATCATCTGAAATTTCATTGCTCCATTTGTAGAAAGTTATATAATTTTTCGAAAAGACAGCAGAACCCCCCATTATTTTTCCAAAGTGTTATGACATGCTCATGACTATTTGAAACGGTATAAGTTTGCAAAAACATTGAATCGTCGGAAATCACAGTCAAAATAAGGAGGTTATAGTCTACAGTAACCTACAGTACGAACTACAGTATCTCAATAGGCGTGCAAAAGTTGTCAACTAAAATATGTACCACAATCGGACATTACAGTTTCTGTTGAAAGTTAGTACCAGCTAGCTGATATGTTGGTGCTACTATGATAATTGTTTGAGGATAATGACGAAACCAGGAAAAGCCTTCAGACAAAGTATTGAACTGTATAAATATTTGATATTTCTAGAAAAGTTTTGAAACAGTAAAAAAAAGAATAGCAACAATTTGTTGATTCGAAAGAAAAATCCAATAACTATCATACAAAGTCACTTTGTGAACACTTGAAATGGAAAAAATTGACAGAATTAATTTTCTCAGATTCACCATTTCTTCAAAGAAAAGTGACATATTAGTGAAATTGCTCCCCGTGAAATTCTATATATTTTTGGATGAGAAAGCTACAAAGTTATACATATCTCTGTTTGAACGAAGTAAAACTGATAAAATGAAGTTTTGAGAAAGATTTTACTGTTTCAGAATAATCGTATCAAGTACGGAGATAATTTCAACTCATTCCTGTAAGCTTCTCTGAACTTCGGCTTTTTCTGGTTTTTGAAAATCTTGGAAACGCTTTCAGAAATCATAGTACCAAACAAAAAAAGTTGACTATTCCTAACTTGCACTGTTTCAAAACAAGCAAATTTTTCAGCAATGAAAGTAGTTGTTCATTCACATATTGCATGGGAAAAAACTTCTGAACCCGACCGTCAAAAGAAGTAAAGCGTTGAAAATTACCAGTCAAAAACAAAAGAAAAAGTATCTAACTATATTACTGTCTCTCTGAAAAGTCAGCGCGTTTCCATTTTCATCGAAGCCGATAGACACATGGCTTGAGAAGTTCTAACTAATTTTAAAAATTTTCTTGTCACTTTACCATTAGTTTCATGCAAAGTACAATCGCAACCCATTAATTTTGTTTGGAGTAAAAACATTCAGGTGCTTCATTGAAACAGTGATACACCTTTTTTCCAGTTTCCATCAAAATAATAAAAATTTCAATAAAGATGGTGCTCCGATTTGAAAATTGAAACTTTTGTTCGGTCAAATAAGAACTTCCAGACAACTTGAATTTTCAGTGATTAAAAAAAATTTCAGACCTTGATTTCCAAACTCAGTGGTTTTATCGAAAACTGTTTGTTTTTTTTCTGTTTCTGAAAATTTCGTGGGAAAAGTAAATATTTTGGAACCTAGTTTCACTGATCAGATTTTCATCCATGAGGAATTCAAATCCAATAAGCATCACATAGGTTTACTGTTTCAATGAAAATATATACAAACTGGAAAACCGCTCAATATGTTAATCTCAATCTGAACAATCCACAGCTGGCTCAAAAAAAGTTTTGAGTTCACACCGTTTTTCATTTTTGATATGTCTACCAAATTATAGTTTTTGATATTTCAAACAGTATTGGAATGTTCATTTGCCCATAACCTCTGTTTGGCGGAGCGTATACGGGTAAAACATTATGCATCTCAAAAAAAAATTCCTGTTGCACGAGAAAGTAATTCGTATTATGGGATAGAAACTCTGATAGTTTGCATTTGCAAAAAAAGTTTTGAATTTCCTCAAAAAATTTACATTTTCAAACGGTTATGATATAACCTAGCAATTCATTTCATGTTGCTACAGCCAAAAAATTCCATTCAACGGAATGATCAAAATCGGATCAATTGTAGTTTTCATCCTTTTTCTACTTTGTAGATCTGAAACAAAGTTGGAAAATATTGAATCATCACTATTGCAAAATAAGTATGAAAAGCTTCAAGACATGGAAAAGTCATTGTTGAGAAGCTTATCTGAAATTTGAAAAAAAAGGCGGTAAATGATGGTTTTCCTCTTTTTGCAAGTCTCCCCAGCAAGTTGGTCGATATAGTTTCTGGTGTTCCAATTTTTCACTGTTTCAAGTATCCAATATAAAACTTCATAGCTTGTTTCAACTAATTCGTGGATTATCCCTCCAGAATCACCAAGTATTCACAGTTTCACAAACTATGGTATATCAATTAAATGGCCAATTGTTTCAGTAGTCGATCGATTTCCTGTGCACCAAATCAACTTTCAATGTAGGTGAAGTTACTAAGTTGAGTCCTGATTAGGCTACATGTTTGTCAAAAAAGTGCTCATTAGTGAAACTAGGTTCCAAAATATTTACTTCTCCCATGAAACAGTAAGTCTCTATTTTGTTTGAAAATCTGAGGTTTTTTTCCGAAAAATTATTGTTTCAGATTATTTTTTTCAGCAAATTTTACTTAGTTACAGAGATTGTTGGTGCGTATCTGTATTCCGACAAGCGTTCGTAATTCTGATTTTCCATTCTTCGCTTTTCGACAAAATTTTTCTAAATTATTTGTTGAAACTGTAACTTTTTCACCTCAAAAAATTTCGGATTCATGTAGTATAATAAAATAGCTAGAAAAGTCGATACAATGATAAAATCGTACTGGATGTCACACATTTAGAAACATAGTAATTGAAAGGCTCGGAGTACATGTGCAGATAAGAAAATTGAAAAACAGAAAAGTTGCAGTTTCAGAAAAGTTTTATTTGTAAACTTTCCACTCCTGTTTTGGTTTTTTTTTCAAAAAGGATAAAAGAACACTGAGTTGGGAATCAAAACCTTCCATTCTCGTACTCCTTCTAAATTTGAGAGTATTCCAAGAATGTTTCTGTTTCAGAAAGTTCATTTGTTTTCAAAAAATTTCAACGACATTTTTTACATATATTTAAAAAAGGTGCTTTGTATTTCAAGAGCACATCGACTGATTTCTGATAAGTCACTGTTTCACAATAATCATGAAACAGAGAATTTTGAATGCATAATAACAAAGAATAGCAGCTGGGTTAGAAAAAGTGAAACTATCGAAAACAGTCAAATTGGGGGGTGGGGGGGGGGGTACTGTCGGTTCATATTGTAGAACACATCTGATCTACATGTTTATTATTAATTTTTTTTAACAGTGAAAAAGGGAGATTATACCTGACCATCAAATTGATATTCAAATTTTATATATCAAGGCAATATGCGCAAGAAACAGTTTCAGTTTCAAAATTTCATTGAAATTTATTACTGTTTTTGAAATTTTGAAAATACTTTTTTTGGGCAGTGCTACTTCATCTTTATGACTTTTTGAAACGGTATAAGTTAGGAAAAGAGTGTATGATTTCTTGAAAGTGTTCAGTCAAGAAAAGAGGTTGTGATCTACAGTAGACTACAGTGAAAATCACAGTACCTCAAAAAACGCCCACTACAAAACACTGAACAGAAGCGAAAGAAATTTGTTGCATAGAATTATGTGAATGTTATGAAAGAGTGAAAAAATCGAGTTTCTGTGACTTGAGCTACTTTTTCATCTGTCCAGATATATCTAAAATTATGAAATTCCAGTAGAATTTTCTGTTTCATAATGGTAAATTTATCAAAGTTTTCCTGAATCGATGATTAAGCTAACAAAAAAGACGAGCATATTATTTTCTGTCCGACTATGAGTTGAAAACTGGGAATTTATGGACAAAAACTCGGCTATCGTAACATTTTTTCACTGTAAGATTTTTATACGAAAAAAAGTTGAAAAAGAGATTTTTCGAAATTATCAGATACGAACGCTGAATAATATAATATTTCGATATTCTGAAAAATCAGGAAAACCGGCGTTCTTGGAATTGGCAGCCTGCTTCATTTCAGCAATTGAATAAAACTGAAATGTTTTGTGAGAGATAGTGCCAAAATCTACTGCAAGAGGGTATCCGACACACTCAAATGGTTTATCAATAAAAAGCTAGATCCGTTTCATAAAAATGATATCACGAAAGTGGAATTTTTGTCGTATTTTGTTTGGCAGGAAGAAGTTATTCTGTTTCAAAATATATTTTTGTGTCGAAAAATTGTTGAAGTAGTCGATCAGAATTCTAGAACAATGTTTCAATATAATCTGGTTGAGAAACGGGAAATCATGATAAATGACAAATTTTAAATAGAAACATTATTTCGAGAAATACAAATTGGAGAGAACATTCTGTTTCAAACTAATAATTTTTCAAACTCACAACTTTTCCGGGAATTAACTTTGTGGTTTGTGAATTTTTCAAACTGTTTCTATCTTGAAACGTTGCCTATTTTTCGAATGGTTTAATGCTTCACCGTGGATATGTACAAAACATTTTGATTCTCAGCTAACCCAAAACAAACTACTGACGTTCAGTTTATAAATGAATTTTTGCCGGTTACAAAAAGCTATGGTGTTTCAAGTCTCGAAATATTGTTCTTCTGACATTCCCTCAATTTTTTTCCGATGAGGTTTTATGGTTGGGACAAAAAACTGAAACTGACAATCAGAGCTGTGCGGAACCGTGAATTTGGTAATCCGGAATCCGGAATCCGGAACTCAAAACCAAAAAAAAATTTCCGGAACCCGGAACCCGGAACTCGGAACCGAAATAATTTTTTCCGGAATCCGGAATCCGGAACACGGAATCGAAAAAATATTCACGGAACCCGGAACTCGGAACACGGAATTTCAAAATTCGGATTTTAAAGCAAATTTTCGAGGATTGTCGTTGAAAAAAAAGTGAATTGTGCGACCGGGACGAGTAAAATGACAATTTTTAACGAACTAGCCGGGCGCATAACTTCAAAAAACTCATTTTTCAAACAATTCTTTAGTGATTCAAAAAACCGGATCCAAATTAAAAACTGCGGAATCCGGAATCCGGAACTCGGAACCTGAGAAAGAAATGGCGGAACCCGGAACCCGGAATACGGAATCAAAATTTTTTCTCGGAACCCGGAATCCGGAACTCGGAACCCCTAAAAAGGCACGGAACCCGGAACGCGGAATTCCGGGTTCCGGGTTCCGCACAGCTCTGCTGACAATGATATTGTAGTGGCAATTTTTCTGTGTTTACAGTTTCAAAAGAATAAAGAAACCGAAATCGAGTAAGCTGATATTCACTTCACGGCTATATGGTTATGTTTTCAAAAATAATCATCACTGATAAAGAACCGAATAACGGACATCGCTAAAGACATCGCATGATTATCAGATTGAGAAACAGGCAATAATATTTTACCAGATAATATCCATAAAACGTTTCTTTCCTAATAAAATACCGATTCATCATTAACACTTTACACAATCTTCCAAAAATCGGCAATACGTAATTGCCTCACACTCGTTCTAGCAAAAGTTAACAGTCACAAAATTCAGAAATTTCCTAACTATCAAACATGCGTTTCACTATATTCATCATATTTTCAGTTTCAGAAATTTTTTTTTGATATTGAGGCTTTCGCTTGGCAATTCGTATTCAGTTTCGTTTTCAAATTTTATGGCAATTATTAATGAAGAAACATATTCGAATGACGAGCTTTATCTATGAAAATCACATAATTTCACACTCTCACAGTTTCTAGAATCTTATGAGTTTGAAAAAACTATAATCGATCACTTATCTGTACAATCGCTGATTTGACAATTAGGAAACGTATGGCATAAAATTTTCCTGTTGCAAAAAATACATTCAGGCACAAAAAGTGCGAAAAACAAGGACGTTTCAATCCTAGAACTTCCGACTACCTTGCTGCCATGAATAAAAATGATAATATTGTTAATTCAAATTTTTACTGTTCCAATCGTGATTCATCAAACTTTACGATATCATCAAGCAGTTGGTTGACACCGCAAGCTTGAAATTTCATGAAAAAAATCTGTTTCACTATTGAAATTTGAAACTCTTTGGAAGATCCGAGACACTTCATTGTGACTAATGGGTTCCTTGTGTCTCAAAATAACGCAAACCACAAAATTCCAGTTTCACTATGTGATTGTTGAAGTAAGAAGTTGAACTATACCACTGCGCGGCACTTGGTCTCTCCAAAAATTTCCAAAACTTCACTGCTCCAATCAAAAAACTAGAACCTTTCGAGTATTCAATTTTCACTATATCTGCTGTCAAGCATCACATTTTCAGAAAAATATGCCATTCACCTTCAACGTTCTAACACTCTGATATTCATAATTTCTCACTGTTTCAGCTAGCAAATATGTGAATTTTATAGAACCTTCAATTGCTTGTATGGCGTTTTCTGGTCGAATAATAGTTACTTTATCAAAATCAATCGACATAAAAAATATTTGTGTGAATGTTAGGATCATATTATTTTCACTGTTTCAACTAGGCAATATTACGCTTTGAACTAGTTTTCACTGATTTTTCGTACAGATTTTTATCATCTTCATTATTATCCCAGCGAGCAATTTGTCAGTCCAACCTATTCGAGTGATGTGGGTGTGTCTTATCATATCACCAAATTTACCCTGTTTCAGGAAGTACGCAACTGAAATATCGACTTCAATCAATGATCATGTAAGCATCGCCTCAACTTTTCGCATCAAAATTGCGTTTTTTTTACCTGTAGGTTTTCACAATGTTCACATTTTCAAACATTTTGATTCTTCAAGTTTTCAATCCATTGATCTCATCCTTTGTCATCAATCGACCAGCCGTTCATTTCATTTTTTACTGTTTCATGGGAAACTCAAATATGTTATCATCCAGTTATTTTGATTAAGCCAATCGTCATATTTCTGAAAAATCAGACGAGTCCCACAAAAGTTTTTTTCTATTTCAATGACAAAATATACGAATCGCAAATTCATTTAATATCATTCATTTGAATCTTGTCTTGACTTACCATTTTAAATCTACAAATCACACAAAAAGAGATTTTTCTCATTTTCTCATTTAAATCACCATTTTTTCCCGATGTGAAAAAAAAAGAAAAATTAGAAAAAAGTACCAAAATGTATTTTCATAAAAATTTGTGATGCTGTGATTCCATATTCTCAGATATATCATAAATTAAATGGATCATATTTCAGGACGTCAGATGATGAACAAAAGGAGAAACAGTAAATTCAGAAACATTAGCTTTGCGAATGTTCGTCATTTCAAAACATGAGCCACTGTTTCCCATGAAAATGAAATATCTTGTTCCCCCGGTGTTCTGATCTGGTCATAATTCTCACACTGTGTAATCCAAATCTGATGAGTTTTACAAAAGTTTACTATTTTAATGAAAATTAAATATTCGAAAAAGTAGTGTAAAATTGTTTGTGAGAGTCTTGAGTTGGTTCACTTCAATCTAATAAGCTCTTAGAGTCCTTTGCACTGTTTCAGGCAAAAAATGAATACTCAGAAAAACTCTTGATTACCTCGAAATCGGAGTAGAAAATGAGCAAAATGAAATTGATAGGAAACTAGTTTTGATATTTCAACAAATATCTTTTTCACTGCTTCGAGTGTTGAAGTGATATTTTTCTCAGAACCTCCGTTTGTCATCTTAATTTCCAAAGAAAAATGGTGTAGAAAATTTCAGTATTTTTACTGTTTCGCAGAGTATACTTCAATATCTCGTTACAACGTTACTCTAATGAGTAGACGCTCCCACAACAATATTTTCAACATTTTTATTTTTTCAAAGAATTTTTTCAACATTTTTCTGGTATTCCAACTTTTTACTATTTCAAGTATCCATTATAAAACATCATATCTTGTTTCTACTAATTCTTCAATTATCCGCTCGGAATGTGAAAATTTTCACAGTTTCACAGAAAATCATATTGCAATTGAATGACCAATCTTTTTTAGTAGTTGACATATTTCCTGTGCACCAAACTTTCTCTGTTTCAAAACACTAATTTAATAAACTTGTGAGCAACTAAAATTTACTAGAATCTATGTAGAGTTTTGCCTCTATCCCACAACATTTCACAGTTTCATGTATCAAATATTCGACTTCTATCTGCCATTTTTGGTGATTAATATGAAATTGACCCGAAAATCTTTAGCGATTAGAAAATAATAATTGTTGGTAAAAACGCCTCAAATTCTAAGAACGCACTCTTCGTAACACCTCCGCTCAAAGTCCATGATCTTTTTTACAGTTTCAAATATCAAATATGACACTTTGTGCTAATTCCCACGGATTTGTTTCCTATCAATTTTTTTCGCTGTTTCAAATGTCGAATATCAAATTTTCGAGCTGATCGCAATCAGTGTTTTAACATTTCCGTTTAGGTTTTCAAAAACTCCATCATTGTATATTTTTTTAAAGTTTGATGAACTTCTGATCATATGATGCGAGTATTGTGAAATCGTATTTCAGCCGAATTTTTCAGCTACTCCATCTGCAAATGGTTCATCCACTCTGTCACAATTTTCAGTTTCAGTAAATTGTGATCTTGATTTTTATTTTGCTAAAAATTGATTGGCAAGGCGTGTTTTGTTTGATTCGTCAAAAAACAACCACTGATGTAGAATATTTGATTTGATGAAACATTTTTACGGTGTCAAGAATTTTTAAAAAACATTCTGTTTTATTTCAATTTGTTAGTTTTACCCACAAGCCTGGAAGTGTGAAATCATGTATACAAGAAACTACCTCTTCCTGATAAATATGTAAGGTATTGTAAAAACTTCCTTCTTTTTGCTCCATCTCACTAGTCATACACTTGAAATATCATTTTAACTATGTTGGAATTCAGTTATTTGTATTTTTATAAGTTCACTATTTCAATCATAATATGAAATTTGTCCAAGTTTGGAATTGTTCGATATTCTCATGTCGTGTGATACCGATTTTTTTGGTTTGGTCATGAAAAGTTGGATCGAACATTTGGAGCATAGTACAGTATGTATTTCATCCTAAAAAAGTACTACCGAAATGTGTTTCCAGTCCGTTACTTTTGAGATTTGAGGTGTTTTCATTTGACCATTCAATTTCTGTTTCAAAAATATACAAACCGACCTGCCATTTGAAATTGATGTTGATTTCTATATAAGTCATAATCCGCTATTTTGTGTTTCCGCGTTTTCTAGAGCTTCTGCT
Source organism: Caenorhabditis uteleia (assembly GCA_963573275.1). Lineage (NCBI taxonomy): Eukaryota > Metazoa > Nematoda > Chromadorea > Rhabditida > Rhabditidae > Caenorhabditis > Caenorhabditis uteleia. The sequence continues at coordinate 1,981,546 of OY752134.1, forward strand.
TTTTCGGAATATCAACATACTTTGAAAGTATTTTTTTTCTGTTTTCATGAAACATGAACATATTTCGCACGTCACAACCGGTTAATACATTACTTGCCCTCAAAATTTTCTAATATTTAACATTTATACTGTTTCAAACTATTATCAAGTTACTGGAGTCGCTGAATCTCGTAGTACGCTGCTGGTACGAATCATACTTACTTTATGGAAAACAATCGACATGAAATATACAGGAAATGTTATGTTCATATCATTTGCACTGTTTCAACTAGACAACAATACGTTTTGCACTAGTCTTCACTGATCTTTCGTACAGATCGTTATCAACTTTATGATTATCAAAGTAGATCATTTATCAGTTCAAATTTTTTCGAGCAATCGGAATGTGATTTGTCATATCAAAATATTCTCTTGCTCCAGAAAAGACACAACTGATATATCGCTTTCAACAAATGATACAAGACAAAGCGTCGCTTCAATATCAAAATCGCCATTTTTTGAACGCCTCAAGGTTTTCAAAACTTTACATTTTCAATCGAATTCCAAAAATAGTGTGGAATTTCATTGATAATTTCTGAATATGCTAATATTTTAGAGAAAGTACCAAACATGTATTTTCATAAAAGTTTAAGAAGCTGCAATTCTAGATTTTCATATTCCTCAAGTATTTAACGAATCATACTTCGAGACGTCAGATGAACAAGAATATGAGAAACAGTAACTTCTGATTAGTGTATTTTTTGAATTTCAAAACGTGAGTCGACCGGTAGAATCTCAATTTTTACTGTTTCATGGGAAATTGAAATACCTTGTTACCCAGTTATTCTGATAAGATCAATTTTCATAAATCAAATTAGAAGAGTTTCACAAAAGTTTACTATTTCAATGAAAAAACTTACTAATTGAATAGTAGTGCAAAAAAGCTACTGAGAATCTCGTCCTAAATAATCTTGAGAAGTGCACGGCTGTCTGAAAAAAAAGCTGCCCCCTGTTTTTTTGTCCACATATTTCACTGTTTCAGTCACAAAATCTATAGAATTTCCAGCAACCAGAGTGTTGACTTTGTTCTTTTTTGAATAAAATGCATAATTATACCTAAAAAATAATCAACGCAAAAATTGAAAATAAGGAAGTTAGCAGAAAAATTGTTTTTAACTGAATTTCTGGTGTTTCAACGAAAATCACACTATTTTTTCACTGTCTCAAGTAGTATTCAAGTGTTATTTTTATCATTTTCTACATTGGACGGTTCAAGAAAAGTGGTGCACAAAGTTTCACATAATCTTTACTGTTGCACAGAGTATATTTCAATATTTGGTTGTACAGTAACTCTAATGCGTGATTGCATCTATCTTCAGGTGAATATACATATGTTTCACATAAGTTCACAGTTTCAAACGGTTATGATATAACCTAATCAGTCATCTCTATTCGCTTAAGTTATAAATTCTGCTCGAGGGCACTCTCAAAATCGAAATCAATTTTCAACTATTTTCAACATTTACACACTACAAAATTCCCAAACAATTCTGCATATTAGAAAAAATGCAACTATCACCGTTTCACGTTTACAACAAACTATGTCAATAAGATAAAAAAATTTGTTGGAAAAAAAGCAGTGAGGAAAGTTTGTTTTTTTCCAAATAATGAAATTTTAGTACAAACTGCGAATCGCTCCAGAAATTTGATCAATAAAGTTTCTGGTGTTCCAACTTTTTACTATTTCAAGTATCCAATCTAAAACTTCATAGCTTGTTTCAACTAATTCGTGGATTATCCCTCCAGAATCACCAAGTGTTCACAGTTTCACAAACTATGAAATATCAATTAAATGTCCATTTTTTTCAGTAGTCGATCGATTTCCTGTGCACCTAACTTTCCCTGTTTCAAAACACTAATCTCAGAAACTTGTGAGCGACTGGAATTTACTAGACGCATGGATGCGATTTCTACACTGTAATATTTCACAGTTCCGTGTGTGAAATATTCGATTTCCATCTGATATTTTTGGTGATCAATGTAAAATAAAATTGACCCGAAAATATCACCGTTTAGAAAGAATTATAGTTGATAATAATGCTCGAAATTTCGAGTACGCATATATCAAGAATCAAGATTCCAAAATTTACTGTCTCAGCTGAAAAACATCATATGTTCCCCCTATCTTCACCAATCTGCCGTGTATCAAGACCAGCTTCAACTTCATGATGAAAATTTGAGACAAAAATAAATGTTCGCTGTTTCAAGCAACAAACAAATCAACTTTTGATGTAGGTAAAGTTACTAAACTAAATCTTGATTAGGCTACATGTTTGTCGAAAAAGTGCTCAATATCTACCTTTTATCACTGTTTCACATATCAGGTATATTTGTATCTGTTAAAATTTCACATTCTTCGATCGGTAATTGCGGTTTCTATCAAAAATGATATTTGTTTTGTTGAATAAGTTTAATAATTTCAAACTGATATGCTCTGGTAAATTTGAGTGACAGTTTGATACAAACTTAGTCTACCTAATTTTAACTGTTTCAAGTATCAATTATCGGAATTTCCAACTAATTTCATATGATTCTTGAGGCTAATCATTGGGAAGTTGTGAGAATGATGTATTTCTCTTCAGTCGGCCAGTTTGACATTTCTGTCTTTTCTAAAACATCCACTTTTTTTCTGATCTCAAAAAAGTTTTTGACTGTTTCACCATCTCTACAAAAAAATTTTTTTTCTCGTATTCATCTGATCAAATCTTGGCTTTTGCAAATGCCTACAAATGCAAAACTGGTACTTTTCAACCAATATAAATTATCATCTAGCTCCTGGTTTTCATTCTAAAACATTTTTTTCTGTATCAGTGAATGAATATAGTCATTTCTTCACACATCATATTATTATGAGGATCATCCACTGCACTTTTTCCAGATATTGCATCTTTTTATGTTTATACTGTTTTCCGTAACTCTTTAATTTATTTTTTGCCTGTATCATCATTCCAATAAACAATTTCCTTCTCATTTTCATATAGCAAGCAATTTCCCACGATTCGGTTCAAAATAATTAAGTTTGTAAAAACTGTAAATTTTAGTTTGCTCAAATTTTTTTCAGTGTCACACATCCAAATTCAAATCACGAAATAATTACTGATTCAAAAAGGAGACATGAGAATTTTCATTCGCATTAGAATCACTTGGCTTTCTGCAATTTTCCACATAAATTATTTCAAATATGTTACAATTCTGAAACGGTATTAGAAGGTATTCTTTCAAAAAATTCAAAGCACTGCATCTGGAGTCGATTTATGTTCACTGTTTCATGTATAAAATATGAAACTTTCGAGGGATATAATTTGGTTTGACGATATATTGATTTATTTTTTTCTGTACTTCGGGGAAAAATACAATTGTTTCATCTCAGCTGGGACGTTCCTACAACAACTATTACAAAGTGCTAATGTATCTTATTTTACTGTTTCAAAGAGCAAATATCAAAATATTCAAACGAACTACACAATGATGTTTCCTTCAAATTTCGCGCTTCCAATAAATGACATATTTAAAGAAAGATGGCTGAAAATTCAGTAGATGGGATCTATCATGTTTCATAGAAATAAGTTTCATCATTACAATATACTTGTTCAAATTCTAAAAACGCTTAGTCTAGGATTCGGCTGTAATCTATCAAAAAAGCTTAATACAAACATTTTCAAATCTACGATTTCGGTTCATGTCACAGATTCTCTTTTGATTCAAAGAAACTGCTGTATCCAAATATGTATTTTGGCAAGGTTCAATTGTAGAAATCTTTGAATGATCCAAAGAATGTTTGGCACTCTTGTACTATCGAGGACCGAAGCGAAAAATCGAGAAATCGAGAACCGAATAAAATATCATACAAAAAAGCCTTTCGGTCCTCGATTTTATTTTTCGGTCCTCGATTCTACAACAGTGCCGAATGTCTATTATTTTCATGATTGATCCGAAAATATTCTACAATTTTAAAAGCTAGTTTTTGTTGAAACCGATTGTTTTCAATTCTTTGTGACTGCAAAATTTTTAAATTTCAGTTTTCTATTAAAACAGTTCCAAATGTTGATAAAACGATAAAGCCGTGTTGAACGCTTTACCAATGACGTTTTCAGAAAACATAAAATGTAACAGATAAAAAAAGGAACTAGTTGAATGAACAATTCCACAGTTTCAAATATATCACAAAACTGAATATTTTTCGAATAATCAGTTCTTCGCAGGGACTTTACTTCTATATCACTGAGGAAATCTATATGGAAATGAAACTGATCGACTGATAAGAAGTGAAGTATCATAATTAGGAAAACCTGGAATTTCTCAAGCATGAAATTGAACTGGCGTATATTATTCAGAAAGTTGTTTATCGATATGAACTCCTTCTTTTCGAATATTGTAAAACTAACAAAAATGAATGATAACGTGTGGGTAAAACAGTGACCTTTTCCATACCAAAGTTCTTAGTTTGATCTGAAATCCCAATTTCTAGCAAAACTTTTCACCTGATTTTTTGAAATATTTTTCGATAATCGATTTGTCACAATGTCGGATTTGATTTTTTTCTAATAAAAAACAACAAGATATTTCCGAACTTTTCAAAAGAGAAAATTGCCTACTTTTTGATCAATCACTGTTTCAAAATTATCGTGAAACGGGAAGTTTTTAGAGCAGTTCAATAATCTTCTTTTATTGGATATCTGGATTGCTTTTCGCTTCAGACTGGAATAGAATATTTTCTGAATATCATTTATTAATACAATAACTCCTTGTTGAATATTTTGATTTTCCAATTTTTTGAAACATTATAAAATTGTACAACATTTCTACAGCAACAAAACTGTAGTGCCTTTAAAGTTCATTATGAAAATCTGGAACAAACGAAAAATTTCACTGTTTCGAACAACTGAACAAATCAGCTTTCAATGTAAATCAAGTTATTACTTTAGGAGTTTTCGACTACTCCACATTTTTGTCAACAAGCTCACTCAGAGCCTATCTTTTATCACTGTTTCACATATCAGATATGATGGTGCCCGCTAGAATTGAGCATTATTCTCTCGGATGTCGCTTCTTTTATCAAAAATGATCACTGTTTTCTAAAACAAGTATAATAACTCCAATTTGGTCTACTCTGATACATATGGAGAAGAGTTCGATGCAAACTTTTCAAACTACCTCATTCAACTAATTTTAGCTGTTTCAAGTATCAATCATGTTAAGTTCCAACAGTTATCACATAATCCTTGGATTCTTCTTTTCAAAAATTTCAACGATTCTCGACATTCCAACTTAGCTTTCTGAAAACTACGACACTCACTGTTTCAATTCGTCACAATCTGTTTTTGTTGCTCAATTTGGTTCATACTCCAAGCATCAACCATCCTAAATTGCTTCTACTTTTACACTAGTCCATCATCTTTAGAAATTCTCCATTTTTTGCTCCCATTTATCTTCTTACCAGTTCCCGATTATTCTTCTCGCAACAAGCATGTTTGTGAAAACTGTAAATGTTGAATTTGCTCAACTACACACATTCAGTCTCGGATACTGATACTTTCAACTTAGAAAATATTTACTGTTATAATAAAAAGAGATGGGAACCTTGTCAATTTCGAATCACTCGGTGGACAATACCAATCGAAAGATATAGCAGTTTTCAGAAAAAATAGTGATAAGGATTATCTTTTACAAATTTTCAACGTATGGGATCTTGCCTCCATTCATGTTCACAGTTTCAAAAACCAAATATGAGACTTTATGTGGGTATCAACTTATTCCTTTTGTCATTGATTCAAAAAGTTATCCACTTTTCCTAGAAAAGAAACGTGGAGTTCATGCTTCTTGCTTTTTTTCACAGTTTCACCTTACATTTATCAAAACTTGGAGCTGATTTCAGTTAGTCTTTGTTTTGTTAATGCAATATTCGAAAAAAAGGTGAAAATATCAACAAATGGGCTCAAAGGGGCACAGCGGAATCGAAAAATTAGTAAATAATAGAAAATTTTACTGTTTTACTGTAACGGGAACATTTTGTTTGACTTTCGGTGCTCGAACCAAAAACCATTTTTCATTGTTTCAAGAATCAAATATCAAACTTTCATTCAAATATCGACCAGTATTTCCTTGGTTCTCTCTGAATATTTTTCACCGTTTCATCATTGAAATATAATTTTTCCTGATCAAAAATGTTTCGCTCTTCCTCTTGCAACATGTCAAAAAGTTGAAATGCTTTCCCACATCATATTATAGAATGGAGTGTTGACAAGTTATTTGCAAATTTTAGTGGAAGTTGCAGTTTCAATTATTTTATTACTATATTACGAGTTTTTCATAATTGTTACAAACTTTATAAACTCCTCCCAAATTTGCAGACAGAAACAGGCACAATTTTAAAAAAAAAGTGAATCAATTTTTCGTTGTTTCACCAACCGATTACGGAAAAACTCAGCGTCTTCTAAAAGCAGAAATTGAAAAACTGAGAGAAGGCCCTAGATTTTTTTTTTGGAAAATCACACATTTTCGGTTCCTTGATGACTGTTTCAAAAAAGAATAAAAACTACGAGGTCCTTCAAAGAATCAGTGTAATTGTCGATGAGATGCGGTCTGATATCCAAAAAGATATGGTTTTTCTGTTTCGAGTTGAAATCATTACCGAATAGTGTATAATTTTCTCAATCCGATTTGCATTTCGATGTTATATTTTCAAAATGGTCAAAAACTGGGAACAACTTTTTTTTTGTTTCGGAACTAAGCATTCATTATATGAGATGATAATGATGTACTTATGAATTTTAGAAAAAAGTTGAAACAGTCGAACTTCGTTAAAGTTATGAATCTTAGGCATTATCCAATAGTTTCAGTTTCACTTTTTTGCAAAAATCTGAAAAATATTGCTGTTTCAGGATATTTTTTCCAGCAAATTTCCTTCAGTTACAGAGATCGTCGAGGCGTATCTGTTTCTTATTCTGATTTGTACCATTCAAAATGACAAATTCTAACAAAGTTATACGTTGAAACCATTTCAGAAATATTTTATCAATAAATTTTTCTTTACTTTTTGTTTTTGTATACAAAAAAGGATAAAAAATACACTGCAGTTGAAATCAGAACCTTCCATTCTCATGCTGTTTCTAAATTTAAGAGTATTCTAAGAATGTTTCTGTTTCAGAAAGTTCACTTGTTTTCATGTTTAAAACTGATATTTCGATTACTGAGCTGGTCGACGTTGTAGTTTTTTTTTTTCATTTCGAACACGATGTGACCAGTCGCAACTTGAAAGAAAAGCTTCACAATTTCAAAAATACCATGAAACAGAGAGATTTTCTCAATTTTTTGTTGTTTTGAGTTTGATTGTTTGAGTAACATTACGAGGATATTGTGTATTTATTGCCCAAGCCGTGCAGTAGTTAAACTTATATATAATTCATTATCAAAAATAATTGAAAAAGCAAATTTTCAAGCATTAGAATGCTAAAAATGTCAAACAAAGCGTCTCAAAAAGATAATTCACATTTCTTTCTAAGCTCCATCTGAGCTTCTATCTATCAATGAGAGTTTCGAGAATGAGCATATCGCCAGCGAAACGTTGAATATTTGAAAATCAACAAAAATGAGTTATGGGAGGGTTGAAACAGTGACTTGTTCCTGAAAGTTACCATATTACATCAAAAGTTTACTGTTTTTAATTTGAAACTTCAAAAACGTTTTCGAAAAATTATTTAATAATATTCTGATTTTCCGATCAAATTTTATGATAAAATTTCAAACGCAGTTTTTATTGTTTAGAAAAGTTGTTTTCAAATTTTTCAAAAGAGTACATTGACTGCTTTCCGATCATTCAGTGTTTCACAATAATCATGAACCGGAACCTTTTGAATGCAGAATAATTAAGAATAGCATCGGAAATCAAAAAAGGTATAACCATCCAAAACCGGCAAAATGAGTGGTACGGTAGGTACATACTGTTGGACAAAAGAGTCAGTTTCTATCTGAAATTTCAGTTTCCTCCGGAATTCTAGATCTTTTACAGACAAACATGCCTCGAGCGATATAGTAGCACATCTGTTATACATGTTAGTTGTTCGAAACAGTGAAAAATTATCTGAAGTGATGGAAAACTACTAAAAATATGTTTTTACCATCGAATCGCTATCCAGATTTTATATATCAAGACAATACGGGCAAGAAATAATTTCAGTTTCAAAGTTTCATTTTGAATTGAAATGTATGACGAAATACTGATTGGAATGAAATGTAGGGTAAAACTATTGAATATTAGAAAAGGGTTAGTTTCACATTGGAAAATGAAGATTCAGGTTTTTTTATTTAACAAGTTTCTGTTGATCGTTTCGATTTGATAAGTATTTGAAACATGATAAATATTAGGTTACAATTCTCCCGAAACAAAAAAAATTTCCTGAATCACCTATTTTATGACTTGACCATTTTATGATGCAAAACGATACTCCGTAATCTTGGATGTGTAGAAAAAACGTCAACTTTATAAATCAGAGAAATAGTTATTTTAGGTGGTTTCATAAAATCATGATCCTATTTCTTGCCTAAGTAATGTGTTTCAGAGCGTGAACTTCCAAAATTCACATATATAAGCAGCATTTAGTATTGGATATTCATAAAGACGTTTCCTAGAAAATCATTGACTCAACCAAACATGTTTCCAGTTTCAGACAAACATAGAAACCGAAATTTTTGTCAATCATCGGTTGCTTTTTTATTTCGGTAGCTATAATATTTTTCACACTGTTTCAAGCATTAAATGTTAAATTTCATATGAACATTCATTAGTAGTCTGGCTCTAGTTGATTGTTTCAAAATTTTTCACTAATTCAGACTGAAACTTTATCACTTTCAGATTTGTTTCAATTTTTTGTCCATATTTTTTGTTACACTGTTACAAGAAAAGAATATCAAATTTTGTAAACTAATTTCACGATCTGTCGGTACCTAACTGAATTTGAAAAAATTTACTGTCACAGTGAATTGCAAAACTGAAAAAATAAAACGAAAAAAATAGTAGTTGGATTCCCTTCATGTTTCAAAATATCAAACATTATAACTGAGCTTATACGTATCAGCTTTTCCAGATTTGTTTTTTCTCTAATTTTTGATATAAAATAACAAACCAATCAATGAAACTACTAGTATTTCCAGTTTCAAACAACTGCTGAAACTGAAATTCTTGTCCAGTGAACATTCACAACTTCTCTATAGCGTTTATAAAAGTTGAGCTATTTCACATAAAATCACAGATTCCCGATTCAAATTGCGCAAATTTTGTTAATTTGTGTAGTACTTATATCAACTGATTATTTTCCCTTCATTTCGAAAATACCCGGATTTTCAGCTTTTTTTGTCGTTTTCAGCAAGAAATTCTTTGAGAAATAGTTTGATGGATGTGATCAACTTTCATCAATTTCGAATCATTACCGTCTCAACTTCTGAATAAGTAAATGAGATGAACCATTTTGTTTTGGTACGGCTATAATTCAATCTAAAAGAATTCCAGCTTATCAATGACAAAAAACACATTATTCGCTGTTTAAAAAATATATCAAAAACTGTAAATATATGAAGCAATCAGTGATCGAACTATGTTTTGTGAAGATCATTTTTCGCCTTTGTCTGAGGCCAAGTAAAATTTTTGACAGCAAATATCTGTTTCAAAAGATACAATACTATATTTGACCGTTCAATGCGACGATAGGATGGTCACTATTGTACCTCTCAATTCAAAAAAAAAAAGAAAAATCCAACAGTATTCCATAACAATTCGAGCCTGAATTCGCAGTTTCATCAGGTTTTTTATTCATTGTTTGGTGGTTATGAAGTTAATAATATAGAAAATTTAGATAAAATATCAAAAGTTGTGAAGTTCAGCTTTTTCGTGTTTCAAACAATCATAAAAATCAATATGATCAACAATATATAATACTTCGACCGATTTTCAACCGAAAATTTTTTAGCCTGTGAAAACGATTTGGTTTATTAATGGAAAAAATTTCAGTTTCTAGATTTCTTTTCAATTCGAAGCGTACGATGAGAAATTGATGAGACCTGCTTATTTATTGAACAATTCCATTTTCTGAATATAGAAAAAAGCGTCTGAAAACTGAAAACAACATTTGATCTACCGAAAACCTCAGCTTCATAGATTCATCATAACGGGGATTCGAGGTGGATTCATAAAATCATGCACCTATTTTTTGTCGGAAATATGTTGTTTCAGGGGAAAAGTTTTCAAGTTAGCATTTATAAGCAGAAGTGGACGAATGGAAGCAGCCATTTTTTCTCAACTGATCTTGCTGACCAACCACTGCAGTCTTTTTTTATTTTTTGATGCAAAAGTGAAGCAAATGGTTCATATCGTCAATGAAGGAAGCAAAAATAGTTCCAGTTTCAAACAAATATTGAAACCTAAATTTTTATCAATCATCGGTTTCTTTTTGATTTAGGTAGCTATATATTTTTATACTGTTTCAGATATCTATTGTTATGTTTCAAGTAAGTAAAACCAGCAATTCGACACTGATATTTCACACATTTTAAATATCTCAAGTAACAGATGTATTACTTCCAGGTTCATTTCGATGTTTCTGTCCCTGTTTTGTGTCAATTCATAGCCTGCCTTTTTCACTGTTTCAAAAGTAAAATATCAAACTTAACGAGATAATTTCAGCTGATCTGCCGATACCCAACCTTCAACAAAGTTAACTGTCACAATGGATAGCATAACTGATATAATATAACGAAGTTTCAGTAATCTGATTACAGCAAAACTCCTCAAAACTTGCTTTCACAGTTTCAAATAAAATAGCAAATTATGACTTTTTGATAAACATGCAATCCCACAAAAAACATTTGTGTCAAACAGATCGCACTCCAAAATATAGATTCATTCTGACTTGAAAAGTAAATTTACGGTTTCTGGAGATTGTTTTGAAATGTTATGTGATGTATAATTTAATAGTCGATCCAGCTTTTCTTTCTTTGATTTCACATTTGAAATTTCTGGGTCTCACAAAATTTTTTTTGAGGGTGACGGACTCACCAAGGCAGCATTATTGTTAGTCACTCACTGTTTCAAGCGAATGAGTATTTGTTGAAACATGCATTTCTTCCGTTAGACTCAAATTATTTTCACGAAAATCTGTTGAGAATGAAGGCGATTAGCAAACATAAAAATCATAATAACTCCAACATTGACTATTTTTTATTTTTTGATCGATTTCACAATAATTAAAAGACTTTCTTCAAACTTTGTCGAAAAAAAAATACTTTGATGTTTCAACAACTAAACAAAACTAATATCCATCGAAAAAATCAGTGCATCTGTGACAAGGTGATCTTCTAAAAAACAGTAATTGTTTAGTTTTAGGCAAGCCTGTTGAAGATAAAAACAGATTCGTATATATGTATCAAAATCATGATATGTTTCGCATTGAGTTTTTGAAGCATGTGATATTCTTTAGCAAAAAGGAAGTATCGATGAAAGTCATTCTCAGTCTTACAAGTAAGGGTTTTCAGGTGTCCACTTACCGTTTTGCTGAAACTTGTACCATTGACTTATACCACCCTGGGAAGTTCATAAAAAAATTTATAGGCGCCACCGTTCAGTTTCAGCCGAGTTAATTTCTCTGAAATTTTGAAACAAATAAATAAAATTTTAATCTAGAACCCCATTGCATGAAAAAAGTAGAGATAAGTACTGCCTGAGTCACGGAGGCAATTGTGAAACCGTTATTTTCACATTAGGGGGCCAGATTAAACTTTTTAAAAATTTGTTTCAAAATTTCAGGGAAATTAACTCGCCTGAAACTGAACGGTGGCGCCTATAAATTTTTTTATGAACTCCCCAGGGTGGTATAAGTCAATGGTACAAGTTTCAGCAAAACGGTAAGTGGACACCTGAAAACCCTTACTTGTTAGAACCTCCAGTGAACAAAGAAATCATTATGAAACTAATAGTAAGTTGTTGCTGTAACGGTGATGTTTCCAAAATTACAAATTTCAATCAGAAAATACTGATTCTCATTCGAAGCTTGTTAGAAATTTATAGAAAATTTTCAATCGAAACGTTGATCTGGAACTTCCATTGTTCAGATATTTGTAATTATGTCTTGTTTCCAAAAAATCTATCAGGTTTTTTGTTTTTTTTATGATAAAAAATTTACTCGATCGTCAATAAACCAGTAATTAAATATTTTTTCACTGCTTCAAAATCATCATGAAACAGAAAAGTTCAGAACCAATATGTTAACACCGAAATACATGCATATGCAGTGAAAATCATCGGAAATGTATTTTGGGTGGTACTGTAGGTTCTTACTGTACGTTAACACTGTTCGACAGCTTTTCACAGTTTCAAGGAATCGGGATAGCAACTTTTCTTGAAATTCGAACAATGTTCGGCATCAGTTTGACTTCAAATATTATCGATATTAAATAATTCAAGCTCTTATCGATCAATCGCACTCTATCTCAAAAATTAGGTTCTATCAACCTGAAACAGTGATTTCCTGTTTCCGAAAACTTTTGAAAAATGACGAGTTGTTTTTTATATTAATACATCAACGGTGGACCTTGGTGCCTATTAGAACAGCTGGTCTCGCCACGGAGTCAAATAAATAACTAAAATTTCCTTGTAAAATAAATCAAACGATGTGGTAGTCGTCCGGTTTCCCAGGAAGTATGATTGTCAGTCAGATCACTCGTTTTTCAATTTAAGCAGAAGCGAATTCAGAAAGAATAATAATTTCAGTGAAGAAAAAACTCATAAAAGTGTGTTGAAACTGTAATTTTTTCCCATTTCAGAATGTACTCATTTTTTCGAGGTGAAGAAAATTGAGTCGTTGGGTTGGTGCAGTCTGAGGTGTAACTCAAAAAATTTTCCATACCCGAAAATACAACTATTACTGATAAGGGTTTTCAATTCTGCATCTTTTCATATTTTCTCCTAGCTCTCAAGATACAGTTTCCGTCCAAGTTTTATTTTCTTGGAAATATCAGCAACGGCTTTCAGTGTTCATTTTTTGATAGAAGTTGAGATTTCTGAACATGATATATTTGGAAGTATGACGGCTTTGATAATGAAAAATCCATGTTTTTCACAAATTCATGCAAACTATGAAACCTGAAAATTTTGCTTGTTTCGGTTTTCCTGGTAATTTTTTTGGCGTGTTTTGTAAAAACTTGTAGAAAGCAAAGCATACATCTTTTTTCTACCTATTACTTTTGCAGCTATGACAAACATTTTTTTCACTGCTTTTTCATACAAATATACGAACATTTTGCATGCAACAGTATTGTCTAATGCGTAAGGTATTATCTGATATTTTGAAAAATCACATAATTTTTGCCAATAACTGTCGGAATTCGATTTTTTTCCTCTATAAACTAACACAAACAAAGGATGTATATTGTTCAAAAAATTATCTGAAACTGGAATTATTTTACGGCTTCCAGCTCATTTTCCGTTTCAGAGTACTGTTTTGGCCGTTTCTCTGTTTTTTGCTCACTTCACGGCCGAAATATCTGCAAGTTATTTTTTTTACCATCTTTTTTTTTTCAGAAGTCAAACCCTGTTTCAAATTGCACATATAATATTTTTTTCTCATGGTTCAATGTTAAAACATTCAGAAAATTCTTAAATTTCCCGTCAAATTACAACTTTCCCTATTTTTTCCTGTTCCAAGTGTTGCATATTGTTTCATTCAGCAGTTGTTACCTAATTACTTTCGCACCGTGGACACACTTTATTCCATATTGTTTTTGCTTCGAAGCTCAGAAAAATTTTCGTTAAAGTTTATATCCTAAGCGACATCGAAAGAATATTGCCAATTAGGAGTAACACCGAAGTTTGAGATATATCTGAAACTGTAGAGTAATTCTGTTTCTGTTTCATAGACTCGTCAAAATGTAGCGCACCTCCTGATAATCTGTTCAAAGCCAGCAACAAGCTCCGGAACTCATCAGTTCAATGAAAGACAATATCCTAAAATGTGCCTTCAATACAGTATCCTACTGGAAACACAGTAAGTTGTTTACTGTAGCCATCGGGCATTCGTTTGACTTCGAAAAAACCACAACTATCACAGTTTCTGATAGTTTTGAAAATTATTTCCGCTATTTGAGTTGTCGAAAAAAACCATATACGATAAAAAACTGCAAACTTCCTGGTAACTGCCATTTCTTTTTTTGTTATATCAAAATTTTCAAACTGTTTCGAAATTTTTTCAAAAACGGACGCTCATCTTGGTAAACTAGTCACCTTTTCCCACTTCTTTCGTTAGAAATACCCCTTTTTTCACAACGATAACATGCTCATTTCTGTAAAGACACAATTATTCTTTGTGATATACATCAACTTTATCTGTTTCGGTTCCGAAATGTCTTTGAATTTTATGCAATACATCGATGATTTTCGTGCAATAGTCTTCTATGAATCTGCTCACTAGGAAGACCCTGAATTATTAAAAACATATATTTCTTCTACTCCCATTTGCTTGAGTTACCGAACGACATACAAACAAACATTGCAGTTTCTAAATGTTCTGAAAACAGGAAATATTTTTGAATTGTCAATAAACATTTGTCATATTTTTTGGCACATTTTGAAGTAAGAGAGTAGGCGATGATAAAATAGTTCCAGAATATTGCCCTGTTTCTGAATCGTTTCTCGTGTTTTTCGGGAAATTGATAATTTGAACGAAACTTTCCCAAGATGATCCATTAGTAATCATTAGATGAAGCAAATAAAAAAGAGGCCATGAAACTGGAGTTTTCTCGAATTAGTCAAGATGTTTTTCGAAGTTAGCTGTTTCAAAGTCATGCTATTAAAAATCGTTGATCGCAATAAGTAGTTCATCATTTGATGACATAATTGAGATTTTTTCTCAGAAAAACTCCAAGCCATCCGTCGGACCATTACCTTAATTATTTTTCTTTCCAGTTTCAAATATATTCTGAAACTGCAACTTTTTGTTATAAAACGATTTTTGGTCAATTTTCTCAAAATTATCAGCTGTTCAAAAATGAACAAATGAGACATTAGAAATGTGCACTTTGTCACCGTTTCAAGGCAACAATGAATCTGCGATTTTTTCGTACAATGTTAATGTTCTGCGCAGTGTGGCTATAATTTGAAATTTTCAGGCGATAAGCACTAAATGGAGCAATCAACTAAAAAAAGAGTAACTGAAAAGTGGATGACTTACAGATGAATTGAACTATTTCTGCCATAAAAACGGATTCGCACTGAAATATTTTCAAAAAGTAAAGTTTCCCTATTGTTTAAAAATGGGAACATTTCAACAGTTTCGTAATATTTTCAGAAAATGTCAGCATTTTTAAAATTCTGATTTCAGTTTCTACTGGGCTCCTTTGAAATACTAATACTGTAGATTTTATTATATTAAAGTAGCGCTAGCATTTTCACGGAAACAAGTGGTTTCTCCAAATATTGAAATTTGTTCCTACAGTTTATTTTTCCCGATAAAATTACTTATTTTGTTGATATCCTCGATTTTATGACTGATAAGCATTTGAAAAAGTGGTGCAATGAATCGAAAACCGTTTCGATGCGATATTCATCGTCAGATTTTTTCCAAAAATGTATGAAGCTGGAAACTTCCATAATAGTCAGTTAGATTGTTCGTCGTTGAACTAGACTATTTCAGAATTGAAAAACCTAGAAACCATAACTAGAACTTGTTAGTTTGAACAGAACAATTTTAGGGATAGACTTTCAGTTTGTAAAGGAAACAAAGTGTATGAAAACCAATAAAAGCTATGAATTCACGTTAGATACACAGTGAATGATTTTTTTCTGTTCCAAAATGATCACAAACTTTTGTGAAAAAATTTGCTGTGATCATGCTTGGTTTCGTGGCAAATTTCATATTTCGCGACTTCCTTATTTATAAAGTTACGCACAGAAAAAACAATCTCGTGAAAAACTGCAATTGCTTGAAAGTGTATACATAGGGGGCGCAATGAAAGGGGGCGTGGCCACGCGTTTTTTTCTAACGATTTCTAATTTCGGGTATTTAAAAGTGTGTAGCTCGGCGAAAAGTGATGGAATGCTGTAGGAAACATGTCTCCACACGTAATCGATCACTCCGGATCGATTGGCGATAACCGTTCAATCGAAAAATCATTAGTTTTTGAGTTAGAAGAAAAAAACAAAACAAAAAATCGGAAAATCTCGATTTTTTGATTGTTAAAGGTCGAACACGCATGTTTTTAGAACTGATTCTAGGACATTCTGGCATGAGGAAAACGAATCTGAAACCCGTTTTTACCTCAGAGTTCCCCGTTTTGCTCCGTGAGCCCTCAAAGAGCAACATATGACAGCGGCAAATTTTCAGTGATGACCTCTCATTTTTATGAATGAAATACTCAAAACAACTCTCGAACTAGTTATGTCTAAATTTCCAACGTAATCGAGCTCCATTGAGATAGTTTCTGACTAATTTGAAAACTGGAAGAACGAGAAAAATCTGATTTTTTGCATTTTTCAACTTCTTACAGGGCGAACACGCTACATTTTGAAACTAAATCGAATACACCATCAAATTTGCTACAAAATCCTATTGTTGGTTTTTCGCAACAAGTTCCCCGTTTTTGGAAAATAACGGATTTCTTCCAAATTTCTATCAACCCGGTATGATTGTGTCGGTTAGTGTGTGCGCGAATATCTTTGCCTACCAACAGGTAGGCTGGCATGACGGTTTGGCGCAGTGGTAGAGCACTCAGCTATTACGTGACACACCAAGGTTCGACTCCGGCGCGGTGTTTTTCATTTTTGTACTTGTCCTCGAGTTTGCAAAAGTTCGTCGTAGCGTTCACACAGTTTTTCTTGTTATTGTTATTACAATTGTGGGTTTTTTTTTTCGTATTTTTCATGCGAAAATTCCAAAATCATGAAAGAAAACGACGAACCACCAGCAAACGTTCACAAAAAAGGCTTCAAAAGTCAAAATTTTTGTTAAAATAATTTTTTTTTTCGAATTTCAATGTATTTTGCTCTAAACAATCTTTAAAAATCGAAAACATCTTACTTTTTCCCGTTTTTAGCTGTTCCAATACAAAGGAAAAACATGGCGAAAAAACCGCGCCGCACTTTTGCGAAGCTCCGCCCCTTTTCAAAATCGTCAGAAAATCAGTTGAAAAATTGCGCGCATAAAAAGGACTGTAACTAGAGAACTACCGAATATTTTTCGAAGATTTTTTGGGAATGGGCCAATATAAAGTAGTAGATGATATTCTGATAGTCTGTTTTGCGGAACTTTGAGTTTCGCCAACCATGTTGTGGTGCCTATGTATACAATTCATTTTCCAGATGATTTGAATCTGTAACTGTATTTTTTACTGTTTCGAAATATTTTCGAAAAGTGACTGTATTTTCAAAATACTGTTAAGATCTAAATTTGTTTCGGGAAACGCGCGAAAATCAAAAAAAAATTAAATTGTCGTCCACGAAATATTTGAAATCTATGAATAATATCTAAATAAATTTTTGTTCAGTTTCAGCCAGATATTAAAACTGAAAATTATGGAAATGTTTTCAATATCGTATTAAATCCTAGCCGGCAGTAACAAATACTTGTAGAAGAAGATTTACAGTAGAAACTTCAAAACTTTTGCAGTTTAATGACATGGCAGCTTCAAAAGAAAGTCAATGGGAATATGGGTACATGCAAAAAATTCAATTTTTCGCCGTCACAAGCGACGGCAGCTTTCCGAACTTTCTAGAAAAAAATACTGTTTCGATCCCCTGAGTTCAGAAAATTTCTATCTGTCGAATTGCTAACTTGTACAAAAAATAAGAGCATTTCATTTCGACCAAAACCTACAATGGTTTCACTAGAAAAACTGTTTGCTTTTCACGATCCTGGGTATTTTCTTGAAAATTTATAAAATTACAAAATTTGGTCAACTATAGAAAAATATTTTTCACAGTTTTGAATGAATCTCGAAATTGGAAATTTTCAAGCTGAGCAGTTGTGTGTCATAATACTTGAAAAAGTCTGTCAGAAAATCATTCTGTTTCAACAAAAGAATACACACTTGTTCAGTTGAAGTTAGTAATCAATCTGGGATTAGAACGAAATAAGGCAAATCTCGATTTTCGATCGCAATAAATCAAGCGAAATCATGTTAGCAGTTGATTTTTCGAACCCTTTCAAAAGTAGGTTGAGTTGAAACAGAATTGATCAAAATATCCTATAATGTTCGATTTTCACAAGTCGACTGAAACTGTATTGTTTGTGTGGTTCAAAACTTCAGTTCAGGGTTTATTAAGCTATCAGTATTAGAACAACATTACGATTCAATTTGAGAGTCATTCGAAACGGTGAAAATGTTTTTGTTGTTTCAAAATATTTTCAAACGCTATTTCGTTCCAACCAACTGATGAGCTGGAATATCAACCACTCATTTCAATCAAGTAAACCATTCACATTATGTTGCTTTAATACAGTATACCTCCAATAACACAAGAAGTTGGTTACTGTATCAAAGGAGTAGTCGCTTTTCTGGTGTTTCATTTTTCTGACCAAGGTTGTTCTGTGTTTCGAGATTTCCAGAGTAGTATACGGATATCGTTCATAATTAATTTTCTACAGTTTCACAAATTTTATGAAAACGAAAAAAATGAGAGAAAAATGTTCTTCTCAAAAAGCGTTCATCTGTTTCTAATCAAAATCGCCATTTTTTATTATGATGAAGTGATTGATCAGCTCTTTTTGGTAAAGTCATGTTGATAAGTGAAAATGAAGCAATTCTGCGATGATTGGCAAATACCATTTTATATTCCAGTTACAGCTTACGAATCCAACTGTAAACAAAATCACAGTTTCAAAAATATGATGAAATGGAAAAACTTTCAATTCAGATCACTCTTCTTCTTTTACCGATTCCGTAAAATCACAAAATTCAATATTTTTTGAACTATTTCTTTATAAAAATATGACTTTTGTATTCTACAAACCAATTACTCCATCAGCAGTATCTTGTTTTCCTTTTTTTGAAAATGAGAAAATCGACTGTTTCAATAACTTCTCTTTTTGGCGAACGATTTTCAAAATTCACTAAATGTTTGGATGGATTTATTTTTTACTATTTCTAATGTAGCATATTGTTATTTATCACATATCACGTTGATCTGAACTGCATACAGCATTCTCAATCAATAGATATTATATTTTTCAACTTCTGACTTTGCCGAAGAGCATCAAAAATACCGATGTCCCCAAATTCCCTCGATTTTTAACCATTGATTATCTAAATGTATCATTTCCAGCTGCCTTCAATCTAACTTATATCATGTAAGGAGTCGAAAATTAGCCCAAATTGAACAACAATTCCTAGGAAAAGTTTTTTTCGATGTGATTTTGTATGTAGTGAATCTGGATCACTTGGAAACCAGCAAGATTCGTAGATTAACTTTGAAAGTAATAATTTAATGTTTCCCAATTGTTTCAAAAAGTGATCGTGTTTTCGCAAAACTTATGCACGGACTTCCTGGAAACCAGTATTTTCAAAAAAAAGCAGTGTTTCTGAAACTTTTGAAAAAAAATTTTGTGAAATTTTTCATTCAGCTGATATGAAACATACTTTTATGAAAAAAAAAACTGTTAGTGGTATTCTGTTAGTGATATACAAAACTGTTAGTGAAAATTCTCCGGTATCGCTTTAAAGAAGGCACAGTAAAGTAAAGTTTTCAACGCTTTTGCAGTTTCATGACAATTTTGAAATAGTGATCTGTTACAAAGAACGCCAATGCGAACAATGGGTTCATGCAAAAAATTGTTTTTTCATCGTTTCAGCTTTTCGAACTTTTCAGCAAAAAATGCTGTTCCGATTCTCTGCATTCAAACAATTTCTAACTGTCGAATTGTTAACTTGTACAAAAATAATTGCATTTTATTTCGGCCAAAGTTCGCTGATGCTGAAAATGAAATCTTTCACTTGAAAAACAGTTTGTTTTTTTGCGGTCCTGAGATTCTTCAGCCTGAAAATTATAGAATACCGAAGTTCGGTCAACTACAAAAAAAGTATTTTACACCGTTTCAAATGAATCACGAAACTGAAAACTTTGGAGAAAATCACTTCAACAAGCAAATAATGGAGGTAAAAAAATTGTTGACATAAAACTTTGATTCATCATAGTCTTCACTATTCAGGGATTCGTGATAACAACAAAAAAGATATTGCTAGTTTCAACTTGTTTTTCAGTTTTTCGAGAACGTTTCTTGTATAAATACAGTCAAACGGTTTGCCCTTACTAATACAGTTTTCTATATGCTTTCAACAATATTAATTTTGAGATGATTATCCTTGCAAGTCAATGAGGGATTTCAATCGCAACGAATCTAGTTGAATGATCACAACACCCTATAATTTTCGGTTTTCACAAGTCGACTGAAACTGTATATTTCGATGAACTTAAAATTTTAGTTGAAACTGCGATTCAAACTATCAACATTTTCACAGTGATATGATTCAAATATAAAAACATTTTTGAAACAGAAAAAAAATTTTACTGTTTCAGAATATTTCTAAATAGTGTAAGAATCTTACAATCTAATCGATTGTTGAGCTGATAAATCTCCCACTCATTTCAATCAAGTACATTATTCACATTATGCTCCTTTGACACCGTATACTGCAAATAACATAAAAAGTTAGTTACTCTATCAAAGACGCAGTAGCGTCTTTGAAGTTTAATTTTGTTTCTGACCAGCTGTTTTGGCTGCTTTGTATTTTGAGATTTCCAAAATTTGGGAGTGTTGTGATATCGATCTATACCAATTTTTTCACAGTTTCATTTATTTTATGAAAACGGAAAAAAGAGAAACGAGAGTTTGTCGAAAAAAGTGTGTCTTTCCCCATAAAATTTCATATTGATAAAATAATTGGTCAGTTCTTTCTCGTGGAATCATGTTGATAAATGAGAATGAAGTGAATCTTGAAATCATGACTGGCATTTTTTTCTGCAATTCCATCGTTCACGTCAATTATAAATTATTCACGTTTATAGAAATATAATGAAACGGGAAAATTTCTAACTCCTACTGGCAATTTTTTTCCGCATTGGGAAACTCAAAAAAAATTGTTCGCTGTTTCAATACGAAATTATACTTTTTTCTTCTAAAACCACCTACCCCATCATTAGTATCCTTTTATCCTTTTCTTTGAAAATGAGAAAATTGACTGTTCGTCTCGTCTTCGTCAATAACGTCTTAACTGGACGAATGATTTTTTATGTTCAGTGCATCCTTGCTTGCTTTTTCTCTACCACTTTCAGTGTAAAATATCAGCAACAACTCGTATATCAAACTCAAAATCGAAAAAGACCAATGGTCATCCTCAATTTAAAAAAAATGTGCTAGGCAAAATACCAACTACACTCGTATTTTTACTGCTTTATTATCTAAATATATGTTTTCGAATTGTTTACAAGCTGATTTATTAGATGTACGAAGTTGAAAAATACCCCATAATGAACAACAATTTCAAATATTAACCTTTCTTCGAAAACCATGATAAAAGAATAATACTGCTTTTTTGTGGGAAAAAATTTCTGTTTCAAAATTCGATGTTCAAAGTTTCTTTGAAAAATTTCATTGATAGTACGTGTTGGCATTTCGCTTCTTGTTTCTAGACTGTAGTATACAAAAAGTTTCTCGGTTCATCTTCTAAATGAATCCAAATACTCATTTTTTTTCAGAAATGACTTCTTTGTTGGCATAGCTTCCGTTTCAAGATTTTTTCAGCTAGTTCCTACCCTTTTCAGACTGAATCACACCATTTTTCACAGTTTCAGCAGCTAATTATACCCCTTCCCCGTTCAAAAAGGACATGGATCGAAAAGACAACTACTAGGAACAGTGAAGATTGAAAAGTTACCCTCTCAAAACAATCGAGAGAACTAGCGGAAATGAATGAGAATATAACATACCTTGGAAGTAGTCGTTGCCTTGTTGTTCGGCTTGACAGGGATAATTGGCCTTAGCCTTTCCTCTATTAGCCCAACGAGGATAACATCCTTTTTGCTTTGCTGTTGTGGAAGACCCATGATCAGCTGAAATATATATTGAATTAGGAAATGATATAGAATTGAGAGTGAGGTAAAACCGGGAGGAGAAGGTGTGAATGGTGTAGCAACATGGAAGGAGGACGAAAGGGGCGGAGTCCATGAAACAGTGTATGAAAAGAGAGATGGAGAGAGAGAGAGAGTGGATAGGCGCGTTATAGAGGTCAAATTATTGTATAGGCAGGTGATATGAACTGATTGAGCATGTGATAAGCTGATCAGTATGATTTTATATATTCGTTGACACAGATGTCATGATGATGGAAAATTTCACATACCCTTTTGACATTTTTCACTGTTTCATGGATAGAATATATATTGTTTCAGTGAACTTTTACTGATCAGACTTCAACTCCCTTTTTTCCTCGCTCTAAATTAAGATAGTTTCTGATTTTTCTGTTTCAACATTTGCATACTGATCGACCATTCTAGCATATTTCCACTGATTATTGCACGCTACATTCCAATCTATTGCTTCAAGATTTCATTCCCTCTCCAGACGGTTCTTAACATTTTGCGATGTACGATCTGAAAAAAAGCTTCTAGAATATATAGCAAGAGAATATCCGTATAAAGTTGAGAGCAGAAAGTCAAAAATTTTCACAGATTACATACATTTATGAAACTGAATAATAATTCGAAAAAAAAACAATAAGCCTTTTCTGAGCTTATTGTTATTTTAGTCGAACATTTAATTTTAAAGAATTTCAGTTTCTAAAAGATGTTATATTTTGTTTTTACCCCATGATAGTTCATAGATTTGTTTCAAAGTTTATAGGAGATTAAAAAACTGCTCGTTTTTAAAAATAATAAGTTTTTGAAACAAAAATATGAATATAATATTCCGAAACCTATTTTACCTATGCAACACTTTGTTGGAACAGCGAATTTTTGACATTTTCAAAAAATTTCTGTTTCAAGAAAACCAAATCCGTTTTTCAAATCTTAACTTTTTGATACGCGGAAATCATCTTGACTGGTTATTCCAAATACTATTGTTTGAATCCAGCACAAACATTTTTCCAGTTTCAAATGAACCATAGCATTGAGAATATTTCGATTTAATCAGTTCAACTCGTATTTGCTCTCAAAAATTGACAATAGATTTTCCAAAAATTTCGCATTATGTTTTTTGACTGTTTCAAATGTAACTTGGCTAAATTTCCAGTGGATTTCCATTGATAACATTTTGATTGATTATTCGAAGTATTCTCATACTTGTAACTGTTTCACTATCTCAATCTCTTCTAGTTATCCCTTTGAACCGATGCTCGAAAAAGAAACAAACTGATCCCTTTCAGACATTGCTTCTTGCTGTTTCAAGTGTCAAAGATCAAAAATTGAAAATCACATCTTCTACAAGCCCCTGAAATGAGCACTTTCCTAAATTTTTTTGCACAATTTCAGGTTCACTGAACTCTCGAAACCACAGTTTCCCGAGGTAACGCACCAAAATTGTGGGTTTTGATGTATTTTTTTCACTATGTCACCAAAACCACCAAAAGCATTATTCACTAAAAGTTTGCAAACGTTTCCACTGTTTCAGGCGTCCAACAAAAATTTAAAAGCTCACTGCAACTAAGTCCCATTCCGTCATCAGTATTTGGAAAAATTGCTGATTGCCTTTGAAATTTCAAAATTTTTCAGCAAATCCCTGCAAAAAATTGATCCATGATGTGAACGATTTCACTGTTTCAAAAAAACTAATTGGAATCGAAACTTTTATTGAAATGACCAATAACAAGTTTTTGAACTCTCTCTATTGCATTCATGGTTCTTTCATACAATTTTTTGTGCTTCCAGATATTTTCATATCCAATTTGTGCCCAAAGTTCTCCATTCGTTAGAATATTTGTGTCTTTGAAAATGTGGAAATCGTGTTTCGAATTCGAGAGCTCTGAAACCATCATACAACAAATCTGATAAGATATGTGTCGAAAGGAATTCGAAAATCAGAACGAAAAAGTCAAAATTTTCACCGTCTCAAAAATTTAATGAAACTTACAATTATTTGAAAACTACAATAACATATATATTCAATTTGAATTGAAGCTCAATAACAGATGTTAGATTCCTTTAGTTACTTTTTTCAGTCAGACAGTTTCACACAAAATCTCACTTCCATACTAAATTTTTTGATGAATTTCAGATTTCCAAAAAAAAAAACTGTGAGTTAAGACATTCGGCTAGAAAACCTGATCCGCTTATGAAGTACTGAACGACACATGTTTCACTGTTTCAGTATGTGCATGAAACTGAAAACTTTCAAAAAGATCCGTTTCATTTCATCATAAGAGTCAAAATTTTTCAGTTTTCAAAAAATTAATTGGTATCAAAATTTATGCAATCAGTTGTTTTGTTGTGATTTAATTTTAAATATTTTCACGGTTTCAACAGAATCATTTAACCGAAAGTTTTTGGACGAATTCGATCTTTATTCAATTTGCTGTGGGAATGTAAGCCATTCGAAAAATTTATTATGCGATCTTTTTTTTGAAAAATCACTGAGTAAGTTTTACTGTTTACAGACAGAATCTTGAGTATTTCATATAAATGAAGTAATCGATATGTTATTTATTGCCAAGGAACATAGTGATAATTGAAAATGAAGTGATTCATGTAATTCGAAGAATTATTTGATAATACTTTTTTTACACTTTCAAAAATATGATGAGACTGCGAATTTTTATTGGAATCGTTCGCATCTGTTCATTGTTTTTCTCATTTTTAACCAATTTTTTCTAGTTTTTGGTAAATTTTCAACAATTACTGCATCAATAGAAAATCAATCGAAACTACTATTACCAGTTACTGAAAAAGTGAATTATAATTTTTGAAAAAAAATTATGTTTCAAACAACCCTAAAATATGCCTCTAATCCTGACTTTTTGATTTTTCTCTTATGTTATATCCAAATACCTAACTATGAATTATATTCCGAATTTTGGCAGTTTCAGATTAATAATGTAAATGACACTTTTAATGAAACAATCAGTAATGTATGCTAACCGCATTGAACAAAAAGTCATCCTCAAAAAAATTTTTTCCTAAAAAAACTCTGTTTCAGAACAAGAATTTTATGTTTTGTTCTTTGAAGTTGGCCAGTATTCTCAACTGTTGATTTATTTAAAAAATGCAATCAGTGAGCTTTCGAACCTTGTTTCAATCAAAAAAAACAACATCACAAGAGAGGTAGACCGCTATATTGTTTTTGGAGAAACTTTTCCATTCTTAGATTTTCCGATTCTGACTATTTGAAAATATTATTTTTTTCCTGGTTAGCCTTCTGGTTGGATAGTCTTCTGCATTGGTTTTACAACATAACTGCCAAAAATCAGTTCAATTTACTGTTTCAAAAGACATGTGAAACGGAAAATTTCAAGTAAAAAATCAGTTATATTTGAACAAGCTAATTGCTCAAAAGTCCACACTATGATTATCTAAAACCACCTTTTTCATCAGTGGAATGTTGTATTCCGTGTTATTTGAATAACAGTTTCATGAATCCCATATTTCTCATCTTGTCATTATCGAAATCGCTCTGAATGCAGTGTGAACATTTTCAAAATGGACTATTTTAATGTAACACATCGGTATATTTCGCAGTTTCAAAAAAATCTGAAATCAAAATTAATCCAAGAATTGTAGTGGATTTCGTATTGCTGACAATCGTGACTGATTTTTCAGTTTCAGATCGTCAAAAAATCAATTTCTCTTGCGCTGTGTATCTCTATTCTTCACTATTTTTTCACAATATTTTCTGTTTCGAAAAAATCTAAAATTTTTTGTTGACGAAGTTGATCTTCCCAATACACATGTGTAGTGTACCAAACTATCAACAATTTTTACACTTTCAGAATTATCTGAAACTGAAATTTTTCTTGAAAAAGTTCAATAGATTCGGTTTAAACCACTGACAAAAAAATTCAGTTATTCCTTATTCAAATAACATCAAGTTGAAAATTTACATGCTTCAAAACAAATTGTAAAACTGCATTTGTAGAAATATATTTTGTTTCAAGAACGTCCTCGCATTAGTTCCATGGCAAATTATGTTCTTCACCACATTCCGAATATACTTCAGCTAAATTCCATTTCACGAGCCGTCGGCGAATTACTGAAATTCCATACAAAATTATTATGTTCAGTTTTTGAAACAGAATGGATTCATACCATAAGATACAGTTGGTTATTGGAGAATTGTATTGAAAACCTAGAATATAGTGGCTCTAATTGATGAATTATTGAATCAACTTTTTCACAGTTTCGAAAAAACGGTGAAACTGAAAACTTTAAAGTTTAACTAATCCGCCGAATCTATTGTTTCTCGAAAGCTTTAAAAAGTTTTCAATGGCGCTCTCCCTTTGTCAGTCCAACTTAATCAGCTACAAATCATGTTTTCTGTTTCAAAGCATGTTGTTTAATTTCAAAATTACATGAGCTTCTAATATTTTCAACCATTTTTCTCATAGAAGTATACAGCTTTAACTTCAAAACATACTTTCCAAAAAGTCGAATGCATAGGAATTTAATTGTTGCTATCACACTCTATTTGCAAAATTTTCCGTTTTCAGAAAATCTCCTTTTCTTATTTTCTCTCGAATTTTCGCTCCGGTTTCGTTCTGACAGTTCATCATTTTTCAGTTCCACAAATGTGAAAAATAGAAAAATGTGAGTGAAGAAGTTGTGGATTCCAAAAAAAATTCGTCAGCTTTTTACACTTCATTGGTTTGTAGGCTCAGCGCGAAGAATAATTGACTTCATTCATTTGTTTCACAGTTTCGAAGATATGATGAAACTGAAAAATTTCTGTAAAATACAATGTTTCAATCTTAAAACTTGCTGTTTCTGAAGTATATGGGACAAACTCTTTTTTCTTGATACTTGGTATTTCAATAACCAAAAATAGAAGATATCAGTGTCATTTTCAAATGTGTCGGTTCAAAAAGGTTTGTTTGCACCTATTTATCATGGGATCATTGCTTATTATAATTTCTTACGGTTTCAAGAAAATCACAAAGCGGAAATATTCTAAAATATATTCACTACATTGATGTCAAAGTGAGCGAGGGAACAAGGTGGTTCTACAGAAATCCGATCAGTAATTCTTTGAAACAAAGATTATCACTTTTTTGAAAAATATTACATCGGTTTCAAAACAACTTGGTATGCGTTTTGTGCACCCATTTTTCGGTTTATATTGATATCTTGGAGTTGGATGTTTCGAAAAACTTACTTCTTACATTTGTTTTTCCTGTAAGTCGATGAATTATCAAGAAATTTCCTTGATTGCCGCATCCAATCATCATCAATCATCATTTTTCACAGTTTCAATTGACTCATGAAACTGAAATCATTTTGAAAAATAAAAATGGTAGAAGTGAAGTCATAATATTTTTGCAAAAAAAATGCACGATTATGTGCTGAAACCATCAATTTTCTGTTTCAAATCGTCTGAAAAACATAACCGTACCGTTTTTCTGCACTATCCTTTTAACAACACTTTCTGCCTAAAAATCATAATTTCTGGCGAAACTTTGAGTTTATTTTCTTCTCATTATTTCTTCTATTGGAAAATCCAAAATGTAGAAATAACTTTGATCGACACAAAAGCAAAAAAAAAGTATTTCATAAGAGTCAATGAACTATTTGTAGATCACTGAAAAACAAATGTTCACAGTTTCAATATACTCATGATACCGGAAGTCACAAAAAAATTATTTGTCTTTATTGTTTTCGACTCGAATAATATTTGAGAATTCAAAAAACGTATCTTCTTCAGTTTTTTCCACAAAACGTCGCAACTGGTTTCTGTACACTTTTATACCCGATCATCGCCGGAAAAAATTTTTTACAGTTTCATTGAAATCAAGAAACAGGAACTTTATGAAAAGTATCAGTTTTTCAGTGATCGAAACGAAGTTACAATATTGCTTACATTTACAACACACTTTCTCTGAAACACTGTAGTTTCAGTTTCAAATCGTCGAAAATATCAATTTTTTCATCACTATGTCCTGTATTCCTCATAAATTGAACAATTTTTTCAGTTTCAGAAATTCAACAGTTTCTCAATATTTCCATCGTCTAAGTTGCTTCTCCTCTTGATGATGACCTTCAATATGAAATTCTACTGTTCAGAATATTTTTCATCAGTTTCAGAAGAAGTTAGAAAACAAAAAAATAATCAAAATTACGTTGGTAGAAAATCCGAACTTTCACAAAATATTGACATAGTCGGAAAGGGCCTGATCTGGAATTGTCGGAAAAGGTTACAATTTCTAAGGGATAGTTGAGTGAAACAGTGATTATTTCATATTTTCAAGGTAAAATATATTATGATAGAGGAATACTTTTTCAGCTCTATTTTTCTGATACCGTATACATGAAATATCTTTTCAAATTTCCTATTCTACTTTTTTTTTGCTAAACCTTGTTTCCCCAATAAAATACTCATAAGCTTCTTTTTCTTCTGCACGTTTGATACAGTATGTCACAGATTTTGATTGCAAAAAGAGCACAAAAAAGTGAAGGATTTGCACATTTCAATTTTAGATGTATCTCTGTCGGTGAGGAATTGTTCAAAAAAATTATAAACTTTTGCTACATAGATAAGTGATGTGGTTTTATGGCAGAATTATTAACAATAATAATTTTCTTCAAGTAACTCAAGAAACTGAGATTTTTCGAAGTTCAATCAGTTTCTTCTTTCATCTCCTTTCCTTGACTACCAGCCAAAAAAAAGTCAGAACACTCAGCAACTCAAGTAGTAATTCATACGCATTCACTTGCAAAAACCTGCCAACCTTAGAAACTGCATTGATTCTTTTGATACCGAAATATAATTGAAAACATGTTTTTTATGTTTCAAAAGAACTCCAAACCTGAAATTATCGAAATATATCTAATCCCATGTGTTCTTTGAATGTCTTCACATAAATTTCCTTGAAAACTTTATATCGATGTTCAATTGATACACTGGAAAACAAACAGTTTAAAAAATGCTGTGAAGCTCCAGAAAAATCACTAAATTTGAATCTGCTCGGATCACTCACCTGAAGACAATACTGATTATGATAAATTGTTGGAACCGTAATTTTCACTGTACTCGGTTCACAATCAGTGCTCATTCAGAGCCGATATGTGCTCAAACATTGTTTCTATACAAAAGTTTTCCGTTTCGAAAAATGTAGATTATTGTCAGAAAATATTACCATCGGTTCCTCTTTTCATTGCATATAAGGACATCGAAAAACTAACATGAGACTTTTCGTTGCTGTTTCGGATGATCCATGAAACAGAAAGTGATCTAAATGACCAGTTGATGAACCTACTTAGCGGCTTTTCATGAAAACTATATTAGAGCTTCCAAGTACAGATTTCACTATCAGGAGTTGGTGTTTATTCTAAAAAAAAATTCAAAACATTTTCAGTTTTGAAAACTTTTCAAAATTATCTATTTGGGGAATAATTTTCTTTCCTCCTTTTTCCATCAAGCACAGCAATAGAGAATAGTTGGGAAAAAATAAATTTCCCTGTTTCAAACATTATGGAAACTGCGAATTTTTCAAAAACTTACTGATTCGCCTCTGGTTCATCTCTGAGTTGTAATTGATCTTTTCAGTGGAGTCTTTTTTGACTTTAAAGTTTCAGCGGTTCGGACTTTATTGTTTTTCCTTTTTTACTGTTTTATCACCTATATATTTCTTTCCTTTTTAACTATAACTATTCCAGCAATCGGTATCGTGTGATTTACATCTTGCATCATTCTCAATGGAATTTTCTGTTTCAAAAGAATTTATTTTTCGCGAATATTTTATGAAATTTCGATAAAATTGATACAGAATGTGATCTTTTTATGTTACACAAAACGCTTTTAGTTTTTCAGCAATGTTTGTACTGCTCCTCAATACCATTTCTTTTTGCTGGATTCCGTTAATTCTCTTTTTTCTCAATCATCACATCAATCAAAGCATAATTGGAAACAAATTATTTTTTCCTGTTTCAAACTATACTAAGACTGCAAACTTTTCAAAAACTAACTGATTCATCACTGGTTCATCTCTCAGTTTTAATAGTACTTTTCAGTTGATTTCTCTAGGGAACAATGACAATCCGTAGATTACACATTTATACCGTTTCAAGAATAATATAGAGCTGTAATAATTGGCAAAAACATTTATGCTGATAAAAGTTTTGCTGAAGTTTGGTTGCCTCAAATGTACTTTTGTTAAATATTGTTCTCGCTGAACGTGAATTTTTACGATTTTGGGATTTTTGTGTGAATTTGTGTTGAATTTTGTCTAGTCTTTCGAAAAATCTGGCAAGCGAAAACAATGGAATTATTCTTATCTCTGATATTTTTTCCTGTTGCAATAATACTGAAACTGGAAACTTCCGGTAATTGGCTGATTCCACATGCTGTCCAATGTTGAGTTTCAGAAATCTGTTACGTTTGGAGAAAAGATTCTCTTCATTATTCAGACAACAAAAGCACATTCAACAAGGTTGATTCAAAATGTTCTGATGATTTTTGATATGAAATCGAAGAAACTGGTAATTTTCTGAAACATTTTGTGTTTCTAATACATTTAAGTTTCCTCATATTATTTGCTGCTTTTTTCTCTTTATATTTTCGTCAATAGCACAGATTGCAGCGAGGGAAGCATCAGCAATAAAATACATTTGTCTGTTTCAGACAATAGTGAAACAGCGAACTCCCCAAAACTTTCTGATTCTCTGTACATTCCCTAATTGTTATAGTATATTTCAGCCAAAGAAACATTGCGAAGGAAAGAGGAGTGTTTTCATTTTTCAGACAAAGATGAATGAAACAAAAGCCTCTTTTCCACATATCCAATTTTTCGATGTAAGGGAGTGACACCAATTAGCAGACTACACTTTCATACTGTTTCAAGAGTAATGTGAAACTGTGATAATTGGTACGACAACATTATAAATTTTGTGAGAATGGGTTTTTTGAAACAACGAGTTGTTTTCGAATTGATTGAAACTTCGGGAAAAAATGCTTCTCGTAACTATGAACGAACAAGATTTTCAAATACATCCCAGTTTCAAATAACATTTGCTACTCGAAATTTTCAAAATAAAAAAAACTCAGTCTTGAATAACTCTTTCAAAAACGTATTTTTCGGGTGAATTTTTTTCTGAAAGTGAGAATAAGTAAATATCGGACAAGTTCAATAAAAATATCATGATAATTTGTTGAAACATTAACTATTCTCATCTCATTTTTCAGCTTGACCATAAAAAATGTGCTTGAAAATGATTCAATAAGCTTTACATTTTTTGCAGATTCAAAAAAATATTAAACTTCGTCTAGAACATGTTGCAACCAGTGTGGTATCCTTTTGGAACAAAAAAACAGTTATTATTTCTAAAAATTATATATATTTTTTTCGAAAAAAAAAATACCGATTCTGAACCGAAATATTGCATTATTGAAATCTGATCGTTTAGTGAATCTTTGAGTGTATATTAATGATTTTGAGAAGAGGAAAACGACGAAACTGGGAGTTTTGAAAGGAGGTAATTGGTTTTTACATAAATAATCAGAAAATCAAAATTCTTCACGATTTCAATGAACCCATGAAACTGAGGATTTTGAAAAGTAACCAATTCTCTTTTAGTTCAACTATCTTCTCATCACTGTTTCAAACAACTGTCAACACGAAAGTTTTCTTAAGTTTACTAATCTTTCGACGGGTTCGCAAGAAACAGTAAGTTTTCAGCAGTTTTGATCCAGCAAATTCCAGCCGACGAAACCACGAAAATCAGTTCTTCCACTATTTACAGGGCATTTTCCACCTGTTTCAGGTATTTCCTGAAACTGAAAATTATCGTGTGAAATAAGTTGAAAATTGATAAACACTACAATTTATTTCAGCTGTTTTGATTTTTTTCAGTTTCAGAAAATTTATTTTCTCTCATGGTTTTACGATCATTGCTTTTCGATCACTATTCTTATTCAATTTATCCAAGATTTATTTACTAGAATAGGACATTGAAGCTAACTTTTCAGACGAGCAAACGAATTCAAATTGTTGGAAAAGATATAATACCAAACCAATATTTCAGTGAAACTGTGATATTTCAAGTAGTTTTCACATTTTGATTCAGATGAAAGAAAGCGCCTGCTTTTCGAGTTTTGCTGTCAAATACTGCCCGTTTCAGAAATCTTTATAGTTCGATTTTTTTCTTTTGACTAGCTTCTCCTCGCGTATCTGTCCTTATTTTACATAATAGATATATATGCATACAAATAACATCGCCTAAAATCGCTTTTCACAGTTTCGAGAAAATCAAGAAACTGAGATTTTCGATAATTCGATCAGTTTACGGTGGCAACATTTTTTAGTCAAAAAACATACTGAAAGCGTGTCTATGAGAGTTTAAAAATGCACAATTTTTTCAAACGCACACCACCATCAATTGATTAATTTTCATGTTTCAACAAATTGCAAAACTGGAATTATTGAAGTTTCTCTTACCATTTACCATTTAAACTTGCTGGCATGAAGTGGTATCTCGATACTTTGTTGAAACAGTAGAGAACAGAAAAAACTTCATTTTTCTACCGTTTCTGTCATGTAAATCGAATTCCAATTAAACTACCAAACTTTCAAATGTTTTGAAGAAACACGACCATTGATTAGAATTTCAGCAAAATGATTATGGAAAGATTTTGAAAGCGAAATCTTTGCTTCTTTTCGATTTCAGAACTGCTACACTTTTCGGAAATATCACAAAGTTGGACTCGCTGAAGATAATCAGTGGGAGTTGGTTTCGAAAAATTTACTTTAAATTACATATTTCGGTAAAAATTCCTACCGTAGTCACTATCGGAATAAAAAATGGTTTTTTTATTATTGAAAAAAGTAAAAGTGGTCTATCATTATTTTGAGAAACTGAAATATTTTCCTATTTTCAATTGAAACGAGTTATTCAGAAATAGGTCAGTTTTTGAAGTGGTTTGAAACTTTAAAAAAAACAGAAATTAATGATAAAAAATAATCTCGTCTAAGCTTCTTCACTTTTTTTTGCTCTTCCTTATGTTTTCCCCTTTCCCTTATGTATCACTTATGATTTATCCAATTATCGTCGAAACAAGATTTTTTTGCAGTGTCACCAATCTCACGAAACTGAAAATTTTTGAAATAATCAGTTCGTCCGATACAATCTAAACACTTTTCTATGAGCTGCGAAAACATTGTTTTACATACCAAACATCGGATAGAAACAAAGCTAGTGCGTCCCCACGATCTCGTTAACTTTTTTTGCAGTTTGGGTACTGTATTTATGTTCAAAACAAGTTTTCCAAATCAAGAAACTGCGTCGGGACCGATTGGTGCACTTTTTCCTCTTCTTTCTCCTTTTTTTTGATTTCAAAAATTATCTGAAAAACAATATTTTCACAATTTGTTTCACAATTGAATATATAACTTTTCTTCTACGGAAAATTGATAGAATACTTGAATATGAGTTAGGACCACCTCGAGTAATCAGTAAAATATCGACAAAAAAGTTTTCAGTTTCTTTAATTTTATTAATTTCTAATATTTTTCTTGTCAACCGATGTTGTTGTTTAATTTTCTCCATCAAACTGTTTCTGAAAACAATTAAATTTGAAGTTTCCCAAAATTTGATACGATTATCAACCCTAACAACTTTTCACTGTTTCAAAAAAAAAAATTATGAAACTAAAAAAAAGTTAAAACAAATCGTTCCATGTTATCGTTTCTTCCTCATATTGCCGAATTGAGCCATAAAAACTTGTCAAAAAAGGACAATTGTTTTTCTCTTTTCCCACTTTTGCAAACATCAAAAACCCTGTCAGTCTAATTCTTGAAATAAGACAGAAAAAACTTGTTACGAAAAGTCTTCCGTTTTTTAGTTATCAGTAACCTCCTATAAGACAATTTTTCCACCATGTTTATCGCATCTCATTCGGACTATTTTTTGACTTTTCAGCCAAGCACAAAAAAAATAATCGAGTCAAAAATAAAAGATAAATGAAACCAAATTTTTTCTCGAAAAGTTCTCTTAAAAATGCCGATTTCGAGCACTGATCTTAGAACAGTTCTGGTTTAATGTACCATTTCAAGTGGAAAAGTACTTCGCAAATCACTAAGATCTTTACAATCTTTCCTGTATCAGTCGATAAACCAAAGGACAGATGTTCGATGTTCCCACATTGATACCGATTTCGACACAATCGTGACAGGTGTGCACGTCCCAGTAGCTCGTAAAGCATTGTTTTTATCAGCAGATGTCGATGATCTCACCATTCGGGCATAGGCGCCTATCTGAATGTGCATAACTGACCAATGTCCCGTAAGCCCCCATTATCTGAAAACACAGTTTTTGATATAAAATTTTCAAAACAGGAATTTTATTTCGTTACTCCTTTATTTTTTATTCATCGATCGCACAGAAGGCAGCAAAAAAAGTCATTGGCGAAAATATACATTTTCCTGTTTCAAAATTTATTGTAACTGCAAAATTTTCAAATTTTTACTAGACCTCTTTCTAAGATACAAATTGGTCGGAATGATATGAGTAGCGTGCTCAGAATGGTGGTCAAACAAGATTTTTTCAATATTTTGCCGTTTCAAATAATTTTTTAAATTCGAAATTTTCAAAATAACTGATTCGTTTGTTTTTCTCGAACTATATTGTGTCAATTTTTCAGCGGATCGAAGTTCGATGCGATCCATTAAAAGGACACCAAAAAAATAGAATAGTAACTGAAATTTGGCACGCTATATGATACCACATTAGTGAAACAGATATTTTATTATCTGTTCAACCAATAACTTGAAACATTCAAAATTTCCATATTTCAATGCTCTCAAATCACTGGGGTTTGCTTGGAATTCAAGATAGTTACAAAAACGATCGTTTAGCAGGATCAGATAAACGAAACATTTTTTCAGTTTCAAATAGTTCTGAAACCGAACAATTTCAAAAAAAGGATTGATTCAGTTTCAATTTATATACGGATTGTGCTTAAATGCATGCAAAAATATCGAAGTTTTTAGAAAAATAAAAGTTCTGAGAAAAGTCCCTGGCTTATTTCCTGACAATCGTAAGGTTTTTAAAAAAATATCCTGTTTCAGATCATGTATGACTGTGAAAATCAGTTATTCCAGATAGTAATGTTGTGGTTTAACCATCAGTTTTTCAAATTGACAAGAATATTATGAGATGCAGGTCTTCCAATCCAAGCTGAAGAAGATTTTCCGATATTTCGCAGTCTCACATAAAATATGAAAGTGAAAGTTTTTGACATAACTGATGAGTCTCGGAAAACATTTTTCTTTAACTATACAACTTTTTACTCTTTTACGTGAAATCCAATGAAACAAAAGGGAAATTGTTGTTTGAGTTTGCTATTCCAAATAATGTCTCTTGTTGCTGAGAAAATACAGCTTTGAATTATCGATGCATTATTGTTTCAAATTCACTTTTCAGTTTCAAACAATTCTGAAATTACAAATTTTTGGAAAATGTTTGATTGGCCGTTATAGTTTATTTTCAATCATTTGCATTATTATCGTAACTATTTTTCCAGCAATATTTTCATATTTTGAAATTGTTCGTCTTTCAATTTTCGCTGAAAGTTTGTTGTGTTAGGATGATTTTATATCCCAAAAATCGGTTATAATAATAATTCCCAATTTCGAAAAAATAATGAAACTGAAAAAAAATGCAAACAAACAATTCGTTGCACGGTAATTGTTCACATTAGGATCATGAAGACTCGAAACAGTAGTCACTATTTTCCATTTTTGTGTCTAATTTTGTTTCAAATGTACTGTTTCGATGTGTGATTTTCTCAAATACAGAGGCTAATCATTTATTAAATGGATAAACTCGACAATATAGGAAGCACACCGAGAATCTATACAAATATTTGTTGAAACAGTGAACCCGTAGATATTGAAGGTTCATAATAATAATGTATTGATTTGGTGTACAACGATCATAATCCTATTTCTCGGTTTCAAAACAATCACAAAACATTTATTACTTGAAAAGTATTCAGTACCACCGTTCTTTTTTATTTCAATATTGGGCTGCTAGATTTCTGAATAAAAGCAAAAGAAACCCCCATCAAAAAGTTGATGGTTTTCAAAAAGATAATACTGTTTCAGAGTAACAATTTTCATGTTCAATTATAGCCGAATGTAGTCTAGTGGTATTATATGTGCCAAACTAACGGCTAGGAATAAAGCAAGTGCGCCCCAGGGTCTCGACGCGTTTTAAATAATTTTTGAACGTAAATACAGTAGTCGAACTGCAAAATTGTATCGGGACCCTGGGGCGCACTTGCGTTATTCCTAGCCGTTGGTTTGGCACTTATAATATTGACTACAAAAACTGTGATATTTGGATCAAACGGATATTTATTTCGAATTGGCAACATGGAAATCTGACGAAATTCCACAGAATCAGTTTTTGAAACAGTGATATTCTTATTTTTATGGAATAAAACATAGTTCGTTTTGCATCCTCAACATCAATCAATTTGACTTTTTACAGTCTCAACACAATCATGAAACCTAAATTGCTTCTAAAAAAAACTGATTTGCTGGTTCCTGGAAATGATTCTGTTGTTCTTCGGTTAAATGCATCAAAAACATGTTTTTTCCCAAAAAGCCAATACTGTTTCAAAGTAAGGGTTTTTGATTTTCAAGTTTAGAAGAAAATAATTCACGAGGGAAAACGAGTTCGGAAAATCCAATTTTTGTTGTTTTATACAGTATATTTTCTGAAAAAAAATTTAAAAATCGATCGGTAGCCAACCACGTTCATTACGGCTTTGAACAATTATACTGTTTCAAAACAAGTTTGAAGTTGAAAAAATATTGTGAACCGCATTATGAATACTTTTGTTTTCCACATAATTATGTGATATTGTTCAGATTTGGATGAACAAAGTTTCAAATATTTTACAATCTCAACAAAAAGAAGAAACTGTCTATTTCATTGAAATTAACAGTAAATGAGGGGTTCGTCTTGCAATCAACTCTTTCAGTTATGTTGAAACAATATATGAAATAATTCGCAAATCCTTTTTGAAGTTAGAGGAACAGAAAATTTCTGGGTGCATTTGAAGTTTCACAGTATTATGGCGTGACATTTAGTTCGGGGCATTTTCGAATTAAAAGTTTGGAATCATGTTCGTGATGTATCATCAGGAATTGTTTCATTACTGCATAGCAGACTTTTCCAGTTTCAATCAATTCTGAAATAGAAAAATATCGAACTTTAACTGATACTTTCTTCTTTGTAGTCGACTTCATGATCTATTTTTTGACGATTTGTTGGTATCAACTAGTGGTTTTTATGAAAATTAACACTTATTCAGACTCGATATTTTGGTTAGTACCTTCTGAACGACTCCGTATCCAAACAGTTGAAACCACACATTTTACCAGCTTTAAACGAATGCTGGAACTGTATATTCCAGAAAAACTCAATCGAGATAAAGTTGTTGGTTTTGTAAATTTCGATGAGATTTTGATCACTTCTTCGAACAAAACTTTGAAACGGAAATGAGTGAAATAATTATCATTTTGTATATTATGTACAAATTATATTTTTATATTTGTTCGGAATAGTGGAAAACTAATTGAGACAAACTCCATTTTATACCGTTTCTGACTTTTAATTTGAAAAGATCACTGAATAATTGAATCAATTCATTGAATCAATTCGTTGTCTGGAATCTCCCAAAAAAATTCCTGCCATGAAAACACCAATTTTTCAAACGTTTGTTTCAGTAAAGTTAGGAGTATACATTTCCAATCAGATAGTTTTTGTAACTGTAACTTTTCTATGTATACTCGTTTACAGCTCAACACTTCAGTATGAGTCGATATCAATTAAAAATGCCTCTGATTCACATTAAGACAGTATTTCTATCAAAAATTAAATTATTGAAACTCATCATTTTTCAGTACAGTTGCAACAAAACTTGTTTTTCTTCATAAAAAAAATATAATTGGTGTTGTTGGAAGGCTCGAAAACTAAAATACGACTTTTTTCACTGTTTCGGATGAATCAAAAAACTGAAGGTGCTAGAGAAC
Organism: Caenorhabditis uteleia; assembly: GCA_963573275.1. Lineage (NCBI taxonomy): Eukaryota > Metazoa > Nematoda > Chromadorea > Rhabditida > Rhabditidae > Caenorhabditis > Caenorhabditis uteleia. The sequence continues at coordinate 2,019,796 of OY752134.1, forward strand.
ACCCAGTAAAAAAGACATTTGCCTTGAAAAAGTGAACATTTTCGATGAATCTTTTCTTTTTTTGTCAAACTGATACTATTGAGAACTTTTCTGTTTTAAGACAGTTTTGAAACTGAAAAAATATGAATTAAAAACTGGTAAAGAGAATAAATTAATAATTTTCCATTCTCTTTTTATTCCCTTGGTGTGAAAAAAAAATGAAGAATTTTCAATTTTATAACTCATTAAAAATGCTCGAAACAGGCACAATTACTGATATTCAGAATCAGAACAAAACCGCATTTTGGAAAATTTTGTGATACATAGTCAAATTTCATAAGTTTCAATCAGAGAATGAGGCCGAAAACCGGCAACACGGATCGATTTTGTGATTTATCAAAAAAAAAAAACACCAAATACATGTTTTTTAAAGCAATTTTTCAGATTTCAGAATCAAATGTTTCCTCTGTTTCCTTCCTTCATAATTATTTTTTGACATAATCACAGTTTCAAAAAATTGGAAATTTTATAACAAAAATAACAACAAACAATTTGTGATTTTGTCATGTGGTCATAGTTCTAAATCTGAAAAAAATCAATCAAAAATTGATACACTTTTTTTGCTTCTTGCATCTTTTGAGTAATTCTCTTTCAATTAAATTATACTGTTTCAGAAAAAGAACTTACTTGATCCAAATTAAGATCAAGTGTTCATGGATTGATACAAATAAACATTTTACCACAAAAGCAACCCTTGCATCAGAATATTTATTTTGATATTATGATTCTTTTATCTTTGAATTTTCAAAATAATTTTCATAGAATATTTGTGTCTTGCTCTCGGTTTTTGAGTTTGTGATTTTTGCATATTTTTCCTGTTTCAACAATAAGATGAAATTGATACAGTTTCTGAATCAACATTTTCAATTTGATCGTGATTTCTCGATACTTTTTTTCTGATGTTCAAATCTATATTTCAAGTTGACAAGAGTTTCATAAGAAAAAACTAGAATTTCAGCTGAAAATTTTTTAATTTGAACCTATTGCTGATTCAATTTGGATTTTGCCACTTGATTCTGAGTTTGCATTGAATCATCATCGCCACTTTTCCTGTTTCAAAATAGGATAAAACTGAAAATTCTAACTAACTTCTGATCCCAGATGGTGGTTGTAATTGGGTTTCAAAAAAGTTTCATACGCAGAATATGGGTGTGGTAAAGAAAAAATTATAGGAAGGAAGTTTCACTCGAAAAACAGTTTCGACGATATGAAAATCAAAATTTTTTGAAATTTTGATGATATTCTGAGTTCGGCATATATACTTCACTAATTCATTTCGGGGATAAGATTCTTTATTCGGATAAGATATTTATGATTACGCATTTGCCCTGTTTCACGATTAAATCTGAAATCTGAAATTTAACAGTATACATTTAATCGAATTGAATATTTTGTTTCGAAATAACGAGATGGTTGATAGACAATTAAAGTTAAGTTTCGAAACTGTGTCTAAACATAATTTTCCAATAATTCACATTTTCAAACAGTTCATGTAACGGGATATTCTTCAAATAAACAGTGATTCAGAGTTTTCGGATATTTTACTATTTCAGATGTTAATGATTACTGATTGTCATGTTATGTGGTTAGTATAGCTAAGGTTATTATCGATAACAAATTTGAGAAATAGATATTTTTAAAACATCCAAAAGTTACCAGTTTCAAACATTTCAGTTTTATGTTTATTCTAAAAGTCATCAATGTGAGTAAAACATGTGTATTCAAATTTTTCACTGTTCAAGATTACTGGGCAACGGAGAGTTCTGAAATTTCAAGCAGTGCACCGTTGAATTGTGTTCTTTTGACCAGATAGTATTGTCAAAAAAATTCGAGCAGTTCGTTTTGTAATTGTGACGGGAAACATCAAGCGATATGTAATCGACTCAATTGTTTTTATTCCTGTTTCCAAAAAATTTGAAACAGAATTTATTAAAGTTCATCTCATTCCATGTTTTCGACATATGACCACGTTTACGGTTCAGAAAAGAATACCAAACTTTGAGGCTGAATTTCAAGTTCAGATTCTCTTCATTTTTTGTTGTTAGAACTAGTCTTTTCTGGTTGATAAGTATTACCCAACAAGAACATCGCTAACCATAACTTTTCACAGTTTCAAACATTTTACGAAACAGGACATTCTTCAGATAGATAGTTAACAAAAGCTGTTGGAAGTTATGACTGTTATGAGTATGCATAGTATGTCGGAAAAATAATCATAAATAGTCAGCTTTCAATGACTACTGAACATCTGCATAAGTGTTGGTATCAACTTGGATACAGGTATTTTTTGAAGCATTTGAAGATTCCCAGTTTCAAATACTTCTCAACTTTCTATTCTTCCTTAACATCGTCAATGTGAATGAAACACAAGTATGATAATTCTCATTTTTCAACAAAGCTGTGAAACGGCAAGTTCTGGGAGTTTGATCGATTCTTTGTTAATTTGTGTAGGTTCTTCCTATCCAGAAAATAACTTCTGATGAATCTAGGCAGATAAACCCCATCGAAATGTATCATCAATTACGAATTTTTCCTGTTTCAGACAAGGCTTGAAACTGAAATTATTGGCTTATCTCATTCCTTTTTTTGCGGTAGCATCTTAGCATAAATGATTTCTTTTTTTTTCAAAATAATTTTTTGATATTGAAGTTCAAGTTAATGTTTTATGTAAAAAGTGCTCCCGAATAAAATTTTATAAAATTTTCCAGTTTCCTAAAACTTTTGAAACAGTAAGAAGGAAAATTTATTGATAGGAGCGACAAATTAATGTTTCTGTCAAACTGTTATGTGATAAGTTTACCGTATCAACAGAAAATTGCTGAAACAATCCAAGAGTTTTTTACCACCATATACAACAATTGTGAGTCATTATTATTCAGAAAAGCATTTTTCCTGTTGCAGCATCAATGAATCTGCGAAATTCAAAATTTTTGATCCCACAGAGATGTTTGATTCTTAATTCTTATGTTCAAAAAAATAACGAAGCGAACGTTTTGAAAATTATTCCAGATTTTCGACGGTTCCAATTTATTGGCACTATCAGAAGACAAAGATCACTAGTAGACCAAAAACTTACACTGTTTCAGAAATATTTGAAACTGTATTAATTTTCAAGACAACAATACTGTTTTACTTCAGTTTCAATCAGTCTTCAGTACCATTACTATTATAAAAACAATAATGTTCACATTTTTCTTGTTTCAACGAGTAGTGAAACAGAAAATTCAATCAGTTCACCGTTGAATGGTGTTTTTCTGACAAAAAAAATCCACACAAGAAATCTGAACAGTCCGTTTTGTAATTGCGACAAGAGACATTCAACCACATGCAACATACTTTTCATGTTTCAAAAAAGTTCCGAAACAGAATTTATTGAGTTTTTCCTGATTCCATTTTCTGCTATTTTGGGAGAGTGTAGCCACAAAAGCCACAAATTCGGAGAATTATAACACTGACTATTTATTGTTTTTTTCACTGTTTCAAATATAAATTTTGATTCAAGGTCTAATTGCGATATGCTCGAAATTGTTCTGTTTCATGCTCACAACTACGGTATAGCTAGAAAAGAATATCCACTCTTCCGGAAACATTTTCAGTTTCAGATTTTTCTTTTTTTGCTCCATTCTTGTTTTTATAGACGTTTCTTCCTTTCCTGGTTCTATGATAATAGGGGCACCAAACAATAATCAACCAAATACAATAAGTTTTCACAGTTTCAATAAGAAGTCATGAAACTGAAAAACATTCAAACAACTAATAAAAACTAAGTCTCCGCAAATTTAGTTGAAAATTTGGGTCGTGAAAACTCAAAAAACAAGAAGTTTATCTTTTGCTTTTCTGCTGCTTTTATCTCTAATTTCCAGTTTCAATGTATGAATTTTTCAACTCAACTCACTGGTTATAATACATTGACAACATGAAAACTTACCGAATAAATACATTTAATAAAACAGTAATGGTATTGAAAATTCACAACAAAGCTTTATCTGATTGGTGAAAAACGTCCGAATCATTTTTCACAGTTTCAAAACAATCATGAAACTCAATTTTTTGGACAATCCTCAGTGTACCTTGTGTTGATGACAGTATAGAAACTGAAGAAGAAGAGCCAAAAAGTGGATGGTTTTCAAAAAAAACAGACACTGTTTCAGAAAATTTTTTCTACTTTTATGTTTATAGTACAGTAATAAACGCAAGAGTATCATTGATATTCTCTACAAATTGATGGAAAAAATTTTGATAGTTAAATCATTTTTTTCGTTTTGATATTTGGTTTTGTCTTAAGTTTTTCTATCATTCCCTAGTAAGCTCAAAAATTGAGATGATTTACGTACACAACCTATTAGTAGCGTACACATTCATACTGTTGCAAAAATAGTTTGAAACTGAATAAAATTTACAATCACATTATCAAATTGTTCTTCTCTTAAAAAGGAGATGGTTATGGATTCGAAAGAACAATATTTCAAAGTATTTTACAGTTTCAACAAACACGATAAGCTTGGAATTCTCAAACTCGTCAGTAAACGAAAGCTTTTTCCCAAAATGTATTGATTCAGCGATCGATATATTCACATCATCAGTTAAATCGACTTGTAGATACAATAGAAGCTGAAAATCTGTGCAATTAAAAATTTGGAGTTGGAGAAACAGAAAATATTTTGGAGCATTTTAAAAGTTGCAAAGCTATGACACGATATCTAATTTCGAGAACTATCGAATTCGTATCTCATGTATGATTTCGATGTTTCTGTTTTTACGTCGAACGGTTCATCATTGAATAGAACAACTTTTCCAGTTTCAAGCAAACATGAAACATAAAAATTTCGACTATGTTACGATATACAGATTGTTGATTCATAATTTCCATGTGTAATTTTCTGGTGATCTCATGTTCTTTTTTGACAAACTTGCTTATATCAATTCTTGGATTTCAGCGAAATATCGCTGATTCAGGCTTGATATTTTGGTTAGCTTTTTTTAAACTACACAATAATCAGACGACTCGAATAATTTGAAACTGCAATTCAAAACTATTCAAATCTTAGAAACATTTTCCGTTTCAAAAAATTTTAAGTAGTGCACTGAATCTTGTTGTATTGATGTGCCCCTCGTCTTCATCTTCCACATTATACAAGATGAATCAAGTTCAATTATATTTTTCCAGATTCAAACAAATGCTGAAACTGTGAATTTTGAAGGACGACAATGTTTTATCTGCTATATAAATTTCAATAGACGCATGTCGGAATTGTTCACCAGAATTATTTTTACTGTTTCAAGAATATCAAGAAACGGAAAGTATGGGAAGAAAATTCAGTTTCGTGGTTGAACTTTCAAATTCATTTTGAAAAACTGTCAGCTCAGAAATGTGTACAACAATTAGGTGCGGTCGTTCACTACACTCGTCAGTTTTTTTGTAAGTTTAAGGGGAAAACTGCATCACCATCAACTACAAACTGTTTAAAATTCATTTCGAAACTTAAAAATATATCAATCCATGTTTGATTACTCATGATATGATATTTTAATTTTTTTGATTTTTTTGTTGAAAAAGTAAAAAAAAAACCTTGAGCGAAATATCATTTTTTACCGTTTCTGATTTGTAACATAAAAAACGGTGAAAAAAAATTTATTACCATATGAAGTCATCTACAAAAAAGTAGTATAATTTTCAGAAATTTTTTAGAACGTCAGACCGAATGAAATCAATCCAAGTTTTTCCGAAATGATCATGAATCGTTTTCGGAACAGCGATTTTCTATTTTTTTTGAAAGCTCAAAGCCACGTTCAGTTTTGTTATGAACTTATGGAGTCTCTATTAAAAAAACGAAGCTTGTCCATATAAAGCAAAATTGTGGAAACGCAATTTTCACAGTTTCAAAAAAAGAACTTTTCATCGACAAAAAATGTTACAATCGGTGTATTTTAGGATAACTCCCTGCAAAGACACGACTTTTTATGACTGTTTCAGATGAATCAGAAAACTGATCAGTTAATGTGAGTTACGTTTGGAAAGGCGTAGACTATGGTAGTTTCCGAATGGAAAACGATTTGGAATTGTGTGATATAGGCGAGATTTCTGATAACTAGGTTGGTGAAACTGTGATTATTTTAATACTTCGTTGCAATTCGTATCTTTGCATAAACGTTTTATTTCCATAAAGAATAATTCTAAATTCAAATGTTCTTCTATTGTCGAAGATCAAAAAAACAGAATTAATTGACTGAATAACAACTCTTCCTACATTTTCAGTTCAATTGCTTGAATATCATTATCTTCACATAACATCTACGAACTATTTTTACAGTTTCGAAAAAATCATGAAACTGGACGTTTTCAATACACAATTAGTTAATCAGCGAAAAATTGACATAATTTCCCGGAAGAAATGTGTTATAGAGTAAGTTTTCATTCAAATCAGAGTTCATTGTTTTTTATGGAAATAACGACCATTGAAATGAGTGGGAAAACAGTCGCATATTCTACTAAATAACTAGGTGAAACAGTAAAAATTCAATATTTCTTGGAATAAACTAGTTACCTTACCATATACGAAAATCATTAAACATTTTTTTATACCAACAAACTTTGAATACCTACACAACCATTCGTTGAAACAGTAACTTCCAGCTTTCCGATTGATGTCATATTTTATAAAGTTCAGGTTCAAGCTATCTACTTGTTTTTATGTCAATTATTCTTGAGGAAAAAAAGGTAAAAAAGGCAAATGTACATTAAACCAAACAATGTTTCACAGTTTCAAAAAGTGAAAAAAAAAATGTTCCAAAAACAGTTATTTGCACAGTCGTATCAACTCTTTTCACTAATTTAAGTCGAGAAAACTTCCCGAATTGGAGAACGTTTTTTGTTTTTTTTGCCAAAAATATACTGTTTTAAAAAACGGATTCATCCAATTCAAAACTAGATGGTAGTAGTTCACGAAGGTCGCTCCGATGTCGTGTATCCGCGAAAATAAAGTTCCACCAACAACCAAGTCACCAACATGAAAAACTGAACAAAAAGCGGCAGTATCATTCGTTGAGACAGGGATAAACAAAATTACACGAATATAATACTTGTCGGAAAAATTACAGTTTCAATCCGGCTACTCGTTTTCATATTATACCAAAAGTTTTGATGAACCAGCAATTCCAATTCTGAAATAATTTAGATTTTATTCTCTTTATGCATCAAAATTTCCCACACTTTCGCCGTTTCAAAAGCACTCTGAAACTGATAATTTTCAGAATAATATACTTGATTCGGTCCCAATTTTTTTTCAAAAACGACATGCTTTGAATTTTGGTGATAATTTCCGCTGTAGAAAAATTCAGTCAGAATCGAATACCCAAACCGAGAAAAGGAATTATGAATGTATTTTTATTGATTGAACACAGTTTCCAATATTATATATAATTCAAAATGTTATGTTTTACTTCGTCTGAAATATATCCATTATTGCTCAACTTGATCAGTTTAAAATATCTCAAGAAGAATTTAAAATATGAGAAACAGAAAAGTTTTTGAACCATTCAAATATATTCAGTTTTGGTCACTTTTCAATATTCTTTTCAAAATCGGTAATGTTAGTAAAACATGTGTCTTTAATTTTTTCACAGTTTCAAAAAACTGGGAAACGGCGAAATTCGGAAATCCAATCAGTTCATCGTTGAATTTTTAACCAAAAATTAGATTCGCAAACAGTTGATGAATCTAGGCAGATAAGAAACAGGGAACGGTATCACCAGTTACAAACTTTTACTATTTCAAACATGATTTGAAGCTGAATTTATTGATGTTGATCTCAATTCATGTGTTCTGAAATTGTTCCAGCATGAATTTGATTGCAATTGATATTTTTTTAGAGATAGAAAAAGGAAAAACTGCATTTATAAACTGTTTTGGTCTCCTACACGTTCTTGTTCTAAACACTACTGAAACTGCAAACAAAAAAAAATATTTGTCTGATTTTTCTTCTGGGGTTTTCGTATAGAATCAACAATCATGTTCAGTCAAAAAAAGATTTTTCACTATTCAGACATTCCCAAAACAAAACAGTTTCAACTATAAAATTTTCGGAGTTTCGAAAAGAGTACGTTCTTTTTTTCCGTCGATTCACTAGTAAATTCCGGGAAAGAATACTGTTAGTAGGTAGCACATTTTCACTGTTTCAAGAGTAATCTGAAACCGAAAACGTTTATGATACAATATTATTGGATATTCGATTCAAGCTACACTCTTCTAATCAAAGCACCGAAATGTTTTTGAATGTTATGAGATTTACGCTTCGCAAGTACTGCCGAATAAAACTTCGAATAATCTTCCGGTTTAGTACAATTCTTGAAACAGCAAATATGAATTTTTGGGAACCATGAAGTTTCATGTTTTGAATCATTACTGGCATGTGATTAGAGTACAATCTATGATATCAACATTTGAGAATGAATGATTTTTAAAACAACCCAAAATTTCTAGTCGCAGAATCAAATAAAAAGTGAGTCATTATTGTTCGAAACACTATTCATCATGTTTCAAACATCAGTGAAACTGCAATTTTTTTCGAAAACTAACTAATAAAACCTCATACGTTTTGTTTCAATTGGAGTTTTCAGTCAAAAAAATAGAGATGCACTCGAGAAAAAAGAGCCTGGAACAAAATTTTTCACACAATAAGTTCAAAAACTGTCAGTTTCAACAATTTGGGAACAGAAATATGTGGTATTTTGAAACACTCAACCCATTCTGCCATTTTTGCGACCAAAATAAACTTTCGCTTTTCCAACATACGGGTCATCAATAACTTTAACATTTTCACTGTTACCAAATTACTTTGAAACTGAAATCATTTGAAGAATATTATTGTAGATGACTTTTTTCCATCTGAATATTTCTTTTGTGATCATCTACTCGATATGTTTTCAAATGGATAGGAATATTGATAGTGACAGCTCAAAATCTCCTGACGAACACGATGACGAACACGATATATGTCACACTTTCGAACAACACGTGTAGCTGAAATTTTTCCAAATCGACCGTGCGTACATATTTTTGATTATTTTTACTGTTTCATGTTTGCAACATTGTTGATTCGAAAAGTTAGTTTCTTGATTTTGAACAATTGTTTCTCTTTTCTTATCAGTTCAGAATAACTGAAACGCGACACAATTAGTGTTATCAAGCAAGAAAATCAATATTTTTGAAACAACGCAGTTTAAAGCCATACCATTTTGTTGATAATATATCTCCTTTCTAAAAAGTCGGTGTGAAGTAATTATTGCCAAGAACACTTTTTCTCCTGTTTCAAACAAAATCGAAACTGCGAGTTTTTGATCCCGTACGATCTGGAGTTCCAACCGTCACTTCGGATGAAAAAGAGAGTTTAGAAATAAATAATCAGTTTCATTGAAAGGGGAAAGACACAATTTTGAAACTTGGAAACATTCCGTAATCTCCATTTTCTTCGACGATTTTAATTCACTCATAAGTCGTGCGAATCAAAGAAATTAGTAGATTCCACATTTACGCAGTTTCAAAAATATTCTGGAAGGATCAAAATTTCTTTTGCAGGTATTGAAATGTATTCAAGTTAATGAAACTGGGAGCAGGGACTAACTAAAGCTTTCCAACATTTTTCAGTTTCAAATAACATGTGAAACTGAAAGCTACTGCAGTCATTGGTATAAGCATTTTTTGTGTCTTTTTCGACAATCACAGAATTTTGTGACTCATTGTATTCATTTTTCTTATGAATCAACCTCGAGCATGAAAACGTACCTGAAAATCAGAAATGTGTTATTTCAATTTAGAGAAGCAGTCTTTTTATCGAAAAGGTTGATTTGTTACATAGGTTTTCCGTCTGTAGTGATTATCATTTTGAATTTTCCTCTTTTTTGAACAAGCTCACATTTTTTTCCCATCTTTCTATTATTGCCGAGGACACATTTTTCAGTTTCAAACAATATTGAAACTGTGAAATTTCGATAATTGTCTGATTTCAATTTTGGACTGCTAAAAATCATACAGACAAAAAAGTTTCAAAAAAGAATGGTCTGAAACTAATCGGCTCGCATTTTTAATATTCTGTTTCAAATGTGTTATTTCTAGAATATTCAAGTACACTGTTCTGGATTAATTTTGTTTCAAAATTCAAAAGAATTCCAGACCAACGCCTATTGCTTATTTATTGACAAAACTCGCTGAAAATTCTAGAAAACAATTCCTGGAAACTGAAAATGTTGGATTCACAGTTACAGTTTCATTTTTTCTATTAGTTCATGATGCATATAAATATGTACTTGCATGAATTTCCGATGAAAGCAATATCAGAAAAGTTATCGAAAGCTAGATTTTTCCAGTTTCAAAATATCAGAAACTTTTTCAGAAGAGTAAAATTTTCTGGTGCATTATTTGAGCAAATACCAATGCATTATAGTAATAAAATGAGAAACGATGAGTTCCAAAAAAATTTTCCTCCAGAAAATTACTTGTCTCGGTAGAAAAGATCTACAGTATCCCACAAATGGCTATTTTCAGATATCTGAGAACTGGAACAGGTTGCAATACATTTTGAAGTAGAAAAAAAGCGAAGATAAGAGAAATGTACTCAGTTTCGGAAATCGAACTTATAATGTCGTAGTTTGGAATCATTGATCTATCATAACTGTGATAAAACCTTCTTCCGCTCTATCAAATCGCATTTTCTCGCAGTTTCAGGTTTGTATAAAAACTGTAACTTCCCAGAACAAATTAGTATATTTGAAACGTTGGGAATCACAAAAAAATCAAACAAAAAAAACAGCAGGTGCTTCTCTAAACATGCAAAAAATTGGTGCGGAGTTGAAATAGTGTTTGAAAATAAGATAAATGAAACGGGGATCATTTTCCTCAGTTATTGAACTATTTGAAAATATGATGAACTTTCAAATGAATATAAAATCACTGATTCTGAAATACAATTTCACAAAATTTTCAAAAGTTCACCAGTGACAACTCAAGAAATAACGAATTCATATGATTTTGAGATATCTAGTTTTGTCGCGACGCTGGTATATTCACTCTAAAAGGGTGTTTTTTCATTGAATCACTCTTTCCCCAGCTACTAAACCTAATGCAAACGCAACGCGACGCGGCTATGCGTGCGGTTACATCGAGTTACATGGCAACCAGCGTTGTCGACGTGGCACTCCACTTCAGTGGTGAATATCTAGTGTCAAATCACTTTTCGCTCTCATATCTTGTCGCCCATATGTCCTTCTGAATCGAGACTTGTTGGACTACGACGACGCAGCTCAAGGAAGCTACTATTAGCTAACAGCTGGCGGATCATAATCCGAACTATTAGGTATGTTCTTGCCGTCATTTATTCTCTCTCGATAGCACCTAGAAGCCTCATTATTTATATTTTCTCGGCTAGATTGAACAGTGACTGAGTATCGTCAAACTAGAATACATAAAAAGCGAACACTGAACCGCCAAATAACATACAGACCACAGAATATCCTGAAAGCTTTCTCCTTTTTCTAAACATATACATTTCAACAAAACTCATCCTTCTATTGGCTGGATTCATTTCAAAGCTTCTTACATCTTAAAAATAATCTGTATCAGAAAGTATATTTTCACGAAAAGTGCTGATTTTTGCAATTCATACATGGAAAGCGATTAAAATCCAATTTACTTATCAAATAAGATTTCCAAAAAATCATAACACAATTCTCGAAATATTACGGTACCGACAATTATCTATTAGTCATTTCTTACCTGATAGTTTTAGTTCGCCTTTTGTGGAGCAATAATCTAATACTTTTTCAGTTTCAGAATACATAAGCTTGTCTCAAAAAATCCTAACTATTGATAATTATTTGAAATCATCTCAATATCATTTGGAAAATATGGGAATGTTCGGAAATATTCTGCTTCAAAATGGGAATTTTCACAAGTCAGGTTAAAAATTTTACTCGTTGATATAGTTATACAATAGAATAAATCAAACACTTATAGAGTGTCAAAGAGGAAGCATTCGATCTTACACGAAAATATTGACAAGAGACTCGTGGAACAGTAATTTTTCACAATACCATACATTTGAATATGATAATCATTGTCCACTGTAAATATCATCCTGAACACTTGAATTTTGTCGAAACATCTGCTATAAGTTTGGTAAAACATTAATTGATCGAAACAAATCCAAAAATACGGTTCGAATAATGGAATATAGCAAAAAACTGTGATAAGTTTCACTATATTTTTACAGTTTCGTGACTACTATGAAAGTAAAAAATTGAGATTTGATATGGTTTGTGATACGATTTCAGTTTTTTGATGTATTTCAACGATTTTTGTCTGCCTAAAACACTGTTTCACCTAACACTCGAAATGTTCAAAATCAGAAATTTCACCAATCAGCGCGAACACTGCTTTCCTAGTTTTATTTTTATAAATCAATCTGATAAGGCAAAATATCGAATGAAACACCTAAAATTTGACAAGATACAATTTTTCGTTTGTGGAAACAGTGATTTTTCTTCAAAAAAAAGAAGCACCATTAAATGCAAATTCACTGTTTTTATCTTGAATTTTCAACATTTTACAAGAAACGCGAACGTTGGCATTTTTGCACGTCGAATGTTCGACTATTCCAAGTTGTTTCGAGTTTTTCTATTCTTTTGTTCCAAAATAATTCCAGTGTTTTCTAACTGATTCCTAACTTTCATTAAACAAGGGAACCGAACATTCTTCTTGTTTCATGTGAGTGCGGAAACTGTGTTGAAATTATTTATACTTCCAAAAACTTGCCGTTTCAGAACCATATCTTCTCAAAATTTCGTTATTTCAAAGTGATCGATGTATAGTATGAGGGCTATTCAATTTGTTAAAAATTGTTTATACAAAGATTATCTACTTCTCAAATTCGGCTAGTTTCCGAAAACAGTCATTTATCAGAACCTCCAAGGCACGGGTGAATTATCTAACATAGTTGAGATTATATGATAATAAATGGGGAGAACAGTAAATAAGTTTTACAATTATATCCATTTGACATTGCATAATGGCTTTTTTCAAAATACTACTGTTTCTGATATGAAGCATCATCAAATGTTTTGAAAATTAGCCAATATTATTTTCAATAATTCATGGATAATCAAGACAATGCACTTATGGAAATAAAATTTAGATACAAAACATTGGAAAAAATATGCTGTTTTTTCAAACAAGATGACCAAATTCTGTTCAGGTTGTTGCAAATAAAACTTTTTCTCAGTTTCGGAAAACGTTTAGATTCTAGGAGTTTTCTCAAGTAATATTGCGTCCTTTGGATTTTCGGAACATTTTTTTTATCAAAAAATAATAATGCTGTTTCAGAGAAGTGATTTTCATTATTCCGTCGTTTTAGCGTAATAACGCAGATATTTTACTATCTAAGTAAAATCAACAGAGTAAAATACTTAGTCCACACTAGTATTCAAACTAAAAAATAATTTACGAACACTTGATTTTTTCCAGCTCGTGATACTTATTTATAGGAACAGTAGATCAAACATACAAAAATATTTCTTAGTATGGAAAATTGTACAACTGTTGCTGTTTTGTCAGTAGCTGCTCAAATAGCTGCTCACATTTTCAGAAAACTTTGATTACTTTTTTCTCATCATGCATCAGATTGATTTAGATTGGAGACAGTTTTTGATGATAAGTTTGGTGAAACAGTACTTGTTTTTTAGTGTTAGAAATCGGTGTTATTTTCTCAGTTTGGTTTCGAAATTATCTTTCAAAGCTTCCCAAAATTGTCATATGCATTTTCAAGATTGTTGTTAATTCATGTAGTCAGTGAGAAACGTGGAGTTCACACATTAATAAGTTTCCAAAAAACCCAAACATAGTTTTCAAATAATTACAGTATCAACAAATATCTATTTTTATTGCTTTGTTGATTGTTTTACTGACCCATTCCTTGAGTCAAAATTGAGAAAAAAAAGAATAACATTTTCCCAGTTTCAGATTGATCTAATATTGTTCAAAAAATCACGAATTTTGATAAAGGTATGCAAATTTTGGGATATCGTCGAGAAAAATTTGTAGAAATTTTTGATAGTTTTCTAAATACTCTGTTTCAAAACATGTATTTTCACGATTTGAATTGACAAACATTGTTGAGCGATTTGGTAATATATTCGGATAAAATCATCACATGTATACAAAAGGAGGGACAACACGAAACATTGCATTTTTCAAAAAGCGATTCTTGAACAATACTTGAAACAGATTTTTCGATGAGAAATTGCTTTTAAGTATAACCAATTTCTACCGAATTCATCACTCAGAACAACATGATGCCGTCAAAACGTATGATACAAATTCGGAGAAACTGTAATTATTCGATCCTGCTGCAAGACCAAACACTGTTTCAATCCTGGAATGTTATGAAACAATATGTGTAACAACAGTTTTTGTATGATTTCAGTTCCTCAAATAGTGATAAATAGTAACTTCTTTTTCCTGTCTTTGAGAACTAAACTGATCTTGAAGCTTTTCATGTATGATCAAGGAGGAGAACAGAGATACACCATACTGATTCATTCTTTAAATTTGACGAGGCAAAGAAAAATGAATGTTAAATTTACTTGGTTCAAAATTGATCTATTTCTCTTCAAAATATATATTTTTGTCAGAAGTTTTCACGTTAGATGGCTCGATAATTTCGCCGGACTGAGAAAATATACACTTTTTCCAGTTTCAAGGGAATATTGAAACGGAAAAATTGTATCATTCTTCATTATCTTTGATTTTTCGGTTCATCGTGTGTGGAAGAATTCGTGGCAACACATTTTCCAAACACACAACACGGTTTCAAACTAGTTTGTTTTAGAATTCCCCCGTCTCTGATGCAATTCATCAGCTAACGCTGGTTCGGGAAGAATAAAATGTAATAATCAACATTTAGCGCTATTGAACAAAAAGAGTGTGCTAGTTCGAATATTCAATAATTATTTTTTATTTATTTGCTTTTGAGTTTGATGATCATTTCCCACCGAAAACACCACTCCGAGAACTTGAAGCTCTTCAAGGACACAAAAATATTTTGGAATAACATGAGACAATAAATGAAGAATTCGATCGAGTTTTTATTTGTCATAACTTGATTTAGATTTGTAATGCAAGCTTTTTGAATTTATTTCAACATTTTTTGCAAGACGTACGTTACACATGTTATCAGATTTCTCCACTTTTTCATTAAAAAAGACATCACGGATACTTCACAATTCGAAGCTGTCTTGGTAGTGATTTTTTCTGATACCTTTCCAGCTTCAGTAGTATATTGAAACGGAAAATTTTTCGAAGAGTTCCGATACGATATCACTTTACGTTGAACTCCGCCGAAGTATATTCAGTGAGGAAACGGAGATTTTTTTCCTGAAAATAAAAACCATTAACCCTAACATACTTTCCAAAAAACATGGTTCAATCTCGCAATCTGTTCAACTTCCAAAACTTTTATGTAGCCAGTAAATCGAACTGAAAGATTGTTCAGCGCAAAATTTGAAATTTTCCCAGTTACAATAAACATTTTATTATTTTTGATGAATAAAGTATGGCAGTGCACAATTCAGGCATGTTAAGCAAAAAATAATTTTAATTGTAGTTTTGCAAACTTTTGAAGGACCGTTTTAGCAATGCGTCAATACTTAAATTCATTTTTTTTTGGGATTCCACCGTAGAAAAAAATTACATATAGAAGCCAGCAACTGGCCGCACAAAAAATTCAGACTAGCTTGTTTTCTTGACATACTTTTGAAAAAACACTTACTGTTTCAGAACTAGACTATCTGAAAATCTCATTTTTCTAGTACAATAATGAATTAATAAAGAACATTATTCTGTTTGACAAAAATATTTTTGCTATGAAACGACCCCTTTTCAAACATCGGTCACGAAACATTAAGTTTAAAAAGCTGTCAGTTTCAGAAAATTGTATTGTTTTACAGAAAATATTTGATAACTAATTTGGTGTCTGATAGTGAGACGTTTTCTGTTTCAAAAGTATATTGAAACTGAAATTTTTTGAATATATTCTTCAAATTAGAGGAAACAAAGAAGATTTCCGAATAATTCCGATATAACCACGATAAGAGTCCTTTTTTGTGTATTCTAGGTTCCACTATTACGAGTAACTTTATATTTCATAAAAATTTCGTAAATTTTTTTTATTTCTTCGTTTTACTACTTAACTATATGATGTTCCTGTTTCAAAAATATTCTGAAACCGAAAAAGTTCAAATGTAACCGATGATTGCTTGCAAACCTTGTTTTGGTATTTTTTAGGAATTCTATTACAGCGATCAAAATAGTTGAGAACGCTTATTTCACTCAACAAAAGTTCAATAATTTGCTGTTTCAGAAAAAGATTTTTTGAAATTCTCATTGTTTTAGTGTGATCGACTTTCCAATCAAAGGGGCTAATATTGAGTTGACTAGAGAATTGGTCATACAAAATATCATTCGATTCCGGAATTATCGCAGTTTCCGAAAATATAGTCTTATGTTTGGTGAAATAATATGATAGTCTACAATTCAAACAATCTATGCGAAAAAAATACGAAATGCCCAACTTCGCCAAATAATTTCCCGTTTCTGCAATTCGACGTAATTGAGCGACATTTTGCCTGCCGATTCCAAAATAGCAAAAACGGAACCTGTTAGAAAATTTCGAATTTTTTTCATGGCGAAAAAATTGTAGCACTCTCGCAAAGTTTGTTTTTTCTGTAATTACCGATACAGAAAATTTTCAGATAAATGTAATTCATAGTGCCTCTCCTCTGTCAATATTTCCTTTTCGCCAAATTTCTTACCCAGAAGCTACATTTTCTTAACATTTTCTGAAATGCCAGTTTCAGCACAATCATAAAAAAATTATTCCTTTTTCAATGGCTTACTTCTAAAAAGGAAACATTGTGCTCACATTTTCAACTTCAAACAAGTTCTTTTGGACAAAATCGCTGCAAAATCAGAAATATTGTATAACTATGTTCTTCTAAATTTGTCCCAAAAAATTTGCCGTTTCAAATTTTCACTATTATATACAATCAGGAGCTATCACTGATAAATCGCATGTCGGCATTGCACCATATATTCAATCGTTCAGATTCCCACACGATAAGAATAAAGCAGGTATGGCCCTGAAACCCGTTAATTTTTCGCAGCTTGGATACTTTATTTATGTTCAAAAAAACTTTCAAAATCCAAAAAAACGTTCCAATTTTCTAAAAATAATTTCAATTTTTACCGTTTAGTTGAAGGAACTATCGTTGGATCTCAGTCGAACATTCGAATAAAATACAGTTGAATCAGTATTTTTTGAATTATCACCCATTTGATGTTCAATTAGAGAACATGATTCATTATTTATCAAAATTACTTTAGTTTCAACAAAACTAGATGATCCCAATTTTTCCAAAATGTTTGCTCCAGCCAATATCATTCGTGTCTTGTTTTTCCATCTTTTTCTACGCAACATTGAGCAAGTATAAATTAGGATGCTCGGTAACGATTCGATCAATTGGAAAATGGTTCGTTCGGACCAAACAAAATAATGAAACTGAAAAATCTGGATAGTTCATTTGCCGGTATTTGGTCCGAAAATGTGCTGTGTCAGAATGCCGATGACTATTATTTACAATCCGAAATGTGCAACTTGAGCATCCCTTTTTTCTGATAAACCATAATCCAATGTTTTTTAACATTGATTTTTTTGTCGATCCAAAATGTGTTCAAATATTGTTGTTCCATTGTGAAGATTCTCTTCTGATGAGACTCTGAATAATTTATCCGCAACTTTTTCGGTTTCATAAAATCATGTAACCGAAAATTTTGACACGGTTTTGGTTTGATCTTAAGAAAATCAGTTTTCCAAGAAAATCAGTTTTCCAAGAAAATCAGTTTTCCAAGAAAATCAGAATAGTTTCAGTTTTGCAAATTCTGAGTGAGACGTTGAATCTAAAAATGGGCTTTGCTTGATATAAATTTGTTTGAAATCAATTTTTGAAAAGAATACTAGTTTTGGACATAGAACAACAATTCATTGACTGGAATATGTTTTTACAGTTTCAAAAAAATATTGAAACAGAAAACTTTAAATTTCCCTAGTCATAACTTGTGCTTTTGTCGTGTTTTCTGTAACCATTTTCAGAATATTCACAGTCGACTGCTGTTTCATGATCGGACTATTTTAAAGTTGAATTTTTTGAAAAACGGATTTTTTCACAGTTATTGAATTTTTCTTGTATTCTGACAATTGAACGAAAAGAATGACCAAAAAAATGAGGAGCAGCATTTTCTGGCCTTTCAGTAATTGTGCTGAATTTTAGTGTTTGAGAATTTGAAGACTCTGAAATTTGTCTAAAAATTCTGTTTCGGATAAATAATTTATATGTCACATTGAAAATAGTGATGTTGGAGTAATCAATGTTTCAGCCTAGAAAAATTTATATGATCCAATATTGAATTTATAGTATCACAGAGCAAAATATCACATTTTCGAAAACTTGTCAAAGCAGAAAGTCGCCAGAATTTTCTTATAAATAAGTTTCTGTTTCAGCAAAATGGTGAAACTGGATTTCTTTTTTTTCGACAATTTTTCTTGAACTTCGCCTAGATTTCAAATACACTGATTTATTTTCAATTCCTTCAAAAATGAAATAGATTCACTCATCTGCAAATGACATTGAACCGAAAATTTCGTAAGTGATACATTTCATATTGGAAGTTTAGTACTCAAAATTCTTACGATTAAAATTAAAAGTTGTGAAAACAGTTAATTTTGGCAATATCAGTTCCATGATCATGAAAAAAATGACAGTTTCACCAAAGTATCAAAAAACGAGCATGGTAAAGCTGGTTCAGTATGATTGATAAAGGCAGTGATTTTCTGAAACATTTCTGGAGATTGTTTGGCTGAAAAAATTACATTATGCGCTCTGAAACATGCAGGTTTAGTAATAATTTTATGAAGAAATGCACGTTTGACTACAAGATTTCAAATGAAATTTGTAAAAAAAAAAGTCGAAGAAACATAATTATTTTGATTGTTTTGTTTCCATTTACAACTCAATTTTTTAGTTTTTCGTTTGAAAAAAATTGTTTATTCGGTTGGATACCTTAATCGAAGATTCAAAAAAGTTTCAGTTTCAGGAAAACTTTGAAACAGCAAAAATTTGAAATATGTTTATTGGCATGGGAAGAACAATGAATTTTTGTAAACGTTATTTTTTGCATCACTATCAACAAAAAAGGCCTTGCAGAAATTTTTTCAGTTACAAGAAGATATAAAGCGACTATTTCTGTAACGAAAGCTCATTCACGCTTCTGTTTTCGGCAGGACTCTGAAATTTTCGAACAATCATCAAAAAACGTATATTATTGTTTGATAAGTTTTTCAGCTTTTTTTGAAAACTCAAAAAGCACTGATGAATTATCACACAGAAATCTATGTCGAAAAAAAACCAATAATTTTCGTTTTTTATTTTCAGTTTCCTGAAAACAACTTGAAAAATTATTCTGACCAGTCAATTACTAATTCATTAACATTCACAGTTTCCACAATTTCTCGAAACCGGGAATTGTTGAAAAAATAGTTGTCTTCGAATTGTTTTTTATCAGAATACTTGTTGTGTCAACAAATTCGACATCAAATCAATTCAATGCGAGAAAACGGATGAAATCTGAAATGCTTGAAACAGTGAGTTTAGAGGGAAATTTCTGTCATTTGCACATCATTTTTACCGCAAAAAATGCTGTTTTGAAATATGAGCAATAATTTTCTCATTCGGATGTGACTAATGGTTAATTAACATTACATTTTTCAAAAGTTTGATGATGTGTATGTTGTATTTTTTCCACTCTTCTGTGTTTTCCGGAATGTCTAAGCTTGACAAAAAAACTGGTATGCTTATTTTTTTCAGTTTCAAGAAAACCCCTTCCTAGTTGAGTACTCATTAAAATAATATTTCGCAGTAGAATTAATTTAAAAGCTGATATCTTTCCCAGTTGAGCCAGCTATGAAATTTTTCCACCAATTATAGTTTTTCATGGAAAGTGAAACACTACAATTGGTTTTGGGCTAGCATGAGCACTTTACAGTTTTCTGATCAGATGAGATACGGACTGAAAAATTTATTCACAGTTTCAGAGAAATATTGAAACGTGTTTGTGCAAGCAAATTTTTGTCTCATACAACTTCTGAAAACAATTTTTTCAATCATTTCTGAGAAATTTTCAGATAAAAAGATGTTTCAAGGTGAAAAATCGTAGTTATCATCCAAAGACAACTGCGAATACTACTGAAACTGACTTGGAAAATTTTAGAAACCTGTGAAACAGAGAATCCGAATTTCAGTCTTTTCCAATATTTTCCGTAGTTCCTCTCTGTTTTTACATTATTCAAAAAAATTATATTGCTTCGATAATTGGCTGCAGTTGCTGTTTCAAAATGTGAGAGTGTATAACTCAATATATGAAGTAAGTGATTTAGACATGATCCGAGAATTTTGAAAAATTTAGAGCGTATGAAATATTGGTGAGTTTTCACAAAACTTATGATAATAGACTTGAATAGCAGTGAATTTTTTTCAGTTTTCAAAAAAATCCAACATAATTTTTCACTAATAAGTTTCTGTTTCGAACTATTTTGATATACTCTACAATCTGACGAAACAATACTAGTCTGCAACATATCAGAGGGAAACAGTCAATGATAACATTTTTATCACTAATCGACACATTTTTCCAGTTTCAAAATTTGCTCGAAAGTGCTAGTTTTCATGGTTTGCTGATTCCTTTGACAAACCAAACTTTATTAATAAAAATTTCAAACAAATACAAAATTTAGTGATATTTGCTAATTAGGAAGTAAAATCGTCCTGTTCGGTCATATCATAATATTTGCATTTCAGACAATCTAGTTTTTTTCGTTTTGGTCAAAAGTTTGCTTCTGTTGACAATAACACTATGCATTTTCTTAAATCAACCGTCATCATTTTGATTTCCATCATTAAGCAAATACCAAATCGGAAAACAACAACCGGCTTTTGTGAAAAATGATAGAAACAGTGTGTATTGAAAGTGAATATTTTTTTTCAAGTACTACTGCAAAAGCTCTGATACAACGCTGAAAACTGTGTTGAAAACCAGCTTGATTTCATTCTGGAACTGGATTGATACAACAATCTACTGTTTCAACAATGTAATGAAACTGAGAATTTTTCCAATAAGTTGATTATATTGAAAACGAAACAGGGTATAGAATTATAGAATAACAAGTGTTCCATATTAATTACGATTCCTTATAAGTTTGATCTACCCGCTATTTTGCCAAAAATGATTTTCCGGGAATAAACATCAACATCTGAATACTTTGCAGAGTCGGTTTTATATGAAACAAGTACCAAAGACTGACTTGGAACTTCTGAAAATTTTACAAAATTTCTGATAAATACTTTTGGAAACGGCGTAGTTTTCCGATTGTTTTCAAGTTTGTTAGACTTCAGGCTTAAAAAATTTCTCTCCTTTCATCAGTAGTTCCTTTTTCAAAATACTTTGATTTTCTTAGATATTTGGCAGAACAATACATTTCTTCACCTTGAAACTTGTCCACAGTTTCATGATATTTTGAAACCGAATTTTTGAAATTAAATTCTGATTTGAATCAAGATATTGTTGATTTCGTGTGTTCAAGATTATAAGAGGTTTTTTTCTCAAAATTTTCAGATCTTTCAAGACAAATAATACTGTTTCAATATAGTGATGCTTACAAATTCAACATGAGCAGAGAATTAATAACGAGAAAAACAATTCTGAAAATTCTGATATCATTTTAGAAAATGTAATATTTTTAGTTATAAAACACTACCAATCCCAACACGAAAAATCCCAATTTACTCAACATCATGAATGGTAAAAACAGTATTTTTTGTGAATATCGGTATCAATTTCAAAAATTATAAAATTACTATATGTTTCCAGCTTCGAAGTTTTTATTTTGAAAGAAACACTATTTCTAAAAATATGAATAAGGGTTTGGGTTTTCTTCTGTTTCAGACTAGGATATCATATTTGGAAATGAATTGTTGTTCCACGATAAACTTACAATAAGCTACAGGAAATTCAAAATATTTGTAATATCGGATTTTAGGAACCGAAATTTTAGACTGATTCTAACTTGAAACTTGAAAATTCTACCTATTTTCTTTTAGTATATAGGAAGTTCTCGCTTGTAAATTTCTGATAAAATATTGATGTTGAGGTAACGCTTCTATCAAAAACCATAAATACTTCTCAGTTTCAAACAGCTGATAAAACTGGAAACCTTTCAATTTTTTCAGTATGAAGACAATTCTTAACATGTTTTCAGAAGAAACCGTTTTAGAAGAACTATATTGTGAAATAACATTCAGTAAAGTTTGATACTCCAAGTGTAATTATCCGAACGCGTTGAATTTATTGTTCGAAATTTCAAAAATCTGTCAAAAATAGTTATGGTAATTATGCTTTTTTACCGAGAATTTCTGTGTCTAGCAAATATTAAAAACCGCCACCATCACACAAAAAGCTAAGATTCCAAAAAAAAAAGGATAAACCAAATATTACAGTCGCAGTTTACAAAAAATTAATGGTCATTTCATGAAGCAGCAAAAAAACTTGATCCTCAAAAAATTTGTTTCAAAATAGTGCTCGTTTGTTGCATTTTGATTTCTAGAATTTATGATATTCTGTTAGAATCATCAAGCTTTTCACTTTCGGCCAAACGACCATTTTTCAGACACAAAATCGGACAACGTTAATCAATGCATAAAGAACAACTTAACAATCAGCATCACAATCAAAACATCACTGTTTGATATTTTCGAAACTGAAAAAAATTCGTTTTGGAAACACCAACTTCATCAAAAAAAAGTAAACACATTATAGAAAAATAGACAGATAAACTTCCGGAACAATTTCAGTTTCAGAAAATGTATAGTGTCCATATTTTTCAAAATCCTATAATTTTTATTTGGTACAAGTTTTTTCTATCAGATCTACAGTTCCAGTACATCAGGTAGCTGACAGGCGGAGCAAAAGATACTACATTGATATTACATTAGAGCTAGAAGATGAAACTGTGGAAACTTTTTCACTGTTTCAATAACATTCGAAACATCTTTTTTCGCTAATATCTCACTACTCCTATCTTCCAGTTGAATGTGAAAACATAAAACAATTTTCAAAAAAAAAGCGTATTATATTCTGCTACAGATTTGAAATATTTCAGAAATAAATATTAACATTTCAATTCAGCTCTACTCTGAACCGCCGAATCACACAAATTGGTTTATTTTTTTTGAAGATACATATTCATGATAGACGATTGAAACAGTAATTTGACTAACAATTCTAAAACTTTACTGTTTTCCAATTTGTATTGTTATCAAATAAATTGATTTTGATCGATCGGTACAAAGGTGAGGAATCACCCGATGCTTGAAAAATTTTGTAATATCAAATATGAGAAACAGAGAATTTTCACTTAAAAATACTGATTCTTTCTTGAATCATAGTTAATTATTTAGTCTTTTTTCTATTCGGAGCATGATGGTCAGAACTCTAAATAACCTCATATCCAAGCGAAGGTGATAGAATGAAGTTAATTATATATTTTTCAGTTTCAGATGACTACTGAAACTGGAAGATTCGGAATTTATGCTTAGTGAAAGATGGGATTTAGTCAGAAAAAACACCGAATTTGATGAAACACCAAGAAAAACGATTTCTCAAAAAACGATTTCTAGAAAAATTCGGTTTCAGGAAAATATTGTTTACTAATAATAATCAGATGCAAATGATCGGTGAAAGAACAATGTGTTTTTAATATTCCACTGCAAGACGACCATTGCTCGAAATTATCGTAAGGCTGCCATAACTCGTGCCGAAAACAGTGAAAAAAGTACCAGTAGCAAAACAATTTTCATACAATTTTCAGACAAAAATAACTGTTACAGAAAATAATGGACGGTACTATTAAGTAGATGCAAACGATAGACATTAGGTGGAGAGCACAAGAAAACGAAAATATTTGTAATAAGGCGTTATGATTGAAACTTTTTTTCAAAACTACCGCAAAAAATTGGTTGTGGAAACAGCGATTTTCCCAAAACAAAACCAACTTCTAACTTATACTTTATCATTATTTACAATAAAATGTTTAATTAAATGTTTCGAAAAGAAATCAATTTCTAAAAGATTAAAAAAAGACTGACGAATCGCGATCGCATGTAACAATGAATTGATTGCTATGACTTGAAACAGCAAATTTTTCCTGATTTTTGAAAACTGAAACATAGTAGAAATGTGGGCACAATGAATAACTGCAGTTTCACAATTGGTATGTTGTGAAAACCGTGAACCAACAAGCGCTATAAAGGTTAATCCTGGGCTTACAGCTGGAAAAAAAGAGAAGAAAGAAGAAAAATCGGTAAAAAATAAGCAATGTGTGTGAATGATAGGTAAGATAGGTAATATAACTATGTTACAAACAACAAAAAACATTTCCATTATAAATCATTCAATGCATTTAGATATATGGATGATATCATTCAAATTTATGAAGATGGAAAAGTAGATATTGATGATATTAACAAACATATTTATCATGAATCATTAGAATTAAATAACACTGTTTTGAATAAAAACAATGTTCAATTTCTAGATTTGGAAATATATCAAACAAATGACCATTTTAGTTACAAACTTTACAATAAGACTGATGATTATGATTTCAATATTGTTCGATATCCACACAAATTTAGTCAAATACCTATCTCCATTTCACGTAATACCTTCTATACTGAAAGTTTACGTATTATACATAGTTGCAATGATACTAAATTTATCGATATACGTATCAAGCAATTAATTGACAAGTTCAAACAAAACAATTTCAACAATAATGACATCACCAACTTCAGTAATTACACCCTCAAAAAGCTACAATACCTTGACATAATCGATAGATCTTATCTCAAAACTATATTCCAGGTTTAGGTCCATTACTTATTCTCTACGCCCTCTCATTTATATATACATACTCTCCTTTTGACACATTTTGTTTACGACCACACACAGGTCAAATTTACGCGCCTATTCCCATATACATAACATTCACTCACATTGCTCATTTCTTACCTACTTTTCTTCTTTTTCTCTCCTTTATTCTTCTTCTCTCCTTCTTCCCGCTTTAAGCATAGGATTAGACTAAAATTGCGTTTTTATTTTTGATTATTGCACAGGTACTTGCTACTGACGAGACTCGGTACCTATAGTCGTCTAGTTTAGAGTCGAAACGACATTGCGCTTTATTTCTCTTCTCTCCATTTTCACTCTATTATATCACTTTTCCCTTTACTTTTCTTATAATTCTTCTTTTTATTATTGATTGATCTTGTTCCTCTTGGACATGGACTCTAATGGTTTATCCATATAAGGGCATTCCTTTAGGAGCATCATCATTTCTTTCTTTATTTTCCTTTTATTTCCAGACTCTTTTCTCTTCCTCTCCTTTTCCTTTTTTTCTCGTCTCTTTCTCATTTTCCTGTATGGGAATTCTTTCCTCATCCTGTAAGGGATTTACAATTTTATAGCCTTGTATTAGGCCTATCTCTTTCTTCCTTTCCATTTTTTCACAGTCATTTATTTACCGAAACCTTTCTAATAATACATTGCTTAAAATTCCATTATATATCAATAATAAAGTGTTCCTTGCAATACATAATAATCTGATGCATATATAACTTCTTTTAAAATCTCATACAATAAAACTAATATTCAATTAGTCATTTCTACTTTTTATATAAAACATTCTAGCTAAAGATTACAATTTTTTAGCTCACTATACTACAGCAAATTTTCTATTTTATTTTTCAGATATATTCTAGTTAATTCAATTTAGTTACTTATCATACATTCTATTAATTTAATTTATAATTTTTAATATTCCTTTGACTCCTTTCTCTTTCATTGTCCTTCTTTTGCCGCCGCATATCCATTCTTCTTCTTATCCGGCTCATCTTCACTACTCGCAGTTTCGGCATTTCCTCTCTTTCTACTACTTTCT
This sequence comes from Caenorhabditis uteleia, assembly GCA_963573275.1. Classification (NCBI taxonomy): domain Eukaryota; kingdom Metazoa; phylum Nematoda; class Chromadorea; order Rhabditida; family Rhabditidae; genus Caenorhabditis; species Caenorhabditis uteleia. The sequence goes on from OY752134.1 coordinate 2,045,985, forward strand.
ATAAATTTCATTTTCTTTATTTTTCCCTATTCAATTTTACTTACCACTACTAACCATACTCTTCTCTCCATTTTCTACCTTTCTTTTGGGCTCTTCATCTCTTGTTAAGGAAACATTATTAGTATTCTTCTCATTCTTCGACCAATAAATCTCCAGATTTTTTAGCTCATGTTTTGCGTTACTTCCCGTCAAGTCCTATAAATTCCTCTTTTCAATTTTAAATTCTAAAATTACTCACAGTTTTGGCTTTGGTATACAATTCCTTTTTGTTGTCATATATCTCCTTTAATCCCAATCGTTTGATATCCTCTCCTTCCTTATATTGTATTTGACAACGATTGTTTACCCATCCTCGGAAGTTCGGATCTTCTTTACACATGTAACTATAAATTTTGTTTAAATTGTCATTCTTTTCTTTTTTCTATTACCCATTTACAATTCGCATCATTTTCTCCAGCATAATTTCTCGTTCGGTCTTCAATCTGTTCACATATATTCTATCCTTCTTCTACAATTTTACAATTTTCCTTTTCAAATTCTATTACAACTCACATTCTTTCCCATTTTTTGATTATACTTTTCCAGGTTGCATCCTCGTTCATAGCAGTTTTTAACTATTTTTGCCACCGCCATTTGTATTACTTTCATCACTATAACGATTTTTTTCCCTTCCTTGCTGCGTCTTATCTCAGTTTTCGCTTGTACAACTTCTGCCATTTCTATTCCTAATCTATAATTTAGTTATTATTCAATACTTCCTATCATCAATCTTTTACTTACCCTATCTCTGATATTATACTTTCTAACACCTCTTCTACTTTCTTTCCTTTCATGTTTTCTACTGCGTTGCAGATCTCAAATGTGTTTGCCACCACTTCCTTCTCAATCTTGCTCACTTTCCCTTCCAACAAATCCATCGTCGTTTATTTATCTTGTCGTTTTACCTATAATTACATATTTTATTAAGCCTTAACATTTTTTATAACTATAAATTCATTTTCTCTCATTTATTTTATTTGTCATCCTGATTCTACGTACTTGGCATTTAATCTTACGACCTTTTTCATACCGTACTCTTAATCTTATTTTTCTCTACACCCTCTCCTTTTTCTATTATGTTTTCTTCTTTTTCTACTCGCAGTCTAATTTTAGACTATATCACCTCGTATGGGGTAACTTATCTTATATCCTGTATGGGATCATATATTTACACCTCGTACGAGGTTATTTTTACCTTCTTATTAGAAGATATTTATTCTTAAAATCTCATTTATACATAATATTAATACTATACACGTATATAATTCTATACCCAACATATATGTCTATCACTTCCTATATATCATAACAATTCAATCATAATTTCCATAAACAATATGAAGAGCAATTAATGTGATGGGGTTTATAAAAGGACAGACTGGCAAAGACAGTAGTGTGTCTGTCCGCCTCCTATTAATCTCTATAAAATCTAGAAGGTGTTTGCCACACCTAAATGAGCAGCCCTCATAAATCCTACTATTGTACTTCTCGGGATTATGTCGTCCCGCAGATTTGAAATTGACATACCAAACTCACAGCTACTCAACCTAAATCTAACCAAAACCCCTTTTCTCTCAAAACCTATCTAACCATACCAATATCTAAAAACGAATATAAATACTATGAAAACCACAAATTTTACACTAAAAACATATCAAACAACAACAAAATTATCTGCCAGCAGTTCACGATGAATGCTGGGAAAATTTGCAAATCAAAATGCAAATATGACAAACATTTTAACTTTAAACACTATATTTACAGTTCCTCAACAGGATACCGAATCAATACATTCAAAACTGATGACACCACTTGCGCTAGTCAAGGTGTCATTTACTGTATTACTTGTATGGATTGTGATAGACAATATGTTGGTGAAACTAAAAATCAAGTCCATAAACGAATATATCAACACTTATATGGTATCAAAAAAAGCCCACATTCTACTTTCTTCTATTCACACTTTGATGAGCCTGGTCACAACCGTGAACAACCCAATATCAAAGTTGACATTTTAGACAACTTTGATAACACTGAAAGTGCTATTAGAAGAAAGAAAGAACTCCATTGGATCAAAATTCTAAACACAGCTTATCCTTTTGGATTCAATGATCAAATACAAAAGTATGGAATTATCTCCCAAGGAAATTCTAAACCAAAAGATATAATCAATCATCCATACCTTTCATATGACATTATTAATAGACATACTAAAAAGAATAAAAAACCAATTAACAAGCTTGTTAAGAATGCTGATATTACTAACAATGATATTTACAACATCAATTTTGCAAAAGGAATGCAGCTTTATAGAATTTACCATGAACTCACTAAGTATAAGAAAATGAATAAGTTACATAAAACTATCAATAATGGTGATTTCTCATCACTTTATCGTGGTGATAGTTTGATTAAACTATTGGCACTTACCAGCAACCTGAATAAAACCAAAATGATTCAAGACAAATATATCAAAGATAACATCCAAAATACTAAACCTATTCGATATTTCAAGCTCAAACTACCTTATCACCACAAAATTGAAAATAGCAAAATTATACACGAAATCAATAATATTTTCAACAAGAATATGATTTTTGCCACTAGAAAAAGTGAATTTACACCTAGAATACAGTTACAATTCACGTATACCAAACCAGATAGCTGCAAAGTTCTAAATTATAATCAATTTTTACGTAATCTTAGCAAATCTGATGATCAAAACATACTTCATAATTCATGTGTATGTGATTCACCAATATACAATAAATATATTAATCATAAATACAAACATATTATCACAGGTGACTCTTCATTCATTAATGATCTTGAAATAGAGAATTATTTGAATAAAGGCGCTAAATTTCGTAGTAGTTCTAGTTTTGATCTACTCGTACTACATGATGAAACAACCAAACAAATAATATCTATAAGTGAAAATTTCCACAAGTTTTTTGGTAAAGCTTTGAATATACATAAATTTATCAAACAAGATCTTTCTAATTTGTGGAAATCTTATATTCAACTATATGAATCATCTAATAAACGGAATAACATCTTCAACAATAAAAAATGGCATTTTATTCGAAACAATTTCATTATCACTGTTACTGATAAAGCCAGTTCTAACTATTCATTCATTTGTAAAAAACTTTATCTTAAACTTATGAAAGCTGAAATGGATCAATGTCATAACAATGAAAACACTTACAACATAGATACAACCAGTGAATTTGATCTACTTCAACGACATAAGTCTATTATTGAATCCTATTTTAGTAATTCAAAAATTTATAATGTTTACAATCCAGAAACATATGATATCGCTAAAATGGGTATTCCGAATATATATGCTATACCAAAGTTACATAAAAATCCTATCAAATTACGCTTTATCAGTGGAGCCTTTAATAGTAGTATGAAACCATTATCTCTTTTAACCAAAGTTATATTACAGCATTTCAAAAATCACTTCAAAAGATTATGTAAGGTTATTGAAAGTAGAACTAATAATAAATTATACTGGTCAATTGATAACAACACTGATGTTATACAATTCCTAAAAACCCATATCAAAAATTTCAAAAAACCCACTATTTATAGCGGGGATTTTAGTTCACTTTTTACCAATCTACCTCACGAAGTAGTTTTGAACAGTTTATCTAATCTTATCACGAAATGTTTTGATAATGCTAACAAACCATACATCAGTATCAATGAAAAAGGCTATGTTTACTATGACTCCGATATAAATGATAAAAATCTTTGCTTAGATAAACATCAAATTATCCTCATTGTGGAAACCATTTTGAAAGAAAGTTATGTTAAATTTCAAAAAGATATGTTCCAACAAGTCAAAGGTATTCCACAGGGGGGTAATGCTTCACCTTTAATCGCTGATCTTACATTAACATGGATGGAATATAACTATGTTACAAACAACAAAAAACATTTCCATTATAAATCATTCAATGCATTTAGATATATGGATGATATCATTCAAATTTATGAAGATGGAAAAGTAGATATTGATGATATTAACAAACATATTTATCATGAATCATTAGAATTAAATAACACTGTTTTGAATAAAAACAATGTTCAATTTCTAGATTTGGAAATATATCAAACAAATGACCATTTTAGTTACAAACTTTACAATAAGACTGATGATTATGATTTCAATATTGTTCGATATCCACACAAATTCAGTCAAATACCTATCTCCATTTCACGTAATACCTTCTATACTGAAAGTTTACGTATTATACATAGTTGCAATGATACTAAATTTATCGATATACGTATCAAGCAATTAATTGACAAGTTCAAACAAAACAATTTCAACAATAATGACATCACCAACTTCAGTAATTACACCCTCAAAAAGCTACAATACCTTGACATAATCGATAGATCTTATCTCAAAACTATATTCCAGGTTTAGGTCCATTACTTATTCTCTACGCCCTCTCATTTATATATACATACTCTCCTTTTGACACATTTTGTTTACGACCACACACAGGTCAAATTTACGCGCCTATTCCCATATACATAACATTCACTCACATTGCTCATTTCTTACCTACTTTTCTTCTTTTTCTCTCCTTTATTCTTCTTCTCTCCTTCTTCCCGCTTTAAGCATAGGATTAGACTAAAATTGCGTTTTTATTTTTGATTATTGCACAGGTACTTGCTACTGACGAGACTCGGTACCTATAGTCGTCTAGTTTAGAGTCGAAACGACATTGCGCTTTATTTCTCTTCTCTCCATTTTCACTCTATTATATCACTTTTCCCTTTACTTTTCTTATAATTCTTCTTTTTATTATAGGAATAGGCGCGCAAAATTACAGGTGTGTAATCATAAATCAAATGTGTGAAAAGGACAGGTGTGCGTATAGGGATATGAGAGGGTATAGAGAATTAGAATGAGAAACTCATTTAATTTTCACTTTCTAGAACATCTATAGTTTCTTCCGAATCACCAAGTTTTTGATGGTCAGCAAAAAAATTACATTCAAGGAAAAAACATTACAATCACTCCTTATATCAGTAACTAAAAGTTGCTCGCTGTTTTCGATCCGAAACGAGTAGATTTTGAAAACAGTTCCGCTTCAATTAAACTTTTAACTTCAAAAATAGTTCTAGAATTTGTTTCCCCTCCCTTCAACATCAAACCCCAAAAATAACAACACTGAATATTTGGAAAGGATGCTACAGCGGTCCAAAAAATTTGTTTTTTTTTTCTAAATTTTCTGACTATTAGCTTTTTCACAGTGTTACATTCCAAACGAGCCTGAGAACGAAAACAAAGCTAATCGATGTATCGAGCATGAATTCCAGTTTCAACAAACTCATGAAACTGAAAATACTATTTTTCGCGCAATCCTCTCAAAGTTCCCATTTGAACTGCTCATTTGTTTCAGATTCCAACCAAATACAAATGAAAACACAAAAGTGCATGATCAGCTAGTTCGGTGATTGAACAAGTTTCATGAGAAATGATAAACTGAAATTTTTCAGCAAAATTGAACTGTGGTTCTTAATTTATGTTGAAAGTCCAACTTTTTGAAATTAACTATTGTTTCTTCTCAAAGCAGACAATTTGTTTCAAATCTTGTCTTAATCACTTGGTCACATATTATGAAAAATAAATCAAAATATTGAAACTGTTGAATGTCTTTAACAAGCTGGAGCACCATATATATTGTTCCTATCTCCTTATATGCTTCACTGTTTCAATCCCAACATTTTTCAGAAATATAACTGAAATCCGCAGTTCTTTCGTGTGTTCTTCCACTCAAAATAACAGCAATAAAGTTGCGAGGGTACATTATGTTGACACAAATGGACAATTAAGAACTTCGAACATTTAATACCATTTCAACAGAGTGAGGAACAGAAATTTTTTGGAAGACTTCTTGTTTCAGTAACGAAAGTTTAACCCATACTTCGCATTTTCAATTTTTTCGAAGTTAAAGTTTTTCGAAAACTTGAAATGGAGAGTTTTTCTAAAATAAACATTCAAACAATATGAGTAGCTCCCCTGATCTTGATTGGATTTATTCATTCATTTTGAGACTTTTTTTGAAAAAAAAATCGGTATCAGCCATGTCTAAATTTTCCCTTTTTTCCAAAACACTCACTGTTTGGGCTTCCTTCTTTTCAACACTAGTGCACTAACAATGAAAAAAATTTATTGAAAACCTTTTTTTCAGTCGGTTTTCATAAAACAGGTTAAATTTTAAAAAGAAGTATATAGAATCACTGCAACCTTATCCAAAAAATTGCATGTTTCCAATTTGAAATTTCTAACTATTTTTGTAAAAGTGTCGATTGTGATCTTATGTGACAGTCCGGACTGCAAAAAGAAATTTCAGTTTCCAAAACATTTGATTTACCAATTTTTATCGGAATACTCGTTTCTCGTGTTTTCTTGCTGAAATGCATATTTGCTTCAGAAAACACATTGGAGTATAGGCAAAACTTTTTGAAAATCATTACGCTGATTCGAAACAGAAAAAAATTATGAAAAAAATCTAGAAACACTTCTGAAAATTTGAAATTGTTTCTTCGAGTACTTTATATTTGTTTCTGTTTTGAAATATTTATGTGTTCAAAACTTTTCTTTCCGCGTAGTAATACCTTCATTTTTTTATCGTGGTTACTTACTTATTCAAAAAATTTTGTTTGGAAAAAAGAACTTTCTATAGGTCGAACCTGGTAATAATCAAAAGTTACAAATAGGACAACAATAGCATTTTGCAACCGAAAATTTTACCAAAGACAAATACAAACTGCACACAAAAACAGAATTTTTTCAGTTCCAGTAAAACCATGGTGTTTGCATTTTTTTTACTGTTTCGAAACAGGGTGAAATTGAACAATCTCCCATGTTTTGATAATAGATCTACGAGGAACAAATACTTATTTTCTCTTGGAATTTTGATAATACTTTCTTTACTGATCATCAATTCTCACGGAACTCAATTTGGAAAAAAATCATTCTGAACATTGCCGATTTTTTATTGAAGTGTTTCAAGGAAAAATGGTTAACCAAACAATGACTTGGAAATATCTAGGAAATTTCAGATGTTTTTGAAGCAGAACTTATATGCTAATGAACTTCGTTGCTTCAAAAACAACGCAATTGTATTACTTTTTCTTGAATGAAGTAACTCAAAAAAATGCCAAAAGTCTTTTTCTGTTTCAAATCGGAAATATGTTCTCATTTTATCAAACTTTCCTAATTATCAGTAAGTTTATTCCTGGCACTTATACCCTACTCAACGTACAGAATAAATTTTGAAAAAAACTTCAGAACATTTACGGTTCCAAAAATAATTGAAATAATAACGTTCTTCAAAAGTGTATTAAATTTTTGTTCTTCTCTGTTCAGAAAATACTATTTTTGCCGCAGGACATGTTCAGTTTCGAAAATGATACCAATCTCACCACGTGATGAAGAAAAAATGAGGTCCAGCAATTTCGACGATGATTATCATAGAAACACATTTAGAACTTCTTCTTTTAATTGTGAAACTGATAAAATGTGGTAATTTATAACCGGAAGGATAGCACTGATCAAAAGATCTAAGCCGCTGGAAAATTTTGCAAAAAAATTTGTTTCTGTTTCAAAAATATCATGTAAAAGATTTCTCTTTCTTCAAATAATCGTCATTTTGCAAACGTACATTTATCATTGTGAATTGTGTTATAATTTTTGGAAATGTTTTTTTTCTTCAACAAATTTTTACTGTTACAATACAATATCACCTTTGAATATTTCTGATGAATTATCAATCTTGTCTCTGAACCACTGGATAAAACTGATTCGGATCGAAAATCATTAACGATTATCTTCTGCCATGAAACTCGTGGTTGATAATATTTTTGCGGACATTTTATGGATCATAATCAGATTAGCTTCTCCACTATTTTCGCTCTGATTATTGAAATAGTGAAACAGATTTTCATTGTTCAATAGTCGGAAAATCACAATATCCTTCTTTTCACTGTTTCACCATACACACAACATTGTACATAATATGAAACAAACGTTATTCTGTTTCCAATGTCAACCTGTTGATTCGAGAAATGTTAGCATTTTTCAGTGTTTCAGTCGAAAACTGTAGCTTGATTTTCAATCCAATGACTAGATTAAACTGACTGTTAAACAATATTCTCTTAACGCTTGTTTTTAACTGTGTCAATTCGCACATCAGGTTATAAGCGACTGGGTGAATCGCATTGTTTCATAGATATAAAATATCATTTTTCTATGAAACAGTAATGAATAATGCTGAAACTAGAGCGATATGAAACTTTTTCACTGTTTCCGGTTGTAAACATGTAATTGTTTTCGGAACCATTACTCGATATTAGTTTCACTCTCTTCATTTTATCGAATGACATCTTTTCAAAAAAAAATCTAGATAAGCAGTAAAATCATATCATTTTGAAAAGAAAATTGGATTTTTTTAACCAGATTCAGCAATTTCAGTTGTGCTGGTACTCGCCAAAATATACTATTCATAGAAGAAAACAATCAGCAGTTCAGAAAGTTAGAAGAAATCGAAAATCAACGTAAATGAACCAGAAAGCGTTTTCTAAAAAGACAGAAACAGTGCATTTCTGTGCAGAAATCTTTCTGTGACACTTTTTCAATAGTTCTTCAAAACATTTACAGTTTTAGATGAAACACAAGTTTTATATTTCACTTGAGAAATATTGATTTATGAACATATATTGTATTGTCACGGTTTCAAACCAAAAATGACAACTTTTTGTATGATATTGCCCTACTAAAGTGCATCCAGTTCAATATGTCAAATTATTTTGGAATAAACGATTGAAATGGTTTTTTTGAAAATGACTTTTTCCGATTGAGAAAAACAGTAGTTCTAGCAGTCGTATCATGGAACTTTACAGTTTCAGAAATATAGAAGTTTCAAAATGTTTCAGCATGTCTCAATTGTAGCTGGTGCTCAAAAAACTACTGTAAATGATATGGATCAATTTTCACAGTTTCAAATTCATGACTTGTAAAAATTTTTGAAGGAAGACATGATAATTTGTCTAATAATAAAGTTCCATTAGAGTTTCATAATAAACAGGCATCTGAAATTTGTCGACTCCAGTAATTTTTCATATTCAAAAAATTCCCCTATGCTTATAGCTCAAAAAACCGGAAAAAATAGAGAAGAGAAAAGAAGAAAGAAATCGAAATAAGATAGGATGGATGTCAAATGGTTACACTCATGGGTGAAAGGTTAGATATGGTTACGCGCGCAAAAACGACATAGATGTGATCATAAATGAAATGTGTGAAAAGGTGTGTGTATATAGGAATAGAAGAGGGTCCAGATGGTTAGAAAATGATCCACACCTGGACTAGTGGTTCAAGATAAGATCTATCGATAAGGACCAAATGTATTAGTTTTATATCAGTTGATCAAAGATTATTTTCATTATATTACAAAAAATTTATCACGTGCCATATTTTTTTCACTGTTTCAAATATCAAATATCAGTTTTGAGCTTGTTCAAGTTATTCGTTCATGACCCAAGTCTACTTCCTCCTCCTTCGTTTGTCCGTACTGTTTCAACATTCCGGTTTATTATTTTTATTTCCAAATGAATTAATGGTCGTTTTTTCCCCTCCTGCATTGCGAGTATCAAAGTTCTACAACTTCTCAAAAAAAAAAAACGTAGAAATTTTTGCTACACAATCGGATTGTTTTTCACTGTTTCAAGTATCAGACATGATCGTTCATAATTTCGCTGAACAATTCTCCCATTTTTTCTATTGCCGCCTATCAAAAACATATAATGTTTCAAAAAGCAAGTTTATTAATTATGTGTAGCGTAACTAGGATGTGAACGGTTTTGAATGAGCGAAACAAAAATTCCAAACCATGCTCAATTTCAACTATCAAGTTTGAGTTGATATTCATAGAAAAGTACTGTTTCCATCAGGTAATATTTTTTTGCAAACAAGGTGTAATAACTGTACTGACCACGATTCTGTTCGGTTTGAGTATACAACGTATTTATGATTTCCTCATTTTGGCACAAATTTATTCTGAAAAGTTATCTGCACACCTCCCGGCCATGTCCTGTCAGGGTTTTCAAAAATCCCGAGCTGAAAAAAGTGCACAAAAACCTAACTTTTTTTGAAAATTCCCGAGCTGAAAAAAGTGGGGAAATTCGTTTTCCGGAATTGAAGTACGATACTCCGCAATTCCGCTGTTCAGCATCTGACCCAAATCACTAAAATGAGCACAACTCCGTGAATTTTGAAGCTAGAAAGTTGTTTGTTAGCTCAAAATGTTCATCTAATTGAGTTCTACAAAAAGTTCTACTGTGACAACGTGGGAAAATTACATCTTCATGGTGAAAATCGGAGCTGTCGGTCAAAATGAGCAAATTTTGATGCAGCTCGGCGAGCATAGGTCCAGCTCGGTAACTTGGGATTTAGATACTCCTCAGTATACCTAACATGCTCCCAAAAGTTTTTTGACCAATTCCCATTTTGAGCCGAGTTATTCGATGCTGTCGCTTTTTACCGACAGCAGTGTTAAATTTGCGTTTTTCGCCATTTTCGACAGCATCCCATAACTCGGCTCAAAATCAATTTTTTCTGACGGTTTTTTTTTCAAAATGAAGCTGGCAGACTGAAGAACACTAATGTACTATTTATTTTGTGTTTTCATGTATGGCTAAATCATGCAAAGTCCGCTATTTCGTGCGCTCAAATATCCCCCACCCCTCGCTTCGGCAGGGAATCCCCGAGCTGGATGGACTTCAAATAATTTTTCCGAGCTGTCGGGCAGGACCTATCGTTAGGTGTGGTTATCTGTTCCAACAATAAAACATATATGTTGCTAATTTAGTGAACACAATAATTCGTTGAAAAATACTTCGTTCCAGTTTCAACAAAATTTCACATAAAAAAAGGAATTTAGAAATTTAGTAATTTAATAACCTATCAACTACAGTAGATCACAATTAGAACTACAGTATCCTAATGATTTGATTTTTTTCCTGGAAATTCAGCATCAAATTCAACACCAAAAACATAAAATATCACCGTTTCAAATTCGAAGTATAAAAAAATAAGTATTCATATTTTTGCTAACTGACTTTTTTTACCGAAAAAAGTGATGGGAAACCAGAAAACGTGTCTCCCTGATTATCTTTGTTTTGGCACGTTTAAACTATAAGAAAAAATTATTTAAAATCATAGAAAACTAATAAATAACCATTTCGTCGAAACTCATATGTTTCTAAAAAATATTCCCGTTTCAATTGGTTCATTTGTTTTTTATAGTCATAAAAAATTTTGGTTGGCGCTCTCTAGACTCTCAAAAAAACCGAAAACCAGCAAAGATTCAAATTAGAATGTTTCGAATTTTCCATACATTTTAGCTCATTGGTCTCTCACCAATTTTGTCAAAAAATTATTCGAATGTGTTATTTTCTAGTTCTTTATTACTATTTCAAATGTGTTTTATCTAAATTGTTTGGTATAAGTCAATTAGTCGTTAGGTGTTTCGGAATTTTGTGACAATTTTCCAATAGTTCTTCCAAACTCAACGGGACAACTTTTTTGGGATGTTTATCTACTAAAGTGTATTCAGTTGATTTATACCGAAAACTATAAGGGTCTTGATTGAATCAATGATTTTCTGATTTTTTTTTTCATACGGCAGAAACAGCAATTATTTTTTAAATTTCTACGAAACTTCACAGTTTCAAAAACTTATAAGTTTCAGATTTTTAAAAGAGAGTTCACTGATTATTTAGTCCAACAACTTTATTCATATTAAAATGAGCTCTTAAAAATGCCACGAATAAACTTCTACAGTTTCAAATTTGAAACTTGCAATAATTTATTAAAGAATAATTTAATCTTTTCTGCTTGATAATAATAAATGCTGAAAGATATTTTCAAATGTCCCTAAAATTATATCAAGTGCTTTGTTTTTTCACTGTTTCATGTATCGAATATCACTTTTCTTAGTAACGTGCATTAGTCGTTTTTGTCCATCAAAAATAACAAGCATCTGGTTACACTGTTTCAAAACTTCCTATTTTATGCTAGTAATTTGATACCGTATCAGTCATGATGATTTTGTCTCAAACTTATAAATAAAGATTTTTAAAGTTTCATGTATCGTACAAGATTTATCATTTTATCGTCGATCAATCCACCAACGTTCATTCCATTTCATCAAAAATTCCCTGATTCGAAGATAGTATATTGTTTTGAAATTTCCGAACAGACTAACAATAGTGGTGTTTGATCTTTCGAATTGTATCAGTGAAACACAAAAAAAATGTTGTCACAAAATTAATTTTTTTCTATTCTGAGTCGTTAATTGAAATGCAAAACTACTAACACTCATTTCGGTCTTTTCACTGTTTCAAAAACATGTTTAGCTTATCGGTATTTCTTAAACTTTAGTACGATCGAAACTGTTTATACAAATTTCCTTGCTGTGAAATTTTTTAGCTTTGATTATTCCCACCTCTTTTTCCGATTTCAAGAAAAATTTTGAGCCTGCGGATCTGAAACGATTAGCTTTCCAGCGATTTTGTTATTATATTGTTGCCTATTGAGCCCCGAATCTCAATGTCGCTTACTTCAATTTAGTTAAATTTATGAAAACATTGAAACTGACTTTTTTTTGCCATTTCCTTCTATAAGTTTTTGAATCTTAATATTCCAAATGTACCTAGAGAGAATCAACTGTTTCAATTTGATACGGCATATTCTCGCGCTTCGAAACAGTTTTTTTTGTTTATACATTGAACAGACAATTTTTGTGAAAATTTACAAGATAGATCTTGTCGAAAATCCAAAATTTTCATTGTTTCAAATTTATTTGATAACAGAGTTCGAGTTTTCTGAAACACTCATATATAAACTCGACACTTGACGATTATGACACATGTTTCGTCCAAAAATATCCTACATGAATTATCTGTCAGGTTCTCCATGCAGATCGAGAATTTCAGCTGAAACGCTGATTTTTATATTTCACCATTTTACTGTTTCACAAATATATTTTCACAATTTTCATGAGAATTTGATGTTTGTTATTGTAGATTGGGTGCTCAAAACTATCAGCTCAAAATTGGAATAATGTATTGTTTTTTTTTGCGCTGTTTCAATGAAATATAGAAATTTCAAGAAATATAAAATAGATCGACACTGGCTACGATGCCGGAGAATGATCATATCTCGAAATCTAGAACAGTTATCGGAAAGTTGCCGACCGCAAAATTGTAGAAGAAGTTATAATTTTCAAATTTGCAGTTGACTACTTTTTCATAGATCTTCTAGATTCCGAGATATTATCATTTGCCAGCAGCATTTGCAGTACCGCTCTATTTGAGGAAATAGAGTGTATTCAATTTGTGTTATCATTTTTCAACTATCTATCAGAAGAAAGGTTGAATACCGATTTCGTGTCAAAACTAACTTTCCAGGCAGAATCAAGATAATATCGTCTGAAACTGTAATTTTGGATATCAGAACTTACTGTTTCAGAAGTCTTATATCCATTTTCACTGATCCTTTGAAATGTTGATCATTGTTATCCGACTGGCTCACAAAAATAATTTACTGACATTAAGAAATGCATTTTTCCCCAAATAACTACCATTCCAAAAAGCAAATGTATTATTTGGCTTTTGATTTCATATTGTTTTATCATCCGTGTTGTTTAGTCTTCATTTTTTAAATATATCTGTTCAATTCGTGGGCATTTCATGACTTTTGGACTGTTTCAAGCATGAAATATTAGAATTTCAAACCATTTGAAATCAGTGATCTTCCAATTTTGAGTTTTTTTTCAATGAGGCATGCAAACAAAAAAAATATCAAGAGAAGACAATAACTGAAACTCAAATGTTAATATCATCGTTCGACTATTTTTCCTTCTCATGTAAAATCCACTGTTACAACCCAAGAAATCAATAAGCTTCCTTACAAATATTGGTACAATTTTTCTTGCCTCTCCAAAATCTCTATAACTTTTTTTGAAATCAAAGTATGGTAACGTCAAAATATATGGAAATGCATAATTTATTTATTTGATTCATGCGAAAACTCATGCCAATCTGATTGTCGGTTTCTGTCGAAATATACTTTTTCAACTGAACCGATACAGTATTTTTCAAAACAAATCTCGAGTGGATAATCCTGTTTAATTGATTTTTGAAAAAATGTTGAATGTTTCAAATATATAATGAATCTCCAACTTTTGAAATTATTATACTCGGTTTAGTTGTCTGATTGGCATGTCTACTGGAAATCTCAAGAAATTGTGCTTCAATGAATAATTTGTATTATTTACAATTTCAATATATTCAGATTGTACCGTATTGGAGATTCTTTTGGTGTTTGGTTACTTTTTAATAATTCAACCTTTTTCTGTAATAGACCCACCTTTGTTTTTTTAACCATCTGATTCTCAAAGCTCGCAGAAATTTTTTTCATTAAGAACTCATACGAAAATTCAGTAAAACGAAATTGAAATCTTAAAAAACATTTTGTCAGTGGGCAACAACAGTAGTTTTCAAATAATTTGCTTTTTTTATACCGATCGTTTTGGAATTTTTTTTGCAGTTTCAGAAAAACTATGAATTTCGATTTTTCTCAAATTGATGATGGACGGACAATTACACGTTTTGCTTCGAACGTTTTGACCAAATTTGTGATTTTCGGCTTTTCAAAATTATCATTTTTTACCTTTTCAATGCATCTGTTCTTCTGAAAACATATTCGACCATAAATTCTTTGATGCACGGATCTTGTTTCAACACAAAATGCCCTTTTGTTATTCCTGTTTACCGTAAGAGTATACAAAATAGAATTTTGATGTTTATAAACAGATAAATTTCGTCATATTTTCTTATACTTACTTTCATCATTATTGCTTCACAGTTTCGATGACGACGAATATAAATTTCATTCTCAAGTGCGTTTACTCTTCGGGTTGGCAAACAAGAAGCATTATACAAAATTTTTGATATATTTGATCGGTTGATCGTTCGCTGTTACATCCAATTTCATCAAAATTCTGGAACATAAACTTTTGGTATTCTCAAACAGTTTTCCTTATTACCAATATTCACCATTTCAAAGAAGCAATAAATGGATACTGTAATTCATCACTATCGTTTCCCAATTCTTTTCAAAATCGCATGCCAATGAAACCAAATGCCTTTTGTACTGCCAAATGTATCTACGGAACTTCCGAAACCTGGCAAAACGTGTTTCAGACGAAACAATTAATAAGCTCTAAAACATTTTCACCAGTTTCAACCGGAAAAAAAATAGTAATCCGCCAGTCAAACCGATATTACTGATGTCAGTTGGACTCTAGCTTCATTTCACTTTGAAAAAAAAAGAATGAAATTTTGGAAAACAAAAAAAATATTTACAATTTCAACTTGAAAGTAAATATATATTTGTTTCAGTCTCTGATATTTTAATGGTTCTAACTGTTGAATACTGTTGAATACCAAAGAAGCGCAAAATTCAATCATTTTCAGTAATAAAATCAGATACAAATCCTCATCTGAAATTTCACTATTTGAAACATGATTTTTGGAGCTTCGCTTACATTTTTTTCTGTTCCAAGTCTCTAACAATCATACAAATTTCGCAATTCGTGTTGATAAGGACGACGAATGACATTTTCCCTAAATTTTTGAAAATCAACACGGTTTCATGTATGCCATATAATCACTGTGAAACTAATTAAATTGGTCCTAGATTCTTGTATCCGATTATTCATTTGTTGTCATCGTAATTACACTGGAACGTGGCTGCCTCACTCCAAAAAGTAAAAAATAGGAATAGTTGTTCTATTCCATCGAATTTCACCGTTTCATAAACACACAAGTTTCAAAATGTTTCAGCATAACTTAATCGAAGCTCAATCTTCGTGACTCAACGAAACGAAACTGAGAATGATATGATTAGTGTTCACAGTTTCAAATTCAATTCTTGTGAAAGTTTTTGAAGGAGATTAGATAATTTTCTGACAACAATTTCCATCAGAGTTTTATAATAGACATGAAGTAATTTCATGACAAGCAATTTTCCATGTTCAAAAATATTCACTATTTCGATGGATAAATTTATGACTTTGATAGTTGTCGAATATCAGTTGATCAGAAATCAGTTGAACACTTCAATATTTTGAAACGCCACTTCGCCTCTAACTAGACGACATCGAATCTTGGCAGTATCTTGCAATATACAAAAAAAAAAGTAACTCAAATTGAGTCTAAAACTAGGCTTATAGCAGAAAACGGAAAAAAAAACAAAGAAAAGAAAAAAATCGAAACAAGATAGAATGGATGTCAAATAGTTACTGTGAATGAGTGAAAGGTCAGATATGGATAGGCGCGAAAACTGAGAAATACGTGATCATAAATCGAATGTGTTAAAAAGAGAGGTGTATAGGAATAGGAGAGGGTTTAGAGAATTAGAAAAATGTTCCACACCTGGACTAGTGGTTCGAGATAAGATCTAGCGATAAGGACCAAATGTATTGGTTTTTATATCAGTTGAACCAATATCATTTTCATTATTTTCAGTCAAATACCTATTTCCATTTCACGTAACACCTTTTATACTGAAAGTTTACGTATCATACACAGTTGTAGTGATACTAAATTTATCGATATACGTATCAAACAATTGATTGAAAAGTTCAAACAAAACAAATTCAACAATTATGACATCACTAATTTCAGTAATTACACCCTCAAAAAGCTACAACATCTTGACATAATCGATAGATGTTATCTTAAGACACTATACCAGGTTTAGAACCATTTCTCATTCTCTAACACATCTCATATCCCTATACGCACTCGCATTTTCACACATTTTGTTTACCATCACATCCAGGTCATTTTTCCGCGCGTATTCCCATACGTCCTATCTACCTCACATTCCCTCTCATTTGCTCAATTTTTTACCGATTTTTCTTCCTTTCTCTCCTTTATTTCTTTCTTCCTTTCTTCCCGCTTTAGGCATAGGTTTAGACAAAATTTGCGTTACTTTATTTTGAATTTTGCACAGGTACTTGCTACTGACGAGACTCGGTACCTAATGTCGTCTAGTTTAGAGTCGAAACGACATGCGCTTTACTTCCTTTTCTTCCTTCTTAATATTACAATTCTTCAATTTTCACTAATTTTCTAAATTTTATTCTTCTTCTTCTCATTACAATAAGTAGGTACACATGTCATACTTTTTTCACCGTTTCACTAGGTACATTTCAGTATTGACCTTACTCGAGTTATTCATTGATACCTCAACTTTCCTTCTTTTTTTTTTTAATTTTTACTGTTTCAACATTTCTATTTATCATTTTTGTTTCAAAATGAGTCAATGAGAGTTTTATTTTGGTTTCGCATTGTAAGTTTCAAAGTTCTCCACATTTCACAAAACATTTTAGAACTTATTAGCACAAAACCATTGTGTTTTCACTGTTTCAAGTATCAGACATAATAATTAATTGTTTTTTTTCTATTGTCTCTTTTTTTGAGTATCTCATTTCACAAATATTCACTGTTTCAAAATCCAAGTTTATGAGTTTCACGTAGCGCAACTAAGATGCGAATCCTGCTCTCGAATCAATTAACCAAAATTTTATTGCGTGAAGAAAATCGTTTTTTCATTTAATTGCACAAAAATTCTGTGCCATGTTCATCAACTTTGCCATACAAGAATTCTTGGGATAGCATGTTTTCCTCTGTCATTTTTACTGTTTCAAGTATGAAATGTTTTATCTGAAACAACAGCAAACTAGTACATATCATTTTAATCCTTTTTCAAACATTTCTACAAAAAATATTTCAGTTTCAATTGGTACATTTCTTTGTAATAGTAATGAACAACTCTGATTGGTGTTTATCAGCCTCTCGAAAATATTAGAAACCAGCAATGTTCCAAATTAGAGCGTTTGGAATTTTTCATAATTTTTAGCTCATTAGTCTTTTGTACGTCTCACCAGTTTTGTGAAAGGTTTTCTTGGTATATCTTCATTTTTTACAATATTGAACAACATCGACAAGGAAACATATTGTCAAATGATTGAAAATTGTCTACTAAAGTGAGCCGAATAATTTTTTACTGTTCCACATTTCCCACATCAAATATGATACTTAAAATAGTCGTTCTGATAAACTTCCCAACCAAAAAAATAGAAATATTCATAACATTCACTGATTCAATTAGTAAGGTTCTCGTTGTGTTATGATTTGTCTTCATTATTACCAAGTTCCCTTCTTCTTCTTGTAGTTTCACTGTTTCAGGTATCATATATCATGCTTTCGGAACAGTCTCGATTGATCATGTTGGAATATTTTTTACAGATGACTTCTCTCAAATAGATACAATTTCTAGTGTTTGACAATTCATAAACTTGCCTTTTTCGAACATCTATCAAATTTACTAACAATACCATTAAAACGATGTGAGCGGGAAAATTTCAATCTTCAACTTTTTTTGAAAGCTTCTTTTCCGGAATTTTATCATAATACAGTTTCAAATGAATCAAATAAGAATATCGACCTATCTAATTTTGCTTCTTTAACATTTTGTTGTTTTTCGAAAGTTTTCAGAAGTTTGTCAAATTTATTTAGAAAATCAAAACAATAATGCCCCTTGAAAATTTGTTCGATAAGTACAAACTCAGTTGCCTGGAAATTCACAGATTTTCTGAAAATTGACATGAAATATGAAGCGTTTGCCAGTCTCTGGTATTTCAGTAAGTTCAAGATATTTTGGCTTGTTCAATTCCTGACAACAAAAATCTAATATTCTATATGAAATAGTTGAAACAGTGACTGTTTGTCAATTTTATGTGAGTTTTTATGATCTCGAATCACATATTTTACTGTTTCAACGGATTAACTTTTTTGAAACCATACGTATTCTGAACTACATCATGATTGCGTCTTGCTGCAAGATACACAAGCTTTTCATGGTTGTTAAGTCCATAAGTGTTTTGCTGTTTCAGCACACAGTGTAAGAATATACAAAAAGAGATGCCGATGGTAATGAATCGCAATACTGTTCCAATATATCACCATTCAGCTTTCAAGTAGATTTTGTCAATTTTCACAGTTTCAATGGCTAGACATACTTTGTTTCTCATTTCCAGGTGTGCTTGGAAATGGACATATACTTTATTTCAAAATTTATTCTTAGTCTCCATGGCAGAATACTTGAACATTCGCAAAAAAATTCACTTGCTGTTGTTTTTCACTGTTTCAAGAATCAGCCAATTAATTTGAGATTTGTTCCGATTCAGTTCTCCCTCGGTTGACACTCTCAACAATGTTCACAAATGTTCACTATTTCAACTCTCTTCAAGATTTTCCCTGTTTCAACCTAAAGATAAGTAAATCACTCAGTTTTTGAGAAGGTGCATCTGATGAATGGGTTTCATCATCTGAAAATCATTCTAATTCCGTTTCACATTTTGCCTTTAATTAATATGAAATTTCAGAAATGGAGCATGTGGCTTATTTGAATTTTTTACTGTTTCGCCTGGAAAATATGCATTTTCGACAACTTTTGTCCTACAATCGGAGGTTTTTCCGCCTACGTGCACACGTCGCAATCAATAAAAAGTATTTGAGCCATTTTTCAAAAACTGTGTTATCTGAAGCTCCCTTTTTCAGGTTTCCAACCAATATTTTCTTACTGTTTCAAATTTTTAACGTTCAACAGATTTACTTGAGTTTACCAATGCATGTACGCCAAGAAACTCTTGATTAAATATTGGAAAATTGGCACTGTTTCAAGTATGCCACATATAACTGCAAAAACAATTTTGGTGTTGCATTGTGTGCCGTCATAGAAAAAATTGAAATCAAAATGTCAAACTTATGACCCACCTAGATTAACTTTTTTTCTCTTTTTTTACTGTTTCACCAACAAAACATATCATTGGGAAATTCTTTCATTCACTCAGTGACGGGTTTGTAAAAAAACTTATATTTTACCATCAGTTTCACATTACTCTTTGAATTGATATGAAATTTCAGAAACAAGAAAATTTTACCATTTCAACTTTCTTCCATCTATATTTCACTATTTAAACTGTAATGGTTCTAGCTGAACATCTAATCTAAAATGACACAAACAGGAACAAGTTTTTCCTACCGTTTCAAGTTAAGTTGTTCCTACTGTTTCAAATTTTTGATATCTAGCTAACTATAACTCACTAATCATTGATCTAGAATTGGAATATAATATTTTTATCAAAACGGTGAAATTATTTTTTCAATGATCCAGGTACGCCACTTGAAAAAGAGATAACGTCGATTTCGGTTGTTTTATATTTATTTTCAGATTGTCTGAGAAGCTGGAATTTATTCTGTTTTGTTTTCGAACACTTCACTTTTCACTCTAAAGTTACAGCATGACAAACTCAAGAAACACTAACAGTTTGTTATTTTTACCGAATTTCACTGTTTCAAGTATCAAATATCACATTTCGAGCAGAAAGTCACCTAATTTCTATATTCTCATCCTCCTCTTATAATTGCCGGACTAGATAGCAAGCCAGTTGTTTTTAACTGTTTCATCATCTAAATGTAATTTAATGCGCATTGAAAAAGGCAATATGAGTAATACATGTGAGATTGCAAAAAATTCTCGTTTTTTTTAAAACTTTTTTTTTCAAGTACCGAAAATCTGTATAAGGGCAAGTTTTCACCAGCTGAGTTATCTCGGCGAAAATTTTATACCTAAAATTTTTCATCTCTTTCACTATCAATTGTCACATATATAATTTTGTCTGAAGTGAGGACAGAGAAAAATAGAAC
Source organism: Caenorhabditis uteleia (assembly GCA_963573275.1). Classification (NCBI taxonomy): domain Eukaryota; kingdom Metazoa; phylum Nematoda; class Chromadorea; order Rhabditida; family Rhabditidae; genus Caenorhabditis; species Caenorhabditis uteleia. The sequence continues at coordinate 2,066,901 of OY752134.1, forward strand.
TACGGATATTTTTGTACCGTTTCAGGCAAGGATTAATTTTCTTCTGCGCGACGAAAAGTTACTCCAAAATGTATTTCCAAAGAATTATAGTTTTTTACTGTTTCTATTGTATCTAATATCGTTTTTAAAGTAATCAATTTGATCATTCTTGTGCATCAGATCGAAAATTTCGAACTTCCCAAACCCAAGAAACGTTTTCAAAATTGCACCATTTCAAAGCGAAAATCAATACATATTCATTCTCAGATTGGTAATAAATCGAAACATGGCTTTTTCTAATATCATCAACTACTTTATGAGTAAAAACAGTTTCACCGCTGAAATATGTATGTGCATTAATGGTGATTTTATTCTATTGCACGTATTGTTGTCAAAATACAAAACAGTTTCACCTTCAAAACTTGTACATTATAATATTCATTTCTATCACTTATCCTAAAACCTGTTCTTTCTCTTTGACATATTCTAGGAAAGCATGTCGTTTCAGAACATGGTGCATCACGACCAGACTATTGAGAGAATTCTTCAATTTTATACTGTTCCATGTGAAAAATGAATTGATTCAATGCAAAGTTACCCTAATTTGTCATCAAATGCTCATGGTTCCAAATGTATGCATTTCTCTAATTTACACTTTTTCAATGAGAAAGCATTGTAGTCAGTTGTTTTTGGTCACTAATCATAATGCTTTCTTCATATGTGAACAACTTCGATAATTTTCTAACGAATTCTCAATTCAGGACCGGAATTTGAGCTTACATTTAGAGAGATTATACGTATATAGTCAACATTTATTACTGTTTCAGTGAAGCAATTTTTCCACTTTGAAATTTTTTCATTTTACTGATATTGTTGCCTACCCTTCGATAAAATTTCTAACATGTTCTTCTGTTTCAAGTGTAACATATCAAAATGATTCCTTCTGTTTATTATTCGTCTAGATCCTGCCCATGATCCAGAGTTCAAAATTTGTTCTGCTTTGAAATCCCCAAGAAAATGAACATATTCCTGGATCCTGAGGCATATTTAGTGCTAAAAAAGTTTTTTTTTCAGTTTCAATAAATTTATATACCAATCCAAACTTTTTTTGGATTAGTGGTGGATGTTCCAAAACTTGTCTTCAATATATTGAAAAAAGCTGGATATTTAATTGAAGAGCCTGCACGTGATTCATTTCATGTTGTTCTTTTTTACTAATTCAACCATCATATTTCGAAATTTCATCAATTTTTAATGTGTTCACAGGGTTGGATAGACCCCAAAACCTTCTAATTGAAAATTTGAAAAGAAAAACTGATATACTTCGTTTGCATATTTTTTGAAATAGGTTTACTGTTTCAAATATCTAACATCATGTCCTTCAAAAGTTTAGACAACGTTTTGTTGAACTGTTTATAGTTTAAGTGATCTACAGTAGGTTGTACAGTACCCCAAATAGTTTGAGATACAGTATGTTGGAATTTTGAAGAATGATGCGCATCGACCAAGCGGTATCACTAGAAATACTACATTTTTTCTGTTCCATCGATTGAATTGAAATCTCATTGCGGAATGACAACAATTGGATCACGTTTATTAAAAATCCAGATAGTTTCTGAATTCTTGACTTACCAAAATTATCGGCGGTTTCAAGGCAAACAAATACGGAATTGTAAATTTTTTCTTTTGTTACATTTTACACTTTTTGCAAAAAATGTTCAAATCATTTTTCTGATGGTACAAGACTGAATTATATCAATGCAGATCGGTTTTTGCTGTTTTCTCCACCCTTCTTTTTTTTTTAGATAACTAAAATACCTCGTTTTCAAAATTGCATAATTCTTTCAGTTTCAGCATCTAAATTCATTACTTCTACTTTTAATGTCATTTCATTAGGTCAACATTGTTGTTTCGGTTCGAAAAATTTTGAGATATTGGGACTGGCTGGAGTACTGTATCCATCAGTTTGCTGTATCTCGTGAGTCACAAGACACCGCATACTAAAGTCAAATCGGTTTCTGTATTAAGCTATTTTTGCCACTTCAAATATCACGTATAGAAATATTATGTCAACGCAAGATGTTGTGTCGAATGTGATAACTTGCTCCCTATCAGAATAGTCTGCATTTCTGATGTTTGTTGCTTCGCAACGCCACACGAGAGGAAATTAATTTAATTGTTTTACTGTTTCTCAAAAAACCTTGAAATCAAAATTTTTGTTGATACTTGCTCCAGTGATAATGACTACAACAAAGTTTCCATTTCAACAATTCTCATGTTTTCACATAAATATGTACACTATTTCAATCAAAATGCATCAGTGTTTTATCAATATTTGATCTATTGGGGGGGGTTCAACAATTTGTTCATATACAGTTATCACTGTTTTACCATGAAAATAGAAATAATCAGATGACGAATTGAATGCTAGGATGTTCGGTGTTGTGATCATTTGAAGATAGAAAATAATGGAATCTTGATGACCTTATCAAGGTAGACCTTATCAATGTAGGTTATGGTATATGAATCTGTTTCAAGTTTTCAATAAAGTATTTCAAAACAGATCCAAATAGTTCAGGTTGTCTGTGAATTTGACAACTATCCGAAAAATAATCACTGTTCCGGAGAATGAATCTAGAGTGCTATAAAGTTTTGAGATGCTCAATCTATCTCATACACTGGAAAAGTTCTGCAAAATGAATTTTATTCACAATTTTTGTGGCATTTCAACCTATTGAAAGTTGACTATATTATCAGTTAATCGTTTGTACTTCAAGAGAAATTGAAACCGATTCAAAATTTCACTGTTTCAGCTTTGATGTCTATAATTTAGATGTCATAAAGCATCAATTGAGGATGTGAATGGATGTGATAATAATTTAAAGAAATTTCCAATCGTACGACTTTCTATTTTTATGTTTTAAAGCAAATAGTAATGTTTCAATCATCCCACATTTGCAATTTATGTCATTGCCATCTAATTCACAATGTTTCGCCGAATGTCATGACTTCTTCTATCAAAGCTTGCAGTATTGTTTTACTGTTTCAAATAGCACAAATACATATTTTTGTAACCGTCTGATCGATTCTTTTGTTCAATTTTCCGGCAAAATTGCAAGGTTCCAACAAACTGAAGTCAAATTCACACTGCTTTTCGATTTGCGGCAACTGTTTTTCTCTGTTTCAACTTTCACATGTCGAGTTATTATTGAGTGATTATCTGCCCATTGTCGACAAACAACATATATTTATACTATTTCACGATTCATTAATAGCAGTTTCACTATCACAAAAACATTAATCCACCCTTTGCCAACCCTTGCTTCATGTCAAAAAACACGTGATTTTAGAAACTGGTTCTATTTACAATTGGAGTAAATCTTGTTAATTATCCTCTAATTGTTTAGGATAAAATTTAGAAAATTCTATACCAAAATGTCCCACTGTTTAAGAAAAACATATCATCTTGTGAACTGTTTCAAATTTTTTAAAAAGTTTTTTTTTTGCTTTCTTCATCCTTCTTCTTGTCGAACAAATAAAGAAGAGGCGTTTTCAAGAAATTGTAGATTTTTTATCTGCTTCATCATTTATGTATATTATTCTTGTTATGACATTCCATCAGTTGGTGGAAGATTTATTTGTTCTGCAAATATACAGCTACTATAACTAGATAGAAAAGAAAAAAAAGTAGAGAAAGGATGAAAAACTCGAAATAAGATGGAATGGATGTCAAATGATTACTGTGAATGGGTGAAATTTATGATAGGGATAGGCGCGAAAAGCGACAAATATCTGATCATTAGTCGAATGTGTGAAAGGGAGAGGAGTGTGTATAGGTATAGAAGAGGGTTTAGAGAATCAGATAATCATCTAAACCTGGAAAATAGTGTAACAATATCAGCAGGTCAGCCGCAAAAGATGCGCATTGGGAATCAATAGACATAAAGCAGTAAAGCATTGTCTCAATTGACAGAAACAGTGATTATTGCAAAATGATTAAGACAATGTTGTTTTTCACTGTTTCAAAAATCATCCATCTAGTTTGAGATTTGTTCCATTTCAGTTCTTATCTAATTCTTGTTCCCAAACAATTCGTCACAAGCGCACTATGCCACCTCTTTTCATTATGCTCCTTGTTTCAACCGAAAAACAAGTAAATCACTCCGCAATAATGCGATAAGATTATTGTCTGAAATCCAGATAGATTCTGAAAAATTCCAAAATCGATTGCTGCTTCAAAGCAAAAACATATGAATTTGCAAAAAAAAATCAAGTTGCTACAACGAACCCAAATTTGGAGACAAATTTTGTTATTGTTCCATTGCCACAAGAATAAATAATATCAACTCTCATTAGTTCACTTTGCTGTTACCAGCCTTCTTTTTTTTTTAGATAAATAGAAAAAAATCATTTTCAAAATTGCATTTTTTTTCAGTTTCATCATCTAAATTCATTACTCCCATTTTTCATATTGTACTCAAATGGAATACTGTACTTTTTTCCTGTTTCAAATATCACTTGTAGATTGTTCATATTAATGCAAGATGTTGTGTCAAACTTATCAGAATAGTCTGCATTTTCAACAAGACACGAGAGGAAAGTAATTTAATTGTTTTACTGTTTCTCAAAAAAACCTATAAAATCAAGACTTTTGTTGATACTAGTTCCAGTGACAATAATTATAACAAAGCTTCCATTTCAACAATTCTCATGTTTTCACATAACTATACTGTTTCAATCAGAATGCATCAGTGTTTTATCAATATTTGATCTATTGGGGGGGGGGGGTTCAACAATTTGTTCATATACAGTTATCACTGTTTTACCATGAAAATAAAAATAATCAGATGACGAATTGAATGCTAGGATGTTCGGTGTTGTGATCATTTGAAGATAGAAAATAATGGAATCTTTATGACCTTATCAAAGTACACTTTATCAATGTAATTGATATATCCTGTTCCAAGTATGCAATATAGCAGTTCGAAGCAGTTGCAAATGGTTTGGAATTCATGTGTGGCTGAAAAATCTCTAAGGTAAAAAATAATCACAATTTCGGGGAATGAATCTATAAACTTGTGAGATGCTAATGTTGATTTTCTTCTCTCAATACGTCGACACAATTAGACAGTATGTATTTTATTGATTCTTTTTTTACTGTTTCAAGTATCTCATATCTAAAGTTGAACTATGATCAATCAATCAGTCGTTTGTACTTCCAGAAAAGCTGAAACCGATTTTCCAAAAATTTCACTGTTCCATCATCAAAATTTATAACTTTCATCCAATAAAGCTTTGATTGAGGACATCACTGGAAACAACATAAAAATGAAAACAAATTCTCATGGTTCGACTTCATATTCGTATGACTGGAAGGATTCACCGTTTTTGAATACAAAAGTCAAGCTCGCAGCATTTTTTTTCTGCTTCAAATTACACAGGTTCAGAGTCGTGGAACCGCCGTCTAATCGATTCTTTTTTTTCAAATTTCTGAAAAATAATATGGTGTTCCATCGAACCGAATCGATATTGCCTATCATTTTTAACACCACATAATTTATTTTTCATTGTTTCAATTAACCTCTATCACATATCGAAATATTATCAATCGATTAATTGCCTTTTTTCAATCAAATCATATATTTTCACTGTTTCACCATTCACTAATAGCAATTTCACTATCACAAAAACATTGATCCACTCTTTGCTAGTTGATGCTTCATGTCAAAAAAAACGTGCTTTCAGAAACTGGTAGTATTTACAAATGAAGTACTTCGCCAAATGTTGCTAATATTCTATCCTTTTTTTGATAAAGTTGGGAAAATTCTCTATTTTTAACTGTTCCAAAAAAAACTTATCAGGGTTGTTAACTGTTTCAAATTTCAATCAGTTTTTCTGTTTTCTTCATCCTTCTTTTTGTTGGACAAGTAAAGAAGTGGCATTTTCAAAAAATTCTAGATCTTTCGCTGCTTCAGCATTTAAGTATATCATTCTTGTTGTGACATCTCATCGATTGGAGGAAAAACTATTCGTTTTGCAAGTATACAGCTACTATAACTAGATATATTTTCTTATCTAGAGTTAAGATGTACCTCATATGTGAAACACGATACTGTTTTTACTAAATATCACTGGTTCACGCATCACATATAGTTATTCTATGATGGTGCGGTTGATCTGTGTGCTGTCAAAAGTTGCACTTTACCAGGATTACTTCGGTTTTCGATTTTTTGAACTTTCAAAAATGTTTAAAAAACGCTTTTTTCGCTGTTTCACAAAAATCATGAATCATATGATTGAAGATAAATCGTTAATTCAGCGCGCTCAGTTTGATTCAGATACGTTTCCCGTAAATTTTTGGGAAAAATGCACAGTTTCGATAAAAAAGTAAAACTGATTTTTTATTGTTAGAGTAATACAAGGTTTGTACTTTGTCAGAAAAATTCATTTTTTCACTGTTTCACTATTCAAATTTAATTCATCTGATAGAGAGTTCACTGCTTCGTAGAGTTTTTGCGTGCGATTGAAAAAAAATACAAATTTATGGTACAACTTTGAATTCAGTCGAAGAAAGTTCAGAAAATAATGAAGTTCGTCTTGCGAATTTTACTGTTCCAAGTATCACATATATTTCGTTCCAAAATAATTTCAACTAGTGATCGTAGATTATTATCAAATTTACTTTTTCTGAACCAACATCTATAAACTTTCGACAGTATTGTGTTGATGGGTGTCGTATATTTCTTTCCAAATATGCTGAAGATTCTTCATTTTTATAAGCCCTATAAGTCGAAAACATTCACTGTTTCAATGAACCAATCTACGAATTTGTGATTGATTTGAAGTTAATTGGTCGTTCTTAGTGACTCCAATTTTATGAAAATTACGCACGTTTATTTTTCTAGTTTTATTATATTGAATTGTATATCTTTACTATTACTAATGGAAAACTTCTGTCAGTCTGTGACTATGTGCACTGCGATTTCTCGGCCAGTTTCCATCCGATTTTGCCCAAATTTGACTAGGGGCTCAGAAATGCTGTCGCGAAGGTGCACGAGAAATATCTAATTGATCGATGGAGTCATTCTCCTTCCAGAACCGATTTTCAGATTTAAACCTTACATTTGCATGTTTTCATTTTCAAAAATTAAATGTCACGTTCTATTCCGAATTTTTTTTTCATATCGAAATGAGAAAATCGGAATTTCAAACGTTAGACAGAAGTTTTCCATTATTAATAGTAAAGACCAGAAGGAAGTGACGGCGTAGCCGGCGCGCACCTTCTGGTTTAATCGTAGGCCGTAGTTGCATGCAAAAAAAAACAAGGAAACGATCGACAGTTTAGCTAACTTTTTTGAAAATATTTATTAAAAAAACGGTACATATATACTTTACTGTTTCAAGAATCTTAAAAATGTACTGTATTGCATTTGAAAATCACTTTTACTCCATAGTGTTGAATGTTGAACAAACTTATCATGTCGTGAACATTTTTTTCAAAGTCAAATATCCAATATGTGTAAATTTGTAGAGCATTTCTTTATTCAAAAAATTCGATATGCCGATACGGTGAAGTATCCAATTCCTAGTAAGAAAATGAGAAATCTACCATACATATATAGCTTAAAACAAATACTGCATGTTTTTTTTTCGGTTTCAGCTATTTTGAATATATCCGGTGTGTTTGTGGTCTGATAGGACCAAATTGACTTCAACATTCTCAAGTTTTCTCAAGGAACTTTTTCAAAATTTCACCATTTCAAAGAAAAAATAAATACATGTTCATTTTCGGATAAGCAATAAGATTTGAATATCCCCCTCTTTTTCATGATCCGTTTTTGCATTACCTTTGAAATTAATCCTGCCAAAGAAATCTGATGAAATCATTCATGAAAAAGACTGTTTCAACACTAAAATATGTACATTCATAGTGTTTCACCGCCAATATTGCAAGATGTTAGGTCAAAGTAGCAAAAACACTGTTTCACCTGGAAAATTTGAGAATTATGATCTGTTTCAATCGCTTCCATCCTACGAATCCTACTGTAGGCTGATAGTTTGAAACATGGTGCATCATGATGATGTTATTAAAAGAATCCTTCAATTTTACACTATTTCAATTTAAAAAACGGTCCACTGCAAGCTTACTCTAATCAGTGAGTTTGTGCTACTTTGAAAAGTTTGGTAAATAAATCTATAATCGTGTGCGATGTATATATGTATGTTTTGATCACAGTGTTCGAACACAAAACTGAAGCTTGAAGTATTGTTTTACTGTTTCGAATGACAAAAATATTTATTTTTGCAACTGTCAACTAATTGATTCTTTGTTTCATTCTCCATTAAAATTGTTTGGTGCTCCAACAAATTGAAGACAACGATACTGCATTATCATGAAATAAGGTTTTTACAGTTTCAACTTTCTCCGATATCAAACGTCGAGGTATTATCAATTAATTGATTGTCCATGATCGTTCAAAACCACCCGTTTTTTCTCAAATTTTTCCAAAAATTAATGACCGAAATTTGTAAAGCTTTCCGCTTTTTCAGCTACCATATGAATCACATATCGAAAAACTATGAACTGATAATCCGTCGAAGTTTCTGAAGAATTTTGTTTCACTGTGTCAAGTATCAGGTTTGTTGTGCTGAGGTAAAATCAACTGATTCAACGATAACTTCATTTCTTTCAGATCACTTATGTTCTATAACAGTAAAAGGAAACAATAGCTGGAAACTAATCGATCCAATCATATTTTTTGTCCTGTTTCAAATATCTCATATCAATGTTTGATCTAATTTCAGATGATAGCCATTTGACTCAGGTCATAAATCAACCAGTATTTTTGCATATTTAGCAAAGAAAACATTTTGAATCAAACATATATGTTGATTTTTTAACAGTTCTCTATACTACATCAATATTATAAGCTACTCGTTGTTCACGTTAATGACGTTTTTCGGAATATACACTGTTTCGGAAACTGTAATAATTAATTTTTCGTAAAACGTCAATCGACGATGCTCATTGAATGGATTGGCTACCCGATATTCAGTCATTGCTATACCCTAAAATCACACTTTTTCAAGAACAAGTGCCCAATGCTTGGCTTGTTTTTCAAAGTTTCAACAATCACATGTCATATCTTTTTTATTTTGCTTCAACTGATTATTTCTTCTATTTCTGTAAGATGACAGATTGTTCTCACTATCCAAAGATAGTTTCCGATCTTCTGATTTGATTGTTTTGCAATGAGTATCGTTAAATTTTCAATTTTCAGAACTGATATCAGTCGATAATCATCGCTGACCATCTTAACTATTACCTATCAAAATAGTCAAAACGAAATACAAAGTTTTGACACTGTTTTAGGTATCAGAAATACTTCATGCTACTTTCAACCAAAAGAAAAAAGTATTTTCAGTTTCGAAGTGTCAATACATCGATTTTGCACTTCCACATTTGCTAGGACGATAATGAATGAGAAAAAAGAAGAAAAAACTTGCAGAACATTTTACTTATTTTCCATGTTTCAAGCACTCAACAATTCAATAGACAATTTCTATCAATGGTTGATCTGTAATAATCTATCGTCATGGTTTTCGAAACAAAGGGCTCAAAACTTGTAATAAAATTTTTACTGTTTCAAGTTCCACCAGTTTCAAATATTGCTTCTCTTTGCAATGAAAACTAAATAACTAATGCCTATCATTAATCTATTGTGTCAACTATGAACTGTCACTAAATTATGCTCTTATCAGCATGAATACACCAATATCTCAATATAAAGACATGTATAACTTCCCGAATCTCTGAAACAGAGAAAATAGTATCTTTTGGTGACTAAATAAATTATCACCAGTTTCAATTTTTTCCGTTTCTATCATCAATTTTTGGATTTCAAAAACTAAAATTATCCAATAATCCTCTCATCTAGTCAATAATTTTCACCGTTTCAATCATCAAAATCAGTTGTTTGCCAGCGATTGAAATCAATCTTCGGAATATCACCAAATTCAACCATCAAGTTCAAAATTCAAATAACTTAATGTTATTGTTAACCAATAGAAACGACTATATACTGTTTCAAAGTGTAAATAGAAAAATTTCATACTTCCGTGTTTGCTAGATACAAGTGAAAATCGTAAAAATTCAGCAACAGGGCCATTGACACTAACTTTCCTTGTTTCAAACATCGAATATCGAAATCTCCGTTTTCATCGACCAGTATCCAAAACTTGCGACTTTTCAAATTATCACTGTTTCAGCATCCCTTTTTATTATTATCATGCTTTCTAAAAATCTGATTATCCTACTTTCCCACCAAAACCTCTGATTTGTATTCTCCTATATCAAAAACTGCGCAAGAAACAGTAATCCTATAATATTTCACTGTTTCAAACCTCACAAAAAAAATTTATGTTATTATACACCAATACACAACTTTTACCGATACCAAAAAATATGTCATGTCAGAAAGATACTCTGTTTCGAACAATAACTGTATCAAAGACAAGTTTCTACTTTTACTTCGTGAACAAGAATCTTCGAGTCGACACGTGTCGGAACATTTTCGTGTCGATTCGACACCTTTTCAATACGTTTCGATTTTTTTTCGTGTCGGTACTTTATCGAAAATCGTTTCGATTAGGAACACTAAACAAGATGAAAAACTATTGGTGTCAATTTTTACTATTTCAAGTTTCGGATATCATTGTTTTAGATCAGTACCAATCAATTAATCGACAAATATAGTTCTTCCAATATTGTAAACGTTTTAGGGATCAGTCGCTCACAAAAGCTGCTGAGTAGGCACTGATTCTAAAAAATTGTCAACTACCTAGTTAAAAACGTTCGTGTTTTTCGAATCACAAAGAAAGATTGCTCCGAAACAGAAGATTTTTTCACTGTTTCAAATTTCGAATATCTAAGACTTCTAACAAATTAAATTGATTCCTCCTTTGTGGTGTCTTCTAGTGAATCTACCAGCCAATTTACTGTTCCAATTCATCTGTGATAGAGTTTAGACATTTTTTTCCAGCAATTTACGTCTTTTGCTATTAGCCGACAAGTTTTTTCTTTGAAAATGATTCATTGCACCTGTTCAAATGCTGATAGGGGACAAAAATACAATGACTGTTTCACACAAAAAGTAATACATGAAATAGCTTCCTGACATATTCCATTCTCCGTTAGATTTTTTGCGATAAAAAATTATCACTATTTCACAACGAGCACATAGGAAAGTTATATTGGCATATATATTATCTGGTATGTGTTTGATTATAAAGAATTTGACAAATAATAAAAGACAGGAACTTTATCAAAATTTTTGACAAGAAGAAACGGATAATGAAATTTTTCTAGTATCTTTCACTGTTTCAATTATCGCATCTCTCATTTTTTTGAAATAGTTTGAGCTATTTAATGGTTCTCCAAGTCTGTTAAGTTTCCAATTCATAAATAATCAATGTTTCTTAAAATAAATCTATAAACCTAGTGATTTTTGAAGTTAAATTAGTAAACTTATGGAAGTGAGAAAATTAGGTGAAGTGAAACTCATTCACAATATACCCAACTATTTCACGTTTTCAAGTATCTCATAACAACTTATTCTGCAATTTTTGTCAATTGGGCCGTCGTTTCTCCACAAGCCAGAATACCAGTGAACTTTCACCATCTGATCAGCCATATGTTAATGTGAAATATAATTTCTTACGGTTTCAGAAAAACAATTTTTGTCGAAAATCCACTGTTCCGACATTCGCAATGGGCATTTATCAAAAAATAAGTTTTTATTCAGTATTGTGTTTTAGAAAGCCACCAGTATCAATTTTAACGAAATTTGATCGGACTTTGTTCTATTCACCATCTGACAATCGACTTGTATCAGTTACTACTTCTTTTCATATATAATTGTTTCGTGTTTCAGTGAAGAAACAAATTAGTTAGAAAACGTCGCCAATTGCTACTCGCACCTGACATCTACAATTGTTTCACTATCTAAAGTTTATAATACCAGAGTTTTGAGCAAATTTCAACGTCATTTGCCATAGATGGTCATTGTCTAGAAGTTCACGGTTTCGACGAATTGTGAAATAGACAAAATGATGAAATCACCAATAACCAAATATTGTTTTTTCAAAGTTTGGACTCAAATAGATCCTATTGATGATACTATAATGTCTATAATTTTTCACTGTTTCATCATCTATTCATTCCATTTTTACATAAGAATCAGCTAATTTGAGAGAGTGCTCACATACACTATGATAAACGGAAATTGATTTTTCATCACCAGTTTGAAGACTCATTTTCACACTTTCAAAAAAATTGCTAACCGAAAATGTTTGACTAATTTTTCTGCAAAACAACTTATTACCACTGTATGTTTCTTTTTACTGTTTCGAATGTCGGATATCAAAAAGTATGCTATTTTTCGATTAGTCGACCGTTTAGCCAGTATTCGAAGGAGAGTTTTGATATTTTCATACAACTTCTAGATACAAATTGTACAAATATAACGTGTTTTACTTTTTCAAACATTCTAAGTATAATGATGTTTCATTGCTGCCTCCGTGTTTGAACCGGTCATTTGATAATCACATTGTTTCAAAAAAAGTAACTGTTTTCATCGAAAAATAATAACAGTTTTCTATGACAGATGTATTGAATAAAACGGATTGCGACGGCGAAAATTCAAAAAAATACCACTTCCCTACAAAATTGTGTAAAGCCATCAGGTTGAACAACTGATTCTGTAATATCCATTATGAGCTTCATCATTGAAAGGAGTGATCTTCTCTGACAGCACTTCCTCTTTTTTCCTGTTTCATCACCAAAATATACCATTTTTGTTCTTTGATATCACTGATTATTCTTATGAATGTATTTTTTCAACTTGAGCGGCACTGATAAAGAAAACCGTTAAAGATTCCTGGACCATAGACACTAAAAACAATCACTGTTTGAAAAAGTCTATTTGTCAATCTGTGATAATTTTGACAACAATTTATTACTTTTCCCTGTTTCAAGTGTCTCATATCAATGCATACATGTGATCGTGGTTATTGGACCGTACGTATCTATTTTCAAAAAATCATCTAGAGTTTGTTTGTTCCAGCAATCGAGACTATTTCTTTTCGTTTACGAACACGTCGCTCACTAACTATGATTTTGAATTTTCGTATTCCAAGTTACATCATTGAAAACAGTTTCACACGAAATAGAGATATGTTGCACTGTTTCAATAATCTTGTATATTTCATTTCAATCTACTTAAAACTGGTAAAAACAAAAGTCCATTCTTGATGTCATATGATCTCATTACAGTATTTTAACAATAAAAACCACAATGACTCTCAATTTGTAGGTTTAGCTCAGTCAGGTTTGGAAAGTTAAACAGGATTCCAATATTTCTTCAGACGTTTTTCAATTTATATCTATTTTCTGGCACAGTAAAATAATGAGATTGTTAACGAGTTCTCTGTTTCTGAAAAATTCATATGTATTTGTGAACAATCGATGGTTACTAAACCGTCAACTAACTCCTGTTCCGACCAATAGTGTTTTTCAATTTTCTTTTCAAAGTAGAAATCGTATGCATTGTTTCTCTGAATTTATTTCGTAACTTACTGTGTCACTGAAACGGGAAAAATTCTTTTCTTCTGGTGACTCAAAGTTATATTGACAAAAATATTATGGAATACACAGATATTGGAGGCAAAAAAAATTGATTGTCTCTGTTTAACAAAAGTTCGATGGTCCTACTTTTAATCAAATCTTTCAGCTGTTTCGTCATTTTAATAAATTGTCTTCAGTCTCGAAAAAACTAGTCGGGAATTGAATATTGTCATTCAAAGTGCAAGATGCCGACGTTTTCAGTAAATTCCAACTTTCCTCAGACGTTCAATTTTTTACTTTTTCAACATCTGAATATCTGTTTATTTGCACAAAGTCAAATGATCCATGCAGACTCGGACATTTTCGTTTTTCAAGTTTCACTTCGTCCGGAGAATGACATTTTTCAAGATTTTACGTATTCAACCACATGGTTTGAAGTATGTTTTTACCGATCACTGTTTGATTGTCGATTAATTGTTTCAAAAACAATTATTCTACATCAAAGTGTCTCTTTTTCACTGTTTCACCATCTAAATATTTCATTCTCCGGTATGTATAGGTTAATGAAGGACATGTATCGAATTAGAAAAAAAAACCACAAACTCAACTTTTTTGATTCAGAAAAAACTAGAAGCCTGATCAAAGTTGATTTGTGAAATGATAATTTCATACCACTGTATGTTTTTTTCACTGTTCCGAGTATCGAGTTAAAATATGTCGATTTTATTCAGTTAGTATATCAAGCTAAAGCTAGTCCTAAAACATCTTCATGTTCAAAACTTTTGGAAAATGTCCGCTTTACAGGCGAAACACTGAAATAATGACGATCCAGAATAATTTCAACTAGTTATTCACAAACAACCACTGTTTCAAAGAATACATTTTCCAATTTTTGATAATTTCGTTTTGATTTGTTTCTTTCTGAAAGAACTTTGACAGAACATTTTTCACGATTTTCCTCACTTTTCACTGTTTCAAGCATTTCATATCAGTAGAGCATATTGTTTTTATCTAGTTGGTCCGACTTAACCATGGCCCTATAATTCGACAATATTTCAGCAACTTCATTTATTTGTACAACTGATTTTTGGATACGATTATTGGAGTTCGTTGGAAGAGCGGTTTTGAACCATATTTTGTTTTTACTATACCAAATAATACAATTATTCGCGATTTGAACATCGATATGTTTGGAGCCGGTTTTTGTGATCAACTGATCTGACTATCGTAGAGGATCGGACCGTTTCCTATATTGTGTCCCTCAAACTATTCTACATTTTCACCATTGAAAACTCAACAACTGTTTCAAGAATCCCAGATCTAATTTGAGATACTCTGTTTCTTCAATTCTCATCTGTTGTTGAATCAGATTTTGTGAAGAAAGCAAAATGTTTGCCCAAGCACATGAATCAAGTATCACTTGTTTTGAGCTGATTGAAGTTGATATTTGGTGTTTTCTCAAATGTTCACTGTGTCAACATATGAATATTCTCTAATGCAATTTGTTTGTGTGAAGTATGGAAAAGTTCCAAATATATTTCGAAATGAAAAACATTGAAATTAATTTCTTTCTGTTTCAAGTTTCATGTATAAAAGTTTCTGAGAACTTTCAACGATGAACAATAACTACCATATCAAAATATTTCGTATTTATCCCTAATACATCACCATAGCATATCAATATTATTTTCAAAAATGGTTACTCACATGATTCAAACTGAAATTTTTTGACTTTTTACTGTTTCGAATACTTTTGAAAAGTCTCCTTATCAACAATTGTTCACTCACGCTTCGATGAAGTCTAGAAAACATCACCAACTATCACGTATCCAATTACATTTGGAACTAGTTTCAACTTTTCAGCACTTTCCAGTTAAATCAAGAATTATTACTACTCTCCAAACGACATACGAAAAAAGTTACCGCATACTTTCACTGTATCAAGCGTCAAATATTTCAAGTTGTTGATGCAAGTTTATTAGTAATTGTTTTTTCTGGAAAATAACTCCTTCTTTTTTCAGTTATGAAACAGAAAAGATTCAAAATTCGATTATTTCTAATAATGTTATGACATTTTTCATTATTTCAAGTAGTAGCATATTTATTATCTGAACTTATTCCAGTTGATCCGTCAACTTTCCTATCTTGTTTTGAGGCTACTCACTGTTCCAATGAGAAAATATAAAAAATAACACTATCGATTCAGTTGATTTGCTTGTTGCATGATGCGAGTTTGAGAGACGCCATAGTTTTTACTGTTTCACATATTTTTGAAAGAATGTATTTATTACCTTGTCTCACTCGTTTTTCTTTATTTTCGTCAGCAAAAACAACTTCATTTTGATAACCACTTTATTTCAGTTTGCAAGATAATTTTCAGAAAATCGAATTCGTTCTAATATGTTTTTCTGTTGTTTCACACTTATCAATAGTACTGTTTCGATCAAAATGTAACGGTGGTTTCCAATGAGTGGCATATTGCTTCATCTATATGAAGTTGACAAAACTCCTACCGCTCTAGTTTTTGACGAAAACATATGAATAGCGCATTGAATTTTGATATGGATACCAGTTTCAAAAAATTCAGTTATCCGAAAATCAAAAGTAAGGGCAATTATTGTGTGAGTCGCCATTTTGAGATAAAAACAACTATTGCTGTCTTTTGGAGGATTTTCACAATTCCTAGAAAAAAACTAAGACTTGAGTTATCTATCTAAATTTTCACTATTTCAGTCATCACATATCAAAGTTTATATTAGTTTCCAGCAATATGCGAACTGTATGTTCTCTATGTCGAAGAGCATCAAAATGGCCAAAAATCTATGACTTCATTGATAGTAGGATGTTTCAGGCTTCAAGTTTCACTGTTTCAAGTTTTGATTATCTATTATTCAAATGAATTTCAACTGATTACTCTCGTTTCATGTTACATATTTTTCGAACAATTTGAAGGTATGGCAATAACAAATTAGTCAGTTTTTCACTGTTTCAATTATCACGTGTAATTATTTTTATATTATTCAAGTTACTAATCCGACTAATTTTGATTTTCGCTGTTTCATCTTTAAAGTAGAAATTCCGCATTCCTAGAATCAAATGTTCTTTTGTATGGTCCATTTTTGAAAAAATCACAATTCCTTCTTTGGAAAGTATCCAACTTTTAGAGAAAAAACTGGAGAAATTATCTGCAAAGTAAATTATCACTAAAAAAACTCAATCAATCCTTCACAACTCTCAAATATACACCGTTTCAATGAGAAAAAAAATAAACTTGCCGGAACTCGAAGTTAATGAACATGCTAAACAGTTTTTCTGAAAAGTGCAAAAAAAATCCAAAACTCCACATTTTTACTGTTTCAGTTTTTGGAAAAATATCTATGAATCTATGAATCTATGAATCTATGAATCTATGAATCTATGAATCTATGAATCTATGAATCTATGAATCTATGAATCTATGAATCTATGAATCCAAAGCTATTATAATAATGTTTTTTTTGTTGAAAATCTACATTTTAAGTAAAGATTCTATGAATGTGCTACAGTTACGGAAGAGGTTTTTTGTGACACACCCACCAGTTTTTTCCAGAACTTTTACTGTTTCGAAAAAAGAACTAATGACTTGTGATTTTTCAAATCTACTTTCCTAAGCATTGTTTCTAGAAAAAATAAATAACCAACACTAGATGTGATAAGAATGATAATGTTTATCAGTGTTTCAAGCAGATAATATTGTTTCAAGTTTAAACTAATTAGCATTATGCTCAAATTTGAATATTTTTTGAAAAAATCTAGTAATAAAAAGTTATCAAAATATCTGGATTTGGAAAAAGAATAGATTTGACAGCATACCGTTTCAATCAAACTACTAATGATTGCCAAGCTTTGAAACTTTGGTTTTTCCAGATTTGCACATCGAAATCAAATAAAAGTTTTTTTTCATTAAAGTTTTACGTATATTGGATCTCTACCTTCTCGAAGATGATTTGCTGTTTCAACAAGGACGTCACTGACTTTTCTATAGTTTTTTTTATTATAACCTCACTGTTCCAATCATTACATATGCTTTTTATAATAATTATCAAGTTCACTAATCCAAATATCTTTGCTTTTCGCTGTTTCATCATAAAAACATATATTTCGTATTCCTAGAATCAAATGTTCTTTTTAGGGTTCCTTTTTTGAAAAAATCACAATACCTTATTTGGAAAGTCAACTTTCAGGGAAAAAACTAGAGAAATTATTTTCAAAGTTAATTATAAATAAAAAAACTCAAACAATGCTTCACAACTCTTAAAAATATACACCGTTTCAATGAGAAAAAATATATTGACTCGCCGGAAATCGAAGTTAATGGATATGCTAAACAGTTTTGCTGGAATTGCTTATATTTTTCCGCATTTTTTCAATTATTTTCAATAAAATGCTAAGAATCCGAAACACCACATTTTCACAGTTTCAGTTTGAAATGTAGATTGATATTTGCAATTGCAAGATGTTTCGTCTGGCAAAAAGGCTCTAAGAATATTTGAATTTTTTTGTTGAAAATGAACATTTTCAGTGAGCTTTCGGAAATACAATTAATTATGGAAGAGGTTTTTTGTGACACACCCACCAGTTTTTTCCAGAACTTTTACTGTTTTAGAAGAAAAAGCTAATGACTTGTGACTTTTCAGATATACTTTCATACGGATTGTTTCCTGAAAAAATAAATAGAAAACACTAAATGTGATAAGAGTGATAATGTTTATCACTGTTTCAGGCATAACATATTGTTTCAAGTTTGAACTCGTTAGCATTATGATCGGATTTGAATATTTCCAGAATTTTTTTTTTGCATATTCCTGCTCAAACACCATTTTTCTTAAAACAGCTTGTAATTTTCAAATCGTGGTGAAAATGAAAAAAATCAGACTTTTCAGCTGTTTCAAGTGACAAACATTGCCACTTCTATCTCAAAGATGATTTGCTGTTTCAATGAGGAAGTATCTGAATTTTCAGCAGTTTTTTTACTATTACGTCAGTCGAAATTGCAGACAGTCAAAATTTTTGGCAAACATGATCACTGTTTCGAATAATAATTATCACAGTTTTAGCACATTTTCACTAATAGTGCATTTATTCTGATTGGGAATAGAACTCTTCTATTTTTTACTATTTCACCATCAAAATATAGTTTTCCAACTCTTCATGCCTCTACTGCTTCGTTTGCATTGTTGAATTGAAACAGAAAATTGAAAACCTTTTCCGTACAAAATGTCTATTTTCACGATTTCAATAAGTATATATTTATTTTTGTTTTACGAAGTAGTAATCGATCTGATATCGGAACAACATTGCAACAAACATCCAAAAAAGTTTTTTCTATATGAAATTTGACCTTTAACAGAAAAAGTATATCAACCTTGGAAAATTTTATATTTTTCACGGTTTCTCCCACAGAATATACATTTTTTGTTATCAAGTTTGCCAGTATGTCGATTCCCTGATAGGATGAAAAAAATGGTTTTGTTGATTATTTTTTTACTGTTTCAAGCATCCGTCATTCAAACTCAAAGGTGATGTTGACCACTTCTTCAATTTGACTATTCTAAAAAAATCTGCAAAAATTTTTTTGTTGCTAATTTACATTTACAATAGTTTGTTTTCAGAGTCAGTCTTCTAATCTTCTAATCCGAGGATCTATTAATTTACGCAAATTCTGACAGTTTCAGTCAGGAAACTTGGAAATGACAGATGAGACTAAAGTATTGACTCAGCCGAATTGAGATTGAAATGTTAGCATAAATTTTAACAAAAAAGGTAAATTTTTTTTCACTGTCTCAAAAATCAAAAAAGAAAACGTTGTGTCCAAGTAGGTCAATGCTTCTATGAGTTTCCTTCGAACAAAAATTAGTGATCACGTCAATGAACATTACTATATTCACTACTTCATCGAAAATCTATATCATTTTTGGTATCAAATGTGATGACCGATCAGAACCCTCCTATTCCCATATTTTGACTCGAAACAGTAATATCACTGCAAAATAAATGAATATCAAGGCGTGCTTTTCATCACTGTTTCAAATATGAAGCAACAGAATATCGAGATAATTTTCATCAATTCTTCTTCAACTTCGATACGAAAACTCTTCGAATTTTTACTATTTTGTGAAATAATACAGTTCAAAGTTCGAGAAATAAACTGATCCACCTACCGCACAGATCACACTGATAATTCAAAAAAGTTAATCCCAATGTTTCCAAAACAAAACATATATCTGTTCGATCAAAACTCTGTACTAATCCCTCATCATCTAACATTTTTCAACAGTTTCACTTTCAAAATATATATTCCAATTTCTCCACCATCTGATTAATTTTTTTGACTTCTTTTGCGCCGTCGTAGTAGGTAAGGTGAGCAAAATCACTGTTTCAAGAGACTTTCAATCTAGTTATTTCATATTTAGACAACTTCTTCAATTTTCACTGTTTCAGAATTGAAATATAAGAAATTCTATCCTTTGAAAATCTAATAATATAACTGCCACGTTCTTTCAAATTTCAACAAATTAAAATCGGTACCTTTATCAACCATTTTTCGATTGTTTTCAGTCATTTTCGAAGTTTTTTGTGAAGTTTGTGAAACATATCGAAATTCGAGAAATGGACTGATCCACTTACTGCACAGATTCAACTAATAATCACTAAATTTTGCTGCAACAAATATTTTATTTACAAACATATGAAAACAGACATCCCTAATATTTATTAATCACCAATAACTTAACTGTTTCAAATATGAAGTGTGAATCTCAAATCAAATAGTTTCACTGTTTCTTCAACACTCACCACGTTTTTTTTTACTATTTCACTTCTTGTGTGAAACAATTCAACTTCTCAAACTACTAATACATCATCAAAAAATACTCCGATTTTTTTTATAGTTTCATCGTCTAACTATATAAGTTTTGTTACCGAATGGGTCGATTATACGCCAGCTAAAATAAGATCTATTTTTCAGTTTCACGACTCTTATCCCATTTTGGAACGAATCGGTATATAATTTGAGCTGTTTCAAGTAACAAATATCAAAGTATCGATCTAATTTTGATCTAGTAATCTCCGTCTGTTCCATTTTCACTATATCAGAATAGAATTATAAGTTGATACTACGCATTCCATATCGATACACAGCTATCACATTTCAGCGAGTCTGTGAGAATTATGCAGTAAAAAAATGTAAAAAATATTTGGTTTCAAACATGTAATTTCTGTCATTTTTTTCAGTGACTTCCTACTCACATTGCTATCGTAGATGGAATGTTTCCCGATAATTTTTCATACATTATTCAGATATTTCGCAGTTTCCGCATACGAACTTCATCGGTGTATTTCATACAAATAACATTAATTGCCAGCTGGAATGTGGAAATATATGTTTTCAAGTTGAAGTTTTTATTTCTATAAAAATATGGTTTCACAAAAAATATTAACTTTGTTTCAAAATCTTTTCACTAATCGTCGATTTTTTCGCTGTGGAATATCCCCAAACATTTCAGAAACTTGACATCACGACTCAAAACGGTTTTAGAAAGTTGTTTTAGAGTTTTCTTATGACAATCGGCTAGGTCGTGTGTAACGAGAAGGACCGAATAAGAAAAGCTAAATTATTATTAGGAAACCGTAATTTACATATTTCAATAACTTTCGAAACTATTGCCATTTCAAAAAGCCAGAAATTTCAAGTAAAGTTTTAATCAGAATAATCAAATTTAGAAAAATTTACAGTTTCAGAAAACATCATGAGTCCCAATTATTTATTTTGTCAATAAACTTTGCGGACTCTGTTGTGGTTCCCAAAATAATTCCAGAAAAAATCCAATTTTTCACAGTTTCAGATTAGAAACTTGATAAAATATTTTACTGTTGATTCAGTTCCTTGTAGGTTGTTAAAAAGTTTTTTTCAAACTAATCCCAACTTTTTTCACAAAATTGATGTTTCACAAATCTCATGATCCCTCTATTTTTTTCCGGAAAATTATAAATATACCAAGATGCTCAGAAGAGCCGATGGTTTTCAAGTGCTTGTGAAAATGTAAAATTTTCTGAGGGTCGCCCGGTATATTTCATCAATGTTCACTGTTTCAATGAGGATCTATTTGAATTCTCAATAATTTGAGTCACTGTGTTTGTGGAAAAATTGATTTCAAGCTTCAATATTTTTTAGTAAATATAGTTCTTCGACGAAAACTTTTATTGTTGCCTGGGATGTTTTTTCACTGTTTCAAGAATATATATATTTACATACATTTTCGTCATAAGTAATTTTCGATCTTGCTGTACGACGAGTATAAATCACTAGAAAAGCTTATTTATATTCAGAACAATGCGGTTTTCAGATAAATGCGCGATTTCACAATTATGATGTTATCACTGTTTCACATATCAAATATCAACATTTCATGTCTTATTATTTATTAAAACCAGTCCTTCTTTGCATAAACAACCAAAAATTGTCAAAGTGTTCACTGTTTCACATCAATAAAATATAGTTACCAACAAAAATTATCCTACTCTATGCGCTTCACTGATTTTCACAGTTTCAATCAGGCAATATATACATTTCCGACC